>OX578218.1:8672500-11172500 GCA_951216915.1 Tetheella fluctuosa | reverse complement strand
TATATACTTACCTACTCTTAATTGAGGTCATAAACGTATGACTATATCGGCTGGACACGATCAGTTAGTAACAACCTAACCTAATCCTAGAAAAAAACATACATAAACCCTTACAGATTCACGAATCAGGAACATAATTGAAGGCAAATTACGTGAATCGTATTCAAAGGTACCCTAATGGCTCGCAGGTAATTTTTCCGAGTGGTATTCAAGTGGCTTCGGAAACGTGGGGCGGTGGAGCATGTTTTTAAAATAAATTCACCACATTAGACGACACTGTGGTAGAAAGTAATTCGATTTGCTACTTGAGCACTTCAATTTTCTTCGACTTTCGTGACGGGTCCTACGTTTTGCGTGTCAAATTAATTTACGCGCGTTTAGAAGTAAGAAGGTTCTTTCCAACAGTATTGGTAGAATAGAAATGAAAATACATTTCTGATAATATTTACATAAGATTTGAAGTAATTTGCTATGAAACAAAACCTCAAACTCAAACTAGTTAATTCCAGGCCGATGGTTGTAAGAGTTAGATAAACTGACTTTGTGTCAGTCTCAGTCATCATTCATGATATCACCTCCATACCTACGGGCCCGTCAAAATGACAATACGAGATAAGATCGAGTTCCAACGGTAGTAAGTTTTGATAAATCAATTTTACTCTCTGATGCAAATGTCCGTTCGACAAGAGCCCCATTTATTCCTACAAACCTAAATTATACGGAATACAGTGCCTGCCCTCTACGAGGCAAACACCAATTTATATTGTGGAAATGTACAGATAGCAGAAGCTGTGAGGAAGATATAAAAAATATATTCTATCCATATATCATTTATAATTACGATCTACATTTATAAACATCAAAAATTGTAAATAAATATAGTTCAAGGAATTCTAAATGTCCGAGTAGATTAAATTAACCGTCTAATCACTGATTAATTGTGAGAGCGCATTACTACTGTAAATAAACCAATATCGTGTACTTTTATTGACTTTAACTTTGGTGTACTGGAATACGAATCTTATAGTCAAAGAGATAAGATTGATAGCTTTTCTTGTTCTTACATGTCATAAGCACGAAAAAAGACCTTTAGAGTATTTAGTAATCTGTGCTTTTAGCATTATCTAAACGACTGTGCCTATAATCTAGCGTTTTTCTTGTGTACTTTTTCGAAATGTCTACGACTATTCTCTGTCTCACTCGTGAACTTCTGATTACCGAGTTGCACGAGTGAGACAGAGAATAGTCACTGCGTGATTTCACCCTTGAGTTTAAGTTCAGAATAGCCCAGCTGGTCAAATGTTAGTTATCACTCTTTATCATTTAATGTCTACCCATTATCGTATCATAATCATCCTATTCATTTCGTACATAGTAATTCATTTGTATTTTTAATGTATTCTTTTTTCTGTCTTTTATTTTGAAAATTGTGACCAATCACCTAGCCTGCTGAGTCTCTATGTAACAACGTAATTGGATATAATGTGATTATTTTTGGCTATAATGATGTGAATATTATGAAATTAAATAAATAAATGTAAGTCGACGGCCATTTTGGAAAAAAAATATACTTACTTAAGTTTTTAGTGTTTTGATGGTGTAATATAAATGACATACACAAACAATATTCTTATGAACATTATATTTGTTAATTTCCTTGCGGACCGTACCGAACTATGTTAATGGATTATTGTTTTAGCCAGGAAGCGAAGACAATACGCCAGGTGCGTGAATTTAAAGTTGAGTCCAAACGGTCCTTACACCTGTTGGTTATACAAGTTCAATTAACTAGATTTATGCATTCTCCCATACAATTGAAGTGTTTAACTCAAATACTTGTTTTATTGCTTATATACCTAGTATAGTGAAATATCTATCTATACTACTAATATAATAAAGGTGAAGAGTTTCTTGTTTGTTTGACTGGTAGTTCCGACTGGATTTGAATAAATATTTTTACATTTGATAGCCCAATTCATGAAGAAGGCTATATATAGACTTTTTATCCCGGGAATGCGGATGAAGCCGCGGGGAACAGCTAGTGTATCATAAAACCATTTCTTAATAAATATATCTTTGAGTTCATATACAGTAAATTACCGCATCTCTATTTCATAATCATATTATTTCATGTTATTATTTTTGTCTTCGGCCTCTGAGATATTCTTTTCTCGGACACTAACTAGCGAAGTTAAAATCTTCAATTTTCTAAGATTTATTTTTGTATATTCGGTTGATTATTTCATTTCCCTACCATTACAAACGAATAAGTAGGTATATAACAAAGAAACCACATTTCCAAGAATAAAATTAATGATATTATGGAAACATTTCACAGGAGATGGCGGCATTTGCATTCCTCTAGAGACCGGCTTGCATTATCTGGGAAAATAAGGAAAGTTTCGTGTTTAATACACGCTATGTACGCGATAACTCCTAACAAGATATAACAAGTTCACAATTCCGCAGTGGACTTGTCGTTTTGGTAACGTAGCGCGAAGGCGCGCGGCGCTGCGCGCTGCGGTCGGCTTATCTACATTCATGTAGGTATGAGAAAATGTTTTAGAATGAATAATTATGTATTTTGTCCTACTGACAAACATGATCAGGATCGCTGCATTTGATTAAGATGGCAGTAGTAGGTACTAAAATTCCGATATCAATAAAAAAATCTTTCTACTCGGTCAGTTGCTATGTTGAACCAATCCTTTTTTTGGAATTTCGCTCATACTATCTCAGATGGGAGGGAGGAAAGGAAGATCTTTACCCAATAATAACTTGTTAACTAGTTTATTTTTCAGGCCTATTTAACTACAACAGTGGACATTATTATCCGGGTTTGATTAAAAATGATAAAATTAATGAATTGTCATCAAATAAATAATTTACAAAAAATAAATCCTTTACAGGTATTTAATTTTTGAATGAATAATTTAAAATCAGGCTGCTGCCTAAATTGTTGTACTAAAAAAATAAGTTTTAATCAATGTTAACAGATAAATAAAAATAATAAAAACATACATATCGCAAACAAATTGTACCTAATTGATGAAAGCTCCCCGTATCTTGAATAGACAACGGTAGAACAGCAGTTAATATTCTAATCCCCCGAGTATATGCATTCCGAGAGGTGCATATTTTATCTTTAACCCGTTTTGCTTCAATGCCTGTGCAGTCTTTTCTATCGTTTACATGAATAGACTCTTAGTTCCAACCTGTATTTTCTACTGATGGAAATATTACAATTTTAAAAATAGGATGGAAATTAGATTCTATCATGTTAACTGTATCTACTTTAAATTTAATTGAAATGTATCTTTGTTGAAAGAAGGATACGGAATATGACCCAGTCCAGAATTAACTGCACTTTGCCGACAGTTGATTTAAAATTATTTATTTGATAGAATATTTGTCCACAAGGTCACAAAGGCATGGTAATGGATAATGAAGCAAAGCCTATGGAGGCTGTTTGGTAACATTTTAAGTTTAGTCGTTTGTTTTATTTATTTAGTACGTATTTCTTATTTGTATTTTTAATCATTATGTCTAGTAGGTACCTACTACAACGCACACTATTCACATCATATAATGTAGTTGAAAAATTCTTTATATTTTTCTTGATATAGGATTCCCGTAGCACGAAATTGAAGTAATGAAAACAGATAGTTTTCCTTTGATGTAATAAATAGCCTTGAAGTCCGTTTATATAATACGATATAGAATACTGGGATAAGGTTTAAATTGAAAATTCTTGCTTTATTTGCGTCCACTTTACTTCTTATTGAAACGGCCACGTGCTTTACTCAGGCCAACAAAGACATCCGGTAGATAAATAAAAATATCTGCAGCTGTTTCAAAATTTCTAAATAATTGAATTATTTACAAATATTGGTTTTTTTGTAATTAAAGGAACCAACTCAAATATTTGTACAAATTAGGTAGGTTTCTGCCCTGCTATTTCTTTTGTCTTCCTCTGAAAAAAATGAGATGCATTTCTGTCATAAGAACACAGTTGCACGGTAGTAGGGTCACCAAACATCTACAGTATTGTAAAGGTCGGGAACACATTGCCAATACCCCGCCATAGCTGATGGTAGCCACTTACCATCAAGTGGACAGACTCTATTAGTCAGACTTAAAAAAAAGTTGATGCGATTTTTTTTAAACATCGGTGATTCATAAAAGTCTGCATAAAAGATCTCTCCGGCGGGGAATCGAACCCCGGTCTCCCGCGTGACAGGCGGGGATACTTACCACTATACTACCGAAGATCGTTGATAATGTGATGAAAATGAACAAAACTTTACAATACTTGGTAAAACACCAATTAACGTCTTATCTGAACAGTTAGTAATTATTGTGATTATCAAGTAATTAATTACCCATAGATAAAACGATATTCTTTGAATGAGAGATACATGCTACTCATGCATGCAAAATAAATAAGTATATACCTATTTAAAACTTTGAATCACTGGTGCTTACCATATATAAAAATATTTATGATTTTTTTAGATTTTAAAACTACCTATTTATAATTTTGTAGGTAATATACCACTTAAGTATAATGTTTCTATGTAGTACTATTAGAGACAAACATTTTACACGCAACAAAAACATGAATAAAGATACAAGTTTTGTGTAAACAAAAGCACTTAAAATATCCAAAGTTGTTGTTAACTTAAGTTAACTTAGTGAATAAATTGAATTTGTGAAATTCAAATGGATTACAGACAAGTTTCAGGAGTAAGTTGTATTAATTCAATAACATTAGCCTAAGGTCCGCTTTAATGGTTGGCGAGGAGTTTATCGAATAAGTTTAAGCGAGTGTTTAACTTGACAGCGTAAAATTAATCGTGTCTTTAATTCAACCAATATTTCTGTTGTAACTTTTATAATGCTGTCCCATCAATACTAAGCACAGAAGAAGAATATCATTTTTAGACTGACTGTGACCTAATAGACTCAATATTTATTCTCATTTGTCTGTGTACGTATCAAGCACGTAACAACAGAATCTTAGCTAACTAACTTAACTCAAGTAGCAGCAGCAACATTTTGGGGACCGATTAGCTAAGTTTAGTTAGTTTAACTCGCAGTGTAGCCTACTCTACTTATATGGTGTCTCAGTTTTCGTTGCAGGAACACCTTTGATGTTCCTGCAATGCCAAATCACCAGTAGGTATACATAGAGGCAGGGGCTGGTGCTTTTCCGGACGGCAGAGTTTGCATTCGATTACCAAATATGGTATAATATCTGAGTCTAATTTCGCGGTAAAGTCACCTCTAGCTAGCTCAATAAAACATGCTGAATAAACCAGATTACCCAGGAAAACAAATAGTAAATTAAGGAGCAAAATACACTGCATCTTCGTCGCTGTAAATAAAGGATTCTCCTCTAGCAGTGTGGCATGATACTTATACGTAGATACGATATATTTCTAATGTCATAGGTGGGCTCGTCATGCTAAAATTTTACTATGAGATTAAATTTAAAATCTTTATAAATATTTGTGAGTAAACATGATGATCGTAATAAATATGACATCTAGATTGTTCCTGAATATCCAAATGATCTTTTGCATATTAATCGAGTTAAACCTCTACCTTGTTTCTAATGTTTCCAAATCTTCTAGTAACAACTGTACAGGGACTGCCACAAAAAGTGCAATACTTGATAAAGTACTGATTAAAGATCACTTTTAATTAGCAAGTTTGTAAAGTGTCAGCGGGCAGGTGGTCCCGGCTTTTGACGGTAATTAAAACTTTGATCTGAGTCATTTTCAAAGTAAACGTTTAATTCGAAATGTTGACTCTCTGCCGTGGATTTTATATAATGATAAATTAATTAGAGCTTACCGGATTAAAGGTAAAGAGGTAAAGTGAAAGGAAAATGTTACTGGATTTAGCAATTAGATTACGCTACTTAATTTGATTAAACTTGAAGGAAACCTAGCTAATGAATACTTTAAATATTGATGCTTAACTCAATACAACAACTAATAATATAAATAAAGAATTCGGCATCACCATAACAATTTACTAGACGATGGCTTTTGCTGGTTCTCCTAAACTGAGATTAAGACCTAAACTGAATAACTGGCTATCACTTAGCTGAACATAGATCTTCTCGTATGAACCATTTTATTACAGCACCAGAACTTTATAATACTTTTACTGAAAACTATGTCTCATTTTTCAGATTAAATTTAAAAGTGATAGATGAAGCGGTTATTACACTATCCTATTTGTAGAAACTCTAAATTGTAAACAATTTAGGAAGTAGTACGGTTGGCACCTATTCCAATCGCACTAAATCGGAATCTAACTACGATTACACCTTCCGATTTCCTAATTAGAGTTTTTACAAATAGGATAGTGTAATAACCGCTTAAGACGGGGATGGTATAAAACATGTAGGTATGAAAAGAGTTATTATATTAAAAATATTGGGTATACTGCTCAAAATATTTCATTTAAATTATTCCGAAAGTCTTTTCCAACTAGCACTACCAATTTTTGTATCAAAATTTTTAGTAAATCCTCTTGTGTTGTATTACACGGGTACTATTATCAAAGGCATTGTAATATGTATTGTAATATCCACGCATTTCCTAAGATGTTTTCTTGAGGTAAACCATAAATATATGCGCATGCATTGAAGACGAGGCAAAAATGTTATGTTCAATATCGAAGGTTCGTGTTGTGTGTTGTTTGAGATATTTTTCTTACATTATAAGGTTTTGTATAGGTACTCATATTGATAAAAATAGTTTTGTTATTGAAAGGAGATCAATAACTTTTGAACTATTTGAAGAGTTTTTGCATAGAGATAATTTATGTACCGGAGAGTAACATAGGCTACTTTTTAAACGCGGGTGAAACCGCGGGTTGATACCTAGTTGTAAATAATTACCAACATAAACTTAGAATCATTCACAAATTAGGAAGGTAAAATACAAAGGTAACTATAGTCAAGTCAAATGAAGCAAATCCTGAAGCTCTTTTATCAGGATATAGCAATCATTAGCATTCATAAAGTTAATTAAACATTGTCGTATCACTAATAATTTCCAGTCACAAAGTCTATTTGTCTTGATAGACTTTCTGAAACAACGACATTATTAGGAAACTTTGTATTTTCACCCAAAAATGACTGGATCTTTATCTAAAACAGCGATTAAATAGCAAAGTTTCCTAATTTCCCAAAAGAATTTCAATTAAGATATTCCGTAGGAGCTTCCGCTTATAGGGAGAAAGAGTTAATTACATCCAATATATCAATAGCATAAATTAATCTTGCGTCGTTGTCTACTGAAATTGTTATAATTTGACTATTATTAATGATGAGATCAGGAAATCCAGTAAAAGATATTGTGTCCATATTTTTTCTCAATATAAGAAACATAAATCTTGAAGATTAAACAATTTATAAGTTGGTACAAAACAATTTAATGCTCAACAATTTTAATACGCATAATAAGTAACCAAAAAAAACTCAACTTCAATTTGGAAACAAAAAAGGTCATAAATTTAGACCTCAATCTGCGAAACGCCGAGTGTTCCTTCCAACCAGACGTCTGCTGACGGCACATTTATAAAATTCATCTGACGCCAGTGTCCATCCTTTGGGATAGACCTAACTTACACGTAAATCATTCGATTCTTCTGGCTCTACAAGCAATGTTTGCAAATGAGAAACAATATCCCTATTCCCAGATTGCTAGTAGGTTGCTATTCATCTGTTTTTTATGGCCTTGAATGAAGTGGCCTCTAATAAGTATAAACGATGGAGATTGATAGGTAATAAAAAAAAACAAAATTGTCAAATTACAACAATCTAATACAATCAATAAAGTGACAATCAAAGAAATGTATAAAAATCAGAACGAAATTATAAAAAGAAATAAAACATCAAAGAGTCTGCAACAGAAGTAATGAAAAGGATTTTAAGAAGATTGAATAAAATTAAAAGTGAAAAGTGCTTACTGATGCTAAATAATATGGCATAGCATATCTATAATGTATAAGTATATATTTACAAAAAATATTCTAATAGCTTCCATAGCACAAGCTCTGCTTAGTTTGGGGTCAGATGGCCGTGTGTGAGGAATGTCCCAATATCTAGCTATAAATTATTTTTATTTAATCTACGAGTATAAATATAGAAAATTCTTTGAGGTTACCGATCTGCAAGATTCCCAGTAGGCGTATCCTCTTTCGATGAAGAATGAAATATAATTTACCGCCTAATAAATTTTATTATTCTTGCATTTCAAGCATTTATTTAGAAATAACTGCACAAGTAAATCTCGAAATACTTGAATTGTCATTTACCTACTCATGGTTAGAATTGATAGCCAAATAGATTAGGAAAAAATAGATAAATTAAAACTAGAAGCGATGTTTATATAGCTCTAAAAATTCGTGGCTAAAATGTTGCATAAAAGCTTTAGATTGAACTTTTATGCAACATGTTAGCTACGAATTTTTATCTCTTTCCGTTCTCAAAGCAAACGAGTGAAATTGATTCGTTAGCGGTTTTAAAGCTGTACCTATAAATATGCAATTTAAATGTTTGGAGACAGAGTGTTCAGCATTTATTTAAATATTCTGGACGAAGAGGTACAGCAGAAAATTTTCGAGATTTTAGTTATGGTATATTATGTATTTGCCCGTTCACAAACAAATTAATCAAAGATATTTCTATGTCTAACTAAGGATCTCGCACTAAAGCCGGGTACACATAAGCAAGCCGTAACTGTAACAGTTGGACACTTTACCTTCGTATTTTGTAACGTGGCTGGTGAGACTGTCCCGAGCGACTCGTACCTTGTACGCTTACGACGATTGTTGGTTTTAGCCCCGAATAGTATGAATCAAAAACTGGGGTTACGTCAGCTTGTTGTAATATTTTTAGTAATATTGCTACAATAGGCGAAAATAACATTGTTGCAAACAATGCAGCCACAATGTCGCCCGCTGGTGAACAATATAAAATGTATGTTTCTTTCTCTCTATATTAGAGATACGAGAGGAAGTCCACCACGTGGGCCCATTACAGATTCGGGGACTTCACAAGCCTTTGAAATTGACTTATTGAGTACCTATCCAGGTATTCACAATGTATTCTTTCAACTAAAAGCGTTCAAAACTCAGAGATACGATAACTATTTATTATTATTTTTTTATACCACGTTGTCGGCCAACAAGCATACTGCCCGCCTGATGGTAAGCGGTTACCGTAGCCTAAGAACGCTTGTAACACCAGGGATATCACTCGTGCGCGACCCTTCCTCTTCCCCGATGAGCTCTGGCGACCTTACTCACACGCAAATTATAGTATAGTATAGTTATAGTGATTTTAAACTAGACCCACCTAATGGTATGCGTTTAACTTCCTATACTATACATCAATAAAATCTAACAACGAGTAGCTTTCATTAACTTCCATCCTTTTATGTTCTACATAACCATAAACAATATTTTCCCTTCTTTTTTCACGTAAGTTTAAAAAATTCTCTCCAAAAGTTTCAAAAGCATATTCTGTGATGACGTACGGACTTTCAAAGCCTCCGACAGTCAAATAGTTTTCGCTTCGTTAGGGTCTGTGTTGTTTCAATCCAAGTTGATGTGTTTCGACTGTTCTTGACAAATATGCAAACAATACTCCCTAGTCTCCTACACTACTGAGTGAGGAAAGTTTTTGTTTTATTAGTGTTGACTGTACATTATTTGTTCTACGATTAATGTCGATAGTTCTGTATTTTTGAATAGATCGATTGTAACACATTTATTTTTATTCCAGCCTTAAATTTTATTATCCTAATTTTGTAGTAAAATTCAACAAAATTAAGTTGTTTTTATTATTATTGTACCCTCTGTGTACGAGTACGACTCACACTTAGCCGTAAGTCAAGCAAAATTCCAATTACTTTAGACTTCTTTTCAAGGTATTGTATAATAGTGTAGATGTGAACATTTACGAAAACCATTTTGATTAAGTATGAGATAATATTTTATACAAAAGATTTTTCTTCTGCAAGTTATATATTAACCGGAGGTTTAGCAATTTTCCCAATACTTTCGAGATGCTAGTTAAAAGGAAATCGGCCTGTAGTTGTTGACACTGCCTTTGTCACCAATTTTGCAAAAAGAAAAAAAAACAAAAGCCTTTTTGAACTAGTCCAGAAAGGTGGCAGGATCAAAACACAGGTTAAAAAGTGGTAAAAGCACAAAGGCAAAATGAAATGTACTGCACGACGTACCTATCGCTTTGCCCATGTTTTCGCCTTTGCTTTGGCTTTTTTTTTGCATTGGCTTGTTGTACCTATTTGATTACAATTTCACCATCTAAGTGATAATATGGCAGAAGGCGGTACCTAAGCATAAAACATATATTTAAGCAATATCGATACAAATAATACCGAATTGAAAACATCACTATTCGTATTTGCTCTTTTTACTAGTAACTCATGCGTAAAGTAAGTAATGTACGTGCTCAAGTTACCATTGTTTCTGTAGAAACTCTGAAAGTTCAGACTAGTTAATGAAGTCACAGTTTGTATAGTTAACATAACATAAATGGCATAGAGTTTCAGCCATACCTATCATCTTATGTAAATCAACATCAATAGCATTATAGAAGTCTGTTAATTTGCGAAGGATATTGTTAGTCTGTAAAACTATAGAAATAGAAAGAGTTTTTTTTTCGTGTCTGGCCATCTGTCTGTTAGAACACGTTAATCTTTGAAACTACTGAACGGATTTTCATGGAGTTTCCACAGTGCGTCTAGGCTAGGCGCATCAAATAGGCTTTATTTCATCGAAAGGATGAAAGGATATAGACATTTCATATAGTCTGAAAATCTAATTAATAAGAAAGTAAATAAGACCGATGAAAAATCATAATTAAGTTAGTATATTAGTGTGTGCATTCTTTACAATTTAAAGGCCAATAGTCTGGTAATAAAGTTTAAGTATCTCGTCATAAACGAGACTTCCTTGGAAGTAACAAATGAAATGTGTGAAGACGGTGTAAAGGCTGTATTATTAAAACTGGTAGGCGACAATAGCCGGTGATTGCGGCGAGAAGAGCACTGAACGCGGCCAATAACTGCAGGTACCTCTACTATTTTTACAAGAAACTCACTCGATTCTCGCAAGACACTAAATAATTTTAATAAATAAATAGAATGGATGACAGCTCGCTATTTACATGAAGAATTCACAGTCAAAAGTTTAGTTTAGTTTATTATTCATTGATACCATACGTTTGATTATTTTTGGTTAATATTATGTTTCTAACAAAATAATATATCATTTATTATTACTGTAATTTAAAAAAACAGTTATAATTACTAATTGAGTCAGATTGGTTTTAATACTATACCTACTTGAATACCAAATTACTGACGTGATTTGTTCAAGTCAACGAATGATCGATAAAACCAGAAAAACGCTTTTATTTAAGAGATTATTATATGTATAGATAATCCAGTGAGTTGAGTACAAAATTGTAGGGGAAATACGACAGCTGACTCCAGCTCCAGGTCATAGGTCCGAATGCTGTACTTTGCCACATTGAATATAGACTTTACAACTGGTTGTAAAAGAAATAAAAAATGTAGTATTTATTTATACACATGTTCCAGAATTAGTAACAAACTAAATGAGTAATATTTTGTGATATCGAAAAGGATTAAAACGAAATTAATATAAACACATAATATTAGCTTACACAAGTCTTGCAAAGGAAAGGTGTTAAATGACACAATTCTCATAGATGACAACTGTGGCATTGGTCACAGGTTGCTGATAAGTTTCTCATAGCTTATGGTTAAAACCGTCTCATTCTGGCTTAAAAAAAAGACGCTGTACTATATGATAGCTGTCAGTCTATCAGATAAGCTAACTGAAACTTATCAGAAACCTGTGAGGCCCATAAACTAAAGAGTATGAGTAAGAAAAAGAAGTAAGCAAAAAAATAAGTTGTAAAGAGTTCCTTTGAAAAAGGTTAGCAATCAGTTAAAACTATACGAACAATAAAAAAAGGATGTTAAAATACGCGGAAAGTCTAAAACTTTGTACAAAGAGTTTTTTTTTTGCCTACTTAGGTTATACAATTTATGACCATCATCTAGAAAGTATATATAACTGAAGTAATTAATGAATTACAAATATTCAAAGAAAAACAAAGAAAATTAAATTAAAAGTAAGAACAATTCGCGCGAAAGATACGGTTGTTTTTGTTCAAACAATTGTGACTACAGATTATAAAAGGTATTTTACTTTTATTTTAGATTTGAATAATTTTATTTTTCAGGACATTCCGCGTTACTTGATATCAAAATCCTTGTCAGACATTAAGATGACCAGAAAAAATGCACGGTTGCAATAAAAAAAATTACCTTTCGAGCATAGATTAAAAATAAACAACATAAAATATAGTGGAGAAACCCTGATTTTCAGAATAGGAAAACGTAGAGACTTGTCATCATCGTTACGACTTAGTTCGAAATATTTACGTAATTCTTGTATCTTATTTAGGATACAATTGTTTATTTTGACTTTATTTAAAAATAACATTGAAAATTGTAATGATATAATATATTATCATGGAAATAATAATTATTGGATTAATTTTGGATTGGATTAATTTTATAAAAATATATTTCTTTATTAACCGGAGATTTAATCAAACATAGACTGATTATTTATTTTTTTAATTTCCATTTATAAGTTATATATTCTAATACCACTTTCTATACCTTTTAAAAATATCAAACAATATTGCCATAATTTCAGATCCACAGGTGGCTACGAAAGTCGTAGCAAATTCGTAGCTTCCTGTAGCTCGTAGCACAGACGTGACGAATCGTTACGTAGCCCAGTAATAGAGTAGGTACTTGTTTGGTTAGTACAACCTCTACGTGGATTGCACACCAACTGCTGCCTTATTCCAGTAAAGCCGATAGCTAGTCGGTTTGACTCGAGTCTAGGTGTAAATAAACCTTTTAGAACATTCTAGATTGCTTTCGTTTTGTTTATATTTAATACTAGCTTTCCGCCACGCGGTTTCACTCGCAATTCCCTATTTTATCTCATTAGGGGGTGAATTTTGTAAAATCCTTTCTAAGTAGGTACTAAAGGAATAATCATCCTCCAAATTTTATGGTACTATAATAAGTACTTTAGGCTCAACGAATTATTTTCAGTCAATCAATCAGTTAGTAAGGACTTGTAATTTTATATACCTACAGAAGATTTGCACATATTATACCGTCCGGATTCTTTTATTGTTTTCATAGATTCTGTAGCTAAATGGACTAGGGTAAATCACTCTCTTCTGTCTTGCTGTAAGGAGTGCAACAATAAAATAGAATAGGTATCTGAACTATTTACAACATATAATGTGGCGGACATTTCATTCAAACTAATGCGTAACGTTTGGAATACAAATTCCTCGATTGGCATACAATTGTAAATGATTGCTCAAAAATTTACTGATTGGAAATTTTAAACAAATCCTGACCTGTGGTACCTTCATCTAGTTATGCATTAATTAGGTTTTTTTATACTAAATTACCGGCAAACAAGCATACGGCCCGCTTGATGGTAAGTGGTTACCGTAGCCTATGGACGCTTGCAACACCAGGGGTATCACTTGAGCGTTGCCGACCCTTTTCCCCTCTCCGATGAGCTCTGGCGACCTTACTCACGCACAGGAGCATAACTATAAGTTATTTGGCTGCAGTATTCTGTAAGGTGGAGGTACTTCCCCAGTCAAGCTGCTCTTTGAGCGACATATCGCTATGCTCTACCTCTCAACAATTTATTGTACTATTGGTTTTATTAATATACTATATCAGTAAAAAATATATCAAAAATATTTAAAGGTTTATAGTATTTGTCTTCAAGAATTACTTTTAAAGTGATAGTATAGTGTAGCTATAGTTCAGTTTGTGTATATAAAGTGTTTTTTTAATTTCTGTAACTATACATATGATTTCAAATAATAATATATGATATATTATTTATTTATTATTTATTTTATTTATTTATTTAATAGGTTGTACAGTTTTTTTTAATGCGGCTATAACCTAAGATCGAAGTTTAGTTTGAAACTTGTGGTGTATTAATGTTTGGAAACTATAGCCAATATAACTTAATGTTATACAAAAAAATATTAAAACAGGTAATTTATTTTTAAATCACAAAGCTACGGATAAAATAAAAAGTACAAATGTCCAGACATATCACTTGACTTGGGTATGTAATAAGTTGGCCGCTGAGTTAACAAAAACGCGACTTTCGGGCACGAAGATTTTTATCTAACAAAGGTAAAACAGTTTTGGGGACTCCGGTTCAGTAAAATTATAAAGAAATAAAATTTGTAGATCATTTAAATTTAGATATTAGTTACAAAAGTTTATAATTAGTTACTGTATTGAATTAGTTACGTGTCAAAATCGTCATGCACACCAACGCAAATTTCAGTAGAATCTACCTACTAGAATGTATACTGAAACTTTTGGAAAACCTAATTTAGCTAGTTCACCAGCTAGAACTGGGTGAATTGCTTTCGACTTGCATACTGTCGAGGTGTTCACGGCACTTACCAACTAGTTTGAGACAAGCCACTGTGAGGCCTGTCGAGACAATTCTTGCAATTCCATGACACCAGCACAATCCAGCAGTTTGAAACGTTACCATCTATTTGCATCACTTTAAGGATCAATTCATACTACAGTAGGTACTTTAAATTAATCTGAACGTTCATGTTTTTTAAATAGAAACGGCGCACTAGGCATAAATCGTATCAACATATTACTCCTACGGAAAATAGTTGTGTGTGACAGAGAGATAAGATATTGGTGGTGTAGGTTTTGTTCACGCTTAGGAGTATCTACCCAATAATAAAGACTGAACTGTCTGTCTACACCGGCACGCGATGCGTATTATATCAGATGGGAGCATAACCTGGGATTTGAGTTGTACACAGCGTGGCATTTTGCACAGGACCTATTTTTATCGACTTTCTCACAACGTCACGATGCAAGTAAAACATTACTATTTTTTTTGCATGAGACTGGATGGCGACTGACAATAGTTTCACGAGTGTGAATCGACTCTACCTCATAGAGACAACGATTCTAGTTCAATTTGAGCTAATGATGCCGTTAAAATGTTCTAGATTTCGAGTACGTTTCAAGGTATTGCGTGGGATTATCATGAATGATGTATTACAAGGTAATATATACATAGTAAAATGTACTTTCATAGTTCTATTACTAGAATATTCTATATTCTAGGAGCATGGCGACATTTAATGAAGGCATAGTGGATTAATTATATCGTTAAGGGTTGTTTTTAGTTATAAATTATTTGTTTGAATGTTTATTTATTTCAATTATAATAGAACTTTGATATAAATTGGGCCAATAATAATAATAATCGCGAACGTCCCGGCACTCTTAGAGCCGAACGGTATCTCACGTGACGATGGAAAGAGGCCTGATGGTATCACTTGAATAATATTTAAAATATTATTTCTACAGATTTGAAATATGGATAACATACTGATTATGACGTGTATGAAAGCGCAAAACACACTTATGTAATATAGTATTCAGTAAGAATATATTTTTATTGATTAATTTATAGAGGTTTGTTTATTTTACTAACTCTATCAAAATTTGGATAGACGCGCAGAAATTGAATGATTAATTATTCAATATAGGTACTTACTCATATCTAGACCAATTAGCACTTATGTACGTGAATGGGCCAGTTTCCATTAAGAACTAATAGACAATTTGATTATTTGCCAACATGAAATGAAGGCTCTTGCTGATTATAGCTGTATGATATAGCAATAGTGTGTACCTAAAATGAATATAAATTTGAGTAATATTGATATTCTTGTAAGAAATACTAATCATTTGGTTATTTTTGATCTTGTTATCCGGGAAAATACCTTGTTTTTATTAAACTAGGTACTAAAATATTAAATATAATTAAATACACGAAAATGTTACAAGCTATATTTATGAAAACACTAATATGTACTTATTACAAAATTTATAGAAAAAATATCAAGGTTATTGACCTACTTAATGCCTAAATATATTTTATGTACACAACGACATTTTCCCGACAGCAAACACTCGTGCTCGACCACGCAGAATAATCAAATTTGAGACCGGTCACTTTCATCCAAGTAATAAATATTTTCTAGTTTGTATAAAAGCTTAAGACAACCTTTACAAAGACATAAAGCTTTACACATAATAGAAAATCCCTCCGACGGAATAGTGATGTAACTTACTCGAGTGGCTGAGGTGATTCTAAAATAATATGAAGGTACAATACGCGCAAACTAAGTTTGTCGGATACAAGTTAGTTACGAGTGTAAATACTAAGTGCGAAATACTAAATGGCGATAAGAAGACAAAATTTTTGTAAAACAAAAAAGTTTATTGCACATTTTTAGGGTTCCGTACCCAAAGGGTAAAACGGGACCCTATTACTAAGACTCCGCTGTCCGTCCGTCCGTCTGTCACCAGGCTGTATCTCGTCAACCGTGACAGTTAGACAATTGAAATTTTCACAGATGATGTACTATTGTTGCCGCTATAACAATAAATATTAAAAAAACAGAATAAAATAAATATTTAAGGGGTCTCCCATACAACAGACATGATTTTTTTGCCGTTTTTATAGATAATGGTACGGAACCCTTCGTGTGCGAGTCCAACTCGCACTTGGCCGGTTTTTGAAATCCTGCATGGATGCCCGGTTATTTTTGACTGTTACTGAGTATCGGAGAGCCTAGGTTCAGGCCGGCCAACTAGTGTGTTTGCAACGCTACAACAGAATCAAGCGACACCACATCACAACTATGTACGACACGTATGTACGAATGTATAGCTGCTACAATTCTCGGAAATGCTGTGGTGATTACAAGTCCTTATTCTTACTAAAATTTTCTAATAATACGTTAAAACTTTAATCTAATTGTTGAACAGTGGAATCGAATGAAAAATAATATAGTTAGAAAATAATGTGTCACTTCACTACTCAGTCGTCTTGCTGACATTTTATGAGGGGTAGACTTAAAACCTTACATAGCACACTCTTTGTATTATCAGACCTTACAAGAAAAATCCGATTTGTCTTGAATCTTATTCTGAAATTCCTGAAAAGTAACATGCGTGGCTTTGTTTCAGGCGCATTGAACAATTTAAAACGAATTCCCTATAAAGCATTCTATTCAGATATTTTGGCATTGTGGGTACCGAAAAAATATTCATATTATGTCCAAATAAATTGAATTGCTTGTTTTTTTAATTTTTATAGTTTTTTTTTCATAAAATGTAATGTATTTCTGCAATTGCCATAAAGTTGGAATAAAGTCTATATAAATGAAGAGATACAGAGCTAGGGTCACAAAAAGTCAAAAGTCAGTTTGGATTAGGCCTGTCGATCGTAGAAATATTTTACATGATACTTACTTCAAGATTTCTTTTTTTTAATATTCTTTGAAGTCCGAGGAAGGTTCTTATGATGAGAAAAATTGGAAAAGTTGCCTGGAAAATTGGGAAATTCGGGAAAAACTGAAAGTCCTATGGGATTTTAGTATGAACTTAAAACACTGATATTTTTCGTTACATAGTCAGTTTAAGGCTACTTTTTTATCTTGAGAACGCAGGTGAAACCGCGGGGGACAGCTAGTTACTTAATAGAAATAGTACGGATACTGAAAGAATTCCTAGTGTGTTAAAACATAGTTTGCAACAGCTCAGAACCACTTCTTAATTTTTAAATGCACTGTATTATGATCTATGGGTGTTTTTAAAAGAGTAATGAATATGAATGTTAGTTCTTGAGAGGTTTGTTATACATAACTTAAAGTAGTTTAGAAAAACTTTTCATCAACTACCTTATAGTTTTATTATCGCAATTCATTTCAACAAATAGAGGAGGATAGAGAATTATATGCCTTATAACCAAAATCATATCCATTTCGCAGGAAAACTAATACATACATAAATTTATTGCCATATATACAAATTACAAAATAAAGTCTTATAGGCGCTTGAAATTGAAGTAATAAATGAAAACGCAAAAAATATTCGTTAAAATTTCAAAATATGTTAACAAACCATAATTGAATTAATTTATTCTGTTAATTTGTCAAGCCGACAATAATCCATTGTGATTCGAAATAAATCATACGAATCACGTCGTGTTTGAACTGTTCAGTGTTCATTAATTCAGTCATAACTGAAGTTGCCACGTTATTCGTTATTTCGGTAAAATAAATATGCAATCCAACTTTACGTTAATACTCGCAACGCATAATGAATTCATAATTTTATTAAATAAACATTAATTTCGATCGACACAGAATCACGCTGAATAGTTAGTTGATTAATAGATTACCTATCTATAACATTAATATTGTTTTAATTTGAATACACACTAAAATAATGAATGCAATAGTAACTCTGTCTGTTACCTTTTTACGCCTAAGCCGTTGAACCGATCGCTATAAAATTAGGTACGTAGATAGCCTATGGTATGCAGAGGGACATAGGCTACTTTTTTTTCTCAGGAACCAGGATGAAAGCGCGGGGACAGCTTGTAACTATTAAAATTAATAATATTTGTCTAGTATCAAATAAGTAAATCTCTCTACTTGAAACTTGTTTAGGTAATCTCATTCAATGCGTAGTTTCATCGTTGACGTTTACGAATGGAGCATCTTTATGACTGAAGGATTAATTCCACTATATTCGCAGTTTCATGTCTAAATTGAACTCCGCTTCCCCTCCATGAACACTTTATGACTAGGATACAATCTAGGATTTATACACATTATTTTCGTTTAAGTTTTGTGCCAGAGTGTATAAAAGTAATTAAATAGCCACGTAAAAATACACACCACTGAAAGGAATATATTTTAATGGTAATAAAATGAGGTTTCATTATTTACGCAGCCATCGTTTTTCTCGGCCTCTCAAGGGCATCCGCAAATTGGGACGTGTGAAAAGCATCGCCCTTATAAAAATAATACGAGACCCTTTACATTCAGCTAATAAAGCTTCTATACTTACGGTAAAAAAAACCGATATACTGATTTTGATGCTGTCTAATATAAAGGTCACATAAATAATGGGTTTATTATAGCATCTAAACTAACGTTTTACAAGATCTAAAATTGTTCTTTAGATATCGAATAGTGAAAACTACATCTACTACAGACTCACTAAGTTATACCTACCACCTTTTTTCAAGTAAATATTGTGACAATAAATTGTATGTGTGTTACAAGATATTAAAAACTCCATTTATTTTCATACATTCATGATTCTATTAAGTACCTTTTCTACATCGCGCTTGTTCTCGCAAATAAATAATGGCGAAGTGCTTACCCCACTCGCAGTTATCCCTAAATACCTATTGTTTGACCAGCAATCTACGAGATTGTATCCAAACACTTAAAAGTCAATTCTAACACAATGTTAGAGGATCGGAATTGGCGTGAAATTGTTAAAGATATTGGATTTTAAATTAGCGTTGTAAGAGTAATCATATACGTATTGAATGGCGTTTTTAAATTATATTACTCTTGTAGATAAAGTCTATGGGACAGGAGGTTAATTTTACGCAAAATAAGCAACAAAACAAAAGGAAAACTTTAAATTTTGTTATTGTACCGTGGGCTGGTTTATCACTATAATTATATAAAGTTCGTTACATAACTAAAAACTAACATATTGATTAAAAATAATAATTAAATGTGAGTACCATCAGCCTCATATACTTTAAGCTTAAACATAAATTACAATTAGTCAATCATCAATACAAATGGAAATTTATAATAAAATAAACTCTTTTTGATTCAAATTACAAGACTTATATTGAAATCAAATAGCGGTCCAACGGAATGATTTTTCAAATATTGAATGTCAAGATTACCCAAGACTGTCTTACAATGGGTAGGCAAGTGAAGAGAGGTCTCATCGAATAAAACTGGAGGACAATTTTATTTTTATAACTTCTTTACTTCGAGTTGTGGACTGAAGACGTTCGCTTCTTAATATTCAATTGTTCAACTGTTCATACCTTAAGAGGTAAAAAGTCTATATTTTAAATACAATAACTAAGACCGCCAACAAAACTAATTTTTTTTTTTTTTGTTTATTTGGTAGAAGTTTATGGCTACAGATAGTTTTTAAACCATTACGAGGATTATTTTAAATAGACGATTCCTTTTGGTCTAGTCGACTTTACGAAGGGGCAACAACTTTTAGAAGCTCATCCTAACTAAACGCGAATGTGAGTTTGTTTGTTTGTTACCTTTTCACGCTTAAACAGCTGAACTGATCGCAATGAAATCTGGCATACAGATGTGGGGCATGGAAAGGGACATAGGTTACTTTTTCTCTGGGAACGCGGGTGACACCGCAGGTAACAGCTAGTTTTATTATAAACAAGCTTTTCCGCGCGGTTTCACCCGCGTTCCCAAGGGATCTTGTGTTTTCCCGGGATCAAAAGTAGCCTATAGCCTTCCTCGATAAATGGACTATCCAACACTGAAATAATTTTTCAAATCGAACCAGTAGTTCCAGAGATTAGCGTGTTCAAACAAACAAACAAACAAACTCTTCAGCTTTATAATATTAGTATAGATAAATCACTTCGTAACATCCTTTCAACGTTATTGTAATCGCTTAGTTACTGTTGAACTCTTAGATCGTGGCTGAACTAGCTCGGGCCTTTCATTTTCCCGTTTGTGCGTCTGACACATGTTCTATTGAAATTTGTTTGAGTTAAATTCATTCTCTATCTACTAAAGATTTATTTGAGTTTAATTGTTTTTCTGTGGTGAGCTCAAGTGTTACTGACATCTATTAAACGTCAGATAATATTGTAAGTATAAAGATTCTACCTATCTCTACCATTATAAATGCGAAAGTGTGTCTGTTGGTTTGTCCTTCTTTCACGCAGCATCGGAGGAACGCAGTAACTTAATTTTTTGCATAATAGGTATAGAAAGTTTATGAACCGAAAAGTGATATTGGCTACTTTTATCCTGAGAACGCGGGTGAATCTATATTCTTAGTAGTTGATAGGCTAAAAGTGGTTTACGGAGCCTATACTGGATCTCCTGTGCAACCTTAAAATATCAATAAAAGCAACCTTAAAATATTAGTAAAAAAAAAACATATCGGCAACATTATGGATCAAAATGTTTTGCCACAACCAATTGAAATTCGAAGAAAAACCTTTTTCCAATTATATTAATAATGAATTTGAATGGATTCACCATAAAAAAAAAACTCCATAACAGAAAAGTGAACTTACCAAAATTTCAGTTTGGTATGTGATGATGAATTACGTTCTAATTATGTACAGTGAACAGAGCACCCAATTTCGTCCCCGATAACATTAGGTATCACTCATACGCCTCTAGCGTTTGTAACGCACGAATTGAATAATATATACTAGTTATAATCCACACACAAAGTTAATTTAAAATAAGTCAAACATTTGAGTCAAGTTGAGTTGACATAAATGTGTAAATCAAACTCCACCCACGATGTATAAACAAAAGAGAGGCTACAACCTACTTATTCAATCATATTTATGTTTGAAAAACATTAATACGGTGGATGGTGAATAAGCTGGAGAGTTTATACAGGGGAAACAAAGCACGGTCACTCCAACTTGTGCTCTCATAATGGAGAGTACATGAGAATGGTCACGTCCCAAACGTTCAACTATGTGTTCTCTCTCGATGCGAATGTTTTTATTCGTGAGATGGTATCGAGCTTTGCGTGATCTTGCAATTTGTCGAAGTATCTAATATGTGCGGAATGAGACCCGATTCTTGACTCTTCGTCATTATCTGGATGGATATGGATATGGATTTCAATACTTTAATTTTTCGTTCATGCCATTCGCAGTTGATACCATGGGTCCATGGGGGTTCGAGGCTCGCCGATTTGCTCGGATTTTATCATCCAAGCTCATCGAGGCTTCGGGAGACCGACGGGCTGGGAGCTTTTTCCGCCAACGCATAAGCTTGGCCATCCAAAAAGGGAACGCTGCCAGCCTGTTGGGAATCTTGCCTATCGACAGCAGCGAGGGCTTTGAGGATGTTTTCTATATATCATAGTTTGTATTTTTTACTTTAATTGTAAATATGTAAATAAAAATTATAAGCTGAACACTTATATTTTGATATAATAATATTGTTAACATTATTCTACTATACTTTTAAGCGGAGGTAGCTAAGTGGTAGTGACGTCGGATGCGTCGTATCCTACAATGAGCTTGAGCTTTCTGTGAAGGGAAATATCGTCAGTAAACCATAGCACGGGGCTAGGGTACTTTGTAGTATCCACCTGGTTGGCTACCACCCTCAAGTTGAATGTCTGACGCCAAACACCTTTTGGTGTGTTCCGGCAGTTGCGCTTGAGAGCCAGTTGCTTTCTAGGTTTTATAACGGTAGGTAACACATAGGCAATCACCCTGGTATTGCTAGTGTCCATAGACGACTGTAACCACATACCATCATGCCTGCTTGTCAGCTTCCTGACATTAAAAAAAATGTCTAATAGAAAATACACTTAACTGTATGTTTGGAATACACATAACTGTATTTTAAAATATAAAACAATCATTTCAGTATAGCTTTCGCTAAGTGGTAAGAACACACAGCCTTTACAGGAATAGCGCCAGCATCTTATTACTTAATTAATTGTTACCATAATTTCAGATAAAGTCACTTGTATATCAAATCTAAGCTATGTCTAACGTATCACGAATTTCGAATATTTGGTACGATACTACTATGTTCACAATCCGACGGTAGGTATGCCAATATATTATCTACACAATATTACAGCGTAACAAATGTGATATTACTTCTGAAAAAATAGGTACTTATGTACTGCGTATGTAAACTTTATATATCAATTTAGTGTTGATAAATGATACTAATATCATAAATGAGCTGAACAGAAAAAAATGAAAATTGGTATTATATAGATCAAACCTTGTATTAAAAGAAGATAGATAGAAGGTCCCCGCGGTGGTCAGTTCTTTAAAACAGGAGATTGTTACTCATGATGATCAATAACATTTTATTCATGACATATCGACTCGGTATCAAGTAAGAAATGAGTCAGGTTCCATAAGCTACGCTTATTTCTCTCATTTCATCATGTCACTAAGCGAGATGCGTGAAAATTCGAATGGTAGGTCTGAGCTGATTTTAAGCGAGATAGTAAAAAAAAAATTGAAAATGTTGCAGTTATGCAATCAGCAGCAATTAATTAATGAAAATACGTTTATTATTATTTACTTATTCGAGGAGAGAAAGTTTAAATTTTTTGTGTAACAAAGGCTCTGACTAAAAGGGTGTCTGGTGAATTATCCCAAGTTTTTACATGTAGCGGAAAATTGGGAGGTTCTCATTAGACGCAAGCCATTTGTTCCGTCCACTCACTTGCCTCTACAATTGCCTTATTCTTTAGGTATATAAACTAGCTGATCCCCGCGATTTTACCCGTGTCCCTAGTTCCGCTCATCAATAAACGGGTTTTATAACACAATAAGAGTTTTTCAAATCGGATCAGTAGTTTCGGAGTTTACCTCCTACATCCAAACTTACAACTTACAACTCTACCTCTTTATTATATTATTAGTGTAGATAATTTTATGATAGTTATTATCACTTATTCTTTAACTAAATATAATACCTACATAATTTATTTGAAAACATGTGATTGTTGAGTTTATTGCCGGCTCTTTTCAGCAAAAACAACCTTCCGAACCGTGCGTTAGAGTCAAATATTCATAAATGCGTATAAAGGCTATTTGAATACAAAATATTTTCATTACTATTTATGCTTGACTTAATAACCCCCGACCAATTATTCTTACGTGTCATTGAATATATTTTTTAATTTTATCCTGAAGGTCACGCTTGAACAAAATAAAAAACAGAATTGTTATCTCATAAAAAGAGCAAAGAAAGTTTTCTTGTATCAAATAATTTGGCATAGATTTCTCCCATACTACAGACTGTCCTGGTTTTAAAAAACACATTTTAGTTCAAAAGATGAGAGTAGGTCTTGGAGCAAATTTAAAATCGCGAAAAACAAACAATCGACTAATAACAAATTTTAAAACTCCTGTTAACTTCACAATTATTCGATTAAAGGCCACATTAAAAACGTTTAATTTAACTAAACTAGCTTTATCAACTCGTATTAACAAAGTTACTTGCATATTTCCCCAGTGAAATTCATCATAATATTTTGTTTTTAGAGGCGCGGCGTCGATGCGAAATGAAAATACCTAATTGGCTGATTAATTTCAAGTTATTCCACTCGATGCTCTCATTCGCAACCCAGCGCATGTAATGTTTGGAATTATTAGGAATCCATTTGCTAAACTGACGTGGAAAATGTGTTGATTTCAATTGGACTTGCTAATTAGTTGAAACTGATCTGCAAACAATTTATAAACCGAAATTCTTGTGAAAATCTGTAACTTAGAATTACGCATGAAATTGAGTTTTCGTAAAATGTTATACAACTACATTAAGCTAGGATTCAAACTACAATTCAAGGTCGTGACCTTTGCCACGGTAAGCATTAAGAGGTCTGAAATTTAGGCAAAAAAATCTTGTGTATGTATATATATGTATTAAAATATGAAATATGAAGGAACTTATAACAATTCCTTCTTACTTACATAGATTTCTTGGGTATGCTTGGCTTCTAAGAGCAAATAATCTAAGCCTAACATATAAAATTCTCAAGCAAACATAATAAATTCGCATAAAACGTGAGCAAAAACAGGAAAACGGCTGCTGAATCTAAATCAACTTTTATATTAATTGGGGGAAAGCCCACATGGTAAACGAAGTCGTCGTCGCTTACACGTGACTATGGCATACCTTAAATAGAAAGATACAAAAGGACCATTCTATACAAAGACTAATGTGCAATAGTGTTAACCGAAGATAAACTTTATGTCATTGTTCCAGGTTCTAAATTCAGTTGTTGCAATCTCTATTCAAAACTTTAGTTATACTACTTTAATAGATGTTATATAACACGGACCTTAGAGTAGGTACCAAAGAAAAAAAGGTGCGACGGCTTTAAAGGTTCCTTAACACTAGCCCAGTAGCTACAGTCCACTTTCAATTGCCATGCTAAACCTGCATAAGGTGACTAGATTAAGTTATAGGTATTCTACTGCTTAATAGTGTGTATATGTGTGGGTGGATGCAGTATAATTTAATGAAAGCAAGAGCGTATCTTTTGGGTATATTTATTTAGTGAGTATGATGAAGGGCGCCATGCTTGGTGATAATTTTGTTTCGTTGCGATGCTTAGTCGCAATCATTAACTCGAATGTCTTCTAACACGTTTATGCTGTAATTCATTTCGTCAGGAGCTATTTTCTTACCAGTGTTTTTGTACACGTAGGGCTGTCACGCAGCAGTGAGAGTTTTCATTAATTATTATTAATTTAAAAAAATTCGAATAAGTTATGAAAGTCACGAAAATATTTTTAAGTGTAGACAGAAACGTTGATCATTCTTGAAAAAGAACTCGATCTCAGGGTTGATTGTATATTGAGCGTGGTTTGTATTATTAAGTAGGTACTTTTACTACTGAAATTTTAGGTTGTGATTAAAAATCTTACTCTATATTATTGTTAACTAGCTTCCGCCCCGCGGTTTCACTCGCGTTCCCGAAGGATCTTGTATTTTCCCGGGATAAAAAGTAGCTAATAGCCTTCCTCGATAAATGGGCTATCCAACACTGAAAGAATTTTTCAAATCGAACTAGCAGTTACTGAGATTAGCGCGTTCAAACAAACAAACAAATACTTCAGCTTTATAATATTAGTTTAGATTAGGTATTTGACACGATTCATCTTTACTGAAACGCCAGCTCCACTTTGATCATATATTTAAAATTATATTAGGAAGGTGCTCTTATCATAAATTATTATTTCACCTGCGTTCTCAAAATAAAAATCCCCTCCCTCTGTGAAACTACGTATGCACACCTTTTCAATTATAAACAGGCAACCCTAATGAACAGTATGGTATTTATGTAATTAATGTAATTTTCCCAAAGAGCTGGCTCAGTTTCAACAATAAATCGTCCTGGAGACGTAACAAAAACAACATTATTATCGTGATTATTATTTACTAGATTCTGCCCCGCGGTTTCACCTGCGTTCCTCAGGGACCTTAGGTTTTCCCGGGATAAAAAGTAGCCTATGTCCTTCTCCATACCATAGGCTATCTGCATACCAAATTTCATCGCAATCGGTTCATCGGTTTAAGCGTGAAAAGGTAACAAACTCACTTTCCCATCCTAATCCTAACTATATTATAAATACGAAAGTGAGTTTGTTGGTTTATTTGTTTGTTTGTTTGTTACCTTTTCGCGCTTAAACCGCTAAACCAAACGCGATGAAATTCGGTTTGCAGATAGCCTCCTAACTAATATTATAAATGCGAAAGTGAGTTTGTTTGTTTGTTACCTTTTCACGCTTAAACCGCTGAACCGATCGCGATGAAATTTGGTATACAGATAGCATACGGTATGGAGAAGGAAGAACGTAGGCTACTTTTTATCCCGGGAAAACATAAGATCCCTTGGGAACGCGGGTGAAAACGCGGGGCGAAAGCTAGTTTATAATATTAGTTAGGATAGTTAGGATTAGGATAATCATTACCTTACCTTACATACGTATTATATTATTGTCTCTATATCTATCTAAATACCTACTTACTTATAAATTGCATCGGCAATAAAGGTAAAATATACGTACGTTTAAAGCAAATGATCCCCGTTTTGAATGTTTTACGATTATTTCTTGCGTTTTATTTCTTACCTACGTCAATTTCAAGCGTCTATGAGACCTGTGGGCCGAGTGTAAAAAAATTACGTAAGTAAACCCTTACTATCGCGTTTGCGTTCACTACAATTTTGTATGAGAGAAATTAGTTCCGCGAGAGGCGCTGCGCCAATTCCTATAGAAAAATGTCGTAAACGCAAACATGATAGTAAGCGTTTACTAACGTCAATTATTTACACTCAGCGTACTAATAGGTAGCGTGTGTGTGTGTCAATAGAATTGTTTGTATTAATTCTGCAAAACTTTACAGAACTATGTAGGTATATACTATTTTTATTGATAGGGGATCGACCGACGTATGGTATTATCAGTAGGTAACTAGTTTTAGAGACATTTTTAAAAACATACTATTTCAATTAATAAATCCTTACAAATTTTCATGCGGACCTTAAATCAATTAAACTAGATCACAGTTAGGATTTAATCCGGTGTTCAGTTTGGGAAAAAAAACTAATCATATCTCTACATACTTACATGCAAAATTGTATCATCAAATAAAGAAACGTGTAAAATCGCGCTCAAGAACATACCTTTGTCTGTCTGCACATTGTTTGCATAACTGATACCCAATTCATCACATTCATTCTTCCGGATAAGTTGTTATGATTAAATTTTTATAAAGGCTTCCCAAGTTGATTGATCACGTAAGCAAAGCTCATGTGTATCTGTAATGAAATTCATGATTTTACTTCGTATCATATTCTGGCAATATATTAATAAAATATATATTATTAGCTTCCACTCTGCGGTTTCTGCGGAATATGTTAATGCGTGTTAGAGTCACAAACATCCAAATATCCAAACATACAAATTTAAATTAGTAGGATTTCGAAAATCTATAAAATAGTCAGCTTCGTTTCAATAGAATTTAATTTTTAGTAGTAGTATGCTAGACCAAGATGAGACTCAGCCAGTATCATTAAGGTGACACCGCATTAAGCTTAAAAATCTGAAATTCAACGTGCTGCGTCCCGCTCCCTACTACCTCTCATAGAAAATCCGCGTAAACGGAAAGGGCGTATGCGGCAAAATGGTTTTTATTGTTTAATTTTAAAACTTGAAATATATTTCATAAAACCTATGTACCTACTTACAATTTGTAAGTACATAGGTACTGATACTATGATTTCATAGTATCAGTTTCAATTAATATATGTAGAAATTTTGGAACCTCAAATCGATCCTCAATATCGGTAAAATTGGAATCTCTTATTTTGAAGAGCTCTTTTTGATTAATTATTTTGTGTTATAAAAGTTAACCAATCGTGTTATGCAATGGACAAAATAAAGTCAAATACATGATGAATTCTCACAATAAATTTCATTTTGTTCGCTTTAGTCATTGTTGAGAGAAATCGGTATCCTTGCAACCAAAATCTTCAAGGCGTCGCCTAAAACTGGGCGCGCAGCAAATTGATTGTATGTGGGATAACTGGAAAAAAGGTTAGGTATTACTTACATAGTTCAAAAATTTCGATCTTTTACCTACTTTTGCTATTATATTATTAAGTATACAGGGTGAATTTTTCAAGTGGGCGTAGATGACCAAATCCTAAACTATAAGGAATAATAGCAAAAAATACTCAAAGGTTTCTCGAGCCCGATTTTGATGGGAACTAAAACTGCATCATTGGATTTAAAAAAAATCAATACTCCTAGCCAGGAATCGAACCCGTTGATTTTGAAATAAAAAATACAAACTGTATTATTACACCATCCGATATTGTTGCCGTTCTACTAAAATAACTTGTCGCAAACTTTAAGACAACCAGAAAATTCATAAAACACGCATTCATTTAATTTTATTTCACTATAAGTATAGTGTAGAAATTAATACAAGTAGGTACCTACTTGAACAAAATGCAACGTCACTTTGCAAGTTCCCACCAAAATGTGTACAATCAAACATAGGTACATACCTACGTGTCGAAATGATAACCTCCTTTTTTGAAGTCAGTTAAAAATACATCTACAATTAATCATAAAGTAATTTATAAATGTGACATCGTTTTATTCAGTATCTAGATATGCACCTGCGACGATTTATCTGTGAGTTTTACTGGTTTCCATATGAAACGGGTAAGTAAATTGTTATTTCATCCTTTGTAAGCTGTTTCCGTACAAGGCTTTCCAAATAGAATGAGCTATATATGCTTTATCTAGCTTATTTATACATTAAGGTATGCTGTTTTTGTGTAGTTTAATTTTAGTAGGTACATTTATGTAATCCTTCAGATTTTTGTCTTCTTTGAAAAACAACTTTCAGTATCTAGTGCATTAGGTGATGAATTTCTATTAGCTACTTACCCCTATACGCTATAGAAAACTGACGCTTAAAATTGTCTAGATCTATGAGCACTTGAGCAGTAGTTTAGGTTCTACGTTGATCTCTCAACCTGTCAGGCACTCAGGCCTTGTTTATAAGTAGGTACAGTAGGTATTCGATAATAAATTATGCTTATAAATTACGTATAGGCTTAACAAAATAACAAAAAAAGGAAGTCACAAGTAATGTAGAAAAAGCTTCAATACGAGAGAACCGAGTGATATAAATAAGATAACTTAGTCTTAATTAACACAGATTACCAAAATAAAAGACGAAAGAAGTTTGTGAAAGCGTTGACACCTATAATTATCCTTAATTGAGTGCAAATTAAATTGGCAATCGTGACTACTTTGTGCTTAGATTTTTTTTTATGTTCAGTCGAAAGGAAACATTCAATTTGGAAAGCTTTCGGGGACTGCAATGCTGAATTATTAAATTCTGTAAGTGCACATTCAAGTTACCTCAGAGACTGTTTTGAGAATTTTTAAAGCACAAAAATCTATCGATCGAATACCTACCTACTACTACTTATTTGAAGTTTTTTTGTGGGCAAAAGTGAGTAAGAATCATTTACAAGTCATCCATTCTGCAAGTGTGCTGCTGTGAAGCTGGGCTTTGAAGTTATTATTTTAAAATATTAGACATTTTGTAACTTCTAGAAACGTCACTTGGTTTTTTAACTTAGTTTTTAATAAATAACTACTTACAACTAAACTATTTATTATGTTATACTATTATTTAGTTTATTTATTATATTTTTAATGTACATCATGCTATTCCGATCTGGAAGGACGATTTTATTTCGTTAAATTTAGGCTGATGCTGTGTTAGTCGCAAAATTAATTTGCCGCGATCGTGTACCGATAGACTGCCTCATTCCAAATAGAAGTTTGAAAAAGGATTAAGTGTTAAAAAAAAAAAATATCAATAAAAAAACTGACTTCAAAAACTGAAAAGTATGAAATAAATATTTTCTTTCTACATCATTTTGAAGTCGGTGCCAAGTAAAACATAAAAATTACTTGGTCTTCAGGTTACTTTCTTGATTTGTTTTGTTTCAGCGAGTTTTCTTTATAGGTAGTTTTAAGTAGTATCTATAAACACATACTAAATTTAGTTGTCATAATATTGTTGTCTTTAGGTTAATTTATTTTTGATAATATTTCGAGTTAGTGTGAATGATTGGTTTTAATATTTTTTCGTTGTAATTTTTTGTTGTTGTTGTTTTGTGTTATCCTTGGTAATTTTAATGTAATTGTAGTACCTACTTATGTAACAGTTGCGTTTTCCTTCCCTGTGAGAACTCCTAGGTACCTGCACGTGTTGCAATTTTTATCTTTAGTAACACTTAACTCTACAGCTCTCTTCACTCCAGTGGACACTCACAGCGCTTCAAGAAAAATATCAGTAGATAATTTTTTTGCCAAATCTTCAGGAAACTCAACGTTATAAGTAGGTACCTACCTTTTTTTATCGTGGGGAAATCCTCATAGGATACCCGACCGCCCCGGGGGGAGTAGTCGGGTTATGCCGGACTTGTACCGGCTAAAACCCCACGGTGGTCGCCATCTGCGCTGTAGAGGGGCTCGGGTTCTCGTACAGAACGCATACACGAGCCCCTCCAAGCGCGGCGCTTACTTATATTAAGCAATGATGAGAGTCCTCTTGTCTAATCTGTAATATTAATGACACGTAGTACATTAATTGATGGAATGAAAGCCCCTTTCGGATTATCTCTATCAATCATAAATTCGGGTCGAAGCAAATTTGACAGGTATCTACCTACCTATACCTACAACCGTCATGCAAACAAAGGTGACCTTTAAATTAAGGAGATATCTACTAGATTTACCAGTTTTATTTTAATAACATTAATCGTGAATTATGGGATTCTATATTTTTACGTATTTTTGGGATGCGTTTACCAATAGAACTGCAAAAAACTTCACGTTTCCGCGCCGCTCCGCTGCTTCTGGACAGGTAGCCATACAGAGGTGGTTCGCAATGGGAACGTACGGCGTGCGAGCTGTGCCCAGTGTTAATATCCTGCCTGGGTACATTTATTCTTTAAGTAGTAGTACTAGTTTAACAATATATTGCGGATGTTCCATTATGAAGACGAACAACTTACCTACTAAGATATCAGGTGTGGTAGTGACGTCAGACGCCGCGGCGAAGGTCGTGGGTTCGAATCCTACAATGAGCTTGAGCTTTCGGTGAAGGAAAACATCGTGAGGAAACCATAGCACGGTGGTAGGGTACTTTGTAGTACCCGCCTGGCTGGCTACCACCCTCAGGTTGAAAATCTGTCGCCCAACACCTATTGGTGTGTTCCGGCAGCTGCACTTGAAAGCCAGATCCTTCTAGGCTTTGTGTGCTTACCACCTTCGGCCACATCATCACCTACCATAGTGAGATTGTGGTCAAACACAAGCCTATACAAAGTAAAAAAAAAAAAAAAGCTTTCAGTGAATGAAACCAGAGGTAAGTTTGTAGTAGGTGACCGTCTAGAACTAGAGCACCTAGCTGTTTGCTCCTAGAAATAGAGACTATAATGTCGAAATTAGTCAAGGACCAGGGTCTGACAAATTCTGATATTTGGCAAAAAAAAAAACCACAGACATAGAATTCAATTCCGTGTTGTAGCCCTGCCAGTAAGCGTCACGCACAATACATTAAACCTACATTCAGCGAAAACTACACGGACAAAACAGAAATGCTTTTATTTCAAGTATCTGTAACATAAGTTTCATTGTAAAGAATAAAGTTTGTTGTGAACAAGAACCGCAAAAAGTACACAAACAAACAACGAAGCATTAAAGTAGAAACAAAACTAATTAACCAAAAGGAGACTGAATAAAACCAATATTCCGTACTTACTTCAATGAACAAGAAAGTTCTAAGGAACAATAGTTCCACAAATAGCTTTTCTAACATATAATTCTCAATCTTCACTAGATGCAATAAAGTCGAAATTATTATAACAGCATGTTTTTATTTCTTACTCTTCGTTTTTCGAATAAAATTTAAATGAAACAACTTCATACTTATTATATTTTATTAATCTTATTATTAAATAGATGTAATAACCACATTTAAGTGTACACAACATACAGCTTATAAAACATTCAGTATATTATAATATTATTGGCCACAAATACACAACTTTTAGTTGATCAATATTATATATATTTTTTTAGCTATTGAAGCATTTAGGCACAGTTTAAATATAAATAGACTTATACAAAATACATTCATACGGCTAAGGATGAAATACTTTTGCAGCAAAGGTGGGAATAAGAATCATAAGATTATATTTGAGATGATAACATTAACGTAATAAATTGTTATATTATAAAATCAACAAATAAATGCAGTAATATATTGCCTTTAAAATAATAAAAACTAAGTTACTGTACCCTTCCATAAGTATTACACACCGAGTTTTAGAAAGAGACAACAAGCTTCGGTTTTGTGCTTTGTAGAGTGTCGTCTCATGAAGAGTCTAGTCACATGAGTATGAGTGACAGGGACGACGCTCTTCAAATCCTTGTTGTTTCTTTTTCTAAAGCTCGAGGTGTATCTTACGAACAGCTACCTGTAATCTTAAACAGCGTTATGGAAATGAGATCGGAAATCATATGAAAATTATGTGAAGTTATAATCTAACTGTCTAATTGATTATGGCTGTATTATGGTGGAATAATATTCTTGTAATAGCTAAGAAAATGATTACTTTTGCTAAGCAATGATTACTTCTGAAGTAAAATGATTGGGCAGGTATATTCTGATGCCATAACAAACAAAATTGTAGGTATAATGTTATTGTGATGAGTAAATATAAAAAAATATAACCTCGATAAATATTCGAAATGTTTTTATGTAAAATATAAAGTTTCTTCTTGTATTCTATAATAACGAAACTAGAACGTAACCTATGTTACAGAAATCACGATCAGACCAATAAATTTAATACAATTTTCTTATAGAATAGTAATATTTTTACTTATAACAGAAGCACATTGGGACATCGTTTTATTAGATAAAAATCGCTGAGATTTTTGCGTGAGCCTTACGCTGTAGATAGTACTATATTATAATATTGTTTAAGAATAACAATCAGTTCTGGTTACAGTCCCAGTTTTTACATAAGCCACAATTTTCATAATCAGTACAGCAAGTTTAAAAAAAATCTGAAAAGTAAACCTCTTACATTAATTTTATTTTACGTTTTTAATTTTTATAATATTATGTGAACATCACGGGTTTTCTACTCTCTAACTAGCGTTGCAGTTATAGTCTCAAAAATCGTGCGTCTATGTGCTACATGCATTTATATTTAGTATATATTACCTTTTTCATAAATTTTAGATTTTACTACATAATAATAAAAATATTCGATACATCTTTAAGACTATTGAGATTTTTTTCAGATCAAGCGGACGGCTTAATTGACCAATTAAATAATTATATTTTTTGCATAATTTCAGTGAAAAACATTAAATGTGATCATAAACAGCAATAGATTCATTTTTCATACGACATTGGTGTCATAACAAAAAAAAATCAAATTGTATAAAGAATTAATAAAAACTACGTCTTTCAAACACCAAGAGGATCCAACATTTTGCACCTTTATGTGACAATATTATAAAATCGAAATGTGACGCAATAAATAAAATGTGACACAATAAATCAATAATTATTTTTAAAGTGTACCTTAAATCAAATAACCCTACAAGACAGGGTTGTGTAACGTTTTTGTTGTGTGCATGTTTAGTAAAGACCCAGAAGTCCGAGCAAACACTTCTTGTAATGGCCGGAGCAATCACCCTGTAAATCAAAACAAAACATATTTAGTTTTACATATCTTCTGCATGTAGAAATAGTACCTCACAAGGAGGCTTGAAAAGACCATTCAGTATTCGAATATTACTGAATGGAATTAAATTCTTAATTTTTTACACGTATCTTTGTCGTATAATTAGCTCAATCAGTCTTAATATTGACTAGAATTCCATTTTGACACTCCACGGTACCCCTACCATGTGTTTGTTTATTTTCTTTACTCTTACCTCAATCCAGCTCTGTAGCGACTCGCCGTACTTATTCTGGAACATTTCCGAGATGTCTCCGAGGTCGACCTCACAGCGGGTGACCATGACGCGGATCAACTGTGTGTCATTCGTACCCAGACCTTTCATAGACTTGTGCAGGCGTTCCGCGAAGAATAACGGCTTGTTGCGGACAACTTTCACTGAAATATATAATATAAAGTAGATAAATATCCTGAGACATTCACACATGGTCATCTGATCTCTTACAAAGCTTATTGGAATGAATTTTTGAGAAGCCATAATTTCGTAACCTATGCTGAACCAATTTTACTATGGGACCAACTTTGAAATCAAAATAACTTCAAACTTTTCTTAATAAAGGTCAAGCATGTTCGATCAAAATTTATAAAACAAAATTCGCGATAAAAATCCAAATCAAAATGTCCACCCGATATCAAATACAATTTTTAAATATACATAATATATGCCAACGGTACCCTATAACAAAGCCGTATGCTGTCCGTATGTATATATCAGTTCATCTGTCTGTTTATCAGTGCTGAAAATTATCACAATATTTGAGCAACTTAGTTCTCTACTATGGCAAATGAAAAATAAAGCGGATAAATAGAAATTTTACTCGCGCACGGAGGGTTCTATACCTAATAATTGGCGCATAAAATAGGTATAACAGCGCGTAGTAACGCATTATATAACCACAGATTTTTCGCGCCACCTTTCCTGTTTAATATACTTTATGAGAGATAGATAACACTTTATTATTACACCACATATGATTGGAGTAATAATAAAAAAATTAACATACAGTGAGTGTTACAATGGGCGGCCTTTTCACTAAAATTGATCTCTGCCAGGCAACCTTTGGATGGAGAGGAGTTAATAAAATAAAATTTATAATTACAACCGAAGTAATATAACCTTACTACAAAATATATAAATATACTAGCGGGCCCGACAGACGTTGTCCTGTCCAAACTCGATTACGACGCCATCTACCGGGTCCAATTGTATTTTCAAACCATCCAGGGACCCGCTCAAATATACACACAAAATTTCATCCAAATTGGTCCAGTCGTTTAGGAGGAGTTCAGTCACATACACACGCACACAAGAAATATATATATTAAGATTTGCTGCAAAAAATTGGCTCAGAGGAAAATTTTGCAAAACACTTTGTGGAGAAACCCACATCCTAATCTACGTCTAGGTATCGTGCTTCAACCAATAATATTGGTCGTGTAGACAATTCTAAGGGTTCAGTAAAATTGAGTTACAGAACCACATTTTTTATTTTGTTATTGTATGGGACCGGAATCCTCCGGGCGATGCGCATTAGGCCAGTTTTTTATTGAAGTAATTATATCTTTATTATTTTACAAAACACAAACTATCACCAATAATAGCTAGTTAGTAATGTAACCTACTCGTCCTCAGGTGGGTTTACGAAAAGAAACGACCATAACCTATACTTTTGCTCTAATAACCTTACCGATAGCACGGAGCGCCTTCTCAAGGTCACCGGAGAACTCTGCCTTGATGGCGTCATCAATGTCATGACCGGTGAGGAAGTGGTACTCCTGGAACACGGCCGCCAGCTGCGGGAACGAGCGAGAGCATAGCACCGCGTTGAATATAGACTCATCTGTGCCGAGGCGGAGTTCACCTGAAAAAAAAAACCATTTAAATGAAGTATTCGGGGAGGAAAATACTTAATTCGACTTTTTTTCTGTGTTACTCGATAACTTTAATGTTAGAGAACCGATTTTGGAAATAAATTTGTTTGATATAGTATAGTTCGTATTTGATCCTATTTAATTTGTATGGTTCAGTAGTTTTTAGTTTATTTTATATTCAATATTGTCGACAATTATTAATGACTAACTAAACCCCGGCGTGCATTGTAATTCGTAGTTAAAGTAGTGCAAGTAAATTTTTTTGGCAGAAACCTTCGCAGCCCTACGAACAACAGCTCACCAAAGTTTCATCGCAATCGGAGGCGCATACGTTACAAACAAACTAACATTGATTTTTATATAAAATTTAGATATGTATATCCTCGGTCAGTAAAAGACTTTTTGAGATATTTTATTGTATATTTAATTAAATAAGTTTATGACTAAGACGTATCTTTTAATTATATTACATTTAAACTTAATCGTTAAATGTTTCATCACAATTTCTCGCATGAGTGTTTCAGGAAGTCAAACCTACGTATTATCAATAAACTCATGATTGCTTACGTTGGCAAACGGCTGTACTCAGCACGCTCTGCACGTTCGAAAAGGTATGACACATCACAACCAACAAAAACTGTCTGGTTAGTCATATCTACGCAAACTCTGATACCGTTGTTGTACAAAAGTAATTCAGTAGCCGATTTTAGAATCGTCTTGTTCTGATTCACACGGAACGGCATATGCCAAAAAGAGACATCAGAATGACAGCTTATATACTTCATAATACGTCATTTATAAACACGCAGATAAAACTCTGTATACTTTAACTATCAATAATATGGAAAAGTGAAGTAGAGCTAAGCGCATATTATGAGCGGACCGCGGCGGGCCGTATCGCAACGGCCATAGGTAGAAAAAGGCTAGAAATAGTACTATCCCTCTCTTTCGTATGGACCGTTGCGATGCGGCCCGCCCCGGCCCGCCATAATGCGCGATTAGCGTGTTTTGTAAATGTGTGTCTACAAACAACAACCTAAACTAGGACCATCTTAATAGGTCACTTTTATAAAATAATAAGTATAAAACCAAAAACAAGCAAGAAAATAATTACAGGCACCTATATATATAAATAAAATATATATAAGACTTGCACAGTCAGAAATCAAATATAAAACAAAGGAAAGATAAAATAATATCTATGATTTTAACACAACCCTAACAACGAACAAATAGCCACGAAAAATCGAAAGGAACGTAAATAATGCTCTGGACAATGTCCAGAAAAAAGACACTACGTTTGTCTCTTTTTGGTACGTGGATAGATATGGACTGTCAAATGGGGCCTTTTAAAACGGCAACATAATATACTGAGTGATTTTTTTGTCATTGGCAATACTTTCAGGGGTCGAAGTACTCAGAGTACTTCCACATATGAACAACTTTTACTATGGGACTAACTGTGAAATCACTATTTATCATCGTAGCATAAAATAATAATAATAAAGCCGCAGGGCAGCTTGTGGCGAGCTGTTGGTGAGTAAGCGACACCACGGATCCGAGACCTCCCGGGGGCGACACCTATTCCCCGCCTTTTTTGGGGCCCATTCAGTTAGCAGCGTGTCACCGTCTGCCAGGATTATCAAGATTGAGACATTTGATTTGGCAGGCGTCCCTTTGTCTCAATCAATAGCCCAGCAACCAGTCCAGCAAGTTCCGCACCTATAGACCCAGTATAGTTCCCTTCTTTTCAGCAATAGTCCTTGCACTTAGCGGGTGCTGTCTTTGCGTGTATCTCTTCAATAGTGCAGGCAGAGATAGTATCCGTTAGGTGTACATATCCCAACACATTATCGTATCTTAAAGGGGCCTCTACATGTTGGATCTGTATCCCCACGCAAGTCTTCCAAAAGGACCGGTCCACGGGCCGTGATGATCCAATATAATAATAATAAATAGCTCTAAATAGTGAATAATTAGCTTACAGTTGGTTTTACCTCCACACCCGATTATCCTGTTTTATAACCGCTCTCATGCATTTTTTTTTAAATTTATCTAACTATTTATTATTTATATTACTGATAAAATAATAACGATGTTTTCCTACAATGCGGTAAATTCAAAATAAATTCGGTACTATTTTCCTACTACCTATTTGATGTTCAATATAATATAAAAATTACTATAAATAGTTCATAATATCGTCACTATGGATTTTAAAGTGTCATGAATTTGATAGTTTTTGATATTAATTCTCTAGCATATTTTTTTCAACATACACACAATATTACAGAATTTATTTACAAAAGTATTTATAATAATAGTATAAAATACAAACTATAATATATGGAAAATTTCCTCAAAGCTTTGTAGGTAGTTGAACTCTTAGTGAAGAATTCGCCCGGGGAAGTACTACCACCATATCTAATTCCGCCGTGAAATAGTAGTGCACTTGTATTTCTGTGTTTCGGTTAGGATGGTATGGGAGCCGGTAAAATTAGAGGCACAGGAGACACAGGTTGGTATCGCGTGAGTGACAGGGAAAATATAATATTGTATTTTCTTTGCCCGTGGTGTTATGAGCGTCTATAGGCTACGGTAACAGCTTACCATCAGGTGGGCCGTAAGCTTGTTTGCCACTTATGTAGTATAAAAAAAGAGCTCCAGCTGCTGCCGATGGGCAAGGTTCCTAACAGGCAGCATTCCCTTTTTGTATGGCAGGAACATACAAATCTACAAAAAGGTACTGGGTCTCAAGTGTACATTTCGGAACACACCGAAAGGTACTAGTTTTTTATTTTTAATATTTTACTTTCAATTAACTTACCGGCTTGAAGCAAGCTTCTAGCGTCTTCCCTCGCTTTCTCTTGGTCCACATGGAAATCTTCAGATCTGTTACCCTGGAATTATACATTTACATGTTATTATGTTACAATCTTCATACATAATAATTTCATTTTGTGGCTTTAATATTAAAATTAATCTAGATTAAAAAAATATATCTAAAAACCACGTTTTTACATTATATTTTTTTGTTAAAAAAAAAAATCTAATGAGAATGCATTGTCATCGAGTTGTGAGCTACCCTAAAAGATTCAGCCGGATAGCTAATCGGGAAGTGCTCGAAATTTGAGTTGCAAGGTTCCACCCGGAAAGACAGACAGACAAACAAGAAAATGACTTAATAAAAACGTGGTAATAAAAAGACTATGATGTGTAGAATAATAAGAATTATGACTATTTTGTATAATTTATTATATTAGTAAGTAACTTATTTTGGAAAATTCAAATAGTTTAAAAGGGGATTGAGGGAGGTTTTTATTATCGTTCATTTCATTTCATTTTAGTTTTAATTATTACTTTCTTTAACATATTAGGACATAAATATGAAAGGTATTTGTTACTGATATTAATGAAACGAAAAATAAAATAATGGTCGGAATTAAATAACTGTTATTTTAAGTCGATAGTAAATCTTTTTTTTAATTAATTTAAAATTTTATTTAACATTTTAAATTAATGTAAGCAATTTACAGAAATAATGATAAATTGAGACAATTACATTTTGATTCCATACTTAACGATATTTTTATATATATATTAATGATATTTACCATACACAAAGACGTCATCAACCTCTTGAAGTTCCCAGATGTATCACCACGTAGATCGTCTTCGAGCAACGCTCCATAAACTGAGGAAAAAATAACCGATTACTTTTAAATTTATATTTTAATTATCATCTTTATTAATTAAGTTTTAAAGCTGAAAGTTTCGTGCCAACTGCAGTTCAGCTTCATTTTAATTTTGTACATTCTGATTTCAACTCTCGATTTTTTTATGATGAAGATTAAGTTGAAGTTACAATAATCGTAATAAATTATCTGTAACTTTTTCTTGTACACTCATGCGGAAATGCGTTCTCGAGGACTTTAATTAACTTCACCAAGTGAAAAGTGTACTAGCTAACCTTATGTAACAGCAATTAGAAGTTAAAATTAATACGCATAGTATTAATTATATAGATGGTGTAATTATTTTCGAAATCTATGTAGGGTCTGTATGGGACTAGCTTTAGTTTTTTTTTTTGCGTTGGCATGGCAACCTAAGTTTCCATCCTGAATACTATCACTACATACTGCATTATAGCGATACTTCTTTCAAAACTCTTAGGGTCAGTTCACACCGAGACGCGATGTGGCGCGCACTTTTTAAGATAGTGATACACTATAGAACTTTATTTACTACAGAAAAAGGAATACATTTCTCGTCTCGGTGTGAACTGACCTTACGCGAGCTGTTTTTACAGCTGACAAATAACAATACAACACACATGCGTGTACATTCAAATAAGTTTTCAGAGCGTAAAGGTACCTACTTTGTTTACGAGACCGAAAATAATTAAATGGTCAATTTTCAAATAACCTATTTTTTCAAATTTGATACTAGAATAGTGTTGCAATAAAGTCTATAAGAAAACTAGCTTATTCTTATAGGTTATTTTAACCGAGCCAAAACTGTTCATATACCTCTAACTACGTCATCATTACGTAATCAAAATGACACAAGTCCAAAAAAAACGGTTCCGGTTGAACAAATCTAGTCATACCAAGATACCCAAATTGAAATATATTGCTTTATATTTGCATTATAATACAATAATATTATTAAGTTTATTCATACGACTACTTATGTAGCGTTTTAATGAAGTAAAAAACTGTAAAATACTATTTTGGCCTTGCATCCCATTCTAATCTGTTTCCGTCGCTAGACAGGATGAGAGGCAAAATGGCGCCCTGGCTGATTTATATCATCAATCATTTAATTAATATGAAACGCATAGTAAATATAATTGTAATTAAGTGGCCATCTTTTGGTAAGTACTCAAAGCCTAGAGGGGAACTGGCTCTCAAGTGCAGAAGCCAGAACACAACAATAGATGTGTATCGAAAAAAATCTTCTAGTAAATAGTACTAGTGAATACTACATAATATTACATTTTAGGATAGACAGCTCTTTGTAGGATTCGAACCAATGACCTTCTAGGCATTCGACGTCACTATCACTGAGTAATATCGCCGTAAATCGACTAATGATTCTATGACGTCATTGAGACAATTGCTACGATAAAAAAAAAATCGTGACTGGCGATTCCATTTTTTACATGCCTTCATATATAAGTATCTGCGACCTAATGGGATTATTAACCAAAGGAATCTTGCAGTGGAATTCCAAAAACATAATTATTTATCTGTTTGTAGATAATGCTATGAAAGCATGGAATTTCATTCATTCCTACAAAACATAGTATATGTGGTTCATGGTTACATGATACGATTATTAAAAACCCATTAGGGGGTTGTCTATAAACGTTCCTTTAGATAATGGACGATGAATCACCAATCATATGATCGACACAACAAATTTTGATCCGATCTTGGTTCACTCAGTTTGGGCAGGATATTGTAAGCAAGGTTTTTCTAAAATGATTAATGTTATTAATGCTAGATTGATCTTCTATGTTAGACTACCTATCGCCCCGCGGTTTTACTCGCAGTTCTGAGGGAGCTAACTCAAAGGATTATTTAAAAAACGCTGAACCGTACCGTAAGAAATTTATATAATATTTTATCAGTCGAAACGAGACCAAAAACTAACGAAATTTTATTGTGGAGTATTTTAGTTTATAAAATATTTCAGGCATATTAACATTTTACTGGTAAAGTAATCTCAATACAGGAACTTGGAAGACATTCAAAACATGTATCTATGGATCTCGTCATGATTCTATATCATGACCGGTAGTTTAGGCTCAGCGTTGATTTCTCAGTCAGTCAGTCAATCAATCATTCAGTCTTGACTTATTGTTATATAAATACAAATAAAGCGTATTATTCGTTATACTTATTTAAGCTCCGATCAAAGAATATTGTTGCGGATAGATGATGAAATTAGTCGAACATAGCTCAAAATGTATAAAATAGAAATATGATATCGCTTTCTCCTTCTATTGTTCTATTCTTTATATAGTACATCATATATCGGTCTCACTTAGAGGCTGTCATGGCCGATTTTGGCATTAACCAATCACAGATTAGACGATAGTGTGAAAGGGAAACAAGACGACTTTCTCCTTTTAACTTGGTTTATGATATGTTTATTTTCTGTGTATTTGGGTTATTTCCTACAATGGACAGTACGTAAGAATATGTTTTTATTTGAGCTAATTGTTTGTATTATGTATGTGTATATACATCTAACCCGATAGAATAGGGATATCGGAGAAATAGGGTTTTCCGATGAAAACTTTATGTCGTTTTGACTATTTTGTGTACAAAATATTTTATATCTTTAAGGCAGATTAAGCTGGTATCGACAACGTAGATTCATTGGAAAGACCTAGTTACAGGCAATGTTTAAGGATAAAATCACTTTGGTACAGATAGTAGATCATAGATAAATAATGTGAAATGATGTAAATTCATAGTCCAAATCTAATCCATAGTAAAGTCAGAATCGGAAAATTATGTATGGCTCTCGATAAGGTAACACGTCGATATTTAAGTATTTTTGGACTTTTTACTCATTAATTCAGATAAATACAGTAAAGTAGAATTCACGTTGAAAAGTAGTAATTTTGTATCTAGTCGGCCAGTGTTCACGAGTTTACGAGTTATTAAATAAGTGATCAAGATACAAAGTGAAATAAATATAGTATACAGTCCATTTGAAGATAAGTTTTTTATTGAAGGGAATCCAGATACCGCACAAGTTTGGTACTTCGAGGACGGATCAAGATCAGTGAATTGTGGCTGCTGTGACACATTGTGAATTGGGGCTGCTGGTACATCAGATCCTCAAGTCAATAAACGTATCTAAACGTATGACTTGGTGCGATAGGATCAGTTTCTAATGACACATTGGATGAGTTTCTAGTGACACATATTGGTATGATCAGTGAATTGGGGCTGCAGGTACATCAGATCCTCAAGTCAATAAACGTATCTAAACGTATGACTTGGTGTGATAGGATCAGTTTCTAATGACACATTGGATGAGTTTCTAGTGACACATATTGGTATGATCAGTGAATTGTGGCTGCTGTGACACATTGTGAATTGGGACTGCTGGTACATCAGATCCTCAAGTCAATAAACGTATCTAAACGTATGACTTGGTGTGATAGGATCAGTTTCTAATGACACATTGGATGAGTTTCTGGTGACACATATTGGTATGATCAGTGAATTGGGGCTGCAGGTATATCAGATCCTCAAGTCAATAAACGTATCTAAACGTATGGCTTGGTGTGATAGGATCAGTTTCTAATGACACATATTGGTATGATCAGTGAATTGGGGCTGCAGGTATATCAGATCCTCAAGTCAATAAACGTATCTAAACGTATGACTTGGTGCGATAGGATCAGTTTCTAATGACACATTGGATCAGAGCCAGTAAATTGGGGCGACGAGGTCATCCAAGGACCAACACCGCATAGGTGCGACGAGACCGTCGAGTGAAGAACACCGAACGGTGCGACGAGATCGTCGGCACATCGTCGAGCGAAGAACACCGAACGGTGCAACAAGTTCGTCTCGAGATCGCCGAACGCGAGAAAAGGACGACGCAACATCACCCAACGGTGCGACGAATTAGTCTCGAGGCGCCCAGTGAAGAGTTCGTCGTGAGAAAAACACCGAACGGTGCATCGAGTGCGTCTCAACATTTCGAACGTGCGAAAAGGACGACGCAACATCACCCAACGGTGCGACGACTTCGTCTCGACAGGAACAAAGTGTGGCGAGTTTGTCACCAACGTCGTTAAGCGTGTGACGAGCTCGTCTTGACTACAGGTACATAGCCAAACGTGTGACGAATTCGTCTTAACATCTCGGAACGGGTGACGAGTTCGTCTCGATATCCTGAACGAGTGACGAGTTCGTCGCTATATCATAGAACGAGTGAAGAGGACGACGCAACATCACCCAACGGTGCGACAAACGAAAACGCAGCTCATCCGCGGCCCTTGAACGCCGGTCACCTAACGGTGCCAAACGATCGGTGTCTCGGGTTTTAAGTATTGTGTAGAATAGTGTGGTGTTGTGAAGGTGTACCACGTTAGGTAGAGTCTATATATAGGCATCTACGCCTAAATATGTCAACATCTAGAAGCCCCGTCCGCACTCGTAAGGCGGCTGAGAGGCTACGGTTACTTGAAAAACCTCCCGCGTCTTCGTCTGCGTTAAACGCACCTGTAAATCCGCAGCTTAGTCACAGGCGCGCTTCGATTAGTGAGTCGGGCGTGACCGCACTATCCGCGACTGAACCATCCGTGATCGACACGATACCACCGCGACTATCCACGCTGCGCGCTACCGATAAAAGGTCACGGGCTTCACCCGTACATTCTCATCGCTCCTCCGCCAGCTCTACAACGCGTCTTAGGCTAGCTGAACTTGAAGCAGAAGAAAGATTAGCCGAGATTCATACAAATCTTATCAAGGAAAGACAAGCTGCAGAAAAACGCCAAGCAAAGGATAGACAAGCCGCAGAAAAGGATAGCCAAGCCGCAGAAGAACGCCAAGCAAAGGATAGACAAGCCGCAGAAAAGGATAGACAAGCCGCAGAAAAGGATAGACAAGCCGCAGAAGAACGCCAAGCAAAGGATAGACAAGCCGCAGAAAAGGATAGACAAGCCGCAGAAAAGGATAGACAAGCCGCAGAAGAACGCCAAGCAAAGGATAGACAAGCCGCAGAAAAGGATAGACAAGCCGCAGAAAAGGATAGACAAGCCGCAGAAGAACGCCAAGCAAAGGATAGACAAGCCGCAGAAAAGGATAGACAAGCCACAGAAGAACGCCAAGCAAAACTTGAAGAACGACTAGCTGAGATTCAGATAAGGCTTGTTGAAAAGAGACTTGCCGTCAACGTAGCTACGATACACGAGGAATCGGGAAGCGTATGCGCAGAACAGACAGTGGATACAGAACGTACAGTCAATGACTGGCTTCAGCGTTGTGCTGTACGGGGGGAGCTCGAAGAGCTCAAGAGCATCGGTACGGAAAACCATGCGAAGCACCACTCACAATTACGAGAGAAGGCTGCAGATCCACCTTCTCCGCCAGCGTCGAATCATATCACAATGGATACACCACGTCGTGCTAGATCGCCAACTCCGATGCGATCAGGAGACAGAGCGATTGATCGACTAGCAGATATCTTAGGACAAATGACCAAAAGTAGACCGATACCCAGGCGTACGCCAGATTTGCCTATCTTTAGCGGCGCTAAGGGAGAATGGCTACCATTTAAAGCGGCCATGAAGGAGTCTGCTAGCCTCTACGGATTCACACCGGCAGAAAATCTTGCTAGATTGAGAACATGTTTACGAGGAGATGCACGTGAAGCAGTGTTAGCATTAATGTATACAGCGACCGATTCAACGATAATCATGGAAACATTAGAACAATGTTTTGGTTGCCCAGAGATGATCATCAATCATGCGTTTGAAGAGCTGAAGAAGTTGCCGCGACCAGGTGGATCATCTGAAGAACTAAACAGGTTCGCGATCAAGTTGCAGAACATTGTGACAATGATAAGCTGTGTCGATAAAAAAGGATATCTACAGAATCCCATGCTTGCGCAGCAAGTAGTAGATAAACTGAGTCCACACCTCAAATCGAATTGGTGCAACTACGCAGAGGAATCTGGATCTCAATTAGAACCGGAAATTGTTACATTGTCACGATTCTTTATGCGGGAAGCGAAGCACGCCATAAAACATGCATACGCGTCCAAGGATACGTTGGAACCAATACGTACTGGTTCAAAACAGGAACCACGACAACGAGCATTAGATCGCAAAGCTCCCGTATATGCTACAACAGAAACATTACCAAAAAAGAACGAATGTTACTGTTGCGGAGCCAAACACGACACACCTAAATGCGCTAAACTTACGGCTATGCCCATTTCAGAACGATGGGAATGGGCGAAGGAAGCACACGTCTGTTTCCAGTGTATGAATAATAAACACAGACGATCCGTATGTAAAGCAAAGAAATGCGGAGTAGACGAGTGCCGTGATACACATCACGCGCTGTTACATGTGCAGAGGGATAACGAGCCACTAAGCGAACCGACTCAGAATGAGCATTTCGTAAATACGGCTTCGGCACATGTAACCACTGATAACCAAGTGCTATTGAAAGTGTGTCCTATTATAATTAAGACACAGAACGGCCAGGAACTAAATACGTACGCGTTATTCGACGAGGCATCGACTATAACACTGATCGATGAAGGAATTGCCGGGATGGTCGGAGCGAAAGGCCCGACCAGAGCGTTACATATCCACGCAGTCACATCGAGTCAGAGAGTTTTGGATAGTCAGATTGTAAACATCGAGTTACGTGGAAAAGGCCAAACTGACTTTCATATGATTAAAGCACGGACAGTGAAGAATTTACCATTTGATAGTCAGGTGATAAGTTCAGAAATATTAGAACAAAAACATCTATGTAAGCTCCGATCAGAGGACGTATGTTATGAATACGCCAGACCACATTTACTTATCGGAGCCGATAACTGGAAGCTAATAGTGACACGAAAATTGTTGACTGGAAAAGCAAATCAACCAGCTGCGTCACTCACACGATTGGGATGGGTTATACACGGATCCATACCCAGAAGCGTTGTAACAAATGAAAACGAAACAGTGTTACAAGTACAAACAGCTCAAGAGATCGAGAAAAGCTCAGTAACGAATAACCGAAATGACGAACTGAATGAACTCGTCAAGGAGAATTTCAATATTGATGCAGTAGGGGTCTCCTTGAACAGAAAGCCTGACGCAAAGGATGAACGCGCCAAGCAAGTGAGCAGTCCAATCAACGTGGCTATGGTTTCAGACTGCATTAAGGATCCACCAATACTGGACGAAGCACACTCGTTAACACGGTTGATGATTCAACACGAACATAAGAATCATAACCACGTAGGTAGGAAACAGATGGTCAACAACCTGCGACAGAAATACTGGGTGCTTCGATTACGTCCAGCAGTAAGAGCTATTCTACAGCAGTATACTCGGTGTAAGATACGGAAAGCTAATCCAACAATACCTGTTAAAGGCAATCTACCACAGCTCCGTCTACGAACGTACACCAGACCATTCTCACACTGTCGGATAGATTGTTTCGGCCCGATGTGGGTAACCATAGGGCAACGGAAGAAAAAACGTTGGAGAATACTTTAAAGAGTACCTGCCTACATTGGCACCACGTGGCGACGCCCAAAGATCTTTGCGGAATGCGGAGGTGGGTGATATCGTGGTAATTGCGGATGGATTATTACTTCGCAATGTATGGCCACGGGGTCTAATAGAACGTGTGTACACATGACGGTGTAGTACAAAGCAGTGAGGGGAAATTTCTTGACGGCCAGTTAGGCGTCTCATCATCCTCCCAATTAGTAAGGAAGGCTGCGAAGATCTGCGCCGAGGGGAGAATGTTGCGGATAGATGATGAAATTAGTCGAACTTAGCTCAAAATGTATAAAATAGAAATATGATATCGCTTTCTCCTTCTATTGTTCTATTCTTTATATAGTACATCATCGGTCTCACTTAGAGGCTGTCATGGCCGATTTTGGCATTAACCAATCACAGATTAGACGATAGTGTGAAAGGGAAACAAGACGACTTTCTCCTTTTAACTTGGTTTATGATATGTTTATTTTCTGTGTATTTGGGTTATTTCCTACAATGGACAGTACGTAAGAATATGTTTTTATTTGAGCTAATTGTTTGTATTATGTATGTGTATATACATCTAACCCGATAGAATAGGGATATCGGAGAAATAGGGTTTTCCGATGAAAACTTTATGTCGTTTTGACTATTTTGTGTACAAAATATTTTATATCTTTAAGGCAGATTAAGCTGGTATCGACAACGTAGATTCATTGGAAAGACCTAGTTACAGGCAATGTTTAAGGATAAAATCACTTTGGTACAGATAGTAGATCATAGATAAATAATGTGAAATGATGTAAATTCATAGTCCAAATCTAATCCATAGTAAAGTCAGAATCGGAAAATTATGTATGGCTCTCGATAAGGTAACACGTCGATATTTAAGTATTTTTGGACTTTTTACTCATTAATTCAGATAAATACAGTAAAGTAGAATTCACGTTGAAAAGTAGTAATTTTGTATCTAGTCGGCCAGTGTTCACGAGTTTACGAGTTATTAAATAAGTGATCAAGATACAAAGTGAAATAAATATAGTATACAGTCCATTTGAAGATAAGTTTTTTATTGAAGGGAATCCAGATACCGCACAAATATAATGGAAGCGGCACAGTCTACGTCAGATTTATTTCGACTCCGATCAAAGATTTAAAATATATGCAAACAATTTATTTGTGTTTACGGGCTCTCTCTGAATCGAAATGACGACGTGACGACGAATGGCGTGAAGAAGGTCGTGGGTTCGAATCCTATGATGAGCAAACATCGTTAGGAAACCATAGCCATACTCGGTGGTAGAGTACTTTGTAGTACTGTCCTGGCTAACCCTCAAGTTGAAAATCTTTCGCTAAGCACCTACCGGTGTGTTTTGGCAGCTGCACTTGAGAGTCAGTTCCATCTAAGCGTGTGCTTACGAAGCTTCGGCCATGTCATCACTTACCATAGTATTATATACTGGGTGACTTATTAGTCACTGGCAATAATTGCAGGGGTGGAAGTACTCATCAATATGAACAACAAATATTTGTTGTTGTTGTAAAAATCACCCTGTTGTATATTATATCTTTGTCAGAGTACTTTTTCAAGTGTGTATATTATATCCTTGTACTTCAAACCTAGGCAAATAAACATCAATTCCTACAATATAATTGAAGAAACACGAAGCTATACAGAGTACCATTTTAGGCGCATCCACACGCCACATCGGAAACAATTCATTAACCGCTACAAGATCATAACCTCAAGGACTTCTCACACATTCCGAGAATCTTAAGTTTCGTAGCAATTTTTGCAATCAGTACATTATCCTATATCATTTACCAGAGATTGTTTGCATCCTTCATCTATTTATGCATGAGTTTCTCATAGAGCAAGAAACGAAGTATCGTTTCTTGCTCTATTTTACTACTGTATCTAGTATAGATTCTTGCTCTTATTAATTAAATGCTCTAAAACTCAAATTGACTGTTTCGTCCATCGTGAGTATAGTACTGGATTATTTTTCCCTCGAAGGCGTTATACTTGAAAGCCCTTTACTTTCCTGTTACCTTTGGAAGTAATAAGTCGAAAATTACTTCACAGTCTGCATACAAACGGGTATAGGTACTCGGATCGTGACTACCTTTTAATTTTGTTATCCTTAAACAATACTATAAACAATGGACGACATCCAAGTCTGCTATTACAATGGTAGTTCACTGATAAATCAGTGGTCTCATAATGATCCGTTTTTGACAGTTTTGGTAGTCTGCTAATACAATAGTGTCATAATGGCGCCATTATGACTTTCCAATGGTTTTCCAGTGATTTTTCACTGACACGCCATTGAAACTTTGGCATCTGTTTTTCTATATAAATTTTGTCAGTGATCTTTCAGTGACTGTTTTGGTAGTCTGCTAATTCCGTAACTATCAGTGGTTTCATAATGACACCATTGATCGGTAGTCTACTAATATTTTTGACGGGTCACGTGGTACATTTTAGTCATTGTAAGATCATTCTACTATCATTGTGCAGTCATTGCTATTTTGATAATGGTTTTGCTGAAATTGTATGGAATTTTATTTTTTATTCCTTTTTCTTTATATTTATATGAATTTAATGCAATGCCTATCCGTTTCTATCTACACTCGAGAACTAACGCATGAGTTTTGATGCCTTTTAGCATAATTTTCGAGAACATGGGTTTTATTTTCACTTTAGCACGTCATAGATCTAATGTAGCGATCCTATTGGCGGATAAAAACACATCCCCCGCTACGCATCTCTGGTGGAAACGCAGCTTGAGAAAGGTTTTACCATTTATTAAAATGAAATCATCGTCATTATCGTCATTGGCAGTGACGTTGTGAGAGGTTCAAAGATTTCGTCGAAGGAAAATAATAGCTAAGAGTAGGGTACATTGAGTAATACACAATTTATATTTGATCATCATTTATTCATCATAATTCACAATTATTGCTTTTTACTTTTCAATACATCAATCTTAAACAAATATCCAGTTCACAACACAATCTAGGACTTCAAAGCTCTTCTGTGTGACTCTTCTAGGGCTGCATGGACGGACTCGATCTATAAAAAAAGAGAATGTTAGCACCACTTCTTAGATAATGTTTCCACCCATACTGTAACTAATTATTCAATACCTCTTTGTATTTACTATATAGGTATATATTTACTTTTAACTTATTAGTAGGATTAGGTGAGGTCTTTTTAGTTATCTTTAGTAAAAGTAAGGACCACATTTGGCTATCTAAGCCGTGTTGTCGTGGTTTGGAGGCGGTGATGGCGGTCTCGGAGGTTCGACGGTAGTAGGTTTCAGTTTCATAAACTGCTAGCTTTCACCCGCGTTCCCGAGAGGGCATAGGCTATTTATTTCATGGCGAGGCGATCGGTTCAACGGTTTAGGGGTGAAAAGGTAACAGACAGAGTATCTACATCCGCGTTTATAATATTAGTATAGAAGTATGGATTTGGAATACTGTTCGTTCCTTGTTCTACTTCAGAAACTGAAGTTGTTGGTCTAAAACAAAGTAATTTATGTTAAAAGAACGAAATCAAGTACATACAAGTACAAATACTACCACTGCAAATAATACAAATAAAATAAGTACTTACTTTACGAGATAGGAAACTCTTCTTCTTCGTAATTCCCATAAGGCTGAATTATTGAATATTACATGATAACATGTCTCCACGCTGCTTACTTACTGCATTTAGTTTTATAGCCTTCAATTATCAATTTAAAATAAATAATGCAAATAAAATTGTATGTCAAAGTATGAGTATGACATAACGTTTTTTCTTTTTTATCTAAAGGCACACACTCAACTCGACGCACATTTTATTCACTTTTGTAGCATTTCAAGGTCTATAATAAGCTATATATATTTTTTATCACGTATCAGTAATAATCTTTAATATTTAAAGTCGCTTCGACGTTATTAATAGTTAATATTGATGAGAATTTATTAAATAAACACTTACGGAAATGAGTTCCATGTATCATGGCAACCCTGAACTACCATTCCAACACAACTTCATTACAAGACCATTGTAGATTTAGTCTCAGATTAAAAAACTACCTAGATAGATGATATTTAACCGAAACTTGCGAACACGTTCCTTCTCCTTTTTACAAAAGCAAAGTGTCTTCAGATTGAAAGAGACAGGTATAGTGTCTGTAGTGGGTCGAAAACTATCGAATGTCGCCAGTTTGACTATACAATTCTACCTATTGATATATCACTTCTTAGTGATGTAGTGTGATGTGTATTTTTTTGCCGATTATCGATAAAAATTCGTCAAGTGAGTCAAGCCATCATAATAAACACCAAAAAATTGTATTTCATATTGAAATACCTTAAGTTCTGTAATTTCATTATAATAGGATTGGTAATAAATTGTTTTTCATGTGTTTTTGACCGTCTTTATGTTAACTTAATTTTTTCTGTCTTGTGAAGTCTCTTGTGTTTGTGTGTAATAAACTAAAAAAATATTGTTACAGGCAGGTTATTTATCAATACTAATATTATAAAGCTGAAGAGTTTGTTTGTTTGAACGCGCTAATCTCAGGAACTACTGGTTCGATTCGAAAAATCCTTTCAGTATTGGATAGCCCATTTATAAAATGCGTTCTATGGAAGTAAAAACTAACATTTTGCAAATGTTTAAATGTTACATTAAATTATGTATTAATAATTGGTAATAATAACCACCAAAAACATTTCCATATGGCTCGTATTGTCAATAAGTTATCAGATCTCATTTAGAGCCAAGCTTCTAACTTTACAAGCCTTAACTTCACAAACTCTACACCGTAGTCAAAATATGTGGCTTGGCCGTTTCGCTACCGTCCGTCACTCACACATGGGCGTAAGGTGAAAAAATTATAGATGCAAAATAAATCAGATATGACTATTATTTATAATATGATCTGAGCCATCCATAGTAAAAACAATGGAACTAGGGAAATTCAATCAATGGGTTTCTTGACGGAATAGATGTACAATTGGACCAGATAGGTGGCGCTGCAAACGGGTAGAATGTCTGCCGGGCAACTAGTTTCTAACAATCACTAAGCAAATAGTATGTTTTACAATACCTTACATTGTCGAGTATTTTTTATAAGAAACCGGGTCTGCAGTTTCCTTTTTGTATACATGTAAGTAATTAAATAATGAAATTAACTAAATAAAACAACCTATATATTATTAGTCGTTATAAGTTATATATTTATCTAAAGAAAGAAAAGAAAGAAACATTTATTTACAGTAAGTATTTACAATCAACAAACTATGATATATAGAAAACATCCTCAAAGCCCTCGCTGCTGTCGATAGGATATATATTCTTTTGGCAAGGAACCACCCTGTAACTTAAACAAACAACGTTTTTTGTATCGACGGTATTTTTCAGAATTGCCAAGTGTTCATCTTCCATCTTTTGATGAAGTGCTTGGATAATTGTCTCCAAATCTGTATTTTTCTTCTCAAGTCTTTGACACTTTCGCTGTGTATTTTTCAATTTTCTGCCACGTCTTATGGCAATCATTTTATAATGCTGCGCTAGCTTTGTTGCTTGTTTAAGCTCAGTATCGATTTCTTTAGTGGCCAGATTGGTATTTTCCGTTTGAGTTTTGCGACTCATTTTCGGAAGGGTGCCATGAAACTAAAAAGAAAAAAGTTTGTAAATATTAACAAGAAAAATTTAAACATTACCGAAATCATTTTTTATGCGACGTTCCAAATCAATACGGATCTTATGGTTATGTATATTTCTTCTTGCAGCCGCCTGTATTGCCTGTATTATTTGAGACCAAAGCAGAGTCCAATTTCCAGGTTTGGCATGGCCCAATACGAAAAATTTGTTAAATCACATCGATTTTTAAAATCAGACCAATTACAAAGTTATTATTTAATTATATGTATATAAGCGCCCTAGAATATGTATTTGATTATCCTTTTACTCTATCGATATAACATCTAAGAATGCACATCCCTATGAAGTACATAATATGTCAAAACGTATCAATAAATTTTTATTTTTATCTTTATTTCTGAATTGGAAACTGACACATATTGTAGAAGCAGTTGAATCTTTCGATTGATATATGGAGAACTAATTTAATTGATACTTCCAGCTTATAATGCTTTTTATAATTAGTTATGATTGGGTTGACTTACCGATGAAACGAGACTTTTGCATTATTTTCTTTCAAAACAGCAACTCTGCTAGAACAACCGGGCACAGTACACGCCATTGTTCATGAACTAAACGAAAACCGCACTCAAACACAATAATATTCACACTATGAAATTATTTTTGGTGAAATCCGAACACGAATGTGTTAACCAGCTGTGTAACAATCAAAATGGCGATTCTTGGCTGGTGGCGCGCGGTGTTTCAAGACGGTCGGAAATGCTATCGCTCTCTCTTTTTGTCACATGAGATGTTTCCATTGAAAGTGTTGAATACAAGATAGGCTACTATATTCAACTTAATCTGATCTATCTAGGTAGTTTTTTAATCTGAGGATTTAGTAGACTACCAATTTTTTCACAATGACAATGGAATGGCGTCAGAATAGCTTTTTGCTATATTTTAGGACTTAAAAAAATTTTCAATGAAATTTTTCATTTGTATTTTCAAGTGTTTTATTTTGTGGATCATGTATCTAATAACTCCAGAATCAATTTTGTATTCCACAAGTTTTTCTTCCGATGCATTTGTTTCGAGATATGGACATATTTTTATCTAATAATTAAAATAGAAGTAGTTTGACAAACTCAATTACTTAGGTTTTGGCGTAGTAAACAAAAGTAAACAAACCTCTCATAGGTGTTAATGTATAATTAGATACAACAAAGCGGCGATGATCAGTGGCTGTGACGATAGTCGTGGGTTCGAATCCTACAAAGAGCTTTTTTCGCAAAGCTTTTTTGGCGGATTGCATAGATAACAGCTTTAGAAACACTTTTGCCACCGAGAAGTTTTGTCCTCCGAGGCACCATTAACGAGATATGGGACTAATTGAGAATTAGAACATAGAAAATTTTCGTAGTATTTTTTCATTGAAAATGAACGTGATTTAGAACTTAGACAATTTTTAATTGTTTTTTTTTCCTTACTTTCGCAAACTATTTTTGGCGGATTGCATAGGTTACTGCTATTGGAATCATTTTGTGCCCAAGAAGTTTTGTCCTCCGAGGCACCATTAAAGAAATATGGTACTATAAAAATGAAATATATTTAGAACTTAGAAAAGGGGTTTGTGTATCTTTGTATGGACAGTGGCGTATTTTTATTTTCAGAAGCCACTGATTTTGTTTATTTCATTTTCTTAGTCCCATATTTCATTATTGATGTAAAACATTCCATTTTTTATTATAGGTATTTTATTTGTTTTTGTTAATAACGTCGGCACTTCACTTCTTGTTAAATATTTTGTTGTTTTACACTTGTACATGTCTGTCTAGTCTATGTAGCTAGATATACATTTTTTTCAAGCTTTGCAACAGTAAACTTTGTTGTAAAAGCAAACAACAATGGTTTTATCGTTCGTAATTTTGTATTAAAAGGCAAATGTAATAAAATAAAGTGTAATTAAGTGCAGTAAACATTTTAGAAAAAACATGTTATTTAAAAGTCTTTCATATTTATTCAGTATTAATGTACCTTTTTATAACAAAATAATAGAATATCAAATTAAAATCAGCATAGACTTTAAACCATGCATAGGATATGCAGTTTAATCGAACTTGACTCGAAAGCTTTAATGATTCTCTGTATTACTTTAAAATAAAAGGTGTTGGATGTTAGTCATTAAGCAAGAAGACAATAACAGTCTGAAAAACGCTCAATTGTTGATTATGTATATCTAAGTAATTAGTCTTTTAGAGGTATTATTTAGAATGAATTTATTATTTATTTAATTTCGGAGACCAACAGCTAAAATTACAAAATAAGTGTCTTCAGTAACAATAACGAAGCCAATAGGGTATTTGACTGACATTCAAATCAGCAACTTTTTATGAAATGTCAAAACGATAGGTTTATATGGAGTTTTGTATGAAATACAAGTATGTGACGTCATAATTATATAGCATACTCTTTATGGTTAGATTGGTCATTAAAAATCATAATAAGGATAAATTTAATAAAATAATCGTGGTTTCCCCTTTTTTTTTAGATGTTTTATACATTGGTTAGTGTTGGATAATTTATTGAAGTAAAAACTTCTTTAGCCGCGTTGAGCGTTTTTGGAGGGGAAAAACTTATAGGTTCGCGTCACCGACATGCTCATGCTAATAGTATATCTATAGCTATGAGTAATTTTTGCATATAATTTCAATTAGTCTTAAGTTAATAGTTTTCACTTCTATCGGCAGTCCCCATGACTGCCTGTTTTTTTTTTCAATATAGGCAAATACCCTATTACAGAATGTCACACGTAGCAGTAAAATTTATAAAAACACAAGTACGCTTGGAATCGCAGTAATCATTCATAGGCTGTTGCATTGCTTTTTCAATATATATTTATTTATTAAAAATGTATTGCACAAGATTATTAAAAGTGTACAAAAGGTGGACTTAATGCCTTGAGACATTCTCTGCCAATCAACTTTCACTGTAAACAGATTTGTTTTGGATGGAGGAACAATTGCTAGTAAATCAACTGTAAAACACTAGTACATAGAATACTACGCATTTGAATAAAAACAAAAAAGTCGCGAAAAGTGAAAAGTTCGCAAAACCCCTTGAACCCCTTTGAAATCTCAGACATTTTTTGACGTATCTCGAACGTGAGATGAATTTTGCATGAACATTTCGTGCCAATTACTATTTTTTGGATGTCAATTAATACAGTAAAAAGTCATAATTTAAAAATTTGTGTCTTGTACGCAATTAAATGCCTAATAAAAAGTTAACAAATGTTATTTAAACCATTTATAAATCTTTAATTGAAAATTTGTCGTAAAGGCCAATTTGAAAAAAAATGTGTATCTCACGACTAAAATGTCTTAAAAATATTCTGTTATGATTCTGACACATTAGGTAGCATAAGCCATGTCAAGAAAAAACGACTTAAAACTTTGCTCCCCAAATTGATCATTAAGACATAAAAAAAATAAAAAAACTGGGTTTTGAACTTGAATCAGAGCACGTCGTAAAAGACATTGAATTGAGCGAATTTGAACATTTTAAATATACAGATCGATAGAGCTCGCGAAACTGATTTCAGAGATGTTCCTGGCTTATCTGGTGGATATGTTTTCAGACCGTCTCATTCTGTTCATTTCGACAGAGAGAGACTGCATTAAAAGACATCTATTAACTCATCGGCAACCTGTGAAATAGGCCTTTAATATAAAAGATTAACTCACTTGCAGTATAAGCTTGCTTGATGACATTGATCTCGTGGTTGGACATGGTGCACATAACTTCTATGAGCACATCCTCATCAGTACCGATGCCGGAGATAGCATCGTGTAACTCCTTCGCGTAGAACTGAGGCAGCGGTGTCATCAGCGACACTAGGAGGTCCTCGAACTTTCCACTCGTTTCACTCTTCAGGTCTGATATGAGATCCTGTGAGAGGAAAGAGAATTTTAGCATCTTACTTATTAAATGTGGAATTGTTGGATCAATAACCTGACGATATGCCCCGTTGGGAAGAATATGACATTGAATTATTGAATTTCTTTGGGTTTGTCCAATCATAAAATGTAGGTAAAGCCAACTTATTATTGTGTAATCAACCGGGTGTTTTTAGGTCAAGTAAAACTGAACAGGTACAAGGAAAAAAATACACACTAATATAACAAGAAACGCTTTGTCAGTGAGCTGGCAAGCCTTGAAGGAACATTTCCTATACAGTATAAATAAAAAAAGAAATATACCCCAGACTTTTAATTTATTTCTTCAATGAGCTGGAAGCTCTCGGTGACAGAATATAATATGTACATATTGAGGTTGAAAATCAACAAAAAAAAATCGCCTAATACCTGTTGGCGAACTAACATTAGTTTCCAATTACGAAATACCTTTATGTATTTATCCCGGTGAAGAATATTTTATAATTGTTTATCTCTAGCAACTCAATGGTTGTTATTTTTACATTGGATTGGATCGTAGGTTATTTACCCCGTCGCGTATGTAAGAGCTCGATCGCCTTAAGGTGTTATACGGCGAATTCTATGTATAGAAGAGTAGGGTGCGACCGATAACACTGCTCTATTTCTATATCTACAAACATACGTACAAGATAATCGATATGTGGATCTGTGCCAGCAGTTTATAGGAAGGGAATTCCCAACAGTTTCCATTTCCAATAGTACGTCAGAGGTTTGTTTGCCAAGACGTGTGTCATTTTCCTTACAACTCTTGGCTACTTTCAATTTAAGCAATTACATTCCTTATCATGTGTAAACTACGTCGATATAAGTTTTTTTTTAATTGAGCATAACGAGCTGCTTAGAAAATATGTACTTATTTCAAATTCTGTTTCAAATATAATAAAACTAGCTTACCGCCCCGCGGTTTCACCCGCGAACCCCTGAATTTTCAAAAATCCTTTCTTAGCAGATACCTACATCATAATCTGTGTGCCAAATTTTAGCCCGATCCGTCCAGTGGTTTGAGCTGTGCGTTGATAGATCAGTCAGTCAGTCACCTTTTCTTTTATACAAGTATAAGTACAGAGATAATGTTGTAATAATGAATTATTGGCATGATCAAGGTCATTGGGTTTCTACAGTGACTTTTTATACAAAATTTAGCTGTTGAAGAATTTATCTTTGTCAATTGGATTTGAGCCAAAATATTTCACGGAACTCACTAAACTTTCTTTCACTATCGTATATAAAAAATCTGTCCAAAGATTTATACGTCTATTACATTCTAATTTATAAATAGTAGAGAAAAGTCGATGTTTTGTACTTGATTACGACGATTTTCGAGTGCTTATCTACATGGGTTTCACTGGCTAAAACTTATAAGATTCACCAAAATAATGTACTAAAGAAAGAATTTTGTAGGCCCTAAAAAGGCCTACAGAAATGTCCGTGATGACATAGGTATTGGTCCTAAGGTTAACTCTCAGTAACTATCTTTTACATATAATACAAAATAATAGATTATTTGCGTAGCGAATTTGACCAATTAGTAATGTTTCAAAACCCACCCTTTGGACCTAGAAAGCCGAAATATTGCACAAAAAGGGACCCTTTATGATGTAGACAAGGAATAAGGCTAGATTCTTCGAAATTCAACCACTATATAGGTAATATAGGAGATCGCGGGTGAAACCGCGGGGCGGAAAACTAGTTCAATTACCTACAAAATTACTTCTGATCGGATCAATAAAGAATTATTCCCAGTGGCCGTTACATACTACATAAATATATGGTATCGTTTTTAATTCATTAAGCATTTTAATTAAAATAGAACATGCAACGTAACTGCTAAACGGATAAATATTTGATGAGTCTAGTCTGTTGTGCCTTTATGAATGACAGTATTTTATCTAATAACTATGCAAACAAAATATACTTTATAAATATCATTAATCATGCAGGATGACTGAGGTTAGAAGTAGGTATAATAGCATTTTGTATAATAGCAAAAACGGAATAAAACTTCCCATACAAAACGGAAATGTAATAGTTACTTAAAAGCTTTTTTTTTTTTTTAAAACCACAAGTATTTTCTTTTTCCGGCTTACAGTCGATAGCATTGTTTCAGTGGCCGCAAAATACGCAAGCATTTATACTGATACCTACTAGCTTCCGCCCGCTATTAAGTTATCTAAAATTTCCAATTTTCTACGCAATTTTCTTATTTTTTTTTCGTAAGAACCTTCTACAAATTATTAGAAAACATTTAAAAAAAGATGAATGAAATCGGTATAGTCGTTTTCAAGTTATGGCGGGCCTAAGGGAAATTGGGATTCATTTTTATATTATGTTTATAGATAGATAGATGGTAAGATTTGGGGGTTATTATTAGAAACAAAAAATAAAATAGACCTTGTTTATACAACAATTAAATGTATTCCAATCGAAGTACCTACCTATACTATTTTTGCAAAACAGAATGAACAAACCAATGACGTTGGAAGTGAATATACGCAGTCAGCTGATGAGTCAAGCAAGAAAGTGTTGTACTATACATATAAGTAACAAATGAATCACTATCAACTCATGACCATCCACTTATTTTTCATTGACCACTAAGTACATGGCTTACTAACCTCATGGCCTGATATGTGCGAGTGTTTCATAGCCTGTTCGGTCTTACTCTAATGACCATTTGCTAGCTGAAGAGATACCTTTTCTTATACTTTGGATTATGGTACCACGGTTGAAATCAAGTAGGTATACTATATATTTTTCTTAGTTTAGGATAAGATGGGCGTAGGAATGTCCCAGGATATTTATTTATCTCCAAATAGTATAAAACAAAGTCAGCCTCTATCTGTTTCTCTGCTTACTTCTTGTAGCAACGGATTTTGATACGGTTTTCACTAATAGAAAGAGTGATAAACCAGGAAGGAAATTGCACCCGTGCGAAGCCGGGGCGGGTCGCTAGCTTATTTATAATTTGTAGTACTTTATTTCCTCGTAATTAAGACGAAAATTTTACCAACGAATCTCACGGGTCGACTAACAGTTGATGATCCTATGTTTTTACTCATTTTAACTCCCAGTTAAAATAGCCAATTTGTTTTCTGGGAGAGAATTAATTTGCTTGATAGCATAAGTCGATCGATTAAGCTAAATGAGCTCTCCATTGCAGTTTTGTAACAGCGATACGTAATGGAACCAAAAAGAGCATTAAAAGAATTCTTTAAGGTCGGTAACACATTCGCAAATAGTTATTCGTATGTTGAAGTTCAAAATCAAATATGCTCAAGTTGAAAATCGTCGGCAAGTATACCTACTGGTGTGTTCCGGCAGTTAGAGCCAGACTTTTAGGCATCATAAAGGCTAATCACATTGACAATCCTTCTGGTATTGGTATTGCTAATGTCCATAGGAGACGGTACCCACTTACCATGAGATGTACCGCCAGCGTCCTTGTCAGGTTTGTCATAAAAATAATAATAACATAAAAAAACATACCTTTCCATAAAGAGTCTTGAACTCAAAAGCGATCCGTAGACGCTGTTCATTGGTCCGACGTGTCACTACATGGATGATGGACTTCTCATCAGTTCCAAAGCCTTTCATAGCCTTACGGAGTACCGCTGCATCGTCACGAGGGTTGAAAGGATTTGCTGGCACAACAGTAGGTTTTGACTGCAAAAAGAATGATCGAATAAATTTGCTGGACAGATAGTTTATAATAATTTACTAAGCAATGCAACTTTTAAAACTCCTTTAAAACTAAACATTTTATAATAAATATAATTAAAATGTATTCACTCTTGGGCTAAAGAAATAAATATTAATCTATATAAATAATAATCAATTATCTGTTTGTTTGTAACGTATGCGTTCCTATCAGTACCATTCCACGATGGTATTTGATTAAAAAAAAGTGCCAAAAACGTAACGAAAACAAACTGCATTGTTATCTTGATTTTAAGGTAAAGAAGAAAATGTTAGGAATGCAGCAACAAGAGTAGTAAATACCTCATTAGGTAATAGAGTCAGTGTCACAGGTTGTTGATAAGTTTCTGATAGCTTATCTGGTAGATTTTTACAGGCCGATTCATTCGGTTCATTTCAAAAGAGATAGCATTATCAGATAAGCTATCTGGAACTTACCAGCAACCTGTGGGACAAAAGAAAGAAGATACTTAATATCCATAAATTGGAAAAAAATACCATACAAAGAGCCATTAATAATTTTGTAAAAAAAAATTTTTTTAAATTTGAAAAAAGTACAAATGTGAATGAAAACTATGAGAAATATTATAAGACAAGCCTCATAAAATCAACTAGGTAGGTATATATATACACAAGTCTGATCATAAATAACAGTCAAGATCACTTTAGCAGCGTGATATCAAAAGACCATAGAGCCATTGGAAGTATTTAGCACATAAATACCGTGTAACGAAACGATTTGAATCCCCGCCGTAAGCCAATTGAAGCTCTATAGGCACTCCGCATGTTTGAATTCGAAGTTACAGAGGACATATTAATCATTCGATTTGTAACTAGATTGATGAAATAATAAACATGAATACAGTCACATCACTATGAACACCATAACACATGTAAATTATTCAAGGTGTGGTAAAAAGCTGATAAACAATGCTTTTTTAGTGCACACTACATCCATTGTAGTGGGGACCAATGCCAAGACTGGATCATTGGTTGCTTGGATAAATGTACGGGACAGGCGGAGTGAGCATAACAATATAATTGCAGATAACTGTTCCTTGAATAGAGTTGACATCTCGGTAGGTACGATGACAACTTACGTATATTTGTTTGGTACAAACTGTATTCAAAATAAAATGCTTATGAGGACTTTATCTAAAGCAAATCTTGTTAGTTATAGAATAGAATATAATACACTTTATTGTTCACATCACTTGACAGAACATAACAAAAAACATTACTATTTACTATATTTGTGTTTTTTAACTTTTAAGTAATACTGAATGTAACTTAAGCCGTCGGCTTAACTGAGATCGTTCCTGAGGTAAGTGCACGGTGCGGGAGGGGCGACAGTTGTCATCTACTTTGTATGAAATTTCGTGCTACGTCTAGATAAATGCTATTAAGTGTATATTTTTAATATATAATACATCAGATTCTTAATACCAAACTCATTATTTAACGAGCTATTACTAAACTAAGGAAAAGGAAAAAATGAAAGCATATTATGTATGTTGCATAAGTAGGTATTACTTAGTTATTACAAAAACATCCTAATATATTTATTATTATAAAAAAGCAGAGCTTGTACTATGGAAATCAGATTACTGATATTACTACACCACCACCCTACCCAGACTCAGAAGAAACAGACATGTTTATACACATAAATATTGCTCCTGGGCTGGAATGAAACCCACAACCTATAGCATGGCAGTCAGTGTATCTAACCTCCAAGCCAAGCCCGTCAAATTTGATGTGGTAGGTAACAAAAACCAGCTATATGTTATATCTGATTTTTAAGTAAACTATGTCCTTTTTCACTCTCACCACATTAGTTAATTATGAATAAACTCTAACTATTATGGTGAACCTTTAATAACATAGGTACCTACTTCATTAAAATACATAAATAGGAAATTAAAACATTTTTGCCCTGGTATTTCACTGAACTGATATCTGATGCCAAAGCTTAACATTTTTATCTTGAAACTCTTATGCTACCATTTCATGGTGATTTGATTTAATATTTTTATACTTAGGGTCATCAGACTACTAGGATAAACCAAGGAGTATAAGAACATGCATTTCCTATCTAACAGCTAAAATACAAGGCCAAAAATTTATTAGTTTTCAATTAAACACATAAAGCATAACTAACAAGCGCTAATGTTTTGCTTATCACAATAAATTAAGACACTGGAAAAAAGCATAATTTCTATTAGCAATAATGTTAGTGCAGTAATGTAGTTGAAAAATTGTAGCAGTACAACTTTATGGCACAATTAAGAACAAGGTGTGTTGCACACATGCCCAGTGTTGTCCATGAAAAAATTAAGGCTGTCAAATTAGTATACTGTAAATGAATCAAGTTCAACTTTTGGAAACCAATTTTTAATCATTTGTCAATCCAGAAACAGGAGATTACAGCTTTAAAGTTGTCAAGTATTGATAGCAAGATCAACGTACCTTTGGCATCACAGGTGCATTCGAGGATACACTGTAAGAACGTTGAGCTTGCACATGTGACTGATTATGTTGGTAGCCCTGATATTGATTAGTTGGTTGACTTTGTGGATACCCTTGGTTAGCCTGAGGATAACTTGTCTGTGGTTGCCCCATTGAAGCAGTAGATGGGTATCCCGTTTGAGCAGTTTGAGGGTAACCAGTTTGAGCTGGTGGATAACACTGTGGCTGTGGGTAACCTTGAGCAGCATTTGGCTTAGCATAACCCTGGTTAGTTTGTGGATAACCCTGACTTGGGTATCCTGAGCTTGGTTGATTAGATTGTGGATAGCCCTGAGGTACCTGAGGGTAACCTGTGTTTGGGTATCCAGCCTGTGGTTGCGGATAGCCCGCTGTAGGGAGTCCGGGCATAGGCATAGGGTTACCAAATGATTGAGGGGCAGCATTGCTAAATCCCACATTATATTGATATTGTTGTTGAGGATATCCGGATTGACCCTTGAAATGAAATGAAAATGTAAATCAATGTTGTTCCACCAATAATGCTACAGTGTTAGAATTCACACTTCATGATATGCTTTTGGCTACAATTTTAGTAATGTATTGATTCAGTAATAAATACTACCACTCAACAAGGTTTACTTCTAGTAATATTTGATCTGATGTTTTTCAGTTTAGTTTTCATTTTACAAATGTTTCTAATAAATATTGATATTTAAATAGCTTGAAACGCAATTTCAGGAATATTTTTTTTATATTCGGTTGGCTCGCGAATGGGACGCGCGTCTCAAAACTACCTACAAAAAAAATATAATTCCAGGAATCGCCAGTCAAGTTATAGTAGTTCTGGTATGTGCTGGCATTTTGATGCCAAATGCTTATTTAATTTAACAAAGCAACATAATTATCATTCATACATGATGATTAGTTATATAGAAAAAAACTGATAGCAATTCAACAAACAACAACTGTAGCATTAGAGGCGAAACATACTTCCTATGCTCGAATTCCAGATTATCAAAAAGATTTTGCATTGTGATAAACAAAACAACAAAGCCTTTTTCACAATGAACAACAATTCATAACAATATCGATACCATCAAGTCTCGAGCGAGGCTATAAAAAAAATCAAGTTAGGTTATAACAAATGAATATACAATTCATAGTGAAAAGGGCTTTGAAACTACAAGCCTCATACATCTACAAAAAAGAAAACAATTTAAAGTAGGTAAACTTACTTGCTGGTAGGGATTCATTTTTTTAACTTTCGATTCAAGTAAAACTCCGAAGTCGTGAGTGCGACGTCCGCTTGATGCGATTCACTACTGTATTATGACGAAAATAACTAGGCGCTGATGACTAAGTAAATTACACAACAATGAGATTATATTTGTAATAGAATTTCCTTTCATTTACCGGGAAAATGGTTTCGTATAATTAACTATTAGACATTAGTTAGTAGAAGACGTAAACGTCACGCTGGCTAACGAACGCTGGATTTGCCAGTGTGTGTTGCCAAACTAGAATTCAGGGAAGGGATGTTCAAAAATAATCGTCGATTTTATATAATCGATTTCTTTGATAATTTTAATCGATTTTTGATTAAAATTATATTTCGCCATATGTGCGACGAATGTAAAAATACGAAGTAAGTTTACTAAAATAAACAAGTCGATCAAAAGATGGCGCCATTTGTACTATGTATGTATATAAATAGTTTCGCATCTTTTTAAGGGTTTTCTACTAGCGATATTTTACACTGGATAAAATGACAAGATGATTTTTGAGGTGGCAGCCCTGCACAGATGTGACATTGATCGATAAAAATCGATTATTTTTCTTCAAAATCGATTTTTATATAATCGTTTTTTTTCACTCAATGTCACATCCCTAGTATGTGGCAACGCTGCAGTTTAGTCAGCGTTGCCATATACCTATACGGATTTGTCCGTATTTGTACGGATTTTGGAAGTCAAATACGGATGAACCATGGTTACGGATTTTTATATGGGTTTATATACAGACTCTGTATTCTGTACGTAAATCCGATGAAATGAGCATGTCTGTACATGCTCTTATTAATCAGATGCAGTACAGAACTTACTCCAATATTTTTGTTTCGTTCGTCTTCGTCGTAGTAAAATACCTACACGTATTAATAATATTTTTTTAAGTATGTCAGACGGAATGTTATTTCATGTCATGGGAATACCGCATGCAAATATTGGGAAATCCCTTAGATAAAATACCTATAGATGTAGCCATGGCGTGGCCGCACATGAAACACAATAGTTATTTCTGGTGTTGCCGTGATGGCAAATTTTCCCTTTCAAAGGTAAAAAATATATTGAATAAATGTATGATAACGATTTATGAATAAGCCCTCTTGTTATACCTATTTCAGTCAAAATATGTTTAGTCTCTTTCTATCACGATGGCTTTTTATAATTTTTTGACACAACGTCTATTTTGTCTTGGACTAAAAAACATAAAATAGAATAGAAAAATATTTTTCAGCTCAATACTTACATTCATCAAAATTCCGTTTTTCGATAGCCTTCCGATAGTCTGATCAGACTATCGGCAGGCGGTAGAGCCATTACTTTGTTTGAACATACAATACACGTCCGATTCAATAAGGGTATATGCATGTTTTTATTTTATATTTTTAATTCACTGTTTATACCGTTATAACATAGTAAAAAATATAAATACTGTTTAAAAATGCTGTAATTAAGTTTAAATAAATATTTAAAATAGAGAATAATTTTGAGCTGTTTAAACGCCGCCATTTCCGCGCGCTCTGATGATGACGTCATATACTATTTCCATTGACAGTCCAGTCCATTGTTTACTACGTGTTCTCATTTTTAACGTATTTCACCATGAACAAAGCAAACAAACAAATAATTGAACCAAAGGACATGGCTAAACAACTGCCCTAAGCATGTATAGAAATGTCTCACTACCTCATAAGATTTAAATATTCATTTATTAATTATTACGGTTTTATTATTCTCCTAGATCTTTAGTGAACAAATCAAATAATTAAAAGTAATTTTTATGTTTTATTATTTGACAAGAAGAACATAAAGACGATACGTACCATTCACGAAGATGTGGTCAATAAACCTACTTTTAAAGATATTTGCGTAAGCTGAAATTATCAGTATTATTTATTATATTATTTATAATTGTGCAATACAATCAAATAATTCAATTCAAATATTTCTTTAACCATTACAATAATAATAATATACTTAAATCATTATTTTATGTCGAATAATGTTGACTGAATAAAATAACTATGTACAATGAATAAATGTCTTTGTAGTTATTTTATTTCAGTACTAGTTGTGCCCCGCGGTTTCATTCGCGTATAATTTAATAATAATAATATAATTTACTAATAATAATGTTCTTTTTACCTATGTATGTTGCAGTTTGTAAACAAACGCCTAACCAAAAATTAATAGCAAAATCGTTTTCTTGTATAGTTTAGTTATCTATTGACGTACGATTCTACGATTTTCTTTTCAGGATTGTAACGAAATGAATAGTTTTTGAAACCTTTTTCATACCAAATACCAATATTCAGCTATTCAGTATCACACATTACTAGGTACAGTGTTTATACTTGGCTAGGGTAGTCGCCCATACTCTATGTAGCCATGTTCTTATCAGTATTATACTTATTTATAATTGTGCAATACAATTGTAAATAATATAATAAATACTTCTCAAAACGTTGATTTCATTGATTGCCTTTATGTGATTTTTAGAAATCATTGGCAAAATCTGGTAAGACAGTGACGCAATAAAAAAGTGACAACCGATTTTACTTGATTTGATTAGAACCAAATAAAAAAAGTCCAAAAACTTCAGAACATGTCATTGTGTAAACTCTTGGTTTAATGTATTCAAATAATTCAATAACCATCACAATAATAATATTATGATATACTTACATCATTATTTTATGTCGAAAAATGTTGACTGAATAAAATAACTAAGTACAATGAATAATTAATGTCGTTGTAGTTATTTATTTCAATACTAGCTGTGCCCTGCGGTTTCATCTGCGTATATTTTTATAATAATTATGTAATTTACTAGTAAACATTTTTTTTTTTTACCTATGTATATGTATGTTGCGTTTGTTTACAAACTGTAAACAAACGCCTACCCAAAGCTCATAGCAAAATCGTTTTCTTGTATAGTTTGTATATCTATTGACGTAGGAGATTCTACGATTTTATTTTCAGGATTGTAACGATATGAAAAGTTCCTGAAACCTTTTTCATACGAAATACCAATATTCAGCTATTCAGCATTATATATTACTAAGTACAGTGTTTATACTTGGCTAGGGCAGTGGTCCATACTCTATTTAGCCATGTCTTTTAATACATGCATATTCCCTTTCCGATAGTCGGATCCGACTATCGGATGAAAAAATCTGACGTGTATTCCCAGCTTAACTGACTGATCTATCCACAGGATCTATCAATCAACCCACACAGCCTAAACCGCTGGGGTAAGAAATATGAAAATATTGTAGGTAAACAAAGTACAAGTATCACAAATAAAACCTAACGTAGGCATCCACTAAGAAAGGATTTTTCAATATTCAACCCCTAAGGGGGTAAAATAGGGGATGTTTGTTTGTATGAAACTTTGTCAGTTTTGATGTAATATTCATGAAAAATTGTTTTTAGGTATATTATTATGCTTAAAAATTAGATAGGTAGATAGGTGTTTCGGAGGTTTTTGGAAAATCTACTAGGGTAGAAAAGGGGTGGCAAAGTTTGTATGGGAATGAATATTTTTATGGTCTGATTTATTTGAAACTTGATATTATTATTAAAATTCATCAACATAAATAATGATACACGTGTGTCGGCTTTTCGAAATTCATTTCCTAAGGGGGCTAAAAGGGATACAAAAGTTTTATGGGACATGGGACGACAACTTTTGGAATGGAGTAAGGAGGTACAGTTTGTAAGGATTGGTACCCCGAGTGTAAACAATTGACGTTAGAAAACGCTTACTATCACGTTAGCGTTTACAGCGCCTCTTGCGGAATACTCATGGAACTCTTTTCTTCCATACAAATTTTTAGTAAACGCAAACGTGACAGTAAGCGTTTATTTACGTAAATTCTTTACACTCAGGGTACTGGGCTTCTTTTTAACCGACTTTAATTATAACGTAGGGTTAACAAAGAAAGGATTTTCCGAAATTCAACCCTTAAGGGGATAAAATAGGATGTAGGTAAGTTTGTATGAAAAAAATACTTTATTTTTGAAGTTGTTTCCATAAAAAAAAATATTTGGGCTTTTGGCTAGAAACTATGGAAAATATTATATAGTATTTTTGGAAATACCACCCCTAAGGGGGGGGGGGGGGTTGTGAAAAAAGGGAATAAATATTTGTATGACACCTCAAGTTGAGGCATCTATATTATTATTATCTTTCTATTTTATTTATTATTATTTTGTTTTTTTGTTTTTTTTTTCTCAGTTCAAAGAACTGGTACGAAAAATGATAATCACGGGCCTAAGCCAAGTGAATATCACGTGGTGTATGTTCCTGACTATGGGGAAAATCGATGGATGGTTGGGTGTGGTTAACTTGTAAAAATTTTCTTACTATCCTGCAAGTATTTAATATGGCTGCTTTCTGTAGATTAATGAATGTGTAAGGTGGGAGATCTAACGTTTGGATGGATCTATGGAGCTGCTTTGGTATAACACCGGTGGTAGAGAGAACGATTGGTACAATAGTCACATTTTGCAATTGCCACATACGACATATTTCTTCTTTTAGATCTGAATATTTGGAAAGTTTTTCAGCTATTGTACTTTGAAGATTATGGGTATTTGGTATGGCAATATCTATAATTAATGCAGTTTTATTATCTTTGTCAACTATAGTTATATCTGGTCTATTGTAGTGAGTAGTTCTGTCAGTTAGTATAGCTCTATCATAGTAAAGTCTGTATTTTGTGTTTTCTAGTACATTATCGGGAACGTATTTGTAGTATGGTATGTAAGTATCAGGTATTAACCTATATTTTTGGGCTAGTTTTTGGTGGATGATGTTAGCTACTTGGTCATGCCTATGTTTATATTCGGTCTGAACTATTGCTTTACACGCCCCTGTAATATGTTGAATGGTCTCTGATGCGCTGTTACATCTCCTGCATATGTCTGAAGCTAATGTTTTTGTTATATACTTTTGATAATTTCGTGTTTCGATGACTTGGTCTTGAATGGCGATCATGAACCCTTCTGTCTCGGGGAAGAGTTCTCCTCGTCTAAGCCATGCGTTCGACGCTGTTTTGTCGACGTTTGGATGATTCAGATCTTGGAAATGTCTCCCATGGAGGGACTTCTGGGTCCATTCATCTAGTTTGGTCTGTTTATCTTTAATGTACTCGTTGGATTGTTTATTGCTATTGTTTAGGTTAAGTGGTGTGAATTTGCAGTCATTCTGAACTATTGCGTTGTGGATAATCGAAGTTTGTGCCTTTTTGTGAAAGTATTGCCTAAGGGTTACTATTTGCGAGTTGTGTAAATTATTTATATCGATGAGTCCTCTACCTCCATCAGTCCGTGATTACTATTATCTTATTAAATTTAGCTAGCAGGTTCCTTATAGGGTATAATATAAGAAAGGCATCTAAGGGAGTAAAAAAGAGAATACAGTTAGAATGTAACTTTTTTGTGGACTCTAATTGGAATCACTAACTTGGTAAAAATATTGCTCGAAGCAGATTATAAGTAGTGTATTTCAAGGTTTTTTCAGAATTAGCCCCTAAGTAGGTACCTAGTAGTAAGGTACAATGGGGAGTTAATATATGTATGGGAAAACTATTGCACTGGCCGATTGTCTCGAAACTTGGTTTAAATATATTATGCCATAGATAGTGTATCATTACACCCTTAAGAGTGTAGAGTAGATACACTGTCTTAGTAGATACTAAGACAGGATTTTCTGAAATTAAACTCCTAAGGGGGTAAACGGGGGAAATACCTATATTTTTTGTGGAAAGTAGTTGGAATACCAATCTTGCGTAAATATTCATCAGAGCAGATTATTAGATATAATGTTATTATTATCTCTCTCTTTTCACCCGAAAAGGGGTCCAAAAGTCTGTCTAGGAAAACATATTTTTTTCATAGTATGGGGTAGGGAGGTTGTACGTACGGATTGGGGCTTCTTATAATATAGGGATGTACTAAAGGTACTAATGTATAATAAAGGATTTTTGATATTCAAATCCTGAGGGGATCACAGGTGAAACCGCGGGCCAGAAAGCTATCTATGCATAGGTATAATAAAACAGTAGAATCCGGTGTGTCTGTACAATGAAGAAAAGTAATAAAAATAAGAAGGAGGTAACTAAAGAAGTTCGTTGGATAACGCTGGATGTAGGCCGCCCAAGACCGGTCCTATTGGAGATCATTAGGGGAGGCCTGTGTCCAGCAGTGGACGTCTTGCGGCTGAGATGATGATGATGATGATGAACTAAAGAAGAATAGAACGTAAATCACCTATTTTTAAAATTATTTTGTCTGCCTGCCTATCTATCTGGCGGTCTGTCTGTTTGTTAACGCATATCTCCGGAACTATTGAACGGATTTTCGTGTAGTTTTCACAGGTAGACAGAGATAAATTAATAAAGGAGCAGAATATAGGCTTTATTTAATTAAAATCGGATGTTGCAAACAAGTTATCGTCATTTAAGATATTTGCATTTATACCTACTGTTAGAAAGTTACTTATCTAGAACCCGCGCGTATACCTACTTTGTTTTTTTTTTACTTGAAATGTAGTGTGAGTGATGTAGGGGTCAAATTGCAAAGAAACCATTTGTGATATTTTGTCTGTCTGTCTGTCTGTTTGAACACGCTAATCTCATAAACCATCGAACGGATTTTCGTGGCCGTTTCATACTTTAATTAGACTTAACTTGGCTCTGCGAATAAATGGGCTTTGTTTCATCGAAATTGGCTTACGGGGAAAAAGTTATACCTATAGAAATTTTATTAAGTCTGCGCGAGCACAGCGTAAAAAGCATACAGTGGTCTATTGCGTTTGAAGTCACGCGAAATGCCGCTTTGTATGCATTCGTAATTGCTGCATTGTGTTCCAAGCGAGTGTATGGTAGCTTGGGCTCGCTACCGCCCCTCTCTCACCCCGCAGGCCCCGCACGATTGCTCTGTCTAGACGTGTTCGTTGGCCGACTGTAAGGGTTACATAGACTGTGGCGTGAGCGAAGCCACAGGCGAAAAGCTAGTAATAAATAAGACGGTATCAATTTGTGAACCTTGTAGGTATCAAATGAACCTTATCGCAAACATCGCGTATTGTACAGAATAAATAATATAAAAAATTGAATCACTTAGTATATTAGGAATTCATTGCCGTGCTCACTCGCCCTCTAAACTCAATCGCGGAAGCATCAAAATGGCATACGAGTGGAAGAACAAAGTTGTCCTTATTACTGGCGCGGCTACTGGCATAGGCGCAGGAGTGGTCAGGCTAGTTTTGGCAGAAGGTGTTAAGGTAAGTAGATTTGTTTAATCAGAAAGTTAAAAAAAAACGCTACTTATGTATGTAGTTATATAGAAGGTAGGTAGATGTTAAGTAGATAGTAATTTAAAAAAATGATAGACATAAACATTAATACGAGTTAGGTATTTTTCTTAGTTTAGAATTTAGACTTTAGATAATCCCCCTTATTCAGAAGTACTCGTTTGCCGTTATTCAGGAAATGTACCGATCGGTCTAAGAAATTCAGACCTACCGAATGTCACATTTTTTGACGTTTCCGATCGGGCTCTCAACCGACTCATCGGGTTAAATAATCTAAAACTTAAACGTCTCGGTTACTAAATAAATTTGCGTTAAAGAGTATTAAATTCTTTGATTTTTAAGGAAAAAATAACGTACCTACATCATGGAATACATATTAGTTTTGAGGAGACGAGAGAGCAGGCGAAGGCTTGAAAACGCCGATAGGAGATTACTCCGTAGTCTACAGGACAAATCAGATTCATCAGAGTCCTCCCGTATTTTCCTTAAATACCCCTTTCTTCACAGGCATTTGTGAATTGAAAGAGTAAGAGAAAGATGTGCTAATGCCATATTATTGTCGGTATAAAAAACAAAATCACCAAGTCATCATTTATCAAAGAATTAGATAACAAATACAATATTTTTGTCACATCAGTCAAGTTATCCGTTTATCTTGAACAGGGTGCACCTTTAAATGCGTTTATATGTTATACATATTATCATGTAAGATAATCTCTCTTATATAGATCGGTAGCAGAAATCAATAAAACTATGTTTAATATATAATAGTTCGAGGCTTGGATTACCAATCATGAATTCACGATCTAAGAAGGAATGATTATTCAACCGACGAAAGTATAATAAGTTCGGTAAATAAGTAATTACAGCGTGATTAATATTATTATGTATGTTTATTTACAACAAATATTTACAATCAATGTATAAAATACAAACTATGATATATAGAAAACATCCTCAAAGCCCTCGCTGCTGTCGATAGGCAAGGTTCCCAACAGGCTGGCTGCGTTATTTGTTTGTAACTTACTAACTAATATTAAAAATCCGAAAGATTGTTTGAATGTTTCAATTCAATCATGCTCTAATGGCTAAACCAATTTGGCATACAGGAATCAAACATAGTATAGGTAGGCACTTTTTATCCCAGAAAATATTCGATCTCTAGTAAACGCGGGTAAATCCGCGGAACAGAAGCAATGATAACATAACATAATAATCTTAAAACTCAAGTGTTTATGTGTATGGCATATCAGATACCTACCAGCTATACCTAAATAAAACATGATATTTGTTCATTATTTGAAATGGGTGTTTAAGTAGCATTTGTGTATAATTAATACCTACGTATTGATATTGCATATACAGGAATATAAACTTGAGATGGAGTCAGTAAGGGGTAGAAAATCGTTGTTTGGATTTTTTGGATTTACTTTATAGTTTTAGGTGAAAATGGGCTCTTACTAGCTTTCGACCAGTGATTTTATCTGCATTTCCAAGGAATCTAATTTATTTTATACTAGATTCCGCCCCGCGATTTCACCCGCGTTCCCCAGGGATCTTGGTTTCCCGGCATAAAAAGTAGCCTATGTTCTTCTCCGTCTTACCATAGGCTATCTGCATACCAAACATCGCGATCGGTTCAGCGGTTTAAGCGTGAAAAGGTAACAAACAAACAAACAAACCCACTTTCGCATTTATAATTTTAGTTAGGATAGGATAGTTAGGAAGTTAGGATTAGGATTCACAGAAGATGAGGGTCAAAATACTTGATCAGCTGGATTCAACTTATCACCACACTGGGTCGAAAAATTAATAACGCAATTCTTGTACCTCTACAGCATGTAGCAGTTCTGGATGTTGCTGAACAAGCTGGCACTACCTTAGAAAATGAATCAAATGCAAAATACGGCAGCAATAAACTAAAGTTTTTCAAATGTGACGTCACGAATGAGGAGAAATTTCTTGGCATCTACAAAACCGTCACAGATGAACAAGGATACGTTGATGTCGTTATTAACAATGCTGCGATTATGAATGACAGCTTATCATTGTATAAACTGGAAATTAATCTTAATATCGTAAGTATTCTTAAGTCCTTATATGTCTACCATTAGTCTACTGGTGTTTTCCACCAGTTGCCTACTAACCCTTATAAAGCATTAAGACACATTGGCACTCCCTCTGGTATTTCTATTGCAGATGTACCAAAGTTTGCTTGCAGTTTTTAAACATAATGAAAGTAACAAGCATTTTATGACTATCATTGAAGTGTCAAGTTTCAACAAACACGCAATAAAGTTATTAGTGTAATGTTTCAGACAACCTTAGTTACTGGTACGTTGAAAGCGTACGAGCTGATGCGCAAAGACAGAGGTGGCAGAGGTGGAACTGTCATCAACATATCATCTGTTGCTGGTCTCACTCAATCACCTATGCTGCCAATTTACTTTGCAACAAAGAGTGCAGTATTGCAATTCAGTAACTGTATGGGAGTAAGTATCAACATGGATTCTTCTTCTAAATTAAGTTGGACCCTTTCATCGTCCTATGGGGGTACTTACCTAAAATATCCGAAAGCTCATTACATATTATAAAGTTTCAGAGGTTATACAATCTACCTACTTAATATTGTAATTTATGTAATAATTAAATTGAAATTGAAGTCATAGTATTACGAATTTTGTACTGGAAGTAATACACAATTTTCAGCTCGATCGAGCAAGTTTTTTTGGGGTTATTGGGTCTACGGTAAATGGGTTTTTTTTTATTGTAGTTCCCTGAATACTACAAGAAATCCGGTGTTCGAGTTCTGGCTATATGCTTCGGTGCTACAGACACAGCACTTTTGTCGTTGTCTAAATTGGGCAGTTTTGACGAAGAGATAGAAACAGAATTCCCAGCTATTTTGAAGGAATACCCTTGGCAAACGTAAGTTTTCTTTAATGATTTTAATTATTATTAAAGTATCATGGTACCCTTCTGCAAATAAAAAAGTCTGTCTAGTTCTGATCCTTATATTTACAAAGCCAGCCCTTATAACTTTTGAATCAGGGAGCAACAAAATCTGATATTTGGCGAAATTTTTCGAAAAAAAACGACATAAGTACTTAGAATTCAAATCCGTGATTTCGACAGGCCACACTAAAGGCACAGGCACTAGATGTTTCGGAAGATTGAAGAGTCGTAATATTATATTCCAAATGCTGATATTTCCTTTACATATGAAAAAGAATAATTAAAGTATTTTATGGCAATTTAGAATGGAGTCAGCTGCACAAGGTTTGGTAGACGCTTACAAGCAGGGTGAGAGTGGCAGTACATGGCTGTCGACTTCTAACCAACCGGTAAGAGAGATCACGGCAACTGTCAAGCGAGCATACGACATTATGTCCGAGGAAGTATTTAAGTAAAGTCTTAAATCGTAATAAAGAACCGAATTGGGAAACGTTTCATTTTTATTTTAATCATCTTTTATTATTAATTTTATAGCCGGTCATCCGTATGTTGTGGCATTTTTTTTGCAAACTATTTAATTGTCGTCTAATTTTGACCCGTTGCAAGGTTTTGGATTCACGCCATATTTAAAATTCCCCTTGAGTTATGCGTATTAATTACCAACCTAACATACATAAAAAAAAATTCACCATAGTTATTTTTTAGGGTTCCGTAGCCAAATGGCAAAAATCGGAACCCTTATAGATTCGTCATGTCTGTCTGTCTGTCTGTCTGTCCGTCCGTATGTCACAGTCACTTTTAAACTCAAACTATTAGAGCTATACTGTCGAAACTTGGTAAGAAGATGTATTCTGTGAACCGCATCAAGATTTTTACACAAAAATAGAAAAAAAACAATAAATTTTGGGGGTTCCCCATACTTAGAACTGAAACTCAAAATTTTTTTTTTCGTCAAACCCAATAGTGTGGAGTATCTATGGATAGGTCTTCAAAAATGATATTGAGGTTTCTAATATCATTTTTTTCTAAACTGAATAGTTTGCGCGAGAGACACTTCCAAAGTGGTAAAATGTTAGATACAGGGGGGGGGGGGCTGTAACTTCTAAAATAAGAGAATGATAAAACTAAAAAAAATATGTGATGTACATTACCATGCAAACTTCCACCGAAAATTGGTTTGAACAAGATCTAGTAAGTAGTTTTTTTTTTATGAATTCCTCCGTATGACAGAAAACTACAGACGGTTCACCCTAAGATGTCCCATCGTTCAAAAGTTGGTAGCCCTGTTATTCCCTTCGACACCGACAGAAATTACATTATACCGACATTGTCAGTCAATAGTGCCAACATAATGGGAAGGGACAAGTTATAAAGGACTGTATTGTTTGAATATATTTACTTATACCAACAACACCGTTATAAAAAAAAGGCGTAGGTACGTACACCACGCACGGGCTTTTTTTATATTAATAGTATATTTCCTATTTAGGATAATTCAGTCAGTCAGATTGTGGCATTATGAAATATGCGATATTTGTGACACATTTATTTTATAATGATATTTACAAAACAACTAATTTTGTCAGTAAGATACGGATAACAAGTAGGTATTAGATATGTTTGTTACATAACTTAAGATAGTTACTGTTTGTCGGTAGAATAAACAATATTTATAATCTGGTTGTTTTATTTTTAATTTTAATAGGTATTTAGATAATGTTTAGTGACTAAACCACCTACATGCAAATATGATAAGACCAGTAAGTTCAGTGACCAAAACGAAATATTATGTTCAAGTTCATGAAAGGTCAATCATATTCAAAAATAAAAAAAATGTTTTATTGTTGAAATGTACACGCCAAGTCTACTGATTTATCAATGTGTAGTATGTATAAATTTCTAAATTACCTATTATAATTGAAATAATATAATATACTTACATTATATATATATATTTATATAATTAAAATGGCTGAATAAAAACGACGACTATTGTTTTTCTTTACATATAAAAATAAAAATTGCCAAGTGTTACAAATCATTCAAATTAATTTGACTGAAAAGCCCACCTCAGGGACTTAATAGCTAATTACAAAAAAAATATGCGTTTTTATAAAAACGAAAACAACTTTATACAATCGTATAAATTACCTACCGATAATAATAAATCAGATAATAATATAATTCAGATACCAATATTAAATAATAAATTGGGTAATCTAAAGGAGATCGCTAAAGGCAGTGGCAGAATGTCGACCATCAAAGAACCATCTCTGACATAAAAATAATACATTAATTATCTCCAATACCAGTGAAATATTCACAAGTTACTAGTAGGGTATTACACTAATCCCACATTACAGAACGAGAATCAAAACCTAAATCACGTCTCAAGAATCCCAATCCCAAGAATGCTTTGTTCAGTTAAAGGCCTAGTAGGGCATTTATGAAGATTGAACCTACTGAAATTATCCTCATACATAGGTATTTTACGCAGAGTATACAATACAGTGAAAGAAATAAGAGATCCTAACTTTATATATTATATTTTATCTCTCTAATATATAATATTCTCGTGTCACGGGGTGCGTGGTTGAACACCTCCGAAACGGCTTGACCGATTCTCATGAAATTTTGTGTGCATATCGGGTAGGTCTGAGAATCGGCCAACATCTATTTTTTAAACCGCTGCGCGAGTGAAACCGCGGGGGACAGCTAGTATTATATATAATATTATAAATGCGAAAGTGAGTTTGTTTGTTACCTGAACCGATCGCGATGAAATTTGGTATGCAGATAGCCTATGGTACGGAGAAGAACATAGGCTACTTTTTATCCCGGGAAAACGAGATCCCTTGGGAACGCGGGTGAAACCGTGGGGCGGAATCTAGTAATATTATAAATGCGAAAGTTTGTGAGTATGGTTGTATGTTTGTTACTCTTTCACGTAAAAGTTACAGAATGGATTTGGATAAAATTTGGTAGAGAGATAGATTATAGTCTGGAATAGCACATAGGCTACATTTTATCCCGAGAAAACATAAGATCCCACGGGAACGCGGGTGAAACCGCGGAGCGAAAGCTAGTATAATATTATAAATGCGAAACTGAGTTTGTTTGTATGTTACCTTTTCACGGTTAAACCGCTGAACCGAACGCGATAAAATTTGGTATGCAGATAGCCTATGGTATGGAAAAGGACATAGGCTACTTTTATCCCGGGAAAACATAGGATCCCTCGGGAATGCGGGTGAAACCGGAAACTAGTAGTCAATAAATGGTACTGTATGTTAGGTACCTTCTCTACTAAGTGTATGCTTACCCTAATATAAAGTAATAAATCGATTTATGATTATGATAAATACTTCACCTAGAAACACAACAAAACAAATAGGTATTAGAGTTCCGCAAGAAAATTATAAAAATTTAATTTTATAAAATCACGTAATGTGTAACAATTTTTAGTTCATTTAAAATAATTTTTCACACGCGCTTATTAAATTGTAAAATCGACATCTTTACTAGTTATTTTACTTAAGTATACCTATAAGGTTTTCGCATTTGAAGATTGCTTGTTTTCGACTGATGAAAAATTTTAGTTTTACAATTTACAAATGTATGTATACATACATTATTTACAAATAATTTGATAGATTTGTTTAAATGTACGAAATACTAGTTGAGTTAGCACGACACAAACTTAGTAAATTTTTCATCAAGATAACACCCAAATAAGTAGATGATAGTATAAAAATTATACATGTGCCAAATAATTTTCCATTTTTAAATAGCAGTTGGTGGAGTAAAAATGGCTTACGAGTGGAAGAATACTGTTGTACTAATAACAGGTGCAGCTAAGGGTATAGGTGCTAATGTGATTAGAATTATTCTAGAAGAAGGTGTTAAAGTAAGTGAAATCTTTGATTTAATTAATGTAACTAGTAATAAGCTTGGAATGTCATGGGCAGAATTCCGTACTAATAAGTCCATACTCCAGGAACCCTGAATTATGCGCCTATCGTACGTAGTAGGTACAGACTCGCGTCGGAGATCCATGAGATAGATCGACCAAATGAAGTCCGCAGTAGGCGATCCCATTAATGACTGCACCTTAAGGGAAGCAGTTAGAAAATAATGACAGCGTGTTGTGAAGCGAGGCACAAATCACGCGTTATGAAGATTCTGCAGTAGGTACTTCAGATATGTTTCCAGAAACCCCCACTAACGTAAAGCTGAAACTGTAAATATCGTACCGACACAGTAATATCAATGGAATACTAACAAAATTAATTTTATGACATCATGTTACAAAAATGGAGTTGAAACTCTAAAATAAATTAAGGGTAGTGATGGACAAAAATGGGAACTTTCATCAAAAACAGGGGAATTGTTTGTCATTTAACAGAGAAATTAAATTTCATTTAATTATTTTTCAGCATGTTGCGATTTTAGATGTGGATGAAAATAATGGTGTTGCCCTACAAGATGAATTGAACAATAAATACGGTGAAGGAAAAGTGAAATTTTACACATGTGATGTAACTAAAGAGGATCAGCTAGTCGGTAACTTCGTATCGATTCTAGGCGATAAGAGCAATGAGTACGTGGTCATAAACAATGCTGGCATCCTGAATGATAGTTTGAGAACATACAAGAAACAAATTGAAATTAATGTTGTAAGTACATTGAGCTTGGAATAAATTTGGTTGTTTTTTTAGCTATTTATTCAATGTTTGATAAGCTAAACATAATCTGTAATGAAAATCCACAAGGCCAGACGTATGTGCCATGACGTAAATGCCGGTAGAGTTATAAAATGATTATAAAAGCAATGCAGGAGTAGCATAACAATACCTTCATGTAATGAATCATTTTATAAGAAATATAAATAGATTTGGTGAGTATGAGGGTCGGTGTAATGATTATCCACGCTATTGTAGTATCACAAGTGTTATAAATGACGTTAATTTTAACCCACATTTTTTCTACATCTCTATGGCTAAAAATTATAAGACGTTAATACCTACGTGTTTTTTTACTTTAATATTGACCCCACACTCATCATGGTAAGAGATGATGTGGCCGAAGGTGGTGAGCACACAGCTAGAAGGAGCTGGCTGGAAAGTGTAACTGCCAAAACCGGTGTGTTAGGCGCTTTACGACAGATTTATAACCAAACGGTAGAAGACAGCTATGTGGGTCCTACAAAGTATCCGCAGTAGTTAAAAGCTTGTTTATTACATTATATTTTTTACGATATTTTAGACTGCTCTTATAACTGGCTCATTGAAAGCTTTAGAGTTGATGCGTAAAGACCAAGGAGGTAAAGGTGGCGCAATCATCAATATCTCATCAGTCGCTGCCTTAAGTCCATTGCCGTATACTCCAATATACAATGCAACAAAGGGTGCCGTTTTGTTGTTCAGTAATGGTCTTGGTGTGAGTATTTATTTACTAAACAAAAGCCTACCTATATCGCTGAATGCTTATTTTTACCTTGCATTTACCTACTATTAAGAGGTATATAAAAGATTTAGTTCTCTAATTACACTGACTGTGACATTGGTCCAAAATGTTTTTTAATGAATCAATGTTTGGATATCGCTATAGTTCTTTGCTTCTTACACCTTAAAGTGCCATCAAACCATCAAAAGGCTATTGCTAGGATTTTTAGGCTATAAGTTTCTTTTTCAGATGGATGAATACTATTCAAGAAGTGGTGTTCGTGTATTGACAATGTGTTTCGGCGCAACAGACACAGGTCTCCTAGCCATGGAGAATATGGGCAATTTCGATGAACAAGTTCAAAGTCAGTTACATATACCTTTAAAATTGTACCCTGGACAAAGGTAAATTACCAATAAAAAGTGATGATAGCAAATTAATCATTAGAGTCATGTGTAGTCTTCATTATATCTGCTCTAAAATCATTTGGGTTCACTGTAACATGTTTAAGTTATTCATCACTTTTTTTCATGAATCCCGACATTTATTGTTACATTTAAGACCATACCAGCCGAAATCACTCTTAATTATATAACCTCTCTCTCGTACCACTCTTCCGATCATGGGCCACTCCTGTTCACTGTTACACCTTCTGAAGTATGTCGTCTAAAAATTAAGTTGGTGGCCTGTGTAGGTAGTTGTCTATCTCTAGGCCACTCTGATAGAGGCGTGGAATATCTTCCGACTTCTTATAAGCCAGATGCTCTGACTTGCACTTTGACATCGCGATCCACTTACCCATGTCTTTGACATTAGTTTGACGTTAATTTCTAACTATGGTATGTGGTCTACGAGGCTGATACTTAGTATGGTATGCTCCATGACTCGTTGTGCTACTTTTATAATTGTTTATAACATTATTATTCCATATATCGCGTTCCTTAAACTGTAGGTATATATCCTTTCAATTATCACAGTTTTATTCACATGAAATTCGTACGTCTTAATAACGTATCAATACAACTAGAAACGTTTTCTTCTGAACCAATATTATGGAAAATTTATTTTGTTCTAGAGTGGAATCAGCTGCCCAATCTGTAGTTGATGCTTACAAGAATGGAAAGAGTGGAAGTACCTGGTTGTCAAATGCAAATAAACCAGCGGAAGATATCACTGAGATAGTTAAAAAGGCATATGCTCTTATGTCTGAACCGATTTTTAAGTGATTGTTTTATTAATTTATAAATGAATGAGAAAACTATAATAAATACCTAATTAATTGTACCTAATACAAATTGTTCATACATTTCATTTCTAACCGTCAAGTGGAAAACCCATTTATGCTCCCATGACATAATTAAATTTTGTATAATTTTCATAAAAACTTAAGCAATGAAGGTAAAACGGAATGAAATAAGCCTGTTATATACAGGGAGGCTAATTGGATTTTTTGGCGAATATTTCTAACGTTCTTAGCGCCTAGCTTTGTTTTTTTTTATAGCATACAGCATCTCTCTGATAGTTTGATCAAACAAAGGCCTTTCATAATTTTTATCTTATAACCCTTATTTTTCCACCGTTGTTAAAAATGACCCCCTTTTTGCCCCAAAATCTGCCTGTAATTAAATCATTCTCATATCAATCTCTTATATCAGTTTCTCGTATCTTGAATAATCTTGATGTTAATCTCATCATTCTTAATTTTGTTTCACAGTTTTTTTTCTCCTTTTCTATCTCCACCTTTTCACATTCCTTTCGTTCGTCTAGCTAATGCTAGCAGCTTAGATTCATGTGCAAGTTCTGATGAGAGTTGATTATTCGGTTAACGACCTTAGATAACATAGATAAAAACGCAATTTATCTTGCTCTCAATCATGACTACAAGTCGCTTCGCAGTAGTAGTATTAGTAAGATGCCAAATTAACAACATATGTACAGATATAAATAACGTATTTATAATGGGAAGTGTTCTCAAGAACTTTTTGATCTGGTGACATCAGCACCTTTCTATTATCGCACCACTCGCTGGCGTTGTGGAGCTCATCCTCATATCCTCCAGGCACTTCGATCGTCCATACAAGGATTCAGTCGGACGTTCCTACTGCGGTCCATTAGGATGTGGAATAAGCTCCCCATTATGGTTTTCCCTCAGCACTATCACTATGCGATTAGCATACACAAAGACTAGCACAGTTACATGTGCGTAAGTTGACACTCAACACGCAGGAGCCCTAGGCCTCCGTGATGGTGAAGGCTATATCCGGCGGTAGGAAACGCGGGTAGCGCGGAAAAAAAAGTGAGACGAGAAGCGTGCGTTCAGCGTGGTAACATCTTCTCGACTGCCGAGACACTGGTGGGTGCATTAGGGGATTACCGTCGGATTGTGACGGTAGATTGAAAACTGTGAGACATTTGAAAAACTGAAAATTAATTTCCGCTTTGAGCTATAAAACTACTATCAAATGAAAGAGCGAATTTTTGCGGTTCTAAAGATACCAATAACATGAAATTTTATGAAGCTTGACTATACAGTTTTGACTATTCACCAATGTTTAGATGAAGATTCCTGCTTAATAACAAATACATTATTTTATCTAATGTTTGAATTTAGGTAACTGTAGTACGTATTATCCGAATCTAATATTAGTTTTATCGTACGATTGGTATTTCGCGAGGTTTGTGACCCCTGTGACGTCATCACCTACCTACGCTATAATCTATAATATAAAAATGAATCGCAAAATGTGTTGGTAAGCGCATAACTCAACAACGCCTGGACCAATTTGGCCAATTTTTTTTTTAAATGTTCGTTATTGTCAGGAGAAGGTTTGTATGAAAAAAAAATTACACCGGGAACGTGGGTGAAACCGCGGGGAACAGCTAGTTTAAAATAAAAATTTAGTAGCAAGTGCTACAAATCCTAACAAAAATAAGATAGATTTCAAAAGGTGTGTTCATTCTTAAAGCGAACTTTGTGTTGTAAAGATGTACGATTTGATAAATAAAGTAATTTTGATAACTGGTGGTGCTAATGGAATTGGAGCAACGTTTGTTAAAATGGTTTTAGAAGAAGGAGTTAAGGTATTATTTATGAATAAAATATTAATATTAAAATATATATATATATATATTCTGGGACATTATTTCTCACACACGGCCATCTGACCCCAAACTAAGCAGAGCTTATGCAATGGAAGCCAGATAACTGATATACTCTATATACTGCTTTTTTTTTATATAGATAAATATTAAATTATACTTAGTATCTTAATATTTATTTATTTATATAATTTATTAATAAGAATTCGTTCTCATTTAATTTATTCATGTAAATTAGAATAGGACGTCAAATATTGATGTCAAGAACTAAACTGACCTACGTATTCGACTGCTTTATCGTTCATTAACATTACAAGTTATTGTGATTTATAAAGGCTTAGTCAATTGTGCGTCAATTATTATTATGATTTATATGCATAGTGGAATAAGTAATATTTGACAAATATTAATAAAATGTGGATAAGCTGTTTAAAAAATAACATGATTATGGTGCTATTAGTCTCTAAAAATAGGCCCGTTCTGCATTAACAGGTAGGTGTTTTTATTATTACAAAAATATGTTGCTATAAGTATAAATTAAAAGAATAGTTTATTTTTGCACCCAAAAGCTCGTTGCAGTTCTTGATATTGATGAAACTCATGGAATAATACTGCAAGAAGAATTGAATGAGAAACACGGAGATCATAAAGTTAAATTCATAAAATGTGACGTTTCTAATGATAAGGAACTATTTGAAGCTTTCAAAACTGTAACAGAAGAGTATGACTACATCGATATCGTTATCAACAATGCTGGTACAGCTGATGAAAGTAGCACAGATGCTGTAAGAAGAGAAATAGAAGTTAATTATGTAAGTAATTCATAATTACGGCATAGGCATGTAGTAACTACATGAAACGTTTTATCGCACATGTTTAAATATAAGCTTAATTTCTACAAAAGTAAAATTTACAAACTAAACGTAAATTTCCTCACAATGCCTAATTTCACCGATAATGAATGATTAGATTATGATTAAATTATTATGTAAAAATATAATTAAGTTTGGATTATATAATGTGATTCTTTTTGGATATAATGCCGTGAATCTTAAAAAATTAAATAAATAAATATCAATACTAATTTTCGTTACATTAAGCACAACAATGATTATGTTTTCTTTCTAGACTGCAGTTGTAAATAGCACTGTCAAAGCTATAGACCTAATGAGAGTGGATAAAGGTGGTAAAGGCGGTACTGTTGTGAATATATCTTCGATTGCTGGATTATGCCAGCCCTGTCCAGCGTTCTTCGTGTACTTGGGAACAAAGAGTGCTGTGATGCAGTTTAGCAATTGTATCGGTGTAAGTAATCTTAGCATACCTTGATACCATAATTTTCTTGGGAAAGTAGGTTACTTTACGAAGTTTCCCTTCATTGAAAAGCTAATGGTGAATTCCTACCTATGTTAGAACATCCTAGTGATTGTGAGCGCATGCCCTCATCATGGGCCATCTCAACTTTTACTACACAAGTGGAATTTTTTTTTTATCTATTATTAGATCGGGAAAATTTATTGTCATAAAAGTAGTTCAAAAGATTTTAATTTTTACAAAATTTAAGTATGGTTTAATTAAATGTTTTATTTTTAGAAAGAAGAATACTTTTCGAGGACCGGTGTTCGAGTTGTAACAATATGTTTTGGAGTCACAAACACAGAAATTGTTTACAATATGCGCAGTTTCGATGATCGTATTAATGAAGAATTGAAAGAAATAGTTTCCAATGCAAACGTACGTATGGCCTAGTCACTTATAGTAAGCGCATGCCTTGTTAATATCAGCACTGTCTGTGATGTATGCAAGAGCTAGCTCCAACTTGACAGTGCATATTTTTTTTGTGTATTCAGATTGGACTTCTTTTTAAATTATATTTGAATCAAATGCTCTCTGACTCATCGTCTCATCTTATGACTGGATTTATTGGAGCTCATCAATTTTGTGTATGTTACCCTAACCACTTAAGATAAAGACCCTCGCGGTGATTCTGCCATCGCTCCATGTGACTCCTGCCTGTCGTCTATAGCTTGTTCCCTTATTCTCTTAGATTTATAGATTCATATGGGAAGATGGGATAGAAGGGTGACTTGCCCAGCAGTGGAATAGACTGCTAGTAATAAATAAATATAATTTTAGAGATGTCACGAAATATGCCTAAAATAAGTGTTTTGTGTATTTTAGGTATATTTCTGGTGTGTGTAGAGTGCGTGTTATATTTCGTATTTGTTATAATTTTTCACTGAGTGATGTTGGATTGGTGAGTTGGTAAATGTATGTCTTATTCAAGGGTATTTTTTTTATTTTTAGCTATAATATAAACAACTTTTTCATACCACCTGCTCTACAATGTCTTATTACATATCACGCAACCTCAACGAAAAGCAACTCATTATATCCCAAGAAATATAATGTGATTTGAATTTGGAACGTTAAAATTCGTATGAAAACTCTTAGAATAAATACGGGCATGGTGTAAGTTTATTCAAAATTATATAATATATATATTTTTTTTTAAATATGGGTTTAATTAATTATAATATATAGTATAGATATTTACATATTTACAATTAAAGTAAAAAATACAAACTATGATATATAGAAAACATCCTCAAAGCCCTCGCTGCTGTCGATAGGCAAGGTTCCCAACAGGCTGGCAGCGTATAAATAATAATATGGGTTTATATTATTATTTTTTTCAATTCTTCTATTCTTGAATCTCCATTACAAAATCGACATTTGTGAGGGGTTTTTATTGTCTCGAAGTAGGTATGAAAAGTAGAGTATTCACCTCGAGGATAAAGACAAAGAAAGCCTTGATCTTGGGCGGCTGGAACCCCTCACTTCACTCAGGACACTACACTCGGGAGTTAATTCTAGAGTACCTCGTTACGCTCAGGGTCCAATATCCCACCCGTGACGTAAGACACTGTTTTATCCCCTTGGTGCATAATCTACTATTACTCTGGGACCAACAATTAAAACTAACTCTGTATAAAAATCTTTACAGACCACTGTCAGCAGCTAAAGGAGCTCTACACGCAGTCAAAAATGGCACTAGCGGCAGTACCTGGCTAGTAGCAAATAATAAACCAGCCAAAGATATTACTTCTACTGTTCAGAAAGCTTATGGACTTCTCTCTGATTTGCTATCATAATTGTTGTTTATTATGCTAGTTTACTTAATTGGCCAGTCCGAATGAATTATTAATTACATTTATTTATCTTGACACATGTCTCTACAGATATATAAATATGCTTTAAGTACTTCATTGATTAAATAGATACCGATATTTCACATTAGTCTTCGAATTCCCAATGAATTAATCCTTATTGTTAAAATGTGTGGTCTTCCTTGAATTTATTATACCATGTTAATTATACAGATATGACTTGATTTATTAATTCAATAACAAATTACATTGTGTCTGAATGTCAATGAAAAAAAATCAACTAAGTATCTACAAAGACTAAACAAAATAATAACAATCAAGTAAAATAAAATACAGGAATTAAAAAATATATCAACAGATAGAATAAAGTCTACAAAATTACAAGTCAAACAATAGATAACAATTTAGGCATCTAACATTCTTGTTGTCCGTTTTTCGTATTATCGTCTCAATTTCATTAGGTGTAACAGGAACCATGTCGTGATGTGGATGATGAACAGAACTAAACATCACTTAAGGGTTATCCATTAATCTTCTGTATATAGGTATAAAAGGAAAAGGTCACTGACTGACTGATCTATCAACGCACAGCTCAAACCACTAGACGGATCGGGCTAAAATTTGGTATACAGATAGCTATTATGATGTAGGCATCCGCTAAGAAAGGATTTTTGAAAATTCCACCCCTACCCCTTAGGGGTAAGATAGGAGTTCGCGGGTGAAACTGCGGGCGGTAAGCTAGTTGCTGATTTGAATGTCAGTCAAATACTCTATTAGAAAATGTGAGTGCATCTGCAACAAAAAAATAACTTGATATTTTGCGACTCAACAAACACACGGAAAATAAAGTTATTTGTGTAATGTTTCAGACAACCTTAGTTACTGGTACGTTGAAAGCATACGAGCTGGTGCGTAAAGACAGAGGTGCTGGTCTCACTCAATCGCCAATACTTCCAATTTACTTTGGTACAAAGAGTGCGGTATTGCAATTCAGTAACTGTATGGGAGTAAGTATTATATCAACTTGACTTGAGCTCTTATTGGATCTTCGGTATACCTACTAGTTCCAAGAGATTTTTTTTACCAGTTCCCTGAATACTACAAACAATCCGGAGTTCGAGTTTTGACTATATGCTTCGGTGTTACTGACACACAAATTTTTTCACCGTCTAAATACGGTAGTTTTGACTAAGAGATAGTAACAGAATTGCCAGCTACTTTGAAGGGATTCCCTATGCAAACGTAAGTTTTCTTTGACGATCTTAATTATTATTAAATGATAATTCAATCTCTAGGTAGTTTGAAACCCCAGAGGGGTTTCAACTACTATAAAATCGGTTTGTTAGTGTAGCCGTAGGATACTTAGATATTTAACAATACATCACATATGACCTAATAGTAATATTTCTACGTAGTAGATAATAGGTATTTAGTATTACCTACCTTACCTTAGCTTACAGGTAAGGTACCTCAGTGTTTTTACACATCGATCGTATTTTTTAAGCGCGTATTAGTTAGCGCGCTTATGGCAGCGCGTGAGCTACGCCAATCTCCAATGAGCGGAACCTTGTTACAATTTTGAGCAATAAACTGAAATGTGCATTTTTCGCAAGCGAATTGAACTAACTTTCAAAGTATTTTGTACTCTATTTACATTATCAATTACATTTATTCTCCCATGACGCGGCGGTGCGCTTTTAACCTCGCCATTGGCACTTCAGTTTACCTACTAACTGTACAACCGATGTCCAAAGCTTTTACTTTTCTACAAATACTCTAATTTTGGATTCAGTCTTGAGAAGCTATTCCGAGCATAGCCCGTACCGTACTTTGAGCTTAATTATGCGGCCAACGGAAAATATAGTCGCACTGATACTCGAAACGCTAATGAAACAAATACGCATAATTTGTAAAAGCACGTGTGATCTTTCTTGGTTTTGAATTCTGAGACTGTTGCTGTTTTGTCGCAAATTTTTCGCCATTATCAGATTTTGTCGGTCCCTGGTTCAAAAGTTATAAGGAATTTTAGTGACTCTAACGAAACGGGCTAGTCTTTTGCATATTTCTTCTTCACTTCTTTCTGACTACACCCCCATCCTACGTTATTATCCTAATCCTAACTAATATTATAAATGCTAGGATAAGTTAGGATTAGGAAATGAGTGATAAAACTATACTAAACAAAAAAAATATAATTTTTTATTGTCGTCATAGAATATGCAAAGAGATACTTCGTATTTGCTTCAAGACGTAAGCAATAAAGGCAAGAAGGAATGAAATAAGTTTATTATGTAGAGTGTAAATATAAAAAATAAATACAAGATAATATGCCGTTTAATAATAAACCAACTTAATTTTGTGCCTATGTGCTTAGTTGTGTAATTTTGCTATGAATTGGTAGTAGGAGCAACCAATTAAAAATGGATCCTCGAAAAAATCTATCTATAGGTACATATAAAAATCAATTGTAATTCGTTAGTTTCGCAAATACTCAAAAACGGCTTTTAACATTTTTTTTTGTTCGTTCTAATAAAAAAAAAACACGGGAAAACCCAAAAGAAGAGCTGAAAAATTGATGCGATTAGAATTTCCCGTACCCGTGGGAACTTAGGAATAAAAAGTAGATAAGTAATAATATATATAAAAGACTCTTCGAGACCAACTGAAAATGCGAAAAAAATCAGCTATTCCATACATTTGGTTGATTACCTATAGAACTTTTGAATGAATAACCATTTTTTTTTGTTTCGACGCCGACGAACTTTTAATTAGTTTTTAGCAAAAGTCTCTAGGTCTTCTCTTATAAGTTCTCTGTATAAACTCAAGATGTAAAATACATAATATTGTATGTAGATTAGGTCATAAAAAGATGCAATTACTGATAAGCACGATATTTTACATATAATTGTTATACTTAGGTATAGTATTTTTATTGCTTAAATCTTCTATTAATCCAATGTACCTTTGGATATTTTTATCATAAGCATAGTTACTTTTGTGCAGCAAAGATGTTTGTATTTAAAAATAAAGTGTTTATTATAACGGGTGGAGCTAACGGCATAGGTGCTGCCGTTGTTAAGGCTATTTTGAAAGAAGACATTAAGGTATAAAAAGAATATTATTTATTTATAGTTAATTAGTAAGTGATGTTTAAAAATATGTGTTCATATTAAAAGAAACAGTTGATTCAAAGTCAAATTGATTTATTCAGTTTAGGCCCTCCTATAGGGCACTTATGTAGGTCGAATTTTTTTGAAGTTACTACCGGTTCGGAAGTCAGCCTTTAACTTAGAAGAACCGGCAAGAAACTCAGCAAGGTTACGTTTTTTATATATTTTCGCTATATTTTTTCAAAAATTGCAAAATATACAAATAAAAAGGAAAGGAAAAATAACAAGATATAGTAAATAATAAAATGTAGGTAACTAATAGCGAAGACGCTAATGCCTAAAACTTAAAAAAAAAGCATAAGCAAGGTGCATTATAAAATAAAAATAAATATTTTTGGGACATTATTCCTCACACACGGCCATCTGACCCCAAACTAAGCAGAGCTTGTACTATGGAAGCCAGATGACTGAAATACTACATATATTACTTTTCTTTTATTATAGTGAGCTACCTTGTATTAAGGTTTTCAAAATTGAAAATCTGTATAAAAGAACTAGTTTGGGTCCAGATATGGACCCTCCTCTTCGCGCTGAATCTAGTTTCAAATTATTTAAGCGACCCAGAAGTAATAAAGCAAGGGTTTTAATTTTTGTCCAAAATAAATACAAGATCATTTTTTTCTGAATACTATCTATGCTTGTCTATCTATGAAAACTATACAAATATTTATTTTAAACTAATTTCAGCATGTCACTATACTTGATATCGATGAAGTCTCAGGAATCGCATTACAAAACGAATGTAATGAACTCTACGGTGATAAAAAAGTAAAATTTATAAATTGTGACGTCACTGTAGATGAACAGCTATTTGGAGCATTTAGAACAGTGACCAACGAAAACGGATACTTTGATGTAGTAATCAATAATGCTGGTTCAGTTGATGAAAGCAGTATGGCTGCTGTAAGGAAGGAAATTGAGGTTAATTATGTAAGTAAAGTTATTAGATTATATAAAAAAAGAAATATTATCTAGAATAACATTATATATATAATTGTATCAGTTTCACTTTTAAAATCATTTTTATTTTATTTCACATTGTATAGAATTGCTTGACCACAATCTCTTAATGGTGAGTGATGATAATGTGGTCAAGTGTGGTAAGCACACAATGCTTAGAAGGCTTTCAAATGCAGCTGCCGGAACACACCGGTAAGTATTTGGCGACAGATTTTCAACTTTAGTGTGGTGGCCAACCAGGCGGGTCCACAAAGTACCCTACCACCGTGCTATAGGTTTCCTCACGATGTATTCCTTCACTGAAAGCTCAAGCTCATTGTAGGATTCGAACCCACGACCTCCGCAGCACCATCCGACTCACTATCATTGAGCTATCGAGGCCATTAAAATCACTAGCTTTCGCCGTACGGTTTCACCCGCGTTCCCGAGGGATCTTATGTTTTCCCGGGATAAAGAGTATTCTACATATGTTAATCTGGAATATATTCTGTGTGTGTGCCAAGTTTCATCCAAATCCGTTCAGAAGTTTTTGCGTGAAAGAGTAATAAACATCCATCCATCCATCCATCGGTGGTAACTTCAGTAGTTTCGACGTTCATAAGTGCCCTCTTAGGGCACTGAATAAATGGCTTTGACTTTGACATCCTCACAAACATTCGCGTTTTTAATATTTGTAGGATCTAAAAATAATAATAATCATCATCTCAAAGTAGTTAATAACTAAATAAGGTTAATAACTAATAACTAGTCGCCAATTAGGCGACTAAAACTTAAAAAAAAACGGCAAAGTGAGTCGGACTCGCACACCGAGGGTTCCGTACAATCTTCGTCCATCGTTCGTCCATCGTTCGTCCATCACGGGAATTGCACAGTTTTATTTATTTACCTTATTTGAGGTAGGTGCGAATTAAGCTAGACCTCTAAATTGTATGAGCGCCCATACAACTCACAGATTAATTGGCGTAACTATGTATGTATGCACCTTTTATATATTTTTTTGTTTTATCATTCTCTTATTTTAGAAGTTACTGGGGGGGACACACATTTTACCACTTTGGCAGTGTCTCTCGCGCAAACTATTCAGTTTAGAAAAAAATGATATTAGAAACCTCAATATCATTTTTGAAGACCTATCCATAGATACACCACACGTGTGGGTTTGATGAAAAACATTTTTTTGAGTTTCAGTTCTAAGTATGGGGAACCCCCAAAATTTATTGTTTTTTTTCTATTTTTGTGTGAAAATGTTAATGCGGTTCACAGAATACATCTATTTACCAAGTTTCAACAGTATAGCTCTTATAGTTTCGGAAAAAAATGGCTGTGACATACGGACAGACAGACATACATGACGAATCCATAAGGGTTCCATTTTTCCATTTGGCTACGGAACCCTAAAAAGATCTATCTATCTAAAAAACAACCTTTCAATGACGTTCACGCTTCAAACAAAGGCGAGACAAGAAATATGAATCGTCCACGGTCCATGAGAAACATCTTTAATGCTCTTATTTGTTAATTTTAATGAATCAACTAACCGTTTAATGAGATAATTAGGCGACGGCGTGTTAGTGACGTCTCATGCTGAGACAAAGGTCATTCGACTGAGACAAGGTTCGAATCCTACGATGAGCATGAGTTTTCAGTGAAGCGAAATATCTTAAAGAAACCAGTGAGTGGTATTGGGGTACTATGTAGTAGGTACCCGCCAATTTGGCTACCACCACCACGTTAAAAATCTGTCGCCAAACACCTGTCGGTAAATTCCAGTAGCTGCACAAGAGCCAATTCTCTTCTAGGCTGTATGCGCTTACTACCTTGGACTATCATCATTTACAACGAAGATTGTGGTCAAAAACAGGCTCATGAAAAGTAAAAAAGTCTAATATTATATGCGAATGTGAGTTCGTTTGTCTGTTTGTTCTTCATAACAAAGCAATGAATCTGTCGCAGGCAAATTGCATAACTCGTCCGTTTACAAAGGGCAATCGTCCGTTTACCAATTTTTGGTTATTTAGAAAATGCCGAAATGTCTTAAAGTAGGTTAGTTTTAGGTTTAGGTTTTTTTATATAATGGATCTATCGTTTGTCTAATGACCTTAAGAGGAATATAAACATTACATCAGGGAACCCTTATTTAAACTGCAAAAAACATTGCAATTTGTTCATTTTGGCATTATACAATTTGCCGGCCCTTTGAAAACGGACGAGTTATGCAATTCACCTGCGACATATCGGTGATATTTATATAACTAAAGTTGAAATAAAACATGTAGGTTACTTTCCTGATTACAGGTGAAACCGCGGGGCAGACAGTTGTTAACTAGTTGCAGTTGCATAATAATTATCTGTATTGGGATATTTTCCAGATTGCTGTAGTAAATAGCACCCTGAAAGCCATAGATATGATGCGATTGGATCAAGGAGGCAAAGGAGGGACAATCGTTAATATTTCATCCGTTTGCGCTATTTCTCAATTAAGTCCTACTGTGTTTGTGTATACTTCATCCAAAACTGCGGTTCTGCAGTTCAGCAATTGTATTGGTGTGAGTATTATAAATATGTTTATATGTGAATCACATAATTCTCTATAAAATTTGTCTTGCAAAATGTGTTGTTCAAAGAAAACATCTCCATCCGAAGAATTCAAATCATTATATTCTACTAATAGACTTCTGTGATATCTTATACTTAGTCAAATAAAATTAGCCCCTATTAGTTCGGAATACATTGACATTGAGATATAAACATAATTATCTTCGAAAATACGTATTTTTTAAATAATAATCCATAATTATACTATAGTCCCTGGAGTCCCGCTCCAACTTGAAGATAACGACTTGTATATTTTAATTTTTAATATCCTATTATAAATGTGAAAGTTTGTATGTGTTTATAACATCAAAAACCGAATGCTGTAACGGCTTAACGGATATAGATGAATCATTAGCACATATTCAGCTAGTGAATGTATAAAGTCAAGTATCTCAACTAATCCCAAGTAATCCCAATTAATAGTAGCGTTGTTCCAGATGGAAAAATATAACTCAACGACTGGCGTTCGAGTTCTTACCTTGGTCATAAATGCAACAAATACAGACATGTTGATGAAAACGCGCACTTACGACAAATCTATTCAAGATAGCTTGAACAACTATTTTAAAACATTGCCCATACAAACGTAAGTAGCAGATATCTTTACATCCATACTAATTTTATAAATACTAAGTCTGGTCTAACTCTGTCCGTTACCTTTTCAAGCCTAAACCACTGAACTGATCGCAATGAAAATTGGGACACAGATAGCCTATGGTATGGAGTCGGACATAGGCAATTTTTTTCTCGCAAACGTGGGTGAAACTGCGGGGGACAGCTAGTATCGTATATTTACGGAATAATCGCCTGAGTACGATAGCTACATTTAACCACAGTATTAAGAGTTAGTGATAATAAGAATGTGACTTAACGATTACTAGGTATTGTACAGTCCATTGATTATAACTTGTCCCCCTTTTTTATACTACATAGGTGGCAAACAAGCTTACTGTCCACCATCCACGGTAAGCGGTTACCGTAGCCTATAGACGCTCATAACACCACGGGCAAATAAAATACAATATTATATTTTCAACGCCAGGGGTATCACTCACGCGTTGCCAACCTTGAGATATGATGTTTTGTCTCCTGTGGCTGTCCCTTCCCATTATGTTGGCACTATTGATTGACAATATAATTTCTGTCGGTGTGAATAACAGGGCTACCAACTTTTGAACGAGGGGACATCTTACGGTGAACGGTCTGTAGGTACATATATTATTTTAATCCACAGCCCTGAATCTGTAGCTCAAGGATTGATACAATCAATGAAAGAAGGAGAAAGCGGCAGCACTTGGCTCGTGACTGATAGTAAAACATCTGATATTACTGATGCTGTCAAAAAGGCCTATGGCATTATGACTGAAACATTTTCTTGATCTCTTGAAATCTTTAAAATTTGTAATGTGATGCTTATTTTATAATTTACGCAATACATTTTTTTTATTAAATGGCTATTTCATTTCGCTCTTGTGGATGACGATTTTAAACGTATTTTTGAACTATTTTTAAATAAAACATCAACATTGAATGTTATTGATATACAGCAAGTGTTTGTTCCTTTTGTACTAAATAAGTAGGTAGGTATGTACAATCACCAGCAGGTGTTTATTCAGTTGATAGGTACGAAATATGGCTTAAAAAAAGTAATTAAAACGATGTGTTTACTTTTCAGTGTATATATGTATACTTTTGAACTAGTTTTCGTACCGCAGTCGTGTTTTATTTTTATTGCTTTTTAACTGACTTTATTTATTTTACGATTATTGTAAATGAAGGATTCGTTGAATAAGGGCAATGTCGAAAATGGAGCTATTTTTTTTCACAATTCTTCTTCTGAATCTGAATTCTGTTCCTTCCTAGTCCTGTCCTTAGTTCTCTGCGCGATATCACAGTTGATACACGTGTGTGACACGCGCACATGTTTTTATCATTTTACGGAAAAAAAACATAATTATTACTGGGAGCTTTTTCCGCCAACGCATAAGCTTGGCCATCCAAAAAGGGAACGCTGCCAGCCTGTTGGGAACCTTGCCTATCGACAGCAGCGAGGGCTTTGAGGATGTTTTCTATATATCATAGTTTGTATTTTTTACTTTAATTGTAATTATTATTACCTGTGTCATAGTTAATTAAGTAATTTCTAATCTCATGTCCAATATATATTTAATGCTGCGGCTTTAATTAGATACTTTCAGATACGACATTGTATTTTTTTCTATTGAGACAGTTTTAACCAAAGGTGTTTTTGAAACATATGTGTAATAGTAGATACTTAGTAAGAGTCCTTAACTTTGCCGTATAATTATTTATTATATTCGTGCTGAGCTATTCGTGTAACTGGCTGAGCAATATTTCCCTATCTATTATTTTCTTTATATCTTTAAATAGTTAACAAATAAGTAGAATAATATTTATTTTTAATGAGTAACTTCAAACAGTGCTTTTATCTATATAAGCAAATACGTTGGGCGTATGTTGCTATGCAGTCTGCTCCAATGAGATTATTAAGAATGAATAAATTAAAACACATTTTTATAAAGAAGGCCAAGGCGCTGTCAATTTGATTTATTACGTTTTGTTTGTATTAACTTCAAAAATTTGCTTGCAACACCATTCACTAGAGTGCCTCGGCCGTTAACATTGAGCTCTGTATTGAGTAACAATCATACATATACATGGTGAATCTATTATAGTTAAACGTCATCGTGTATCGCACGGTGTCAGTTCTACACTTTAGTCAGTATTAGTGTAGGTGCGTGTGCGTCGGTATTTTGAATAGTATTCCAAATTATTATCGTCTTCTTTTGTAAGTTTGTGTTTAATTTAGAATTTTGGATATCTCTCGTAGTTATCAAAAGTATTTTAGAACAAATACGTATGTTTAATGAGCATAATTAGTTGTGTTAAATTGTTAACTTGCAACTGATAAATTTAAGGAATTCAGTAGTTTGCCGCCTTTTAGACGTTTTGGTGGTATTTGTAGTTAAAATGTACGAAACCAAAGATAAAGTTTTTCTGGTGACTGGTGGTGCGGCTGGAATTGGAGCTGGAATAGTACAGGCATTTCTAGAAGAAGGAGCTAAGGTAGACACATTTTTTTATCGTTGTTTTTTAAGCAGTCAGTCAGTAAGCCTATATTTTTTTTTATTATGAAATTAAGCCCTTTACATATTAAGTCGAACTTCAGCGTCTCCTTATATAGGTATTACATTATTATTTCGAACAAAATAATAATAATAATCAAATCTTAAGACTTGAAAACTTTTAGAATAGATCTAAAACATACAAATATTATAAAATATGATAGCTAATTGCAATTATTATCACCCTTATTTGTGAAATGCCTGTGCTCAGCAGTGGGATATATAAAGACTGTAAAGCAAAGGTAAAATGGTAGGTCATATCCTTACACAAAAATATAATTTGTATCCCTTGAGTACCTACTCCCTACCATAACTATTTTTTTACTATATATAGGCCAGTGCTTGAACATATTCTCACCATGGCAAGTGATGATGTGGTCGAAGCGAAGGCAGGAAGCATACAAAGATGCGTAATGTCATATATTTTTCAGCATGTAGCAGCATTAGATGTGGATGTTAAAAGTGGTGAAGAACTAGAAAAGAATTTAATAAGGCAATATGGTGCCAATAAATTTAAATTTCACAAATGTGACGTCACTACCGATGACTTAGAAGCAACTTATGATAAAGTTATAAGTGAATTGGGTTATATAGATGTTGTGGTTAATAACGCTGGTATAATGAACGATAGTGAAAACGTTTATTTGAAGGAAATATGCATTAATGTGGTAAGTTTAATATTTATGGAATATTTTTGCTACTAAAAAATACTTTTCAACTTTTTCCAACAAAAAGATGAAGCAAGTTTATATTTGGAACACCATTACTGATATTGGATCGTGCATAAACTGGCCATGTAGGACAAAGTGATGCTTTGAATTTTAAATTAAGCAATTCCTAAGACTACTAGATAGGTATTCAAGATAGTAGAACGATCTGTGGAGCTTTAACAACATCAAAAATAGAAGTCTACAAATTATTCATTACTTTTAGATACATTTTTTTAAACACAAAGAATGGGTTGTTTCAATTTACTTTTACGAACGAGTAAATTTAAAAAATGGCTTTAACCACCTCTAGCTTAAATTTCACATTGTTCCTCGAGTTGTCAGAAACAATACATCGTAATTAATGGACGTTAATCGTTTGTTTATCTCGAGATTTTTTTCTTATGTGATTTACATTTACGACCGACCCCAATTGGGGTCAGTGTTTTTCTTTACTGTCATCATTAAAATTTTTCTCAAGAATAAGCCAAATTGTTCAAGGTTAATCTGGTAGGTGAAATATAAAAATACCTGTTTTATTTTCAGTCTGCATTAATAAAGAGTTCATTCAAAGCTTACAATTTGATGCGCAAAGATCATGGTGGAAAAGGTGGAACTATTATAAATATATCGTCCATTGTTGGGCTGTTTCAAGGACAACTCTTACCTGTTTATACAGCAACCAAAAGTGCAGTATTACAATTCAGTAATTGTCTTGGAGTACGTATTGTTTTATAATCTGATAAAGTGCTGATAATTTTGTTGACTTGTCTTACTTCTATTGTAACGTTGGCAATAATTCTGAATGTTTGAGAAATTGATACAAATCCATCAGGAATAGACGAGGCAAAATGATAGTGATTGACAAAGTCTCAAAAATAATTGGTCTGATTATTGTGAGTATTCTTTACCAAAAGAGAGACCAATATATTAGGATGCTCTTTGTTTTGATTATTTAGCTTAACCTTGGCTAGGTACAAGCATGATTTGAATTTTAAATTTGCTGCCCATACTTAATTTTGTATTAATTTTCAGTATAGATTGTATTTGTTTTTTTTTACTAAGTATAGGCCTGTGTTTGACTAAAATCTCACATGGTAAATGATAATGCGGGCGAAGGTGGTAAGCACACAAATCCTTGCAGGAACAGCTTTTCAGCACCTTCGTGCTATCTATCTCTTTTCGGCAGTATCAAGTGTAGCTGCCGGTACACTCCGGTAGTATGTGGTAGCCAGCCAGGTGGGTACTACAAAGTACCCTACCACCACGCTTTGGTTTCCTTGCGATGTTTTCCCATATATCTATTTATATTTTTTTTTGTAATTACCATTAAATATTACTTAGATTTTTGATTTGTCTTTCAGATGGAACCTCACTATTCCACATCAGGTGTTCGGGTTTTGACTCTATGTTTTGGTTGTACCGATACAACCTTATTTGATACGAAAAAAATGCAAGCGTTTGATGAAGAAACAAATAAGTTTTTAATCGATAGCATCGGAGTTCTGCCTATGCAAAAGTATGTTTATTCGTATTAATAGTTAAATTATACCCAACCTACGTTAGTACTCTCGGTACCTACATAGACGATATATCTTTGTGACAATGCTTATTGTGATGTTAACAATGATAAATGACACAGGTTAATGATATTCCTCGTTCAAATACAAGTGATTTTTTTATGCGGGCTGTCTGAATTATTACTGTTTAAAGTTGTCTACATTTTATTTTAGTTTAATATAAAATAGATGCTGTATTTGTCATGCTAAGCCTACACAATTTCATTGACAATTGAATTGTGATCCACGCGACGACCCGATCTCTGACTATTAGATTTATCCCAAACTGCTCTCCATATGGTAACAACAATGTAATTGAAAATTCGAGTAAATTGCTAATCGTGCCGTGTGGAGTAGATTAAATGCTTGGAAATGGTTTGGGTAAATTTCCAAAGTGATAATTCTGCTAGCGGTTCCCAGACACCTGATATCGGGGCGTCAGTCAGTTCACATGATTAGACAATATCCATCATTTTAATGTGATAGGCATACTATCACAAAATTATCGTGATAGGTGCCAAAGGTTGGTGAGGCAGACAAAACCTAGAAAAGAACTGAACCTGTACCTATTTTTTTTTTAACTACTAAAAGTTTTCATCCATATTAAATACTGATTAATATTTCAGGCTGGAATCAGCAATAGTTGGCCTAATGGAAGCTTATAAACGTGGTAACAGTGCCAGTACTTGGCTTGTCACCTCCGATAGACCGGCGGAAGATATCACGGAAAACGTGAAGAAGGGTTATGAAATTATGAGCCAGGGTGTATTTAATTGAATGATATATTTTCTATGTTATACTAGTCTGTTAGTTTTTTTTGCTTTGGATTTATCATCAATCAAAAATTATGTATAATTTATGAATGTGTGTTAATAGCACAACGAAGATAGCTTGTTGTCAGTAAAACACATTAAATATAAATACATTTGGGTTAGCTTATCTAACAATTATGTGTATACATAGGCACTTAATTTAAATATAACGGCAAATACGCCACTATCTCGCAGCCGGACTTTGACTGAAATGACTTTACCGAATATTTGAATTTAGATTTATATTTTTGAATTGAGATTTGAATTTACCTATTCTCAAAGAGTTATGAATAGAGGGATATTTACTATTAATCCTAAATTTAATATTCTAAATACGAATTTGAGTTTGTTTATTTGTTACCTTTTCACTCCTAAACCGCTGAACCGGTCGCGATTAAATTTGGTACGCAGATAGCCTATGGTATGGAGAAGGACATGGGCTTCTTTTTTTTTCGAGAGCGCGGGTGAAACCGTGGGGGACAGCTAGTGCAATTATATTGTTACATACTTGATGCCAGAAGTTACTAGTGACTTGTTTACTTAATGGCAATCACTTTTCGTTATCATAAATATTCTGTAGATTTACAGTTGAATATAGACATACCTACGTAGAGGAAAGTAACTAATCGTGGGATAGCGCTTTAAAATGGGCTAGTAACATTTCTCAGAAACAAATAATTGAAAGACTCTACATACGACTCTCTTGTATTTCATTCATTTATTTAGGTGAAGAATTCCGAATATGGGCTATGAACCAAATGCCATATTAGGAAGAGAAGCTCCTGTTAGCAACTCTTTTACGAAAAAAGAAAAGGAGAACTGTGGGTCAAATGTTTGATGTGTGGGCTCTGTGCACTGAATGGCTTTGGTGGGCCAGAGTTTGACACTTGGATACTTATATGATTTTTGCAAGTAAATTAAGTAATTTCCTACATTCATCAAAGTGATTTGACCTGTTATATAAAGATAAACGTTCATTATTGTTATTTTCTTAAAAGATAATTAAGTGAGTTAAAATAAGTATGGCTATAGTCCATATTTGGGGGCCTGTTCCATATTTAGAGCCTATTTTGCAATTTTGTTTAATCCTCAATTTTGATAAGAATAGTTTATTAAAAATATAATAGAATATTACGTTGCTCTTTAAAAATATATGTCTGAATTACATAAATAAAAAGTTGAACTCTAAATAGTTTTTTATTTTTGTCCCAAAAACAAAATAGTAGCCCATATTTAGTTACTCTCCTCTATTGCCTAAATATGTGGTTGACCCTAACTTGTCTGTCTATATTTTGATCCACAGCAAACATTACTAAAAAAGTTAAAATTACAGTCAATGGCATTATTAATTTCTAATTGCAGGTCAATAAAAGAAAACGATTCATGCAGTAAATAGTTTTATTTTAAAAACTTCTTAATATCATCATAACTTTTCGTAATCATTGTTTTGAACGTGAAATTAGGTATCTCTGTTTTTACAGCTATTATCCGTCATTATTGTCTTCCAGGATAACACCTGTTTCTGTTAATTAGTAAGTATCCGTAATAACATCCTTGATTATAATTTGATATGATGCAACATAATGAAGGAAAACAAAAACCTGATTTCTCGTACATTATGGAAGACGATTACAAACACTCTACTCCGATGTGAGTAATAACCACTTACATTACAATTACCTACCTCAATTATAATTTACAAAATAAAACAATTAACATTATCAAATGGACTTAAACAATAGAGGAGTAATAAATTATCATTTTAATATAAAGAACACTTTGATTTAATACTTACCATATCTCCCATCCAGTTCCTATCTAAAATTCAAATATTCCAATCTCTAGATTACTATTTTGATCCGAATGAGCAACAAGAACCTCGATGGCTCAAAATACACATGCTTTTTAGAAATATTCATTGTTGCTCACATAGAGATCAAATCTCCTACAAATTTCACTAATAGTTAACGCGATATAATAAACTTTTATAATTTCCTTGGGAAACAAACATATTATAATATCCTCGCTTCAATACATTTCTAAGATATGAATAGTTTTTTTTTAGTTATTTCTTTATATACATCGCTTTTTATTCGATTAGGATATTCCATTATTTATGTTGTTTCTACAATATGAAATTATTTCTTTGATTTTATTTCAGTAGGAATATTTTAATAGAATGGATATTAACATTGTTTTTATATAAAGCTAGCAATGGAACTCTTGCGCATGATTTAAAATCAGTAAATTGATTCCAAATATTGTTTTATCCAAGTCCAATAATTAGTTTATCGTAAACAATAATTATCATCATAAACTATGGAAATTTCAAAGTATATTTTGCTAATTTCGTTAATTGAACATGAACTTCGTACAAAAATGGCAGTTTTATATCACGTATACGAATTTGGAGTAACATTTAGATTTAGTTCAGTATTTTATTCGATTTTCATTAGTCATTACAATTATGACGTGACCAAAATTATTGCCGCAAATATTAACTAACACATAACGACATTATCTTAACTAATCTTGAGTAGGAGACACTACAAAATGTTATTTACAAATATGTTACTCGTTCATACGAAAATCCGATTGTGCCTCGAGTCGATCGGCCTAATATAATATATCTAACATCAAATGCATTGTGCGTATAAAAAAGTTCAATGTTCATGAATACTTTATTTAGATGCCAAATGGTATCTTTACATTGAAAAAATAGAATCGTTGTAGAAGATCAAGGCAACTGATACGCGTGAGTGATTCCCCTGGTGTTGCAAGCGTCAATAGGCCACGGTAACCGATTTCCATCAGGCGGCGCGGCGGGCCGTATGCTTGTTTGTCACCTTAGTACTGTGTACACTTATAAATGATAGAAATTAGACTACCAGCTGTCCTGTGTTGCTCGATTCAAAAGTTTAATGTTTGCCATAATACTCTCTTTTCCTAAGAAGTATGTAGGTACAGTTAGCAACGTAGTAAACGTAGCAAGAAGTAGCTGATCAGATGCAAATTTCTGATACATATAATTGAATAGTCTTCCAAGTGTAAAGAGCCATCTTCGCCTACCGATCGACTGCACTTGGTCCAAAATGTAAATATTTCGCACTAACATTATCTACCCCATTATTATTTAATCACATAATTTATTTACATTATTTATTAGACATCGCATCATTTCAGTGAACCTTTCATCATCTTATTCATATAATACAACGCTTTATCAGCTATAAGGACTCATCTGCTATCAATTCTATGACAATATTCTGCTTCATTAACATCTCCTGAAGAAACAATTCATGAATTGACAAATAACGTCAAAATTCTGGAGTAATGTTCTACTCTAATAGCCTCAAAAGTGGCAACATCACATTGTTAATTTAAGATAACATATTAATGTCAACCAGGACTCCATGCGGGAAGCCGGTCACACTGTGGTGACTCGGTCGATTTCCACATATCGCACAGAGTCCTCGCTTGGTCAGCAAATCACTTCTTTTTCATCGAAAATGGCCGTGTCCGAGGAGAGGCTCTTGAGACGCTGTTGAAGCGCTGAGCGACGGCGGCGACAAGTACGCGCTGCCGCGATCTGCAAACATTCAAAACACTTTGGACATCATTCAAAGCTATTCTATAATAGATTCAAATAAATTCATAAGTTATTTTAGAAACATTTGTTAACTAATGAGAAACAAATGAAATAAGTTAAATAACAAATGTATGATTTTAAATTTGATTATTTATTTAAATTGACGGCTATTTATAGTAGGTACACCGATATGCATACGAAACCTGAAAGTAGTTTGTTCAGAACCAGTAATAATCGATTGCAATAATTTTTATTCCATGTTATATTTTATCCAAATATCAACTGACTGACTGATCTATCAACGCACAGCTCAAACCACTGGACGGATCGGGCTAAAATTTGGCAAACAGATAGCTACTTATTATGATGTTAACAAAGGATTTTTGAAAATTCCATCCCTAACGGGGTAAATAGGGGTTCGCGGGTGAAACCGCGGGGGGTAAGCTAGTATCCAATTATCCTACAAGTTGGACACAATAAGCCGACTCCTAGCTGGGCGCACGTGACGTCACACAGCGAGCGGCGTGCGACAGTACCGGTGCGCTAGCGATGACCATGTTTTTGTGAGGACAACGAGGCAACACAACAAGCTTGTAACTTTTCGAATTTTCATTGTACATGTTTGATTCTTTTTTATACAGTTTCTTTATTTTAAAATATTTGACAAGTGTTTCGGCTTTTGTATATAAGGTCCTAATAAATGAAGTACGGTCCTTTTGAGGGATGATAGTGTAGGTCATAAGTATTCCGAAAATGATAAAATAAAAATATTCGGTCGTAATTTGAATGAAAAAAAAAACATCTGAAATTGTACTTCATCACTACTAAGCATTAATTGAAACCTATACTATCATCCCTCAAAAGGACCGTACTTCATTTATTAGGACCTTATATACTAAAAAAATTGCCCTGTATACTGTAGAAAGGAAATCGCTAACCACAGCAAACCCGGCGAGTACGGCAAATGCTAGGAGTGCTGCAGCATAGTGCGCTGGTACCCGGAGCAGCGCTGAGCACTGCGCTAACCGCTCATCCTCGCCGTGAGGACATTGCACGACACCGTCGCACCACAGCGCTGGAGCGATGCAAGCGTCAAGTGACGCGCATTTGTATTCGCATTCACCGGAGAGCGCATAAACACCGCCCCGGTTACTTGGGTGTCTGGAATAGAACATACGATAGTATTTGAATAATTCAGTATTGAAAATATTTGCGGTGAGACGAGCTGATAAAAAGTAAAAAATAAATAGAAAATATATACCAATAAAACAATACGGATCTACCTATGTTGAATCATTAATCAAAAATCTAATTAATTAAATTCAACTTAAATATTCTGGGACATTATTCCTCAGACACGGCCATCTGACCCCAAACTAAGCAGAGTTTGTACTATGGAAGACAGATAACTGATATACTACATATACTACTTTTCTTTTGTAAATACATACATATATAGATAACTACAACCAGACACAGGACAAACAGACATGTTCATGCACACAAATGTTTGTCCCGAGTGGGAATCGAACCCACGACCTGTGGCGTGATAGATAGGGTATCTTACCAACCACGCCAACCGGCCCGACTTAGGTATGTAACAATATTTGTATTCACAAAATAACTGTGTACACATAAAATATATAAACTTTTATCGTCTTTCTTGGGGGTACCCAATTGGCGTATTAGATATTAAATTCATTTTATTCATAAGATCAAGTAGCTAAAAATCATACCTTCTAGAAAGTTCCAACCATGTAATAAAATATGTGCAACTTTCAGCAGCAATAAGTTCCACTGATAAAGACCTGGGCCAGTCTAGGTCGAAGTGATCTGGAGATGGTGCAGGCGCTAGCACATGACGAGCAAGACCATCTACTTCCTTAGACCAGCCATCTGAGAATATTTCTACTACTTCGTCGCCCTGCAAATAAATACGAGTTTCTTGTTCAAAAATTGGGCTTAAAAATGGATTGTAAATAAAATTTTGACTACAAATTACCTGTATTTGTTCTTCAGGTGGATCGGGACATATAAATATTGGTGTCAAGCCACCAGCATACACTGCAATACGATTTTGTGTCCTGCATAAATGTCGCAGATCTGGTGCAACTGTGATATTGTTGAGCAAGGTAAAGTTATCTAGTTCAGGTTCTTTAATGATGCTACCTCGTATCTGAAGGTACAGGTATCGTCCTGGAGAGGGATCTATGAGCCATGGGCGATGTTCACAGCGGTTCTGAAAATAAAAACTTACTGAATAAAACTCTTTGCGTCCTACCTACAACACCACACGCCTTTTTTATTAAAAAAATGTACATAATATACACTGGTTCTTGAGTTTTATAAATGTATAGATTCAAACTTACGGATTCAGATAACGGTAATGTAGCGGATATTCTCAACTCTCCACTAACTCCATATATTCTATGAGAGCTTTCACACATTGATTCCAGTCTTACAAACTCTACTGAAGCTTCGAAGCCAAAGGAGCGAAAATCATCTGAAGCTGACATGTTGACAACATCGAATTTTAATTCCGCGACAGTGGCACTTGAGGTAAATTCATAATCACCCGTGTCACTGAAATAGAAGAAAGATTTATTTCTTGAGATAAGCATGAAATCTGGAACTAAAGTCGATGTTTTTGGTAAGGTATTTAAATACATATTTGTCTGGAGAATTAGAAATAGCAATAACTTTATATTTTTGACAAATCAAAATTTCTGTAATAATTTAGCAAAAAGTAATAATGTCTTTTTGGGCATTTCATTTAATTGCAGAATTTGATAATATCAAATTTAAAATGAAACTAGATTATTTATTGAATTGATAATTGAAGTTATACTTAAAACTTGTACAGTTTTAAACCGATATTTGCTACATACCTGCATAAACAATCCCTCAATACTCCAGGCCCAGCATCTCTCCAAGGTCTATCAAAGATCCTGACAGCAGCAGTCGGATCACCAGCACAGCGAAACCACGGCGAGTGTGCAGAATGCACTGAGCGACACAGTCGACCACCACTACGTATACCCCAAACTCGGATTCGGACGACCTCACCAGGATTAGCTTCGAAGCGGTAGGTGCAGCTGAAACATTAAAAAAAGTATTGATTGTATTTTTTTTTATCTAAAAAGGTTTAACCAGATAGATGGTCTACCTGAGGCTAAGTGTAATACCGCCTTAAAAAGCTCTTATTACGTTATTTATTATTTTTTGCACTTTAAATAGTTCTAGACCTGAATGAACCATTGACTGAGGAGTCTCGTCCAATACAAGTAATTGGAGTAGGTTGTTCATTGAGATCAAGCTCTTACGCTCTTCCGCCAGCTGCACTTGAGAGCCATTTGCATTCTAGGCTTTGTGTGCTAACCACCTTCGCCATATCCGCACTTACCATGAGGAAATTGTGGTCAAATACATGCTATACATAGTAAAAAAAACACAACTCCTTAAAAAAAAACAACATCCTTGCCACCTTAGTAAGTATAAATTTGAAAATAACTAATGTGAATCTCACCTAATGTTTCTTGTTCCACCTCTTCCATACAAAAATACATCCCGTGGCGAAGAGAAAGTAATCGGTGGATCTGGTGGAGCTTCAGGAAACGATCTAGATGAAAACCTTCTTGAACAAGTACCGCGACCCCAAGGCTCTCCATCTTGATGCAAGTCAACGAACTCGTAGAGGGCTTTGAAAAATATTGGCCTGGAATTGTCGAGAAATTATGTCGTTAGGACATTTTTATTGATAAATAAATAGCTGTGTTTCTTTATGGCCACTAATATTACTACTTACTTCAGTGCAGTTCCTTGTGTTAGTTTCAACTCCAAAGTCATGGAATCCCCTTTAGACAAAAAGCTCTCTGTTCTTGCACAGGCCCTGGATCTTCTTAATAGCGCATGTTCACAGGTTCTAGGGGCTCGTTCTCGACAGAATCTTGCAACAAGGGTAGCGTTTGTTGGAGGACGACCGACGATGACCGATTGTGGGGATGTTGCTCTTGACATTTGTACGGATCGTTCTTTGTCGCTGAAAAAAAGAAAGGAGTTACATGTATATTAGCTTTTTAATATTAATCCTAACTATCCTAACTATTAATATTATAAATGCGAAAGTGAGTTTGTTTGTTACCTTTTCACGCTTAAACCGCTGAACTAATCGCGATGAAATTTGGTATGCAGATAGCCTATGGTATGGAGAAGAACAAAGCTTACTTTTTATCCAGGGAAAACATGAGATCCCTGGGGAACGCAGGTGAAACCGCGAGGCAAAAACTAGTATTATTATAAATAGATAAATATTAGCAGTTTTAATTAAAATAAAAGTAGGTACTAAGATAGATACAAAAGGTAGGTAATATAGGTTAATTTTACTAAAAACGTTTACTTTTGCCTTTTTCAAGGTATTTTTGAAATCTGCATAAAAGATGACAAATGTTATGGTTTACGAAGAAACGATCCAATAACTCCAGAAAAACGACTATTAATCACATATATACGTTATCGGTTTATTTATTTTGTTACAATATTTTACGTTGTCACAAAGTCTACGGCAATATTCAATATTGCAAACAAACTTACCAAAATATATCACTGCATCCGGGTGATATTCTCATAGGACCATCCCATATATTCAAATGGCTGCCACAATACTCATCCTCCGGCAAATTCGGATTGAGAGCATTGGTCACATAAAATTTCAATACCGAAAACCACACTCTGAATCTCGGAGCTGAAAATGATGGCCTCCTGTAAATTATGTTCCTGCCTGAAGGCCCTGAAGTGTCGATTCCTTGCATATGATAAAGACAAGTGGTATTCGGTGGTAAAGAATGTTGGGGATGCTCTAAAATGCCTCTTCCGGTCCCTCTAATCCAAAACTCGCAGGCTCTTTTGTTCTTCGCGTATGTAGGTGACTGTTGGTCGACGAATCTGACCTAAAATTGATTAATGACTTGATAAAGATAATACAATCCTTGTATTTAATCAAAACCAGAGTAAGGATAGGATAGGATTCGGACTATATTCGTTTTGTTTTGGGTGTTTGAAATGTTTTACGATATTTGATTTCGTTTGAGGTTTTTCTCCAAACTTTAAATTATTGCAAGTATGTGATGTAGGATTTTTTTATTTTTTCAAAACTATGTCTTAATACTAAGATTACATTTTAGACGAAGAGCATAAAACTAAGAATATCTCAATTAATATAAGAAGGGTAAGAAAAATATGATGTATGGTAGAAGACCCGACAAAAACACAGCGTATGTAAAATACATTTATCAACTTACATGGACAACTATACACGCTGCCCAGTCAAGAGAAGCGTTCCATCGCCGCGTTCATTCGTTTTACATTTTGTGTTAGCTCCCTATCTCGATTGTACGTTATAAAGCTACAGGAATTGCCAATACTAACTTAAAAATGTGGATATAAAATATAGGCCTGCCCTAATTTCATGGTTAAAACAATGTGAGTTTGGTCGCAAAAGTTTGCTTAGTCCATTATTGTGACCGTGCAAGCCCACGCTACTAATTACACTTTGGCAGGGGTCCAACTGAAGCCTCCAGGGTACAACTTGATTTATTATTGTTCACCGAGAACGAAACACTTTAAATAACATTATAATGACATACGTTACCATTAGCCTAATTTTCATTAGCATGTACAGCGATTAGTAAAACAAAATGTATTTAATTACAACTGCTGTAAATGCAACAAATTTGGACGGACTAAATTAACGACAGACTAGATTTAATTATTGTTTTGAGCTTGTAATTATTACCGTAGTAATTGCGCATGTACGTTCAACCGATGGATGGTACAGGATTAAAACAAATGGCTAGATTCTGTATCTGGTTATCATTCTAACTTGTGACATTAACCTTACACTGTGATCACAATTGACTGTGCTAATATAATCTTAATAATTGAAAGCTTTTAGTAGTTGACAAAGTTAAATATTAAGTTACTAGTAAGGTTTAAAGAACTGGTACCATAAAGTTTCAGTGTCCATAATTTGAAAAATAAAAAGTCTTACTATAAAAAAGTACATAATTGCAGTTTGGCGTTCTTCCAAAACCTTTGCCTCTTTATTTTTTCTTTTAAAATTCGATGCAATAAGTAAATGGAATGCGCGTTTAAAGGTAATATTATTGAGTTTCAAAAATAGGTTGCCCTGAAATTAAGAAGGTAATGGAATGAACGGCGTTTTACACGTAACACGTCCGATGGAGCAATTCTAATGATAATAAATTGTCCTGGCAAATACTGTGGAAATAATCCCAACAAAATTGTGAGTTCAGTAACGTTCTCGTATAATTTATACGAAGAGTGAACACATTTCTTCGAAATGGTTACGAGAAAAGTTAAATAAGTTGCAGAAAAATATTTCCATGAAGTTTTTTAAATAAAAGATATTAGCGCAAGCGATGCTGGTCCATTTGATTATAGTATAAGGCTGCTTTAGGGGATACTAGCTGGAAATAGCTCTGGACTAACTTATTTTATAATTTCAATATGATAATGAGTCTCGCCCGTGCAGGCTAGTACCAGAAAGTCCAAATAAGTTTTTCCATCTTGCAGCGAGTGAAATACGAGAACTGCATAAATTAACTAGAAGCGATTATGCAAAACTGATTTTGCTTGAGACCTCACCTCAACTTCTAACTGAAATCCGTGTAACGACTGTGAGCTCGCTGGTTGTAGAAATGTGCCAAAAGGTGATGTTGTGAACTCCACTAACAATTCTGGTCCACTGGAAATTGCTTCAGGAACAGAAACGCCACCGCCACAGAACCTCAAAATAACTGGGTCTCTTGTTGTATAGCCATCATACACTGTCACATAGTCCTGAACTTCATCACATTGTTGCCAAAATTTCAATTCACGTCCATTGTTGTCCCTCTCTTGTTGCGCTGCGTACAATGCTTTCTGACTTCTAATCGAAACTAGTTGCCCATTCGGTTGTTTCACAACTATAAGAGCATGTTTTCCTTGAGGAACTTCATGTTGTCGTACCGCATAGTAGCATGTTAAATTTCTGGGGTAAACGCCAGGGAAATTTGGTGACTGTAACCTACAGTTTTTACGATCGCAGTCACTGAATATCCGGGAGCAATAAGTCCCGGAGATCAAATCCCCGAGGTAATACTCGGCAGTTTTTGTTGGCCTTGCGACGTTCGTATCTTCACCACGTGATATGTTTACGGGATAAGGCATCGGTCTCAGTTTGAAAAAGGGACGTTCTGAAATGAGAAATAGAATAGTTATGGGATATCCGGGAGAATATTTTTACGATGAAATAAAACATGTTTTGCATTTGTTGACATAGAAAAATAAGATTTTTATTTTTGTAAAAAATACAAGTGAGTAAAATATTTTGTTTTTCCATCTGGATATTATTTTGATTGAAAATGATTACTCAATCTAATCTAAATTATATTTAATCATTCTCAATTCACGCACCTGATGGAGGAGAACCGCCATACCGCACCGTGGCATATTCTCTTCTCAAGACTTTATACGCCATTCGGAAATCAAAATTGTAGTTGTTCTGTTCTTTCGACAGATGTAGAAGTCTTATTATGAGTGTTATGGATTTAGTTTCGCTGTAGTATATCGATGGGCCCCATGAAGTTCCGCACCAAGAACCACCCACTTGGGGACGGCTCGCTTCTTGAATCTGCATGTAGCCGTCAGGACAACCATCTTCGGTGAATGATGTGAAGCGACCGAGGGTGAAACTGTCGAAGAGTACCTGAAATTAAAAAATATTATTTGAGTAGTACTGGTATAAAAAGAATTTTATAGATTTGTATTTTTTTTTCTAGTAACCAAAAAATTTAAAGAGGTAGAAAATATGACATATCCATAACAAAAGCGTTAGTAAGTTTAAAGAAGAGTTTGTTTGTTTGATTGTTTGTTTGTTTGTTTGTAAGGTTGAACTCAATTAAAAAAATAATCTCAGGATTATTTTAGTGTTGGATAACCCATTTATTGAGGAAGGTTATAAGCTATTTTTTATCCCGGGAAAACATATGATCCTTCGGCAACGCGGGTGAAACCGCGGGGCGGAAGCTAGTTCAGGCTAAAATTATATACCCGCTCTTAAGAGGCTAAAAAAGTGATGTAAATAAAAGCAACCATCCATTTGATAAGACGCCAATGAAAATGAGTAGGTATCATATTAAAATAAATATCCGAAAATAAAATGCCATTTTCCTTAAATTTGGAGCATAATGCGTCAAGCATAATGTTTTAATCTTTATTTAACCACTAGCTTCCGCCCCGCGGTTTCACCCGCGTTTCTGAGGGATCTTGTGTTTTTTCCGGGATGAAAGGTAGCCTATAGCCTTCCTCGATAAATGAGCTATCCAACACTAAAACAATTTTTTAAATCGAACCAGTAGTTCCTAGTAGTAGATTAGCGCGTTCAAACAAACAAACAACCTTTATAATATTAAGTATAAATTTGAATATAAGCTCTAACAAGTTAACTTGAAGCCTTCCTCTTGCGGATAATTCAAGCAAGGTCGCCCAGCGCCTTGCTAATGGTTCAATTTAATTGTGGGCCGCTTTATATGGGCCAATTAAAATGAAAGAGCATTTCGTGAAACTTCTATATATAGTAGAATGCAAACACATGCGGATTTAATTGCCATGTTATGTACTACTTATTATTAAAATATGTATTGACTAATTTAATTTAATTTAAAATTCTGTAAAGTTTTGTGCTCGGGGGGATAAAAAGGAAGCTCGAGCAATATTGCTAATTTGCGGCAGTTTATCAATATCAATTCTTTTAATGAATTAAATTGTATATATGTGACTATTTGTAGTGACTATTTTACATAAAACATATTAAATAAGTAGGATCTACCGAGGATTCGAAAAATTAATTGCATTAGCAATAAGTATTGCTTGAGCGGCCTTTTTAGGGGGCCTAGGCTGTATACTAGGCTACATACTAACCTAGCTAATATTTTTGCTTTATTATTTATCAATATTTAGTTTGGTTTGATTGTCGTTTTGTAGCGTGTTTGCACAAAAAATGTGAAAAAGTATATTATCTAGTTGCTATGAAAAATAAATAAAGCTAAAATAATATAAGCTTATGAAGTTCGGTGTACAATTTTGTGATCCAAATAAAATATTTAAAAACCCTGCGTTAACATAACTTTATATGTATTTTTACCATCACCATATTTAAACTAAAAATTAAACAATCTTTGTAAATACAAGATCAAGTTTGTTAGAAAAAAATATCTTATAAAATACAAGTAACAAGTAAGTGAGGCCTCCATTAAAATAAGTACAAGCAACTAATTCCGTAATCCACTTCCCAAAATATATTTTAAAATAAATATCACAGAAGAAAACAACTTCTTTATCATAATAAATCTACAAACGGACAAGAATAAACTGTAACAACAGAATCTTTTTATCAATGTCCGTTTATTTTCTCCAACTTCATAAGAACCATCAAATATCCATGATTCTATCAAAGGAAAAAGAGAACCCAAATCAAATGACTGAAAAATGGCTCACGAATAAAACAAAATGTCATTCATATATGTACGAGTACCGTCATCAAACTCTGTGCGAATTCTCGGACAGGGGGAACCGGGATTGGAAAAGTAATAGGATTATTTCAACGTGTGCACGCCTCATTTCCTATTTATAATGTTCATTTGATTTCACGGATTTTCTGAATGAAAGTAATTTTATATCTTAATAAGAATATTCGAAAAAAAATTGTATGAAGGAGTATTTATATTATTTCATACATTCATATTTGCTATAATTTGTTCAAATTCAAAATATTTCTGTTCAAAAATATCATGTTCTTGGAAAAGTAAAAATAAACTAAAAATGTTTTGTTTAATTTTTTCAAAAATATAAAATAAACTTTGCAATATTGGCACGGAAGTGTAATTGAATTGTATTTAAAACTCAGTTTAACTAGTAGACCAAAACACATTATTTCTAGGCATCGTGAAAAACGTAAATTGATGATGCAAATTGCTCTTTAGCACTATAGTGAATTCTAGTCTATTGAAAATTTATGCCATATACCTTTTGCTACAAAGAGACTTTACATTTTATCTTGGCTGAACCAATTGCAAATCTTATTGGCCTTCTCCAATTTGATGTATTTCGAATGTAGCAAAGTTTTTTCTTGCTTAGCAATGGCATTCCTACTTCCAAAGTAATTTAATGTTTTCTAGTGTTTGCTAAAGTGAAATAAAGTCCCAGCAGGAAAGTGCCAAAATACAAGCCATGTTTACTTACTGTAAAGGAAATAGTGTGATATATATCTACAAAATGAAATACGATCCGAAAGAGCAAACCTAAAATGTATGAGACATGTGCCTTCATATTCGTTTCTTTCAAGCAGAAAATACAATTTTGCACCGCTAGGGATGTTATTTGCGGTCTTTGATGAAATTTAAATGTGCTACCGCAAACGGAAACACGTTGTGGCATTTCAATTTATGTCCTAGAAACGTACACGTATAAAAAGCATAAATTCCTGTCTAAACTTCAGATTTGGAGACATGATATTATAAGATTTTATATTAAAATTGTGAATTTTCACCGTTTTTGCACGAATGTTGCGTAAAGTTTTAAAGAATGACTGCAGACTTTAAAAATATATATTTAATATTCAATATGATATTGACGTAGAGTTCATGTTGTTTTTTTTTTACAGTGTAAAGGCTTACTGTTATCATAATCCATAATCTTACCATGACATGATGTTGACGATCTAGCCAAAAGTAGTGAGCATACATAAGCTACAAACTGGCTTACAAGTGCAGCAAACGCAATGCAACATGAGAAGACCGACATGAAAATTGTGTATGTGTTCGACTAGCATCTCTTCATGTATTATTTATTTGTGTCAAAAATCAGAGCTAGATCCCTTTTAGCCTTACTACATTCATCATCACCACTGTTACTATATAATATTATACAACATAACCAAAGTAAAATTAATAAAGAAAATACCCTAAATCGATATAGTAATCGTTGATGTCTTGTTATTTCTTCTACATTCACATTTACAATCGCATACAGTTTACCGAGACATCACCATTGGTTCACGCATTAAGTGTGGTGAGCACAGTATTTCTGTGGTGGCGAGCACTTTACATCCTTTATTGCCTCGATATCGTTTTGATCCGAAAGCAATAACCATAATAGTGGTGCAGTCAAGTCAGACAGAAAGTCATTACTACCGATAGCTGCATTTCTGAATTCATATTGGACGCTGCGATTGTTTTAAATGATCGGCATCGATATGGTCTTTTGGGTTTAATTTTGCATTGTAATAGTACTGCCGTCTGCCATATTCGGAAATTCAATGAGGGTAAATTTGAATTTTAAATTATTGGGGTTACGAAATTTGAATATGAAAGGCAGGTGCTTTTGTGATATTAGATACAAATGGGCTATTTTATTTTTTGATTAATAACTAAAATATGCAAAATGTGGACGATACAAGTAAAGGTAGGAAAGAGTAGGCTTGTATCGAGAAGATGGTGAATATTAGTGGTTTTTCCAAATAGAATAGGATTTCCTTTGATATGTGACTAAGCAAACATTTCCAGCAATCTAGTTGACTATTACACAAAATAGCTTCCTAACTAAAGGTCTATTTCTATAGAATTTCGTATCAGTTACAAACTGAAACTACCGAGTAGGTACTCAATACATATGCGGCGATAGCACGTAACATTGCACAGTCTATTGCGGTATTATGGTGTTACTGACTTGCTTCGAGGCATATAAAGATAAGAAATCCTGTTACAATTCAAGCGAAGCAATTAAAACACGACCAAATTTATTGAGACACTGGATTTATTAGTATTTTAGTTATACCTATTTGTACTATAGACTGATAGATTTTAACACTGGTAAGGCATAGAATAGGCCTCCTCAAGAGGAACACTTCTAATGAAAGTCTAAGTGCAAAGACTTTATGCCAATGTACTGTACGACGTTTTTGTTTGCTGCGCGTAATTTTTCTCCAACACCTAGTAGATATGCCATTTGAAAACTAAAATAATACCCTTATAATCCTTAAGTGTTTAGAAACAGCTCAGCTTTGAATAGTATATGAAGGAATTTGGGCTGGATATTTTTGATCCAACTATTAATGTTTTCCTACGTCGAATTTAATTTCAGGTGTTTACCGTGGCTTCTCATTACAGAGATGCAAATTTTGTTAAAGTGTCATGCTGTGCTTACATTACTTGGATTCATATTAATTTCCGCTAAATTAAATTATTTGTTTGCTAAATTTAATCTGAAATAATTCCATGTTAAGTTTGTAAACTTGTAAGGTGTTTTTAACCTTTGAAATAATTGGGGCATTGTAAAATTTTGACCTTGACAATAGTAGTGATAGAAACCATTTCGTGTATATTTGACAGGCTTGAGTTGATAATGCCAATCTTACTGAATATTGACGATTTGGCCAAAGAAGGTAACAATTAGCACATACAGTGAAATGTACTTATCGATGACTTAGCATCAAATATTGTAAATAATGATTCTAGATTTTAAGCTATATTACAGCAAGTACTAAATTGCCTGTCAAAATCACAACAGGAGAAGTAGTAATACTCCACACCAATTTGTCGATAAATTAGTAAATATTCACACAGCAATAATTCATTCGTACTCTCGTTTATCACTGCACTAAGTACTGTAACCGCACCATCTGTTTGAGAGTACCACTTGAGCGGAATTATTTACTCTGCTTTAACCCTCGTAGCACAAGCTCGTAGGCCGTAGCACTCGTAGCACTTAATTTACATTCGTAGCGTATGTTTGTTTGCTGTACCACACTGTAGTTACTGTTTGAGTAGTGATGTGTGTGACATTGTATGCCGTAAACATAAGGTTACCTAGCATACCTACATAGTTATGTTTACTACATAATTTAGTACAAAAGGTTTGTTAATTGTAAGAGAAAGGTAAATTCATCAAAACTTATGTCTGTAAATATATATAAAGATGAAAGTAACTAACAGACTGATATATCAAAGCACAGTCCATGCCATGGGACAGAAGCTTGAAATTTTCTATCCCTGCGGTATGGGCTGCACACAGGTTGCAGTGTTCAGTAAAAAAGGTTTTTTTTTTTAATTCCACCCCTAGGGGGGTAAATAGGGGATTGCTAGTGAAGTGATTGCTAGATGAACATAAAATACATCGGAGATGGAAAGATGCCTAAAATATACTGTAATGTAAGGCAAGTATAAATATATTTAATCTTATGTCCTTTCATTTCATTAATTTTCATTCATATAACAATAAATACTTGCGGTATATTTTATGTTATTGTTGTTATGCTATTTACTCGAGGTTTTCATTGGTCCATCCTAAAGCACCATTAATTTATAATATTAATTAATTAAGCTTCAATCGAGCATGAACAAAGTAATTAACTTAAAATGCTATGAAACAAATTTCCTATTAGAACATTGTAGGAAAATGCTCTAATAAGGTAAGATTACGTTTCTCGTTCCTGCCCACTCGAATTGTGTTTCACAAACGTTATGATAAAATGATATTTCTTTGTAAAAATGTTCACAGTGACAAATAAATTAACATAGATACGTTCTTCAGAAGATAGAAATTAAGTTGTTTGGATAAATTGGTTTTAGTTTGATTTTAGAGGATAAATTTAAAGTAAACTCTTCATTTTATTCCGTTTCATTATTGGACTATACGTTTTTAAAATAATAGTTTTGCAATAAAATAGGAATATGAAAGGAAAAACTTTTCTGGATACATTGACTTTGATATTTGTTTTATTTATAATCTTTAAATCTATACTTTTATAATAATATAATAATTAATAATAATATTATAAAGCTGAAGTTTGTTTGTTTGTTTGAACGCGCTAATCTCAGTAGCTACTAGTTCGATTTGAAAAATTCTTTCAGTTTTGGATAGCCCATTTATCAAAAAAGGTTATAAGCTACTTTTTATCCCCGGAAAACACAAGACCCTTCGGGAACGCGGGTGAAACCACGCGGAAAAGCTAGTATCTAATAAAATAATACATTTTACACAGTTTTGAGACTTTGAATTTGAATAATTTGACATTTACTCCAATTTATTCATTTTTTTTTTTTTTTTTTGGGACAAATATTTATTTATTTACATATTTACAATTAAAGTAAAAAATACAAACTATGATATATAGAAAACATCCTCAAAGCCCTCGCTGCTGTCGATAGGCAAGGTTCCCAACAGGCTGGCAGCGTTCCCTTTTTGGATGGCCAAGCTTATGCGTTGGCGGAAAAAGCTCCCAGCCCGTCGGTCTCCCGAAGCCTCGATGAGCTTGGATGATAAAATCCGAGCAAATCGGCGAGCCTCGAACCCCCATGGACCCATGGTTTCAACTGCGAATGGCATGAACGAAAAATTAGAACCAAGACAAGCGTATTTTTTAAATTTGGATTTTTCAGCACCGGTCGCAGCCGCCCCAGCGACTTTACAAGTCGCCAGTAAGTGGGAAGGCGCAAGTGTATCTACACACGTGGCATCCCACACCAGCGGCTTGCCAACACTCCACGGGATCAAAGTCATACCATCCGGCCTCTTGCCATCGTCACGCGCAATTCCGACTGGTTCTAGTACAGAAGGTACGTTGGCAACAACAAGAGCCCTACGGATAATATCATTAAGAGCCGCGTGGCGTGAAAAACGGCCGGCGCTTAAAGAGCACGAAAGCCCATGGTGGCCGAGCTCGTTGACAAAGTCTCCGCAGCGGCAGCGATGAGGATGATTGGATGATTGGTCCTGGAACCAAGACGGAGACAAATGCATAAACTTAAAGTGATTCGGTCTAACAAAGTACCGATGTATGATTTATTCATTTATTTTATTTTAGCACACAAAACAGAATACAAATAAAAGTAATAAAATGAAACAATGAGAAAAAGAGGCTTCGTACAACGTTTGATTTGTGTTGAGATTTTTATTCCACTATAACTTACCACTTTTTTAACGAAATTGTCAACGTTTACTATTTTTTTTAGGTTACTACCTACTTTACTGTTTTAATTGACTTTTTTGAAGAGGAGACAAATATGTAATTACGCCATTTTGTTCGCTAGCTCCTCTCAATAACGATTATAACATGGATTATCTGCTAAGATATCTACTAACTACATTATTAGTATTGAAGTCTTTCTATGTACATTTCCATTTTGATAAACTCAACTCTCGCAGTTTTTTTATTTGCGTATCTCACTTCAGTACTTAAAGACAAAGAGCTGGTGGGTTTCAGTACATCCTACTATAGATTTGTTTGTTGAAACGACCACCCGCTAGTGTCGCTGCCAGCCGGCATTGTTTGCCTTGTGCATCGTTTGAATTTTTTTACTCTACTATGAAATAGCTACAAAATCCAGTAAAGGGTTTTTACAGTCCCGTTGCCATCTTGTCTCCAACTTATCTTCTATTTGCGTAGAAATTTGTGAAAAAATATATATGTAAATAAATAAAATAAATATTCTGGGACATTATTCCTCACACGGCCATCTGACCCCAAACTAAGCTGAGCTTGTGCTATAGAAGCCAGATAACTGATATACTACATATACTATTATATACTACTATACTACTTTTCATTTTATCTTGGAACTAAAGAAAATAAAAAATTTTGAGCCCCAATCTGCTTTTTATTGTTTGACTTGTTATCTTTTGCTTAGCAACTAAGTAATTTAAATAGATATATATTATTCTTGAATGTTTGGTAATTTTCTGTTCGTTGCCTTCAGAATGTAAATTTGGCGCATCATACCGAATAATTTGAGTCATCAACTGTATTTAATTTGAAATTGTAAAGAACAAGCGAGTCGATTCTATTGTTACCACGAACATAAAGGGGAACCTCATGAGGATAGATGAATACTAAATACAACATAAATGAAAAACGTATTCTCAGATCACAAAAGTCATTAACCTGTGAAGAAAATAATAGTCTCAAGAGAAAAGATACTAACGGAAAGATCAAGAGTTAACTTGGTTTTTCTCTAAGGACAGGTGCTAGAATTTTTCCATGCATATTATAAAGGACAATTTAGGCTTAGACGACCCAACGCCAGAAATCGGGTAGCGGGAAAGAAGTAAGGATTAGCAAAGACAAGCAAATGTTTGTGAAATGATATAGGTACCTATTTTTGTTGCTATGAGCGCTGTCTAGGGAGCTTGGGTATGAGCTATAGGGGCTATTAGTAATAGCCTATTACTGCCTGCTATTTAGAGATTTATGCTAACTTTTGACTCCAGGACAGACTTGTTTTTCGTTTTCAACTGTTATTTCTTTTGTTTACAAATAATCATTGAAGTTTATTTCTTTGAGAATAGTCGATCATTAAGTACCTTTTTTTTTTGCTGTCAATGTCTTGTTAATAAGATAAATGCTGAAAGCAAGACCATGGAGACACGTGCAAGTTATTTAGTCTAAAATTATGTGAAAATTATCATGTATACATCTATGAATATTTCCTACCTACACGTGAATTACGGCGATGACTTAGTGAATTGTGAGCTTTTGTGTTCTCATTTTATTGTTCCTCCTGTTTTCCACATAACATGGTAATAAAGAGAATGAGCGAGTCAGAAATAATTAAAAATAAAATGGAATAACAATGGGGGGAATTTTGTACCGGGCCCTGTCTTTATGTTACTTTTAATTTTATAAAATGAATATTTAATGTGAGTATACAATTTTTATTCATACCTATATTTTATACGTTTGTGACAATGAAAAAAAGGATGTTGCATGGTAGATACTTTTGTCTGAATTTCTTGCTCCCACTTTCTATAATAGTCCGGGCAATGAATGATTGTGGATGGATTGGTTGAAAGCAGAAAGTTTGACTTCGGAACTTAAAAAATGTCTACCCCAAAAGGAATATTTATGAAACGAACATAATATAAAAAGCCATTTATTTACATCAACACACCAAGTAACAATTCAACAAACATTGAAAAGTGATCGAATTAAGCACAGAAGATATCAGCGCAATCATAAATAAATTAAATAAATCTTCTTATTCTTTCTTATCTGTCACATCATGATCAGATGATGGACGAAAGCTACAACTTCTGCTACATCATCGCCACCACCGTCGTCGTGAGGTAAAAAACACATTTTTGATAATCGACCGTTTTTCAGAGCTAGATCTAGACAACGATTGGGAATAAGTAAAAAGTGTATACAATCAAAGTTGTAAAAAAATGTATCAGCTTTCATAATGCCATACAACAAAATTTCCTATGACGCATCGTTTTCGTGATGTAAATAAAAAACCAAAAAACGGGACCTTCTTTATGCCCCCCCTTTCTGCTTTCGACCATTCCATCCACCACCCCCTTTTGAGCACTCATTTACCGGACTATAATAAGTTTAATAACAACCTGTATGTTCCTAATAATGAGATTAAGTTCAAACATGAGGCACTTACTAATAAAAAAAAGATTTCGTATAAGCCAGCCGTAGGAGTTGTAGATAACGCACAGCCTCAAATTTCCTTGAGTACCCCAGGGGTGCGATTTTCCAAAATTCAACCGATTGAAGGGGAAAAAAGGGGATCGTAGGTCAAAATATGAGTCAGAATGCTAGTATAATTTTATGCTTGCGATGCATTATTCAACAAGAGTCCTCGAAAGATATTCAATCCCAACTAAAAAACCCTACACCGCACTTACAGTCTTGTCTACACTCTACACATTTTTCCAGCGCTCGTATCATGGAAAAAAGTCAAAAAAGCATCGTTAGGACTGGCTGCTATTAGACGTTATTGTTGCGTAGTCAATAGCTGAAGCACTTGACAGCGCTTTAGCCGCTTCGCCGCGTCAACCCCCTCGAGTCGGAATGAGTTGCTTGGGGCGGGAAGGATCCAGTGAAGTACTGGCGTGAGATTAAGATAGCTTCTTTACTTTTAAGATCACCGTGTAATCTTTATGAGGACATACGCTCATTTTTTGGCGGAAATTTTTTGACAACTACGCATTTTCTGACAAAATGGAATCAACTAAATATAATCAATTTTTAATAAAATCAAAAATAATATATATACATCCTGTAGCTATAGTTAATATTGTTTTATTTTTACATCTAACTTCATAAAGTTGAATTAAATTAATTATAAAATTCCAATGGCCACTTGTGTAGTAGACAAACATTACAGACAAGAAAAACAAAGATACGTTCTGAAGTTCCCCTGTATAGAATAAACACCTGTGAACGAAACCTTGTAGCTTGTGTTCAGAGTGTTCAGAACATACGACTCAACAAACATAAATTGCCCCACAGCGATTACAAAATTTAAATAAACGGCTATTTTCGTCCCAAACAAACATTCTGGAGTATCTCGAATGTTAATATTAGAGAGTTAATAAAAAAAATGCTTATATATTTCTACCAGAATTGATAACTAATCTATCTAAGTCAATGTCGTTTGTTCAGTTTAGGCCCTAGGATGGCACTCATGAACGTCGGAACTACTGAAGCTACCACCGGTTCGGAAGTCAGCCTTCAACTGAGAAGAACTGCTAAGAAACTCAGCAGAGGCTATATTTTTTAGGTAATCTGATACCAATTTCAAAAGCTAATATACTACACACAAGTAATAAGTAAGATAGGTAAGAATATTAACTTTATAATAATAATAATAATTATTATTAGATAAATTATTTATCATTAACATTTACGAAAAGCGGCGGGCTCCAGACTACTAGTCTTGGTACTCCTAATACTAAACTTATCATCGTTTATACATAGGTAACACAATATATTTAGTAATGATAAATCTTATTTATTTATATTTTGAGTTCTATAACAGAGTAAACAAGTGTAACGTGGCGACTACCTACTATCATTGTTTTTTTCGTGACCCAAAGATAAACCAAAACAATATATATTATCTTAAAAATACGTTATCTCTTAGTAAATGCAACAAAATGAAATTAAAAATTTGCTGTCAGAAGTTTTTAATGAATCTACGTTACTTTGAGATAAATAAACTGTGATAAGTTTACTTGAAGATTGTGGTCAATTTTGTTTATGCAAATAATTTCCAATTTATTATACCGATCATCAAACATGACAAATTAATTAATCATATCAAAGAGAATTCCAAACATGCGTATTTATTACAGGAATTGAAATAATTTAGTGATTCAATGTAATTCATGTTACTTTTATTGATAACAATAAGTGGATACATTTCTTTTAAATAATCAAGGATTGGTTCGATGTAATAATTCAAATTAGACGTCTTATCAAAATTACCAAATTTAGTATCTTTCAAAAAATTTAATTCTTGATTAACTATCTCTCTTGTTGGAGACACATTTCTAGCCTTATTTACTATTATTTGGTAATATCTAACCGTGCATGTTTAGCATATTATAAATTCCATAGAGTTTACTTTACTCCTACTTAAATAACTTGAGTAAACATGCTTGCGATATTAGTTCCTCATTAAAACTATTATGAAGGTCAAAGTTAGGAGATAACAAGACTCGAACGTCGATTCATACTAACGTGCGTTAAGTCTCTAGAGTAGTCAAGGGCAAGTATTAAAAATGGATGGGACATGTTAAAGTCAAGCTTCTCTTTTAAAGGACAATAATAATTGACTAACGTCAAAGCGTCGAGTCTCCCATTAACAAGGTGGAAGAGAGCAGGAAATACCAACAGCACATAATGATCGTTTGCTTTCTTTTTCGCATCGTCAACTTCTGTTTGAAAGTCCCTACTGGCGGATTGTATAATAATTAGTCATCAAATTAATATTCTGAGGTTATATAAGAGGAGCCACTGATTGTTACCGGAGAACCGCTCCAGCAAAGCTATAACTCGAGGGAGAGAGAATACATAGTTAAATATTGCATGTGCAGTATAAAATTTGATTAGATTTTTTTCAAATTTTGTTGCCATAGCAAATTCTAATAAAAAATTATAAACACAGACATTGAAGCACAGAATATATATTTAGTTCTAACGTGATACCAGTGATACCCACGCAATAATGTGAATAGACTTACGCGTCACAAGTCACAAATAATCACAAGTTATAAAAAAATCTAATCCAATTTCAAACAGTGTCTGATATCGACTGATAGCGTACTATCAATTGCGTGGCGTAATTATTCCGATAATACATTGTTGTTGTCAGTACACCGCGATCGTTCAGTATCTATAGACATTTTCATTCGTGCATAATCACAACAATTCGCATTATCTCATCGTAATGAAGTTTTAATAAATTATTTCATGCTGTTATAATTAAAATGGCATTGGGTGTGGTGAAACGTTCGCTTAATATAGAAGATAAAGTGTTTTTGGTGACAGGTGGTGCTGCCGGCGTAGGGGCGGGTATAGTGAGGGCATTACTTTCGGAAAATGCGAGGGTAAATATATTAAGTATGCTTGGGACGTTTAAACATATTATAGGAAGAATGGCCGAGATTAATAATTAACGAAAAATAATAAAAGAGCCTTGAAAGACACGTAATCGTAATATACATACGAGTATATTTATAAATGTAATAGGTATTAACGTGTACATAATGAAAAACCAACTAAGTATATTTCAGACCACGAAGATTATATAATGTAGGGTTTCATAGTAATTCACAGGTTATATTTACAAAAAGCATACAACCGTAATACCGTATATTACTAAACCTCATATTATTATTATTAAACTTGATATTATTATCGTACCTTCTTCAAAAAAAATACTTTGAAAGTCGATAAGGCAATCTCGATTTTTACGTTTTTAGGATCTTGTTTTTACCACATTTCTTTTGGCTACGAACCCCAAAATTTATTATGAGTACCATGTTTTTTTTTATTATATAACTTTCGTGAGTTTAGAAGACAAAAATGCACAATGGCGTCACGAAGTAATTTGACTAAGGAATTAAAATATTTTGCATTTTTTTAAGGTTAAATATATTCTACTGTACTCATTTACATTTTGGTAGGAAATCACGTGCAGTTCACCTATGCATAGTTACTGAACAAAGTTTCATCAAGTATTCCAATCGGATATTAATTGCTATTGTTTCGAACTACTCTTGCTCGGTATTAACTCTCGTGTTCTACTTGATGGTTGTTGGTAATTTAACTGATAAAATTGTTGCGAGGGTATGTATTCATGTTTTTGAGTTTCTGCTTAAATAAGATTAAATTCAATGTTATTCTACCATGAAGCAAGTATATGGATGTATCTGTAATAACATTTAGAGATGTAAAAATATAATTAGTAGCTATAATCCTAAATTTAACCTAAAAATCTGCAATATTCAACGAACGCCTAAAGTTTGACAACGTAATATGATTGAGATCTATGCAACCCAAGAGAAATCTGATTCAGCACCATGTAACATCAAAATGTTCTCTTCCAACTAATCAAAAGTTTTTATTGCAGCACGTCGCTTTCCTCGACATTGCGGAACGAGAAGGTGCCGCCCTTGAGAGTGAACTCTTGAACAAGTTCGGTGCCTTAAGAGCCAAGTTTATAAAATGTGACGTCTCTAACGAAGACCAACTGAAGGCAGCATACAAACAAGTATTGGACAAGTATCGAAGATTAGACGGGATTATAAATAATGCCGCAGTCTTAAGCGCTGATGAACAATCTTATAAAAGGATGGTGGATATAAATTTCGTAAGTCCAATTTTATTTAAAGTCGACGCGTGGGTGTTATTTCACGATGAAAGCAAATAGATTTTTTATGGTTTCGTTTGATATAAACATTGATTTTTGAGAGGTAAAAATAGGACAGATATTTGGAGAAACATGATTTCATATACCTAGGTACTTATTTGTTTATGATTGTTAGCCGAGTCTAACCAAATTAATTGCGAAACCATAGCATCATAGATTCTATGATTTCAAAGAGAGCTAATTAAGGAACTCAATAGAAAGCAATTGAGGCGAAATATCTAATATGTAATTTGGTCCCAAATTTATTTATATCTTAAGGTCAATTCAAATGATCAAAGTATAATCAGTAATCGACAAATATTTTCATATATAATATTTTGTAAATTTGCTTTTCAGTCCGCAACTGTCAATAGTACAATAAAAGCCATGGATTCTATGGGAGTGGACAAGGGAGGCAACGGTGGAATAGTCATCAATATATCATCATTACTGGCTCTCAGCCTGAGCAGCCATTTACCAGTTTATGCTGCTACCAAAACTGCTGTTCTTCAATTCACCATTGCTATGGGAGTAAGTTAGCTTCGATCAGTCCAATCATTGTTCCTCATTCAAGTAGCACCTACTTAACTCAAACAAATATAAAAATTTAAAAACTAAAAGAACTTAAGAAAGAACGCCATTAATCTAACTGTATTATTTCCTCAACTAACATGCTACTCTACATTTATTTATCAAGAAAATTAATGGACAGATTACCGTCCTAGCGCCCCAGCTGTGAAATCAGGGTACTGCAATATTCTTATTTAAAATTAATAATCAATGTTTTTTTTTTTAATTTATTGTTAGCTTCATGCAACTTTGAGTCGGATTTATAATAATTCAAAATAAGAATTGATCATTATCGTAACACAATAAATGAATACTTAACTTTTTTTTAAAATCAAATACGTGTTTATATGAATTCGAAAAATATACTAACAAAATTGATTGGTGATTATGGAATCAATTTCGTAAAACAAACACACAGTAATAGATAGGTATGAATTATTACTCAGCCGGAAGACCAATAAATAAAAAAATGTATTAAATTCTAATTAAATTCATCATGATCTACCCACAGTCAGAGAAATACTACGAGAAGACAAAAGTTCGTGTAGTAGCCGTGTGCCTCGGTCCCACTGACACGGCCATATTACAGAGGAGCAACTTGGAGAACTTCGATTCAACTCCGCACCTGACCTCGCGCGTCCCCGTGAGGCAGAGGTAAAATCTTTGTCATAATAATCTACGCTAGACTCTCGTCAGACTTCATGTACCAGTTAACGAACTTTGCTCGGATAAGTTTACTTTGACAAGGATGTAAGTTGGTTTTGATGTTGTGAGAAACGTCATTAGCATGTTTTCCGCTAATGTTGTTGTTTTTTGATTGATTGATGCATGGCTTAAATAGAGAAGGTCTTATCCATTTATTGTTGCTTTTACGATATATATGATATTAATGTATACGTAACGTTACTTTGCTTTAATTTTGCTAATCAGATAATTTGATTGACACTGAGTATACAGCAAACATTAGGTACGCAGTAAACATTGTCTTTGAAATATTAGACTTGAAACAACTTAAAAAACTTAACGAAGGCAATATGTAAATTAATTTCATAATGATTATTATATATTACAGTACCTACCTATCTTATTTACTATTATTTTTTGTTTAAAAGATTTTAATTTCCATAATTACTATTTTATCTGCCGGATAGAGCTCTCTATAGTACCTTCTAGGATATAAGAAATGTCGCCTCTTTTTTCAGAGTGGAATCAGCAGTAACAGGTTTAATTGAAGTGATCAATCGAGCTCAAAGTGGATCAACATGGATTATAGAAAATGACAAACTGGCCTACGATTTTTCACCAAGCATTTCAAAAGCATTCGAAATTCTTTCCAAGACATAATGTAATACCTACTTTCGAAAAAGTTATAAAATCTGTTGAGACTGTCCAAAAATTTGATTTCTGGTGTAGAACGAGAAAATAACAAGACACGTATTCTCCTGTAACGGCTTATCAAGATATTTTCGATGTTTTTAAAATAAATATTTATTTACTTTTGTACTTTAGTAGTTACTGGGTTAAAATCATAACACTTGTTTATATAATACGACCTTTTTAGGGTTACGCCAATATGATAAAAAACAGGACCCTTAAAGGTTATTTTTTTCGAATCTACTGGATGGAATAAGTTGTTTATATTTCATATATAGAGTTAGGTAATTGAACTAACCACACTCCATAATATTCGTATAACGTAAAAGAAAATATACGAAAATCGAATATTACACCCCCCCCCGCATACATCTATCAAACTACTAAGACTAAACTTTTTTAAATTAGGAATATTTTTAAATTAAGATTTTTTTCTTAAAGTTCTCACAAAAAATGGAAAATATTCATGTAGAGAAAATGCGTGTAAAAATGTGATGCTTAATTTCACCAAAGACGGGTAAGTTTAATTAATTGGTCTAGGGTTACTATGATCTGTGCTATGATATACCAACAGCTACCAACCAACAATTTTGCCAACATATAGGTACAAGTCGGGTTAAAATTCCAACCAACAATTTGGTTTTTCTCAAGCGAGGTGGAAAACCTGCAGAGCTCGACTTTTGTTTCTTATTGCCCTAATGCTTGGTCTAAAAATATTGTTTGACATTTCCTTGAGCTAAAAGAGGTTGCCATTTCAAAACAAACATTTTAATACTGAGATCTAAAGTACTTCGGTATACTCGGTCTTGCCATTAAACCAAAATATGCTGCTTATAACATTTTGATGGCATTTTTTATTTACTATAGCTGTATGCTGCGGCTGTTTTGTATTGCCTAATATTCTTTTAATTACCTACGTTAACAGTTCATACTAGGATGTTTTATTCCTAAAAATAATCGTTCACCCTTTGAAACCAGTGAGTTACTTCACATAATGTGTAAAAATACACACCCAAACAAAAAGAAATGAAATGTATATTATTGTGAACCTCCTTCAATGGATATTGGATACTATGCGAACAGTGAGTGATGAGGACCATTAATAAAACATCGGGATTCCACAGCGATGTAATTCCATTTCTCTTTTGCGTCTGACATTTCGTGTGTAGGTGGCAATTTGTGTGGAATGTATTTGTTTGACTTATTTATTTATTGGTAAAACTTTTTAACCGACTACCATAGAGGTAGGTTTATAAATCTCACTGGCTATATATGTATGTGTAAGAGATAGTTTTTTACCTCGGACAGTCTGAACTACTGAACTGATTTCAACAAATGGTGTCCTTGAATATGCTTTAATCCAGAAAAATCTAGAGTAAATGTTGCTGAACATGTTGAAAGTAATAGCTATAGTGCCATTTTGAATTAATAATATACAATTAATAAAAAAGTACCTGTGTATGATTATAGGGCTAGGGAAATTAAACTAATGGAATTGCTCATAATTCACGTCAGCGAAGCGACGCGACGGCGCGATGTCATGCGTAATTTTTGTGCAATTCTAGTAAAATTTTCCTCGCTCCGCTTCGGTGCATAGGTAGCCTTACGCATACATATATATGACAACAACAAAATTATGATATATCAATTTATTTAAATACATACAATACGGTATGTAAACACATTCAACATAATTATGGTAGGCAGGTACATTCAAATTCATATAAAATTATAAAACCTTCGTTCATTCTTTAATTAAGTAGGTTTGACCTAGTTTGAGTACCTACTTAACTGAAGAGAACTAATGAAAAAAATACTTTATCTTTCGTGTACTCGCGCGCAAAAATATTACACATATAGGCACTCGTAGGTGTCACAGACCGAAAGTTGTATTATTGTTTTTATTTTATTTATAATTAAATAAAAAATCTGAGAAACTACAAGTACTTCAACTTTGTTTGGTAGAATCAGCCTCTTCAAATATAACGTAATTTTATTATACTATTTTTTGTTATTGTGGTTAGATAAAAATAAAAATTAAAGTAACAAAATAATTAAATATAATAATAAAGTAGTAGGTATTCGAAGATTAAATAGCGCTATATTGTTATTATGTCATATAATTCTTGTTACTGTTAATTTCCTGAATTAAAGATTTTTGCAGGGTCGACAACGCGAGAAACCAAGATAAACGTGGTCGCACGAGCTTCAATTATAATTTTAGTATTCGTAAATGTTCGTTAACTAGTACCTAATAAAATATTTTAAAACAAAAATAGTTACACTCAGTGGCGTAATAAGATGATATTAATTTCGACCTCCGCAAGAAGCCGCAATTCAGTTCTTGGGACTGTTTATCAACCGCTAACCCACGTTGTTTATTGGTTCAGTGTAATTATCTACTGAATCGATTGCGTAGAGATGTTATTGTGATATAAGGATACATAATATAAAAAATAAATTTCAAGTTTCATTGTTGTATGGTTGAAGTCTTGAATCAAGACTTTTTGCAATAAAAACCTAAATCCTTTGATAAAAAAACTCAAAATAATAGGTTTGTTTTAAAATTTCTTTATTATCAAAAAAAGAACGCCAAGTGTCACAATATACTAAGGAGTTTATTTTAAAGCTTATTACTACATAAAACTATATCTATTTTTAAGTTTATGTCATCGCAAAATGTACCTACATTATAAACCAAAACAGTAAAATATATACCTCGGAAGGCTAGTCCGGATACATGGAAATGTGCTATACATAGTATGAATCGCAGCATTAATAGTAGACGACAAACATAAATCCTAGAGGGGAGACGGTGACCTGAAGACCATACCATAGACAATACACTTAATACCTGAGACTGACGAACTTTAAAGACTGCGTGAAATTGTTGGATCATCCAACCATTATTGAACTTAGATGTTAGAGGCACAGAATTATGTTTTAAAACCTACGTTTAGAAATTGATGAAAACTGGTAATGCGTAGGTATGTACCTATATAATCCAAATATACTAGCTATAGGAGGAATAGAACTAGCTCAATAAATAAAAAGAATATTACAACAACAACAGCTCACAACTCTATTGGTGGCATAAGTATGAATATTTAACTGTTAACTTATTACTACTATTCAGCTGTAAATCTTCCTAAAAGAAAAAAATATAAAAATAAACAGGAACAGACATACTTAGTCCAAATTATGTTCTCGTGTAGACACATCTTAATCAATGTTTCACATGTTTCCCAAATCCACTTCTCGCCTGAGCGTCAACTTATTCACCTAACTTCGCCAACTTCCTAACTATACCCCCATTTTTCCCCAACTTTCTCAAAGTGAACAAGAAACGCAATTATGATCTTAATTTAGTGATGAAACTCAAGCTTGGCCACACACACTGACTTGGCACTTGGCAGGCAAAATGCAGTCTGTGCCACTAAGTCGCTCGGGATTTTGATAATTTATGCCTCGGAATTAGCTTTAAGCTACACCCCGTTGCGCTTGCGTGAATCTTTTAAACTGTTCTGTGCAGGAAAGGTTGAAAAATATAAAAACTTCGAACTGGAAGAAATTTTGTGAGTTAACTCTGATACTCTGACAGTTTAGTGGAAGCTATTAAAGTTCCGAGCGCTTGTAAGTTTAAGCTATATATTTAAAATTACGTTTGGGCTCTCAGAAGCAGCCATATAATGTAAGTCATAAGATTTTTAAAGGTTCAGAAATCCAAAGAAATCGGTAAGATATCATCTTAAATTACCGCATCATTACTTATCATGGTGAGATTGTGGTAAAACACAATCCTATACAAAGTAAAAAAAAACAACTCGATCCCTAAACACCTTAATTTGCTTAAAACTTTTGCTACTACTATATCGTTCTACTTATTGTATGTTTTGTTGGCTGTCCTTATAAAATAAATAAATAAATAAAACCGCCCCCAGTTTTAATCTAAAAACTAATGTTAACTACATTTACAGAATTTATACTGTAACAGTGAATATGATGTAGGAAATGCGGCCTACCACCATAACCAACCATTAGCCGGAAGATTTTTAATTAATAATTCACTAACGTTAAGTCAAAGCACATCTGAACTGGGTAGCGCCGCAGCGCTGAACTGAGCTGAATGTTTGCCAAATATACGCTGCCTTGTTTAACTATTCACCGCGATGTTTCAGCGCATCTGAATCAGAGCCCTGATTTAGAATAAACGAGAAGTTTCCGTGCAAAGCATTTTTCATTCGCCTTTTTAGTCGAGTTTCACATTTTTTACAATATTCTTAAAGTTTTTAGGTCTAGCGACCATTTAAATGATAGTATAAGTCGAATAGAAGCGCTCGTAGTGTAGCTTGATTGGTCATTCTTAACCGATCGGCAAAGTTAAGCAACGTCCGGTCAGGTCGGTGCCTGGATGGGTGACCGTCTAGTGGTACTTCAACTTGAGCGTTACCGTGCTTCGGAAGGCAGGTAAAGCCGTTGGTTTCGGTTATCACATTGATAGTTACTGTGATAGTCGTTAAGCTAGTTGGAGGCCTTCGAGGTAGTTTGAAAGCTCTAATAGTAGATTGTCTACTAGCCTACCTCCATCAATCCGCAGTGGGCATGCATGGTGGAGTACCTATTTACCCATCCCCTTTCACCGTCATTCGTGAAAAGAGTGGGACATAAAAATACTGTAAATAAGTCGAAAATTTTGTTTCTTTTCAATTTTCTCTATTTGAATGGTTTTTCAACTGGAGTCGCTCCAAGAGAACACAACTTACTAATAAGTTACTACCCACTCATCTCTACATCATAATAATAATAATATGTCTGTATCGAAATTGGCTTATAAAAAGAAATAATACATTCATTCACAATATTCCGGAGACTCGAAGACAAAATTCAATATACAAAAGCGTTACCATAAAGAAAGATACATAAAGTTTGTTATTACGCGACAAAGTATCTACTATAGTATATAGTAGAAAATGATAAATAAACCTAGAGATGAGGTCGAGCCGTAAACAATTTCCGTTATTGGCAGACGTAAAGTGAAGGAAGATTTTGTAAAAACCACTTTTTATCCGTATTTAAATTTGTAGACAATTACATAAGCCAACAGTTTTAGCTATCTATAAACAAGCTCAGTTTTCAATTCATGGCACTTTTGACTCTTACAATACACTAAAAATAGAGTAATGTAGAGTAAAATAACTAAAATATGGAGCTCGTTTGCTCGCCGAGAATTACCTTTAGAATTCTTCCAAATATTCGATTTTTGAACCATGCTTTTTTATCGTAAAACATAGCTACTAAGCTATATATACCTAGCTAATCAGTGGTTCTAGATTTACTGCGAGTAGATCCCTTAGATCATACCATTGGTTATTACAGGAAGTCTCTAAGGTTATTTTCATCTCAAAAACAAGGCTATAAAAACGGAGGAAAATATAGGTATTCGATCCGGTCGATGCACGGTCCATTTGCGAGAGCGACCGACCCGAAAATTACATCAAATTACGACATGAAACCGGGAATACTTGAAGATTTTGGTGCTCAACATTCTGAGCGAAGGTGAAAAGTAATATTTTTTTTACCAAATAAATTGACTTTATAGAAATCTTCAAAGATTAAGAATAATTTCTGATTGAGGAACAAACTATATTTACAATTAAGTTCACATGAAGTAAGTACTCGTATATTTAGTCGAGCAAACTCTATTTCTTAGGCTTCTAGGCTGTTTGTCCATATGTAAAGAAGATGATTACTACATGAATAGTCTATTAATAATAAAAAAAATAGTAACTAATAAATCTTTGAACTATAAAATTGCTTTAAATTTCGGTATCCAATGAACGAGAAATCTGTTTATATTTTTTAATTATTTTTTCGTATAGAAAGATTTTTAAAATAATTTTATTATAAGTATAATGTATATTTTATAATTCAACTTTAGATCACAACATTAATTATTGGTCTAATAATTCAAATAAGTACACAATTTAAAGAACTTACACATACTTTGACTAAAAAACGCGTTGTGAAGAGATTCATTTATAAGTCAAATTCGATTCCGATTTGCTCGAATTTATTATTGAAAAGAAATAATACTTGCTGGATAATATATTTCGAGAAAAAACGTTCCTACAAATGCTGAAAGATCTAAGTACCTAACTCACCAAAATTTTCCTTCAATTTTAAGTGTTTTTGAGCCATGTCAAACTTTTGCTTTGAAAAAAAAAAGAATGAATTTGATTGTAGTCGAAGGGTTATAAAAGCTTTTCAACCTTTTTTACTGAATTTCAATGCTCATATTTAACAGAACTATAATTTAAATATAACGTATAATATTATGACAGAAATATATTTTAGTTTTATTATTATATACTTAAACAAACTAAAATACCAGTAGGTAGATCAATAAAATAAATGTTTTTTTTACGATATATACGGCTGTGTTTGACAGCAATCTCGCTATGTTATTGGTAACTGAGATGTGGCCGGTGGTAAGCACACAAATCCTAGCAGGAACTGGATCTCAAGTGCAACTGGAGCCGGAACACACTGGTAGGTCATTGGCGACAGAATTTCGTCTTTCAATGTAAGGAAATATGTCAGTAAATCCATTGTTATACTATTATTCTAACCGTCCTGTTTCATGTAACAGAAGAAATTATTTTCCCGACAAACTTAAAGCCCCTATAAAAAGTAGTAAGTACCGTAAGTAACTCCTAAGTTCCGCATCAAAGGATTGTTCGAAAGCCGCATGTGCAAAGCCGCAGAGGGGCCTATAATAAAGTTAAAAAAAACTTTTAAGGTTAGAAGAAATTTATTTTCTAAATTAAATAATACATTTCCCTTTTGAACAGTCTTCGTGGAATTATTAAATATAACTAAGGTATTGAATTCGTGGAAAGTTTTATTACGAGTTGGATAAGTAAACAGATTGAGTAATACCTACCAACCTTTGTCAATAACACAATCTATTTGACTTCCAAAATTGGAAGGCTTACGACCTTTCGCATTTAATTTTGTCTTGTAAAGGATATTTTTATGTTATAGATCTATTTTAAGTTGCTCTACATAAGTATTATGTACTACACTGACTTCCTAATCTTGTCAATTTCCTGTATCGACAGTACTATTTTATTTTGGTGAGATATCCCCTTGCTTGAATTAGTATACCTATTAATATCCAAACATCCATAGTCCCTCCCCATAACGAAATAGGACAATACAAAGCCTTACGTAAAGTACGTCCCATAAGGCAATAATATCTAAGTGAGATTCATTGACGTGTAGAAACAAACACGATTTCCGGTCATCGCGTGGACATCACAGCTGACCTGTTTCAGCCAGGGGAAGCGTAGTCTCAACTTTATGCTGTCTGCACTATAGCTTAGTGCAGCTTTATCACTTTATATTTCGAAGCGATAATGTGCGCGTGACAAAAATTTATGAACAGTCTTTAGGTACGCTGCCAAGTGCTGTGACAGTCCGTATTCGGAGTCTGAACACTCATCTAGAGTGTGATAAATTAATTTGACACTCATATATTCTTATTAATATCTGGATTCTACGTTCAGAATTTAGGATCATATTATACAAGTTATTTAAGTTTTCATAAAACTTTATTATAATAAGGACTTGAAATAATATACCGTTAAGTTAAGAAGCTATTTTATTTACTCTGGAATCAGCTTCAGAATAAAATTATTACGAGAAACACGTGCTAACATGAAATAAAATTCATAACAAAATGTAAAATTACTCTTTTTCTTTATTTAATAATAGTACCTTTAAAAACTAGTACTAATATTATATAATAAACTTCAAAATTATGGAAATAACTTCATCAAAACTAGCATCTTGTTTTTACAAGTTCCAACTTATTTTTTTTATGAAGAAAATTTAAACTTTTTTTTTTTATAAAACCGATCAAATATTGGCAGATATTCTCTGCATGCATAGTTAGTTAAAGGAAATTGAATAATCGGATCCTTCGTACGCGCTCTTTGGAATCCAATATCAAATGAATAATGTTTACATATTTGTAGCAGTCGTGATTTTCCTTGCACATAATTCCTCGCGTTATTTATGTTTTACAAAGTCCTTAACTTACATCACTAATAACAGAGGAGAAGTTAGCAACAAATTGTTAACTAAAGAAACAGTTAAAAGGAAAAACTTCGATAAATAATTAAAGTCTTTCTAATTACATGCAAATTAAGGGGCGGCTTCCCTTTAACTAACGACCCTGGGAAAATTAAATGGTGGAATGAGTAATGAGTGAGAAACTGGCAAATAAATTGTTAGGTACCTAAGTGATAAATATGTTGTTTGTATATTGAATGTATGGTATGGACATTAGGTACTATGTAGTTCATAAAGGGTGTGTGTGTGTGTTATGCTTATTTGTTTGTTAGCACAGTTCCGTAACGGTTGAAATTTGATATAATAGTTTAGGTTCTGAAATAAAAAATATGATTCATTTTATAGCGAAGATGCATACGATTCCATGGGAACACAGGTAAAACTGCGAGGTGAAACCATAAATTATTATAATTGTATCAGGTTCATTATATCACAGGGACTACTTTCATTTGTATAAAGTTAAATTTTATGAGTTCCCACTCCTCGATTTCACCCGCATTCCCGAGGGATCAGGATGTTTTCCTGGGTTAAAAAGTATTATTTTTATTAATCTAGAAAGTATTCTATCAATCTGTTCAGCCATTACGAAGTTGAGTGGTAACAAATACACACAAACTTTTTAATTTATAAATTAAGAATAATGTTTTAAATTATGTAGGAGTTTGTGCAGACACCGAGACTGTTACTTGGGTATCAAACAGTACCTATTGTTATAGGTTGTAGGTTCTAACTCACTGCATGAAAAGGTACTACAATAATAATTTTCAGTCAGGAACTGTAGAGGTATGTGCACCCTGATAGTATATGTCTATAATGTAAGAAGCAGCTCAAACATAAGGTATTCATTTTTCTCAAATGCACACGCATATCACAAGCTTAACTTTAGAATATTGCCAATACCGAAAATAATATTTGCGCAGTGTGAGATTTGCTTGTACGTTGGAATGATATTCTGCCGAAACGTATCGATTTAAATCAAATTGTGTTCTATCGAAGCGTTCATGCATACCCAAGATCAAATGTATCACATTCCTCCAACACGAAGAACTGTTTTCAGGTGATGTAGAATTCGGCGATTGATTTCCAATCAATCATACTTTATACTAATATTAAGAATGCGAAAGTAGGTTTGTTTATTAGTTACTTCTTGATGCCTCAACGACATAACCAATCGAAATGAAATTTGGCACGCAGATAGCTTATACAATAGAGAAACATAAGCTACTTTGTATACCTGAAACGCGGGTAAAACCGTTCTAAAATATAAGAATATTCGACATCTGTTTTAAAATATAAGAATACTAGCTTTTCCGCGCAGTTTCACCCGCGTTCCCGAGGGATCTCCCGGAATAAAAAGTAACCTATAGACTTTTTCGATAAATGGGCTATCCAACACTGAAAGAATTTTTAAAATCGAACCAGCAGTTCCTGTGATTAGCGCGTTCAAACAAACAAACAAAAAACTCTTCAGCTTTATAATATTATAAGTATAGACTAGCTTCCGCCACGCGGTTTCACCCGCGTTCCCGAGGGATCTTGTGTTTTCCTGGGATAAAAAGTAGCCTACAACCTTCCTCGATAAATGGACTATCCAACAACTGAAGGAATTTTTCAAATCAAACCAGCATTTCCCGAGATTAGCGCGTTTAAACAAACAAACAAACTCTTCAGCTTTATAATATTAAGTATAGATAAGGCAATGACAGCTCAGTGATGTTGAATGCCGTGACGAAGGTCCTGGGTGCGAATCCTATAATGAGCTCGAGATTCCAGTAAAGGAAGACATCGTGAGGAAATCATACCACCTTCAAGTTGAAAATACACAATAGACAGCACTTGAGAGCTAGTTTCATCTAGGCTTCGTTCGCTTGTTTAAAACTTAACTTTAAAGTTAGGATAGTTTTTATCGCGATTATTTCCTTTATTTTTTTACCGGCATCGCGGATGAAACCGCGGGGAATAGCTAATTATTATATATTTTCGAACATTAGTACCTAACTGTAATTTTACAACAAATATTTTTAACGAGTTAATATTATGTTCTACAAAAACAGTACCATGCTTTAAAAATGTAATTACTTTATGAACCAATGCGGTTTTACGCTTCCCCATAATTGCTGTGGCTTTAAAGGTTGAATGTGTATTATCGCTGTTCGGGGCCATGGGGTTAGCATGACAAGGAATTAAAACACACTCACACCCCACCCTACCTGACGTCAGCAGTTCCAAATGGCTGGCCATTAAAGTATATTGTAGGTACAAGTGTTTCCCGTTGTTTACTCGCAGGTAACGTAGGTGAGGTAGATTAAGGTAATAATGTCGTACTTGGTAAGTTTAAGTGTAAATCTATGCCATTAGGTTGGCAGGAAATGTTTGTTACGTTCTAAATGGGTGCGAGAATCTGAAAAGGTATTTCTGGACTAATGGCACAAATATTCTTATTTTTCTGAGTCGTAGATTCATAACAAGTCCGCTCTATCCTGCGCTGCCTGGTAGAGATCGCTTTTAGTTATAAGGCCGCCCATTGTGTGTTTGTATTTGTGTTTACTCGACGGGCCGGTTGGCGTGGTTAGTAAGATACTCTATCTATCACGCCACAGATCGAGGGTTCGATTCCCACTCAGGACAGACATGTGTGTGCATGAACTTGTCTGTTTCTCTTGAGTCTGGGTGTAATTATCTATATAAGTAGGTATATAAAGAAAAGTAGTACAATATGTAGTATATCAGTTATCTGGCTTCCATAGCACAAGCTCTGCTTAGTTTGAAGTCAGATGACCGTGAGGAATAGTGTCCCAGAAATATTTATTTATTACTTTACTTATTTCTTTATTTATTTTTTACTTTTTTCTTTACTCATATGGTGTACTAATAAAGAGTTATCTATCTATATATTCGGTACATTTCTTATTAATAGTAGTCAGACACCTTTAAAAAAATATTATTATAATCTTCAAGAAGATAAAAGATCTTTACTGTATAAACCGATGATTAAATTCTTTGAAATAATATATCCTACCGTTTAGAGTAGACATTCTAAAAGCCTGAACTTCAAAAGAATTGAACAGACTTAGGCATAGTTCACACTGTGAATAACAATTTTCTCATTTTCTAAACACAGCTTGTTTTAAGGGGATGAAAGCTGAATTATAATTTCAATCAATCATAAATAATGAGACACTTTAATGAATGATAAGTTTAGTAAAACGTAGCTTTTACAACAATAATTAGAAAGAAAAACAATAACCTTATAATAATTGTGTTAATATTGGAATTATCTTACAATATCTATTTACATAAATTCATGTTTTTAGTAATATCAGGTCTATTATTGTTGTCGCGCCATCTATCGACGTGCGTAGTCAAGCAACTGATCGGAAGTTACGCTCTTATCATATGTCGCAACTTCACATCTTTATGTAAAATAAATGACAAGCTTTTTTCTGTCTGTCAAGAAAAATGTCTCTTATACGCAAAAATTAAAAAAACGTTATTTATTTCTATAATCGTATTCGTTTTACTACGCCTACAAAAACTCCTACACGTAAAGGAGAAAGGAATTGCCAGCCACCCTAAACGCATCAGCTCAAACATACTTATGCGTTAACAATTATCTAAACTATTACTATAAAGAGGAAAGATTTGTTTATTTTTTGTTTGTTTGCTATGATTTCATTCAAAAACTACTCGATCGATTTTAAAAATTCATTCACCGTTAGAAAGCTACATGTTCACCGAGTAACATCCATACTAATATTATAAATGGAAAAGTGTATGTGTCTGTTTGTTTGTTTGTCCGTCTTTCACGGCAAAACTGCTGAAACGATTTAAATTAAATTTGGTACACAGATAGTCTAGAGCCTGAGAAAGGACATAAGCTACTTTTTATCCCGGGAAAACATAAGATCCCACGGGGACGCGGGTGAAACCGCGGGGCGGAAAGCTAGTAGGTTATATTTTATCCCGGGAACGCGGCGGAAAAGCTATTATCAATATTATAGTAATAGTTTTAGTGGTATATTATAATAGCATTTCACCCCGTTTCACCTGCGTTCCTGGGATAAAAAGTAGCCTATGTTACTCGGTGAATGAATATTATAAATCGGTCGAGTAAAAAATTCGGGCAAAAAATTATGTCCGATCATTTCTCCGATGCTGCGTGAAAGAAAAACAAACCAACAAATACACTATCGCTTTTATAATAATAGGGATTATTTTGACTAACGACGTTTCGATATTAAGTTACATTGACAAAATTAATAATATTTTTTTAGTTTGTGAATGTTTAAAAAGTACAACTTCTTACATAATTAATAAATCAGCCAATTTTTATGTTTAGAACTGTACCTACAAAACTATTTATTTTTTAAGATTGTCGGACTACTTGCCTTCTAGAAGTCTCATATATTATTGCAGGTACGTGATCTCCATTTCAAAATCCTCTTTCTCCAGTACTGGTACCTATGCCATTAGCAATTAGCAATATTTTTGTATGATAACCATTGCTAATCCCAACTAGCTATTATGTACCACTCTTTACATGCAGGAGGTAGGACGATGGCGACGAATAGCGAGAAGTTATAGGTAGCTATGACACAAATATGTCGTAGAAACGACCTCTATGACAGGACATTTTTCATATCCCAACCATTCTAGCCTCTGAAAACGTTCAACTATATTTTCTCTCACGTTTTGGCACCCTTTCTTGAAAATAAACGACATTCCTTTACAGAAAGCGTGAATAAACGTACTTAAACATCATCTATTTTTATCAGAGCTTTCTTTCGAATTCTCACAGGGAATAAATACCTTTACCTGCCGACGTTCCTTAATCAAGAACTTTTTAATAATTTTACATATAATCTTTTATTGTCTATTATACAAATTAGAGCTAGAATCAATATGATAAAAATATACACAAATTTTAATAGTAAATATAAATTATATTAAGTATCTGTGGGTGTCTAAAGAACACTTCGGTACAAAATCAAATTGAAACAAAGATATTTTATTAAAATAGACTTTCATATAGAATTAATAGTCTGAATCTAACGCTATGGGTTTGGAAGGTTGAATTTGCAGACAAGAGTCAATAAACTCAGTAATGACTACTTTCATAACAAACTTAAACACACTATTATAACATTAACATTTTAGTCTCGCTATTAAAATAGAATAATATGTAAAACAGACGAGCCCCAACAAGTAGCACCTGTTCATGTTCATTCTTTCACGCTCGGTCCGTTTGCCTTTCAATAATTATCAGATTTTATTTTATTTACCATATAAACTTCCCTGTTATATGAAAATTCGCGGGTACAGTACGTTTCCAATTTGGTCACCATAATTTGTTACTATCGTAATTAGTCATTGTGAAACGTGTTGACTTTAAATCCGTGTGTCACAATCAAACAATAAAATTGTCTGAATTAATTGGAATTATTGTTAAATGCATCCAAATTGGCTAGTATGAATTAAAAATTGGGAATGTATATAATTAAAGTGGATTTTATTTTTACCATTTAAATGATTGTATTAAAACCTACTATTTCACGAAAACTACAACCTTTTACTTCAGACATGTTTCGCTACTACTAATCAGTAATTTATCAAATTAGCTTGTGAGAAATTCCGACACAATTACAAGTAAAATACCAATTCAAATAGAAATATTTAAGCACAAGACTATAATTCCGCCAAAGTTTTGACAAAGAGAAATATTAGACATCAGTCACTTGTATAAATAAATTAGCCATGAATTCGAGAATAATATGAAAAGTTTAGCACTCGGTGTACATTTTAATTGTTATTTCGTGAATGGAGTGAAAGCTGTTTAGTATATTAAAATTTTAAGTCTTTATAATAGAGGGTTAATTTGAATTGCCGAGTACAACTTTCAGGATTGAAAGTAGGTACTCATTAAATAGAAATAACTTTTACTATTTGACCAACTCTGATAAATAATTAAAGAATGCTGAAAATTTTAAATAAACGTAATACTTTGGTATTTATCTACTTAAAATAAAAAATGTATTTCATTTCAATAGAAAATCGAATTGGATGGTAAAATAAAATTACAAAATTGCAAAGCTTCCAGTAAAGGAGCACTTTTTGATTTTTTCAAGTGCACTAACTGTACAATATGTCATACAGATTTTATATTTCCGGATCATTGTACAAAGAAACAACGATATAATGAAGCTGAGGCATTTTTATGAACCATTCATTAGTAATCATATTATATTCATTGATTTCAAAATTGTAAGTGTAATTTTACTTCCTCCCGCTGTTATTGTTTCGAATTTTGTTCGTTCTTATTGTCATTCTAAATTCAAATTCCCATTTAATAAATGGGTCGGTTTTTCAGTCAAAACAGTTCTCAGCACCCGTTGGTCTGCAATTAGTCAAATGCTACGATAATTTCTTGGCAATTTTTCTACCACCCACCGTAATTAATGTCCCAGTTTAAGCATCTAGCTTTATACCAATAGGTGACTAACCTGTACCAAGTCCCCATGAATTCCTCCAGCGGCAGTGATGGTAAGTAGACAGACGTAGGGGACGAGGTCCTCACGAGGTCGATGCAGCTCCAATTCGTAAGTACGACCGATGTCACCGTAGTATGTTTTGTTGCATCCTGTTGACAAAGAACATATATTTTTAGATATTGGACTCAGTACCTACGGCCACATAATCACTTACCATAGTGAGATTATTACCTACTATTTTTTTTGATTACTTTCTGTTTGATCAAAACATGACGTCTGTTTTACTGCAATATATTAATAGATTTTCTATCAACATTTTACAACGACAAACTAATGTGAAGACATTCAAATATTTTCTTGATTAATACTGCCATTGGCTTCATTTTCATTCTATAGTCTATAGAGTATTTGAAATTCAAGATAATTTAAGTTTATTCAGGAACTGATTATCATATACATAGTTTTATTAATTATGTAAGAACATTTTATCTGTTTATCTATAGGGTTATAAAAATCAACGTTTGTCTATCTGTTTGTTTGTTTGTAGTATATGCATTCTTAATCCATTTACCCCATTGCGGTTAACAAGTTAGTAAGGAGTCGTGCGCACGCCCGCGAAGTTTTCTGTCATAGAAAAAAAAGCACGCTAGGAATTAATGATCATAATTTTATACAAAATATGAATTTAAAAAAGAAAGTTCAAAACATAAATAAAAATAACTTACAGATACAAAACTTGATGATGACAACATTGGGAGGGAGTTCTATTTTTCTTTTGATTAAATTCGTTGCGAGTTAAAAAACAATCCCGAACTTCCCCGGGGTATTCTCGACTGTTGGTAAGGTGATCCCTAAATGGACAAGCTTAAGTAAACTGGACACCTTCTTGAAGTACTGTAACAGGTTGATAAGTAATTGAATCAAGTTTACGGAACTGTATTGGGAATATAACTTGACCCGCGATTCCTGGAATTTCATTCATGGCCTGGCCCATTCGCGAGCCAACCGATTCAAATTATTTTTATTTATTTTTTTATTTGAAGATACAAACGGTTACAATACAAAAATAAAACATGAGCATATAAAATAAATACATCACGCACCTGTTTTTTAAAATTCGTTTCAGATAATGCAAAAATATCCACATCTATTAAAAATATATTTTAAGTGCTAGATACTTTATTTGCATAATTAGTATTGCAGTAACTAACATGAAAACTGATAATTGAACGAGAGGGTGGCCGCGGGACTTTAAACATAAGGTTTCCTAATAATAGGCTTGAGTTAATTTTATTGTTTATAATTTTGTATAGAAAGAGCGCATCGAGATACCTTCGCCTGCCCTCCAAACTTGCGATTCCATGTCGCTCACCCGCAGTTTTATAGTCAGTAAAATAGTGACCTGATCGATAATCCAAGGACTTTCAAAACTTATTCTGTATTTTCTTAATAAGAGAAGAAAGATTAAGAACTGGGACATTCTGGGACATTATTCCTCACACACGGCCATCTGACCCCAAACTAAGCAGAGCTTGTACTATGGAAGCCAGATAACTGATATACTTCATATACTACTTTTCTTTTGTAAATACATATACATATATAGATAATTATACCCAGACACAGGACAAACAGACTTATTCATGCACACAAATGTTTGTCCTGAGTGGGAATCGAACCCACGACCTGCGGCGTGATAGATAGGGTATCTTACCAACCACGCCAACCGGCCCGTCACAGAACTTGTTTCGTATCGTTTAAAAATGCTGCAATAAATTAAGCAGGAATGCTTTTAGCTTTGGTAAACGAGTGTGGTATGAACGTCTACAAGAAAATTACTCACTTTTAAATGCAGCAGATGATAAATTTTGTAGTTTAGCTTACATGTGACCACGAACAACGCTTCGAGTATCCGAAAAGCATACAGAGCCTAGTGTGGAACTGGCTATACAGCCAGGGTACCACAGAGTACTCTATTACCGTGCTATGGCTCTCTAACGATATTTTCGTCACTGGCAAGCTCATTGTGCGGTTCATGACGTCCGTCTCGGCAATCGACGTGACTTTTACTGTAGTGAAATAGTGGTCATCATCGACCACATACATTTTTGTTTTTAGAACATAATCATTTAATTACAAACTGAAGCATTAGGGATGCATTACATTTGTACCACTAATCATTTGATACTCAGCAAAGTAGTAATAAACAGAATTATATACCTTTCCCGTTATAGAAAATTAACAATGTTCATATTTACAGTTTAATTTTTAAAAGTTTTAAATAAATTCACCGAATGCATTATGAAGTACTATACAGCAGTTAAGAGGGCACAGCTGAAAAGTGATACTGTCAAAACCGAGTATAATGTAAGATTTTAAGGGTACAAAAAAACATCTACCGCTGTCCCGAACGAACTACTTGTATAACTCACAAAGCAAAGTTCTGAGCCATCGTAACGGCAACTTGCGCGAGTGACGAAGTATAGTAGGAAGTTCCCTCACGACGAGCTTTCAACTTGATTGCCCAAACAATAAATACGCGTCTGTGAGACTTGAAAAGTGCAGCTGACGAGTTGACGAGCTACGAAAAAAAGTAAACTATGTACATATTTTTCTTTCCTAAGCCACCTTCAGAAACCACCTTGAATAAATACATCGTCAGTTGTATATGGTTACACAACAACTCCGTAACCTCAGACCGGATTTGGATGAAATTTGGCACACGGATAGCATATATCCTGGATAAACGTATAGGATACTTATTTATCCCGGGAATACATAAAATCACTTGGAAACGCGGGTGAAACCGTGCAGCGGAAGCTTATATGGTTATAAAATATCGTTGTGTGTTGCTACTGTTTCATATTAAACCAGTTATACGCATGAAAATTTCACTCATTTCATAGCTCCATCCTGAAATTCCTCTCCTCACATTACTCTCAAATTAATGAGCATTTCCATCATATTTGAGTTACATACTTGTTTTGCATGGAGGTAAACATGACGAACCATATATTCAAAGGTTATGTTGAACTCAGGTTGTTTAGCTGTTCTTATGTAATTACCGTTGGGAGAAATTATTCTACGTGTGAGTGGTTTGAAAATAATTATGTTTATTTAGAATGATAGGCTGGATGACGAGGTAAGATATACTACCAGTGACGCCGCCTACTACCAGTGCTGTGGGTGCGATTCCCATCCAGGCAATCAGACGCATTGCACTGCTACGCTACTAAAAGTTGCGATGGGCGCATTTACATGTTCTGTATACAAACTAGTAATTGACTCTTATAATTAATTGAAAGCGAAGGTAGAGTCTTGAATAATGATTTCGGGAAAACCAGTTCATATTTTCGAGATTCATATGCATTTGTTAGATATATCACTGCTGTGGAGCTGAAAAAAGCAGTTTGCACAGTTCATAAGAACTAACGACCCTAAGGACCAAGAGAGTAAAGATTAATTAAATTTAAATGTGTAGGTATTATATGCTTACCACTTTTGTTCAAACGATATTTGTATTCACTCAAAGTTATATTATAACGTCCGGCTCATTACGCGTTTCATATGTCACGTCACGAATTTAAGCCGTCAAACAGTCAGGGGAATTACTTTATAGCGCTCAACAGTTGAATAATAGTCAACTAATAAACAGCAAATGGCTTTTATTGTTTTAATTACGCAATTGAATAATAATACGATTTATTGTTAAATAGTTTAGGTAGTTTAGTTATATAATTTTCAGTTTCAATAGTTAAGCAACGGTTAATTAAACTGTGAACATTTTATTATGGAGTATGGCGTATGGTATGAGATTTTGCTTTGCACATTGTTTTATTTTTCTTATTTAGTAGAAATTTCACGTTGCACAAACAGGCACAGACTTTACGCATGGTTCGGAAGGTTGGTTTTGCTGAGAAAAACCGACAATCAGATACAATATTGTCTTGAAAAACCGACTAAGTAAAACCATAATATGACCACGAATAGTAGGGTTCTAAGGTTATTATACTAATGTAGACCCTACCTACATAATCGACAAAGTTACTGCTGCGGTTACACATGATTATGTTATGAACACATTGCTTATTGAGCTTAATTTGTCAGGGGAAAAATATTTAATTGACTTTAGCTTCGTGTGCTACATAAAATGTAGATTACAGATTTTTTTTTTAATGCTGAGCGAAATGCAGTTCTCCAGACCGCATATATAATATTGTCCAGGTTCACAGAATTGGCCTCTAGCTCAGATCGAGGCTGAAGAAGCCCGGAAACAAATACAGATGCGCAATCGTCAACCCAGATTTCGTCCTCGCCGGCGAGGACCGTCGCGACGTCCTTCCCAGTCTCGTCCCATTTAAGTGGCCCGAGCTGCATATTAGCAATCCGACCGATCCCCAAATAATAATAATTATTTGCATGCTAAAGCCCTCCCATATTCCCCAGGCAACGTCCTGAGCCGAGGTCGAGCCCCACAGGGGGCACCCTCAGGCTACCGTTGCCCTAAATTTATTTAGTTTTAAGTAGCGGTTGAGAGCCCTCAGCGCTCACCGCAAAAGTCCGCGTAACGGTGGAAGAAGGTCCCCTGGACCCACCACCTTTCTGTTCCTGCTCAAAAAAAAAAAAAAGAATTGGCCTTCTGTACTACTCACGTATTTTTACGTATTTTAAACGATGCAGTCATAAAACACAACAGATTCATTTCCATTTCAAACACATCCATTTCCATCGACCAACTCCTTGAAACAAAGCATTCTAACTTTCGTATCTGTTCTAAAAGCTTTCGCTTTGATTGCGCTATGATACTTGGGGAGTGGGACACCGCGATGCCAGCTCCGTGATATCAGTGTGTGGTATCACTATGTTTGTGGGACACGAGACTCTTGGGAGTGTGAGTAGGAGGTTATACAGTTGATGCATTTCTGTGCTTCGGAAGCATTTGCGTAGCCTGTGTGACGCGCATGTTTCTTCTGCTTCTACTTTATTTATGCGCAGATTTAGAACACATTACAATTGATTGAGATTTATGTAATAAAATTTAGACAGTGAGACTTAAACCATCATGCATTGGATTTTGTATTGTAGCTAACTCGTCACATATAAAACCATAAATTCTGAAATGGCGACTGTATTAAGAATATTGGGACGAATAAGATTATAAATCCAATTTTAAGTTCCTTCAACTTTTAAGTTCCTTTGTGGAACAAAAGTATTTTTAATATCATGACCGACAAATTTAACCACTGTTATAATTTCGTGGTATTGTTCGAGAAATGTTTACCCAAAAAATAATCATGAGGCAGAATGACGGCGTCACAAGCCTTGTTACCTCACAATGCCACGTAGGTAACTTCTTATGGGTAGCCTCAGAAATCTGTATATTTTTTATATCAGAAGGCTAACAAGGAGGTAGGTCCTTCTGATGGTAAGTGGCTACCCTCGTCTATAGATATTAGCAATACCAAAACTTCTACTTTAATGGTAGAATTTTTCACCTTTAAACACAGACATCAAAATTTAGATAATCAGGAATCGTCAACTCCTTTGTTACATTTTGAATAGAGTAGGCGATGTTTAATGGCTACCTTTGTCACGATAGAAGTTTCAACGCAATGAACTAAATTTACGTTGAAAATTTCTTGTTGTGACGATGAAAGTTCGAAGACGCCTCGCTTCGTTACAAATGTTTAGGGAAATAAAGATAGTATAATAAATGAAGAATCTTATGGTTGTAGAGTTAGGAATTGTATAATTTCAACCTCAATTAAAATAGAAGAGATGGCAATCGTTACAAAGGTCGGAGTATTGTTTTAAGATACTTTAAATTTATGCTTTTCAAAGGAGAGAAATTTAGTAAAATTGAAATAAAACAACAAGAACTAAATTGGAAATAATATTACAGCGCACAGAATATTAGTTTTACTTCTACAACTAATTAAAATCTTCTGTGTATATATAAAAGGAAAAAGTGGCTGACTGACTGAACTATCAACTCAAACCACTAGACGGATCGGGCTAAAATTTGGGATATAGATTTTTTAGCGGATGCCTACAACTATTAAGATGTAGGCATCCGCTAAGAAAGGATTTTTGAAAATTCCACCCTAAGGGGGTAAAATAGGGGATCGCGGGTGAAACCACGGGGTGGTAAGCTAGTATATAATAAATTCCATGAAATGATCATAATTATGCGAGAAAATTCCTTACTAGCGAGGAGTGTCGACAATGATAAATTACTTTGAAACTTCTTATAATATCCTGTTCCCGATACCGCTCGGACTTATAAATGTATATGCATTATTTTTATATGTATGTTTAAAAATATAAAAAGTAAGTTTTGTAGTTGGAATAAATGATAATAATTAATCAAAACATTACAAATTAATAACAAAATTTTAAATTTTAATTTTATTTTAAATGAGAACTGATTGTATCTAAAATATTTAATTGTGATGTTTTTTTTTTTAAATTGAATGGGCCTGTTTTTGCCTTCTGACCCGTCGAAAGACGAAGACGAAGCCTAAGATGGAGCACGCTTAACCAGAAGAAACCTATTCACTCTGGCCTTGAAAGTCCATAAATTGTAGGAGTCAGGAAACAAAGACGCCGGGAGCAAGTTCCACTCCTTTGCTGTTATAAATGAGGATGCAAAACGTGATTGTCTTGAAATAAAACATTTCAAGGTACTAGCTACTGAAGTTAAAAAAAAAGTCCAGAAGTCAGTTTTCAACTGAGAAAAACTGGTAAGAATCTCAACAAGGTTACATTTTTCAAATATTTTTGAGACAATTTAACCATGTTTAGTTCCATTCATTTATTCAATTTGAAATAAACTAATAACGTTGGAGAGCCAAATCAAAACAGAAATAGAAGAATCTAGAACAATACAACTCTCCACATGAGACCTATCATCCGTAACACTCAACACCGTTTGCATTTCAGCCGTGGATTTCTGTTTCACTACCGCGTGTATTGAGATGGAACTTGGTGTTTACCAGCAAACAGTGCACTCGACTCGAGCACAATAGACTCGTGTGTTTGATAGACCACCTTTGTCAACATCTACCAATATCGAATATGAGAACCTTTACTGTTTTCCAACTAACGTTTAGGTACTGTGTCTGTTTTGTCACAGATCAGTACGTCAGGGACTTGGTTGCTTCGTGTCTAATTTTAATATTAAAATTTAGTGTATTTTTAGCTTTTTTTTTATTTTTATAACTTTTTATTCAGTAAAATAGCATACATATACATATTAACATCGCCAAACTACTTACGCAGTTTGTAGGCGTTGCGCACTTTTACATATTTATATATATATATGAACTATCTTACCAATTACATACATTATATATTATTAATTATACTTTCTTATACATATTACTATTTTGTTACTCTAATAGGTGCTCTTTTAATCTTCTTTTTAAAGTAGCTTTACATTTGATTTTGTTTTCATTTAGCAGTATTTTAGGATACATGTTACATAGTTTGGGAGTTACATATTTTCGAGTTCTTTTGCCGTAATTTAAGAACATGTATGACATTATTTTTTACCAATGTATTTATATTATAATATTTATGGATATTAGGTACCTACATGGGTTGCTACGATGTTGCTTCCAAAAATGATAAAATCTCACCTATAATAACAATGCACACAACGACTCTTTAAAACTTTTGCTTATTATGGGCTTCTACGACGTGATGAGCTAAACACTCGATATCTATTTTTACGGTTCCAGCCCCTATACATCTTATCTTGGCGGGTTTATAGCCTGGGTCCTGGTAATGGTGTTTGCCAAGAGGGGTATCCTGTTATCCAATAGCGCAGTAAGGCGAATTTTTTCATTTATTTATTTGCTAAGTATTATTTGTTGAACCTTATGCTATCACTGCGTCAGTTTTATTTGATATCATCATAATAAAAACCCGATTTGGACCCTTTTATTTATTTTCGCCTTTTACACTGGGGTTCCAATTATATAGATTTTTTGAAGCGGAAGTGATTCTGGGTTTATGACTGTTCTTTTGATCATTTTTTTCTTGTTATCATGATTATAAGTTAAAACATATATTTGGTAGATATAGGTCGGAGTGACAAATCAAAAGGACAGGTCCCATTATTATCAACCTTATGTTTAGAACCCGTAAAGCTCATAATAATAATGGATATACGTATTTTGTAATAAGAACCTTGTTCCACTTTTCCATAGATTTCCAAAAGAAATTTATGTTAAAAGTTATCACAACCTCCATCTGGTAAGTGCATGCAAACATGCAATTTTGCACAAAGAATTTTCTTCAATGTTGACCTATTAACATTTGAATGCCTTAATATTAGTATGAGGACAACTCAAGGTAAAATAATATTGTTCATTACTAGGGTATTTGCCTGTATTCAAAATAAATTATCCAACACTAACCAATGTGTAAAACATCTAAAAAAAAGGGGAATACACGATTATTTTATTAAATTTATCCTTATTATGATTTTTAATGACCAATCTAACCATAAAGAGTATGCTATATAATTATGACGTCACATGCTTGTATTTCATACAAAACTCCATATAAACCTATCATTTTGACATTTCATAAAAAGTTGCTGATTTGAATGTCAGACAAATACCGTTTGATCTATTCATGTTTGTTTTAGAATTTTTATGTTCACAATTCTTTTTGGCATTTTCATAGTATCTCAAAAAGAGTAATGAACACTGAAAATATCTACTATCTTTACCTATATTTGATCAGACAATATACCTTAACTCATACATAAAGCCGTGGGGCGAAATACTAATATATACATCAAAAATATTAACTTATTTTCCAAGAAAGTTAAATTAAAATTAACGAATTAACATGACATACTTATTATAATTGAAATCTACATACTTTATTTAGCAATTAAAACTATTTCTTGAGTCCTATTAAATAGGAGCCACAGTGTCGCTTGCAGTCGGCGACAGCAGTGTCTATGAAGTAGCTGCTGCTTCCAGCTGCGGTCGGTCGCTGAAATCGGTGTCGGAATTTTACCTTTTGATTTACATAGCATGTATTATTGGTTTATTTACAAAATTACGTAATGTTTAGTTCCATTTATAAATTACTAGCTTCCGCCCCGCGGTTTCACCCGCGTTCCTGAGGGATCTAAGGTTTTCCCGGGATAAAAAGTAGCCTATGTGCTATTCCAGACTATAATCTATCTCTATGCCAAATTTCATCCAGATCCTTTTAGCCGTTCTGGCGTAATTGAGTAACAAACATCCATCCATTCAAACTTTAGTAGGATAATTGTTCCCAGGCCTCAATAAATAAAGGTACCTACTACATAGCTGTATTTTTTATCCATTTAGAAGAAATAAACTGTTAGAATTAGGTATCTGGTCTTACTGTACTAAATAACTTTACCTCTGGCCAAGTACTGGACATCTTGTAACATGCAAATGTGCGGTTGTTGGATCGTGGCTAGCGCTGAGCACTGTTAATACTATATAGCACCAACTTTGTGAGTCAGATCGATTGCGCTTAACAAGTTTGATCACGGTTATTGATGAGTTTACTGTTTTACTTGTTAATATTCAGCTGAGAAATTATGATTAATTTATATTACTTTCCGTCTGATTCATGCGCTTCATTATCTCCGCTCTCAGTAAAGTATGAAGTATTATGTTCTCTATTCAAGAAAATTATCTATAAATCATGAAGGAAGATAGATCTAAAACAGAGAATAAGGTTCAAGATAACTGGCTATGTAAGAAATTGGTAGAGGAGTTTTTTTTTATTATAGTGACATGAAGCGATCATGTTTTGAGTATTCCTTATTGGAGTAAGGAGCGAGGATTTAAGTAAAAGTGATGCGAGATTTGCGAAGGCTAAGTTAAAGCTAAGCTACATCAATCAAAGTAAGACACTTGTGAGCGACATTACAGTGAAATGTGAACAGGAACTTAGAACAGAATAAATTATATTTTACTAGCTGTGCCTTACGGTTTCACATAACCGATATGAATTAAGTATCCTATCGTCATCTTCAAAATACAAGCTGCCGTTTGGAGTACTATAATTGCACTGGTTCCATAGTTATGTCGTCAAAACTAATTTATCTAGTATAGGTATATATAAAAATCATTGCTTTCACATCTGTTTGTTTGTTTATTTGTAGGTACGGTATGCGCTAATTCATTCATCAGATTGCGGTGAAATATTGGTGAGTTGTTGTGCGGATGCGATGGTTTGTGACAAAATAAAAGAAAAAACATAAAGAAGTAGGTATTGCAACACACGCTGGGAATTAACTAATAAATATATATTTAAATCAAGCTTTGTAGGTTTGTTTGTAACGTATGAATAACTCCTATTCCATTTCCTCCACCATTCATCCGACTCCGATGAAACTTTGGCGAGTTGTAATGCACATTCCCGTAATAGTTTCTGACAAAGGAAAAAAAAAGAAACATTGCACGCCGTGAATTAGCTTAATTTATAAAAAAAACATGCCCTATGTTCCATATGTGGAACGATAGTTTGAACCGACACATAAATCAACACCTCCATGCAATAACAACGTAACTATTTTTTTGTGTTTGTTGAGGAGACAGAATTTAAAGTTTAAAAAAATGTACCATGTTCAAAACGACCCGTACCATCTTTGAAGCTGTCACTATCTAATCTTATTTACGTGCACTATTTTTATGTACGGTTAGGTTGTAAAAGAAAAGATGATTTCATGGTTTTTCATGACTTACGTGAAAAACAATACATTGAAATGTCACACAACTTACGTGGACAAGCATTGTATGTCAACATACAATGCAGTAGCCAATTAGCTATAGACAGTAGCATTACGTTTTGTATTTATAAACCCCAATTTTGTCTTGTACAAAGATTGTATATAATATTACCACAAATGTTACAATGTTATTGTATTTGATTGACTAGCTACTCGTAATATTTTCTATACTAAAACAAGTTGCAATGATATTGTTGAAAAAAAAATACTTTTTTGGTATGTTACAATACTTTGACATTTGTATATTTTAAAAATGAATGGGAGCAGAATTACAATGATTGTACAGAAAAAAATGTATTTTTTTTTTACATAGCATTATCATTGTAACGCAATTTAAGGAAAAAATTAGTTACGATGTTAGTGCATGGAGGTGTCGAAATATGTGGGTTTCCAAAAGATGTTGAACAAATAAAAGTGTTACTGTAATCAAAAATGTACTCAGCTGACATTTATTTACTAAGAAACTGCTTATAGTTGGATCCGTGATAGTTTAGGGTTGGCAAGTTATTAATTAGCGAGCATTTCTGTATACTTAAGCTAAGTTGTGTGCTTGAACTTGTAGTTTGCGTTTGTTGATTGCGATGAGAAATTACGGTGTTGAGGGTTGCGGAAATAAAATAATTCATGTATATTGTTTTTTACTTTTGGTCCAATGTAGTAAAAGAGCGGGTGCAATAAAAACTTCCTTCTTTATTTCATGAAAAAGTAAAAAAATTAAAACGATTCTCGAAACATTGTTCGAGAAATATTGCTCGGAACTTGACTGCAGCTTTTCTGGCCGCTCGTTGCAAATACAGAGTTTTTTTCCTCTTAAATCGCCCACAAAACTGTATAGGCACAGGTCTTTCAGAATTTCAATTTAACTTGTAATAACTTGCCCAACTTGTCGAAATTAGCTTCGGGGTAAATTTTCAAATTCACGAAGTGGGGGAGCGGTCCTCCAGTTTCGAAAATTGCGAACTTGGCAAGATTATTTCACATTTAATACTTTAAGTGTTGAGTTGTGCTTTTACATTGTTAATTATTCATCTAATTTTATCGTAAAAAAATGTGATGGATCTGTTTCGTATTTATCCTTTTACATAGATTACAAAGAAATATCTGGATTTAATAATGATTGATACTGATTACACACATGACGTCCGACATCTAAGTGTCAAGTCAAATTGATTCCATTGAGTGAATGCACGCAAATCTATGAACTGCGACTGTGACAGTTCATAATAATTATGGTTGCTGGAATTAAAAAACAGATTATAAATAGTAACAAACAATAATAAAAACTAACAGTGTAGTAAAGTTAGTGGGTTGTGGTGTAGAAACGAGGTCAAAAAACAATCAAGTGTCTCGGTAAAGGATTGAAATCAATTTGTCGACTACATATTTCCATCTGTAAAATACAGTAGCCAAATATTAAAGGCTAGACAAAAATTATTTCCTTGCCTGTACCCAATGTACGTACATTCGCAAAATAAATGAAACATGAAACACTAGTGAGTCGAATAAAGAAAGATTACATACCTACGGGGAAAAATATATTTTAGTTTCGTAGCCGAGGAACCTGTCAATATGTTGGTAAGGCAATTTTGTAATAAACCTTCGACATTATGTTCCAGCTTTTCATTCTGGTTCCTTAAACAAAGGACTGGGGGGGGGGGGGGGGTTTTCTGAGAAATTCTACATTCTACTAAATATATCAAAGAAGTTCCTACTATTCCAGCTACATGAGAGCCAGATCCTAGGCTTTGTGTGCTTACCACCTTCGGCCACATCATCACCTACAATAGTGAGATTGTGGTCAAACACAAGCTTATACAAAGTAAAAAAAACAAATATCTTTATGATGAAAATATGTCAACAATCATTGTCGAACTCGAACATACGACAATTATGATTTCAAACATATAATTTATTAGATGTCTCAGATATCTCTTGTTACGTAAAACTAATCTTCAATTATTCAATCTTCAATACTTACATTACATTCAATCTTTAAAAAATATTATACAACAAAAATATTAATTAAAATTTTCATTTGGAATAAATTGTAATCTACGTCCATTTATATAACTAGGTCGATTTGTGAGCGTCCTTTTGTTTTCCTGTTGCTCTATTTGGTATTTCCTATTTAAATTCCCCATTTCTCTACACCACACCCTTTTGCGTACATCTAGCTCGGCTCATACGGACGCCATTTTTTTTATTGCGCAGAATATGTAACACTAGATTAAAATGAGCATATTTTAAAATATTCAGTCTCTGGTTTGACCTTTTATTTTATTTTTAACTAGCTGTCCCCTGAGGTTTCACCCGCGTTCCCGAGAAAAAAAGTAGCCCATGTCCTTTTCCATACCATAAGCTATCTGCGTGCCAAATGTCATCGCGATCGGGTCAGCGGTTTAGGCGTGAAATGGTAACAAACAAACAACCAAACTCACATTCGCATTTATAATATTAGTTAGGATTAGGATTAGTTAGGATACCTACCTACTTAGGATTTAACTCAACGATCATTTTATAATCTAACTCTCCGACATATGGGTTTCATTACACTATTTTCCGTTACCTCGCAATTAAATCATTCCTGAAGAAGTTTTTATCAAGTAGATACCTAGGTACTTTGACGTTATTTCTTCTGCACTTTCTCTAAATAATTACACTCTGTACATAGGTCCTACCTATAGAATTTTATCGCTTACGCCGACTGAAGTACCATTTATTCGTTAAAAATTATGTAAATAGTGTAAGTAATTAAATTATACAGTTATTAGATTTTAAGTCTGATTTTTCAATGGCCAGATAAACTGTATTCTAGTTTGAATTTATATTATATTATTATTATATTATTTATAAATAATTAATTTGAAATTAAAACAGTTTTTGTATAGATTTATTAGAGGAATAGCTTATTTATGGTTTATCTAGCGATTGAAATAATCGGCCCTTTATTATAAGTAGTTGAAGGTAAGTAAATCCGCGTACATACATATGTATACCTAAAGGATTTGTCATGCGAGTCGGTAATCAACGCTACGTTATGGTACGACAATTAGTATAAAATTGTCTGTGACTCACACTTGGAAGTCAAAGGACGTTATTATAGAGATTTACTTTGTGGTTTTGTAGGTGATAATCACTAACTAGCCAATTCAATAAGTAAAATAATTCATAGTAAGTATAAGTACTAGTATAGTAGTTATTTATTATGCCTACCTACTAGGAAGATATTTTGAGTTGTCATATTTTTGTATGCTACGAGTAGGTTCGTCATACTGTTATTTTTTTACTATGGATAAACTCTGATATCACAAAACAAGTCCTTTTAAAATTACTTCGGAAGTAATAATATTACTCAGCCGTCAATTGGTTTATGTCAGTCCTGGACATTAATGTAATGAATAATAATTGTAATTAATAAAATGATTGGGCAATGATACCTTGCGATAAAGTCGTCGAATGCCTTGGCGTGACCTCGTTTTTTGTTTATTTATTTAGATTGATGGTAGTAGGTATACATTTAAAAAAAAAACAGGGTTATGACCATAATAGCTACGCTTGGCAAGCGTGCTAGTGACTACAGTTTATTTTTAACCCTAGAAAATACTAAACATAGCAAACACCTACAATTTTGCTTACGTTAGTAACACTTTTTTAACAATTCAAGCATGAGATTGTTCATTTACGGCCAGTTGGAACATACACGGTTCCGAGCTAATGTTTCATGACTTTAGCCAGTGTGAATAAATTAATGGGCTACGCAGTGTTGCCACGAATTGTGGCACGAGTTACCAGAATACAGAATTATTACAAGCAAACCGATCCTAAATGGACAGTTAACTGTGCACTCATTTACCAGTTTGCTTTTAATTAGTATTTGGTTCATTTTAAACGAGTTATTATAGTGTACTATTCTTGCATATATAAGCTCATTATAACTCAAGCTTTGAGTCAAAGTCTGTTTTTTGTACTGAATAATTTAGTTTTGTTTTTGGTTCTAATTTGAAAACTTTTCTATATGTAAATGTTTGCTTATTTTGTAGCTAATTTATATAATAATATTATGGAGCAGAGCATATTAAGAGCTCTAACAAACATTCTTTGTGTAATATTTAATACGGGACTACAATTATTTTCGTAATTTAAAATGAAATTTAGGAATATTAAAATTTTGTTGACTTATTTACGTGGCTTATGCACCTTGCGTGCAGTTTTAAAAAAAAACTTCAATAAGTGGACAATTCTTGTACAATATAATTCCATCAAAGTTTTAATGACTAACTTATCTCTATCTACTATTCTAACATAAGAACTTGAAGATGTAAACCAACCAAGGACTAACTAGTATTGTTATTGAGACTATTGTCTCTGAAATTGTACTCCTTTAATAGAAACGGTCCATATATCAAGTAGCGACAAGTCGCAATATAGGAACAAAGGACGCTCAATCCTTGCCACATTGAAACAAACTTCATAGTAATCCCACGCAGATAGTTGGCCATAACACTTTGGAACTTCTTTACCAAATAAAATTCAAGCGAAAAGTTAGTTACACTACACATAAGTTCTTTATTAGTCCGTTTCTCGCTTCAAGTTTCTGGAGCATTTTGCCCAATAGTTTTGCAACTGCAATTTTGTTTATAAATATGAAAGCTTTTTAAAATTTATAGCAGAGTTATGTAAATTATGGGCTTTTGGGCCGAAATATATGATATTTGCACGATGGAAGGGTTCTCAGCATTTGTAAATTACACTTGACAATATTTATTTTTAATTTTCTACTTTACCTCCCAAAATTAACCTTCCAAAATTGTTTTTCGGTTATTTATACTTTTTGCCCGTAATTGGGTCATCTAACTGAAATATGTACCAAATTTCAATATTTTTCATCAAATAGGTACACTCGAAAAAATAGCCTGTGACAAATAGCCATGGACAGACACTAGTGACCCTTTAAATGTTCTGCATTCCATCGAATGTACAGAATAAAAATGCTAATTAGCATGGCATTATTTTGTAAAGACTTGAGTCTCATAAGATCTCTCCTTATTGTTTTATATATATTTATTGTTAGCGTCTTCTTCACGGGAATTGGATACGAAACAGATAGGATCATAAGGTCACTACTGTCAATTCGATGCATTCTTTCTTTTGCGCCTAAATTAGATCCGTCATTAACGTCACATGTATAAAATGACATTGATCAGGGATGGATCATCAATTCTGATCAGGCTGATCATGAAACTGGCCTCAACACCACAGTAGGTATAAAAGCAGCTGTAACTTAACAGCCAATATTTGCCCTTACCTACCCTTTAATTTGAGCCCCCACTTTTTAATTAACCAAGTCTCGAAGTTTGCTTTGATTTTCAAACAAATTCATTTGAAAATTATCCTCAAGATGTAAGTAAAATAAAATTCAAATACTTTTGTAAGTAAGGAGACCTATTTCAGAAAACAAACAGAACGCTTATACAAGCCGAATCTGAAAACCGTTCAGACCGAGCACATATTTTTTCCTGAGCAAATTTACTTAGAGACAACGGCGGGTATAGCTATCTTTATATCACAAAAGAACTGGGAAAGCCTAAAAGCATTCGGTATATTTTAGAATGTTGAAACATAGATATTATGTGATCATAAAATTCTCTGTTCAAAATCAGAAAGGCCGGCATTTGAAACGTAATAGCGTCAGCTGCACCCAATATAAATTCGGTCCAGTTCATTCGAAAATAAGTGCACTGAGATTTTACGAGGAACTTGGGAACTTTAAAATCTTTTTGTTCTTGTTTTGTTCTACTTGTTTTAATTCCGATGGTTGGATGCTCGAGAAACAGGGTATGTTCTTAATCTAAGTACTTTCAAATGTTTGTACGGCTAAAAAATATTGTAGAAAATTACAGCTGGAAAAACGAAAATAACTTTAATATAGTAACGACTTCTTCTTATTAAGGTCGCCTACTACATATTATGTAGTTTGTATAATTTATATGGTTTTGAAAATAGGAGTTGTACTAGAGAATTAAATAAGCAATTTTCAAGGGGACTTTTCAATAAAAAGTTTGCCAGATCTTATTAAAAGCAAACTTCCGAATCATGCGTTTAAATTCAAATTTCGTAAGTGCATGTGAAATGTACTATGATTTTTTTCCGTTTTTTCGGCCAGTTTCTAGATCCAATCAACCTGAAATTATGCACACAGCTTTATGAGCTGATGCAGCAGGTAATACCTTCTAGACTATCGATCTCTTTTCAATCCCCAATACGCCATTTTACAGCTCAAATAGGTATCTACTTGGAATACAGTGCTTTTGCAACGCGCTATGAAGATTAATAGAACCTTATTCCTCAATGGTAGGCATTTCGTATTCGGGATCCATTTTCTAATAAGTAAGTAGTTCCATTTATTAAATGCCGTAACGTTTACCTGATGCTGCAACCAGAACACAACCAATTGACACTTTGGTGATTAAAGATATTTATTTTATAAGAGTCTAACTCACTCGTATTAAAGTACTTTGTTACTTTGTATAAATAAATAATAAATAAATATTCTGGGACATTCCTCACACACGGCCATCTGACCCCAAACTAAGCAGAGCTTGTGCTATGGAAGCCAGATAACTGATATACTACATACTTATATACAAATTACACCCAGACTCAGGACAAACAGACATGTTCATGCACACAAATGTCTGTCCTGAGTGGGAATCGAACCCACGACCTATGGCGTGATAGATAGGGTATTTTACCAACCACCCGGCCCCAACCGGCCCGTCAGTAATCTTAAATTTTACTTAGTTTATCAATATAATAGGAAAAACAACTGGAATTGGTGAAGGAAAAAATGCTATAATATTCATTCTTTATCTGTTATATTGTTAAATATGCACAATTCGGTTTACAGTTTTAAAATGAAACCATTTTGCGAGTTACAAGCTCTTGTTAATTAAATACCCATGTATCAGAACTATTACACTACCGACTGTTTCATCGAATGAATTTCCAATATTTATTAATACATGCAGCGATTGCTACAAATTTGTATATGGGTATATAATAATTTTGCTAGCATAAGATATATCTTCTTTTATACCAAAAAGATTTCATTATGCCCAAAGTATACCCATATACAAATTCGTAGCCATCGCCGCATGTAATTATTTTTTTTGGAAATTAATTCACTGAAACAATCAGTAGTTTAATAATTCTGATTCATCAGTATTATTGGGAGAGCAAAATATTATTACTAATTAGTTATTTTATAACGGAAGTAAAAGGTCTATCTGAATATTTATAAACATTTTCAGAAACTCAATACTTGTGAAACAATTTCATTAGGACACCCAGCAGCATATAAACATATATTGGCATAGTTATTTACACCACACACCGCCGGACAATTTCCCCTACACCGCGCAACCAGGACACAGGAACTAACGCTCGTTAGTTCCGCCGATTAAAGCATAGATTAGCCACATTAGCGTACATTGCACGTATGCGGTGGGTCACAGCCATCGATGGTAATTGAATTAGTTCAGCAACACGCGACCGAGCGAGGTACAAAGCGTTCTTTCGATCCTTCCGACCGGACGCGGGCGGTCGCACAATCGGATTACTCCCGCGGATTTAAACCTGTGACCTGGATCTTCCGGGCTCTGGCTTCGACTTCTGTTTAAGTTGTATGTAATCCATGATAGTAAGACTGTTCGGATCGAATTCCGCCATTTCGTGTACCATCTTCTGTAGATGTGCTTTTAGACTATAAAAAATACTGATAGATACTTTAATAGGAACAGTTTTTAACTGTGTTAAATATCTGGAATTTGTTAAATTGAATTACTTATGCTAAGTACTAGAAGTTATAATGGACATACGTTCTGTTTGTTTTGTGTCCACTGTCCAGGTGTGAATATATCTTTATTAAAATATTATGAAGTAGTAAGCTAAGTACCTATATCATTTAACTGGTCCCCGTATCACAGGCTTTTTTTATGTTTTAAGGTAGTAATCATACAAAGCCTTGAAGGGAATACATACCGACGATCGTAAGTGAAGACTTTCCTACACTTCATACTTTTTTAAAGATTTATGTCAGTAATAAAGATCTAGACGTATTCTTACGTACATATGTATATATTAACATCAGCTGTTGTTTAGTGCCAATTAATTAATGTTAGTACGCTGGACAATAATAAGTAATAGATAAAAACTAGTAACAATCACCAAGACGCTATGTTATAAGGAGACCACAACTAGGGCTGATACTCAAGTATATTGTAAGGGATCTTTAGCAGATACCAGATTATAAAGTACCGGTTTTATCGAAAGGCTTTCACGGCTTTCGACTAAAACCTCCCAAGGGTTATTCTGTTATCGGTAATAATTTATGAGTACCCGAACCTAGAAATGGGAACGTATTATGGAGATTCGATTTGCAAATATATTTTCTGGATACCTGTCGTTATGAAAGGTTTGCACTCAAAACCTTTTATAATTATTAGAAGTAAAGTTTTATGGATTTTAATATTTTTAAATTTTTCGTAGGTAAAATGTCGAGCTATGGATTAAAAATAATGCCTACAATAAAACCATCATATAAAAAATATTGCTTTCGCATTCATGACTATTACGCTCAGTAAATAATAAAGCAACAAAAAACAACGTAAGATCATAAAAATACTCCCCGCGAGCCCTTTAATAGACTACGTCGCGTCGTAAAGTGTAAAATTCCTTTTACTCGCGGAAATGTTTCTGTTTTCTATATGTATGCGAGTTTTATGGACATACGTAATAAATAGCATCGGTGGATGGTAACCTTTTGAAAGTGGACGATCTGTGACCGGACACGATTCTTTGACGCCGTGAAATTCACAGACAGCGCAGACTGGCGCAGACTTGGTATAATTATTTTTAAAATAAACCCAAATGTTGGTTTTGTGACGCTACTAACTCTTAAACGCATAGCAAAATAAGATAGAAAAAAATACAAAGCCTAGCCTTCAAAGCGCACCCGAATAGGCATTTTCTGGGAAAGCATGAACATCATTCTCACCTCTTGCCGGAATGAGTGAGTTGTTTATCAAACGCAAGGTCATTCTAAACATAAATAAGCAAAACTAATAAGGTGTCGTGGTACACCCGAAAGATGCGAAGGGTACTTTCAAATTGAATTATGCGGTGATTCATCGCCGCGTTCGTTACACATTTTGTGAGTTAGGTCCCCATTCCGAACGAGCTTGTTCGTAGAAATCGCTTAAAAGCAAAAACAGTGTGGTTTTATTCAATAACATCTTCATCCCGCAAAAATGGTCTAAGAAGTGGGTATATATTTGACAGCTTTATCCTCATGACAATCGTCACATTATGTATGTCTAGTCGAGCCTGATAGACGAACTTACTTCGCATCAGCTTCTCCCACCATATCGTCAATAATTGTTGTTGAAATAAAATCAGTGAATATTGAGTTTTACATATTCTCAGTAAGATCTTGTTATGAAAGTATTATTCAGGTAGCTTCAAATAAGCTTTTGGCTGTATTGATTCAATCGCCGATAACTGTTACTAAAAGGTAAAAGTATCGAGTCTCCGATAGCTCTTATTTCAGCCATGTTACACGTCGCGTGCCCTTTTATCTTTGTTTGTCATAAAAGTGACAAAGTTTGCACATTTACTCGGTACGCATGGCGCGGTAAAGTATTTTTACGTTTTCGCAAAAAGGAGTTATTACCGTAATGAACTTTGATGTAAATGTATATAGTTATACTTCTCAAAGGCTGTTCCATTATTGGTTATTAGGTATCTAACTTCACTTCTTTAGTAAGCAACTTTTGTGAAGAATTCGAAGCTAAAGGAGTGGAAAATATTCCTGAAGATTTTGGAATGTTTCCTAAAACAATGCGTTTGTTGTGGTTAGTCAAATTATTTACTCTGTACCTTAAAAGGGTCTGTTTAAGATAATGTAAATAATATGAAGATAATTGAAATCGTTTCAAGAATCATACGACCACTCCGTATGATTCTTGAAACTCTATCTTTGTAAAATATTAATAAACTCATAATAAAACCTTTCACATGGAAAAAATGTTGATAGAAGCATATTGTTATATAACAATGGACCTTCTTTACTTACTTAAAAGTAATAAATATAAAGACAAACGATGCGTCGTAATGGTTGAAAGCTAGGGAAAGTGGCTGGACTGAAACCGGATTCGGTCTGTTGACACATCCTTTGATACTAACGCGTCGTGACGTAGGTACATAGAAAAACCTTTTATCTTACTTTTTCATGTCGCTTATACTTTTGTCTGATAATGGTCGGTTTCTCTCGCGTTTCCAGGATCAGGATAAAATGTAGCCTATAGTCGGCCCGTAAACTATATCTATGGAAAAAAACACGTCAATCCGTTGCTCTATTCCTGTATGAAAGAAGATGTTAGTTACAACAAAGCATAACTTTTGCATTTATATTAATTGTTGGGGATAAATAATAAAAAAAGGTCTACATAATATGTAGCCCGGGATTAGTAATGTGCCCGAGAGATGGTGACGATGTTCACCACATAGCACGTAGGGACTTTAAGCATCTTTGGTGAAATTGTGGGTGCAAATAGGACCTCTGCAGTATTTTTGTTTATTATTTTGCAGTTTAGTCTATTATTAGATTAATAGCTTTCCTAAGGGACGTTAAAGGACTTACCCACGTTTTCCCGTAAAAAAGTATTATATTTTATTCCAGAATAGGATCTACCTATGTGCCAGGTATCTTCTAAACATGTTCAGTTATAACAGCGTGATTGAATAACAAAGATACTACGATAAGGGATCGGGGACTTTATATGATGTATTTCCTACTTGTGTCTATGATAAATTAAATGGTTTAATGGGTCTCCAACGTATAGGTGCTAACTAGTTTGGGACCCGTTGATTTATTTCTTTCACTTGAATATAAGCTTAATCAATTGCTTAAATTACTTTATGTCAAACGTTATGACTCCCACTAAATTTCACGTTAAATATTATTCTTATACTTTAAATGAAAGTTGAGTTACGTTTGTATGGAATAGACGAGGTAGCGGCAGCGCCTCTTAAGCAGTTCTATACTAAGCCTGATACTCAAGTAATATTAGTGCTCCAAATCACTTTACTTTTAAAATTTATTATGTAAGTAAATACCTACCTAAGTTTGCTCCTTTCAAGTCTTTTGATAAATTATTCAGTGAGTACATTGCTCTTGAGAAAGTGTGTGCTAGGGTTTAATATAAAATTCGGTAACTAAAACATATAATTTTTTTTAAAAGTACTTTTATTAATGGGTTAACTTGGTTCCCTACGATAGGTACGTTTTATTTTTGGAGCGTGAATTGGAACAGCTTTCGTTGTGTAGGAAAAATCGTTTAAAAAGTAAATGTGGCTATAAACGGAATTGTTTCCCGTCTTATAAATAACATCCAGTGGTAACATAATCAATAATGGACAGTGATTATGGATAAAATAACGCACCGTCATAGTACCTACTTAACACGATCGAGTTTTACTTTGTTTTATTCGATGTAGGTACTTAGATATTTCATCTAAAGCTAGCTATATTAGTTTTAGAACCTATTTTACTTATGTAATTAAAACGCGCTAATTATGTTTTCATTTAAGTGCTAACATATAAGTGTATTGCGAAACTTCGAGAACATTGTTTTTGTTCTAACTTAGATTATATTTTCAAAGTCTTCAAAATACCGGCAACTACGAGTACATACGAGAAGATAATAAAAACAATAAAGAAAAACAAATTAACACAGATATTACATACTCAGTATATTATTTCCACTACCTACGTAGCGCAGTGATGCCACCCTTTTTTTTTTTGTCAGTTGGTTGACAAGCAGGCAAACGGTGCACTTGATGGTAAGTTGTTACCGCCGCCTATGGACATTTGCAATACTAAGGGTTGCCGATGTATTGCCAACCTTGAAGAACTCTTTAACACCCTTTTTGAAGAACCCTAAATCGTAACACTGAGGGAAAACCGTAATGGGGAGCTAATTCTACATCCCAGTGGGAACGTACCATTGCATCTTGCGTCTGATTCCAAAGAAGTCGTAAGTAATATGTATATTACTATTACCAGTTTTAGTGATATACATAGTACCTACATCTAAATGTATGGTTACTATACTTAATAAAAATAGAAAATATCCTCGAGTCTGGCGACGTTGCCTATCGGCAAGGCTTCCAGCAGGCTGGCAGCGTTTCCACAAAATTTATTAATTTGATGATGAAAAATATTAAGGAATAAAACTGCTCTTAGTTGCAGTATTGGCAGCAAGCCAAGCGGTTGCTGCACGGAAAACGATTATTCCCATTTTGACTTATTATCCAGTCCGTGCAAACTATTTTAATATTTCTATCTGAAGTACTAAATGGAATACGCTATTTGAATAATTCTTGTTTGAATAGATGATCTCAAGTCTCAGTTTCTACTGTTTCATTAAGTCTAAGTTGGGTAACAAGAGGACTAGAAACTTTGCAACATTGGGTACTTAGGTACTGCATAATTGCCTCATTTCGAGCATTGTATAATTAAAATTTAACATTCTTGTTTATCGGGTGTTACCTATAAATTTTATACCAATTGTAACATACCCCAGCGTTAAACTAATCAGATTTTATATTATCATCCCCACCTAAGGCTTTATTCCTCTCCATGTTCTACTTTACATAAATCAAATAAAAAATCATGATTGTAATTGTACTGAAACATCAATAACAGCATTACATCGAAGGCGGTTCAGATATCGATCTACAAACTCAAGCTGTAGCTGAAAGTGGGACGTAACGACGAGCTAAGTTTAAACGCCTGCAGATATTGCGTTAGGGAACTCAGCACACCAACTTTGTTTGCTTATTATCTATTCCACGCGATACTAGTTCGAAACCCAATCAAGGTTTACACCCTTTCACATCGACTGTATATCATAAACTTGGCAAGAGCAGTTCACTAATAAGCCTACCTTGCTTAATATAATGTAAATTTGTCGAATATAACCAGCTGTTACATAGAAAGTTACGTTTTGTTCATACGAGCTCTGCTTGGCTGTGTTGATGTCACTTTAGGTTTGTGATCACAAATGAGAAGGTTGTTTAATGGTACTCGAATGCTTGCTCACAGGAATCTAAACGGCTTCTTATTAAAGTGGTACCTACTGCTACAGTTTAATTTTGGAAGATTGGAAGGTGGATCTCATAATATAATAATATGTTTACTGGTATAACAATTTCCTAGAACTAGTTACATGAATGGAGCGTATTCCTGATTCTAGTTTAGTAGGTATGTATAGTTTAAAGTAAGGTATTACTCAATGTTATATAATGAATTTTATTATTAAATATAGGTAGGTACTGTAACTTTTTGAGAATTAAAAATAATAGTTATTCTATTATTTTTTAATTATCTTTTGTATTGATATTTTTTTAATTCTTTACGCGCAATGAGAGACAATTTTCAAGGTCCAAATTGACTTTAACATGATATAATATATGCTACGGATTATTTAATACACACTTTTGATTTAGTCTAGCGCTGTGATTCTTCAAATTTTTGCAATATCCTCTTATTTTAAAATACCTACTACTAATAATACTACCTATATGCTAATAATTATCCGTTATGCCAATAATTACATTAAAAAAAATAAAAAAACATTTTCTGCTTAGTTGGCCACAAACACCTCAACTTGAGCTATTCAAACAATGAGAACGCGAGGTTTCCATCAAAGGAAAAATATCTCCACACGAATGGAAGGAATGTCTTTCACGCAACCCACGTAGGCCTTCGTCATTATGTAAATCAAAAGGTGCGCGCCAGAAAACAAAATAACTGAAATGCCATAATATTCATGCATGCATAGAATTTCTTGCATTATGTAATTAGAACTGAAGCGTGTCCCAGTTGTGATAAAATAATTCTCAGTTCTGCTAGATTCGCTGCACCAACAATTTAGTCGCAAAATGCTAGTCGACTATTCGGTGTAATCAAAGAAATGTTTGCGAAGGATTTGGTGGAATTGAGGTTCTAAACGTTCCTTAATTACTTATAGGTTTATTCTTGAACTCGGTAGTTAGTGCTCCATAATTTTAGTCGCTATTAATACTCTTTGAAACGTTACGTTATTCATAACAAATGAAAATTGTACTAAAACAGTCGGAATAAACAGAATAAAATTTAAATACATCGACAACAAAACACGAACTAAAATAGTTAACATATGTTTTAGATTTATTTGCACATTATGGACACAAAATAACACAACTATCCAACGCAATGGTTAGGTACTCATTCAAACAAACTTTGATGAGATTAATGGCAGTATCTTGTTCGAACTCTGAAACTGGACTTAAATCGATGCATTCATAGTTAAACTTTCTAGTAGCCTTATCTCCCATTTCTGTTATAAATGTTTGAAGGATGATATTATATAATTTAATTATGTTGCTAGTAGCAAAGGCTAGTTGTATAAATTTCCTCCAGAATTTGTAATGATTACACAAGTAAACTATTGTAGATGCAAAGCTAGCTCAAAACAGTGAAGCAATAGTCGGCACATTCAAAACAAGTTTGAAAACAGCTCCCAGAGGTGGTGTTCTTAATTAAACTCTACATCTAGCACTTGCATGGTATTTAGAGCACCATTTTAAATAAACAAATTGTAGAATTTGAGAATGGAAAGTTTGTATTGCACATTTAGGTTGCATAATCAAAATTCTTGTTTTGCAGCAAGTGTAGGTAGGTAGGAGTAGGTACTTACGTACCTAATCAGACGAATATCATATCCAGCCACCAAATAATTTAGAACTAGATTTATGATTGGCATAAAATTTGCATCACTAATGTCCGCAACACTAAAAGAAAGAAAGAAAAACATTTATTCATGACAACACACAAACTAGCATCCAATAAACACAATACGTGAAAAGTTCACGCTGAACGTAAATTAGTCTACGGGGGAGAACGATACTCCTGCAGCTATTACCGAAATAGTACAAATAAACCTAATGCTTCCATTGTAAGTGAAACCGCACGACTGAGTTGTACAGCGTGAAATTTTACGACTGTCTGTGACGCGTTGCGTGTATTGTGCATTCGTACTCGACGTTTTGCATATTTAACATCATTAATTGCTCAACTAGTTATGTCCGTTTCGCACTTGCACGTGGTTTAAATGGTTGGATAGTTTGAGTTAGTTTGTTCATGTTTTTCTTTGAGCTAGCTGTAATATTTAAAGATAATAGATACTAAATTGTTACTGTAGCTAGAAAATAGCATTATCACAATTGCAAAAAAGAAATTATTTCTGTTTAAATGAGGTGCATCGATCATGCAGGGTCCAGCATCCATTTTTTTATTCCTGCCAATAAAAAAATCTACTGAATATGGCGCCAACGATTAAAACCTGTCTACGTGACACGACGAAGCAACGAAATTTAAGCAAATTGACACATAATTATATCGTATGTGCTAGGCGAATCTGCCTCTAGGACCATGGTAAATCCTTTACTGAGTGGAGCTTAACTAGGTCAACCGTATTTTAAGAGCATTTTCACACGGCAACAATTTCATAGCTTCTCCCGAGCTAATTCATGAATTAATTTTACTTAAATAGCTCACACACTTTTCAAAATCATCTTGGCTTCAATTTAATTCTAAATTTATTTTTACATCTACATCGATACGAGAATTCATATCGATATAGATGTAACTTCATTCATATTTAATTCCTCTGTCTCGAGATTACATTCCAGCCTCAGTCGGGCAGATTGTGATTGCGGTTATTTATCTTATTACGAGCGACACAACGGCCATTATCCTTTGTTTATCGCCTCAGGGCCTGGCATTGTGGTCGACGTCATTAAAACTTAATAATGGTGGATTCAATCTACCGTAGGCTGCGTTTTACCGCCCGCCAACCATGTGTTTATTGTGAAAAGGGAGGAAAAACCCTTTGTGATTTTCGTTTGCTCAGTTTTTTGTGGCTCGCAGTGGACAGACAGGATAATTGGGAAGGACGCTTATAATCTTGATGTTATATTTTTGGTCAACTCCAAAATAGGAAGGATTTTCTTTGATGCACGTAATAGAAAATATTTGTTGAGTTTTAGAGAGCTCTTGTAACAAAATTGCTGAAATTAGATTCGGTTGTTAGAGTCTGTTGAAAAAATTGGATTGATATTGGAGAATTATTAGATGTCGCAAAGGTTTGGGAAAATAATCACGTCATCTTATAATATATTGGCAATATTACTTATTTAATCATAAATAATAAAGTAAATAATATTAAGTCGCCAGAGCTCATCGGGGAGAGGGGAAGGGTTGGCAACGCGTGAGTGATACCCGTGGTGTTGCAAGCATTCATAGGCGACGGTAGCCGCTTACCATCAGGCGGGCCGTATGCTTGTTTGCCGACAATGTTGTATAAAAAAAATAAAGAAAATGTTTTAATTTGAAATGAAAAATGAAATGAATAATTTTTAATGTCAAAATTGAATCCTTGATGATGTTTGCATCAAATATTAGCAAAAGTATACAAAATCATGAACGTGGCCTTCAGTTTATTATTTAATTTAAAGTTCAACCCACCTTTTGGTAAATTAGTGAGGCGAACCTAGCTGAATTAACGAACCACGTGATCTTATTAGCTACCTCACTCAAGCCATTAGGTTGCCCCCGCGCTGAGGCTGTATTGTGCTTGAGCCGTTCAAATTTAATAACACCCAGGTACTTTAAGAGAGGTAAATTCTGCTTAAATGGTGTTATAAGACAAATGTGGCTCGAACAAATATGCTTTTGGCTGAAACCTTCGCGAAAACAGTATTTTAATACTAAAGGTAATTTGCTTACGTAAAATTGAAACATAATAATATTTATGTTAAGTCGCTACATAATTTGTTTTTGTATACTCGTAAAAATAGTTTTGACGACATCTCTGATTTATTTTTTAAGGTACCATGTATTTTTTTTCAAATCAATGATTAATTTAGGCCTTTGCCATAACGTTAGGTAAGAAAAGATTAAAGGACGTACACACAGTCATGTTGGTATTGGGACAAAGTTGAAGGTAGTTCTAAGCCCAACTCTTATTGACAGCTTAAAATGGGTGCACATGAGTAGATCAAGAAAAATAATCATGTAATTTCTAATAAAAACCCGCCTCTTATAAAAACATCATTACTTACATACATAATATGAATTCATAGAACATAAATTTGAAAACTATTATTTGAAAATATGTAGGGTACACTTGGCGGGCACTAAATATATGCAAGCTGCAATAGATTATAAATACTGCCATGGAGTAATAATAAGCCAGTCAAAAACAAAAAAACGTGCGTAAGTAGATCAGAAAAATTACGAATTATCATGGACATTTCACTTTGCCTCCTTCTATCATAAATAACACATAAAGTGTACAAGAAATTCTCTATCCGAAATATGATTGAAATAAAATCTAAAAGTTCCATATATTCCTGCCATTCATTGCTTTCAGCGTATCCTTTTTGGTGCGAAATAAGTGAGGAAACGAAACTAATCTCGCACCGTTCCTGACCGACCCGATCTGACCGACGATCGACCTACGGTCTACCTTCGATCGCTTCAATGAGTAATGGTCCGCTTTACTTCCACTTTTATTGAAAAAGCTCGCTGATGCCTAATGTAACTCCAACAATTTATCTCCAGGATGTCTCGGCGCCGTTTAGATCGCAGATCTTTTTGATGTCAAAGCCAGATGGATGAAATTAAAAATTGGAGAAATGCATTCATAAGAGATTACATCTTTCCTTTTTGCGACGCTCTTTTTATTTATGTTCTTCGCAAGATGCCGTATAATGTTGTCTGAATTTAAATTTTAAAAGATATTTTAGCATTAAAACGTTAAAGATCTTATTTATACTGTTAAATTTGATTGAAATTAGCATTTGTTGGATAATTCATTCATTCTACAATAATAATGGAATGTGATACGCCCTTCATTTGGATGCTTTGAATTTTTGTCGGAAATATTAAGTATGATCAGGAAGAAGCCAGCTCTTCGTTGTAAGAGCGGATATAGGAGACAATAATCTCACTATCGAGAATGTAAAATATAAGGACTGACAAATGTGAAGATGATTGTAACGGAATATTGAAATAGGTTATGTAAGTACTTACATAAAAATGTATTTACAATAAAATACTTTAGATACTTACTCGTACTTAATGTTTGTTCAGATATCTTTTTATTTTAATTTTACTATAGGACATCTTTTTGTTCAGTATATTTTGGTAGCTGATTATCATACAGGAGTTAAAAATCTGCTGCTCCATAATAATTTTAGTTTTCCGATAGATACGTTGGAGTTATTCTAGGCTTTGTGAAGGTAGGATTGTGAAGATTGCACGGTGTTAGGGAATTTTGTAGTACCCTCCTGACTGGCTACCACCCTCGAGATAAAACGCCCAATACTTACCGGTGTGTTCCTTCAGCTGCACTGAGAGCCAGTTCCATCTAGACTTTCTGTGCTTACCACCTTCGGCCACATCATTACTTACCACGTTGAGATTGTGGTTAAATATAGGTCTATCCTAAGTAAAACAAGATGAAGACAAAGTCATATAATATAGATACAACGGTGAAATTGGTATTGTATTGAGTGGTAACTTCAGAAGCTTCAACTTTCATAAGTGCTCCTAGACTCTAAACTGAACAAATTATGATTTAGACTTTGTCATTGACATATCAAAGAATAAAAAAATATTCCCTTTTCAAGAAAATCAATTTATATTTAAAGCAAATTCTAGCGCTCATATTCTTATCGAGTTGCACATCGAATCACTGACAAAGACAGTACAATATACGTAACCCACTCTCTGTGACTCCCTCACTCTTTGTGACTCGGAGTGAGCGAGTCGTGTCGAGAGTAACGAGTATAATAATTGAGTTTGGGGATGCGAGGACACGAAGGTCCTGATTTGATTCAATATCCATTTCTGAAAAGTAGATTTGTTACATACGGCTTCAATTCGCATATGAAGGAATTATGGCGATACATTGTTTTTAATCGATTGAGGTACTATATTGATTGATACCTGTGATTGATACTCACACATCTAACAATAATGGTAAATAAGCTTTATATACAGGGTGAATTTTGGAAGGAAAATATCTAGTTGATCAATTCAGCGTTGTATACAAGCAAAAAAAACTGACTCCAAGCACCTACTGATATGTTCCAGCAGTTGCATTTGAGAGCCAATTGCCTGCTAGGCTTTAAAATATCGGCAACACATTGACAATCCCCCTGGTACTGCTAATGTCCATAGGCGACGGTAGCCACTTACCACTTTTCTTCTAGTCAGCCTTCTGACATAAAATAAATCAGGGACTAATATAAATAACAATCAAGCAACTGCAGGATTTTTTAAATATTGAACAAGACGATTCCACTTTTAAAATATCCTATTTATCTTCAGAGCACTACAATTACTCAAAACACCATCACGTCAGCCATTTTTGAATAATGACAGAGATAAAAATTACTCATACATCAGTCTTTTCTTACCGTTATTAAACTGGGAGCTGGGACTGAAGCTGAAAGTCATAAATCATTAGCCAACGACGAAGTTTAAATCAAAGAGGGAGAATAAATTTCCATTATGCGATCATAAGAGTTTCCGGTCGAAATAGCGGACGCCCGGTTGCGGGCCAGTGAACGCGGCAAGAACATGGCACTCGCATATTGCGTACCTATGACTAGAAAAGCCAAAGCGACAATCTTTATAAATGCTTGTCATGCATTTATCGACCTCTTTACTGTCTTTGTCAAACAACGTTTACAGTTTATGAATAAGGAAAGCTTACAGTCTGGTTTTCAAAACAGTATTGTGATTTTAATCGGGTGTTAATAATAAAATAGTACTAGCAAAGGATTGTATGATGATGTTACATTAAAAAAAGAAGGTATCTTCGATTCAGATAATGCGTATTTGTTATCCCAAAATGTCACATTATTTATTTTCTAACAAACAATAAGCTCAAAGCATTCATAAACAATCACACATTTCATTTTAGATACTACATTAGCTGATCCATATCTATTTCCGGGTCTTGTTTGCCCTGGATTAATTCGTTGCGAATTCCAAGGCAGTCTGAAATTTCCCCCGGGTAACGTATTTAACAACCCGGTACCATTACGTCCCGGCTTTGTAACAAAACAACGACATTTTCTAGCTTTTCTTGAAAATTCTAAATGATTTTATTCCTTTGGTATTCTGACTTGCCTTTGTTAGATCATTTCCTTTGATTTATAGACAATCTAACTAATTTTATAAGTATGAACTGTTAAAATTTGAAACAGTTATGAAAATGAATACTTACCTACTTAAATATACCTAAGGCTGGTAGTGGTATTGGCGTAGTTGGTTATATACCTTATGTACCACGCCACAGGTTGTGGGTTCGATTCCCACAGACAGTCATTTTTTTGCATGAACATGTTTGTTTGTCCTGTGTATTCTCTAAATAAGTATATATTTAAAAAAGTATTATAATATTATTATGTAGTATATTTACAAGCTCTGTTAATTTGGGATTAGATAACCGTGTGTGAAGAATGTCCTGGGATATTAATTTATTAATATAAGATTGCTCCCCTCCTCAAATATTAATGTCAAAGAATAAATTTTGGTACATACAAGTTCCAAAAAACAACGAAAAAAAATCTCAAAAAATAATACACACATAAATTTTGACATTTTATACATACAAGTACACACAAATATTACAACACAAAAGTACTTCTAGCGATTTTATGTTTGCAAATTTTACCATCTATGGCAGAGGATCAAATACCCCTTACCTTGTACTTTCAGCTGTTGCCATGTCATGTAGGAAACTCTTTATAGCAAAATGTATTATAATATTGAGATGATACTAAGCTCAATTTTCTATGAAAGGTAATTACGTACATGATATCATGTTTAGGCACAAAACCTAGTTAGTACCTAGGCCTAGTAAGTATGCAATATAAGCTAGTTAGAATAGTTAGTTATTTTTTTTTTTTCCAATTAATGGTGTGATTTAAACACCAACCCTTAATATTTTTATTTTTTTAATTAAATGTTTGGCTTCTGACCCGTCAAGACGAAGACGAAGCCTAAGATGGAGCACGTTTACCCAGAAGAAAACCATTCACTCTGGCCTTAATATTTTAATGTCTCTAATCCATGATTTAGAAAATCTCAGCAAACGGAGTGTCCTATATCCTACGTATAATAATAAGTAGCATTGATACCATAGCAAACAACTTAATCTAAAGTTTCAATCTAAAGTATATATATCACAAGCGTGACATTATGAGTACTAAAAGAAACATAGTTCGAATGTAAAGGCTCGTAAAGATAAATGGTATATTTATATCCACGAACAGCAATAAATACATCAAAAGTACTTACGTGTGCAATGTCTAGGTTCGTCTGAAGAGTCTCCGCAGTCATTCGATCCGTCGCAAAATCGGTTTATCGGTATGCATTTTTTATTAACACACAGATATTCGGAAATCCGACATCTCGTATCGTTTCCATGTAATACCGGCAGTAGTTCTGGTTCAGGAATATCATTTCGATCTTTTAAGGCGTTTCTTGGTTTATCAGTTACTATGTCGCAGTCAGTGAGGTTGATAATGGTGATGAAAACTCCAATCCCGACGGCGAAATTGAAACCTGAAACAAGTTTTTGGTCGTTATTGATTTAGAGTGGCTCGATAATGAAATCCACGAATTAGTAGTAATCGAAGCAGTTATATATATATATTATAAACACAAGACCGTTCCATATAAACAATCGAGAACAAAATTGAAAATAAACCTAATGACTCTAATCCAGGATTTAAATTCAATTATATATATCTATACTCTATTGACGTTCTATATAATAATAAGGACCTAGGAGGTTGCCTAGAGAAAATTCTTTGAGAAATCTTACATCTAGCAATAGACTAAACCAATGATGACAATAATAATGACATGTAATATTACATTGTCGTAGATCTGTGCATGTGTCAAAAATCTACAAAATCTACTTCACCCGCAAAAAGTGCTTACTCAGCAAATCAGACTCGTTCCACCTCCTAACTTTTTATTATTCGGTTCAACCCTAGAATGTTTACACCAGTAGTATAATAAGAGCAACAGCAAATATCTGAGGTAGCTCCGATGGTTACACTAGTTGATTAGAAACGAGGGCAAACATAGTCTGTTTTCGATCGTGTTTACCTTTAATTTCGTTTTGTTTATCAGACGTGTTGTTTTCCTTTTTTATTTATTACTGTGATAAGACTGTGATATCGTGTTTATAAGTAGGTACATGTAATTTTAATTTCGATTTGATTTAAAAGGTTTATATCACAATTAACTATAAATTTATTATTTATTAGAACAGGAATATGAAGAAACATTTATTGGACACACAAATTCACACAGAACAAAATATAAAAAAAAAAATACGTGTGGCTGCCGCGGTAAAGCTATTGCATAGCATTTTTTTATCAACTTCTGCAATTATAATTATTTATTATTTTTTTATTTATGCAGTATTTTTTTTTCTTTGATATTAATTCAAGTTTTTTCTTTGATATTAATAGATACCTATACACCTATATGCTTTCTCACAAACAGCTGCTTACGTATTCGCCCGATTTCGGAGCAGCTCGTCTTCGGTTTTTTTTTATTTATGCAGTTTTTTTTTTCATATTAATTCAAGTTTATTCTTTGATATTATAAACCTATATACTTTCTTACAAACAGCTGCTTACGTATTCGTCCGATTTTGGAGCAGCTCGTCTTAGGTTTTATTTTCGTTACGGAATTTCTTGATTCGGTCGCCGCGCTCAAAGCCCGCGATAAAAGCTATGCAATAGCTTAAAAACATTTGCTATCATTCTCCCTATATTTAAATTATGCAATATGCATTGATCAAAGAGAATTATTAAGTTTCGACAAACCTGCTATTCAGCTAGGAATGCTTTTATTCCCCAGGCTTTTAGGAGTATTTTATGGCGTACTGTCATCAATCTTGTTTGGGCCTGTCTCAGTGACGCCTTTTCATGCTTTCCATATTTCTGTATTGAGTAAGCTTGAATAAGGTTGTAATACATTTATAACGAGAGTTCTAAGATCCTTTAACGCATTCCTAGCTAAACAAGGACTTAAAGCGTACATATTTGTTGTATCACTGGATATAAATATACCTACTTACAGTAAAACATTATTATCCAATATTAAATATATTACCTAATATATTAGCAACCCTAACTACGTAATGATAGAGTTTTTATTAAAATAAATCCCGCGTGGGTGTCAAATCTGCTCTGATCCAACCAGCCTCACCAATGACACTCTCAGTAGGTATTGAGTTGAAGAGAAAATTGTTTATACGCCCACGGGCCATCGTCGTGACTTGACAGGATCCATAGTGATTCGCGGTGGTTAACGTGAATAGGCGGAAAAGTATTCATTTATCATGGCCCCTTTTGTTTGAACTGCATTGTCACATGTAGCCTAATGTTGGTCATGTAAGATTGCAATGAAAATTGAACCTTTTTAAAGTTTCATTTCCGAGAGCATAAATTCACATGTAGAGCAATTGCATTCTTAGAGATATACAGTTGTTAGAGATTAGTAATTTTTCTAGTGGTTCAAAATGTTCGGAATTGTCAAGAAAACCTAGTCACTTTTCAAATGGAACCAGTACTATGTTATTACTGCAAGCAGCAATTATGAAATAAGGTTTATTAGTATTATTTTTTTAAAGTTTAGCACTAATCGAGTTTCTATTATATTAAAAGTCTGGTTGTAAGATTGATATTCAGTGTAATAAAAGCCTGCCCACTTGGGTGCTTACATATTATTATACCCTTACAAAACGCAGTCTCACATGTGGTCCCACCATACTATCCAATCACTTTACCTAAATACAGCCTTTGGGTCCATTCATACTATTCAACCCGCAATAATAACGTACCTATATCTATAGAAGCTATTTATAGACCCTTGTCAAGCGTAAGTGATGTTCAGCCCGATAAGTCACTATGTGATCACTGACACACCGAACGGAAATCTATTCATAAAGTTTCTTGTCTAATAATAATGTATTTTGATACTGATAGTTCCATATCTTGGCTATGACAATGAGTAACTTCAGAATTTTGGAGACACCCCACGTTTAGGGGAATAAACATTAGGTACGTTTAAACTTAACTTTTCAAGGACTCGAGTTATTGGAATTTATTAGAATCACAAATTCGAAATATACATTTAATTTTCACAATTCTTCTTATTCTGATGCATTTTACTCATGACGGAGTGGTTGTGGTTATTTGGACGTATAATTTGAGGCTCGTTTCATAATACGTCGTCGTCATCTTCCCTAACTGTTATCTTCCCGTTAATCATTATTTCCTAATTATGTTCATTATCAGTAAGCGCTTGAAGATAGCTCGAGTCTTAGTTTCATTTAAAGGTCTTAAACTTGCACCATCTTCTTCATCTTTTATCATTTAGGTCGTCAATTACATATTTACACTACAAGACCTAAGATGTCTAAGCACATTGCAAATAAAGATCCGATATAAATTAAACTATAAACTTCTCAATATAATAGGTAAAAGTAAATTATTTCTACTGTACGAAATGTTCTCTACAAATCTACAGTTCATAATAAAGTTATGTGAATTTTCTCAACATATAATAATGTAACAATTACGCGCTCTATTTGGATGACTGTCAAAGTTATTATGTGGAAGTAATTAAAACTTCCTTGATTTATTTACCGCGAAAATTAAATGACTTTACAAAGGTTAAGTAAACAAGAAATGAGTTGTGGCACACCATAATATAATTAGTTTCTGCCTCCAATTTTTTGGAATAAAAATCCTGATTTTTTTATCCTTTTCTTTCAAATCTGCTGAGTTATTTTAACGGGACAGTTGGCGTGGTTGGTAAGATGCCCTATCCATCACGCCACAGGTCGTGGGTTTGATTCCCATCTAGGACAGGGATTTTTGTGCATGAACATATTTGTTTGTCCTGAGTTAAGGTGTAATTATTATATAATATATAAGCATGTATTTAGAAAAAGTAGTACATAAATGTAGTATATTAGTTATCTGATTTCCATAGTAGGTACCAAGCTCTGCTTAGTTTGAGATCAGAGGGCCGTGTATATCCCTGGATATTAGTATTAGGTCGTAGGTAGTAGGTAATACTCCGTGAATGAGTAAGAAACATCAGCACACACTTTCATACATTTATAATATTAGGATTAAAATTTGAATTAAAAAAAATATATATGAATTACATCACAAATATGTATTTTTTTATAATCTTATTTTTTTGTTTATAATATATAATATACTAGCTGTCCCAACAGACGTTGTCCTGTCCAAACTCGATTACGACGCCATCTACCGGGTCCAATTGTATTTTAAAACCATCCAGGGACCCACTCATATATATACACAAAATTTAATTCAAATCGGTCCAGTCGTTTAGGAGGAGTTCAGTCACATACACACGCACACAAGAAATATATATATTAAGATAGTAAGTACTGAAGTATATACCCATTTGAGGTCCTTCTATATCAACTATTAGGTATGAAAGGCTAGAGAAAATTTGATTGAATGAAAAAATTAACACTAATATTGTGTTAATTTTTGTAATGATTCAAAAACCACAACATGCTTTATTTTCACCATACAATACACCATACTAGTTTACCTCAAAACTTGCACTAGTATTTTCAGGAAAAGTTAATGATCGCAATTACCTCCACAAACGGTCGGACGTTGGCACAATTACTCTTTTTAATTCTCTACAGAAAATACTCAGAAATTACCCAAGTTGGCCAACATAAAACGATATAGGTCGTACGTTATTACCACCCTCGACTAAAGGTGTAATAAAAGTTTTATAAAGTCCACACGCAAATAGTGCTTGAGAACACTTTATGAAGGTAGTTTTTGCGGCCACACGAACTAATTTCCAACCACTTGTTTTAAAATATAGGTGTGCTGTTGTTTCTATGGAAATTTAATTAAATCAGTGTTGGTTTAAAGTGAATGCGTGTATAATGGTGGAGTAATTATTGTTGTTATCTACTACAAATAATTATAAATGGAGGCTAACTGTAGCTGTGTGTTGGAGGAAGGTTTTGACTTTCTCTATAACTATGGTGTCGTAATCCTCAGCATCAGCTCATTGATATCTACTGATGGACATTGTTTTTCTCATTAACTAGTTATCTTGTCTTTCGGTCCTCTGAGCTTTTTACAACCACCTGCCACTATGATGAAGTTATACTGGTTGGCCAGAGATCTTTTATAAATTATGTGAGGCTCGACATGCAAAGCAAGTTTTAATAATGGGACAACACGGTTTTACCTATTGTACCAATTTTATAATCAATTATTGCGCGATTTTATAGTTACCTATTGTATTAGTAGCTACAGTTCTACATCATGATGAGCCATAAGATAAAAAAAATAAAAGTACTGTACCAGCACAGTTATTTTAAACCTCATAATACAACACAATCGAAGTGTCCAATACGTAAATATTACGTATTGATTATCCGTCATTCACAACATTCTAGTGATGTCCTTGTCACAGGACGGGGTATCATCTATTTAATGAAACCAATGTAAGCATTTAAGTAATTAAATTATATAGGGTGATTTTTTAGTCACTGGCAATACTTGCAGGGGTGGAAGTACTCATCAATATGTACAACTTTAACCATAGTAAAAGTTGTCCCATAAGCCCAACTGTTAAATCACGAAAATAAAATCAGTAAAAGTTGTCCCATAAGCCCAACTGTTAAATCACGAAAATAAAAACAGTTGTTCCATACAAAAGTTCAATACCTATTCGTCCAAAATGTATGAAGTAACTGTTTTATTTTACGCGATATCAGAGTTGGTCCCACAGTTAAAGTTGTTCATATTGATGAGTACTTCCACCCTGCAATTATTGTCAGTGACTAAAAAATCATCCAGTATAGTTAAGACTGTTTTTTATTCAAATTTTATTTGATATTTTCAAAAAGTATGCGTAAAGTATGTTGGTATGTACATATGTAATAATATAAATAACTACCTATATTATAACAGCATCGTTACATTAATAGCTGCCCTAACAAAGCCACCTATTAGCCAGGTAAATCAAAACAGAATTACCACGACCACAGACTACGAAAAATTCACAATTTAAAACTGCAGGCTAACTTTATGCGGTCAAGCACGCCTCAGCAACACTGACCCGGGCCTATGCGGCTGTGGCTAGGATATTTGCTTTGTAGGCTCACTGAGGCATCGTGTTGTAAAGTAATGAAAGTTTACTGACCTCACAAGCATCAGGCACTAATGGGTGAAGTGAATAATGTTAATTATTGGACTAGTAATTACTAGGGTTGCCTTTGGGTGTGTGTTGACCCACAATTAAGTATATTTTATAGATTTAGGGACACTGTTGTGTTCAAATTTTGTGAAATATTAGGGTTATATACGACGTCAAGATAACTAGGATTTATTGTAAACCGATATTACGTTCATAAGTGATTGTGGGATGAAATTTTAGTCAAATTGACACTCTATTATTTAAGATAAATTCATCGTAGTCTTCTTGACACTACAACATTAACACTATTTCAGTAAAAGGAAAATAAGGCATCTTAATAACTTAACTCGATTCTTGGAATTCTGATTTTATGTAGGTAGTTTTGGGTCGCGCGTCCCATACGCAATCCGTGCGTTTATTTAAATTATTATTCTAAACTCTCGAACTAATTTTAACCATACTTTACCTAAAATAGAAATTTTGCTAGATAGAAGAACTACATAAGTAACGAGTAGGATTCACACGCTAGACCATTAAGCAAATTGGATGCTAATATCAGTGCCTGAATCTCGGTACTAAATACCTACGTGTGAAATCCGGTGTAAATGGAATGAATCGAGGTGTTTACACTGACTGAGTTACCCATTGTGATTTTTGTCGCAACCAATAAGTTTTTATAAAATAGCTTTCAGTTAGCGATGATATTTCAGAGAGGATTTATGAATTTCCTGATAGAAAAATAAATCTCTTAAAGTATCCTATATTTAAATTCAAAATTTGTGTCAAGGATTATCACGCAAACATACACAAAAACTTTAGCATTTATAAAAACCAAAGAAAAATTGACAAACTTAAGTTTATGTCTACAAGTTAAAACGTCTAAATATATAATAAAATCATTTGCTTCATAATATCAGTCAAAGTTACAACCAAATATGTTTCCCCAAAGGTGACTTGATTTGTCATTTGAATAGAACCGTCTTCAAGCTGTCAGTGATTTTGATAAAATCCACTTGGTCCCATTTCTCGTTCAAACTTAAGTTATTGGTGGCATCAGATAGGTTCTGTGCAAGTTTCTTATTGGAAACTTGTCAAGTGCGAGGTGTGACAGGCGCGGAAATGTCAGGCCTACAAGACATCTGTCGCAAGACGGGCGAGGCCTCTCATCGAGCGAGTGACCCACTTTAATTTTCGTAAACTTAATTGAAACTGAAAGGATTTGATTATTTCTTGCAATAACTCTCCGTATTATCAGTAACTAACTGTAGATTTATTTACCTTTGGAAATACCAATTCTCGTAGAGGTGCTACGTCGTAGACGCTGGATGGAATGATCATTTAATTGACATAAAATATTAATTTAGTAAAGTTGTTCGTTTATTATTAGTGTCATATATTTTTATAGCAAACACATTTTTTACAAAAGTAAAGTTTAGTAGTAAAGGGTAATATTGATCCGAAATAAAAAAATATATTAACAACTTTTATTCAACGACTTTATTATTGCTGATAAGAAAAAATTGATCGCATGACCTTATATAACTTTAAATTAATGTGTTTTTAATGAGAATTAAAATGTATAACTATGGAGCACCTTGAATATTCAGAAATACAAGTTTGTATTCTAGAAATAACAATATTATTAAACACTCTTGGCTCTCGTTTTGCTGTCAGTCAAGAAGAAAATAAGGTACCTACTTGAAAAGGATTATCCTACTAATATAATAAATGTGAATGTTTGTATGTTTGGATGTTTGTGACTCAATCACGCATAAACGGCTAAAATGGATTTGAATGAAACTTGGCACATAGATAGGTCATAACCTGGAATAACATATAGGGTACGTTTTATTCCGGGAAAACATTAGGTCCCTCGCGAAAGCGGGTGAAACGTATTTTATATGTGCTTTCAGAGGTTTATCAGGATTAAACTCATGTACCAGGTAGTGAAACTTTGAACACCTACACTTACTAATACACGCAAATGTTTGTATGTCTGTGTGGATCTTTGTATTTCAATTACGCCGTAATGGAAATCAAATTTGAATAAATCTCGGCATATAAAATTAGATCTTACTCTAGAATAAAACAAAGAATACTTTATATCCCGGGAACATCCAGAAAAAAATAAGATCCCTTAGGGCGTTGAAAAATCACATAATATATTTATGAAAGCTAATGTAAACCATCAAATTGAAAAAGGCAAGATTGTTGAAGTTAATTTAAGAACTATTAAAACTCCTTCGTGGTTTTATTATTAAATTATAAGTTGGTTAGTAGCTAAATGAATTTACGACACAATGGACTACAAAAGGCCACATTTTATTAAGATTACAAAGATTTTACCAAGCTATTTGGTGCTTATCGCCGTGCCTACCGCTATAAATAACAGAGTTTCGTACTTTGCCATAAACAATACTGAACCATTTGAAAAAAGCCTGCTGTTTATTTTAGTGTTAATATTAAGGTTGGTTTACTTTAAAATACAGATGATGACGACAACCTAGCATTTAAAAATTACTAGTAAAACAGGCTGATCAGTCTGTTTAACTTATAAAACCTGTTGATAATGATCCTGATCATATCATGTACTTAATTTTTAAATGCTCCAAATAACTGATGTTCTGCGATAAATTTTATTCTGCTCAAGTTCGTTTAATTAAACAAATAAAAACAAAAAGGCAGCTATGCAATTCACACGAATTAAATTCAGAATACAATACATCAAAGAAGAAAAAACATTTAGGTATCAGTACTGTTAACGTCAAGTCATAGTTACAACACTATGGTTAAAGTTAATGGAAAAAAAAACCAACAGATTGTCCAAAAAACCAAATTATAAAAAATTTAACCTTGCTGAGTTTCTTATCGGATCTTCTCAGTTGAAGGCGACTTTCGAATCGGTGGTAACTTCAGTAGTTTCGACGTTCATAAGTGTTCCTAAGGCCTAAACTGAATAAATAGCTTTGACTTTGACTTTGAAAAAGGCTATGATAGCTCAGTGGTAGTGACGTCGGACGCCGCGGCGAAGGTCGTGGGTTTGAATCCTACAATGAGCTTGAGCTTTCGCTGAAGGAAAACATCGTGAGGAAACCATACCACTATGGTAGGGTACTTTGTAGTATACCCGCCTGGCTGGCTATCACCCTCAAGTTGAAAATCTGTCGCCAAACACCTATTGGTGTGTTCCGGCAGCTACACTTGAGAGCCAGATCCTTTTAGGCTTTGTGTGCTTACCACCTTCGGCCATATTATCACCTGCCATAGTGAGATTGTGGTCAAACACAAGCCAATACAAAGTAAAAAAAGCATTTTTTCTGAGCTGAGAATGGTAGGTTGTCGTCATCATCCGCATTTTGTCCTGCGATAATTTCTATTCAAATCATATTCCATCATCGAAAGTTTAAGCACATTGTAGGATTTCAATCCACGACCTTCGCTACCGATGTAGTAGTAGGTAGTGACGTCGAAGGCGTGACGAAGGATACTACTTCATTATCTATCTTCGCTTCAACGTCTGATACTAATATTCCATTATCTGACAACAATGACGATTAAAATCTATATCTAGTAAGAAAATATTATTAAAATTTTCTTTTTTAAGTAAATGAGATGTAAATATTCCTAACTTCATAAGTAAATTATCAAGATCCTTTACTAATAACAGAGAATGAAGTTTATAACGGAAACTAACTTATTTTGGCAACGTTATTAGGCCCTAGTAAGGCACTTATGAACGTTACAATTGACTCTACCAACCGGTTCGGAATACACTTGGACTGAGAAGCCTCCGACAAGAAATTAAGGCATATTTCAAAAACAACTTAAAGGGGCCACGTGTTGATTGATAAAATCCACACAACTTTGGATTTAAAGATACCCCAAGCATCTAAACGAAAAAAAAAACAGATCTTCATTTTTTTATCTTGTAATATAAAGAGTATAAAGAGAGAGTTTTCAATTCCATGTTATCAATAGGCGTGCCATTACTCCTATCCAAAGTTGACAAGGCGGAAAGACGTGGGAACACATCAAAGGTATTTCTTATAGCTATTTCCTTGTGTGTTTTGCAACCATTCCCAGTGATATATCATTTTAGATTGGCATATATTTCTTTTTTGCTGCTTACATGATTCAGTACATATGAGTAATGGAAAATGTCAGCTGGTTTATGAACTTTTAGTGAAATTGACAAATATACTTAGAATCAAAAGGTATAATAATTTATATCTTTTGATTATATACCTTATTACCCATAAAACATAGGGTAGAAATATGAAACGAGACAGTTTAAAGTTTAAGTTATCTTAACCGTAACCCAAGCAGTTATAGAATTTCGTTCTTAGACTACCGGGTGTAAAAATATGGATATATTTTTTGTTTAATTTCATACAGTCAACAAGAAAATAAGCTGTCACACGCCGAATATTAAAATCTTAATCAATGTTAATCTATGGGAAAAACTATCTTATTTGTAATTTTTTATATGAATTTGCGAGCCTAATTAAACTTATTCACTAGTTTTACATCAATAGTCATACATTTGTTTGTAAGTCTTACTTAATGATATAATATAACGACATAATACACGAAAAACATCACTCCAGTAATTCAAGAGTCCAAAGAAGAAAAAGTCTGAATTATTTTGGAATTAAAAAATTTAGTAAAGTTGCACAAACAAAGATACGAAACGTAATAACTGAATGTACAATATGGACTTATGAACACGTTTTACATTGAGTTATAAGTTTATTTTTAAACGTGTATTTTCATATGGCATTACCCGTGCATATCTAAAGTATAAAACAACACAAGAGCCTCATATAACCTGCCACGAGTATTAAAACAATGCAAACTACAGCGAGCAACCAAATAGCATGAAATTTGAATAATCCAGCCTGCCTCGCGGAGGGCAAGGCCGGAATAACAAAATACAAGCTACATAAATAGAACTTGGAAATGTAGCTATATATAAGATAGGTATGTTTGAAAATGTTAAGATTAATGTTTAGTTAGTTATGTATTTCATGGTTATTATTAAACCATAATGTGAGGTCTGAAACAATAAATTCTCATTGTTTTCGATTTTGGAAGATTATGATACAGTCACGCATAAGTTTTTCTTTAAAATATGAGCTGATTTTTCAAATATCTATAAGAAATAGCTCATATTAAGTATTATGCAATTCGAGAAAATAATAGTTAACTTTTCTGATTAAATATACGTGAGAGTCAACAATAAAACTAATAATATTTTACAATAATTTGTTCTGTGGTCAATAAAATGTCATCCACATAATACATGGGAGGAAAACCAATCTTACCTACTATCCCCAGGCGGTCCACATAAATATTTTTCTCTTATATTGACAGTAAATATTACAGGACATTATAAAAAGGGATATTTTGTTTTCTAGTCTGATGTCGTCGGCAAATCGAAGGTGAGTGATGCGTTCATCTATGAAATCGATGGCCTTAATTTTTGGGTAAGCAACTTAAATATTATGAAATAAATAACTGCTAATGCTGCCAATTAACTAGATAAGCAGTACTTTAAATATTAAATTCATTACATTTATAATAAAATGGTCCACGAAAATTCACGGAATACTTTATTTTGCTTCAGCGAACTTGTTAGGTAATCCTATTTGTCAGTCGGACCTTTCCGTGGGGTATAATTTACGAAACGCCAGCGCTCACTTCCTAAACTGAAGGATCAAGGTAGAAACGGCAACGATCCCTTCACAATGAAACGGCATTTGGGAGCAAATAGTTTGAAATCTCAAATATTAAGGGCAGGTTTTATTTCTGGAACTTTTATAGTTTGGGCATGAGGGTGTTATGAGTATTCGATTCTATTTAGTTGCTTCAGTTGGACCATTGGACGCTAGTCTCAAAATACAAGATACATAAAGTAAGAGACAACAAATGTATCCAAAAACAGCAAATGGTTATAAATCAAAATTAATATAACAGCTGTATCAAAGAAACTAAATCAAAAAGACCTCATGTCTTTTTGAGTCTGGAATATACGTTCAGTCATGACTATGAGCTATGCTATGTCCTGTATAGTTGAAGTTTCATAAATAGCAGCATTTATAAATAAACAATGGTTGAAACAACTCGCTCAAACTCAACCCTAAATGGAAGTCAACAAATTTGTACTGATGGCACGCAAATAACCCGAAATATTTTCTCCCTAGTAATCTTGGGGACGGTTTATTTAGATTATCTACTCGTCAGTTGCCTCTCTATATTCATAGCATTTCCTTTACCGACACTTTGTGTGTGAAAACTTGGACGACTTCACACCCGGGAAATACGCATAATTCCCGAATTCTCGAATAATCATCCTTTTACTTTCTCGACATAGAAATATACGCAACAATATGATTCATTGGGTATTTTTTTCAATATTCTCTATTGTATGATAGAACCGTTGAGCGGGACTTAAGGTACCTATGATATTTTTTCACTTAAGATAGCTTGTGTTTGATCCCAATCTACTATAATTACTGCTTTTAAAATTTTCATACTCAGAGCATTTAGTTGAAAGTGTTTTACCCATTAGACATGTAAAACAAATCAATGAGATGTGTCCGGAGCACAATAAGTGATGATGTAGCCGAAGGTAGTAAGTACTCAAAGCTTAGGAGGGAACTGGCTCTTAAGCTGCCGGAACATACCGATAGGTGCTTGACGGCAGTGTTTCAACTTGAGGGTGGTAGCCAGCCAGACGGGTTATACAAAGTACCCTTGCCTACCAACGTGCAAAAGAAAAATAAGTCCAAGTTACCTACTTACATATGCAGTTTGCATGTTCTCAAAATTGTTGGCGTTACCTACCTAAGACATTTTCCACAAAAGAATATCATCTCCTCTGGTTAGACTTTCTACATTAGCATAATCACGTTGCGGATTTGGGTGCCTCGTTATTGTCAGAATAAAATACATTTAGGAAAACAAAGACTTGTTATTCATTTATTGTGAGAGGCAATTATTGGCCTTTTCCTAATGAGATTAGGCCTAATTGATCCAACTTTTGTTTGACACAGCTTGATTCGGCCTACGCATTTCAAAGACTTGATTACAAGTGGCTGAATTTGCTCGATCCTAAGGATTACTTTGAGACTAGGACTTAAGCCTTTCTAGAGTTTATTTACAAAGTCGTATCCCTCATCAACTTCAACAAGTTCTTACGCATCTTCTTTTAGTTTTATGTTATTTTTTATTGTACTCTCATAAATTAAATAAATTATAAGTAAAATATAGAAGAAATAAGGTTAGATAGAAGAGTAAAGACCAGTCTCACAGGTGGTCGGTCAGTATCGGATTCTAATTCTCGAGAATAAGACAATCTATAAATATATCTACTAGTTAAGCTATTAGTAACTTATCGGCAACCTTTGAGGCTGGTCCAAAGCATCGCCTTTCAATCGGCTCACAATGAATTCCAAAAAACTCGTGGAAGGTGAGATAAAAATCAAACCTATAACCTATCCAAATAAGAGTACTACCTTACTATTACCACACACACATTGAAGTAAATATTTAGAGACATAGACTTTAACTCTAAGTATTCTTTTCGGAGGAGCCCGATACCCGTAAAGGTCAATTCATAGACACAAAAAAAAATATCAACAAACTATTGTTTTTAACATAAATCACAATAGGTAAGTATCTGGTATTTATTGCATAAAGTCTGTTATATTTGAAAATATTCTTTCAGGAGAACTATCTACTGAAAGAAAATTCCCGAGTCACTAGACTCGAAACATTTAAAGGTTTTGTTATACCACTTTGTCGGCCAACAAGCATACGGCCCGCCTGATGGTAAGCGGTTACCGTAGCCTAGTCAAAGTCAAAGTTACTTACCCAGTTGAGCTGCTCTTTGAGCGACTTATCGCTATGCTCTACCTCTCTTATAAATGTACTTAAATTCAATCAATATTTCCAAATTGTGTTGTATTGTTCAGAGCAACTAAAATAAAAGAACGAATGATTTCTTCTTCAAATATGTATAAGCTAATGCAGCCACATAAACGTACCTATTGTTGAAAAATACACTGCATTCCAGACCGATCCATCAGGTTTTACGGTCGCCCAAGAAAAACAGTCGCAATATTGCGTTGATAAATGTAGCCGCAGTACGAATGAGGTAATTCTACCATACTTCCATAAACGGAGCTCAGGTGCGGGCTCAAATTGGAATTATCTACCCCACGCTATACCATGATAATGAGGAAACATATTCACTGAAACATGTAAAGATACGCGTTTTTGGTAAATATTTATGGAAATTAAATGAATGTTTAATGATGCAGGGTTTTGTAATTTTTCATGGATGGTTTTCGTTTAGCTATGATCACATCCTGGTAGATGATGATATACCCAAAGCTGACAAGGGAATTAGTTCTTTAAAACAGGAGTTTTTTTCGATAGGAGTCAAAAGGTGTTTGACGTTTCACCTTATTTCAATAACTCGAACATTTCTATTTCGGCAATATTGATATAGAGTACCATCATCTTGGACAAAAAAGAGTTACAGATATGACACAGTAACTCGCAGAATATTCAATATAAACAGAATATCAGCATTGTAGGATTCATGATAATTCAATACGATGTTGATTGAACATAGATATTTTAAGAGAAAATATCAAGAACTACCATTCTATATTTTATGCTGTCAAGAGTACAAGCATATTACCTAATAATGATTACTCTGTTCCGCATTTGAAAAAAGAAACTTAATATTACACTGAATTAGATTTTATAATTATTACCGCTATGTAGCTACTATTTTGAACTAAAAAATGATTGCTGATCGATCAATAGCAAAATAAATAGTAAATGACCATTTTGTAACAATATTTTAGTATAATACCACCATCTCCCCTTCTGTTCTTATTTGTTTACATTTCTATGATTTAACCAACAGCCATTAATATCCACTCGGTGCGTCGTTTGTTTGGATTACTGAGATGTTTTTGGGATGAATGCCTTCATGTGTGACAGCTTTGGTACGGTTAAAGTAATCCGCCATTTAAATTGCCAAGAAAAGGTTCATTGTGAGGTTAGTGAGTTCATGGACTATTTTAACCTCAGCTCTCAAGGACCTTTTCAAAATGTCTATAAGTAGAACTAATCTGCAAAAAGGTATAATATGCATTTACATGATTATTGATGATAATAATACGTAACCATAATTTTATAATCCTTTTTCAGCTTTCAATGCGTGTGACCACAATCTTATCATGGTAAGTGATAATGTATCCAAATGTGGTAAGCACAAAAAGTCTAGAAGGAACTGACTGTCAAGTGAAACTGGCAGAACACACCGTTATGTGTTTGACTACAGATTTTCAACTCCAGGGTGACAGCTAGGCAGGCGGGTACTACAATGTACCTACGCTTCTGGATAGCGGTTTTCTCAATATATTTTACTTCACCGAAAGCTCAAGCTCATCGTACCTACGAGTCCAACCCACGAGGTTCGTTCAGAGAATTATAATTCTGAATATTATTTTAATCAATAAAATATAACAAAAGCAATTTTCATCGCTAAAAATATTTTTCTAAACTTTTCACTGATAAAACAGATTTGAACAACGACGAAAAGTTATTTTTTTTTTCAATGAAATACTCGCGTTTCTGGTATTAGAGACTGAGGCCGAACAAATGTTAGCTCAGTGATCCCTGAAGCTTAATCAAACTCGACTGTAAACAACAAGTAACGAGAGAAATTGACGCCTCGACTGATGAAAAAAATATTGGAATCGAGAGTATTTACATTGGCGAGTAGCTATGGTTTCTGACAGGTTACGAATTGGTAGGTATATCGATTAAATGTATAAATAAAAACCGGCCAAGTGTGGTTCCGTACCATTATCTATAAAAACGGCAAAAAAATCACGTTTATTGTATGGGAGTCCCCCTTAAATATTTATTTTATTTTGTTCTTAGTATTTTTTGTTAATTTGTGAAAATTTGAACTGTCTAGTTATCGCGGTTCTTGAGATACAACCTGGTGATAGACAGACGGACGGACAGACAGCAAAGTCTTAGTAATAGGGTCCCGTATTTACCCTTTGGGTACGGAACCCTAAAAATAAAGAGGATAAAATCAGAAAATGGTAATAGCGTAGCTGGGAAAAGCTGGTTTGGATGCTATGCCGTTTATACATAGACACTGAACAGCAGTTCTTTTCGTGTTTAATGAAAATATTGCTTACCATCTTCTAATTCTCTTGCACGGCGTTGGGGTAGTTATTAGAAATCTCCTGACTGGCTACCACCTTCAAGTTTTTTTTATTTTTTATTTACATAGTATAGGCTTGTGTTTGACCACAATCTCACTATGGTAAGTGATGATGTGGCTGAAGGTGGTAAGCATACTCAAGTGCAGCTACCGGAACAAACCAATAGGTGTTTGGCGACAGATTTTCAACATTAGGGTGGTAAACTACAAAGTACCCTACCACCATGCTATGGTATCCTCACGATGTTTTCCTTCACCGAAAGCTCAAGCTCATTGTAGGACACAGAGTCAGATCCTTCTAGCCTATGTGTGTTTACCACCTTTGACCACATAATTACTTATCACGTTGACATTATGGTCAAACACCTAATACATAGTAAAAAAAAGAGTGTGTGTACTTATGTACACGCGTTAGAAGTTATACTTCTTTGGCGTATGAAAAAAATAAATAACTAAAATGCAGTAGTGATCAACGATAAATATTAAAATGCATCAAAAAGATTTTGTTTAAATAAAAAAGGTTTTATTAACGTAAAAATATGACTATACAGTAAAAAATTTGCAGATAACGTCATACTGTCGCTTTTTTTTGTCGGTGTGCGCGTGCATCGTAAAAATTCACTCATCATTTTTCCCAATCGCGCCAAAAGAAGTATAACTGCTTTTTTAATTTTTTGAATATAAATATGTTTTAAAAAATGTTTAATTGTTTTCGTCCAATTATGCTAATATAAAAGAATTTAACTTTAAGCCCTGGGCTTATAGCAAAATAATACTCAATGCTAAAACATTTTTTTCTGCTTTTGTTCACCAACATTGGTGTAAATTTATTTGCTGTAACGAGCTTACATGGATCGTTATACAATGCCCATGTGACTTAATTATACAGGACAATTGTTGGAGTATCTCCATAATAGGATTTATTTATTTTATTAATTAAATTTGGCACTTATTATTATATAAAATAAAAACTAGGTTTAGAAATAGTACCTACTAGAAATATAAGTGGCCCATATTAAATTTCTAGGGTATTTATTATACAAAACTCATTGTTATTATATTACTTAGTCCAATATAAATATTATCATAATCTCTGACGCGAAAACATTAGTACAATAATCTCTGAAGTTTGTCACGGCCGCCCACCCAAGGTTGAGCTTTCAACGACCCCAATCGATTCATACGCGAACGTCTTTTGCTCCTTCAGATGAATCTGTACAATTTGCATTTTATGCTGTGAAAACATTTTCACGATCAAATGAGAGCTTAGTATGGTTTTCGATAGTCTGCATCGTTCCACGCTGGAGCAAAAATCTCATCAAAAGTTTAGAATTAACTCAACTAAGTAATTATTATTTGACGGGGCGGTTGGAGTGGTTGGTAACCCTATCTATCACGCCACAGTTCGTGGGTTCGATTCACACTCAGGATAGACAATTTTTGTGCATGAACATGTCTGTTTGTCCCTGAGTCTGGGTGTAATTTATCTATATAAGTATATATTTAAATATAAGAAAATAATATAATATATGTAAATACTTGTTGTAAATAAAAAAATCATAATCTCTAGTTATGTACCTTCATAGAGTATATAATTATTTACAAAAGAAAAGTAGTACCTAATTATGTAGTATATTAGTTATCTGGCTTCCATAGCACAAGCTCTGCTTAGGTTGGGGTCAGATGGCCGTGTGTCATTATTCTAACAGTTTATATGCACTTGGTTAGTAATCACTGTCCCAATCAGTCGGCTAAATGCCTCTGAATTGATTCATTGATCGATTCCTCAATTTTAGCACTCACAATTTTGTTATCGCATTTACGTCTCACATGCTCTTGAATCAGAGATGATATTTCCACGACATCAATCACAGTGACAATCCAGGGTGTCACATCTGATTAACGATACTCATCCATCAAGGAGACTCTACCATGTTTTGGCTTATAGGCTTTGTCAATGAAACTGAAAGGAGTAATACTTGAAACAATGAAAGTAGATATAGATGACATATGCTTGTAATCTAGGAACATCTACTGTCATGTAGTGTGTTCCTGATTCAACTGATGAAGAAGATTGAAAGTGCTGTTTTTTCGTCATCGTTTACATACTCGTACAAAGTCAAAGCCATTTATTCAGTTTAGGCCCTAGAAGGGCACTTATGAACGTCGAAACTACTGAAGTTACCACCGATTCCGAAGTCGCCTTCAATTGAGAAGAACTGGCAAGAAACTCAGCAAGGGTACATTTTTATGCATAAACACAAAAATGAAAATGAAAATAAAATAACAACAAGAAAATTGAATAACAATAATAACCTGAACAAGTTCAAATTTGATCTAACAAAATATCTCTAATACTATAAAGGCTTTCAAGTATAATATATTTACAAGATGCGCTTGTGCAGAGTGGAGCTACAATTAAATATAAAAACAATCTAAATTAATAATATAAATAACTGTAAAAGTAAAAATATAATAGGGTTTGGGTTTACGATTATGACCAAGTAAACATATTTTAAAAATAAACTGGTTTCTATACATCTGGAAAAACTAATCTTATAAATATCAGAGGAAACATTTTCACATCGTAAAGAAGACCTTTTTGCCCGAACAGACTATTTCTTAAACAGTTTTTTTCTAACTCATCTCTCTTGGCAATATGTTCTGAACATAAAATGTTATTATAACGCAAGAACCCTTGCTAGTAGACATATTTAAATGCTTTGTGAAAACAAACAGTCTAAAACAAATTTTAGCAACGTACTTTTACAAAAGTACCTCAGAAATCGAAATTGTAAAGTAATTTGTCAAATCCTTAAACAATAAATATAAAGATCCTTGCAAAAGCAAATACTATTGCCTCTTTCTACCTTTCGAAGCAAAATTCTAATTTATAAAACAGTTATACATTTAAAAATAAACACACCAACAATTTGACTTAGTAAACGTGAATAATTAACGCAAACTGTAAGTAATCTCTCTGTTTATCCCGTTCACAATGTATACGTAATAACAATAGAATTCACATCACAAGTTCTTTAACGCTACGTCACTCATCATGAATATGGAATGTTTCGAGTATAAATTCATTTCATAATTCATGTCGTTCATGAGAATTTACGGTGAATTACACGTAACTGACAACGTATTATATATATCAAGGCAAAAGGTCTCTTGTTAATGTTTACTCATCAGCTTGCCAATTTAATTGTCGGTTACAGTATAAGCGACAATATTTTGATGAAGTTAGACAACAGAAAAACAAAAAATAATTAGATATATATTATATTTATATCGTGTTTGACCACAATCTTACCATAGTAAATGATGATGTAGCCTGTGGTAAGCACACAATGCATAGAAAGGAATGTCCATGAATATAATAGTACCCTTCCACCGTGTTGTGGCTCCTACACGATGTTTTCCTTCACCGAAACATCAAAAATCGAACCCACGGATTCTATACCGTGACGTGATGATGTCACTACGACGACCTATTTATCCTACCCTATATATCATCGCCTTAAAAAAATATGTAGAAAAATACGTAGTATTTACTTCTTTTAAAGTTATAGGCCTCGGCAATCTTCGTGTTTTGAAATCATAATATGGTTCAAGCGAGATCGAGCGTGACACACAGAGTATGCCGAAGAATATTTTAAACGTAGACCGTATGTTCTTTAGGCTAACATAAAACCAATAATATCATTGCGAAGAAAAAAAAATTGGAACAAAAAATAGGCAAGACCTTATAACCTAAAAACAGAGAGTTACAATGCAATTAAATATCTTGTATATAAAATAACATAAATCGTACACAATAAACAATATAAAAGTTGACGATTCCAGCCTAAATTGCGACATTAATATTGTATCCTTTGTTGCTGACTCGTCAAGGGACTCGACCTTTTATTACAGGTCTGTAACACAAATTATCTCATAAATAAAACGCCTTTAACTGTAGCCTTAAGTGACGCAGATTTTAAATGTATTTGATGTTTTTGTCTATCTTTCATATGAGCTTTCTGCCCCGCGGTCAGGTTTATCTACGTTCCTCTTTATTTTACCCCCTTAGAGGTCGAATTTAAAAATATAACTAAAATCGCAATTCAAGTTAGGTATCAAGGAACTGTAAAACCCAAACTCATTATACTCAAATATGTTTGGTGTGGCCGGCAGCTGCACTTGAGAGCCAATTCCTTCTAGGCTTTGTGTGCTTACCACCTTCGGCCACATCATCATTTACCATAGTGAGATTGTGGTCAAACACAAGCCTATACAAAGTAAAAAAAATGTAAGTAAAATTTTGTAGACAAAAATAAAAACAAGATTTAGTACTTTGAAGATATAAATAAAACATTTGTAATGTTTCTAATAGATTAATTTATCTCAAATATAATCTACATTAATTTATTTATTTATATCCCTGAGAGTAATCCTTTATAAAGGTTCCGAACAAAGGTTAGATGAAGGTGATGCTTGAAAGGTCGAGGACCCAGACAACCTGAGCTAGGTTTATGACCTTTCGTTTGTTGGTCACCCCTGATATATTCCAGCAACGGTGAAAAGGACGCGCCCTTTGGCTCCTGAGCCATTCTTTTATGTAAACAGATTTTAATTAAAAAAAAATAAGCTTGCTGAGAGGTTTAGATAATAAAGCGCCTATTTTTGTCGGTCATACCTATGCATGATTGCTTCAAGCCTTTCTATTTCAATAAATTCTCTGTACCTATGGATTTCTGATGTTCAGTCAAGTATGAATTTAGATTCTGTCTTCTTAGATTTGTATTTTTATAGATAGTCTTTTTGTTTTCTGATAATAAATATTAAGCTTTTATACTTACTAATATAAAAGTTGAATCGAATGGAATAGCTCAAAATAGCCAGCCTGTTGGGAACCTTGCCTATCGACAGCAGCGAGGGCTTAGAGGATGTTTTCTATATATCATAGTTTGTATTTTATACATTGAATGTAAATATTTGTTGTTATTATTATTTTCATACTTTGAAAATTATGCAATGTGCTCAAAATTATAATTTATTTATATAGAACAACGTGAAATCCATTTATCCAAGCTTAAAACGTATACTGACCCTTTTACATGATAAAAATGAGAATTGTACTTGAAGAAATGACGTAGGTAGGATTGCAACTTCTGAATCCATGCTAATGCTATTTTAATTCAGTCCGACGCTAATCTAGCTTGCAATGCGACACGCAATCTGCAAACCGACCGACACGACGTAGAATTTAAACTATTCCATTTCCTACTCAATGAAATTCGAAGGATAGTTTTCATATTTTTTTTGCAGTGAATGTAAGAAGCAAACTTGTTTTTAAAAATGAGAATGGAAAAATAAAATTTACTTAATTGAATCTTGAGGAAACTGAATTGAAATGTTATTGATAGGGATAATTTGTTTGATTTTATATTGATTGCGTTTTTTAACACATGGCGACATCCATAGATTTGTAATAAATTAACTAGAAGGTTTCGAATTTCCTCTAATATTGAGATTATAAATATTCAAAGTTGCTGGTAACATCCAACGTTTGCTGGCAAAATGATAATATTTTAAAAACACCGCTTAATTTTTATATTCCACAGTAAAAAATACGGCAATTTTGTTGTCGTTTAGACCGTTCACGTACATATAATATTCACATATTTTATTTGGGGGTGTTAAAAAAAAATTTAATGCCTTAGGCACCAAGTATGAACTCTAACGTCATTGCAACTTCCTTCTTTTTTTTTTTTTATCTTGTTTTTTTTTCTGTAGTCTCATACACACATCGATAAATAAAAATGTAAGTTAATAATGTTCTCCTTAAATCTTATGAATAAATCTAATGTTACGTAAAAGAAGGAGCATCTCACCTTTTGAAGTTTTCATCGTGGTAACACCGGTAACTCGACACTGGAGCGGTCACAAGGATTCCATATCCACGAAATTTTTATTTAAATTTTACGCTAGCTTTGAAGTCAAAGTTTTTGCATCATTTATCCTGTTACGTTGTCAGGAATTTGTCATCATGATTAAAATTAGATTCCGTGTAGTATAACCCCATGGCAGCTTAGAACGACTTTTTAGAAACTACAAACTCTACTAAATTATTTCTATTTCTACCAAATTATGGTTGTCGCTAATTAGTAAAAGAGCACTCGCCGTTTTGCGGTAAATGTCAAGAGAGAGTGCAACTGAAAACAAGGTTGGGGCGCTAGCGCGGGAAAACGTGTCAAGGTTATACTGGCACTTCAATGAAACCGCGGCGGACACTGCAACAAACCTCATACCACCCGGGCACCCTACACAAAAACACGTTTATCTACTATTTCTTTTACAAACACTACATATCTCTAAGATTTATTATTTTCCTAAATTCAAACACTGCTACTTAACCTAAACGCACAACACTAACTTAGTCTAGTCGATAAAAACCGAGGCCACATCGGCACTAGCGGTAATTTTTGTCCATGCAACACCACTTTCAAACTATTCCATTTTCAAATTTTTGACATTCCGTCCGTGAGATGTGAGCTCGCGCGATGCAACATCCCTCCACCGGGCTCCGAACGGACTGGAACACCCGACAGAGGCCGCTGGACTCGAAATTGGCGCAATTTCAGCGCATGCGCAGTACATTTGCGAACCGGCGGGATCCAATGCGACCCAACCGCCCCTCGCTTGATAGAAAAATCGAGGACGTAACGTGACGTCAAGCACTCGTACACAATATGGGTTAATCGAACGTAACAAAAACAACTCGTAAACCTCATGCTAATTCAACAAATAGTTCTCTCGAACTCCAATGCGTTACGATATCGACTTAGATCGGAATGAAGTCGGTAATTAATGCGTGTACCTACCCACTGTTACCCACTCTTAACTTATTACTTCGTCCTTGTTTGTGTACCCTTATCATTCTCTCAGGCCGCTTCTATTATTCTTTCGAGGAAAAAATACAAATCTCTTTTCTTAATCCCGATGGAGGCGGTGGGAGATTGTTTTGAATATTTGGCCGGAGTATGTGTGGCACGAATTTTGTCTCTCTTGTGAGACATTTCGCCGCTCTCTTTTGTTTCTTATAAATGGTGCCCGGGGGATAGGAAAAGGTGATCCTGATATTAAGATTAGGGAAGCGTTGAAATGTAAATCTCCACGTAGGTGCCTGTGCTTCGATTCGTTTCGTATCAGTTATACGTTCAATGTATTCACCAAACACCTCAAAGCATTTAATTTGCGGTCTTGGACAAATTAGAAACTAATTGATGTAAATAGCTGTTATTGATATTACATCTATATTAATATGGAATTTATTAACTAAAGTATATTGGATTAGAAATTACTCGATTATACTAAGTAATTTTAGCTCTGCCCTCCTGTTTCAGGAGAAAAGTGAAAACCCAAAAACAAATTACTTATTACGTCATAATCTTGCTGAATCTGACGTCAGTGAAACAACAGACCTTTAAGAATTTAATGTTGGTATAATTATCTCCTTTGAATTTACAAAGCAAGGCATGTGTTGGTATAATGGTGATGAAATTTGTATTTCACTAAGAGCGCCTGTAATAAATGTCGGGGCAATATCGTTCAGGCGGGTTTTAGTATTTTAGGTAAAGTTTTGTAGCACGAGTATTACGCACAGTGAGTATTAAATAAAATACTAGGTAATACCTAGTGCTTAGAAAAGGGCGGTGAGACCTTTGGCCATAAACCTAGATAAAAATTATGTATATTGATGTTAGTTAGGTATGCTATTACGTTCGTTGTAATATTCATTCTCATAATATTTTAAATCATAGGTATGTACCTTATGTAGGTATAAAAAGTTGATCGACATGTCAAATCAGTAACCTTTTCATTATTTTTCGAAACAATAGATAAGGAGTTCATGAAATAGCATTGTGACGTCATAAATGTACAGTATTGAATAAATTACTCGTTGTATTTAAAATCATAAAAAGCATACAAATTACAACAATATTTAAATTTTTCCGTATATTTGTTGATGCTTTAAATAATTTATCTTGAATTGACGGCCCGGTTGGTATTGGTACCTACCCTACCACTTTGGTCAGATCAGATGACCGTGTGTGAAGAATGTCCCAAGATATTTATTATATTTTTAATTCAGGCAAGGAACTAAGTATCCTACTATCGAATATTGTCTGCCGATGTTTGTGGGTTCATATTGTAGGGGAATCCCCCTAGCGCCGGACAGCACCTAGTACCGGACAAAACACATCGAACCATGAAAACATGATAACATTCGTCTAATCGACAACGTCAAACTCAATTCGTTCGATACGCCTTACACGTTAGTCATTTTGCACAGGAATTTGTTGGGTCGAGTAATATTCAAAACGTCATAGATTACATTTTTAAAGTGTATTAATTGTGTGTGGCTTTTGATTAAATCATTGGTAAGTATGCTTTATATTGATATTCTTTTGAACTATAATACTGTATGTTATTCCCGTAAGTCCGGACCGTAACAGATTCCCTTGTACCGGACAAATTAAATTAGACCTATCCAAGTTGCCTAGTACCGGACAAATATATTTTGTACAAATAGTGTGCCGTTTATATTCTATATAATATTGTAATGCTGTTATTTATCTTTTCAGATCATTTGATATAATGGAGACGAAGAAAAAAGGTTCATCCGGTCTTATGGGTTGAAATTATAGGTACTTGTCCGAATTTATACCAGGTGCCAAATTTCAATGAAATCAAAAACTATACCAATGATCGATTCCATTTTAAGTGGCTAAAAAATGTACAACTTACATCTTTGTTTATTTTTGTTTATTTTAATGTTATACGTATATGATTGACGAAAATGTTAAGTATCGAAATAAAACATAATTATTCCATTTTTTGTTTATTAAAAACCTTATGTGTCCGGTAATCGGGGGACTCCCCTATAATGTTTCAAATTTTTTGTAAGGTAAATATTTGTGAAAAAACGACTGCACACTGGTAGTCTACTTTATAGTAACTGCCTGTTCGCCTGCCCTCAAGTAAAAAATTTACACCCAGCACTATATACCAATCGACGTTATGCGAGGATGTAAGTAGGTACTGCAGCCGCGCTTAAAAGCCAATTTTAGCAATTTTATATTATTACCACCTTCAGCCAAATGATCATCATTCTATCAAACGCATGCCTATTTAATGTAAAGGGAAAGAATAAGTAACTTTATTTTGCCTTGAGGAAATTTGGTTGGTACTGTAAAGTGTTGGACTAGATAGCAAAATTTAGAATGTGACTCGTATCTACGTAAATAAACCACTCCCTAAACTAAGCAAATCGCAATAGCTTATTAACATGCTATCTATGCTAATATCAATGCTGTGTCTGCGCTCTATACCATTGCACCAAATTCAGCCAAGCCTTTATTTATTATCTTGATAATCTAAGCAAGACTGCAGTTATGTCAACGTTGTTTCAAAGATTCATTGTATGTACTTGTAGGTAATTTTATCAAATTGGCTGGTAGCTCAGATTTCTGTAGAAATCTTTGGGGAAACCTTTTGAAATAGTTGAAGATCGCTTGGTATAATAAGATACCCAGCCGGCAGCGACGCAGCGACATATCGGAACACCCCAAGTTTTTAGTCTGTAGGAGTCTGACCGCTTCCCCCCGGAGCTGCGGGGTATCCATGAGGATTTTCCTGGGTTAAAAAAAGAGGTTTTACCGCAAAAGTATCATATATGTATCATTTTCTCCATTTTATTTCACGTCGAAGATAATAAAATGACTCGACAAAGTTTGCTAATCCCGAGATTATCTAGGTACCTACTTTCTTCCTATAAAGTCTTAGTAACGTGGCTAGGTGCGGATCGTCCTATGTATCTGTTACACATACACATTAGAAAGGTTTCTATCCATCGAGAAAGGCTTAAAAGCTTTGTAAGAAACAGTCCCAATTAATCTTTACTTGGGTCACTTCCGAGTTCCAAGTTCCGAGCTATCTCCGGAGTCCGAACCTGAACCTAAAACTCATTTGGAAAGATTTTTGCATGGTATTAGTGCCCGTTTTGATTTACAATGAAAGCAAAAAGCTATGGTACTGAACTCCCTTTTATCATTTTAAATACCTAACAAAAAATCAGCGAGAGCATTAAAAATATGAAAAACGTTTCTCCACCATCCAGTTATGTTTAAAAAGTGAACCTTGAACGTTATCACCCATCGTCAATCAGCTGACTCTAAAGTTCCATATTACTCTTCGTTAATCTCAAATATCTTCGCATGTCAAGCGAGCTATGTTTGTTTGCCTTAATTGACAAATAGTGCATGTGCTTCGTCATTAATCAGAGATACTTGTATGATGTAATTTCCGATAGCTGTAGATTATTTTGTACAGTTAAGATTTTTGAAGTTGGAATGGTATCTATTCCGTAGACAGCACTGGGTTTTCATTTGTTACTCCTAATTCATGGTAGTAGATAGGTATATCAACAAACTTGCCTCGGCAATAATTCAAATGATCTCTCTATATCTGCTGTTTCAATAAGTTATATGTCTACACTAAGTCTAAAGTTACAAGCTCAAAATATTTTTCATTTTACTATTCACAAAAATGATTCTTATATAGAGAAAAATCCGAGAAACATAAAATATTGTCAAAAAATATATGCGAAGCAGCACAAATGTAGTCGTATTTTATTTCCATGGGAAAGCATATACCTCTCTGTATATGAAGTAGACAACAAATTCAGGATTTCGATGATTTGTTGTGGGCTTCCTTGCAGGAGAGCGAGCATAATGGCAAACAGCGAAATGTTTATTTTTTCAGAAAACAAATAATATTTATTTTTATTTTCTTACAAAATAATTCTGGGGAAATAGTTATTATGAATAGACAATTTTATTTTCATATAAAAGTGATTCAGAAAGAATTTTAATATTAAAGAATTCGTATTTGAAAAAGCAATTTCATATTTGGTGTTGCTTTTTGCGTTTCTGAAATTTCATACCAGTCTATTTTTGCCTGTTGCAGTATTAATCCAACATACCGTCGGAAACGGGTATAGGTAGTGTCTGCAATTACGAGTAAGTAAGTAATTAATAACATATTCAGATTCTTATGCGGCATAAATTTAATAAATGATACTTTATATCATCAACAGTCATATTCTAGATAAGTAGAAACTAAAATACACATGAATAATACCAATTAAATCAAAGCAAATATCTCACGTAACAAACGTAATTTTAATATTTACACATTATCATAATATTCTCGGTTTGTGATAGTTACTCGAAGATAAGGTACTGCAACTGCTGAAATTAATACAATGAACTATTTTACTAACGTAGTTCGGTACAATTATAATCTCAAAACATAACACCCAGTTTCTAGAAGCCTGATTAATGTTAATCTCCTGTTAAAAGTATACCCTGTTGGTATACCTGTCACTGTCAATGACGTAGGTATATTATGATAAAGATGGCAATATATTTGATCATAGATTAACTTTGATTTGGTTTTCAGAAACTGGTAAGTCCGGTAAGTCTAATATAATATAGCAGAATAAATAACGAGTAGAAAATACATTTAAAGAACACCGATGCTACTTTATTCCAGACAAACACGATGTAAATAGAACCATAATTCAATACCGACAGGTTTAATTCACAACTCACGCTCGGTATCCCTTCGCTTCCCAATAAATAACAGATTAGCCGACACAACAGGATTCAACCAATGGTAATTAAATTTTATTGGTCTTAAGTAAAATCAATGACTTCATACATCTTTCGATTAGAAGATGCGACGGACAAAGTTCAGTGGCATAAGGATTACCGCCGAGCTTTCAACGTAATACCGCTTTATGTCTTTTAATTTATTTTTTTATTAAATGGGCTACATAGTAGAAGGGGATTTCAATAAAAAATTAAACATGTCAAAGTTTTATTGTTTAAAATCTTACGCTTTAGTGTATTTTTCTTATACTTTTTGTTACTGTAGAAATAACCTATAGCATTTTATGCATTTTTATCATAATACCTACTATATTAACACTTGACTACATTTTAAAAAAATATTTATAGCTAACATACATACATGGGGGTTCGAGGCTCGCCGATTTGCTCGGATTTTATCATCCAAGCTCATCGAGGCTTCGGGAGACCGACGGGTTGGGAGCTTTTTCCGCCAACGCATAAGCTTGGCCATCCAAAAAGGGAACGCTGCCAGCCTGTTGGGAACCTTGCCTATCGACAGCAGCGAGGGCTTTGAGGATGTTTTCTATATATCATAGTTTGTATTTTTTACTTTAATTGTAAATATGTAAATAAAAATTATAATTTGCTAACATACACATTTATAAGAAAAAGTATATACGAGAAAATTATTTTCTTAAATCATTAATGATTGTAAAATTTGTATTTTGAAGCCGTTCATTAAATTTCACTTTACTAATTCAGCTAATTCATACACCTCAACCTCTATCAACTGGTACGGCCAGTATAGTATCATTTGCCAATTATGATCATTGAACCAGATTACGTCATTATTGGGCACTAATCGTGAATTGGTCGATTGACTGAACCAATTTCCGTAGGTATCGGAGATGACGTCATATCCAAAGCTTATGATCCACAATAATCAACATAACAGAACCCAATTTAGGCAGGTAAGTACAAGTCATCCATACTACATTTACGGCTGTGAAGTTAGGCTTTGCATTTGGCTGGCTTTGAGCTCATGTCTAAAAAAAGTAGCCTTTGTCCCTCTCCATACGCAGATATGGTATGGAGAAAGACATAAGCAATTTTTTTCTTCGGGAACGCGGGTGAAACCGTGGGGGACAGCTTATAAAAAATAAATTCAAAATCAAAAACATAATATTCTCAGATTTTTAAGTAAAGCCTTATGTAAAGATAATAAGCATTTATTCCCATAAATCCATAAATGTCGTCCCTCATTTAATTATTTCGTAAGGATTTGGATGACACAAATAAATAATTATTTATTGGTATCTCCTACCTATGTAAGTCCTCTACCCACCAAAAACTAATCTAATAGATGAGAATTCATCTACAAAACAAATATCACAAAGCCACGTACATAAATCTCTTTCGAACGTTCAGTTTTGTTCCAATAAACACATTCATTTCGTTCGTGAACAAAAGGGTAACGTAGCTTTTAACTGAATGAACTTGGATAACAGTAACAAATAGAACGCTCAGCGAAGCAGTAATTTGATCTGAGTTTATGAATGCTATGTCTACTGTGTCTATTATTATTTCAACTGGTTTTGTTTCATCTGAAATGATAAGCATACATAAATTACTAAGTAGTAATCCATTTTCTTTTTATTATAATAGCATTACACGGTTTGTGTATTTTGCAATTGAATATAATACTCTAATCACTTTAAAACAATTTTTAGTCATGTCTATACACGGTTTTAGTAAAATGGAGGCTATTCTACTAAAACTTTTCACGAACTTTTTGAGACATCCTGAAAGTTACGATACACAAATTTATTTCATTTCACTTCACTAGTGAGATCAATGTAAGTGAGATTGATCTAAGTTGGAAAAAATGCCACCGACATTAAGTACTATTTATAGATAAAACTCAAAATACACGATGTCAAAAAGGTAACGTCACTTGGTAAGTTCCTGCCAAAAACACCCACACCCATGTTTGTACCCTATTATTTGATATAATATGTCATAGCTGATCATAAGACCAGGTAAATCTCGAAATGCCTAAGCACATCGTAATGTGTATTGTATATACGATCGGCCACCGACATATGAAATTTGATATAGGTATTTACAAATAAGATATAACTAATAGCCTACTTGCCTAATAATGTTAGTCCAAATAAAAGCAATAAAAAATTATCTGTTTTTTTTCCTCTCAGTCTTTAACTAACTCTGGATCGGCTCTCGAAATTCCCAACCAGGAACCCCATTTTGAGAATGTTTTATGTTTCTTCTTTAGCTAGTAACTTTTTAATCTATTTTTGAGATTTATTTCATTATATTTTTGCTACCTACTCAAGTATGAGAACAGTCGCAATCTGTTGAATATCTGGAATTCTAGTGTTGAGACGGGTCTGCGCTCCGCCCACGGCATCCACAAATTGTTAGTTCAGGAATCTGGGTGCTGGCGAACTATGCTCATTGGCTGCTATTATATTCTCCTTCGCTATTGGATGCACTAGAAATACTTGTTATATTTTCGAACATGGTATTTTAAATAGGAATCGATGTGAGATGAATCGAATGATTCGATGATCTCGAAATTAACGAAACAAATGATATATAAAAAAGTGTGTTAAAAAAGAAAACAAGTTATAAGTATCACCATTTTACTATGTTTTGAATGGAAACTATTTGAAATACATTTGTATGTATATATGTATAGCTCACTACCATTTGGACCGTACCAGTGGTATGCCAGTATGAACTTTGAATCTTTGTTCAAAGGTCTCATTTACAGTAGTGACATCATCAACTGTTTATGTAGTACCAAGCATATAAGACTAAGAAAATACGAGTAGATTCAAGATTTTATTCCAGTAAATTCCAGTCTAGTTCAATAATTAATTGCAGAGCCCAAAACATGTTATTAATTTACCATCCACCTACACACTGACAGAAATTACAAGCGATGGTCACAATATTAATTTATCATGAGTAGGAGAACAGAATTCGGGGCTAAAACAACAGGAAGATGCCCGCTGAGTACGACTTCTAATTGATTTGGTCCAAGATACAGTAAACCCTGTGGGCAGTCCGCCGTTACTGTCACCTTTCACTGTGTCCGCAATTAATATGCAGCCAAAACCATTTTGTTCTGTGCACCACGAGATAATAGTGGTGTTCTAGAACAGGTTGGTTATCGATAAAATTTATCGAAATGGAATAATGTTTATATTTGTTCAGCAATCTGAACCACATTTCAGTTAAAGAGTAGGTAAATAAATAATTGTATCGTATGTACTTGCTTCATATTAAAATTATGTAGATCCCAGTACGTTATAGGTATTTTAAATGAATTTATTTCTGGACCATAAACGTATTCAATAATTTTAACATATTGCAACATTATTTTACAACAGTGAATTTAGATGAATTAAATAATTAAATTTTGATACGGATAAAAATTATGTACCGAACCTCGATATGTTTCACAACACTACTTGATACTTTATTTTGGTTTACCCTTTCGTTAATGGCTATTTGGTTTATTACTAGTTATAAATACGTAGGAGCAACATTGCTTCCCATTGCATTATATTAGAAACGTGAAACTTTTCCTACATTATTGTCGTGTGAAGTCGATTTGGTGGTAATGTATATTAGATTTTTGAGACTTTGTTTGAATATCCAACAACTATAACAATACTTCTTATTACTGTTAATTTAAGGTTCACTATTGTGAGTGTTTGCATCTATTTAAACAATAAGTTGAAATTGTAACTTTATATCCATAATATTTATAGAAGTCAATAAACATCTTCGCTTTTGGAAAAAAAAATTACACCACTTTTCCGCAATAATGGTATAAATTTTTCGACGGATCTGTCCGCAAAAAAATATCTCAATAGAGTTCTATGAATAAAGTATCGAATCGATTTGACCCGATTCGAAAGGTGACTTACAAATAACATATGTGACACCTGAAAAATTGGATTTCCCTAAGTCAACACTGGCGAAACGTTTCCTTCTGCAAAAAATCTAGGCAGTTCCGTTTCCTGTTTTATTATTAGGTATAAAGATACGTTTTTACCCTAAAGCTGTGCCCCAATTTTGTGCTTACTTTATTTAGCATTTCAGAATTCAGATGGGAAAATCGATGCTTCCAACTTTAATTTTGGATAAATAGAGGTAAATCGGTAAATTTTCTGTTGTGGTTTAAGTTTTCTTTTAATATCTTTCTTAGACAAAATATCACAGATAATGTTCATACTTCATAATTTATACATTATAAATTATAAATTATTTAGCTATTTTGTCTAAGGCTAAAATTTACAATGTATTATTTATATCCGAATAGACCAAACCATCATCTCCAAACGTATGTTAGAATCCTCTCAGAGGCGCATAGTATAAAAGCATTTTGACATTACGGATATTATAAGAATTATAGATTGCTCATATTTTAAACAAACAGATCACACCTATCGATATAACAGAATTAGGTACAGTTAATTTAATCCCAATAAAATCATGTCACAGCAACTGTCAGCTTTACGTCTCACAAATCCGAGATCCTCTTAACAGAGACCGCCATGCGCCAGTCCGCCACAGAACCAGTTCACTGGATTAAAACAACATTTCTTATAAGTTGGAACGATTTTTTTTTAATTTAATGAGATTAAAGTGCGTGAACAAAAAGTTATGCCCACCGAATTAATATTCTATTTCTGGAATTAAAACTCTGCGGTCTTATTATGTGAAATGGTTTAAAGGAAATGATTGATAATAAATAATTGATTGTGGTAAGGTAGCTGCGAGATGAGGGGTAGAGCAACCCACAATACCAACCAGCAAACCAAATACAAATAAAATTCGAACTACAATTAAAAAATAAATACGAATAGAGGGATATTGAAAACGTGATGAAAATATGTCTGCCCAAAATATTACATCGGCTTTTGTGTGATAAAGAAAAGCTGCGCTAAAATTCAAAATACATTTTCGGTTTTTAAGCTTTTGTCACTTTAAATTTTGTATGTTATTTTTGTGGTGTCCCAAATTGATAATTCAGAAATACAATAGCTCCCATGATCATATTGATAAATAAACTTTTGTTTTTATGGTTCGTCTGTCTATCCATTTTATTCGCAAATTATTAGTGTTAATCTTGATTTTTTTATATTTTATACAGTAATTTAACGTCTATATACAATGTTATAATATGTGTCTTATAAAAAATTACCACATGAACATTCGCTTCTAAAAATACATTTTAAAAGAACAACTATCAGCACTCAGTAAACTTTAGATACTATGTATAGTTTACTAGCGTTTTGTATCCTTCAATAAGTCTTTAGGCGGTGTTAGGTTGTAGGTATTTGACTATACTAGTGCCTATTTCGAAACTCATTTGGTCGGATTTTTGTATATTTTTTTTACAGCCATGTTCCACATAAAAGCGAGAAATGCCTTTATTACACATAATAATTTAATTAAAAAACGGACTTCTACGACACCGCTGGCAAAACCTAGTTATCTACTATATAAAAATAAGTCAGGTTTTCCTTCCTGACGCTATAACTCCAGAACGCACGAACCGATTTCCACGGTTTTGCATTCGTTGGAAAGGTCTCGGGCTCCGTGAGGTTTATAGCAAAGAAAATTCAGGAAAAATTTCAACAGAAAAGCGGGAAAAACTTTTTTCACATATAATGTTACAAGTAGCTCTGCTACCCGTGCGAAGCCGGGGCGGGCCACTAGTATTTTATACAAATAAAATACAATGGATACATAAACATAGTCACTATAAATTTAACGAATTGGATAATGGTCCGGCGGGATCGGTCGCTGGCTCTAGATTAGGGTTGTCAGATCTCTGTATTTAGCTGGAGAAATCGGTCTTTTAAATGTAGCTTTAGACATTATCTCAAACTTAATGCTAGTATCATATGAGTCCATAATTATGTCACTTCATTTACTACACATGCTATAAAAATAGCAAGTCGTAGCTGCATTGGATTAAGGTGTTTTATTCATTATATCAGCTATCAGATGAAATTTTATAGTTTAAATTAAAATAGAGTGTTGTAATCTTTTTGGACTATAATTACTTAACATTATAGACATTTTTACGAAAAATAATTCTGAAATTGTAAGAAAACAATCATCATCATCATCATCTCAGCCGCAAGACGTCCACTGAAAACAATAAAGTCTCCCAACATTTTGGTCAAACAGACGAGAATTGCAATTTTCTATAGCAGTTGATTTTCTGCCAATTTAAAATTAGTCCTACTGTAAAAGTTCCTCATAATTATCAGCACTTTTACCTCAGCAAGACTTTATCGGTAGGTACCCAAAAATAATTAAATTAGAAATATTTCATTCAATCATTAAAAATTAATCAAAAGCTACCAGAAGAATTCACTAAAGCGACAACCATGCGCGAGACGCATTCGCTGCGCCCGCGCCGGACGTCACCAATCTGTACATTGCCACAAGTGCCGATAAGTGGCCGGTGTAATGTACGCCTTAGTACTGTAATGCGCAAGTTCCGGTGGTGAAAACCATTCGGTTTCACACAAAAGAATCGTTAAAAGTGGATAAGATGCACTCGGCCTCACCAATATATCTAATGGTAAAGAGAGAATATTGTTTATTCCACTGTTAGAATGTCATTAGAAACATATTCCCAACATTTATCACGGTAAACATTTCTAATAGCTTTCCCAGAAGCATCCATGCATCATTCACTAATGTTTTAAACAATATCATATCAATTTTAATTAGTTCACCGAATTCAAGCGTTAACGCTACGCTGGCCGCTGAATGATTCAATTAACGTTTTTTAATTCGACTATGCACGAACAAATTTAATATGACCATAGTTCCGTGGTACCTACCAGATATTAATGCATCGCTGAACTCAATTGTACGCCTTGAAGGATCTCAATGATGATGTTTTGACATGCGTCTTATATTGGAATAGATAGATGTATTAAATAAGCAGGAAAGGGAGTATGATGACATCGTTTCTAATTCTATGATTAAGTATGCACAGCTAGGTAGGGATTTGTGCTTAATTTGTGGATTTCTACATAATTGTGTAGAGAAGAAAATATATGGTTTCCGAGAATAATAAATAGAATCAAAATAGGTAACTGATGTCTGATGCAAGAATAATTAGGACCATAACATTTTTTTGCTATTGCCAACATAATCCACATTATTGATTCGGTACTATGATTTTTATTTAATGTTTTCTCACTTCCATCGATTTTTTTTGTTATGCACATAGTTTGTACAGATATCGATACAAAAAGTGAGGTGCCTTGTTCCCACGGTTTGTATTGGCGTGTGCGATCCTCATTATGACATGCTTCCGCAATTAGTGATGGAATACAGTTTAGCTTTCTCGCTACTAATACTCGATTATTATCCAACGGTATGGTATCTTTGTTCATGCACGGCATGTTTTTTTATGAAAACAAAGTATTCAATTTGATTGAGGCATTTTGATCGGATAAGCTTCTTGATTTTTAAATGGCAAGAACACCAAATTAATTAAAAATAAAATATTGTAATTAGTTCCCTGTAATTAGACAATATAGTTGTGTTTAAACGATATTATCGATTTCCATCATATATCTAGGTGTATCTAGGTAACAGTAGTTAGTCATAATATCATATGTCTGCAATAATTTATTTTTATTTGCATTAATTAAAGTTTTTGTTATTCAGAAAAACTTTCTCACTCGTCCGCTTAGTTACGGGTACAAAAATTCTTTACGATTACTTAAACTTTACATAAATTTTCCGACATGAGCGATACTCAATAAACAATCAACTGTAAAATATTATGATACTCAAATATTAAAACGAGAATAAAATATAAAGCAGTCGATAATAATTTATGGTTATAAATAGCCGTTGCATGGTCAGTCAGCGGTTACTACTTGATCAGTTTATACAGATTCCAATTAAAACTGACGATGTAGCATTAAACGTGCCACGGTTAGGGCTACCACCAGAAAATATTACAGACAAGATGAGAGAAAATAATCTAAAAGAGATATATTATGATTAAATGAGCAAATAATAAAACTAATTGATAAATAAATAGAGGAACATACAATAAATATTTGAGGCCGAAAATATTATTCACTCGTGTGAATGTCGTTGACTTAACCTAAACTCCGCGAGAGCAAATCATGCATGATAAATAACATTATACTTTTTCATGGAATAGACCTTTTGTTTGACTACTGCATATAGTATGTGATGATGTGACTGAAGATGGTACGCAAGCATCCATCCATAGGCTTGATGCTACTGGCACTCAAACAGCCAGAACGCACTGATGATATTAGCGTTTCAACTGAATATTAGCTCGTAGTATGCTTATCAAGCCCAGTATTGTTAAAGTTAGAGAATCTTGATAATAATCGACTTTTCAAAGATCAGTTCAGATCCTGACGCATGGTAACCCTAAGTATACTTCGCTCCAGTTCAGTGTTAATTAGTTATGACCAATTTACTTTCATATAACGAAAGAGTGGTATGGAAATAAAGGTTACATTGTAGATGGGCGTGTGGGAGCACAATATCTTCAGCAAGGTTTCTAAATATGTACATCTGTAAAAAAAAAAAAAACAAAAGCCATATCAATCCTTTTGAGTAGCTTTAATAATCTTGGTACCCATTTTTTCATTACTGATACCGATCGATAGATTCAATATTGTATATTTTAGAAAGTATGATCTTAGTTAGGTAAATGTGTAAGACGTCTTATTCCAACTCTTTGTCCACGTGTAAAGCTGTCTAGTTTTGTCCAGCCGTCAATTAAAATTGATGATTCGCCTTCGTGTAGATAATCCCTTTATTCAAATAATTCTCATATTATTAATGTTGTTCATTAACAATGATGGACTGATGGTTACCTTACAATAGAAAATCAATTTTAGCCCAATCAATAGATACGTGAGACAATCGAGAATAGTTCGGTTGATGAATTTCTTTTCACTCGGTAGGTATTGACTTTCAAAACCGCTATTAACCGACGGCTGGAACAATTTCTCCTCTTATTATCTAATTTGAGAGGAATTTAATGCAACAATGACTGGTTCTTAATTTCATTACCACCCACGGGCCGTGATGAGTAGACTCACAGTGGTAGGTAGTCACCGGGTTCAACCGTTTTAACAATAGTGTATTGTCGAGCAATGGAAACAAATTAGGACGATGACAATGTGAAATTTTCTGTTGTTACTGACGGGAAGCTGATATCACGCTTCTTTGGCTAATTAGGATGAAACATCCGCCCATAGAGAAGGCTTAAAACGTTTTCATCAAAAGTTTCCATTCATTAATTTAACCTATTGTATAACGATTTTATTGGACGATAATCTAACGTAGCTCGTGAAAGAAGTTCCAATTACTTAGAGAAGATCATTGTGATAATAAAAACAATTAAAAAAAGGGAAGATTTTAATGAAAGAATAATCCAACAAGAACAATTTCATAACATTATTTTAAATATGAAGTCGGTTAAAAACTAAATGGAAGGACTTCAGACTCATGTATTTACATAATTTCATTATGATCAACAATGTTAACATTGTAAAGCTTTTAAAATTGGTTAATATTGTTTCCGATGTTGTTGTAGACCAATTACGTTACCATGGACATGGGTGTCGCTGACGTTGGTGTTGGCGGCAGAACGGCGCGCGCGCAGGTAGGCCCTTCTAGACAAGTGAGTTAGCGCGATCGAACCTCTCACTCACACCACGTGGTGGGGCTGTGCAAAGGCGCGGGCGTATGTTTGCTGCCTGTGCTACATTTTTATTCAGTTTGTAACCGTTCTTTAACGCCGCGGTACCGTCTTTTTGAGTAACGTCTCTGGTTACTGTTTATCTATAGTGTTTCGATAACAAAAGTACAACAGATGAGTGAAAATGTACTAAAGCTTTTGCAGGCTTATCGGCGTTTAGGCGCCATCCAGCTTTGGCATGGGTAGGCGGAGGTTGCTTCAAGCTGCAGCTGTGCTGATTACTTTGGGATACTGCAGTCTGTTGGTGTATCAAGGTGGAGTGACATTTAATTTCCAAGAAAACCGACCGGGGGTTGTACAAGTGTCTGACTTAGCTATTGAACCTGTGACGAAAACAACAATTTATGATAGTGGACCGGGTAAAAATGTAACTTTAGATGATATTTTCATAAGTGTAAAAACCTCAAAACATTATCAATATACAAGATTACCGATAATATTGAAGACATGGTTCCAATTGGCGCAGAAACAGGTATGAAAATGAACAATAATACTATTTATGCAAATACTATCTTAATACAAGTTACGATATTATATCAATAAATGGAACATCTGTTATTATTAAAAATGAAAAATACAAGAAACTTTATTGGATAACGATGGTCATAATCATAGAACTAAGACCAGAAATGAAAGTAAACTTTTGTAAGATACAAGAGAAGAACAATGGTACTTATTATTAGATATCTATCTATCTATCTTAATGATATTTTCTTAAGTTTAATGAGACGATTGCCACCCAAGTCGCCAAAGTTACACTTGTGTTGCATTTTCTTTTGTTTATTTTTTAACAGTAACCTTATACAAGTCAAGTTAACTTCTTTGCTGATTTTAAAAGTCGATTTTGAAACTCGAATACATTATTCTTATTGGAAAAATTCAAAAAAAGGACAGCTTATTACTGTCAACTCACAAAACTTTATTTTAAGAGGTTTACTTCAAAAATCCGTTAGATAATTATGAAATGGGTTTATTGATATTTGAAATCCTGATAACTGGCTGCAAGGTAATTGTCATGCCAATAAATTACATATACATAATAAATAATAGGCGCTTCTCTAGAAGCAACTAAGAAAAACACTCTAAAAGAGAATAAATAATTTGTTTGTTCTTAATTAGGTGATTTTACTTGAGTCTAGCTGTCCAGTAAATTAAATTTTATGTCATATTTAATTATTAAAAATATTATCTTTCATATCATTTACAATCTTTAGATAAAATCATAATGGTTTTAGTTTGTCTAACTATTAATGCTTCTCGTTTTCAATATTTTTATGTTTATATTTTTAACAAGGTTTACGATTTCATTACCAAGTTTGTTTATCTTTTAATCATCTTGTATGCAAATGAAATATCAGAATGCATATATTCAACATAAACATAAAATTAAACTAGTATCCGCCCCGTAGTTACACCCGCAGATTCGGAATGAAAGGTTTGGACCTACAGTTTGCTTCAAATTTTTAGGTTGACTACCCTAAATATTTGGGGGATAAAAATTAGCATAGATTTCTGTTTGAAAATTGAAATGTCTTGCCTGTGAAAAATCGCATGTGCGTAACTCGCATTACATCAACTTTTTCTTACTAATATAATATTATTTTACCGTCAATATTTTTAATAAGTTTTATCACCATTAACACTAATTTAAGAAATATGTAAGAGGATTTAATTTATTATTATTAACCAATGTAACTACTCGTACAGCATAAAACTACCTAATAAATTAAGTAATACTAATTATATATTTTTTTAAATGTTTAAATATTTAGGTACTACTTCGATAATCACAAACACTTTTAAAAGCAAACTGAATATAAAATATGTTTAAATGGATAAAATCATCTTACATATTGACAATATATTATTGGAGTGAATAAGAACAAACAATACAAACAATAGGATCGTTTCGGATAGAGTCGTGCAGCGCCCGTTTTAACCCGAGGTTCCTGAATCTAGAGCGTGCATAATCAACCGTTAATCCGGCTCAAAGGACCAGCAGCATAGCAGCATAAATAACTTATTGTGCACAGACCCTGCGCTCGCGCAGCGCGTGGCACTAAGGCGCGCGCCGGCCACGTGACCGGATTTTGATCTCGCTTATGCCCTTTTGTGTTGAAAAACTTTCAACTTGTTTTTAAGGTTCCGTACCAAAATGGTAAAATAACCTTTATTGGGAGACTTCAGTGTCTGTCTGTATGACACGGAAATGCTATTGACTTAAAAGTTGGTACAGTTGTAGAAATTGCTTGCCTGCATCTACTCATATCTATGGAAATACATACACATTATTTTAAAAATCGGGTAGTTTGTAATAGGGTATCTATCACATGAACAGGCTTTGATTGCATATTTCAGATTTATGACCAAAAATTATGCCCTCGGACCCTTAACCTCGAAGTTTTCGAATAGATTTCTATTCGAAAACTCTAAAATAATTTAGATAGAAAGACAATTATTTGACATTTAACACCTTTTTTTGACATTTGTAGGAAGAAACGTGACATTTGTTTTAAAAAAATATTTTTAGAGTTTATAAAATATTTAAATTGCTTATAATGTTATCTCAACATTGGAAAACATTTGATCTTTCACAGATTTTGAGGGAGTAGCAAATAAACTTTTCAAATTACCATTAAAATTTTAGCTAGTTAAAATTTCATCCAAAACAATGAAAAATATTGGTTGGTTTTATTATTATTGTATGGAACCCTCCATGCGCGAGTCCAACTCGGCTTTTGATTTATATGCTGACTGTTACCTACGCTACGCTATGGATTTTTTAATAATGCTTAAAAATGTGGTTCTGTAATCAGTCGTATTTTAGGTTACGCGTTATAAACGTGTAATGTACTCAATATTCTATAGTAGAATTACTATTATTTTTAAAAAAGTAGTGACATTTATTTATGGATATAATTCCGCTAAAAAAACAAATCAGTAAAAAAATATAATAAAATTGAGACTGCTAATGACAAGTAACTCAGCAGCAAATTTATGTTACAAATGTCACAAAAATAAATCATCAAGAAAATTAAATATTATCTACCTACAATTAAATATGAATATGCATGCTAAGCCAACTACTTACTTAAACCAGTTATTATAAGATTGAATTTCGCTCGATACCAACGAGATATATAAAAATAAATCTTTATCATATAATTCAGAGAAATAAAACCCAAACATTTCCTAATTAAGCACCTCATGTTTCTCTTATCAAGATTGCGTGTGGTTCATTATGTTGTTTGCTCACACACGGCTCGGTTTCCGGCTATCGCATTTCGTCAACTTGAGCTTATGAAAGCGATTTTGAATTTTTATGTAGTCTTAATGGTTCTTGGTAGTGAACGGTAGCTTATGAGACGATGAGATGATTCTTTTGAATGTAAATGGCTTTGGTTTATTTGATAAATGTGCCAACAAGGTGGCAAAGTAAGAAGAATAAATAATTAAAACTATTCTTGCTAAAATTTGTTGGTAGCCAGCTAGCCAGGTACCTATATAGATTACTAGCTTTCGCCCCACGGTTTCTCGGGGTCAAAAATAGGCAGTCTCTCTCCGGTTCATCTCTATGTAAAATCACGTGGAATCTTTGCTGCATGAAAGAATGACAAACCAACCTGATATAAGACTAACTTTAGGCTATTATTTCTATAAATAATAAGGATTTAGATTATGTACATAACCCAATACCTGGCTCGCTACCACCCTCAAGTCGATAAATCTATAGCCAAGCGCCTACCAGTGTGTTCCGGCAGCTGCACTTGAGAGCCAGTTTAGTCTAGGATTTTAGTGCTTACCACCATGGTGAGATTGTGATCAAACACAGCCCTATACATAGTTAAAAAAACATAAAATGATTAGGTAATAATGAAGTAGGCTTTTGATAAGTTAACTATGTAAACTGAAAGCTCATAAGTAAAACGCAATCTCGTCGCATGGTGACGGACGTAGTGTTCCTTCAACATGCAACAAGATTGCGGACTTTTCGCCCTAAATGCTTAGGTCATTAAATATTATTCTAGTACAAACCTTATACTTCAATAGAAATTCACTTTGTGCCTGTGAAGTAAATGTATTACGCAGTTAAATCACGTATGTAAAAAGTAAATGCTGTTCGTTGGTAAGCGCGTCACTTGAAAACATCTGGACCGAATTGTCTAAATTAAAAAAAAATGTTTGTTATAGTCCGAATAAGGTTTTTGGGTAAAAAAAAATTGGAAATGTTGCCCCAAAAATTGAAAATTTCGGGAAATACTAAAAGCCCTTTGTTCTATGGAATTTTTGTATGAATTAAAGACCATACCACCATGTCTGTCGGGTTAGCTAGTGAGTACCTAATCATTATGATGAGTGAGGTACTAGATTTTTTTTTAAATCACCGAAACGGCCTGTCAGTTCTTGACACATCATTTATTGCTGCTGTTATTTCTATCGCAATTTGCTTTTTAATCTTGTATGTATCTGTTTGTGAGTATATACCTAGTACCAATATAAACGTTTTACTCTTGCCTACCTATTGTGGCTTACGCCTCATTATTACCGATCCCCACTAGCATGAATATTTACTGCTCTATTTACTCATTCAGTCTTATCAAAAGATTTTAAGAAGCTTTTATCACTACTACAATATAATACACATTACTTTTAACAGCTTGGAAATTTCTTTGTTAATACAATTTTATTTATTTACTACGGAAATAATAACAAAATCCGAGCCTGGTTACCGACACAATAAAAACAGCCTTCCAAAATAAAGCAAGCCGCTTTTTACTTTTATTATAGTTTTTCTTTTATATTCCGAGCATTCAGTGGGAGTAGTAAAGATTGTAGATAACTCAATATTCTAAGATACGGAGAGTATACCCTAAAAGTTTATGGAGTACTCTGTGAACATACGTACAAATACCTACTCTTACAAAGGCTTACTCTATTTGAGTTAATGATTAATCAAGACATCAAAAGTATATAATTAAGTTAGCTTGTGATGGATGTAGACATAAATACATTAAGAAATTTAGAGAGATCATTATACATATATCCTCAGGACATAGAACATATCAAATTATTGTTTGACTAATTCTAGATTTGTTCAATAAAACTGACATGTAATCTTCAAAAATAAAATCCTCAATATGAAGTAGGGGATTAAATAGATAATATAGATAGAGATTCTTATATTATTATCTTTGTAAGTTTAGCCATTTACATAAAAAAATAACCTGTATGATAAGACCTTAAACTTGAAAATCAGATGATACCAAATTCATATGCAAATATTTTAAAACTGGTTCGCTATCAACTTATCATTCATCAAAAGATGTCACATCAAGACTTTTTCGGGGAATCAGCTTAAATCCGACGGTCTCCTAAATAAATATAGAGTATTTACTAGGGAGTGTAATATTTATTTAACGAATGATTTCAGAGAAATATTAAGATATGTACAATTCCTGCGTGATTTTTAGTATTATCTTTAAACTAAATATAAATAAATAAATAAATATTCTGGGACATTATTCCTCACACACGGCCATCTGACCCCAAACTAAGCAGAGCTTGTACTATGGAAGCCAGATAACTGATATACTACATATAGTACTTTTCTTTTGTAAATACATACATATATAGATAATTACAACCAGACACAGGACAAACAGACATGTTCATGCACACAAATGTTTGTCCTGAGTGGGAATCGAACCCACGACCTGTAGCGTGATAGATAGGGTATCTTACCAACCACGCCATCCGGCCCATCAATGTACAAACTTACCCAAAAGTATATCAAACAAAGTTAAATTTAAAAAAAAATAGTAGATGATGAATAATTTTTTTATTTCTTTGTTACAGATATGGTTCTTCACCGACACGGAAAACAAACAGCACCAAAATCAAACACGTAAGTTTCAGTAAATTTGATAAAATATCGCTGAAACATTTATAAAATTAACACTAATATTTATAATCCCATTGAAAGACATTTGAAATTCGCAGGGATTCTACTATTAAAATAAAAATACTATGGATGAAATGTGACTCATGTTTTATAAGTGATAAGGTTTTATTTTTGTCAACAGACGGGCACATGGTAAACACGAATTGCTCGGCGTCGCATCAGCGCAAACACCTCTGCTGCAAAACGTCCGTTGAGTACGACCATTTTCTGGACAGCGGTAAAAAGTGAGTATTTTTTTTTAAATTCACTTGCATTCTTTATTTTAGTTCTTATTTCTCAAGATATAAGACACCAAATCCTCAAACTTATCTTTTGAGCCATAGATATCAAATGAGCAAAGGTGGCAGGATTGTTGAAAGAGATAAGTGTGTTTGTTTTAGTTTGCTGTTCGAAGTTGTAGGGATCGTTTTCGAGGGCCATCTTACTAGACATGACATTGTTGGGAACTTAAATAGTTATATTATACTTTGAGAAAAGGTAGGCATGGTCATTGAATGAGGGTGGGCTTTTTGAGCAACACATTATTGGATATCTGCAGTTAAAATTATGTAATGTCAGCGATAATATTTTAGTTCTAAACTAATGATGACTAGTAATCGCACTTTGGTAGGTCGCTACTTGACTGTTTTTTTTTCACGTATATTCAATTATTTTTCATATCATAAACAAAAAAAATGTCAACGTAAACAGAAACTAGCCGGACCGGTTTAGTAGGATGTAGACAGAGCTTTATCTTTTCTTGTTAATTGTCAAGATTGGTCATCTACCAAAGAAAAGCGAAATGAATTATGTTTCTGTTAATCCGTTATTGAATGTACGGTTCATGCACAGTAGCCAATTTAGGCCCCCAGATCAGATTTGGTTTCACCTGAGAAGCTGTACATTAATCCGTACTCGGTTAGCCATTTTAGTAGACCGTTTTTATTATTTCTCTTCTGAGAATTTATGGATTAAATATTAATGAGCTTGAATTTACCAACGCAACTATACGTTTTAGGCTCGGCATTTTATCGAACTTTAATAAAGCTCGCTAAAATGCCGAGGATGTAATTCACAGGTTGTCAGTAAAACCTCCTAATGCCTGAAATAGAATACCAATTTCATCGAGTGCTATGATTCCATTAGTTTTCCTCGAAGTCTTAGTATATGCACCTTATTTTACCAACCATATATTTGGTGCAATCCATATCTTATGAACTAGCTCTTGTCTCGTGGTTTTAGTCTCATTTTTCCGCAATATAAAATAATGTATTATTTTCTACAGACATTTATCATGTTATTGACGGCCATCTTCAATGCCGCCCTCTCAAACAATATTTTCCCACACCAGTGGAAAGAAGCCCACGTGATTGGGATCCACAAGCCCGGCAAACCCAAGTCCGAGCCCTCCAGTTATCGTCCCATAAGTCTGCTCAACGTACTGGGCAAGATTTATGAGAGAATCATTTATGTCCGCCTTAAAGCATTTGCCGATGCTAACAAACTCCTCCCAGACGAGCAATTTGGGTTCCGACCCAAACACTCGTGTGTTCATCAAGTCCATAGAATTGTTGAACACATCTCCACAAGTTACCAGAGAGGTCACATGACAGGCGCCCTTTTCTTCGATGTCGCAAAGGCATTCGACAAGGTGTGGCACACAGGCTTGATCTACAAGCTTTACACCCTAGGTGTGCCACCGAGACTCGTGACCATCTTACGAGACTTTCTGTCGAATCGTCTCTTTCGATATCGGGTCGAAGGCGTCCTGTCCTCACCACACCCCATTAGTGCCGGTGTCCCACAGGGCTCGGTACTATCTCCCTTGCTCTTCACGCTCTACACGAGCGACATCCCTAGAGTCAGGAATACGCAGTTCGCTCTCTTTGCAGACGACACTGCCGTATATTGCTCAGGCAAAAGCCCGCCCGCGATCTCTAAGAAACTCCAGACCGCAGCCAACGCCCTAGGCGCATGGTTCCGGAAATGGAGAATAGAGATCAACCCCTCCAAGAGTCAGGCGGTTCTCTTTTATAGAACCGACCGAAAAAGACGTCCCCCCATCCCCGACCCAGTCACACTATTCGGCGAGCCGATCCCTTGGGAGAGGCAAGCCAAATATCTCGGTGTGACCCTCGATGATCGCCTATCCTTCGCTGCACACATAAGGGCGGTTCGCGCGCGCGCCGCCTTTGTGGCAGGACGACTCCACTGCATGATCAACGCCCGGTCTAAACTTGCCCTAAAAAGCAAGGTTAGACTCTATACCGCGTGTATCCGTCCAGTCATGACGTATGCGAGCACCGTGTTCGCTCACGCTGCTCCCACACATCTCCACACCCTTCAGGTGATTCAAAACCGTTTCATGCGCAAAGCCACGGGCGCCCCGTGGTACATGCGCAATGAAAACCTCCACCTTGACTTAGGTCTCCCTACAATCAAACAATTTATAAAACGCGCCTCGCGCCGATATTTTGATACCGCAGCGCACCACGTGAATCCCTTGATAGTCAACACTATCACATACACCCCGTCCCTTATTTCCCGCATCCGTAGGCCTAGGCACGCCCTCAGCGAACCAGACGATGCCACCACTTTAGCTCAAATCGAGGCTGACGAAGCCCGAAAACAGATACAAATGCGCAACCGACAACCAAGATTTCGTCCTCGCCGGCGAGGACCGTCGCGACGTCCCTCTCAGTCTCGTCCCGTTTAAGCGGCCCGAGCTGCATATTAGCAATCCGACCGATCCCCAAATAATTATAATTGTTTGCATGCTAAGTCCTCCCTCATTCCCCAGGCAACGTCCTGAGCCGAGGTCGAGCCCCACAGGGGGCACCCTCAGGCTACCGTTGCCCAAAATTATTTAGTTTTAGTTTTTAGTTTTAAGTAGCGGTTGAGAGCCCTCAGCGCTCACCGCAAAAGTCCGCGTAACGGTGGAAGAAGGTCCCCTGGACCCACCACCTTCCTGTTCCAGTCAAAAAAAAAAAAAAAATCTACAGACATCAAATAACGATTCCGCTTAGTTAAATTTTACCCTAAAGGCATGAATGTAAACCGGACAGTCAAACTCAATACATAAAATGGTAGATGTAATATAAGTATATGTAGGTACATAGGTTAGGTAAGCATGCGTTGATCATTGAGTACAATTATAAGCAGCTAACACCATAAGACATGTTACCGAGTCCATCAAAACGACATATGAAAGCAATTATAACGCAATCAAAGCAAAATTCGTTGCCGTGATATGATTGATGTTGATAATTAGTTGTGTAATTAAAATAGACATACGATACCTCTTAGCTACAATTAGGTAGGAGGATACGTGGATTTCGCTGTGTAACAGGAAACGTGGTGTTTATCATATTATGTCAATTTTAATCCTCAAATACATTATGATGGTTGCAAGTTAGGCCATCAAAACTTAAAGATACGAATAGTGCAACGTAAAGACACTGAAATGCAAATAAAATGCAATTTAGTCCCATGAAATTTGATTGAAAACATACATATTCAAAAAAAATAAAAAACAAAACAATTGAACAACATAATTTAATTGAAATAAAACGATACAAAATCTGTATGAACTTCGAAAGCTCACTAAACACTAATGTGTGTACGTAACAAAAATATTCCCAAGTCAACTGAGCGGTGTACCAAAGGCTAAATGTTTTTTTAGTCAAACGAGCGTATTAGTACAAACTTTACAGCCACACGGTTAATCAGTCTCTGGTTTCGAGATGGTTTTTGTTTTTAATAAAAACAAGATGCTCTTAACTTCTGTTTTTAGAAGCGTCAAGCGTCTGTTTAAATATTGAGTTCCCGAACATTTTGTTTGACGATTCTGTGTAATGATCGTCATTATTGTTCGGTTCCCACAAACTATTATGAATATTTTCATTGATTTTATGTTTGAATTATCGGCTTGTCTCGTGTCTTGATTGATTTAATTTGATGCTTATAGAATTTCAAACTCTTACGATTTTCTCTCTTAATATTGTATGATATATAGCTATAGTATTTCTGTCATTAGTAGTTTAGTCTCATTATCGTCCAGAAATTCAATTCTATTTCAATGTATAAGAGGTGTTGGGATCATCATTTTAAACATTCTCTGAAACATCTGAAATCATTAAAAAGTAATAAATTTCAGGCAAAGGTAAATCAGTCAAGAGCAAGGTAAATCACCTTGTATGATCAAAATTATTTTTTTGCAATTTCAGATTTAGTTCCGTGGTAAAAATAGTTTAGCGTAACAACTCAAACCTAGTTTTAAACATTTTAAAATGATGACACCAAGAAATTTCTATCTGGCTAGAATCACCCCCTACTTTGAACATAGCTTTTGAAACTACTGATTGCATAAAATATAAAAACCGAAAAGGAATCCGAAAAAGATTCGTACTACCGTTACGCTACAAACGGAAAATTCTTAAAGTGCAATCTCGGATACAGATTAAACTTCTAGCTTTGTGAACGTTAACTAAATGTGAGCGGAACGTTACTTCGTATTTATTGTATCAAAGGCGGTCAAGTGTCGTGTAAATCTGAACAGCATTGAAAGTTACCATTGAAAATGCTACCTGACAAAATTGTAAAGTCATCCAAAGTGGAGGGTTTTGCCATGTGTCGATAGCCTTTTTAATCTAGAGACCACATCAGTGTTCAAATACACAACAGACTAATGGTTTTTGGAGAGCAAGCCCAATATTATTTTGGGCTCACAATAATTTTCACGCGTTGTTACCCAGAATACCGTCGAATGTTTTTGTTGGAGTTTGATTTTTTTTTTCTTACGGTAAAATTTGTTTTAAGTTTTACCCCTTCGTTAGTTCTTCGTTCGGTATCTTTGCGGTAGCTAGAATTGAGTACCATATATCTTGTTTCAGGTAGCTTAGTACTTACTCCTGTTAAGTTTCATGCAAAATAATACATTATTATATTTGTTAATACATGCATAGAGAAAGAAAGATCAAATCAATTAACGGAATTGAGTTGATAAATATTTCTATAGGGACGTGTTGAACACACTTTCGCATTTTGCATTAAAAGTGAAATTTAATTGTGTAATTGTCGAAGTTCCGCTTGTAAAAAGAGCTAAAAGTTTTAATCGATCGAACAATAAAACACGATGAATTTCTAGCAATTATTCATGGAATGATGCATCAAATTGAGCATCTGAAATAGTGTTGCTAAAAGGCCTTCTGTCCTACATATCGATATATTCTAAAAGCTTACGGAAAATCAGATATGGAGAAAACTGAATTATATAGAACACCTATACATGATAGAATAAAGATTTTTAATGAAAGTTAATTATTTATTCAATAACGAATAAATAATTAACTCTATTTACAACAAGTATTTACAATCATTGTATAAAATACAAACTATAATATATAGAAAAAAAGCCCTTGCTGCTGTCGATAGGTAAGGTTCCCAACAGGCTGGCAGCGTTCCCTTTCTGAATGGCCAAGCTTATGCGTTGGCGGAATAAGCTCCCAGCCCGTCAGTCTCCCGAAGCCTCGATGTGCTTGGATGATAAAATCCGAGCAAATCGGCGAGCCTCGAACCCCCACGGACCCAAGGTGTTATACTGACTCTCTTTAGAGAGAATAGTCCATAAAACATATTATACTTATTATGAGGTATAATTTAATTCCTAATAACCTAATAACTTCTTAACAAATTAATAAAATTATCATAGGAAACATTCAGTGCTATTCCTCCTCTCTCCTATATTTGATCTATGCTGTGCCCGACAGTGTCCATAATTGTGACTAATATAATTATTTTTCTACCAACTGTATACATTATGGTACGCAATAAAGAATTGAGAATTGAGGTTGATTGTAACAGAGCTCGCTGCAGATAACCAATGAAGATGAGTGCAATAGAGATACTGGCTATTATCCGAAAATATTTACAAAGGATTGTTAAGCGAGCTACAAATCCATAAATAATTGCCACGATCACTATTCCAAAAACAAACTGCAATTAGGATATTGTAAAAAAAAACGATATCGGCCCAACATTTATCGACAACACTAATTTAAAACAAAGTTCTTAAAGTACATTCAGACATGTTCCTTAGCAGTTACTTGCGCTCATTAATTCCCTTTACCCACTAATGCCCACGCATCATTTTGTTCATAAAATCTTGTCTCAAACGTACCTTACGTATAATGCCGACGGTGATCTTTTGTCGACACTTTTCTAATCGTTACTTATTCTTACAAATGTAATATGCTTGAATGGAACTTAGCGCCTATAAGACAAGTCACAAGGTCAAATACATAGTAGGAACTAGTTTAAGAAAATAGTATTGTCTGTCCGTATAACCATTATTTTTTAACATATTGAGCTTAGGTTCTCATTACAACAAAGTTGGTAGCAAAGATTTGATGGATTTGAGATATTTTTATTTCTACTTAAATAAAACTTATCTTTTTCTTTATAGAAACCAGTAAAAATCAGAGTCTTCATATTTTGTAACAATATCACATAAAATACCATTAAAAACATATCTGAAGCAAGTCTTTAAAAACATTCGGCCAGTTAGGAATCGTACAGCTCTTTATCGGCCCCAGGTGGACTACCCGGCTTGTGTAATAGGATTATAGTTCTCGTGCAAGAACATAAAGTTTAGCTAGATATTCCATTCCGACTCATGGCTTGCAACTTGAATTTGCTTACAAAATTCAAGTTTATTCGGGCAACCTGAACAAAATTTGATGGTACTATTTTTATATCGCTATTATAACAAATTATCAAAAAAAAAACGGAGTGCAACTCAGCACTAGTGGCAGAAGTGAAACTAAAGCGGTGCTAGGTAATGTCACTTAGCAACGTCTATAGCATCCTTACGTTGCTAGGTGATTAGCAACAAGATGTTACACACAAAGAAGAACTAGCTGTTTTGGCCGACTATGTTTTTCAATGTCGCCATAATACCAAAAGATGTCTAAAAAAGGCCTTATCGATTGGTATATGAAACATTAGTATTGGATAATTTTTTTATCTAGGCCAGAAACCCATTTTGGGAATAGGGCATTTTGTCCATTGTTCTTTCACTTCAAATGCATTTTGTTATACAAATAGCTTTTCGGATTTCCCCATACAAAATTAAGTGTAGTCATAACTTTGATCATTGGTACCTTTATATAATTTATTTATTTGATCATAGGGAAATCAACAGCATTTAATAATAATTTATTTGTTACCTTCTATTTGCCTTACCTCTCTGTTCCGACATTTTATGTGAGGCATTTGAGCTACGGATAGCACTTCCCACTGGCCTTGTGTTGGATAACCCACCGAACCTAAATCCCTTTTTAGGTATTTACGGCTTTAATTGGTATTTTAACACTCCCTTGTGACGTAACCTTTTGTATTGGATATAGATTATACCGGTGATCGATTTAGTTTTTAACTTTATTGTCACCTAGATACAGTAAATAGGTTTTTATGAGCATAATAATACTCTTATGTCTTATGGTATAAATAAACTCTTACCATAAGACCTCGATTCCCGCGCTTTCGACATCAATGTCACATTGAAAATTTCGCGAAAAAAATTTTGGATGTCAAAATATTTAGAATAGAATTTCTAAGATAATATTTGCCATTTTACACCATAAAGACGGAGTACTTTATCATTACAATAATTGATACCAGCTGAACTATAGCAAAATTATATACACAAAACCTGAATTAAACAGCTGCCTTGCAATGACTGACCGGTTCCATTTCGCAAATATAACATAGGTACACTCGATATGCAGAAACCTGATACAGATTATAACCTAGCGGCTCCGAGTCATTTGTCGTACGCCATACTGCAATATGTGGTAATGAATTGCGCATACGCAGCTCCTGTTATTTTGCGTAATATCGGTAAATTATAGCACTACTCTAATTAGAGGCACCCGAAGCACAACTCTTACTTATACTCGCTTCGTAAATATTTCGTACCATCCCGCAATTATTTTCTTTTACACGCGTTGCCATGTTTGGATGCAGCTGATATTTTTTTGCTCATAAAACCAGTTTGATTGCATCATTTAAATTGTTGGTTACTGTCAAACGACGCTAAAATCAATGATGAAAATAATTTTGTGTTAATTTTCCGTTCATAATCGTCGGTTATTTCAAGCTCATGTAATGATCGTTCAAGGTTCAGTTCATAATCTCAAGTTAAATATGCTGGATTGTCGTCGTAACTATAAAGTACCTTAATCGATGGCATTAAAGTTCTTTTTTGTTTTCAACAGGTGGTTCTGTCATTTCGACGATGATAACTATGTAAACGTGCCTCGTTTGGTCAACGTGTTACAAAAGTACAACCATCAAGAAGATTGGTACCTTGGGAGAACTTCTATTTACAAACCTGTGAAAATATTTACGAAGCCAACCAATACGGTATGTATTGATTTTAATTATTTATAATTATTATTTATTTACAACAAATATTTAAAATCAATGTATAAAATACAAACTATGATACATAGAAAACATTCTCAAAGCCCTCGCTACTGTCGATAGGCAAGGTTCCCAACAGGCTGGTAGCGTTCCCTTTTTGGAGGGCCAAGCTTATGCGTTGGCGGAAAAAGCTCCCAGCCCGTCGGTTTCCCGAAACCTCGATGAGCTTGGATAATAAAATCCGAGCAAATCGGCGAGCCTCGAACCCCCACGGACCCATGGCTTCCACTGCGAATGCCATGAACAAAAAATTAGAACCAAGACAAGCGTATTAATTATGTATTTATAATAATCTACTTCAATGTTTTACCTATATAGCATAAGGTTTTGAAAATTGTGTACCTACTGGAAAATTATTATAAAACTTGAATTTGTTTCAGTTTATATTTTCGTTTTGGTTCGCTACGGGAGGTGCTGGATTTTGCATAAGTAGAAGTTTGGCTCTGAAAATGGTACCTGTTGCCAGGTCAGTAGATTAAACTTTTAACTCAAAAAAATCGTGAAAACGTTGCATTGCAGTCATTTGCAGTTAAATCTCAAATGAAAATAGTTTTATGTAGGTCGAGTATAAAATTATTTATCATTTCCACAGCGGTGGCAGATTCATCAGTATTTGTGAAGGCATACGGATGCCAGACGACGTTTCTATGGGCTTCATTATTGGTAAAAACATTTTAATTAATAAAGTTTTAATGGTAGCAATAAATGTAAGTATAAATACTAATAATGATGTTTGTTTTAGAACATGAAATGAAGATAAATTTGACACTTGTGCCTGAGTTCCATTCGCATCTGGAACAAATGAAACTGCTGCCATCAGAAACATTCCGAGATCAAATATCGTTCAGCTACTCGAAGGCGAAGGACGAGTGGAATGTCGTCAATGTGCCTGGTTTCGATACTAGATATGACCCTACTAGGTAAGAAACTCACATTTTATAGCAATACAAGTTGTCCTCAATCATGTTAACCGTAAATCGAGTCATAACAGCATCGAAGCATCATTACTTTTTATTAGAATCTTAGTATATTTTGCATTTTCACTAGTCGTTACGTTTTAAAGATTTAATATAATTTTGTAGCTCGTGTCTCGCGGTTCACCCACGTTCCCGAGGGACTTTTATGTTTTCCCGGGATAAAAGTACCTAGTGTAATTCCAAGGAATGATCTATATATGTAACAAGTTTCACCCAAAACCGTTAAGCTACTATAGGACTGTGTGGTAAAAAACATACAAACATTCGCATCCATATTTTTTTTTAAAGGATTGCCTATCCTAGGAAGTAAGATTTATTTATTAATTATAATAATAATAATACAGTAGGATTTTAAGCAAAATCTATCACAAAACCACAACAGTTTTGATGTTTGTTATTTTCTTTAAATTGCAGTACAATGATAAAAGAGTGTTTTTTTTGTTGCAGGTTCCTGTCGTTACATTGTTTCCTGTTTCCTCACTTTAAGTTCTGTCCAAGATAGCGTCAATATATATATATTTTTTTTAAAGTTTAACCTTTTCTGTATATAAACTGCAACTGATATATTCAGGGCAAAAATTTAAATTGTGCAATTAAAAACTTCCATTTTTGATAATATTAATATCAATCAAAAATTATTTACAATAATCCAGATTTTATAAAAGGACTCTTTCTCTTCGTAGGTTGTGATATTAATTTTATCTTCAAATGTATCTATATCGTTATCTTTATTATTAATAATTCATATAAATAATTTTATATGATTTTCACAATGTATTTAAATGTTATTAGCCATTGGTATGTATAATTTATCGAGATTCTGTGATATTAGCGTAGTAAAGTGTTAGTAGATATTATGTTAAACGCTATTAAAGTATTTAAAAAGCTTCCAGTCAGAAATGTTATGACATTGTTTGTAAATAAAGTTGTTTATGAAATAAACAATTATGAAATTTAACTGTCGTTTCAGTTTTATTATACCTACCATAAATACTAACGTTCCATTTTAACTCTAGTATCAATATCTACCTGAGTTTCAAAAAAAAAATTCCATAATAAAATGGAAATAAAATAAATCATCGTAGTATTATTATATCTAGTCTTAGAATTACTTTTCTATTACAATTATAATTAATTAACACAGTCGGATCAATCAAAACAAGACAATCAATCAGTTTGATTTCAAATACAATGATTATCGCCATATCAAATTACTACGCCATAGCGATTTGAACTCGTTTCGTTAATTACGTTGTTACGTATCAGAAATTAATAAAGAATATGCAAATGGCAAGTAACGAAGTTAGATACTTGTATGGCAAATTGTCTGCAAAAAGTGCCCCACACAATTGACATATATAGGACACTCCTGATACATTCATGGAATGCAAGGTTATTGTCCTCGAAAACATGTGGTAACATAAATACCTACGTTCTTTTTAGTTTTAGATTCAAATCATCATTTAGGACACTGAATTTATTGATAACAATTAAATTTTATGTAGAATGTTGTAACAGTCATCTGAATTTCTATCACAAAATCTTCAGTTTATTTAATAACTAGCTGTCTCCCGCGGTTTCACCCGCATTCCCAAAGAAAAAAGTAGCCTATGTCTTTCTTCATACCATAGGCTATCTGCGTACCAAATTTCATCGCGATCAGTTCAATGATAAAAGAGAAACTCACTTTCGCATTTATAATATTAGTTAGGATTAGGAAGTTAGGATAGGATTGACACAAGTATTTATGTATTTCAACTGGATTTAATCATTTCTATTGAAACTTATACAATTCGTATTTTATTATTTTTTATATCTCGTCTGTTTTAGTTAGTAGATAAACAAAACATACTTAATCAATGTCAGCCTGCACAAATTGAACACATGCTATAAACGGAACAATTTCATCCATAAATTAACTCAAGGACAAGTAGCCCCTCCTCTGTATGGTAAAAGACGCTTGAATAGAACATTAACAAGCAACACGATTCGCTTTATACCTATTAACACCTTCAAACGAATTTGTATTTACCGGGAACGAATCCTCGTTTCCTAAAGGGCCTTGAAAAGGTTTATCTTAATCGGTTTTGAATCAAAAACGGTCATGTTAAATTGCTTGAAATATATAGGTATATAAAAAAAAGTATTTCTAACACTAAACATAAAATCATTTTAGGCAGCATGATGGATATAAAAATATTAATGTGTGTCTTATGATTTAAAATATGATCATATCATCCAAGGTGTTAAATAAAAAAATCTTTAAAAAATCTTTGATATAATTTCATAACCGTTGACAAAAATGTTGAAGCTTCAATTTTTGTGAGAAGCCCTTTTCTACAAAAATGAAACAAAAAAATCCTTTGGACCAATTTGAATGATTAATTAAATTGATGGACATGCTCCATTTGTTCCGCAGTGGCGGGTCTCGAAATTTCCTTTCGGTAGCACCTGGCTTTTAAAGTCTTCTCTGATCGATTATTACTGCACAGTCACTTCTCGTAATTGGGTTCCTTCCAAATTTGTTCCGACGCAATAAGCCCCCGGTGCAACAAACGGAATTTAAACTGATTACGGGTCATTTATACGGGTGTCCATTTTGGTCTCTTCTTTCTTAATTATGTTATCATCCGCTTCCAGCATAATTACGTATGCACGTGTAACGGAGTCATATCTTTTATCAACAGCGATAAAAGTTACTTACAATTCTATATGTTTTAGATTTTACGAGCAATGAAAAAAATGTCATCATTTCCTCTAATACAACAGCAGCACTTACCTCTACTTATAAATTCCCAGAATCTATTTTGTACATTATCTTGAAACTTTCGAATTGTATTTAACTACACGAAATGGATCGATTAACTGAACTGGTTCACGTATTAATGGGTTCGAATAAACATAATTAAGCTTTCAAAGAGCGCCGATTGATCTTTGGCCCATTAGTTTGGAAATGACATTCAATTAAAAAGGAGCACCCATTTGTTTCGAAGTCTGCTGCGTTTTTGGTATTTTTTATTATTATCTTAGTCCGCTTCAATTTTATTGGTTATTTGTTGGTTTTCTAAATCGGAATAGAATTAAAACATTAAATATGTATTACAAGTAAAGGCTTTTAAGTTACCAAGGTATTAGTACCGCGACATTGGTTATTTCAAGTCTAAAACAAAATATTTTCACTAGTATTTTCTTTTTAAATTGAATAATTTTCTTACTTAGCTTAGTACCTACCTTCATCATATTAGGTAATAAGAAATCTAGAAAGGTCAACTGCGAAACTCAAGCTTATCTCATAAAAGATTAACTCTTCAACCTATATCTAGATATTATATTGTAATAATCACAATATTTAATCATCTAACCAAACATGGGCCAACGTGAATTAATTAATGAAATAATTACTATCACAGGGAGCTTTGGATTTATATTACTAACGACCGTAATTTAACACTAATTAAAAGCTCGTATATTTCTAGATTTGTAAATTTAATGGGCTTGTTTTGACTAGTACTAATTACTTGTCTAAATTAAACATTGAAGTAAATATTATTAAAATATTACAATACTCGTAGCATGTAACCCAAACCTTTATTTTGGTTTGATTATTTATGAGTACATGTCTCATGATGAAGCTGGAAGGTGAGTAACGGAACCCTTCAATTATGCACCTAGATTGGAATCATTTCCAAATCTATAATATATTTCACGTGGATGTCGAGGGCACAAAAGAAGAAACAGAAATTAAAAACATATTTCATTATCTATAACTTATTACTTAACATATTATTATTTCAATTTTAATAATAATAAAAAAATGTGATTTAAAAACAAAGGTCACTTCTGGAGGACACTCTACCTAATTATTTATTTTCTTGGAAACTCAAAAATTATACCAAAGATTAAGTATAGTCGGACACCAAAAATTCCTCGGATCTAAGAAAAGCATTCGACTACAACGTTCTGAATTAGTCCAAGACCATTGTTATTTATTGCTTGTTATAACTATGACTTTTTAAACAATGATAATACTACTTCATTAAAATTCAAGTAAATTTCAACAAGACATGGCAGTAGGAAAAAACTCAATTTGAAATTTCTACTTAATATTCGTCAAGGCAGTTTTAGAAGCAATTGTATTTTATTACCAATATTCTAACTATGAAATTAGAATTTTTATACAATTATAGGATCCCAAATCTCAGTCATTACCTTATCTCGTATTGATTATCCCATCTAAGAATTGCAGTTCCTGCTCAATTCCTATTTGTTTTCGTTTTGTCCAAGATTAAAACTAAAAGCTCTCACGTAATCCTACATAAACTACCGTTGAATGAAACGCAAGTTTGTTCAACATTGGTTTGGTTAATGGTTGAGATTTTCCATCTCCCCTAGACCTCATTCAATATGCAGCAAAATTCTCGCTTGGAATAATGGTAAGGCTAGAAACGAAACGAATAACTGTTAAATGCTAGGCTTATCTCGAACGATTTAGAGAACCCTCGGCTAAACTTAATGGTTTTTAGCTGTTGCTAAACTTTTAAAAATATTATTTTATAGCTACCCGAAGTCTCTAACTTTTTCACGAGAGAAGTAGGTACCAATTTATTTTACGTTGAAGCTATATTTATTTAGATGTATGTTTGTGTTTTCACAGGGGTGTCACGAATAAGTACAGTAAGTAAACCATATAATGGTCTACAGTAATAAGTTATAGAAATCATAGTAGAAGCTGCCGTGTTATTTACTTTAGTATAACCACTGAAATTTAAATTTTCATAGTCGATGGCGATTGATGACTGCAGATAAAAAATCGACGGATATAAAGGAAGGCAGACTACAACTATACTTAATCTTTGGATTACGTATGCGTTGCGTAAGTAGTCCTTTGGTTTTTAAACATCCCACTAATATTATCGTTAACAACTACAAGGCTGGGCCTCCGTTCATCATTGTTACATCAACATCAATATAATCATCATTGTTACATATTATATTATTATATATTCTTTGAGCATCAGAAACAGGTAAGAGTCACCTTGTACTTTCAAAGTAGCTTTACTTTCATTAATGATTTTATTTCAAACTTACTGTGATTATTATGTGTACCTTTTGTTGGTTGCCGGCTATTGTGCAACTTAAATACTATTTTAATACAAGTGTTAATTCTATATGATATTGCTTACGTCTGCTTGCATTATGTGTTTTTTAATCGCATTTTTTTGGATTTTGTTATGCACGTTCTACTCTATCATTAAGTAATTTGTCTTTTTTATTCTAATGTTGCGTTGTCTCTTTTTACTGTAGTGATGATATTAAGGCGATTTCAAAAAAAATAATAGTTTTTTAAAACATGCATAAGCATGAAATGAAGGATAAACTTCATTTCATATTATATATTCTTAAAATTAAAATAGTGTAAAGTTAAGTAAGTTATAAATCTTGCAGTTTATTGACAGACGTTTGATTGGCTTAAGTTGTTTATCTATTATCTCACTAGGCTTTAATGATTCAACTTGATATGCAGATACATAGTCTGTGGTGATAGAAAATGATACAGGACATTTTTATAGAGAAATATGGCACTTTATAAGAAAACCGCAGAATCAACTAGTTATTATGATATAAATAGAATTAGTACCCACGTGAATGTTGCTCATAAGGTTTTGCTGCTATAGAAATTCACACGACAGCAAATTAATCTAACATGAACAATTTAAGATTGAATTACAATATTGCTTACTGAATCAGTAATCAAGCTGTGCGTTGAGTCAGCGTTCATTATTTGCTTACCTACTAATTTTATACATAGCATTAGATAAAGGGTTATTCATATATCGAATTGAATTTGTGTCATACATAGGTTTGTTTTAATTTAAGATAAGGTATGTGTGAGTCAAACACAAGCTTAAACAAAGAAAAATTTAAAAAACTAAAAAACCCGACTGCGTTTCTGTGTAATTTGGAAATGAAAAAACCCTAAAACAAGAAAGTGGTCATACCCGATTGCACTTAACTTAAGATTGTAGCAGTGGTTAAATACGAATCTAACGACACCTCTCAAGGTAAAATCCATGGAGTCGCAGAGCGTGCCAAACATACTCTCGAAAAACATAACCCTCGTTCTGGCGCAGTCGGGTAAAAAGGACTGTTTATAAATTCAAAACAATGCGAAATACAGTCAAAAAGTTCCATTTCCAGGTTAATCCATAATTATAATACGTAGGTACATTAAAATTCAATCTCTCATACTTTTCATCTTTTGTGTGTAAATTCTGAATATTTTTCGCGATTTCAAGATTGTTCTATAGTAAAAGTTTGAATACATCCCCATAAAGCACTGCCGATGAATCAAAAACAGCCCTGTCCAACAAAGATTGTTGTATGTGTTGTGACTTGAATGTAATAACTACACACATTGTACAGGATAGATTGCATGATTGAATGATAATCGTTTTATTTATAATATAACAATGTACTACCTACTTATTTTATATATCAGTCTACTGTAACCACGCCTCAGTAGTTACAAGTATTATGGCGTAAGAATTGGAACCGGATAAATTCTAATTTCAAATATCGAACGTCAAAATCATGACAAAACGTAGTGCAGATTAGCAATCTGTACCGGTAGTTCAGTTGAACTAGAGTTGGCAAAGAGTCGGTACATTGTTAAAATATCGATAGAATACTCAATTATTATTTTTACTTAGGTACTGTTACCTACGGATCCAATTAAATTCAACTCTATATTATTATGTCCATTATTCTGAAACCCAATTTAACTCAACATTACGATTATATTATCATGCGCGAATTATATCCTTAAGAATTATTTTCGTAACTATTGCTACAGCGATTTTAAATTAATTAATTAATTGCCTTAAATATTTCCATTTGTGGTTATCGTTTTGTAACCTATCGACTAAAGACAACACTAATGCAAACGGGCGTGGCGGGTCACGACTCTACGTACTGCACCCTTGAGCACGCGCAGATCGCGTCATTGTCCTGTAACCGCCAGTGAAAGGATACAAATGATTGTAGATAACGCTTTAATATAATAGACATTATTATTACTAATTTTAGTTTTATTCTGAAACAATTTTTCTAGTGCCCACGTCGTAATTTTTTTTTTCATAACCAAAATATTAACTTTTCATTATATCTTTTCGGGGCCTATATTAATTAATGTGGTAAATAATCAAAATAATTCCTTTACTATTGACTTTATTTTAATTCAAGCAGCACATAGCCAATATAATTAAATTAGACACAATATTTAAATCAAAATAAAAACGTAGTTTCATTTCAACTAATAAAATATGAAACATATCAACCCCCATTTTAAGTAAATAATTATAAGCAATGTCAAATTTCAACACTGTAATACATTGAATTATCTTAAATAGCAATTCTTAACAATGAATTATTCTATTGCGTGCAAAACTCAAACACGCATGCGTGTCACAAACAGACCAATAAACCCAAAAGGTCACCTTTTTATGTCACAAATTTTAAAATAAAATATACGTAAACATTGTATAGGCTGTAAGTCTTTTGTCCAAATGCATTGTGGTATCGCCCCACCTTGGCCAGCACGGAATACTAACGACCTATGAAATGTGCGCATGACACGGACATTTGAATGCCCTAGTGATGTGACTAGATTTAGATTTTACTCGAGTAATTCGAATGAGGCGCGTATGAATATAAATTTAACTTGATGCGGTTGATTGATACGATGAATGAATCGATATTCTTATAGATAGTATCTAAATCAATATGTAACTAAATACCAAGAATATCGCTAGAATAGAGGCGTTACGTCATTTATTTCACAACATAAGAAGAAGTTCTAGCTTTAAAAACACCTGGCACATACTAAAACCAATAAACCTAACAAAAAAAAATCGAATCTCAGAATATTTAAATTAAAATGTCATTGTTTGTGTCGAATAACAATGTAAATTATAAACTCGAGTGATGAAATATGAGTTTGGTCCTCATGTACATATTATATATCTGTGGTTTGGTCACAGGTCACAACACTAAATTGTCCCCTTTAAAGCCCATATTACGTGATGTGAAAGGAATTGGATATTCAATTGCCTTTAAAGACGTATAAAAAGAATAGTAATATGATCTCACTACGGAATTTGGAATTTCCATAAATACATTGTCGTTTATCGAGTTATTTGTTAGATATATTGGAAGTGTTGATTTGAAACTGTTTTAGGAGCTTATTCTTTTTAGTATGTATTTGAAAGGAATTAAATGACAAATATTTAGGTATATTTAATTTCCAATTTGATCTATTAACATCCAAACTTTTAAAATCATATTTAATTTCTATTACCTACCATTTTTCTTTTATACTTAACATTTACCTACTGTATTCTATGCAGTAAATAAATATAAACTTGTTCCATAAGTCTATTACAAAGCGTACTTTCATAGAAATAATAACCTACAGTAAATATTAAACAGTATCAGTTATTGCCATCGAAATGTATTTAAACAGGTGGCCGGCAATTGACTGCATTCTGGTCACGATGCGATCTAAGCAGGCAAAACGATAATTTACTATTGCAATACTGTGGCCAAGACAAGTGCTGTGCAAAATATGGGTTCTACACATGAAAATAAGTCCGGACATTTAGGTGTTAGGTACATTAGGTACAACAAAGCAGTGCGAAGTGATACTTAGAAAAGCAGGAGCAAGCACTATAATAAAAAGCTAAAAACAAGTCAAGGAATATTTAGATTGTATCTTATTGGATACATTATGCAAATTTGCAGGCAGGCCTAGCTACCGATAATTTCAAAAACATATGTATAGTATAGTATTGTGTTTAAACCTCGTTTTTCCTGTCCTAGGATACTCGCTACTCTGATGACCACCAAATTATAATGGTTACCGTGGTCACTTTAAAATGTAAAATATAATAATTAGGTACCTATTGAAAATTAAAATGTATGCAATGCAGCAAACAAAAGTTCTCGCTAAAATTTTACATAATATACCTAACTTGATCTTAAACTAATTAGCACATTTTATGTCGAGTGGGAGGCACCAACATTAATTCAGATATTTACTTATTTAGAGTGCAATCAAGCCCACGCAGACCATAATACACTTTAGGTACCTCTCTCAAAAGCTGTTTCAGATTATTAAATGCAAAACTATATTTATCTCAGACAATTAATATTTATAAAGAATAAATATATCATGACCAAATATATTACAAAAACAAGACATAAAATTATTAAAATTTAGTAGAAGCTATGTCCCTAGTTATATCACAATAATTTATAATACCATTAATATCAATAATAAAAGTTTCTCTTTACGACACTTTCTTTAAGTTTACTAAATCATGTTAGTGGATTTGCGTTCACTTCCTCCATTAATTACATCTCTTACTAGTCTAGTGGAGTACGTGTTACCGTTATATTAACGTTGGAAAGTGCTAATATACCTAAATCTTGGTGTAATATTTCATTAGAATTAGCAAGTTATACGCGAATAGCGGATAAACAATAGATTAGAGAAAAATTAAGATTCACTTTGTTCATTTTCGCTACATCTTTGCGTAATTTCACAAAAAATCAGTCAGTCGTGGTGGTGTGTTATAGGAGGGTAGTAAAGTAAATGTTGAAAGTTTGGATTCATATTCTGAGTATTTCTTTCACAAGCTAGTCTCACTTTAAATGTTTGCCCATTTAATTGAGCCGCTTACACTTAGCGGGTGTAACAAAACTATATCGTCAATTAACTTAGTGGAAAGCTGCTCACTCGGCACTTCTGTAGCTACAAAATTTATAAGTCCTAGGACTTAAACTGAATAAATTTGATTTGATTTGTCTTTGATTTTCCGATACGTAGTTGCCACTCAACAGCCTTTGTTCAGTATCAAAATATCGCTGACCCTTATCATTTGTACCAATTTGTAACAGGGTATTCGAACAGCTAACAAATTTAATGCAACAAAACCTCTGTACTAAGGCGTGGCTTCTATAAACTAGATGGAGCACTTGTTCAATTAAATACTGTATTAAATGTGAAAGGACGTTTTAAAACCAGAATTATATGTAAAGTAGCTCTATAAATTAACATGCATGAAATTAAAAGCTGTGATTGCGAAAAAACAGAACATGAGTTATGTTGATGCGGGACAAAAAGTGGAAACATTAATCTACTTTAGGTTGTTGGGATGTAAAAGTGAGTTGTTTGTAATTGCATCGACTATTTTTATGAGTGTGTAGGAGTGGAATACTACATGACTGATAAAAAGAGATAAACTAAAAAAAACGTATAGCTAGCCAACTATACATTTATAGAAAAAGATAAAACACAATTCACCATCAGATTTGGTCTCAAATATTCCAAGGATATTTAAGCCTGTGGCTATGAATCAATTTAATTGTCCGTAACAAATTATATTAATCCTCGTAATAACATAATGTCATTTGCATAATGCGCAACTAATCATTCGATTATGATGTCATTGCAAATCGAATTTATGAACTCAAAAATTTTAAACAGATATGCGTAGCCGTTGCTTTGAGTGCAGTCATATTTTTTTGGCGCCAGTTCGGAGTGAACTGACACGGCACGGAGAATTAATAGGGTAACAAAACAATATTTTATTATTGCTTGTATTAGAAAAGACTCCTAAAAAATGAAGAATCCTGTAAAAAAAGAAGATTCCATCTTGTACATTGCGCTACAGCACACCTATGAGGTCATTTTCTTTTCTTTATTCATAACGATGATCGTCGTTCGTAATATAACAATGATTGTATGATTATCGTGATGGGATTACCTCAATCCCATTTAGCGATATTGGTTTCATCTACATTATCGTTTACATTTACTCAGAATAGAAAAACCAAGATCTGCATAAAATTTTGAGAAACTCGAACCCACAAATACGTTTGTCATGATAACGATAACGTTTATATTGATATATAATTGTTAAATCGAGAACTAGTTCTGGGTAATGCCAAGACGACAAGCTACAGCATCTGGCGTGGACAGGTTATATTGATTATAAACTCCCAGAGCGAACTCAGCCAACAATGTATTAACATGGGTTAGGGAACGCGTTCTGCTTGAGCGTTCTCGGAATTTTATTGGACTAATTTGATTGTACTCAGTCACGTTCTAGACTATGTGGGGATCCTAAGCTGTAAGTTTTAGCTTTAGTATGTAACTCTGAGAGCTTTGCAAAAGTTTGATTAATTACATCAGCTTGAAAATTTTGGTGAAAGAAACCACAAATATCATTCATAATTATGTTTATATTTTATGTAGAGTATAACACATTGTCTATTGTTGGCGTGGGGATTATTTTCTTTCAACGCTGGACAAAGGTTTATTCCCTTTTATTCCTGTCTTTTTATTGTTTCATAACACTCCCAGATAGAAGGGATTTAAATACAATTATCCACTCCTTTACGTAACACTGTAGATTGTAATTAACTCACAAGTCATAAATGATAATTTATAGCTGTACCCGTTTGTGAACTAAACATTTTAATTAACTAAGTTTAGTTCTCAGAGTTGATCTTATACGATAATTTTATCTATCGGACGTAATTATAATCTCCAACTTCCTTCATCTAAAGTTTCTTGCTAAAATTACTGTTTTCCACAGATAAACCGTGCATAGCTACATTATCTTTGTAAGAGTTTCTCAAAGTATCTAAATTGCTAACGCCCTCTTTTAGGTGGAATTATATCTTCGACGATTTACGGAAAATAGGATTTATTGTCTATTGTAATTTATTATTTATATTAAAGATTCAAATTAAATTATTAATTTGTAATAATGTTCGTTATTTTTTATTGGTAGTCAATTTTCAGTACTTGGTTACTAGAAAATAGTGGGTTTGCATTACTGCGAACATTTTTTATCGATAACACCATTTGCTATTTCAAAGGAGGTTCCATTACATTGAGAACCACAGCCCCACCTACCTAGATGTAACATTATCCAGTTTATACTGACCGTAGTCGATATGGTAATGGCTTCTAGGTGCGCAGAGTGCAACAGTGAAATTATTAAACGCATTAGTTTTAATGCGACACGACCACCGCTCTTAACAAACTTAGTTTTGTTAGTGTGTGTAGTAACTATTAAAATAAACATGCTGTTTTATCGACGCGTTGAAAACTATAGTTTATATAGGCTATAGCCTACCTTAGTGGCTCATTAGCAAACACCTGCTTGCAATAATGATGATGCATGTTTAATCCCGGATATTTTCTTACGCATAAATCACTCGCTTAAAAAGAAATTAAGAAAATAACATTGTAATAGCTGAAATACATAATTCGAATGTAAGTAAACTACCAATGCGGATTGTAACCTAAATTTCCTCCTTTAATCGTTTTATTGATGATGATAAAATAATCAAAAACATACATTCTTATTTCAACAAAGTTTTGGGTGAACTTAAAAATTATAATTTTAGGTATCTCACCTCACTTTTTCAAATACAAACAGCGCCAAGCAATAAAAACGGTAAATGAGTTCAACAATACATAATTTAAAAGTGGAACACCTGAAAGTTACCAAAAAAGTATTTTTTTATGAAACCACAATTTAAACTGAATGGCTCCATTAACTGTGATACTATTCATGGACATTCTACCTTTTTATTGTGGAATGGACAAAAAGCAAGTCTTTCGAGCTTAAAATTAAAGTACGGTCGTTGAGGGACGTTAGGTAACCACAGTCCTTGTACCAGCTTCAATCTCTTTCATTTAAAACTTTTTATTCTCCAACCGCATCTTTGGAACTCGCTATAAAACCACTAATAGTCGATGCGGTTTTTAAAACTTCGATTTTGCTATTCAGTTGCAAAAGTTTAGTTTCGTTTGTGATTATATGTTTTATTATTATGAATAAGATCACATATAGTCGTGATGTAGAAATACCAGCGTTTGGTCATAGGGGGGTAAGTGATATGTAACCAAAGGTAAGATTTAAACTTATTACCCTTGATCCTTCAAGGTAGCTTATCGCAAGGGAAAAGGTTGACGAAACATCTAATGTTCATAATTATCATAAAGATATTTTGAACCGACTTCAAAAAAGAAGGAGATTCTATGTTCGACTGTATATATATATTTTTTATGTATGTTCATCGATTTCTCCGTCAATTGTGAACTGATATTGTTTTTTTTGTTTGAAATTAATATGACCACCTCGAGAGTATACCCTCTCGAGGTGGTCATATTAATTTTATTATGATTTGATCAAGGAAGTTGAAGATAAGACGGAATTGCTCAACGAAAAGGAGCACGAATATCGCGATCGAAATATCTTATTCAGTTTTGTCAACACTTATTATTGATATGCATAATGCATATCCTCGGTCAGTGACAAATCTTGATAGGTATTCAATACTGAGATTATGGATCAATTTGTGCTTCCCTTTCGCTGACTTCAAAACGAGTTCTAACATCATTGTTTTATACTTTTTAGTGAAAACCCTTTTGTAGCCGGTTATACTTTTTGTTAAAAGTAACTTTTTGAGTTATGGAATCTTTTGGGTTTGAATGTTTTGAATGTTTTTTTTTTCATTTTTGTGTTTATGCGTATTATATTTTTTTAATAATTGTAAAACATTTAATGGAAAAAAAGCCAAAATTGTCAGATTGTCCAAAAAAAAACTAAATATATAAAAAATGTAACCTTGCTGAGTTTCTTGCAGGTTCTTCTCAGTTGAAGGCGACTTCCGAATCGTTGGTAACTTCAGTAGTTTCAACGTTCATAAGTGCCCGTCAATAAATGCTAAACTGAATAAATGGCTTTGACTTTGAATTAATTGAAATTATAACAAAGAATCAAGGAGAAGTTGTAGTGACGTTACTATTGATCATTGGTGCTTGAAAATAACTATTTACAAAATAGCAATATGATACAATACGAGGGACGGAACGAGACCAAAAATGTATATTACTGTGGAAGGTATTTGGGCTCATAAAATATTTGTAATATGTTGTTGATAATGTAATATCAATATTAGAAGACATTTAAAAAGCTCTATTTTCGTATAAATAAATGTATAGATTCCGTCATGAGTATTACTCGCCTGGCTGGCTTGGTAGCCACCTGAGGGTGGTCCCTCAGGTTGAAAATCTGTCGTCAAGCACCAATATGTGTTTTGGCAGACGCACTTGAGAGCCAAATGCCTTCTAGAAAGATTCCTTTTATAAAGGCAACACATTGGAATTCCCTCGGGTATTGCTAATGTACATAGGCGACGGTAGCTACTTACCTTCAGGTGGACCGCCAGCCTGTTTGCCAACCTTCCGACATAAAAAAAAAAGTAAGAGACATAAGTGTCTTAAGAGGTCGGATATCCATAATTTGGCAGTATTATTTGTTTCCAAGCGATTCACTTTTCATAAAATAGATAACAGCCTATAGTTCTCAGTTACACTATTCACGATTGAATGTGGACATTCATTCGGTTCCCGCTGGACTGAGCTCTTTTGATGAAGTACTTGAACTATACTCTAGATATTTCCCAGCATTGAAGTAATAAATGATAGGAAATAGTAGCCTTGTTTATTTTTGCTCACGATTTAAACCGGCCTATCTGATAAAGAACCAACTCTGATTCCAGGGTTATAAGCTCTGCTTAATATGGGATCAGATGGCCGTGTGTGAGTAATGTCCCAGGATATTTATTTATTTAAATATTTGTTTGGAGTGCTTGTGGGAAGGCAAACGATGATATTTATTTGAATGGTTTAATCATGCATCTCTCGGGCATTTTTTTTGTTTTACAACATTGTCGGCAAACAAGCATACGGCCCGCCTGGTGGTAAGCGGTTACCGTAGCCTATGAACGCTTGCAACACCATCACGCGGGTATCACTCCCGCGTTGCCGACCCTTCCCTCCTCCCCGATGAGCACTGGCGACCTTACTCACGCGCAGGAACATAACTATAAGTTATTTGGCTACGGTATTCTGTAAGGTGGAGGTACTTCCCCAGTCGAGCTGCTCTTTGAGCGACATATCACTATGCTCTACCTCTCTTAAACTCTGGTGATAATACTAATGACTATTAAAAGTTTGAGTGAGTATTCGAGATCTTTTTTTGGGTTATTTCAGTTACTAATTATACATTCCGTGAAAAATTGAATTTACTTTATTAAATTTTAAAAACAACCATTTACCGTAATAGTATTATGTTTATTGTCGATTCAATTCAATAACACAAGACCTGATCATGTTGCATTCGAAAGAAACAATTAATCAGTTTTGTATCACGCTGTGATACGGTAATGATAACGGATGATCACAGAAAGGAGTTATTACAACCTATCATTAAGATCATTAAATTCTAACTTAAAGGGCGAATCGTTAACAGTGACTTATGATGAACAATATTCTGAACATACAAATTAATGCAATGCATCTGTAATATTATGAGGCACATCACTTAGGTTTTTATAATAATATGCATTAAGTAAAAAAAAACGTTGTTTTTTTATAAATAATTATGAGAGTATTGTGTGAATGCCAACTAAATAGAGGCAAAGACGAGAGAATTTGATCGTCTTTGATAGAAGGTAAATGGGAAAATTTAAATAAACTTTTATTCATGGTTTATATTCGAGTAATAGTTTAGAAATTTAACAAACTATCTTAGTAATATTATAAAGCAAAAGTTTGTCTATGTTTATTAGTCAATCACGTCGTAACTGCTGAATGGATTGGAATGAATTTTAACACAATAGTAGATCATACTCTGGAATATCATATATGATACTTCTTATCCCAAAAAAAAAATCCCTAGTAAAACCCGGGTAAAACTGCTGAACATAAGCAAATAAAAAACTGATAACAATTAAAAAACATGTAAACTCAACCAAACCTATGCCCAGGAAGTTGAAACAATTACTGAAGAGTAATTTTGTTTTAATATTCTTTTACATTGTTTAAATAATTTTACTTATATTAAAAAAAATATATGGCAAGGAAGTTGAAAAAATTACTGACGAGTAATTTTGATCAAATAATTAATATTTTTTTTATTAATAAACATGAGGATCAGAAAAAATTACTTAATAAAATTAATTAAACAATGTAAGAGAATATTAAAACTGTAGAGAAACATTTTATCCAATTAACATGTCCATAAAATAAAATATATCCCAAAGATATATGAATTCTCGCAGTGACAACGCGGCGGTCAACCTTCGGTTTCCAAATACTAATTTATTACTAATTAGTTACCTATATAAAACTATAAATTTATGGCAACATAATGAGTGAGAAAATGTTGTAAACACCACCTTAGTTTCATTTAAACGTGATTAGTGTGAGTTTAATTGCCTATTAAGATCTCTTTCACACAGATTTATGTGATCATTCTTACGTACTAATTACCGTTATGTTGGTACTTTCGAAAATAAATGACAGATTAGGTATAGCATAGAAGTGGGTGGGAGTGAGTTATGTGGTTTCATAGATTTGGAAGACTGGACGTTTACCTTCTAGACAGGGCGTTGTTGATGTTTCTTGCCTTCCAAAAGGTGTTAGTGGTATTAGGTGTGTGTTATGGCAAGGGTAGGGTCGTTGCAAAACCACAGTCTTTGTAACTCTTACAGTCGGCCAACGGACACGTCTAGACAGAGCAATTGCGGGGCGAGAGAGGGGCGGTAGCGAGCCCAAGCTACCATACACTCGCTTGGGACACAATGGAGCAATTACGAATGCCTATACAAAGCGGCATTTCACGTGACTTCAAACGCGACCACTCTATGTAATTACGCTGTGGCAAAACTATGGCTCATGATTCGATTGCCATGTCTATCGAGGTTCTCCACGAATTTATTATTAGGGTGTCTTAGTTTAATTGACTCGAAAAAGTCTCTAGATTTCATTTTTCCTTTTTATCTTACCTTTTTCATTTATGCTACAGCATAGTTGAATTAATATATTGAATATTGATAACTTAATTTCAATAATATGCTGCAAAATATAAAAAATTGTTACGAGATATTTTGATGAAGAAATAAAGTACCTATAAGTAATAGCTGTCAACGGGAACTAACCATATAGATTTTCGACCCAAAACCTACCTACCTACCTAGGTACTTCCGGTTGACCTAGAATGGTAAATTTTAGTTAAAAGCAAGGTCTTACAGCACAAGAAAAGGAAAAATTCCGAAAAATAAAAGAAGTTGAAAATTAAAGCAAATTTTGGTACTTTCAAGTTATTGCGAAAATCTAAATTTGTCCATACCTTTTTATCGTGTTGACTCAGGACCTTGATTTTTTTACACCTTATAGGGACTATGAACTTCAGTATCTGATATAAATTTCAACCCACCCGTTCCTGAGAAAATGGTGGTGACACACGGACAGACGGACAAGAAAGTGATCTTATAAGGATTGCCTTTTTTTACCTTTTGAGGTACGGAACCTAATAACAAAATTTTCTTACATAACTTTTGTTTTTGTTTTAGAAACCTATACTTAATTATTATTATTTTAATCTTTTTAGTTTGTTTTAATTCTATGTGTTAATTTATTATTATATATTATCTACTTTTAATGTAATAATGTTTATATAAGTTGAACACTTTCCTATGGCACCTTCCAGCTCCATCATCAGACCATGGATACCATCAGAGCCCTTGTCAAGACAAATCCAACGAGTCCAAACACGACGAATGAATTGTATACTACCTATCCCATTCAGTTCTGAGCTATATTTAAAATTTCAAGTCTGCATTTGTACCGAATAGACAAGAAAATTAGTTAATATAAAACGTGATAAAAAGGAATAGGTTATCCCAAGGCGGCAGACCTATTCCATTCTTCTGTGCTAATATAATTAAATATATGCAACAAGACCACTCAGCAAAAACGAAAATTACAGTACAATTTTAATGCTGATGTGTCTATAATGAAAACGTACCAGAGCGTTTGGCTATCCGAGACCGCAGACATGTGGGAGCAGAGCAGCGTTAAACGACGCTAAAGAGACTTTATATTATATTAATGTTCCTGGATGAAATGTTCCTTGAATCACAATAATTAGAACAAGTAAGCCTTTGAGATCGCTTGGAAAACGTACATTACGAATTCAGAGTGCCTAGTGCGAGATAAAAAATTTGTGTGGGAGAAATTAGCTCCATGATTATTCCGCAAGAGGCGCTGTGCCATTTCCTATATGGGAAAATATCGGCACTCTGAATATACATATTTTGTAACATATGCATTGCTATACCATTTATACCAATAATATTATAAACGCGAAAGCTTGTGTGGATGGGTTACGCAAAACTACAGAACGGATTTGGATGAAATTAGGTACACAGATAGAATAGTAATAAATACAATTAATTTTTTTCATAAAAGTTTTAAATTTAGGTACCTAATACATTTATGTTACAGTTTCTTTCATGAGAGATTGGTGTCTGTACTAGGATACCCTGTATTACAGGTTACCAGGCCCTCTGGATTAACATATAAGTAATCTATAATCTTCAAATTCATTATTATGATACTAGTAGAGTCATACATTTTTGTTTCACTTGAGTTTTTCATCTGAGGTATGTTGTTAAATTACGCTAAATACAACATTTCTTGCAACCATAAACAATTCAACCTATTTACGTAAGTAATGTTGCAAGTCTAACGCCACGCCACAGTAATTAAACCTAGCGGACAATGTTAGTGTTTACTTGCTGAGTGAAAAGGTCCTGACGTCCTGACCTCGCCCGGCCTCACGACTTATTGCTATTTTCCAAGGCTGTCAGTTTCTTTATGCTTTTATTGAGCTTTTTGTATTTTTCCAGTAAATAGTGTTTGAATTGTGCAGTTATTTTCCTATTTTGTCCTAGCTTTTTTATTTCAAACTCTATATGACTATCACTTTAAGTGATAAGGCTTTAATTATAATACTATCATGTTACTTAAGTTTTTGACTAATACTATAATGTGTAATAAATCCTAATAGCAACTCCTTTGTGATGAAAATAAGAGTCCATTCTCCTTCAAGGGTGCGCCTTTCGTTGCTCTGTCAGGCGGCCGAGTTGACCCACTATAGTATTTATTACAGATACCTATATACTAGTACTCAACAACTAATACTAACTCTCCACATTACTTGCTATCAAACCCCTTCAAATATATTATTCATCTGCATTTATGAAAATGACTAGAACAAGATTTATTAAAACGCTAATACTTTCATACTTAGGTTTTATTTGTCTCTCCATGATAAGGTACATCCGTTCTTTAACTTATATCAGCTTATTAATTGAATTATTTTGAATTTTCTTCAGCAATGCCGTCGTTTTAACACTAATCACTCAATTCTTAGGGATAAAATTAATCATTTACGCTTGAACAGTTATCTATTGTATCCCACGATTTCTTTAGTAGGACATTAGCTTCATTAATAAAGGGTTCACAAAGAAGGTCGATAACATTTGGATCTTTCAATGTTGCACAGTCAGTTCCTGGATCTATAGTCCTTATAGTTTGGAGTATGTGGGTATGTACGTACTTTAATACTTGCAATAAGAAAGTAAAATGTACCAAAGTGTCGTCGGATAGAATATGTGCTAGTTAATACTTCCTATTGATTACCATATGAAAAATGCCATAAGCCATACTAACTTTTTAGAGCTTAAACCGCTGAGAAATATTATAATTTTGTTAATAACACAAATTTCCAGTTTAACAACATACATAACCTCTTTAGATTTACTACTTGTTACTTTCTTATTTGTTCTTTAGAAAAACAATTATCAAATATAAGAAAATATTCACGTACTTAAATAAAGTACCTAATTGTACCAAATAGACAGTAAGTTATGCTATCTAAGCAACCGTGAACGAATACACTCAAGGGGTGTTCCGCAAGAAATGTAGACTTGTACCATGGTGCATATCACAAATAATATTTTATCTATACATTACTGCTTCACAACGTCTGCATACCATCTGTCAATGCATGAAGTAGAAATGGTTATAGAACTACATATGAAAAGTTTCTTTCAGTATCGTAATGTAGTAAGTCATGTTTTAATAGAACACAAAGAATATACTCCCACGCCACGCAAGTGTGACCATCGCCATATGCGATCAGGTAAAATAATGGGTTATTAATATTAATTTTATGCAATTCAAATGCATTTACATATTCCATATATCATTGCAAAATTATAGCTCTTGGTGATTTACATGTGGAAGCCTACAAAAATATTGTAAAGCCCTTTTTATTCGTTATTTGAGCTAGATTTGTCCTCTCCTGATCCTGAACAAAGGTCACTCTCATTAGTATTTGTAGTTATGTATATATATTTATAATATCTGGTTTTCAACTGCTTGCATCAGTAACTCCTTGTGATCCTTTCTAGGTTTTTACTAGGCCATTCTGCTTGGCGCTTTTCTTCTTTTCTTCCCTAATAGTGATCAGCTAATGGGCCAATGCGGTTCGTTCATTACCATTTTGGGATTTATTTTATAACTTTTTAAATTCTTCTAAAATATTTCAAATAATCGCGGAACGTCATTAGATATTAACGATTGATGAAAGTTTACGAATCTCTTCAAAATGTGGTTCAGATAGGTTTGTTTATGCTGAAGCAACGTAATTAAAATGTCTTTAAAACGAAAAAGATGTTAAACTCCTCTATAAGTGGTGAAAGGTAAAGAGTAAAGGAAGCCAGAGCACGCGTGCCAGGCTAGTTTCGTTTGCTTTTTTCAAGTACCTATTTAAAACCATAAAATGTCTTGAACACACTGTAAACCGGGGCTGTAACAACGATAATATTAGCTGTGCACTCGAAAACCCATTAACGATCATTGAAGTTGTTTTTTAATTTACATATTCGGGTAAAGCGTAAAAAGAGTACAATAATTGAGTACACGACCGTAGGTAGGTATGTACATACATAAGTTGAACAAGAATACGTTGTTTTTTGTCTGCGCAATAGTGGCTAATTGAACAAACGAGGACAACGTTTCTTTAGTAGCAGAAGTTATTGTTTTTACTAACGTTTTGTGTTAGTCATAATGGGACAATAATGATCTTCATTTTTGAAGTAAAGAATATAACTTGCTTTGGAGATACTAAGGTTTATGTCATGAGATACTAAGTCTTGCTCAAAGTTACAAATGCCGATAGATATTTTTGACGAATCTTCCCTGTCTGCTCTTTACAACAACGATTTTGCATAATCAGAGAACTCAAACAACTCAGTACCTAATATACCATTTATTACAGAATAAGTACCAGTTATGCTAAAAAACATTTAAATCTAAACGAAGGGTATGTACCATTTAATATATTTTTTTAATTACATAACGTATTTGAATAAAAATAGACTTTATCACTCATGATTTGATGTACCAATAATTTGTATTTTCTTAAAATGTCACCTATGCCATTTTATGAAAATTCCTAAAAATTATCGAAATGGATTCGGTTACCTAATTAGGTATCTGCTTTCTACTACTTCCCTATTGCTATCTGACTATTTGATTGCAGAATAGATTATTCTAGGCATAGTGAAGATAAAGATGGCTCCATTTTAATTGTCTTGTACTTGTGTTTTTGGTTTTCTCCAAACAAAATAAAACGGCTACCAACGGTACTTTAACGGTTGCTGCCACTTTTGGTTATAATTCAGTTAAATACACAAATATCGACATAATATGTAAATGTTGTCGTAAATAGAGATTATCCGCCCACTGAGCCGTCAACTCGTCATGCCTTAAAAGCTACGCCACTGTCCAATCTAATGGCCACGTTTGATTTATATTTTGACCAATGCAAATATCACTACAAAGAATAATCCCCAACCTAATGAATTTATGTTTATGAAGATATTGTATCTATCTTTGAAATTTATTGGTTTTCTTACTATTTGTCAGATTTTTTTTTTCTATATCGAAGAAAGTAGCTGGATACTCAAGAACTCTGAGGGTCTACTCCGAAAAAAGATACATGTTTGACCTCTGGCTCCTATAGGTCACAATCTTCAAATAGTCAATACTAAAGAAAAGCAAATTCAAATGGTATTGGACAATAAAGGATAATATTATTAGACTGCAAATGATATCGTGACAAAACAAGGTGATGCATTAAGAGCTTAACTCCATGAGGAGTGAGTAGTCTTGTAGAATAATAACTAGAAAGAGTAAAATAGGGGACTATGCTCAATTAAATAAAACATAACTAAGTTAGAGAGCTGTGAGTGACTTTAAAAACATCTTAGAAATTACAATGACATGTTGCCACAACTAAGGCAAGACAGGTAAGCCTTTGTGGGTTTAGGAAATAATTAACTCTCATGTTCAACTGTCGAAGCACACTGTTAATGGCATGAACTTCAAGTTGAGGGTGGTAGCTACCACCAAACAACCATGGGGTTGTTTTTGAAAAGATTTCATCAAATAAAAATACTCAATAATATATATTATAAATAAGTGTTACATGTGGAATAATGCGGATGCTGTGAAGTAGATATAATTATCTACTTATTATGAAGTAAACATTTATTGTTATTTTCTAAATATGCAGATTTATTTATCGATAAATTGCAAGCTCATTATTCATTTATCATCAGGTTTATTACTAAAAAGAACTATTATAGATTTAGATTTTAAAATGGCTGCCAGTAAAGCTGACTGATGGTGAAACTAACAGTTCACCTCATGGTCTTAAATATTGAACATTATGATTCAGAAAATCTTCTTTCAAGTACAGATACACCAGGTTAAGAAATAGACAGGAACTTATGAAGATTCGTGCGATAGCCAAATAGTCATTTTCAAAATTCATCATTATAAAAAAATGATATTCTACAGTGACATCATCGTTTTATATTAAAAATAGTTATAATACGCTTCGTGTCATAGCTTGTTCACGTTCGTGCAAGCGACACAATGGTAAGTAAAAAACGTAATGAATAGATTCGTCGCTCATCGCTTTTGATGGCGTCGCTTTAGGGCATAATATTCTCTATTGAAATACCATGAACTCACAAGACGTATAAATTCAACCATTTATGTGAAAATTGTCCGTTATTATTGATTTTGGATGTGTTTCCGTGTCAAAATGACTGTTTCTTTTGTCAGCTGTCTTGTACTTTGAAAAATATCGTCAATTTACATAGTGTTACAACTTTGACAATAGCATTTGGAGTCATCAGACAACCTTAAACTGTGCTCGTTTGAATATCTCAAATATTAAATTGGGTAGGTTTCTTGTCATTATTACTAAGCTCACAAAATTTTTAGACTTCTTGATGATTTGCCTGTCAACAAGTAAATGTAGAAAGCATTTGTTATTGCAAGTAAAGGTGGGTAATTCTGTTGACTGTAAAAGTGTTATTTATTATTTTATAATACTGCAAACAAAGAATGAATCAAAGCTCAAACAATTCTAGTTATATTCAAAGACAGATAATTATTATGGGTATATTAACATTAGCCAATGTCCAAAAACTTTATGATCATCCACGATATTCATTTAAAGTAATAAAAATAAACATTATGGCTTAAATTAATATTTTTAGAAATACAAATAATTTATTTACATCAATAATTACAAACAACAAAAACTAAACCTTATAATAAAATATACGAAATTAATTAAAGAAAAAAAATAATAGTTAAAAACTTCAGGCCGTCTAAATTATAAATAGAGACTTGGTAAATCTCGATCGTAATAAAATTAGCAGAAGATTTATATTACTTCTTATAGATAGAGGATATAAGTACCTATACATTGTAAAAGCAATAACCAATTTTTTCAATTAAAGAACGGTGTTTTCGTATTTTAGATTTAATAGAGCAGGCTATATACGTCATTAAAATATTGTTATACTCATGCGATAAATATTTATCGTTTTAAACAATTAGGAATAAATAGCTAGTAACCGTTTTCATAGTACCTATTTGTATTTTTCGTCAGTTTTCTACGTATAACAGTCGTCAAGACAAGGCAATATCCACTTTGTGAGTCATCCAATATAACCCGGCGTCGATTGGACCAATTTCGACGGGTTCCATCCGCGCCGTTCCGTCATTGTATCATTTAGAAGTTATTGGAATACCTAGGTGCGTGATCCGTAAAGTAATTGTAGTGCCTCTCTACGCACTTTATTGAAATTTCCCCTGGTTTTATGAAAGAATACGCTATTGAGAGTGCGCTATTCTTATTGAAGTGGGTGTACAGATTTAATCAAGTTTCAATTTATATGTAGTCGTAGTATTATTGAAATACGTGAACTTTATTAATTTAACAACAGCTTTAAACAAAGGAGTTATCAGTACCTAAAAATATTTAGGCCATCTTAAAAAAAAATGTTTTACTAAAAATTAAATACGATATAGTTTGTATTTCATACTATTCTTGTAAATACTTGTTGTAAATATGAATTTAATAAATGCAGATATTAGAGCAATGAACTTGCGCACGTTAGAAGATATGTATTTACGATAGTGAATAAAATTAAAATGATATACCTATATTTTCTTTGAGGTATCAAAGAAAACTTCAATGAGACAGTTGTGGTTTTGCATTCCAGCCATATTTTCTTAAATAAAATACGAATCAGTGAAAAAAGACATCTGATCATCAGGTGTGGTTTACAACTACCAGGTAAGGTCAGGTAAGGTCGGTACCAGGCAATCGTGTTACGGGAATATCACAAGTTTAAATAGAAAACTTGATGTAGTAGCCACGAAAAAACCTCCGACAAGCTAAAGAGTTTCACTAGTTGCTAAAACAATTTGATAGAGAATAAACCTTGTAGATGAATGTAAAAAAAAAACTAATAAAAACATGCGAAAAGCAATTGACTGTCGTAGGAATACGTTTACGTTAGTACCTATACGTTTTTATGACATTAGTGTTTGAATTCGCACCGGTCGTCGTATAAAGGCTTTATTTATCAGGCACTTTGAACTGGCAGCATTGTCAAAGGCCGACTTGAATTCGTATGTTCGTAATGAAAATTCAACTGAACTCTGGCATTCTGACATTCTGACATCTATGGACCGGTGGCGAAATTGGATGTATCTTTTTTTTACTACACTTTTTACCAATTCCAAAAAGATTCGTAGTAGAAGCCTGAATATTCGGACCATAATCATTGAAGGTATATATACAGAGAACTTCTCTAATATTTCTCTAGTAGGTAAAAGTAAAAAGCTCGACATGGATAAACTATCATGTCTTGCAAGGAAGCTCAGTTTGGTTGCTTACTCAGTAAAAGAAAAATGAGAACTAACATATACAGCTCGTTTAGTTTATTTTAGCTTTTTTTCATATTGCAATATCCTATGGCATTTTGGTTCGGAGTATGGCTGTTGATATAGAAAGAAGCTATATTCATTTGCAAGCGGTCCTCGCTATTAATTATGAACTCTCTGAGATAATTGGCCCTTTCTGAGATAAGTTTAAACAAATTAGTATGCTCAAAGTAGCATCGCAGTATATTTATGCAAACATATACAGAAGGCATACAACAACTTTAACAAAATTTTAATGACGTCAATGCTTAGGTGTAGCTCTCGCTCATGCAGGAATCGTCTTATGTAATAAATCTAAGTTCGTTTTGAAAAAGTAATTGCTGAGTTTTTATTGCCGTTTTTTATCAGCAAAAGCAAACTTCCAAACCGTGTATTAGAGTCAGACAATACAGAAGTGCCTGTGAAGACCTATTTGAATGAATAAAATATTTCATTTCATGTGTTTATTACTACGAAATTGTCCCATATGTCGAAGTGGTTAACTAAAAAATATAATCGAACTTTATTGTATAGATGCATCACATGATAGAACAAACAACTTAGGTACATTATGCACGTTACTACTAATTCTACTACCTACCTAACTTCCAATACCTGCGCAGTAAGTAAAGTCAGTTATTTTCTAAAGAGCACTACATTGCTGTCTCAGTTTCCGCCGTCAATATCACCTAATTTAATGGCAGAGTACCTATATCTTATGGATCCAATCTTGCGAGAGCATATAATTTTAAACGGTCCACGCAGCTGTGCTGTTCGCCGTTGGCGGCGCGCGCGCCCCTGATGAGTTAGTCGCTATACATCGTGCTTTCTCATTTAACACTAGCTTTTGCCTCCCAGTTTTATCCACGTTTCCGAGGGATTTAATATTTTTTTGGAATAAGAATGTTCTTTGTTTTATATAGATAGATGGCCCAATATACATCATGCAAATGATTTCTCATCATATTTTTTTAACTTCTTTTCTGTCTTAGTGATCTAGTATTTCGCCATTCCCGAGTTTATTTATATATTGAATGTGATAACATCAGAAGTTTGATGGTTATCTTAACTAACTCTATATGCAAAAAATAATAAAGCTATGAGCGTTTTGAGTTAAAGTTTATATCAGTTTGATATGAGATGAAATCATAATAATGCTATTGCGCAGCTTTTATTATCAAAGTTTTAAAATAATAACCACCTTATTTTAGTTTTGAGTGAGTAATTAATCAAAACGAACATACAATAAATAAAACTGTAGACTAACAATTTAATCAACGGAATAATTGGAAGCAAGTAGAACAGACCAGCAATTATCATTGTTATTAATTGCAGATATATACGCAATCTAACATTAGGAAAACCTGAACAATAAACTCTATCATTAGTAAATAAAATAGAAAATAGCGAGGCAAATAATAATCACCAATCAGCATTCGATGAGACTTACGGTGGGTTACTAGAGGCAATGATCAATATAAATAACATTTCTCAAATTTGAAAATGATATTTAACTTTCGATTTTCTTCAATTACTACTTACTACACTCGGCGTCACAAAAATCGCACCTCTCCGAGTAACATTCAAGCCTGTCCAGCGATTAAGGCATAGATTATACCCAATTAATATTGGTATCTGCTGAAAGTATGTTAAATGACGTTTAAATTAACAACAGTTACATTTCATAAATAACACGATTCGTCATATCACAAGCCGTTAAATCACTATTGTTAAAATACGCTTTACAGGAGCCACTAATTGCATCACCCTAGAAGGGTATTAAACGGCCGATCAAGGTCAAATGTGAGACATTTGCTATCCAGACCTTGAAGAGAACACAAGTGAACAACTCCAGCAAAAAAACAACCCTAAAAATGTATACCACAGCAGATGAAGCCGCTCATGTGATTGCACTACTGCAATTAGGGAGGCGACAGTGTGATGTTGATCGGCAACTGAATTTAAGCCGTTTTTCCGTTCAACGATATCCGAAGACGTGGATCTGGCAGAATTCGCTGCACATGTGTCGATTTTATTACGCAATCGATTCTCTAATGCTTAATTTTTCTCAAGTGCAACAACGGCTTTGATCAGTACGCAGAACATCAGTAAGCGTCTCCACAGCTAGGAGAAGGTTGCGGGATGAAAAAATTGTTGTTACATAACCAAAATTTACTGCACAGCATAGGAGAGACCGGTTCCAATTTGCCCGCGACCATGTTGATTAGACGCTAGAGCAATGGAGGGTTGTGCTCTTCTCGGATGAGACAAGGGTGTCTTTTTTACAATGATAGGTGTAGAAGGATGTACAGGAGACAGGGAAAATAATTTGTGCAAGCCTGTATAGAAGATACAGTGAAATACGGGGTGGTTTGAAATTATAGTCAAACAATTGCATGGCAAAAAAAACAACATTCTCTAGATATAAATACACCTTCTATGTGCTGTACCCAGTGCAGTTTTGTTGTTTATTTTATGCGTCCACATCACAGGCGTGGTCACTCACGAGATACCCTGCGAAACTGCCTGTAGCCGCTACTTATGGACTGAGGTAATTTAGCTGTGTAGAAAGACATCAATATACACTAGCATTAGTATAGAGTTAGTTGGAACACCCGAGTATGGTTAAATAAAAATGGTTAAATATGGTGGTAATTTAAAGGGGAATATCTTCAAAAGGTAAATCTAAGATGTTGTTTTAAATATTGATGATATTAGAAAAATAGAGGAGTGAAACTATAACAATTATATTTTTTTTACATTGAAAATTCAGCTGCATGATAAAGACATGAACAAGAAGAAATTTTTGGTAAAGCAATAGTAATAAGTCATGAAGATAAAACTGGGCACTAAGAAAATTAACGACGCTATGAGATATCTGACGGTATTATTACGTCAAGTTATAAGACAGAAAAAACATGAATCAATTACATACATAGTCGTAAGAATATTTTGAATCAGTTTTTGTACAGACTATCCATACAAATTTTTCATTCTATACACATCCACCAATAAATAATTAACCATCCTTTTTCAATTGACCTTAACACAATTAACATTATTAACGAGGAAATAATTCTGAAGGAGTTAAGACTGGTTAACACTCATAAAGGAGCTGGACCAGATGGCGTTCATCCTATTCTTATTGCAAAATGTGCTAAAGAATTACTTAAACCTATCTTTAACGCTTTCGAAAAAGGCGATTATTACCCCTATACCTAAAAGTAACCATAAAGAACAGATTATTGACTATAGACCTATATCAAAATTAAGTATATTTGGTAAATTATTGGAGAAAATTGTCACAGCCCAGCTATCGTATGCTATTCGTCACCCCATATCGGACAGACAACATGGTTTCATCAAATCACGTAGCGTTGATTCTAATATGTTAACTTTCACTGACTATTTGTTAAGCGCATAGCGCCAATCATCAGGTGGATGTCGTATATGCTGACTTTTCAAAAGCATTTGACAAAATTAATCACGACCTCCTTTTAGATAAGCTAAGAAGTGTCGGCATACACGGTAACCTACTGAGGTGGATGGAATCATTTATTCGCAATCGTAGCCAGGCGGTTTGTTTGAAGGGTTACAGCTCAAGTTACCTGCCCATCCCATCTGGAGTACCCCAGGGTTCCCATTTAGGCCCAGTTTTGTTTTCCTTGTATATTAATGATATTGGGGATATGCTTGGCGATGCTAACTTCTTACTTTACGCAGATGACACAAAATTATACAAAATTATAACACGAGCTGAAGACTGTTTACATCTACAGTCTCATTTAAATTCCCTCACCAAGTATTGTGGAGATAACCAACTTTTTCTCAACACAGACAAATGTCATTTAATGACATATACCCGAAAGACATCCCCAATATTGTATAATTATAAATTCAATGGTAGTAATCTTGAACGTGTTAAGACTATTCGCGATCTCGGTATAATAATGGACGAAAAAGTTTCTTTTAACTCACACATCGACAATATTATAAAAAAAGCTTTTAGAAGTTTAGGTTTCATAAATAGAATAACCAAACCATTTAAAAATGTGATCACTTTAAAAAAATATATTTCAGCTATGTTGTTCTGTATGGAATCCTCTATATAAAGTCCATATTGACCGCATAGAAAAGGTACAGAAAGTATTTACCAAGATGCTCAACTATCGATATCACATAATGAGCACAATCTATTGTCACTTGAGAACCGCCGTAAATAATTTGATTTAGTAACCCTGCATAAGATTCTTACCAACAAAATTGATTCCTCTATACTGCTCTCTAAAATCAATTTCATAACAACAACCCGACTACCCATTCGTCCCTCACGTACATTAAATATTTTTGTAACGCCAATACTTCGGAAAAATTATACCCGCAATAGTTTCTTTGCACGCTGTATTAATATGTATAATACTGATTTTAATGACTTAGATCTCTTGAATAACTCTTTGAGTACTCTTAAAGGAGAACTTATAACAAAAATTGCACAGATTAATTAACTTAACGTTTATCTTTTCTCATTTCATGTATCACATTTACATTAATCTAAGCTATTTTTTTTTTGTATTTAATGTTCTTCATAGATTGTTTATATGTAAAACTTCTGGGCACTCTTTGTCTTTATGTACTTATTTACTGTAACCTTTAAAACTTTGTGTGAATGTGACTGTTTGTGCCAAAATAAATAAAATAAAAATATCTGTAATTAAATAATCGAGAGAATGAATGTAATTGCGCCTTTTTAAATCATAAAGGTGCAATTACATTCATATATAGATATATAATTATGCAGTTGCATACAGCAGACATAATAACGCTAGAAAGAAATGAAAATACAAAATAAAAATAAGTTGAGAAACTAGAAATAAAAAATATTAAGATGTATGGCGGTCCACTGCGCAATATAATCTTGTTAGAATATTAGGTACTTGAGTCAAATGTTTAATTATCCCATATAACTTAAATTTTACAACTGCAATTTTACAAAATTCATTGCGCTACGTGAAATGTCTTCACAAGAAAATACCAAAAGCTCAAGTGATATAAAAACTTATTTTGACAAAAACTCTACTCTAACATTTGATTGATCTGCGAGGTTAAGTGGGCGAAATTTATATGTGACTTCTCCCTTTGATAGCCAAGTAACAGTGTGCCTCGTTTAAAATTTAAACAAAAAATAAATAGACATTAATGAACGCAATTGTCCTTAACAAAATCAAAGGTCAATATAAAATTTGAAAACTTTACAAAATAATGTCTCATGACTCAATAAAGCAGATGTTTATCATCTGACCAATCAAAATGCGTCAATTGAACAGACCAAAAGGTGGCACTGGGCAGGTGTCGACTGAGAATTAGTCCCCCTAATGTCATCTTGAACAAAACTCATTTGAGTTTTTTATAAACCTCTCATCCCAAGTTATCTCATCTAAATGTAGATATTTCTAAATTTTATGAATACGTATGTGTAAGTAATGCTAAAATGAACGTAATAATAAATTAAATAAGTTGCAATAACATCGAACACTGTAATATCCTGCTTCAATTGAATTGACTCAACTACTGACAGGTAATGGTTTATTACTTTTATTTCACTTTAGATTTATGATCAGTCAAAAGTACAGTGAACGCCAATTAATATCGATATCGTAACTTCAAAGTCGGGAATGGTTTATGTCCAAAATGATCGATGCGAGAGTGTTTAATCTAACAAACCAAATTAAGCTCGATGGTCAATTTATCCGATCCTGATTTCGGGAGTCGTTATGATTCGATCTGTCGATCCACAGATTCGTGTGGGTGGTGATATCGATTTTTATTTAAAAAGACCATACTATCTAATCACTTAATGGCTCAAAGATTGATAGGTACATGGAACAATGACGTAATTAATTTAGTTTCGTTCGGAGTTCGTTGCTTGAGGAGGGAAGATGGAAATGGTGCGTTAAGAAAAGTTTGCCTTTAGTGAATGTTAGCGAATACCTACCTATCGAGTAGCTTCCTTTACTTGCTTTTATGCTTCATTGAGCACATTTTGTTACTAACATACGTACTTGTGGAAATAGGAACAACTTCTCATGGAAATGGATTATATATAATAACTTATGTTGAATAACTATGTACCTACCTACAAAGAAACAGACAATCTTATATTTTCATTTGAGGAGAATAGGTTGTATTCTTTTAATTTTGAGGTAAATTTCAATTAAATAATAGTATAAATAGCTTAATACAGTAGTCACTAATGGTCTTATTTGAAGATACAAATCAATGAAGAAACTATTTTTTATACCGTTTTTTTGCCATTTCTGTAATAATAACTAAAAACTTTTACAGATAAAATAAGTCATGAAATCACAAATATTTAAGTCGCGTTTCAGTAGCTTGAAATGTAAATACGACAACATCACTCGCTCACGTTTGTCATGCTTGACTGTTATTAGATCTGCAAACAGAAATAACAAAGAAAAGTGAATTCCAAAGCACCATGGAGACACGGACGCACATCTAGACATATAATAAACCGTCCTTTTACCGAAGTTAAACACGTACAAAGGTCGACAACAATTTTCGCATACTGAACATTGTTGGAAATTGAAAGGCTTACCAAGTCATAAGAATCGGTAAACAAATTTGAATCTTAAACCAACGATTTAAAATGACAAATCATTGGCAAAGTTTATTGTTTAACCGAAGACATGGCACGCAAGAAGAATGTTAATAATGTATAACGCAGTAAGTATGTTCAGATGCGTTTGTCCCATCTAAAACGTCACGGCTTAATCCGACTGAAGAGTGTGCCTCGTCTGGGCTTTATTGCCGACTCGTATCAGGGTAGCGTTTTAATTTAACAACTTTATACGATGCTATCTTATTAAATAAAGTGTGGTGGCGAACGCCAGACAGCTTGTTTTATAGAACATTTATGTTCTCGGTGTGAATTAATTCTGCTAAGCTTAGCGCTCATGGCGTTCTGTAGTTGCAATTTATTTGAATGCTAAAATATTCTACAAATGCAAAAAATACCTTTTATTTTCATCTATGCAACTAGGTTAAGTACTATCGTGCTAAATTAACAAAGAATAAAACATTATCTGGGATATCAAAAACGATTACACAAGCTATTTAATTTACATTAAATGAATACCTATTAACTTGTAGCTACGTTAGTTATCAAAATGGTTAGAAGCAAGTATAAGAAGATAAATAAGGTCATTAATATAAGTCATCCTTTTTAAATACGTAGGTATCATTACTTCATATCAAACCAATAATTGGATGAAGAACTAATGTATCGCTTAAAAATAATCACTGCATTACATTTTTCACTCCTGAGAAAAAGTGACCGTAATCAAGTTTTAACTGCTCATTATATTGAAGTGACCAAATATAAATAAAGTAAGTAACACATTGAATGGACATTTATAGGTAAAGTTAAAACGGTGTAGAGTTTCCATTGGATAAAATTAATACAGTTCCAAGACCACCGCCATAGCTCGATCAAGTAGAAATTTAATCTCAAGTTTTCTCCGCCGTAGTAAACGCCTGGCCAATTTTATAGTGTACAATCGACAAAGTTCAAGCATGACCACCATAAGGCTACTTTTTGTGTGCAGCGACCAGCGACTACCTGGTTGTCGACAATACAAGTGGACAATGCGCTTATCATAAAACTAGTCAAAACAAATGAAAATACACAATAGCGGCTTTTGTCTTGACAGTGGGCAGGGCGAGCTATGATGACTGCTTGCAAGCGAAAAGGTTAAAAATTGATCATGCTTGAAGTTTGTCGATGGTACTTATACTGGATTATGCTCATTATAAAGTTTCTCATTACACATAGATAAATAATTATAGTTCTTTGTTTGAAATTCCTTTAAATTTTGTGTGAAGAGAAAAAAAAAATCCGATATATTTTTTTCTTTCCTTTTCGTTGCATACCTAAGGTATACACATAAATAATATTGAATACGGAAGAAACTCAGAGAGAATAATGAAACTAAGCAATAGCATCTGCCTCGCGGTTACACCCGCGTTCCCGAGGGATTTTATGTTTTCTTGGGATAAAAAGTACCCTTTATATTATTTCAGGGACTATTGGCACATCTATCTATGTGCCTTGTTTCATCCAAATCCATTTAGTCGTTTATACGTGATTGAGTCATAAACATGCAAACAAACAAACATTCACATTTATTATATTAGTAGTATGCAATGATAAATAACCCAAAAGTAAAACAAAACTTAAAACAAAAGACATGTTAGAGTTAGTTCATCACTGTAGTGAATGATTTAATTAATTTTAGCGTCCTTATCACAATAGCAAAACCTTCCTTACCTCGCTTTTTGTCCGCCTTTCATATAATTTTAATTAAATGTGCGACAGAGTTAGAAGAAGCAAAAGAAATGTACTTTCAGATCTGAAGAATTTTACGAAATTAAATACTCAAAGTACCTATTTAACAAGTCCTTTCTGAGTTTTGTACTTTGTACCATTATTAACAGTATAATAAAATTAATAAATAAAATAAAAAAGATTTTATTTCGTTCCTTACACAGATCGAGTAAAAGTAGATACAATATTTATATTGTTAATGTATTAGTATGTTAGTTATTTTAGTTGAGTTAGTTATGTTAGTGTATTGTTATTGTTATTAGTGTAAGGACCACCGTTTGTAGCGGTAAAAGCCTCCTCCAAGTGTTGTCATTCCTGTCTGTATCTAGCAACAGTATGATGATATGAATATCGAATGGCTGACGTAAAGCAGTTTAAATTTAGAACAATAACAAGACGGAACCAAAACCACTACTTGATTAAAATATTCCATATATTTTTTTTATTATCGATAGACTACAATCTCATTATGGCAAGTGATCATGTGCCAGAAGGTAATAAGTGCAATAGCCTAGAAGTGCTGGAACACAGCCGATAGGTGCTTGAGGTAGACAGGTCTTAAAAAGAGATAGGTACAACACATTAAGAATCGAAGATATCTTGTGGATATAAGCATTAGTTTAAATAGGTAACAAACTTTTAGTGTTGACTTTAAAACCAGGAAGTCAAACTTAATAAGATCAGCTTTTTAAGCTAAAATGCCAGAGCGGTTATAGGTCCAAGCGATTCCATTAAGCCTGCTCCTAACATTTGTCGCAGCGCAGATAATTACAGCAACCTTGCTCTAGTCGGCGAGTGCTGTATTACCAATCGACAATTACCTAGCGACTATGGCGACCAACACTGCTAATCTGTTGTAGAGTACTTCAAACACTATTATTATTATATACATACTTGTAAATTTGGGAAGTAATTATAAGTGGCTTGTGCTAAATTAAAATTACATTCAATGCTGATATGTTTTGCGATATAAATTTTGAGAACTGCAATTTGTGTTCTAGGCTTTTGTGTTTACCTCCTATAGCCACATTTTCACTGATTATGTTGAGATTGTGGTCACAAGTCTGTGATTTGTCAAGATTTAAACGTTTGGCTCGCGAATGGGACTCGCGTCCCATAACTACCTTAAAAAAAAAATAGAATTCCAGGAATCGCGAGTCAAGTTATCGTTATTCATTATCATATTAACTTATCCGCTTCATATCCCTATAACTGGTTATAATGCTCAATTTTACGTAACATGTTGCTACTTAGTGCATAATATCACAGCAGACTTCCGCAAGTACCCATCGTAAATGTTTACAATTGAATCGCAAAACATGCTCATGGATCGATTATTTAAAAACATGTATGTGATGCCAGCTCTTAGGGTTAGCACAGACGACCATTTATGTCCGATTTTGGCCGAATTTAATTTTGAAAGTCCAGTCGGTGTCGACTGTACGTTACGTACACATTTGTACATATTAATTTCGAATGCGTTCAGCGCGTATTCAATCGCAATATGCTGTAAATTTTAAAAATGTAAAAAAATGTCAATACAGTCAGAACTACTAAGTAAGTGATTAATAAGCATTAACTTGGACTGCCGATATAAAAATATCGAGTTCGAGTATCGGCAAATGTCGGTGATACTTGTTCCGATTTTTGTAAGACCGTTTTTTTATACCTGCCAAAAATAAATAATAAATTTGAATACCTACTTTATTTTTACCGATTATAATCGGTCGTCTGCTATATGCCTTAAAGCCAGTTATAAATATAACCCCAAATAAAACTAATTGCAAGGCGGTGTTACGCTCAAAGGGAGAGACAAGACAAAATATTCCATTTAAACTCACACTTTTATGACGATTTTTATTGCATCTGAAATGAAAACCAGCCGCATATTGCTTCATTATAAATGTAATAATTGGGTTTTACGACAAAAAATATACAATATCACAGCTTGCAGTCGAATCGAATATGCATTTTCATATTGTTGTCAGTGTATTTATTCGTTAACAAATATTTTACATCAATGAAAAAAACAAGATGTATCTGGTGACAAGGTTTTAACTGTGTTATTTTCTTTGAATAAGATACTTTGTATAATAATTTACACTAGCACAAATCTAGTTCGATACCTGTAGACTGTCGTAAATGTCTTTCGAGAGCTTTGATAGAAAAACGACACTTGTAGTGATATAAAAATAATAATGTTTAACTTATTTTTATTCAAAAGATAAACCTTTTAAAAGTGGAACAGTATTTGACCAAGATAAAAGATGATGTGGACAAAGGAATCGGCTCAGCTCTTGCTCAAGCTCATTGTAGATTTCGAACATACTTCGTACGCCAACTTTACTACCACTAAGCTTTCTTCTAAAATAGTACGGGATAAGCGGTAAAACATCCCGAATGTATAGCCCAGGAGCCGTTTTATTCTATTTACAAACGTCTATCATTTTTATGTAGGCAACAGTGTAGCTCAAAATTGCCAATTTATCCGTACGAGCCGAGCCACTGTCCGCTTAGGCCGTACTAGATAATGTCTGCTACGTCCGAAATAACTCCCATAAATTGAGTTTAGCAACTATCGCCCCTCGTTTGTTGAGTTTTTGCTGTTTTATACACATCTACGGTACAAAAAGCATTTCAACTTTGTTAACGAATGTTTTTGGGAATACCACAGATTAATATACTTTGGCAATACGTTTTGTGATTGAATGTGCTTTGAAACAATTAAAGTGGAATATCATATACGTACTCGTATATTAACGAAACAAAGTAAATAAATTAAAACTTATATTTTCGTAAATTCATACATGAAGTAAAGACGTTCACTGCTGGACATAATATGCCTTCCCTAAGGATCTCCAAGTAGCAATGGGCAGGGCACTAGTGCGCCGAATTTAATAAGAAGTTCCTAATTTCCATTATTACATAATAATAACTGCAGTAAAATACTAATCCTTTAATTAAACAATATAATGATATGACGAAACAAGATTCTCATGTCTATAAAGCCTCAATTTATTTTTATAAATTGGGAACCTACTCAATAGATAACAAGGTCCCTTCTGATAACAAGCTCTCGATTGTATCTCGTCACGTGTATTTTATCATATTGACACATTCCTAGGTAAGATTGTCTTTTATTTCACCCCTTTGTGAGAATCAACTTTTTGATGTTGATACCGTGTTTCATACGCAAGGGGTTGTTAGGTAGAGGTATTTGAATTTCATGCGAAATGTATCGAGATATGCGAAAATAGAAAATAGAAAGACATGAGTTGTCGCTTTGTGGTTTGAATATAACAGTTTTGTTTCAATAGTTTTTGTACCAATAGTGGTAGGGATTATTTAGTTAGCTATATAAGTCAGAAATTTACCTTTATTGCAGGATCCTGTTGAGTTTCAAATAGTTACTGCTTTTGGAAAAACAAAAATCATTTGTAAAAAGAAATCATTCATTACAATAGGAAAATTTATATTTGTAACTCAGAATAAATCAAACAAACCTCACAAATATCTATACATATAATTAATCTAGGCATAGAACCAGTGTGCCTGAAAGTGAGTATGTCTCTATCTGTTTATTTTTTCTTCCAGAAAGCGGGTGATACCACATTACTTTTGACAATATTTGATATTACATAGAATTTGGCTACTCTATACCATATAACAAATGCTAAAATACTTCGTATTCAATATCAAAACAACGCATGAAAAATATAATAAAGAAAAAGCAATCCAATTCAATGAAACTAACCAATGACACTTACAGTTCTAATAGCAAATACTTCTACTTCGTAGTCCGCACACACTTGACTGCTATCACAGTGCTGAATTAATTTGAAGGATTTTAACTCTTTAGTAGAATTAACTTACTAAGTTACAATAATATTTGTAAAATGAACCCAAAAATAAGAGTTTTAAGATCTTATTCACAGTATTATGAAAATGAACATTACTAAATCTCGGTAGTATAGAAATTATTTTTCCCTCAATAATATATTTTGCAACTGCAATAATTTTTCATAAAAGATGTACAAGAGGTGTACAACAACACCTATTGCATGAAATTATATAAGTATATTTTTAATAGTGAATCATCGTGTGATATTAAATACTAGCATCCGTCCCGCGGTTTCACCCGATTTACCGAAGGATCTTATGATTTTCCCGGCATAAAAATTATCATATTTTTAATCCAGAATATATTCTACCTGTGTGCCAAATTTTATTTAAATCCGTTCTGCCTCTACGGAGTTGTGTGGTACCAAACATGCAAGCTTTCATATTTTAATATGCTACATAATCGGCACAATGATCTGAAATAATATTCAATAATATTTTGGGCTGCATGTGCTTCAACTGCTTCAATTAGAAGCACAAACTCCATTCAATTTAGAAACATGATATCCCTAATCACCATCAGTATACATGATCAAGTGGGTACAGTAGAGAATGCGCCCGCATATCGGTACGACGTCATACAATAATATTGGTGGGAACGGCTAACACGTGTTCTGAACTGTACCTTGTGTGAACAAGATGCAGTATGTGGCCAGGATATTGTTTAGATATGAACTTTGTATATACGTCGATATGTGAAAGGATCTTTTGAATTCTCAGATGGTATGCGGAGTTTTTGATTATCGTTATGTCTAGATGAACAGTCGCGCTTCTATAGAACTTAAACAGGCCAACTTTTTATGCTGGTGTGCGTGATAGCTACGTCCCACGCTCACGCTTCTTCAGACTGCCAGTTCTAGTGTGCGTAGTTAAAAAGTAACTGTTGGATACCATTTTTTCAAGGGTTCACAGTTTCAAATGTCTAGACATATAATTAATCAAAGGTACGAGTATATTCCTATAAGTGCAATTATTCTTAGTTCAATGAATGTAAGTGGTTATGCTTTAAGACAACTGTTTCGGTAATAACTAATTGATCTCACAATAGTTTTATAATATTGTGAACATATTTTTACATTTCATACCTATTTTTATTTTTAAAATATTTTTAAACCAAAAACTGAAGTTTGACTAAAAGCACTTTTAAAACCCTTTTGAAAATTTTAAAGTATATAAATTATGTGCAAAATTTCCACTCTACTCCAACACGAGACCTATTAATATTCAATCAAAAGACAAAATCAAACAACTTCCAATAAAGCTGATACGCCATCACTTTGCTTTTTCCATGTACCCATTACAAATGTGTATAGAGTATAATGTAGATAAGGTGTGCTTACTTCGGGCACGTGTACAAATGCTTCCTAGAGGCGAAGCGCGAAGTCGTTACGATAAATAGCAACTGATAAATGGCGGTATGTCCGCTCTCCGCCACATTGTACAGGGAGATAGAGTTGCGAAATGTAGATGACGCTTTATCTTTTTCTTTGAAACTATTACTTTGCTACTGTGGGATGCAATTGAAGTTTTGATACTTTTGTAACAGGTCACTAAGTTTAGAAAATTATTTTAAAAGGACAGGCCTTCAACTATGCCTGCCTGTATGTTAGGATTACAATGAGTTGACACCAAGTAAGTAACGATTTTAAGAACACGTAAAGGACTTGGCTTTCGTCTTCTAACCTTTGTAAAAATAAGGAATTTACAAAGATTCCGATTGTTACTTTACTATTCATGGAAATATTACAGCTAAATAGTGAATTAGTTATTACAGTAGATCTTATTCTTTTCTGATTTCTAATACTTAAAAATTGTGTTCGTATTAATTCAGTCACTTCGCTTTTATGAAAAGCTTTGCTCTGAGAAGGCGTTTTACGATATCTCGGTTAACAATCGTAAAACTGCTCTATGAATCAAACAGACGATTTTTTTTACTTAGGTTAGGTTGTGGTCTATAACTTTGAGTCAGATTATAAAAAAAAAACCAGATGCTTCATTTTGATCAGAAAAGCATTATAAAAAACAGCGATTGCAGTCAAATACAACGCTGAATCAAACGTTTGTTCCTGAGATAAAAGAAAATATTGCGTTTGTTTATATATAACATTAACATGTGAAATTGTTGATGTAAATATGCAACGAGAGTCCTGTGGTGAATAATAAATGATAATTTATTCGTCGTTCCTCTCCAAAATGGCGCGTGAAATTTTCGGTGGAAGCAAAAACGTCACCCACGGGCAATAATATTATCTGCCTCATTTTATCCTTTAACTATGTGCTTGTACTCCAAAGTATTTTAATTTTTTAGTTAATGAACATAAAATATCCATTGAAAATATTTCGTGCGTCCTACATTTAACATTTTCAAATAATAGTATGAAAAAGCTATGCTGCATTCCAAGGCAAACCCCAAATATATTGGAGTAACACGTATACAAATAAAAATACAGTACCTATCTACCTAAATTACAAATCCAATATAGCAAGTAATGCCTCTTCCAGCTCTGTTGGTTTCATTATCTCCAATGTATGGCACAATATATCAGTGGGCTCGGCCTATTAGGGGGAATGGCGTGACGGCATACAATGACTTTTCTGGGTTTGAATTGTGAGTTTATTTAAGTCACCATATTGGTGTGGTCTGAGTATTACTTTATTGGTAAGATTATCGGTTTAGGGTTCCCTAGTCAAACAAGGAATCTTTGTAGTTTCGCCATGTCCGTCTGTTCATCTGCCTGCCATTTTACTGTGAGACTACCAGTGATATCAAGCTGAAATTTTCATAGTTAAAATATAGGGTTGTCAAAGTTCTCTGATATAAAGATTAGTTTACGAAATATCAAGCTATAAATTCATAATTTTTGTTAGAATTGAGCGTCGGACTAAACTTGGATAGGAGCAATACTTGAGCCTTGCGTGAGGAATGTCCTAGGATAGATATCAATATATCTGTAGCACATTATTAAAATAAGTCTTCATTTTTTTATATACAATAGATATAGTGACATTATTACTAAAGATCAAAGATCATTATTACATTCTCAACTACCTGCCAAAAGCCTAGGCAAAGGTATCTAAAATCTTATGATAATATGCTGGCAACATTAGCAAGTCGTTGAGTTCCCATAATGCCTCCGTGCCTGGCGAGATAAAAACATTACTCGAGTACGAAATGGGAGAATGCACAAACAAACTGTCACAAGTGCAAAGCGCAGATGTGCAGAACGATCCTATGCAAAATTATAATTCCTTTCTACTCGTATCCTGTATTCTTGACACGTACCTACCTAAGTCTACTTTTGCATAAAAGACTCCGGTCAAAGATCCAAGTTAGAAGGTCACGTATAAAATAGGTAGATTTTATGTATCATTTTGCGACGATGCGCTCTCTTTCTCTTAGAGCAAACTAATTGGAATAGAGTGCTCACAACTCGACGCATTATTGGCCTACAATTTATGTCTTTTATTCGATTATTTGCAAAGAGTATTAGGTATTTCTCATTAAATTCATCAAATTAATTAGGAAAACAACTGATAAAAACCCTAAAAATAGTTTCAGTTTAAGAACGAGAATTCTTATAATTTTATTATTAGAAGCTATTTTTAATTTATGGATTAAATACAGTTGATATTTTTAGATATTATATGAAATCGGGTCAAAGTTTATAGGAATTCCGAATGACACTGAAAACGTTAATTGTTTATTCGTTCAAGCACTTACTTACGAGGCTTTTTGTGGAACTCATAACTTTTCATGTTTATTATGGACGCTTTGCATAAATAATATATCGGTAAGAAATTAATATACAAAATGATCACTATTGAATAGTTTTAAGATTCAATAGCATTTTTATTGGTTTGTCACCCCGCAGCGTTTCCCGCGGTTTTATTTTATCGTTTAAGATTTTTTTATGTTGGTAGGAATTAATTTTATAATATACCTATATTTTAAAAATTACGATAAAACATCATAAACTTATTTTAAAATAAGCACATATTGGAGCATTGCATTTAATTTTTTTATGTAATTGTGAGATAGGGATGTTGTGGGAAGATATACCGTCTTCATAGACGTATGTATATCATTATACCGAATCTTCGCAAAATTATGTGATAAGTATATACTGTCATGTAAACACAAAAAAAACATATTATTTTACGATCCATAACTCATTAAAATGAGGTCACTATACAAACCAAATATAATAAGTGTAATCTGGTCCTTCTTTGTCTCAATCGGCGACACCAATAAAGAACTTGTCATAAGTGGTCCCAAACAAACATATTTGTCGTACATATGACATTGAATAATGGTGTCCCCGGCAGATGGTAGATTCCATGACCAATGTTCTGATAAAAATATCGAGTGTCGTGAAACTATAAAAAGATGGCCCCAATCATAAACTTTAATACCGTACATCTGTACTTTGAAGGGTTCAATAGTTTGTTACAACACAGGCTATAGAATACCCCACATGGCAAATACCCTAATATTTCTAGACTTTCATTAGTATATTGTACCTTAATTCTAATGCACAATCACCAATTTGTCTGTCAATTGCCTACATAAAACCTTCAAGTGAAGCTCAATTAGATAGGTATTTATAAACCTACCACCTCAACAATAGCTATATCAAATGCTTATTATAAACTAGACAAAGCATATAGGTTATTAACCTCTGCAAATTTTGTTCAAAGTCGAGGTGAGCTGCATTGGGTACTACATTGGTAAATCTAAATTCATGAAGCAAACTGTAGGCCTTGTCGTTGAATTGATTATCATACTCATATTAAAACTGCGAAGTTTGTAAGTCATCCATGATCCAACGATTGATGTTTTAACCTTTTTTGTAAAAATTAAAAAAAAAAATCTTTGTTTACATCATAATGGAAATGGAACCCTCTGTGCAAAATTTCAACTATCTAGGTTCAGGGTTTGGCCTGGGCGTTTGATGAGTCAGTTAATGAGTGAGACAGGACTTTTCTTTTTACATGTATAGATAATATGGGTTTCGGAAAGACTGCAGGGCATACCTATATAACATTTAATAATAACAATTTATACACATTACACACAAACAGGGGCTAGCCGCTAGCAGCAAACTATTTACAACGCTAGCAAACACGCCCTTAGGCGCTAGTTGGCACAAATGGCACATAACGGTTCTGTAACAAATGTCAACATTATGCAATACCTCCTTTCTATCAGGTAAGGTCGATGACCGATAGCAACAGCAGTTGTTCTTACACTGGCTTGTTTGCAGTGTTTTGCTTATCAGTTAACATAGATCGACTTGAACGCGGAAACTCGACTTCGTTATCGACTTGACAGAATTGCGACTTTGCATTGACTGGAATGCTTGTATTTCTGTATGTTTATATATTTAGAACTTCAAAGATATAGATGTAGAGGTTACTTTTGAATGGCTGATTTATTTTGTATGTTTAAATTATATTTAAAGTGTCTGCAAAGATTCCGTTAGTTACTTCTACTGCAAAAACATTCTCAAATAAATTAGATTAAGTATAAATTATAATGCCAATGCTACAAAAATTACAGCATCTGATATTTATTCCTTTTCAGAATGAAGACAAAATGTAAAAAAAAAAAAGACATTGTGATAAAAATCAATAAATACTGAATATAGAGCAGATGTTACTAAATTGTAAATTATGTTACACATAATGTCGCGTAATAAATATGGTTACGAGTAAAACTAGCACATACCTAATGCAAACATTTTCCCAAAATATGTGTATGTTTGCCATTATCTAATTATAAAAAAAAAACCGGCCAAGTGCGAGTCGGACTCGCGCACCGCGGGTTCCGTACAAACTTCGTCCATCGTTCGTCCATCATGGGAAATGCACAATTTTATTTATTATATTTACCTTATTTGAGGATGATGCCAATTAAGCTAGACCTCTAAATTGTATGAGCGCCTATACAGAGGTCTTTATTAATTGGCGTAACTATGTATGTATGGGGACACCCTTTAATTTTCAACTTTTTTTATTATTTGAGTTGATTGAATGAAAGGTAAATTGCGGTTTACAATTAATGACGTATTAAAAAAAAAGTACTTACTAGATCTCGTTCAAACCAATTTTCAGTGGAAGTTTGCATAGTACATTACTATCATATATTTTTTTTAGTTTTTTATCATTCTTTTATTTTAGAAGTTACAGGGGGGGACACACATTTTACTACTTTGGAAGTGTCTCTCGCGCAAACTATTCAGTTTAGAAAAAAATTATATTTAGAAATCTCAATATCATTTTTGAAGACAAATCCATAGATACCCAATACTTATGGGTTTGATGAAAATTATTTAAGTTTCAGTTCTAAGTATGGGGGACCCCCAATTTTTTTTTTTCCATTTTTGTGTGAAAACTTTAATGCGGTTTACAGAATACATCTACTTACCAAGTTTCAACAGTATAATTCTTATAGTTTCGGAAAAAAAACGTGGCTGTGACATACGTACGGACAGACAGACAGACGGACAGACATGACGAATCTATAAGGGTTCCGTTTCTTGCCATTTGGCTACGGAACCCTAAAAATTTAGGTCAAGTACGCATGTACTTATGGGACCTAGTCACTATAATCATAGTAGATAGTAATAAAGAATACAAGTACTTTAACCAAACTCTTTAAAAATAAAATCAAATGAATGTTTACAAAAAGTCCTAACTTCTATTTGAATTATATTATGGCTGTAAAATTTTATAAAATAATCGATCATCACTTAAATGAATCTATCTATATATACAATTATATCCCCTTTTAATACTGTACAAAATCAAAAGTTAATCTTAACATAAAGACAATTCTTTATTATTTAAGCTAGAACAATGTTAACTTGACTCGAATCACCGTTGTTTTGATAAACTTCGCTCAACATATTGTAAATATGAAAAAGAATCATTCGTCGCCCACACACGCCACCAAATAGGTAAAGTGTCAAATTTAGTTAAGGTGACGCCGCGTTAAGCTTAAAAATCTGAAATTCAACGTGCTGCGTCCCGCTCCCTACTATAGCGACCTCTCATAGAAAACCCGCGTAAACGGAAACGGGCGTATGCGACAAAATGATTTTAATTATTAATTTTAAAACTACAAATATATTTCATAAAACCTAAGTACAATCTATAGTATCAGTTTCAATTAATATATGTAGAAATTTTGGAACCTCAAATCGATCCTCAATACCGGTAAAATTGGAATCTCTTATTTTAAAGAGGTCTTTTTGATTAATTATTTTGTGTTATAAAAGTTAACCAATCGTGTTATGCAACGTACAAAATAAAGTCAAAGACATGATGAATTCTTACAATAAATTTCAGTTCGTTCGCTTCAGTCATTGTTCAGAAAAATCGGAATCCTTGCAACCAAAATCTTCAAGGCGTCGCCTTAAATGCCCAAAAGAAATTGACCGTCTCAAAACCTCCGAACAAATCCATAAGCTCTGTCACGACTGGTTATTATAAATTTATTTATTGCCAGTAAATTAGTCTTAAATTTCTGGATTATAGCCTTGATGAGATTTGATACCGGAGCTTTTACATTTTAATAGTACCAATATAGGAATCACACCTATTTAATAGCCGTCTCATTTACAGGATTAATATAATGCACCTTGGAATAAACGAGCTCAGGTACTCCAATAAACTTTGTGATCAATGGGGTTATATCTTTATTTTGTTCACACTTTTTCCAACCTGCAGGAAAGAGAATTAGATTACATTTTGGTCTTTAAAATCTTTATGATGTAGGTACGAAGGGAATAGAAATTTAAAATAAAAACAAAAGATTGTAAAAAAAACATATGAAGAACAGAAAAATAAAACGTAAGACATAAATCTTTCATACAAACTTGCAATGTAATGAAACTATTATCTAGTTGGAATAGCATATTACTTGAAAAATAACATCTTTTATCTTGAAGTAGGTACCTACTCATTTTCTGAAAAGATGGAGAGTTACACGAGCCGGTGTCGTTAACACCCTGCAAAAAGCGAAAGAAAAGCGATGATGCGCAATGCTTTGTAAATTCAAACTTTTCACTCCAGTTGATATTGAGATAAAATTACCAATTTCATCGTCATCAATCAATTTAGGAGCGGCAGGAACGCGCTATTCGCTGACGAGACAATTTGCTCGCTTCTCTGACTATATTTATATCAGTTAATGACTCGAAAATCAGAACGCTATTTGTTCATACACAATCAAAAATACCAACAGACAAAAACTACCTACAAAGCTAATAAAAAAATATCAGGGAACTTGCTGTGTCCTGAACGAAACGTTGGATTCCGGAGAAGTGAGTATGGCTGGATACTATTGACTTCCATAACAACATAATAATATTTTTATGTTGTAGTTTTCGTATTAGTTGTAGAAGGGCTATACATATAATAAAGTATAACATACATAATACTATCACTAACTACGATACATCTTATTCTTGTATTTACACGTTAATTAGGAATTTAAATGATTAATTATTTTTTAAAGCATTAAATCTTCACATAATTCGTTACAAATAACTTCACTACTATCCAGTATCGTAGCCTCGTTTCATACAGGATGATTTTTTAGTCACTGGACATACTTGCAGGGGTTGAAGTACTCGTCAATATGAACAACTTTTATTATGGGACCAACTCTGATATCGCAAAAAATAAAATGGTTCCTTCATACATTTTGATCGAGTAGGTATTGAACTTTTGTATGGACAGCTGATATTTTTTTGTGATCTCGAGAGTTAGTCCCATGATAAAAGTTGTTCATATTGATGAGTACTTCCACTTCCACCCCTGCAAGTATGTCCAGTGACTAAAAAATCACCCAGTATATAACAGTCACTCCTCTAAGCATCTACGTGATCTTACGCCACGTCCTATTCAGGACGACTTAACTAATCAAGCGTATCCAATTCTGCCCATCAGCTCAATTGCTCTTAATACTGGGATTGCTCATGGCCGAAATACGACGCGATTTTTAATTGCTCTCATCAAAACCGTAGGGCGTTGATCGTTATTAATTGGAATTGTCATCATCTGATGAATCATTCAGTCATTTTTATAGGTACGTAATATCTGCAATTAGGCCTCAAGGGCATTGCAAAGCACCGTCAGACCACCTCGGAGATATTTTTTATGTTAATACACCGCCCACGAGTCAGCGTCTCGGATTGCTGTTAAAATCTGGCTTGTTTGTCATTCGAAGTAAAGATATGATTTCGTGTTACGTGTTTCCATTCCATTAAGTAATGTTATTAAGTGTTTATTTATTTGGAGTCATATCTCTAACGGCATGTTTTATTATATTTAAGGAATACAGTCATAGTGCTGTAATTTTATATTGAATATTTCTCCCGCCCCTAGAATCACTTTAAATGCAAATTTTATAATGGAGGAACAGGATAGTAGCAGAAAAGAAGTAGCAACAATTTACATATTTGACTTATATTGATCAATCAAGATTATTCCATAGTCCAATGCTTACTTAGGAAGTACAAGTAGATAGATATAAAGAGTTCAATATAAATTTTCTCAGCGAGTATAATTAACACAGGCTAATCAAAATGTTTGTTCAATTTCTTTACATGTATTATCACTTAAGATACAGATGTAATCATTTAATTAACAAACTTCCAAACTATTTGTCGTTTAGAGCAGAAGCGATATATTCTCATTAATGTCAGACTACATTGGCACTTTTATTTTCCTTATCAAAATGGCCAACCATTAATTTAATTAAGACATTCTTTCCAACGCAACCATAGATTCCGATACCTACTCAAACATTTTTGGGATGTTTGGACTTCCCAGGCTTGTTTTAAGATTCTTTTTAGCCTGTGAATGGAATTTTAATTAGGCTCAAAACTTAAACAGTCAATTTAGAAATGAAAAGACGAATAACAATGACCGAATCTTTTGATAAAATACTAATATTGAAAACTTGTTTGTTAGGTATTTAGCATTGAGACAAATTTGTTTAAAAATTAAATATACATATCTGACATAACGCACAGCTCTAACGCGGGGCCAAAAAACTTGAAATTTTGCATACCTACAGGTTCCATAATTAAAGTAGGCATCCACTACGGAAGGAATTAAAATAGGGGTAAAAATAGGGGATTGCGATGGATGGAACCTTGAGGCGGAAAGCTGGTTCTCACACAAAAAAAAACTTATAACTTTACTAGCTTTTCACCCGCGGCTTCACTCACACAGACTTCATAAAATAATCCCCGTGGTACGACTGGTTCTGTCTGCCTGAAATTGCTACAAAAAAGGTTCTAGTGATCGTGATCTAGGTGGTATCGGTTGACTATTTTGGTGGATATGTCTGAGGGTTTTAACATCTACCTCGACAGCTTTTTGATGTGGTGGCATGGTACACTCGACCCAAATTATCAAGTAACAATTACGTATAACCCTCGCTTTGCCAGTATTTCTATTGGATCCCAAACTAAGCTTATACCTATGGAAATCAGTTAAATGATTAGGTATATTACTTTTAAATAGATATTTACATACCTTGACTCAAAACTAACCGATTTATGTATTGACGCACACTGGTCAGATCGAATCAGAGTATTTAACATCCACGCCAACCAGTCCATTATTACTTTCTATTGCATTATTTTATTCATTATCTATGTGGTTTTAACTAATTTAAAGCTTTAGAAAGAATCACACAAACACTATAGGTACGTTATTGCATCTCTTGCAAATTTTCCCATCATCTACTTAAAATTCTGCAAGGTGTGCTCTAAGCTGATTTTTACTCGTTAGCCTTGCTATTCACAGTACCGACGCATGGGTTTGAAAACAAGTCAACTTATAAAGAAACTTGTGCCACCGGTTACTAACCAGATACACTATCTTTGTAGAAATCACTCTAGTAAATGAACAAATAACTGAATTTGATATAATGTGGTCTAGACACAGAACAAAAATAGGTTCTTACCCATCAAATGGAATGCAGTTAATTAAAGTGCCTTTGCATATACTGGGTGGAGATAGCATATTTTCTAAACATTATGCTATCTCGAAATAATAATAGGTTCGTCATACTGAAGATATTTTACTTTGGGACCAGCCCTGAAATTGCGTCTAAATAACAATGAGTCCCAAACAAATCAAGATGAAGAGAGTATAATTGAAGATGTCCCCTTGATAAAATTTTCTAAAATAATGAACATTTAATAATATTCTATAAAATTGCCTTCAATTTGACAATGAGAAATATGAAAGAGGAAGGCAAAACGAAACTGCATTAGGTTTGTATATAACTAAAAAAACATAAGAAAATGAAATCATTGTAAATCAAAAAAAATCTAGAAATGTACCTATCAATGTTTGCTGTATCTCAAAAATAATTCTAATACGATAAGTGACTTTATTTCTAAGAATGTACGTCATAGAATTGTTTATATTGCAATAAGTCATTTACTATCTTTTTTTGCTGACTGATTTATTAGTATTGAATGTTTTATATCTATGCTATCAAAGAAAAAGAATATAAGAAAAAGATGCAATTAAAGGCAATTTTTTTTATGAAAGTTATACTATAGCGGATTTTTGTAAATAAAACTATGTTAAAAATCTAAAAACATAAAAAGCACTTGTTTCTAGCACAATGGATTTGAAGCATATTTAAAGGAGTAAATCTATTACACGAACAGTCTTAAAACAACGAAGCTTATTATAGCTATTGGTGAACATCTGGCTTGACTTACATTTAATGCGATGCATCGGAATGGAGTCTTCAAGTCAAATGATGTTCCCACGACCATTGAACTTATCTTTCACTACAACAGCACCCTTTTAGGTTCATTTAAATTGTCTTAATGATAGAAAACATTCGGAGTAATGTACATATCAACCAGTGTATGTTTCATTTAGATATAAGAGTTTCATAATTTTAAATCCATAATTGTCAAATATTTTGCTGATATCAATAATATCAATTTTACTATGAGTTTAATCATTAAGGTATTTACTTAATCATCGACATCCGTTTACACAAATTCCGCATTACGCAAACTAAACGTTATCAAAACAAATTATGTCCTAACTAACTAAAAGCTTTTGTTTGTTTTCCTTTACAGTTCACTGCGTCAGGGATAAGCATGTGGGACTAAATGGACTAAGCCCAGTACACACATAAACTGCCACGTGAGATCTTACTGTTTGTGTTTATAAGCCTCTATGCTGCGTTGAAGACCACGCACGTACACCTCCGCACACATTATTTCAGGATTGTGGCATAATTTTATTCATTCGAAATTGAAGAGGAACTCATTTTCGTATACATACACGTGTTTTTTTTATTTAATTCTTGTTTTCATATGCTTGTATTCAAAACCGGAAAATTGTAATACGCTGATGAATGAATATATTTCCTTGCCAATCCATAGTACCTCATATTTTTTAATTGTTTTATAGTTTTTTTTTATTTCAATAGGCAATAAAGAATTTAAATGTGTCGTAACAATATTTACCCTACACACATATATTTTTTTTGTAAGAACTACATACTCGTATATTTCTAAGTTTGAAATAATTATAAAATAAGCTTGATATTTTGGTAACTTTTATGACAATTTATGTATATCCAAGCTGTATGATCTAACTAAACGATATTGACGCATTGAGTTTCTTACTGTGATTGTAGTAACTCTTACAATCTTTTGCATACATCTTTATAATCCTGGCCTTGTCGAGAGAGGTCAAGATAAAATTGTAGCTTTATCTCCTGACACATTAATGATATATCAATGACAGATCTAAATAGACAGAGCTTTTGATTTGAACTGTCTTGAAATACATTACATGTGATTTGCAGTGAAAGGCTCATGAAGGCTCAGTTGTTCGTTTGATTGCAATTATATCGCATAATCATTGACTTAATCTAAATTATAGTTCTGTTTTTGTGTTCAATTGTGCATGAAACTTTTTCTTTTTCATTAACTTATCGAGTTCTGATTGACATATTTTTTTGAATACCGTAAAATTAACGTAGTCGGGTAAAAAAAATGCTAATATTATGATAAATTTCTCTCAACTATACTAATATTATAAAGCTGAAGAGTTTGTTTGTTTGTTAGAACGCGCTAATCTCAGGAACTACTGGTTCGATTTGAAAAATTCTTTCAGTGTTGGATATCCCATTTATCGAGGAAGGCTATAGGCTACTTTTTATCCTGAGAAAACACAAGATAGAGAAGCTATAGTATATCATAAGAATTCAAAGAAAAAATGTCCACTGAATATAAAACCTACCCTTAATTATGAATGCTTGTTTTGTCTAGTCAGAATTCCGAAGCCCATAATTTCTAATAACATTTTGGAGTATTGACTTTAAAATAGACTTACCATTACTCCACTTTCTCAACATACTAACGGTGGTAACGGATTTAATAGTCAACATAAGAAAGTATCAAAGACATCTTCATTACTCAAATCATACATCCATTACTCAACATGATCGTAAAATGATCCATAAATGGCTGCGCAGAGCTTCCGCAATCACCTCATTCGTAATGCATTCATATTTTTCTAAGAAGCCGGTATTAGCGATGATGTTTGCTATTACGAATAATTTGTTCACGGATTTCACGGTGTTTGCTTTGCCCATTTACCGGTTCACCACACGATTGTTACATAGAACAAAGATGGGATCCAATGCGGGTAGACAAAGCATGCGAGTGTACCGTGACAAATCGTTGGAACGAACGAGGTGGTTCCTGACATTGTCTACCACAACTACCGTGAATCACTCGGGTCTACTCGCCTCTGTAAAATGAAACATTTTAAGTTCCCACGGCTGCGTAGGCGTGAATGTTTGCAAAATACATGGCGACGTGAAATTGGTTTTAATTTGGTCAATACCAACTACTTTCTTAGTACATATTATATTGAAAACGAACCAGCGATTGCATTGTTACAAAAAAATATTTCATAGAGACCTACGTATCTACTACTAAGAATCTATACAAAAATATAATAAAATAGTAAAACCAGTCTGTACATCTATACTAATATTATAAAGCTGAAGAGTTTGTTTGTCTGTTTGTTTGTTTGAACGCCCTAATCTCAGGAACTACTGGTTCGAATTGAAATATTATTTTAGTGTTGGATAGTCCATTTATTGAGGAAGGCTATATGCTACTTTTTATCCCGGGAAAACATAAGATCCCTCGGTAATGCGGGTGAAACCGCGCGGAAAATCTAGTGTAGGAATATAATCAAAAAGCAAAAAGACAATTTTTAGCACGCTAACCTAAAACTACTGGACGGATTTTCATAGTGTGTTCGCAAGTTAGGTTTAGCTTGATGTTTCGATTAGGCTTTGTTTCATCGAAATCGGCTGATGGGAAAGAAATAATTTTATGAAGTCAGCGCAAGCAATTTTGAGCACAAAACCTAGTACCAAATTAAAATTCAAAGACTATGAACAACGAAATTTTACGAGTTTCACTCAGAGTAATGAGGCCAAAAACTCCATCATCATCATTTTAATTGTTGGCAAACGTTTGCTTCATGATTGACTCTTCTTAACTCCCACTGACCTCTTTTACCGAAAAACCTTGACTTAAATACTCGTATCAAGTACATTTCACTCCATAACGTACAGCAACACTTAAGTACTTAAATATAAAACATATGGCTTTATTTGTAAGCACATGTGCGTGATACACTAATCAAAATAAAAAACCGGCCAAGTGCGAGTCGGACTCGCGCACCGAGGGTTCCGTACAAACTTCGTCCATTGTTCGTCCATCAAGGGAAATGCACAATTTTATTTATTGACCGTATTTGAGGTTGGAGCCAATTAAGCTAGACCTCTAAATTGTATCAGCGCCGATACAACTCAGAGGTCTTTATTAATTGGCGTAACTATGTATGTATGGGGACACCCTTTAATTTTCAACTTTTTAAATTTTTTAGAATTTTTCCTTTATTGTGCTGTAAGACCTTGCTTTTTGCCAAAAAAATTTTTATATTTGAGTTGATTGAATGAAAGGTAAATAGCGGTTTACGATTTATGACGTATTAAAAAAAACTACTAATTAGATCTCGTTCAAACCAATTTTCGGTGGAAGTTTGCATGGTAATGTACATCATATATTTTTTTTAGTTTTATCATTCTCTTATTTTAGAAGTTACAGGGGGGGGGGGACACACATTTTACCACATTGGATGTGTCTCTCGCGCAAACTATTCAGTTTAGAAAAAAATGATGCTAGAAACCTCAATATCATTTTTAAAGACCTATCCATAGACACCCCACACTTATGGGTTGGATGAAAAAAAAAAATTGAGTTTCAGTTCTAAGCATGGGGAACTCCCTAAAGTTATTGTTTTTTTTTTCTATTTTTGTGTGAAAATCTTAATGCAGTTCACAGAATACATCTACTTACCAAGTTTCAACAGTATAGCTGTTATAGTTTCGTAAAAAAGTGGCTGTGACATACGGACGGACAGACAGACAGACAGACAGACAGACTATGTGACTGACTATTAGCGATCTTTTAAGGGTTCCGTTTTTTACCATTTGGCTACGGAACCCTAAAAAGATCGCTAATAGTCAGTCACTATAGTTTAAACGCATCTAATTTAGCATAATTATTATATCTTATGTAATTTTAGCAAAACGATAGTTATTACAAAGTGAAACTGTCACTTGTTTTTAAAATAAAATTATTTAATAACGACTAAGTATTTTACAATTAGATGTTGATTTGTTGAATTTTGGAATGGAACTGAGCTAAGAATAGAGGAGAACAATATACCTAACTAATGTTTAACTAATGCTTATTTACTTATTCTAATATATAAACGTAGAACGACAAACTTATTAATCTAATGAGTGTAAACAAGGTAAGTAGTTTATGTGTAGTGTAATGATAACTAATTAGGTAAATAGGTATTTATAACTAAATCAGTTATAACATAACACAGTGGTCTAATTCCATAATCCAACACTTTTAGTTCTTAGTTAGGTATCAGTCGGAATGTTTATTGTCAATCCTTCAAAATGTAATTCACTATAAATCTCGTACAGCTTACAACACAATACGACATACACTTAAAAACCCTGTCGTGGACTAAATTCTACAATCAAAATTGTACAAAGGGAATCAAATTTGTATTCCTGCTGAATGCCACATTTGTACTGAAGCGTTTATTTTCGTTTTATCCCCAACAGCGCGTCAGCTCTACGCCATTCTACCCAAAAAAGGTAAACGGGGAAAAGGGGGAAAAAGAGCAGTAGAATCCCGTAAACACGAACGACTGGTGACAAATTTAGCCTTTTCACTGTGTCATTATATATATTAAAATGCAGTGAAGTGTCGGCACAATTCACCAAAATTAAAATCACCTGTTGCTACACAGAAAATTCAGCAGAGGCGAAATCATACGAAAAAATAACGTAAATTTAAAATGTAAATTTTAAGTTCCTCTTAAATACACAAATAAGTTAGATGTTAAGACGATCGCTAATTAAATAAATAGATTATTATAACATAAAAATAGGATGAGTGAAGTAATATTTTTACCGAACAAACCAGCATAAAAATTGGATTGGGGCAGCTAACTAAGTTGGATTGGGGTTAGGGATTAGGGATGTACCTACTAAAGAAATTATATGCGAGGTTATCTCAAACGAGTGATTTCTTTTATTTTCAATATAATTAATATGATTTATAAAGTCGCGCAAAAGTATTTAACATTATTTCAGTACCTACTTTATTATTTTAACCATCTGTAATTTTTTGCATTGTGATCAAGAGCACTAAAAAGTCCTCCTGAAACTTGAGAACTGATTGAACTTGGTATCTTGATTTTTGATACACACTTGTTGTTTCTGTAATAATGACGCAGTGGGACTACTCAGCAATGCTATCGAGATTGGATTGGGAGTATGGGATTGATCAAATCACGTTGCTGGGAGGAATTCTCTTGGGATGCACCGAATTCATTAAACATTTGACAAATAAGAACATTATATAAGATATTTATTTAGTATCGCAAATATCTTAAAAAGTAGTATGAATATATTTAAGGCCATGGAAAAGTAATTAAAAAAGGTAAATATACTTAGTACAGACAGAGCCTATATTATTATAGTATAATTGAAGACAATAGTCTACAATCTTCATTTTCTTCAGCTAATAAGCCAAGTTAGTATTAAAATATAGTTCTAAAATGTAAACTGAATAAAAATAACTGTACGAAGTACCATTTCTTTACATTAGACAACTTGTATTAGGTTGTCAAAATAAATTATATCGGCAAACATTTATGCAGAAGAAGCAACAGAATTTCACTAGACTTGCAATAACGATAGATTAAACACATCTATACTAGTATTATAAAGCTGAAGAGTTTGTTTGTTTGTTTGAACGCGCTAATCTCAGGAACTACTGGTTTGAATTGAAAAATTATTTTAGTGTTGGATAGTCCATTTATCGAGGAAAACTATAAGCTACTCTTTATCCCGAGAAAACATAAGATCCCTCGGGAACGCGGGTGAAACCGCGAGGCGGAAGCTATATAATGATATTTGAGCTGGATTTATCAAAAGGCTTAAGAGCTTATAAACCCAGATGATACTATAGGTTTAAATCTCATTGGAACACACATAATAATAAGATAGACTTAATCTTACCCTCGTGATTATTAAAGTGTAGCGTTTGATTAAGGTAACAAATACTTAATGAAGTCCGTTAAAACTCGCAGAAGATGAAGTAAAATATATTAGATACATTCAAACGTATAAATGTAATTTTACAAAAAAAAAATATTACAGGATATAGATTTTTAATAAATGGAGTGTACATTTGTTTTAGAAAAGCTTGTTCCTGTAGTAAAATTGTGTTATATAAAAGCACAAGTGCAGAATTGTTAAACCAGGTAGCTATTACTATAATTGTCAACAAATAACTAGTTTTATGAGTTAATTTCCGACTTGACGCAAGCGTCACTAATTGCGCTATGTAACTTATAAGCAACATTATTGTGTGTGGCCAGCCAGTGGACATCACCAAATCAGTCACAGTGATTATAGTTGGTCACGAATTCAATATAAACCGTCATTACGACGACTAATCAAATTATTTTATTTTCTTTTTCAATTTGTTAGAAAAATAAATTACATCAGATAAAAAACTTTTAAACTACCTAGCGTAAAACAACATTTTTAAATACACAAAGTTAATAACGGTACAGATCTTAGTTTGGCACAATACAGGGTGTGGTTAAGTTTTGTTCTCGCCAAATATATGATAAAAAAACTTTAGACATTTATGGTTGACAAACCTAGAGATCCAACTCCAACGTTATCAGTCAACACGTGTATGAGTAGTATAGATGTACCATTTTTTTTTATAAAAGCGTTTTCATAGTTTGCATAATTTGTAGTTATTATCAGAATACACTCTTTATTAATCAACTTTATCTCAATTCAATAATACTTAAATTTTAAATTGATACTAACCAAGAACAATTACTCCTAGTTTCTGAGCAATTTATTAATGGCCGTAATTATTGAACATTTGTGATCCAAAACCGTTTTCTAACGCAAAAAGTTAATTCCCAATGATTATTCGTAATTGCACTATAAGAGCAAAGCGAACATCCGCTATCTGTGAGAGAGTTGTTTCTTTGATTACAGTTCTATCTAAAGCTTTTGCATTACTATCATCAGCTTGTACCTGTCTTATGATAATTTATTTATTTTTAACGGTTGCATGTCGAGACTTGTAGCAGCCTCTTCAAAGGGTAACATGCATTGACTCTATTTATAAACGTTCCGCTTAACTTTTTTTTAATCGTTGCTTCACTCCTGTTCATCGGAGCGCACGCGCACCTGTTCAATCCCTTGCGGCTGATTGGTTGGCTGCAGATGCACAAGTCAATAACATCTAACCACTCTAAGGCCACCCTTATACTTGTTTCTTAGCCCTGATCTTCTATATTGAGATGTGGTTCAATTATGAGCAAACTTTGTTTGGATGATTTTTAAGATACAAGTACCTACAACTTTTTTCTTTGAAAAAAAAATAGCTCTGAATTTATCAAAGGTAATTAATTATTTTATCCAAGTACATACATAGGTATGTACTAAGGTCAACCACTATACGGATTGCACAAGCGATCCAATCATTATTATTGGATACAAAGTTGTACCAGTCAAAGTGACTTATCACAATAATCAATTTGCTTTCGTAGCGCTGTCCATTTGTTTAATGGCTCCGCTATAGACAAGGTAGCAGCTAAATGTTATCAATGATTGTCGATCTCAGTACGTGTCTCTAAAGTAGCCGTCACTAGGCCGTTATTCTATTTTTTAAATAGCCTATTTTGTATGTAACATATTTGGACAGTGAGATCAAGTGTTATGATTACTTGACTAATGCATTAGATAAAGTAAATGTTTTGAAATTAGTATTATTACCCTGAAAAAATGAGCAAATTTAATTCGTTGGAGTAGAAAAATTATATGAAGATTGATCTATGCTTTGTGATATATTTACCGACACATAGCTTCGATTGAAATTTTAATTACTTCAAATCAATTTATCGACACGGGAATCACCGGCACTGCTACAAAGTGACTCGAAGCAGCTACTGGTTGTAAAAAACATGCAACATCAACTACAAGTAGACATTCCGTAGCTGTCGTCCAAGTCCGCCTGTCAAATGACGATAGCATCAGGGAAATCTTGGGATTCAAAATGGCCGTTATATAGAACCCAGAAGCTTCTTTAAATAAATATACCTAACTGGTATTATAGAGGAAATAAAATACAGTTGCTGTTGATTTGAAACCCATAGGCAGAAATTATTGGAATACTGCAGATAGAATCTAAGTCGAAGACTAGCAATGACTTGGGAAATGTCTGTTACCTTTTGAATTCCTAACAACTACATTAAAATCGGTAGGTACTTAGTGATTATAATGCAAGCTGCGAGTTATTATTATAATTGTAGATTACACTGTCAATCATCATTATTCAGTTGTGCTACTTGTTCGTTCAACATTATTTATGTCAACAATACAGAGCTATATTGTACCAAAATAAGAATTCAAATTTCATAGAATTATAAAACATTCGATCAATAATGATGTCGATACCATTCCTACCGAAACCGGTTTATTGTTATCAAAGATATCAATAAATCATACCCTGGCTACATTGTAGTTTATATTGTTTTCTAATAGATATCCATTGTCTTCTCAGGTCATGGGTGTGTAATCACTTCTTATTGTCTCTCTGCCATTGTTTCGATTCTTTGCGTAGGCTCGCCGCAAGAAATTGTTTCGAAGTAAAATGCTAATATTACATAATTAATGTCTCTTGTTCACCTCTGGTATAAATTAATAATATTTAATTATTATTTTGACTAAAGACAAGTAATAAATTGAATTTATAATCTTGGACTTTAAAAATGATTTATGAAATCCTGTTTCGATAAACTGAATATCTAACAAAGCAACTGTATGCTTTTCAATTATCTGAAAAAAAACATTTATCGTCATTGCCTTATTCATATATATTTGTTTCATTTATTTTTTATTCGAATTCCATTTAAAATTATTAGTAATTTCATTTTTTTTCATTATTTTATGACTCTACAGTTTGGATTAGTATATTTTCTTAAACTCTTTTGGATGAACCGCTCGTTATGTTAAGGTTTTTAATGAAGAGTCAGTGGCATCCTAATAAGTCTCTCGCATAAATTGCAATTTTTAGATGTTCTGCATCCAAGCAATTTCCTCTGACTCAGATAAGCGAAGTCCACCTCTGTATTATTTTATAGGCCATAAATAACTTGCAAATTGCTTTTTTAATTAGGTACAAGAACCAGTTCAGAAGTCCGTTCCAATTTTGTGCTTTAAAAGCACAAAATATACGTGTTCAAAATGCCGACGTTTTATATCTATTTAAATGATATCTATTATCTAAAAAGGCTTTTAATAAAATTCAATTTATTTGATTGGTATAATTAAATGCCTCAAAAACTATTTTATTTTTATTGTATATTTATTTTAAAATCTCTTTTATGTTTTTTAGCATAGTGTAAAGAAGCATTTTTTGCATTTAAAAATCATAGTATCTATAAGACAATTATGTTATTTTATTTTTAATTTAGCTACTGCTGTGTTTTTTTTAAATAAATTACATAAGTTTATATAACCAGTTACTTGTTTATGACCACTTTAATGAACTGGTGTATTTAGTATTACATAGAAAAATATAATAAAAAAAATATTTAGTGTCACAGTTTAAATATTTTCCGACAGCTATTTAAAAGTTGTAAACGAAATTCGAATTCTCCACCCACATACTCCAATAAAATATATAAAAATATGTCAGTAAGGTATCTTTTAACAGTGGGCGTGTTATTTCTCTAATCTCTATGGGAATTATAGACGCAATAAAAATACCGTTGTGTTTGTTTATTACGATCTGATAATTCCAGGCTACAGTAGCTGTGAGAAGTACTTAAATCCCATGTTTATTACAGATCTATCATCAGATATTGAACGTCTTTGAACACTTAATTTCTTTGTAGTTCCACATTAATTAATGTATGATTTGACTTATTAACTAAAAGATTTAATGCTTCAATTTCAATTTGTTAACTATGTACCGTTTGATTGCTTGCAATTTTGCTTACTCATGAATCTTATAAGTCTATTTTCTATGAATGTGTGAGAGATAGATCTTATGCAAACATAAGCAAATTAGAAAAAGTAAGTGAAGATGTTGACGATCAGTTAAAATGATGAATAAGTAGTTTTTTTACTTTGTTATAGGCTTCTGTTTGACCACAATCTCACTGTGGTAAATGATGATGTAGCCGAAGGTGGTAAGCACACAAAGCCTAGAAGAAATTTGATGGATCGTAGAAAGAAAAAATAAGTTTTCGACTAAACAAAACCCAATTACAATAAATGACGTAACGCTTTTACAGTTAAATAAAATTTTGTAAATAGTTTTTACGTAAAGACTAGTTTCCGCCCCGCGGTTTCACCTGCGTTCCCGAGGGATCTTATGTTTTCCCGTGATAAAAAGTCTATTAGCCTTCCTCCATAAATGGGCTATCCAACACTAAAAGATTTTTTTTATTTGAACCAGTAGTTCCTGAGATTACCCCCTATATACAACCGCACAAACTCACAAACTTTACCTTTTTACAAGCTTTTATTTACCTTGCAATGTACATATATCACATAATATGTTTGTCCGGGTGCAATCTTGCAAGTCGAATTTCACCCACACCTGTGGTCGGATCGACTTGATATTTGGTATACATTAGTAGAACAGTCAACAAAAAGTACATTCACCAAATAAAGCTTCTATTAAAAATAAAATTTTGAACAAAAACATAATTATAATATTAGTATAGAAGTATAGATTAACTATAAAACATATATTATTATATTTACATAGCTATAAAATTCAATTCATTTTACAAGTTAAACTTTTAAAACTTATTAGTTGTTTATTTTTCCTCCGATTGTTTGTTTTAGTTTTAGTTTAGTTTGGTACAAAATGTTACAATTGGAAGGTGATCCAAAGATACAGGTTATCCTAGTTTGGGGACCAACAATACTATATCTGTAAAACTGCTTTAAAGAGTTCAATAAACATGATTATTATATATTAAAATAATTTCCGATTGAACCTTTTATTTACTATTTCGCGCCAATTGTCGAATTTACATCTTCATTATAATTTATTAACAGAAATTTTAATAAAAGTCTTCGACGGTAGAGGTCGGAATATTCACCTTTAAATTTTAATCTTATTAAAAGGATGCTTATTAAAAAAAACTTTGAAATATTGTTACCTTGTTACACGGATGGTAAAAAAAAGACGGATGGAACCACCTCTCATTGCGAGTGAAGCATAGAAATGGCCGCCGTCTATTGATGTGTGCGTGCTATAGGTGTTGCCAGATGAATATTATCAATTTGCCCACTTTTTCAGATCAATGAGAATAAATCATGTTATCAAAACATAAGTTGAAACTTACCTATCTAGTGACGGTTTCACTTTTATCATACTACTGGGTGAATTAAAGCTTTTATTAAGGAGGTGACACCGGTGACACGTCGATTGACGGACTGTGGTTATGGCTACTGTTCTGGGGCGTATTATTATTATTATCATTATTATTAAATTTTGCACAAATAAATTTGTGCAATGGCGAGGCTAGTATTAATTAGTAATATTTTTTGGTATTTTCTAATCGCAAAAAGATAAATGATTTTACATTCATTGAAGCTACTTATTATTATTCCTTTCTACGACAAAAAAAAAAAATGAAAACACACAAGTACACTGCCAAAATAATGTAAATATTATTACATGAATGACATTACATCCACATTATTTGCATTACGTTTATATTATTTACAGTAAGTAAATTATTTTCATTACATTTATATTAAGTTTACATTATTTACAACATAAGTACACTGTCAAAATAATTAATTATTTACATTACATGAATCACATTACATCCACATTAAGTATTTACATTATTTACATGACCTGTAAATTATTTACACTTGATTATTTACGTAAAATTTACATTAACCACTTTTAGGGGAATTTTTCCCGAAAAAAAACTAACACTGCTGTCTTTGACCCGATTTCACACAAAAGTAAACAAAACCTAATTATGAAAAATAATCACGAATCTCTAACTTTAAACATTACTTACGCATGGTAGGTTATTCCTTGGGACTTATTGTATTTTTTCGTGAAGTTTTTACTCCACCGCACCTGACAAGACGGCATATTTCACAATTTTTACTTGCGCATAACAAGTCTTACGGGCGCTGGGGCTCGGAGCGTAATGGCTCTCGTATATATAGTGTATTATCTATGGTAATGGCGGCGGATTGTCCGAATCTGTGTGAGTGTTAGCTCGTGTATCCACACGAAAGTGTAGGAGTTGCATGGCTTCACACCGTTTCTATGAAAGAAGGCATCCGTCTTATTTTTACATCCGTGCCTTGTTATTACTACCAATTTCGTTTGTTATAGCGAATATAAATTTAAAAAAGTATATTAACTGAAATATAGTGGTCATAATATATTTAATTAAAATTATGTTATGTCTATATTCTTTACTAGCTTTTCCGCGTGGTTTCACCCGCGTTCCCGGGATAAAATATAGCCTATGTTACTCGGTGAAGATGTAGCTTTCTAACGGTGAAAGAATTTTTAAAATCGGTCAAGTAGGTACTTTTTGAGCCAATTCGTTACAAACATACTTACATACAAATCTTTCCTCTTTATAATATTATTAGTAATTAGTATATTAGTATCGATAGTATAGATTGTCATAGGAAACTCCTCAAAGGAAATATAGAAGTAGGTAGACATAGCTACCTCTAAGAATGAAATCTGTAAATCTTGTGGGGGTGGGAGTCATCAGTCATCAATTATTGTACCATTCCTGTCACAAACAAGTGGCACTGCACAGCAAACATTTTTTTTCAAGCTAATCCAACTTGTTTTACTGGCATAACACCACTAGGTTACTGCTAGAAGATAAAAGTAATTAAATAGGTAAGAAAAAACTTCACAAACTCAACAACTTGGTTTACGAATAGTCATGATAAGTCCGTTATAAGATAACTGCTTATAGATAAAAATGGTAACAATTAAATTATTTCATTCATGTAGCAGTCACCTAACCGTGTTATACCACACTTCACCAGGGACATAGATATAGCAATAGTTTTGGTAAACTAATAACTGTCTACACATTATGGCATCTTTTTTACAATATATACCAAATAAGCATACACGAATAGCTAAGTGAATTGCCGGCATTAGATGTAGGTACGTACGCTACCTAATGTTATCTACACTACTTTAAAACTGTTAGTTATGTGCACGGTTATGTGGTTTCAATTTTACTTCAGCTTAGTCTAGTCACGGTCTATGTCTAGTATTCGGGACTACTGCACATCTGCTCATTACAATCTCTCAATTGGAAAAAGATTTTTGTGCATTATGAGATCTATCCTATCTTTAACATATAAAAATAATTCGTATAAAGCAATGAATACACGTGCCTTTAGATTAAAACTACGTAATATGAGTGCATCAACATAGATATACACAATGCCGTTGCCTCACCTTTTTATCGCCGCATCGGTTTTTGCCGACCTACGCCAGACCTACCGACAATACGCGGCGCGTGACAGCCCGCGGGTGCGCTTTGCGCCTATCCGCGACTACTATAAAAAATAATAAGAACACAGCAATTTAAATTCAACTCCTTACCATTAAGATACGATTCAATTTCACTTTACTGGGTTACTAAGATTCATAACATCGATGAGTTGAATTGATTCCGGAAATTGAACCCTAACGATGACGCTGTTAAGTACGATTTTGCTAAGGTTAAAGTTAAGGATTTGTTGTCGTGTAACAAAATGATCGGGTGCCTTGCTCACTGTAATAAAACGACAAAATGGAACGGTCAATGTGTCTCGTGCCACAATTTTTGTTGTACGACCCAAAGGGACGCGCTGTTTTTGTTGTATCACGGAATTTTTTGAGTTTGTCGAAATCACGTCGCAGCATGATTCACAATGCAATGGAAATGTACTTCCAGTGAAGTTTTTCATCGATTTCATTTTAATTTGCTCTCAGAGCAGTGACCTTTGGTGATATTGTCAGATTTTATATAAAAACTAAATTGATCAACGAATAAAATTAAATTAAAAATAGAGCTTGATTCGAAATATTTCATCAATTTACAATCTGGATTATCATCCAATGATAGGATCCAAAACGATTGGATGAACTAGGCAGAGGTCCTATTACTGAGACCCACAATTTCACCACGTGTTATGTGGCAAACATCGTCACCATCTCTCGGGCATATTACTAATCCCAGGCTACATTATAATCATTTCTAAACAATGTGCCCTGCCCGACCAGGAAATCGAACCAGGATCTCAAAGTTTCATGCAGAATATTACTTCCACGTTAAAATTGAACTTCAATGGAAAGAGTCTCCTCTATTTCGAGCTTATCTCGTTTACTATTATACTCGACTCGTATAACGAAGCTGAGGTTTTCATTATTATAACTTTAATTAAAATTTTGGTGTATCAATAACAACTTTGTTTAGGGACAAAATATGATCATTCGTGGCCCGGTATTTTGTCAAAGATTACAGCACCCTTTTGCTTATTAAACACATAGATATACCTTACAATGTTGTCTGCATACGACGTCTTGTATTTCAGAAATAGGTCAATAATTTTTGCCAATAAAGCTGATATAAATAAATAAATATAAATATTCTGGGACATTATTCCTCACACATGGCCATCTGACCTCAAACTAAGCGGAGCTTGTACTATGAAAGCCAGATAACTGATATACTACATATACTACTTTTCTTTTGTAAATACATACATATATAGATAATACCACCCAGACTCAGGACAAACAGACATGTTCATGCACACAAATGTTTGTCCTGAGTGGAAATCGAACCCACGACCTGCAGCGTGATAGATAGTAGGGTATCTTACCAAACACGCCAACCGGCCCGTCAAAAATAAATTAAGCGATATACTTTACTGCGTAAAGGCAAAAATACCCATAAATTAAAACCATAGATAGAGACGAAAGGTGGGAGACGATACAATGCTAAATGTTACTCAGGCTATTAGTACATTTTTTCACCTGATAATAGTATATTACATATTATATTACATGAACTGTATTATGACTAACTGTAGTGATAACATTCAAACTTTGTTAAGTTTAACAAGTTCTCTTTGTAATATATTGAACAGACATTTACTTTCAAAATTTGTTAATAAGCAAGTGCGTGCGCCAAATTTTGAATTATGAGCTTCGAGTAAACAAGAGCAAGTATTTTCCTCCTTTCCTAATTGCTATGAGCATGTGGTAGCGTCATTCTTTCTTATGTTATTAGACAAGAATGACTTTCATCAGAGTTTGAATTCCGAAAGATCCTAAACAATTGAGATTTAGGGCTCTAGCACTAACCCTTACTGAGCCTAAATTGAACAGCTTCCAATTGGAAAAAATATGGGAATTTCAAGCTAGGAATATTATGTCTTGCCTTCTGAGCTTTGTGTGCTTACCATCCTCGGCCGCATCGTCACTTACCATGGTGTGATTGTGGACACAGGCCCATCGGTGTAAATATGTCTAAATCTAAAGAAAGCATCAAAACGAAAAATCATCACCTGTTTAGATGATGATTATTCAATTCTACAGTCCTAAATCATTAACATTTTGGAACTATATGTTTGTCCTTGTATTGCCTCAATCAACATTAGTCAATATTTGAAAAAAAAACACAACGATGCCTCAAGTCAGACCATCCAGCTACTGATGCAAAGCATTTCCAATTAGCCCACTATACCATACAACTGAACTTAATTACACCGCTATATGTAGGTATATACTGTCCAAATTGGACGCACAATTCACTTTGAACCATTACTAATTAGAATTGGACCACTTTGAGTCAGTGGTCAAAGCCTCGACATTTAATCAGTTGGTATATACCACACGCCTGCAAATCAATGGTAAAAACTATTTAACATTAAACTTTAGAATAGCAACACAAATTTTGATGTGATTTTAAAGTATACTTAGGAGAATGTATTCTTTTTCCTTCTTAAACAAAATAAAAAGATATACTCTTAAATTTAGAAGATAAAGGAACTGAACAGGGGCGTATAGTGAAAATCTTTAGATAAAAAAATACCCTTCAAACTCACTACTATATCATCAATTATTAATTAAGACCTCATTGCTGGGACATGAATTGCTATAGAGTAAGAAATAAGTGTCTATTTTTCACAAAAATAGGCATTCTATTGCGAATGATAACTACATGATAACCTACAATATTACCAGTAAGTAAACGGGGATTTGTTCATAACACTTGCAGTAAAAAGCTCTGATACTACTAGTTAATTACCACTTAGCAAAATCTAACATAATACTTTCTCTCAATATCTCTGGTAAATAAAAGGTTTTTGCATTTCTCCAGCCAAGACATGTTAGCGGGAACTGTAGGACAGTTTCACTTCCAATCGAGATGAAATTTGCATTTGCTTACCGAAGTCGCTAGCCGGCTGGCCACTGCCAGTTTATTTAAATAGAGCGCACGGAGAGCAGCGCATTGACTTGCTACCTTTAATGGTACGAGTATTTAGCACTTAATATGGTATTGCAAACGCAATTTGAGATGAATGGGCGCCATTTTAACTAATTTCATCGTTGGACGATGATAGGGTAAATTGTAGTACTGGCTGGTTATTCTCTCAGGTTGAAGTCTGTGCGTTCTTGTAGCTGTGCTTGACTTTTTTCCCGTATATTTCCACACACATATCTTTGGCTATAACTTAATTTACCACTATATTGTGACAAACCTATCCAATAAAAAATCTTCAGGATCCCGGTGCAAGATAAATCAGCTTTGTACGATATGAGCACAGAAATTGGTTCGAACATTCGTCATAACAATTTATGGCTGAGACATTGTCGGAAACATAAATCATTGGAAAGTGTGCTGCTCCACTCATTGGACTAACTAAGAGATATGGTCTAAGAGTAATTTGCTTCAGAATGCAGTTCATAATTTATAATCCTGAACGTATAGTCATACCAAGTATTTAGTTATACACTGTTCACACTTTTTCTTCTACCAAATATTAGTCTGTTAAAAAAAATTATAAATATCACATTCGATTATTTTATTTACAAAAAAAAATAAAATGCAACGTAAATATTTTTGATTCATACACCATAACCATGAAATCCTTTCGTCAATATCTAATCCAAGACTGCTTACCCACGTCCTAACCTACTAATATTATAAATACTTACGAATGTTTGTGACTCATCAGGGATTAACAGCTGAATAGATTTGGATGGAACTTGGCACATAGGTAGATCATACCCTAGAATAACATAGGATACTATTATCCTGGGAAAACATAAGATCCCTTGAAAACGCGGATGAAACAGCGGGGCAGAACCTAGTGTAATATAAACGGAAAACAGATCGTTCTTGTTTTAATGCACTTTCTATCGTAGTTTAATTAGTTAACTGTACCACAATAAATCATGTTGTAATCGATGTAATAAGACCGCCGGCGACCGACAATGTTCCGCCTGCCGCTTACAAATAAACTAGATGGGAAATATAGCACTTCCGTAGTATTTACATCTGTTTCTAAAGTCTACTTTGTTCATCAATTATGTACCGCAACTATGTAAGGAAATTGTATTTACCTAGTAAATCCGTCGGATTAACCACAGCTGTCAAGTAGTTGGAATGTACTGATTATGAGGTTATAAGGAACCAGAAAAAGTAGTGGTGTTGGGAGATGGTTATATCCAGCAATTTCAAATGATTGGTGATAATTATTTTCGGTTCGTAATACCAAGGCGATTGTTAATTGACAGCAGAGTTTCAATTGAGGCTTACTTCTAGTTTGGTTGTAGCCAGCCAGGTATTGCAAAATACCCTAAAACCATGCAAATGTAGTAACAATCCATTATTCGTTTATTGAAGCCTTACTAAAATCCGATAAAATTTGCTTATCTGGATTCTGACCAATACTTATACAATCTTTGTTGTGACGTAGTTTGATATATTTTGAATGGGTTGTATGAGACTGAAGGTTGATTATAAGCCTGAAGTTAAAAAAAAATGGCAAATATAATTACACTAGTTTAATTCCAGGCTTTGTGTGTTTTTGACTCAGTGTGATATCACAAACACTATAGTTTAAATGTTAACACCTGCATACTATTTTTCTCTCGTAGGATAAAGAGCTGTTACTTCTAAGCAAACATTTTATCTTTGTTACCTATATCACAGAATAAGTAATAGTACTAACGTACCTATATGTATAATTTACCTAGTTCTTCCACCCAACTTCGGATCAGCTATGTTATTCTATACTTAAACTCGACGGTGAATTCTCTAAGTGACTATTCTCTGTCTCACTCGGTAATCGGGAGTTCACGAGTGAGACAGAGAATAGTCACTTAGAGAATTCACCGTCGAGTTTAAGTACAGAATAACATAGCAGAAGCTACAAGACTTGTAAGTGAATTTTACAAACTTTCCGACCCTCCTTTCAATTCGTCGACATCAAAGAACTGTCTGTCTGCAAATTTTTCAAGTTTCCAAAGGATCCGTTCTTCAATAAATACATGAATCTGAGTACATTATCCACCAAAAATTATAAGACTGCATTGCGTCATTTCAGGTGTATGTAGGTACGTATCATCCAGATAACTGTGTTACTTAATTATAGGCTTTATACGATAAGATTTAAAAGTTATATGAGTAGCAAATGTAATGTTGTTATGGGTATTACCTAGGCGTAAGTTCTCACGTATGTAACGAAGTAGTGAACAGAATACAAAATCATACTTGGCACACCAGAGCTAGAGATAAAGACATGCATTGTGCTTGGACAAGAACAAAAGTGGTACCGCCCACGCGCCTCGCTAAAATAGAACACCGGTTTTAATTTTAGGGTTCCGTACGAAGGAACGAAAAATTATCCGAACGGATCTCTATTATTGTGGCAACTCTGTTCTTTCGTCCGATTGTCTTGAGCTTCTTACTCCTTAGCCGAGTAATAGTCTTGAAAACACATTATTTCTATTCTCTGTGTCTGAAGACTAATAAAAGGTAAAAATAACTTTTTCAAAAGGACGCCAAAATAATTGAAGTGTGAGCAAAAAGCATTCAGTCCGTGGTATCGTTGAATAGAACTTTAAAACGTAAAAACTACTTTCTTTTTCTTCTGTTATAATTACTGATTTTGGACTTTTTTCTATTCATAGCTATGGCATTTTATTATAGCTAATACGCGAACGCCAATACGTAAGAAGTTGCAGATTGAGTTAATTTAATATTCTAATTCTATAAAACGTAAAAGATATGACTATATGACATAATTAATATTTTAATGCGCCTAGTCATTGATAGCATAGTTAGTTTTATTATAATTGTATGGAACCCTCCGTAAGCAAATTTGACATGCACTTGGCCAGTTTTTTTAATTTCGCGTCAGCTAATTTTATTTTTAATCTGTGCCCGTGTACGGGCATAGTATATTTTACACCCATGGTTTGCCTTGAGTGAAGAATATAATAGGTACCTACTACTTTTTTTTTATTGCACCCTGACTCAGGACAAACAGACATGTACGTTCATGCACACAAATGTCTGTCCTGGATAGGAATCCAACCCACAACCAAATACAGGTCAAATACAATTTTCATAAATAAATACATTTTACAAAAAGCTGTAGAATTAAGCGATTCGAGCTCATTAGCTTGATGAAATAGAAACGTGATACCTACTAGGTAAAGTGAATAACAAAATTGTTTGGTGTACCTACAAAAAAATATTATAAATATGAATAAAACTGTTAAAAATAAAAGATAGTATGCAGAACACACGATTAATTTTGGGTTAGTAGTTTAAAGCTATTGCATTCTTATTTTTTTATTCTGATCACATTATCAAATATTTTGATCCTCCAAGGAAACTTTTATTATTTTTACATAAGGTACTTACCTATTTTATTAGTACTTATATAATTACGATTACAAATATATTTAATTTTTTTTATTATCACATTAAAATAATTAGGGGTATCACAAATGTTGTATTATTTGTTCGTTTTTATCAAATATTGATAAGTAGTCAATACCTACGGTTAGAATAATGTAATAATTAAATTAACCAACATTTCGCTATCAATCATAACTGATAATAATATTTTGTTTATGTATTTTTTGAAAAGAGAATTTTGTGACGTTGTAGTTATATGGATATGGCATATTTTATTCCAAAACATTCATTGAAGGAAATTTGTCAACTGATACAATATTTTATGATAATATTTCTAAAATGCTTACAATGTAAATATGCTAGTTGTAGTTCCCAGTGTTAGCTGTATGGCAGAACTCTGTTTCCATCCGAATTTTAAATAACGAAAAAAAAAACAAATAACACAGAAATATATAAAATAAAAAGAGAGACCGAAACTGGGTACCAACTAGGCACAGCTAAAAAAACCTTTTAATTTTTTTTCTACGGAAAGCTTTGATATATCGGAGTATCCATATTATATTATTGTTTCAGTTGCGCTAGGTATCTAATTAATTAGCGAGACTCAATTATGGGTAGTATATAAACCGTGTTTTGCACTATTATATTTTGTAGAGTACAAAAATTATATCAGTGAATATGATTTTGTATACTTTAGCCTTGTTTTGTCTCGCCTTTGCGGCAGGAGCTAGCGGTAAGTTTATTTGACAATTTATTTAAAATATTTCTACCTATTTCTCCGATCGAATGGAATCAAATAAAAGTCAGTTACATAGTATTTTGGTTTACATTACTGTACTAATCATCCTGCATTTTGATTGTATTGTTATCCTTTTAAACTATTTATTCGTATATATTTATTATTGATCATTTTAGCTGTAATTTCCTTAATTTTTTGAAATTTGTTCGAAATTCTAAACCAAACTTTATAATTTTTGAAAAATTATTTTTTACAGATTAAATACGCTATTTACAAAATGTATACTAAATATTAATTATGAACCAAAAATATATACAATTAAAAAGGGAAAACAAAACCAAAAAGTGCACATAATTTAATTTTAAAACTGTTCACAAAAAGAGGAAAAAGAAAAGTTATGCAATGAAATTCTTTTTCTAATGATTTCGATAAAATATAATTATTGTACTATGCACTTGATGATTTTCAGTTAAAGATATCGCAGAAAAACCTGATTTGGAATGGCCGAAAAAATTTTGTGTAGACGTGGTAAAAATGTCACTTACTTCTAGTTTGGTTGAAAAAGTGCAAATGTGGTAAGTAACACTATGGTACTCGAGTTTTTTTAGTTCAAAGTTTATTCGTTTATTTTCACAGATGAAAAACACGTTTACATTTTATTAAACACAACATCAAACTGATTTTCAGTTTGATGTTTTGAAAAAGTAACAAAATAATTCGTATTAAATCTTAGAATGTCTGTTAATATTTTTAAGTTATTTGGATGGGTAAAATAGGAGATTTTTTTTTTTTAAGAAGGGACATATTCTCGTTCTTTTTTCTAACGTTTTATCAATGAAAATTTTAAATTATTAAAAAATAGTTTCATGGCATAAATCCTCTAGTCTAACATATATTTTTTACAAATCTCTTGCTTTAAAGAATATAGAGAAAAACATTAATTTAGAATCATCATTTTGCGTATATCGTCGCCTTAAACAACCATTTAAGGTGAGCCTTAAATATTATATTACACTTTATTTTCATCTTTTAGGTATACACCAATTAGATCAAGGGTGGACTATAATAATGGTGCTGTAAAGTCGATTATATTGAATCGTTTCCGGTATGGAGTTAAATATGAGGTTTGTGCACAGAGGTACCGTTACCTCGAAGCTTTCATACAAACGTGGTTCTATATTACAAACGGCGCCCCTTAAGCTGGGGTACTTAGTTCAATGATGAACTCATACCCACATATCAACTGCACAAGTTACAACTGCCTATGATCTGAACATTATTGGTCCAATATTTAAACGAAGTAATTCCATTCACCACTAAACTTTACAGCATTGAAAGCGGCCCAAATCTGCATTGGGCCTGTGTGGTGGACTAATTATACTATGACATTACTATCCTCTTCATTGTTAGTTGAGGCGTATTTCCTAATAGGAGAATATAGGTATCCTATGTATGATTCTGAACCTCTTGCATTTAATAACTTGCAAGTCCATTCAGCGTCAATTCTTTTAGTGGAAGCTTTTTAATCCTCCTATTTATTTACTAGTATTTTAAAAACACAGATACATCCGGAAACTACAGAAGAAGAATTGAACAAAATTGTATGCCATGAACTTAAAGGAAGTAAATATGAGAGACAAACACCTGAGCATTATTTACCTTCAGTGGAAGACTTTGAAGCTCTTGGTAAGAAACCCAACTCACGAACTTATTTTACTGTTTAAAAATACAAGGCGCATAATATCAGACTAATCCTTTTCAGGCGACGAAACATTTGATGATAAGGATACCACAAAATTCTTTAAAAAAGACCTTAATAAAGAAGAGACACTTTGGGCTGAATATTATGATGGAGACTGGGCTCCAGTCAGGTAAAATCTTTATCGTAAATAATGATATCTTCATAAAAAACTGCTAAAGCTATTGCTGGTTGCATTAATTTTTTTTTTTTAGATATGAAGTAAAAGAATATAACTCTTGGATTGGATCAATGGAAAATCATGAAATTTGGGATTTCAGTAATTTTGACACCAATGTAGATAAAGATGTTTTTAGTGTCGAAGACTGTGAGTATTATCTACCTACCTAAAAGGTTTAAAAACATCCTTTTTAAATACTACCTACTCAATTATAATTTATGTTATATTACAATCCCGCTATTATATTATATTCCAGATGACTGTGAAGAGGAAAATACAAAGAAACACACAATGCAGAGTGAATCAATTACAAAAGATTTGTTGTTTATCAATCCGGATAATGAAGAGCATGTTAATCACGTCTTTAATGCGTATGTACCTAAAAATAACCGCAGCCAAGTAACTTATAGTTGTGTTCCTGCGCGTGAGTAAGGTCGCCAGAGTTTATCGGGGAGGGGGGAAGGATCGGCAACGCGCGAATGATACATCTGGTGTTGCAAGCGTTCATAGGCTACGGTAACCGCTTACCATCAGGCGGGCCGTATGCTTGTTTGCCGACAATGAAGCATAAAAAAAAAAACTTATTTATTTACAAGCTTATCAATTTAGTACGCACATTTAGTGCCGATTACTCAAAAAGTTTGTTTTAAAAAGAAATTTTGCGAAAGCTTGCGTGTATTTTTGTATTCATCGGATAATTAAGATTCAAATATTAATAATAACATTATTGCCAAAAAAAATATACAACATTGATGATTACATAAAATGGGCTAGAAACATTGACAAAATGTTATCACATAAATGTACATGTATCGTAAATTAAAATAAAACGATACAACCGAATTTAAAGAACCTCCTCCTATTTTTTTAAATCAGTTAAATAGGTTCGTATTTGACCACAATCTCACCAGGTAATTAATGGTGTAGCTGACGGTGGGTCCTACTGGCCCTAAGCTGAACATTTCTACATATAAGTTGGTAGCCAGCTAAGAGATTACTACTATGTACCCTTCTACCGAACTATGGTTTCCTTACGATGTTTTTCTTCTCCGAAAGTTCAATCTCATTATGAGATGCTATTTATCCCAGAAAAGCATTAGATCCTTCTGGAACGTTGGTGAAACTGCGGGATAACACTCACTACATATTATGAAGAAAATCCCTCCGCCGTGTCTGTCTATCTGTCTGAACGCTATAAACTCAAAAACTTCTGAATGGATTTTCATACGGTTTTCACCAATAGACAATATTCATGACGAAGGTTTAAGTATATAATTCATTAAAGTTTTGTGTAAATTTTGCTGAAATATGACGATGATTTGTGAAGATGTCGGAAAAAGTCATGCCGACTGGGAGCTTTACTGGCGTGCGTCGCGTAAACCAATATTATATAATAATATGCTTATTAAAAATGTAGGCGTAAATGCTCTACTGCCCGTGCGATGCGGGGTGGGTTGCTAGTATTAAATAATGCTAACGTTTACTTGAATTCCTTGATAGTTTTAAATATGAACTTATCAACGCTGGAATGATTAACTGCATTTTGTTTTTTAGTTTCAAAGAAAAGCATAATAAGCACTACGCTGACGAGCGTGAACATGCCATGAGGAAGGATATATTCAGACGCAACATGAGGTAAATATAGCTAAAAAATAAAAGTGACCAAAATATAATAGATATATCCTATATATATAGGACATTGCGGTTTGAATACATTTCAGAACGAGTTTGGAGTCAGCCTTGTTTCGAAGTATTTTTATCTTTAACTAAATGCTTTATACTTACTAAAATATTTCTAAAATTTCCAGACTTATAGCCACCAGAAATCGTCAAAACAGAAAATACAAACTTGCTATCAACCAATTTGCTGACCGAACTCCTAAAGAAATGGTGAAATACAAAGGTCTACTCAAGCGCCCAGAAGGAAAGGTCGGCACTGTACCCTTCCCATACGATGAGGAAAAACTGGCTCAATTGGAAGTACCAGCAGAATATGATCTAAGGCTTCAAGGTCTCGTTACTCGCGTCAAATGTAAGTTTGTCTCTAGTTTCTTCATCAACATAGATTTATCGATATCTACTATACCAGTGGACCTTTTGAGATGGCTTATTTCTGAAACCTAGTGTTGGGTTTGTCAACAACCGACGTAGGGGACAACCTTTACTACTGAATCAACTCTAATAACTCTAAATTAGTTTTAGCCTTTTCATATTAAAAGTTAATGATATGTATGTTCATAATCATAGCATTTTTTCGCTCAAAGAGCAACTGACTTTACAGAAAACCGCAGCCAATTACCTAAATGTTGTGTTCCTGCGCATGAGTAAAGTCCAGAGCTCAAAAGTGAGGGAAGGGTCGGTAACACGTGAATGATGCTTGTATGCCGACTTTGTAGAATAAAAAACCTCAAAATTTCCACCCATAATTTTTTTTTAGTATAATCACAGCTGTAGTTCAATTCAAGATTTGCACAGACGCTTTTTATAAATATATCCCTTCAGTAGTTGCGGATAAAATAATTCCCAGACTCAACACTAACAACAACAACACTTTTTAGTTTATCTTTATTATAATTTGATATATTTTGAATACAGCTCAAGGAACTTGTGGCTCCTGCTGGACTTATGGCGCAGCAGCGGCTATTGAAGGGGCTCTTGCTCGAGTTAATGGTGGCAAATTGAAGACTTTGAGTACCCAAGCTATTGTCGATTGTTCTTGGGGGTTAGTTAATCTCATATATGTATTTAGGCCTGATTTGGAATAGCTCCCACACCGTTTGATGAAAAATAAGACCAAAATAAGAGAAATTGAAATAAGAAGATATGGCGATATACAGGATGATTTTTTAGTCGTTGGAAATACTCGCAGGGGTGGAAGTACTCATCGATATGAACAACTTTTACTATAGGACTAACTCTGTAATCACGAAAAAAATATCAGCTGTTCCATACAAAAGTTCAAGACCTACTTGACCAAAATGTATGAAGTAACTGTTTTATGTTACGCCATATCGGAGTTCGTCCCATAGTAAAAGTTGTTCTTATTGATGAGTACTTCCACTCCTGCAAGTATTGCCAACGATAAAAAAATCAGCCTATACATGCTACAATAGAAAATTAATTTTCTCGCAATAATTCTTTCAGGTACGGCGGTACTGGATGCGACGGTGGATATGACGTTTCCGCTTACGAATGGGCCATGAACTATGGCATCCCTACTGAAGCAGAATATGGTCCCTACACTAATCAGGTATATATCATTTTTCAAGTTAATGTAGTCTCGTCATTAAAATGCATGGAAGTCTATAAGAATTCATTATTTTTTCCTCAGGATGGCTACTGTAATATTGATCAAGTGAATACAACTTTCCTTGTCAAAGGTTTCACTGACGTCACGCCGAATAGTGTTGAAGCATTGAAGGTAACTGTTTTTTTTCTATAATACGCATACATCGTATCGCAACTCGTATCGTTATTCCAACGTCCAGGCGGCGATGTAGGCGGCCGCTGAAAGCTATTATTGTTTTTTTTTATGTCAGCAGTTTGACAAACATGCAGACAGTCCATTTGGTGGTCACCGCCGCTTATAGACATATACAATAACAGGATCATCGTATCGTTCTATTGATTATATCCAATACAATGATATTATTAATAGGAAAAATGTGTAAAATAAAAAGATTCATTCTGTGGATATTTGTTACCCAATCATATCGAAATGATTTAAATTAATCTTGGCACCACTATCTCCTATACAGTGTGATTTTTTAGTCACTGGCAATACTTGCGGGGCTGGAAGTACTCATCAGTATTAACAACTTTTAATGTCGCATAATACACGTTTTTGTTTTTGTTGTATTTTAGGTAGCCATAGTAAACCATGGTCCTCTCTCAGTGTCTCTCTATGTATCAATGGACTTTGAATTGTATGCTGGAGGTATATTTTATGATCCAGAATGGTAAGCGATTTTTTATTATAATATACTTACTTTAATAAAATGTCAGTTAATTTTCATAATTTTGGTTTTAATGAGTATCCAATTTGACCCCTTATTAGGGGGACACTGGATATTAATGATTTTGCATCTTATTTCTGAGCGCGTTTGCGAATATAGCTAAAAAAAATATTGTGTTTGAGATCAGTCCATAAATAAAAATGTTTTTTTTAATTGATTAATCTAAAGTCTCTTATTTCTAGCAAATCAAACGATGCAGACCACATAGTGGCTTTAGTAGGGTACGGAGAACGTGATGGTGACACTTACTGGATCCTGAAGAACTCATGGGGACCTTATTGGGGATTAGACGGATACATGCTTATCTCAGCTCAGGACAACAACTGCGGTATCATGACTCAGCCAGTCTACCCTGTCATGTAATATAAAAAAAATATGGCTCAATGAAAAACGGTTTCCGAATGATTGTATAGTTTTTGCAGCATTATTAATATAAGCACGTGGAATTTTATTTTTAATTTGAACAATAAACGTAGATATGATGTAAAAACTTGATATTATTTATACACAGGTTTAAGTATATTTACAAAACTTGAATTGCTTATCTCGTTGTATTAACTCGAACAAAAAAAATTTTTTTTATTGACTCAAGATAATTTACTGGTTACGATATATAAAGTGCTCAAGTGAAAATTTACAGCTTTAGATCAAAGACTGAAGTTATAAGGATATCTATCACCAACAATGAATGTCCTAATTCACGAGCACAATACATAACATTCATTCACAATATATATATTCCATGTGTAAGGAATAGTGTCCCAAAATATTTATTTATTTAATTAACTTTGCGGTCGAAATCTAATTATCGAATCAAAAGTAGGTACTATGGAACGCTATGGTATGCACAGTCCTACATTTACTACATTCTTCGATAGATCTTGGCTCAGGCATTTGTTATAGTAAATCTTGACCTTTGTAATCTAATAACTATAAATTTGTAGGCCGATTCCTTTTTATGTGAACGAACACAAACGCAACAAATTCATCATAAATACGCGAGCAAAGCACTGTCACTTGCCGCATGCTAAAATACCCCAATATTATGTAATATGTATGTTAAATAATAATAATTAATAATTCAAACCCCTTTGTTAATAAAGTACATCACTCAATCTCCAGTAATTAAAATAATCGCTCGCAATCTTATCATATCAACAATCAATTGAAATAAATTAACATGTCAAATGTAATTGAAAACATTCGATTGTATGCGGAAGTTGTTTAATTTTATGTAGATTTATAATATCGAGTTTACGATATCGTTTATAATTTCATATGCATCAATTTAGAACGATCTAATATTGTGAGAACTATGCATTGTTTCAATGAAACTGCCTGCGGCGTAACTACGGCTCTTATACGAGATGCTCGAGCTTTCGACTTTAATTGCTCCCTAAGGCTTTTGTAAGTTTAAAAACTTACATGACACTTGGTATGCGTGCCGTGATGAATTAAACGATTATTATAATTTCCTTTCCTATGGCAACACTCACTATTAAAATTATGAAAGCTATAAAATGTATTAAACTTTAATTGTTGTTTTCATGAATAGATGATGTGGTAAAGAGCTGCTAGTTTCAAAAATCGGGAACAAATAGTTTGAGGTTATATTACAAAAAGGTTATACGAAAGGAATGACGTCTATACAAAAGTTTTATAATTGAACGTACTTTAGAGCATTTGTTTCTTGCGGACCAAATCGATATCAAGCTGTTTTAATCCGCGGTCCGAACCGAATTTGGACCGAAACGACTAAAGACCCATTATTCAATGGGCATCTGAGATCTTTTACTGACACAAACTCTTACATGACCTAATGCCAATCAATATGTACAGTCGGTGTGCTTTGCACAAGCACATGTAGTTTTCAGGTTTATCACTACAATTGACTACACCCACGATGCCACACACGTCACTTTTCCCACGGATCGATCGATTGACAACCAGTTGTTGGTCAACGTGCCATCTTAGTGTAGGGTTCCACGTAATTATGTCGTAAATCACGGTTGAATGGCAACCTCATGACAGGGACAGGCCCATCAGAATTTTACGAACTAATTACAATAATAATGATTTGAATTATTGTGCAAAGTTTTGGTTAGTTTTAAAACAAACACCATTATTACACCGAATCACGAGATGCCGGGATACCTTCCACCCGTACGTTAGCAACATACCGACTATGACGCAATACACTGTTTAACATCTTATTTTTAATGCGGATAGAAAAGAGTGGAATTTCGGATACTGTTTCCTAATAGACCAGGCTTCTTATGGGTTAGCGTGCTCCATCTCTGGCTTCATCATTATCCTTTATGGACAAGTCAGTGGACAAACGCAAGCCCAAGTTTAAAAAATATTTAGAAAACTTAGTATTATTTCTCTCTCTACCTTACCGTAGTGAGATTGTGATCAAACAAGCATATCAATAGAAAAATAAATCTATTCTGAAGTGCGGATAATATATTTTTCGATGAACAATAATTTGCGAGAATTTGTATATAATTTTCATTACTAAATGTAGGTATTCCTTTCGAAGCTGCAGTTTCATTAAAGGTCACTGTATCTATGTTTCTGTCTACCCTTTTGTTCCTTTCTATACTATACCGGATGTTTATTTTGAGATATCATGATCGTAACATATGCTAGGTTCGTATCTAATGCTGAAGGGTTTTGGAACCACCATATATAGTAACTAGATTTAACCACATTGCGAACTCGACTGACCACCAATACTTACGGTGAAAGTAAGATATTAACAGTTAAACTTATCGGTTCTACTTTCTCAGACCTACGTTCTGATATCAAATCAGATAAGGAGGCAATTAGATCCATTAGTGGCACTATACAGCTATTGTACAACTCTTTTCCCACAAACTCGCTTTGTTAAACTTTATAATGGGTGCAGTTTCAGTTTGCGTCTACGTTTAAAATACATTAGTATTCATGCAAGCATACATTCTTTATAAACAAAATTATATATAGTAACTAGGTGTCCCCCGCGGTTTCACCTGCGTAGCGTAATGAAATATACTTTAAGACCTATTCTCAGACCTACCAAATATGTAAAAAAAAAATCATAAGAATCGGTCAAGCCGTTTCGGAGGACTTTGTAGACAAACACTGTGACACGGGAACTTTATACGTGATTTTTTAGTATAAAATAAAATGGTTGCTTCATAAATTGGACGAGTAGGTATTGAATTTTGTATGGAACAGCTGATATTTTTTTCGTGATTTCACAGTTAGTCCCGTAATAAAAGTTGGTTATAATGATGAGTTCTTTCACCCCTGCAAGTATTCCAGTGACTAAAAAATCACCTAGTATATTAGAGATTTATATATTAGATATAGTATATTTCGCAAAATGAATTTCCTGAATTTGCAATTCTTTGTCTCTAAATCTCTCTAAGTCTAAGTTTAATAATACTTTGGTGAAAATAGCTGACTTATTTATTCTTTACAAATACCAAATAGTTATTTGCTTTTACCAATATTTATTAAAATCATGTTGAACTTTTGAATCAGATGCGCAATAAAATTTAACACCTAGACAGTCGCCCTGCTGCGTTAATGTTCTTGTTTTCTTTTCCTTTAACGAATCAAGTGTGAGAAACTGTATCCCCATGTATGAATAATATTAGAATAAATAATAAGAGCAGATAGAGATATTAAAAACGTCTATTTAAGTAAAATTACAAAAACAAAGATAAGTACATAAATAATTTATGAAATTATACTTAGTTGTTTTTTTTATATTCATCATGATAAGTATGATGAAATAAAAGTCCCAGTTTTACCTGCAGTGTGGCCAACTGCAGGTAAAACTGGGACTTTATCAGATTTTCTTAAAATTGTGTATAAATAGTTACAAGTAATTATACTACATGTAGTAGGTATATAAGTAGGTATAATATATCATGATATATTATACCTACTTATATACCTCCTATACCAATGTCAATGTCCTTTACAAATCTTTATATCATACTGATATTATAAAGAGGAATTACTTATTTTTGTATGTTGGTAACGAATATACTCAAAAACTACTGGGCCGATTTAAAACATCTTTAACCATTAGAATGCTACATTATCCCTAAGTAATATGGGCTATATTTTATCCCGGGAACGCGGGTGAAACCGCGCGGCAAATCCTCTATAACTTAGGTACTATAACACAAAAACCTAAACAGTGCCACCATACTTTTAAGACATGATTAAAAAAAGAAAGACCAATTCATTATATCAAGTTTCATAGCTTCAGCTACGGTTGGTACTTAGCCAAAGAAAAAGAAAATAAAACTGGAAAACAAACAGTGATAAAAATGTAAAAGGCCGGAGAACACGTGCATAAAACAGCCATGGAGCTCATAAACAATGCACCATATTAACTCGAGTCGCCATAGGAACTAAACGGTTCCGGACAATTGAACCTAAACTCAGTTATGGAAAGGACACATTGACAGCGTAAGCGGGCATAAGAGCGATTAATTCAGTTTACTAAAACATAAAATCTTTTAAATAACAACAAGTAATGTAACGTAAGCATTTAGAGATTATTTAGCAACTTCACGTGTCTATTTTATTGATATTTCGCTACATAACTTTAACTAACTAAACTAACATTTTTATTTAAATTGAAATCTTCTATGGAGTAGGTACCTGTAGGTATTGAAGAAATCATTACTAAGTAGGTTACCCTCTTTTTAGGGTTCCGTAGCCAAATGGCAAAAATCGGAACCCTTATAGATTCGTCATGTCTGTCTGTCTGTCTGTCCGTCCGTATGTCACAGCCACTTTTTTCCGAAACTATAGGAGCTATACTGTCAAAACTTGGTAAGTAGATGTATTCTGTGAACCGCATCAAGATTTTTACACAAATAGAAAAAAAACAAAAAATTTTGGGGGTTCCCCATACTTGGAACTGAAACTCAATTTTTTTTTTGTCAAACCCATAAGTGTGGGGTATCTAGGGAAAGGTCTTTAAAAATGATATTGAGGTTTCTAATATCATTTTTTTCTAAACTGAATAGTTTGCGCTAGAGACACTTCCAAAGTGGTAAAATGTTGGTCCCTGTAACTTCTAAAATAACAGAATGATAAAACTAAGAAAAATATATACATTACCATGCAAACTTCCACCGAAAATTGGTTTGAACGAGATCTAGTAAGTACTTTTTTTTTAATACGTCATAAATCGTAAACCGCAATTAACCTTTCATTCAATCAACTCAAATATTTAAAAAAAATGGCAAAAAGCAAGGTCTTACAGCACAAATAAAGGAAAAATTCTAAAAAATAAAAAAAGTTGAAAATTAAAGGGTGTCCCCATACAAAAATAGTTACGCCAATTAATAAAGACCTCTGAGTTGTATGGGCGCTCATACAATTTAGAAGTCTAGCATAATTGGTACCAACCTCAAATACAGTAAATAAATAAAATTGTGCATTTCCCGTGATGGACGAACGATGGACGAAGTTTGTACGGAACCGTCGGTGCGCGAGTCCGACTCGCACTTTGAACTTTGGTAAATTGTTTAGCGCATGCACGCAAAGGTATCTGACATAGAAAAAGAAGTGGCATTGCAAGGAAGTCCAGGCATTAGTATATTATATATCTCCATTGATATTTCTAAATAATATAATATAATAAAGTATAATATTCTAGCTAATGTCCGACGCGCGTGAAACTTCGCGACCGTGCGATACAAACTCATATCAATTTTCATATTACTGTTTTTTTAAGAACTTAAACAAGTTGTTAATAATCGCTTTGTAATCCAATGTGTCCTCGCCCTATTGTCCACTTGTTGTCAGAAACGGTCCAACGTGCCGCTATAAAACAAGAAATGTGGTCGCTGCGCAGTCAGCGGTCACCACTGAACCCGCACTAAAATACCAACCACCATTTATTTACTGCTATCCTTCAATGGACAATTTATGAGCAATAATATTGGGAGGAGAATGTAGAAAAACAAATATACACGAAATTAAATTATCATAATAATGCGCGACGTGAATTGTGGTCATTGTGGCATATATAAATGGGATTTTTCTTTTACTTTTGGCAATGTGAATGGTAATAAAATACTAATATTATTTGTAGAAATCAATACTCTCCATATACTTCACTTTTAGTTCAGTTGAACTAACATAGGTTTAAGGCGATGATAGCTCAGTGGTAGTGACGTCGGACGCCGCGGCGAAGGTCGTGGGTTCGAATCCTACAATGAGCTTGAGCTTTCGGTGAAGGAAAACATCGTGGGGAAACCATAGCACGGTGGTAGGGTACTTTGTAGTACCCGCCTGGCTGGCTACCACCCTCAATTTGAAAATCTGTCGCCAAACACCCATTGGTGTGTTCCGGCAGCTGCACTTGAGAGCCAGATCCTTCTAGGCTTCGTGTGCTTAACACCTTCGGCCACATCATCACCTACCATAGTGAGATTGTGGTCAAACACAAGCCTATACAAAGTAAAAAAATATATATATATATATACATATATTGTTTCTTAAAATTTATAAAGAAATTTCTTTCCAAAACAACAATTATCAGTTCGCTCGTTTTAGAATTATTCCTATAAACGGTGTTCTATAATTAAATAAAGATCTCCATTAACGCCCCACGACAAGAAAGAAAATGTCTTGGTCCTAACAAACGTAATAAGGACGCGACAGTGCGACACCCATGTCTTAACAATAGGTATAATATAGTCAGTCTTTTAAAAAATGACACTCATCTTTCACCAGCATCATTAGTTTAACACAACCACTTCAGCAAAACCTTCCCCGTCCTTTCAAGGTAGAACAAAATATTGTGATAGAAGGGGAGGGTATAACATGTCTACAGACCAAATAATATTGGTTAGTTGGTACGCAACTAGGAAAAAATACAAAAAGACTCGTCCACTGTTCTCTGGAGGGTCTTCAAGTTGCAAACTAATGAAGGTGAGGATCCATTCACTCACAAATATAACCTACTAGCTTCCGCCCCGCGGTTTTACCCGCGTTCCCGAGGGATCTTGTGTTTTCTCGGGATAAAAAGGTTTGGATTAGCTCTAAATGATATTGGTGCAGAATTAAACCGAGTGATAGTGGCAATACGAGGCTGTAAACTTCAGACATGGATCTAGATAAAATTATAAATAATTATATAATCAAACCAACTCCCGCAAGTTTTGATAGTAGATACTATAGCCACAATGCAATAAGATTGTCCACGGACATTTCGAATGCATTACTGCAACAACCAGAAACAAGCCACAACATTCGAACGTGCTTCGCTTGCGAACTATCTCAAATTTATTCATGAAACATCACTCAGATTTCATAATAAATTGTGCAAGAATTTAATTATATTTATGATAAAAAATTAACGGGATGGATTTAACTGAGTTACTTGTAAAATCTTTATCAATAATAAAAGCAGGACAAAGTTGACTTATAGCATTTAACAAAGATTTGTAATATAAATAGGTACCTAGTTTCTTTTTAAAAGAAAGACAATGATGAGAGTGAACTTCAGTATAAAAGGAAAAAATATATATGAACAATAGCATAGACCTAACTTAATATACATCGTTTTTACTTGTTACTATACAGCTGTTCCCGGCGGTTTCACCCGCGTTCCCGGGATAAAATAGCCTATAACCTTCCTCAATTAACGGGCTTTCTAACGCAAATCGTTGAGTAGATTCGGATTACCACCTACATCTAAACATACAAACTTACAAACATTACCTGTTTATTATTGTGTGTATTCGTATATATTTAAATTTTATTCAAAATACATGAACATATTGTAGGTACATCGTTAAGACTGCATGGGCTAATGATGTAATTTTTTGGCATCGATTCGTAGGCTGATATACCTAAGTAGGTCCTAACATTGTAACATTAGTCCGCCGAATAAATGTGACAAAAAACATTACCATTTTAACATGTATGTGACAGTAGACGTGATGTTGTTCTACCTATATGAAAATGATTCGAGCGGTCTTTGATTTTTAAATCAATAGCTAATCATGCATTTTATGTCAGCTCTACACCCTGTTTTAAATAAATAAATAAATAAATATTCTGGGACATTCCTCACACACGGCCATCTGACCCCAAACTAAGCAGAGCTTGTACTATGGAAGCCAGATAACTGATATACTACATATACTACTTTTCTTTTGTAAATACATACATATATAGATAATTACACCCAGACACAGGACAAACAGACATGTTCATGCACACAAATGTTTGTCCTGAGTGGGAATCGAACCCAAAATAAATAATTCGTAGTATGACTATAACTGAAAACTAGGACAGGATTAAGAAATAATAATGCACAGACATTTTACATTAAAAGCAGCGCTACGCGTTAGAATGGGCGGTCTGAGCCGAGAAGATAATACGTCCGTTCTATTGCCTCTAGTGTTTCATATCACGAGATTGCAGGCTGTGGTGGTCGACGCCATACGGCCGCAGAGAGAGCTAAGCTCCTCGATTGCAGATTTTGTACAATTAACTAGCAATCGGAATTGTTGTTATAGTAACTAAGGCAATGGCAAGTCTCGTGAACTCTAATATTTTTTCAATCTCATGTCAATTAGTCTGTTTTGTATTCCATGTGATCATTAGCTCGTTCCTTACGAAGTGATTTTGCATTCTCGCAATATTTACAAGGGTACATATTCCTAAAATAGAAGAGAAATCAGCAAAAAATGTAGTATACTAAAACGATCTGACTTTTACTTGTCGGTCCACATCCACCTACTTCTGAGTAAGATTTCCAAAATTGCAACATAATTGCAAATTACACAATTAGTCATCACATGGCCTGGCGCGAGCCCGGGGCACCTCAGATGCTCCAATTCAACCAAGCCGTCATTCTGTCCGTCTGCCATAATGGATGCCTACGGAGGCTAGATTGTACGTCATATTAAGTATAATATTAAGTAAATTATGAAAACAAATATAAGAAATTATGGATTTAAGAAATTTGAAAGCTTATATTTTACCCGAGCATAAGCTACATTAGATTTTAAGTATTTATTTATTGATAAAATACAGAACGTGAAACGAACTATAAAAACTCGAGTAAGGTATAAAAATAAAAATTACATAATAAGCATATTATTTATTCACTATTGTAACGTACCTATGTCCTACAATCATCAAATTGGGAAGCTACTTTATGTTAATGGCAATTTTTAGGGTTCCGTAGCGAAATGGCAAAAATCGGAACCCCTATGGATTCGTCATGTCTGTCTGTCTGTCCGTCCGTATGTCACAGCCACTTTTTTCCGAATCTATAAATATAGATCTAGATATCTAAAACCGAACCGCATTAAGATTTTCACACAAAAATATAAAAAAAAACAATAAATTTTGGGGGTTCCCCATACTTAGAACAGAAACTCAAATTTTTTTTTTTCATCAAACCTATGTGTGGGGTATTTATGGATAGGTTTTCAAAAATGAGGTTTCTAATATCATTTTTTTCTAAACTGAATAGTTTGCGCGAGAGACACTTCCAAAGTGGTAAAATGTGTGTAAAAAGTTACAGGAAATACAAAATATACTCTTATTTAAAAAAAAAAATAACAAAAAAAATATATATGATATAGATAAAACTAAAAAAAATATATGATGTACATTACCATGCAAACTTCCACCAAAAAATTGGTTTGAACGAGATCTAGTAAGCAGTTTTTTTTTAATACGTCATAAATCGTAAACCGCAATTTACTTTCATTAAATCAACTCAAATATAAAAAAAAATGGCAAAAAGCTGCCTTGCTTTAAGGAAAAATTCTAAAAAATAAAAAAAAGTTGAAAATTAAAGGGTGTCCCCATACATACATAGTGACGCCACTTCTGAGTTGTATGGGCGCTCATACAATTTAGAGGTCTAGCTTAATTGGCACCAACCTCAAATAAGTAAATAAATAAAATTGTGCATTTCCCGTGATAGACGAACGATGGACGAAGTTTGTTCCGAATCCTCTCGGTGCGCGAGTCCGACTCGCACTTGGCCGGTTTTTTAATCAAATCGAACGTTACGTCAAATGGAACGTCAGTCGAAATACATTATGCCATCAGCATTACATTTGTGCTGTCGCGAAAACATTAAAAAAATCACATGAATGTAAAAGCACTAACGTGATGAAATTCATAGTGGACTACGAACATAATAATTTGATTATATTTTTTACTCGATATCAAACCTCAGGGGCTGTACTAGAATATTATTTAATCTTGGTGAGTGGAGTCAATATCATAATAAATAATCCATATCCCTATAACTATGATAACTGCGAAAATGTGTTTGTTGGTTTGTTCTTCTTTCACGCAAAAAAGTTGTTTTTTTTTTTAGTGTATGAACCAGAAATTGACATTGGCTACTTTACGAGTATCTCGGGAACGCGGGTAAAACCGCGGTTGGAACAAACTTTAATGTCAAATGATGAACTTTGGTGACCCTTCTTCGTTAAAAAACATCCCATAAATAAATATCCCTCGCTCAAATGTTGAGAACTCCAAATTTTCCCACGCTAAACACAAACTCAAAGTTCATCCCTAACACAACCCTGCATCAAGTAAACAAATCCAAAAGCGGGCGCGAGGGTATTGTACAATGCTCCCTGTCGGTTCCACTATTGAGTCCATTGACTTCATAAATGCTGTGAGCAAGCATCTATTATTATTTGAAAATTCACCCACGTACTCATTCACAGATAGTATTTGCACACAAGTAGAACGATAGGGACAGACACTTAACAGTCTATTATGCGATGATTACAGACTCATGTCAGAATTTCTACAAAAAAATGTTATTAGAGAGGTGGTAATGTAGTTATATTGATCCTTACTGCCTATAACTAAGGAATAGGTAACACGAGTAATTTATAATAAACATTTTAAAATCCCGAAATAAATAAAATATTCTTTGTAAAATATTTACGACAGTTGAAACGAGACCGATATGCTATTTTCATTCTGGAATATTTTAATTATGCGGGCGTCATGAAATATTTCATGTTTATTATAAAAGATGCAAGAGGAAACGCTGAATTAATTAAAAAAAATCGTAGAAATACAAGAGGACCAAAAAATATAGTTACGAGAAGTTCCTAAGTAGGTACAATGAATAATATAAGTACTTAAAGTAATTTTATACTATGAATAATGTCAGTGAGCGACAATAATGACGTTATGTCAAATTCCTCTACGACCAAAAACTATAGAACGCAACATACAAGTATAAATAGAAATGCAGTTACGTGTAGTAAACTAACATACTAAAAATTGAATTACAACATTAGGTGCCTTAAATATAAAGTCAATTTGCAACACAAATTTCTTTGTTGAATCGCGAAGGGTCAAAGTTGCGGGGACTTCCTGTGGGAAATATCCGTCCTCTCGCCTATTTCAAGCACCCCTATACAAAGGGCACGTGCCATTGTTACCTCACAATATAACGCATTTTATTTTTGCTTCACCATTTTTTGTCCAAATTGAACGTACAGAGGACTTCTAAATTCTTTTTGGAACTCGCGTTTATTATGGTACATTTTCATCATCGCGTAGCCGCGTAGACATACAACTCAATTGTATGATTGGACAATCACTGGAAAGGGATAGGTTGCAAAATAAAAATTAATATATATATTTAACAACATGTTTAATCATTTTCCATAGAACAAGGTCTGTTTAGTTGGGGTTCAGGATTATAGAATTTTGTTTCCTTTTCCGGTTTTGTGGCCATGTGACTGGATAATTATTTAATGATCCCCAAAAAGAACCCTTCTATCCCTCCATTATGTAACTTTTGTTACAGCACCCGTTGTTTGACTAACAAATGAGAGAAGTGGATATGCGAAGTTCTATTAAAATTTAAAGGAAAACATTGAATAGAAGTAGGTACTTTGTATAAATGCAAACTATATTCACTAACAAAGACTGTAATTTTCAATTTAGTAATTATCGCATTTCGTGTGTGCGAAAAACGTTAAAGTATACCTAATACTCCTTATCGCGTGCCAGCGCAGCATTCGTATTGGCTTACCATTAGTCGATTTCGACACATTACATTCATAGCTATTTTTAATTGTTTAACTAAACTTTCAGGGATCAAAGTACTCATTGCTCTAAACAAATTTTACTATGGGAGACTAAAAATAACCCATAAGTATACATATATTTAAAATTTGGAGGCACCTGGCAATTTAATATCTAAGTTAGTATGCGAAAAATACTTAGGTAGTTGTATAATATATATATATATAATAAATTATCAAACCGTAGCCAATCGAAATACGAAAAGGGTTTAAAGCATTTGTAACTTTAAAGGCTACCATTATTTTATCTATACCTTATTAGTGAGGAAGCTCCTCTCTCTGGAGCCTTGACCATCGGTAACTAGGACCCTGTTACCGATACCGGTGGGAACTGTTTTTATATTTTTAAATGTATTTTTTTATAACTTATATTTTAAAATGTAATTTATAGGAATATATTTTAATAAATGGTATAATAATATTATAAATAGGAAAGATTTGTATGTAAGTATGTTTGTAACGAATTGGCTCAAAAAGTACTGGACCGATTTTAAAAATTCTTTTACCGTTAGAAAGCTACATCTTCACCAAGTAACATAGGCTATATTTTATCCCGGGAACGCGGGTGAAACCACGCGGAAAAGCTAGTGCTTATATAAAAGATTAAACTAAAATAACTCGTCGTTTCTCACTATTGAGCTAAACTCGCTACAGTGTTTACGGTTTCCTCGTAATGTTTTCCATAATCAATTAAAAATGCTACCTACATTCATAGGGTTAAAGCCCAGTGTGCCAACAGGCTTGGTTACCTAGTTAAGAAATACTTAAAGCTTTCTTATATCTCTAACCATCTACCTCTATATCAATTCAGAATATTACTAGCGATCCGCCCCGGCTTTACACGGGTGCAACTTATATTCACAAACCTTCCTCGTTTATTGCGCTTTCAATTTGTGAAAGCCATATCAAAATCCGTTGCGTGGTTTAGAAGAAGTACCTGGGTGAATTTCAACAAGTCCATTAAAATCTTCATTTCCATGGATTTTTTTATCTTAAGTTTTATTCATAAAAAAACGCGTTTATTAATGTTTTTGATAATGTATGTATTCTTGCTTAATATCAAGCAGATAACTAAAAAAACTAACGAGATATATAAGATTAAAAATTACGTGTCACGGCGATGAAACATGCGTGCACGGCAATGAAACATGCGTGCACGGCAATGAAACATGCGTCCACGGCAATGAAAAAACTGTGCCAAGGGAATGAAATTTATTGTTTGTGGCTCCATCGTGCCAACGATGTCTCTGCCAGCGTCATGGCTAAGTGAAAATAGTGTTAGTGGCAATGTCAACGAAGAGTAGACGTTTTCTCTTAGGCAAAGAACTCGGAACACTTTTTTTTTAGTAGTTAAGTACTTTTTATTTTTTATCATTTTTAATGTATGGTTAATAATGTAATCCGTTGTTGTTATGTCTATCTTATTATTGTTTTTCTGTATTTATGTGTGTCATTGCATGCTGTCAAGAATTTCATGATGTCACAAGGGTTCGACTGAAAATCAGTTCTAGGGTACGTTTCGACTCAGCTCCAAGATATTTGGTGTGTTCCCACCAAATATCTTGGAGCTGAGTCGATATTACAGCAGTCTTTTTATTTTTTATTTTATTTTGTAATCTGTTTATTGTAATATTTTATTTTACTTGCGTATTATATGGCATGGCATGGCATATAAGGTATGGCAATGAATTTTTTTCATTGCTGTGTCTTTTTTTTCATTGCCATAGCAAATTTTGGCCACGGAAACCACGGCAATGAAAGCACGGTGATGAAAATCAAGGCAAAAATATAAAATAACAAAAAAACTAAAAATGTCCAGTAACAAAAAAATGGAATACTTTCATTTATGGCGCCTAAACGCAGGCAAGTGTGCACATCCTTCCACGTCGAGCAGTTAGGCGGCACTAATATGCAACGTTTAGGACATAGGAGGGAGGACGCAAGTCGTTAGATAAAACAATATTCTTAAACATGTTTAGGACACGGTGATGAAAGGTAACTCTGTTTTACACAAATTACAATTTAGTGAAGAGATACTTGATTCTTATATTTGACGCTTGAATAATAATTCCATGTACTGAATACGCTTTTTCATGATGAATTCAATTAAATGACAGAATTAATGTCCGTTGTATCGGATTAATGAGGAGTGAAGTGTAAAACGTGTTATTGCAATCGTCCATTTCATCATTTCTGTCGCATATCATAGCGTTCAGTAATCAGATTCCGATTTAATTGAATCCTACCTAGTGAAATTCGCTCGCAGCGGGTAGTTTGCCAACATTGCGGATATTAAATTTTCGTAAATATGATTTTGAGAGCATTTTTGAATCTGTTCTGAATTTACAGTTTTAATCTTATCTTCTACTCGCTTCAGCCCCGCGGTATCGCCTGCGTTCCCGAGGAATCTAATGACATCCCGGGATAAAAAGAGAAGCCATAAGTATAGCCGTAACTATAGCCTTCCTAGATAAATGGGCTATCCAACACTAAAATATTTTTTCAATTCGAACCAGTAGTTCCTGATATTAGCGCGTTCAACCAGACAAACAAACTAAACTCTTCAGTTTTGTAAGTTTTATGCCACTGCTATGTAAGGAATTCTTTTGTATTTAAATTCACATTTAGCTAAATAAATGTAGGTAGGTAGATATGTTATAACAGCATACGTAGGAACTTCTATATACAGGGTTACTTGTAATTCTATATATTCCTTTAAGGGCGTGATAGTAGAGACTGTAAGCTACGAAATGTACCCTATATTGTATGATATAAATGTTGACCGTTACTGAGAAATTTGAAAATTTTGTATTTTCTCAAAAATATCCGAATTGCAAATTTAAAAGTCAAATAAAAAAGTCAAATCACTTTGAATTATTTCTTTATTTTCTTATTGATTAAAATGCCAATTTAAAAAAAAGTGATGGAGTAAGAAGTGTACAAAATCTAACAAAAATTTCTCACCTATTTAGCTATCTAATGAGGTAAGAATGTTAAAAACAAAGCTCTCTACTTCTGAAGAATTACTCTTCGAAACAGAACAGGTCGCAATTTAATAAAATAACATTTATAATTATTTTTACACAAAACGTGTCCATGCACCGACAATGTAAGAGACTGGCAAATTCCAGTAGGGTTTGGGAATGGTCGTGCTCGACTTCTCTGGTATTTTTTTTCTTTTAATGTTCTCCATTGGTTGTTTTAAGTAGCTACAACTTCTGGGCACACTTTGTCTTTAACCATTAGAACTGTGTCAAAGTGACTGTTTGTCAACATCATGAAAACTTCCTACGAGGGGAATTGTTTTCTCTGATAGAGGTCGTACCGCTACAGACGAGGCAACAAATGATTTATCAGCAAGTTGGATGTCCAGCGCACTTCCAAAGATCTGTGCGGCAGTGGCTAGACGAGTCATTTCCAAACAGATGGATTGGCAGAGAAGGTCCGATCCCGTGGCTGGCAAGATGCCCAGATCTTACACCCGTGGACTTTTACATCGTTGGGGGCACGTAGTTTACGAGAATCTGACAGGCCCTATATCATCGTAAGAAGTTTTAAGGTAGCGAATAATCGATGTAGCTAGCAATAAGAGAAATAATCTCACATCAAGACCGAAATCCGGCGTAGATGTGGAAAATGCATAAGAAATAGGGGGGCACAATTTGAACAAGATTTATAACATAATCCTAACTTTATAATATTATACACGTGAATGTGAGTTTGTTTGTTTGTCTGTTTGTTACCTTTTCACACCTAAACCACTGAACTGATCGCGATGAAATTTAGTACGCCGATAACCTATGTTATGGAGAAGAACATGGGCTCCTTTTTTTCTCGGGAACGCGGGTGAAATCGCGGGGGACAGTTAGTAAAGAAATAATTCAAAGGTAAATAGAAATAATACGAGGTTTAAGATATTGTCACGAAGCCATTGCAAAATTTCATCATTTTATTGGTTTTAAAAAGTAATCACGCCAGGCACAAGATTCACCCTGTGGCCGTTGAATTTGCGTTAATCTCGCGGGAGTCGAAGAATAATATAAGGACTTAGAATTACCACTTACCAGTGATGATGAGTGAAAAGTCTTCAAATGCACTTACACCAATATTTATTGTAGTGTAATGATCTATTGTGTGTAATTGTATGCTTTTGGTGGTGTGTAGGTGTTTGGCGATGCACTATTATAGTATTAATTAATTAAATACATTTAAAAGGCGCGGGAAAATTTAACCAATCTTATTAGGTCAAAAAAACGAAGTTCAGAGCAAAAAAAACAAAAGAATTAAGAATATATTCATAAAATTACCATAGACAAATATTACAAAAAGTTTTTATACATTCGATTATTCAAATTAAATTAAATGAAAAATATGTAGCGCCATCTATTGATAAAACATGAAAACTTTGTGATTGGCGCGACTAAAAAGTATTGGCATGTTGGAAGAGTACCTACCAAAAAGAAAAAAATTAAAAAAATGTTGCGTAGGTACTTTTTTCTAATTTGACTTTAAAGTTGTAATTCGGGATTTTTTGAGAAAATACAAAATTTTCAAATATCTCACTAACGGTCAACATTTGTATAATGCAATATAGGGTTCATTTCGTAGCTTACAGGTTCTACTATCACGCCCTTATAGGAATGTATCGAATTACAAGTAACCCTGTATATTATACTTAATATATTATATGGTTCAACTTATAAGAAATCATTTAAAGTCTCAGTCTCATCAAAAAACATACATAGCCCAAAATAATCTTTCTTTACGTTAACTTACCCTAGAATTACTACCGTTCCTAGTCATACATTACCAGATTTACCACTTTCTAGAATTTGTGACAAATGTAGGTACGTAGGTACTCATTATTTGCTTAAATGTATTACGTCTTCGGTAGTATAGTGGTAAGTATCCCCGCCTGTCACGCGGGAGACCGGGGTTCGATTCCCCGCCGGAGAGACTTTTTATCATTTTATAAAATCACTATTATGACTTCTCTAAGGTCTTTAAGTAGCTTCAGTGCACTGGAATCCACGATTTAAATTGAACACAAGGGTTATTGGTCTGTAGTAACCAATATTATTTGTCTCCTCTGAAAAAAATTAACTACATAATATATTTATTTGTGGTTCCACTTTTGAAAATGGAACGAAATAAAAGAAATTAGTAGGTATACACTGCAATTTTACAAAAAAAAAAAGTTAACTTTGTAATTGCCCTTATTGATGTCAAAAAATATAATGAAATGAGAATGAAGAAGGCACATTTGACAGCCTATTGATTGACGGACCAATGAAGACTAACATAGCGAGGTCAAAGCAGGAGAAATTAATTTTATTTGTCCCACAAGAGACACGTCCCCTTGGGTTTTAAATGTTGAGGAGTTTAGATTCTTAAATAATCAGAAACACAGAAAGAATTAAAATAAATAAATAAATAATAAATAAATATTCTGGGACATTATTCCTCACACACGGCTATCTAACCCCAAACTAAGCAGAGCTTGTACTATGGAAGTCAGATAACTGATATACTACATATACTACTTTTTCTTTTGTAAATTTTTGTTTTGTATTTCATTACTGGCAACATAATAAATTTCAAGGTTGGCATCAAGACAATAAAATCTATTATCAAACGTTTTTTTTTTATAATTGGTCAATAAATTAACCTTTCATTGTGCTAAGCACGTGACATTGGTTCATTAGAACTAAACTGTAATTTATAGGTATATAATTAACCGAAACAACTATTACCATAGATACTTAGCTTGACATATACTAAATTAAAATACTTTATAGTCTTTGCTTTATCGCATAAAGATAAAATACCGGCCAAGTGTGGCCAAGTAGGTACTTATTAGTGTGGATGATTGTTATTTAATTACGCTGTTGAACGAGCTTTGATAAAATTTGACAGATATATAGAAGATATTTGGAAAAACAATAGCATACTATTTATCTCGGGCAAAACATAGGATCCTTGATGAACGCGGGTAAAACTGAGGGCGGAAGCTTGTTCGGAATAAACCTTACAGGCATTTGTGAATATATATAGTATATTAATACACTTAACAGTGCTCTTGCGACGTGAGTACACTATCTATTCCACATTCCCACTCCCACATTAACGTAACTAGTATGTACGGTAGCAACTGACTTCTAATGAATTCATTAACACTATAGTAAAAACTTGTGAACTTTGTCGGTCTACTATTATTTCATAACTCTACTATCTTTACGCCACGCGGTTTCACCCGCGCTCCCCTATTTTAACTACTTAGCAGTTAAATTTTTGGAAAAGTACATTCCTACGTTACAAAAGAAATAAGTTCGTACCTACTTATATCCTCGCAATTTCATGGGTCTAAGACCATTGGATTAGGCTTTGCGTTGATTATCACCTGTCAGACAGACAATCAGAACTTCCTCTTATATATTACTAGCTTCCGTCCCGCGGTTTCACCCTCGGTCCGGAGTCCCGAGTGCTCCGATCGCCACCAAAACTTACAGGAGTAATATGAAGATTGTCTGAAAATTTCATCGCGATCGGTTCAGCAGTTTCGGAGTCTATAAGGAATATACATACATACAAACATACTTTCTCTTTTATATATATAGATTACTAGCTTACGTCCCGCATTCCCAAGGGAATAATGTCCCAGAATATTTATTTATTTCTTATTTATTTTCCCGGGATAAAAAGTATCCTATATATTAATCCATATAATATATTCTATCTATGTGCCAAATTTCATCCAAATCCGTTCAGCCGTTAGGGAGTTGAGTGGTAACAAACATCTTTTTACAGTATTAGTACGATTGGTTAAGTATATACTAAAATTGCGATATCGTCATAATGACTACATAATATGTACTCGTATATATATATATATATCGTATTATACCTATTTAGGGTTCCAAAGTCGAACCTTGTATACTTTGGTATCGTAAACTCGTCCATAAGTGTCATTTAAAATTATTTAAAACCCTACACACACGTTACCCGGTTTATTTATTATTTTATCTTACTAATATTACCTATAAATGTTCAACTTGAGAGAGTTATCTAAGTATTAGATTAAATATTAGTTAAGTACCCTACCACCTGTGCTATATGTAACTTGAGCTTTAACATCATGAGGAAGCCTCACGAGTATGATTCGAACCCACGGATTTCGCCGTCACTACCACTGAGCTATCATTGCCCCAAAGCCTAAAGCTAGTAAATAACAAATTATTTCTAGTTTCAAATAATTTAAGATAAAATAAGAAAGACAAAACTTAAGAATTTCTCTCAATGTACTCAGTAATTAACGTAAGTACCTAAACCCTAAACCATAAGCTCTTTTAAAGAAAATCCATTGAGCTGAAGCGCTTCCTAGATCCCGTTCCAATACTAATCTGTAGCGAATAGAAGCTGATTTTAATCTAATATACAGTACCTATCGGAAGCAATAAAAACTAGGGCTGATAGAGAAAGAGAATCCTCCTTCTTTCCAATTTCAAAATTCAAATTACAAATTCAAAAGTTTGTGTGTGTGGATGCAGTAGATATATTATTGTACCATGTGTGGATGTTTGTTGCTCAATGACGCCGTAATAATGCATGAACGCAAATAGATAGGTCATAGTTTGGAATCAAAGATATTATAGATTAATATTATTCTTCGGAAACAGGGTTAATTTTCGGAGCTTTTCACATTGGTATAGCTCACGAGCATCCTCTTGTCCCAAAAGATTTGAAATGTAAAAATAAACCTTATTTAAATGCACTAAAACATAATTTTAAATACGCTCAAAAATTTGCTCTGCTCTGCGAGCCGTTCTATGTGAACGGACCCTTAGGGTTAGGATATTATAGGATAATTTTGAACCGGGGAAAGATTCATCTGGAATGCGGATAAACCACAGGGCAATAGCTAGTGGAAGTAATAGCATATTTTTATACATTTTTTGTTGTGCAAATCGTAACTAGACTTTAAAATATCACAAAGATATTTGGTTATAAAAATGCAGCTTGGTAGCATCCCTACCAAGTATACGCAACAGTAGATTAACTTAACTTTTAAGCAATCATTTCTCAATTTATTCAAGCACGTCTAAGAGCTTGGAGACTACACTTGAGAACCAGTTTCCTTCCAGGATTTGTGTGCTCACTACTTTCGGCGACATTTTCACAAACCAGTGAGATCGAGCTACAGTACAAGCTTATCCTACCTATTGACATAAAATAATTATATTTAATATTATCTATATAAAATAAAGTCGGGTTAGTTAACTAACCCGACTAGGTACTAAGTACACCATTTATAACTCAAGGTTTCACCAATTTTTATGTTTTTTGATCTGTTGGATTTGTCTTCGCCCCGAATAGCAGAATAACTATTAAAACATCGGGAAAAAAATTGTACCGGGAACGCGTGCAAAACCACGGGGAACAGCTAGTAAATAAATACTTTTCTAGCTACGAATTTTCACGTATAACTTCGCCTGTAATATTTCGTTTAGCAATAACTCACACCAGTCACAACAATGTTAGAATCCTATGCATATTATTTTGAGCGTGCCTTCAGAGTATAAATATACACACGATACGATATTCTATTTGTTTACGATAGCCTTAATGTTGTTTTACTTGTTCCTAAAAGAACATATTTATCATGGGGCCTAAAGGCTATAATTTACTGTCGATTGCTATTTTTTTTAATCTGTAAATTAAAAACAATATTTATTTTGTCACATCTGAACATCCTTAATTGGAAGATTCTCAAGCATTTCATAAAATGCTTTATCCAAAGAACAATCCTTTCTGATAACTACTCACTAGGGACACGACCGAAATAAAAATACCTATGACTGTTGACCACAACTCTCTTTGATTCAGCCGCCAATTAAAATGCCGGCTAAAACCCTCACAAAACCGGATAATCCAAACGCATAAAAGGAACAAAGCAATAGAACTCATTAGTAGTAGAACTGGGGATTTATTATCAAAGTCTTAGGACATGTGTAGACATATCGCAATCTATTAATCCTATTTTAAACTCCTAAGGGTTGAATTTTGATAATCCTTCCTAGATTAAAAACATATTTTGCGTAGTTTACTGTACCACCCACAAAATTTGTCGCCAAGCATTCTCTAGGTTTGTGTGCTTACCGCCTTTGGTCACATCGCTTACCATGTGGAGATTGTGATCTTCTGATAGAACTTCAGATAGGTCTAAATTAACTTAAAACAACGAGGCCTTCGGTCACATCGTCACTTACCACGTTGAGATCGTCATCAAACACAAGCCTCGTACCACGCAAAAAAAAAGGTAACTTGTGAAGGCGGAATAATTACAGAGTTTCTGAAAACAAATGGAAAACCGGTACTGGAGTACTGATGGTCTCCACCTTCAGAAGCTATTTAATTCCATCATACACAACTACAACGCCAAAAATATGTGCTTGCGCATTGCCAATTGTAGGATACTCACATGTAAAAGAGATATATCTCTATTTGAATATAATAAATCTAGAGATATAGTTATACCTAATTCCACTCTTTTTAAATTTCTATTTCACTGCAATATGTATTATATAGGTACTTATAGACTGCACAAACCGTGAGTACTAATAATCCAATTAATTAAAACATGCCTACAGTAATTGATTTATTATGGAGTTTATTTAACCATAAACTAGCATCAATAATTTTCTCAATCACTTCAAGTGTGCTTGGATATGAATTCCTATAAACAGTTTTTGATTACAGTTTTCCTAATTGAAACAAGTACTCATAGCACAACTGATGAATGGCCCATCAAAGAAAACGAATATGGGGGTGAAAATTTTCCTGACAAATACATGGACGTCGAAAACTCAGTTTCGACTTTGAAGGATTTGAACCACTATTTGAGAAGTCTAAAACGAACTGTTATATATTTTGCCAAGGCTCCTAACGACACAGACGCTAACAAAGCTATTGGGTTGTATTACATGAAAGGTGAGTCAAAAGAAAAAAAAAACATTTTTTTACTAGCTAGGTGATACTTAAAGATGGCATAGTTTCAGTAGGTCTGTACAAATATAACAGAAATTATTGGGATATAGATGTCTCTACATACAAATTAAATAATAAAGGCGTTTTGCATATTAATAATACAGACAACAAAGTATGTATTAAGTATGTGTCTTGGTAAAACATTACAGCAGTTGGTAAATCTAATCTTAGGGCGGATTGTTTCAAAGGAATGGTTAACGTTACATACGTTCGTAAAAATTGCACAACGACGAATGATATTTTACGTCTGTTAATTACAATGCGCTTTTTTAATCACACTTTGAAGAACGAATGAAAGAAAAAACTAACGACTCGTGAAACAACGCAATTTTGTGTCACCGATGGTTCAATCGTCATAGTAGTCGAAACAACCCAACTTTAGTCCATTCTAATATTATAATGCATAAAAAGTTTATGGAAGTCTATGGTATCTCAGTCCGCGTGCAATTCCTCACCAGCTCATCATTCGTGTCACATGTACCACTCAAAAATCTTTTCACTCACTTTCAATTATAAAACGTCTATCACTTTATGTATCTTCAATCCGAAATTTACGTGGTATTTTAACAATTGAAGATTGAAAAACATTAGCAGGTAACTTGAAGAGTTTTCACAAATGCACATAGCACAGACAGTGTGGTAAACGGGCGCTCTAGCTGGTGAGTGACTTTGATTATCTAAAGGTATATGATTAAACGAGGTCGTCTATCTGGCAAGGTTTTTATGCATTTTTCTACACTATGACGAGATTCATAAACTGCTACTTCACCTAAACGCTGTATGTTTTAGAAAGACACATCACTACATATTATAAAACAAAGTCCCTCCGCCGCATCTGTCTGTCTGTCTGTATTCACCAATGGACGGAGTGATTCATGAGGAAGGTTTATGTATATAATTCATCAAAGCTTTTGTGTAAATTGGCTGAAATATGACGAAGATTGTTGACGATGTCGGAAAAAATCAATAGTTATAAATGTAGGTATATGCTTATTAAAATAAAAAAATAGGCCTATATGCTCTGCTACCCGTGCGAAGCCGGGGCGGGTCGCTAGTAAATATCTAAAGTGCATTCACGTAACAGGCGGATGTTCGTAAATACAATGAACCCGTCAATGATGCGATGACTACCAGAGCGATGAGCAAGACAGCAATATATCTGTACGAAATTCCGCCTACTACGTAAACGCACTTTACCCCAAACCTCTAATCTATAGAAACTTAATTTGCACTTTACAGCAATATTAAAAAGAACTTTGCGTGATGACAACGGTAATTTAAAGAATCCTCATCAACGTATTATAAAAAATATCATCAATAAGGCTGAATATGTAGTATCGCATTATGTTTATATGAATAAAATATATCAATGGAATGATTATGAATATAGATGTAAGTAGGTGCATATAGTATAGATACTATAATTTAATATAAATTGTACACCTAAGTATTAATGCCTACTTTGAATCTAATTAATATTTTATTCCAATGCTTTTTAGGGTACCAAATTCAAACTGCTATAAAATTTTACTAACAAACATTAACTAATAACATTTTTTATATAAGTATGTAATTAAGTTTTATTTTATTTCAAGTATCCAAGTTGTTTCAAAGCGACGAATCACAAGTGTATTCGATCGCAAAATTTAATAGAAATCGGCTTCAGAAATGGATTCGTAGTAACGGAAAAATTAATGATTTTCATAGGGAATTCGATGAAGCCTCTTTACCAAAAGAAAAATACGTAGAGCTGGCATTAAATATGGATGCTTATTATGTAATTGATGAGTCGGGTGAGTATTTTCAACTAGGCCTATTATAGTTTGACCTCTGTAGTTGACAATAGTCTGTGGCTTAGCTGCGCCTAACCACCATAGTACCACAGTCTATGTAACTCTTACAGTCGGCCTACACGGACACGTCTAGACAGAGCAATCGTGCGGGGTATGCGGGGTGAGAGAGGGGCGGTAGCGAGCCTAAGCTGCCATATATACACTCGTTAGGGATGGGTGGGACACAATGCAGCAATGACGAATGCCTATACAAAAGCGGCATTTCGCGTGACTTCAAATGCGATAGACCACTGTATGTTTTTTACGCTCTGATAGTACCGTCTTGTTTTTGGAGATTTCTATTTTGTCTTACATTTATAATTTAATAAACATCAAAATTTAAAATTATTTATTACGCTCATAATTATTCATAAACTACAATAACTAAACAAAATTAAAACCTTCAATAAATAGCAAGTTTTAATTTTTTTTGAAAAGAATTTGTTACTTCAACATTCTTTATGAATTTTATTTATTTTCAGACAAGTGCGTATCCAGAATCAATTTTAACCCTGAACCGATAGATTTAGTGAAATTATATCCTTGTCGACACGATCCGGTCTGCCGTAAACATATCTATGCTTTACCATCAGTTGCATACGCTCTAAGTCACAGGTAACTATGTATTAGCAAGAATTTATAACAAAGTACCTAAAATATTGCATAATTAAAATTGAAATTAAACCCTCATAAAAATGAATGATTATTATTATATACAAAAAAAAATACGTGTGGCACTCGGGGACTGCTGCGGTAAAGCTATTGCATAGCATTTTTTATCAACTTATGCAATTATATATATACATATATATATGTATATATTTTTTTCTTTGATATTAATAGATAGTCTTTACACCTATATACTTTCTCACAAACAGCTGCTTACTTATTCGTCCGATTTCGGAGCAGCTCGTCTTAGGTTTTATTTTCGTTACGGAATTTCTTGATTCGGTCGCCGCGCTCAAAGCCCGCGATAAAAGCTATATAATAGCTTAAAAATATAATAATATGATGATGAATTGTAGCTGAATTTGAACTTATTTTATTTTATTATCTTTATTTTTATTATGTTACTGATGTAATATTTAATTAATGCGACTTGAATTTTATTAATATGTAGATATAGGTACCTAGTTATGATATATTATTTATTTATTTAATTGTTATATTTTTTTGTTGGTTGCGAGTGATAATTTCCAATTTGTGTCCTTTATCTGCTAACAGAAGCGCTCGTCTTGAGGGCTGTTACGGTTCCAACCACGTTCCAACAGTGTATATACACGCTATTATTATTTCAACTTCATGATTTCATTTATAGTGATCACCGTGTATTGTTTTGGATCTATGATGCCGACTGTACCATATTAAAGCCGTTAGAGTATTCTTCAGATGTTTCTTAATTTTGATCACTTTTGAAGCCTCTGTCATTCTATCTACCATAGCTCCCAAACGGATGGACCGATTTCAATTCAGTCAGACATTTATTTCAATATATACAATTATTAGTGTAGGTAGGCCCTAAACTGTAGGGGATTGTTTAAACGTTTAATTTATATTTTATTTTTTTAGACTCTTATACATAATGGCTCAGCGGCATTTTCGCCGATGTTTCATAGACTCAGAGGCAGAAGATGACACGTTTATGGACAAATTATGCTCTCATATGTATCGGGAGGCTGTATACATAGCAAGACTTGGATATTTTTCACGGGACATGTTTTTAGAACACGGTACTAACCTTTTTTTGTAGCACTAGTACGTATAACAAAAAATAGGGATTATATAATTACAAATTTTAAAACTAGCAGCACGTGGTATCGGTACCTACTTATAGTGTTTAATGATCCTGAAGATTATGCCTGTAGACAAATACAATCGTAATTTTACATCCCTTAAAGAGATCATCGATAAAAAAATCTTGTAAAGTACCCAATAGTATTATCATTTTACTGTTGCAGTTGCATTGTGCGCCTTGATTGGCTATGAAGAGTTTCACCGTCAGAAGTGGTTCAAGAAAGCCGCGTCTTGGGTGGACAAAAAAGGGTGTATATATGAAGATCGTAATTTTCTTATAAATAGTTCAAAAACAATTGAAGTAGATGAAAAGTATACATATAAAGTACGCCAGAATTTGGAGAAAATGCTTGATGACAAATGTCACAATCATCCGATGGCATTATTGGTGGTGGTTCTGGCGCATGCAGTGAGGTACACAACAACTACATTAATAAAACATAACAAACTCAATATTCCACATGTTATGAATGTGAAATAAACAAAATTATTATAGTTTTACTTACTCAATTAAAGTCAAGAAATATTTATAAATAAATATTCTGGGACATTCCTCACCCACGGCCGTCTGGCCCTAACTAAGCAGAGTGGCAGAGCTTGTACATACTATGGAAGCCGGATAACTGATATAGGTACTTTCATGGAGAAGAATGAAACTAAATTTATAAAATAATATTTCGATGATTTTTTTTCGTGGAGTACTTTGGGATTTTTTTTTGGAATACTTTGGGAATAAGCCCTACATATGCTACTTTTCTTTTGTAAATACATACGTACCTATAGAGATAATTACACCCAGACTCAGGACAAACAGACATGTTCATCCACACAAATGTCTGTCCTGAGTGGGAATCGAACCCACGACCTGTGGCGTGATTGATAGGGTATCTTACCAACCGCGCCACCGGCCCGTCAAATTTGAAACATTTTTTTTTATTTTGCAATGGATGCAATGCAATGCAATGGACTCTAACAAATAACGCGGGGAGGGCGGCCGAAGGCTCGCTGCGCTGCAGTTCGCTACGTGCGTTTTGCCACGGTACCGATACATTGCGTATGAGGTAATCAAACAAATCAGGTTTATTGGATTCCCATAACGTTCCTGAAATAATAATTTATTTATGCCAGAAGGCTGGCAAGCAGGCAGACACGGTCCAACTGATGGTAATATAATACATAACCGGTGGACCTAGAGATTTTAAATTTAGAGGAATTACTTAGTACAATCACGCAAGCAATATATTTGTATCACGTTCTCCAAAACGGCTCTAACAATTTCGATGAATGTTCCAATATATGGGGTGTTTTGCGCCTGATTTCACCGGCCGCTAAATGCGCGTGAATTTTGAATTTATATATGTTAGACCATACGGTCTAACTTGGTCTTTATTTTTTTGACCGCCGCGACCACGATTTATGCGCATGTACTATTGTGGTATGATTTTAAGTTTTTTGACCGCCGCGACCACGATTTATGCGCATGTACTATTGTGGTATGATTTTAAGTTTTTTGAACAAAGACTTACAAGATTAAAAAATTGTAGATAACTACAAAATAATATTGTTTATTAAACATGCTTTACCTATAGCTATTAAATCTTCACTTTTTTACCGTTATATTTCTACGATAGCTCAATGGTAGTGACGTATGACGCAGTGACGAAGGTCGTAGGTTCTTATTCTATAAGGAGTCTTTCGGTGAAGGAAAATATCGTGAGGAAACCATAGTACGGTGGTATAGTATCTTGCTGCGAGCGGCATTCATTTCGCTTTGACCAAACATTAGATAGACAGTTTACGAATACTCTAGAAACTTTTTTCTGTTTTATTACCTATTTTCGTCGTACCTATTGATGAAGCGTTAGTCGTGACGCATTTCATTTGAGTTCTACCAATTCAACCTTACATCATTCAATTCTTACATCGACCCAATTTTACGCAACAACGTTATGCTGTGGCTAAGTATATACCCAGTACCCTAAGTGTAAATAATTGTCGTTAGTAAACGCAAAAAAATACCATAATTTTATTATCACCTTGGCTAGCAAATGGGACGCGTCTCCTAACTACCTACAAAAATAGAATTCCAAAATCGCAAGTCAGGTAAGTCTGACCACAATTTGACCATGGCAAGTGACGATGTGGCCGGTGATGATGGTGGTGGTGGTAGTGATTCACATAGTCTAGAAAGAAACATAGTCTTCAGTAGGTATACATAATGAAGGTAACATTGCAAGGAGGTTTGAATGTGTAAAAAAATTAACAATTAATATTCTGGATTTTATTTCAACACACGCACACACTCATAGTTTATTTTGTACTAGATACATTTTTAACTCCAGGTTTAATAAATCAGTAAAACCTCATTTAAACGCATAGTACAAACCAAAGAATGTTAGGATACCTATGAAAAGAAATGAAATTTTAAGAATCTGAAACAAAAACAATAATGTTACAAACTTAAGACAATTTAAAAGAATAATAATAATAACCAGGGACATTCCTCACACACGGCCATCTGATCGCAAACTAAGCAGAGTTTGTACTATGGATACCAGATAACTGACCAGAAAATCTATTACTTATATAGGTAATTTTTCAATTACGCCCAGACTCAGGACAAACAGACATCCTTCCTAATCCTAATCCTAACTAATATTATAGATGCGAAAGTGAGTTTGTTTGTTTGTTACCTTTTCACGCTTAAACCGTTGAACCGATCTCGATGAAATTTGGTATGCAGATAGCCTATGATATGGAAAAGAACATGGGGTACTTTTTATCCCGGGAAAACACAAGATCCCTCGGGAACGCGGGTGAAACCGCGGGGCGGATACTAGTATGGACATAAATGTCTGTTCTGGCTGAATCGAACTCTCACGACCTGTGGCGTGGTAGGAAGGGTATCTTACCAACCACGCTAACCAACCCGTCATAAACACATAATAATCATAACTTGACTAAACCCGGCTACGCTTCGTTGCGGCTTAATTTCTTAAAAAATATATACATACATAGGTAATATTTAAAGATAGGTACCTTATTTTGCCATTCACGGTTCATCACACATTGGCTATAGGGCATAGTAGAAAATGTTACAGAGTTATACAATGGTACCCAAAACTCTGGTACGAGCCAAAATATAAAATCATCCAACGCTTTACGAAGTCTATACGATGGACGTGTTACAAGATCTCGCATCTGAAAATTCAGAATAAAATTAAATATTGTTATAAAAAAATTTGAACGGAGCTTCGCCGCGAGTAAAGCACAATGTCATACGTAGGTATATGTGAGTAAAATCAGAATGTACCGCCATAACAAATCTTACTAAAGTATAGTTGCGAAACTGTAACTAAAAGTTAGTTAGTATATGTGGTGTTATTATATGTATGTGTGTGAGGCTTCTATTTACAAGAGTGCTGGATCTCATCATGGTGAGTGGTGATTTCAAAATTAACTGGTGGTAGCCATAAAAGTCAACTGAAATCATTATACATATATAATATTTTCAGATGGCAGGCAATATCATATTCTACAAGAACTTACAAATACCGTTACATCTTCATACGTAAATAAAAAAAAACTATAAAATTAATTAGACAGAATGTTAAACGTCCACCGCAGTCTTCTTGTGCGTCAATCCTTTTATAACGATCTTGAAAATATTAAGATTGTATAAAATTGTCAAGGTAACCTTGTAAAGGTCGTCGGTAAACGCTGGATTCCAGCCGCCCAAGACTGGTCCTATTGGAGATTTTTAGGGGAGGCCTATGTCCAGCAGTGGACGTCTTGCGGCTGAGATGGTGATGATTATTATGATAATTATTGTCAAGTTATCTAACCTCAATATAATTATACATCGCCAGATCACTAATTGCAAAAGTATCTTCCCATCTCGTATCAGAGAACTCATTGAATATTTTTGTCAAGTCATCGTTATGTTTCTGGAACAGTTGATCGAGGAGGGCGCAATCTTCAAAGCCTGCATTCATTCCTTGTCCATAGAATGGTACAACTGCATGTGCTGCATCTCCTAGGAGGAGTGCTTTATCGTCCACGTGGTAAGGACGGCACTGTCAAATGAAAAATTTGAATCTTAGTTCATGGATGTAGGGTTGACAATTACTTGGAAGGTGATAATCCTGATCGTTCTCTCTTGATGTCTATTCTGATATTCAGTTGTTAGTTTGTTCAGAATGCCTGGTAAACAGTTTCGAGACCACCTTTGTGAAATGTGTAAGACTCATATTTGTTTATGGATCATAGTAAATTTCAAGTGATTGGGAAAAATCTTTGTAAAATAATAAGCAATCAAGTTTCCTATAACTTATTAACACCAACAGCTCATATACAAAGGAGATTGGAGCCATTGTCTACTGAAGCCAGTAATCTTGACCTACCTATCAATTATCTTTTCGGATATCTAGGTATCCTCACGATCATACACCGAAACAGAAACGTCATTGTTAAGCAAACATTACCTTGATAGCGACCAATGGCGATGGCGATCCTCCAAAGAAATCTTCAATAAGCTTATTGCGTCCTATTAAAGATATAGAATCCGGGAAATATTTCTCAAAGAAAGCTATTAATTTGTCCTTTGTATTAATGCTTTTGAAATGAGTGAATGGCATGAAAAGCGTCACAGTCCAGGAGCAGTCTTGGTTCGGTAATGCTATCATCATAAATTCACCGCGAGGCCAAATGTGTAAGTAATTTTCTGGCATCTGGAACTATACAAATACACCATTTTAGTTTTATATTCATGGAATTTTAGATCGTCGATCTGGCAGGCAACCATCGCTTTATTTAAAAAATAAAAAGTCAAAGTCATAGCCATTTATTCAGTTACAGCCCCAGGATATGAACGTCGAAGATACTGCAGTAAGGTTACCTAAAACTAAGTTAGCTAGTATAAGCTAGTAGTGAAGCATAAATGATAATGATAAATACGCATAAACACAAAAAATGAAAAAAATAACAAGAAAAATAAAAATAATACTAGAATACCTTTAGCTACTTCATCCCTTACTATGATCACAGTCTATGTAACTCTATGTTATGATTTAAGTCTTGCCGATTCATGAGGACACCACACACTAATGATTATGCGAACCCGGGATTAGTCGCTAATAGTAGTACTATTTTACAAGCTTTTATTTAAGTTGCAATGTATGTAATTATGTTTGTTAAGGTGGTATCTTGCAAATCGAATTTCACCCACTTACAGTGGTCAGATTGACTTGATATTTGGTATACATTAGTATATTGAAGACAATGCAAGTACAGTCACCAAAAAAAGCTTGTTTTAAAAAAGATTTATTTAACTAAACCTTATTAAGTAGTATACTCACTCCGCCATCCTTGTCAGCCGGTATGCATAATTCTAAGTAGCCATGTTCGATGTACTTTTGGCTGAAGTCGAAGAGTGGCTGCTTCATCATCTCTTTGCGCACTGCTGAGAATGCACCATCAGCTCCGATGATCAAGTCCGCATTCACTTGAATGATATCTTTTGTATCGGTCCTAAAAAAAATATAGGTGAGGTGATGATAGTCAGAGGTAGCTACCTACGACAGACGACACGGCAAAGGTCGTGGTTCAAATCCTGTAATGAACTTGAGGTGAAGAAAAACAGTGTGGAAATCAAGAGTACAACAAAGTACTCCTGACCTGATTAGCTACCTTCTATAAAGCTAAAAATATTTTTTTTTTATACCACATTGTCGGCAAACAAGCATACTGCCCGCCTGATGGTAAGCGGTTACCGTAAAACACTAAAAACAATTCAAAGCTGAGGATAGCTCAATGGATGTTACGTTGAATGCCGTTACGGAGGTCGTGACTTCGACTCCTACACTGAGCACAGCTTTCAGAAAACAAAAAAATCGTAAGGAAACCATAGTACTTTGTAGTACCCACTTGACTGGCTACCCTTAAGTTGAAAATCAGTCGCTAAACACCTAGGTATATATCGGTCTGTTCCAGCTGCACTTGTAAGCCAGTTCCATTGCGTGCTTACCACCTTGAGCCACAACATCACATACCACAGCGAGATTGTGGTCAAATGCAAGTATATTTACCGTAAAATAGTATAATCTATATCTACACTAATATAATAATAATAATCTAAACTAATATTGTAAAGAGGAAAGATTTGTAGTTTTGTATGTTTGTAACGAATAAACTCAAAAACTACTAGACCAATTTAAAAAATTATTTCACCATTAGAATGCTACGTTATTCCTGAGTAACATGGCCATACTTGCAGGGGTGGAAGTACTCATCAATATGAAAAACTTTTATCATGGGACTAACTCTGAGATCACAAAAAAAATATCAGCTGTCCATACAAAAGTTAAATACCTACTCCACCAAAATGTATGAAGGAACCATTTTATTTTATGCGATATCAAAGTTGGTCCCATAGTAAAAGTTGTTCATATTGACGAGTACTTCAACCCCTGCAAGTATGGCCAGTGACAAAAAAATCACCATATATATAATGTAGGTATATACCTAGTAGTATTAATAGTGCAATCTGTCCAGGAACGTTGTTAATTGCCTATTTTATTCATGATTGTCAGTCACAAGATGGGAAAGTTAACTTACTTTTGAAACGTCAGAGCGCCTTTCTTCAAATTAGCTTCAACTAATTTGTGATTAAAGTGCCTCTCAACGTTGTCGTAGTTCTCCGATTCTAAAAAAAAAAAAACAAAACATGTCATAATAAAACCTCAAATTATAACTACATTTATTAAAGGAAAACAAAAATTTCCTGTAGGTCATGGGTATTTGACGATATATTTTTTCTCTATAAAAGTGACATTTCTTGCAAAAAATATATTATTATTATATTACATTATTATCTTTGGCATCATAGAAACATAAAGATAACATTTTACTAAGCAGTTAAATTATCGTTACAATAACTTACCTTCTACTACATTATATACTTACCTATATTAAACAAGGTACAAATATGAATGACTTAGGGCCCCTTTTTACATTCTATAGGCTTTGATTTAACCACAATCTCACTTTGGTAAGTGATGATGTGGCCGAAGGAGTTAGCACACAAAGCCTAGAAAGAACTGGCTCTCAAGTACAGCTACTGGAAAACACCGGTAGATGTTTGGCGACAGATATTTAACTTAAGGATGGTAGCCAGCCAGAGGGGTATTACAAAATACCCTACCGCTGTGCAAAATATATTTTGTTTCTTTTCTGATTGAGTTATTTAAAACCGATTATAGAGTCTGCTGTTCTATAGTATTAAAGTTCAATGTAGCACAATCAATATCCATTTATATAATCATTATTTTTCTAGGATTGTACTGTGACCACAGTGATCGTCTCAATGAAACAGCCTTTCCTTATATCGAATATGAACATCAAAAGTGAAATAAAACCAATCACAATGAAATATTTACCTTTGAGGAGTAAACTGTTGAGATAGTTTCGTCCCACTGAATAAATACACTGAAAAATAAAGCATTCATTGAAAATTAAATTAAACAAATTACGCAGGATTATTGCTGGTGAATACATCAAGGAAGATTTTAGTCCAGCTATGTTATTCTGTACTAAAACTCTACAGTGAATTCACGAAGCGACTATTTTGTGTCTCACTAGTAAACTCCTGATTACCGAGTTTCACGAGTGAGACAGAGAATAGTCGCTTTAATGACGCAAAATTAAAGTTCTCGATCGACCATTTTCTTTGAGTATTTTTTTATCATCACCTCAAGCATGACGTCCGCTGCTAGACATAGGCTTCCCTAAGGATCTCCAATAGGATTACTCACTTTTCTTATTGTGTTGTCTTGTCTTTTTCTATCGTATAGAAAAAAATACTAAGCATAGTAGCTTTACTTATATGTTATCAAAACACGATACCCACCAAGTCAAAAAGAATTCCATTTAGTAGGTAGTAGGTATTATTGCTGAATAAAAAAAAACTAACAAACCTGACCAGTCCTCGCATCATAAGGTATTACGTAAGTAGAACCATCGAGCCTGTGGATTCTTCGGCCAGTCATTGGTATTCCATGGTCTTCCACCATCTTCGTCTCCAGACCAACATCCTTCAACGCACGTCTTCCACGTATCGATAAGGCAAGGTTGATAGAACGTCCCCTCACTAGTGGGGTGTTTCTTATGTCTATGGAATAACGTAAAATTCTTATCTTATATCTTACTAGCTATTCCCCGCGGTTTCACCCACGTTCCCGGTATATATTTTTTTCCATCAAACATTTTCCTTCATACAAACCTTGTCCTGACAATAACGAACACAAAAGAGTTATCCAATTTGGTGCAGTCGTTCGGATGTTTCACCCGCGTTCCCGGGATAAAATATAGCCCATGTTACTCAGGGATACCTAATAACATTCTAATGGTGAAAGAAATATATTTGAATTTAAGTGAATTTTTGAAATCGTTACAGTAGTTTTTGAGTTTATTCGTAGTATGTTTGTAATATACAAAAATACAAATCTTTACTCTTTATAATATTAGTATATACAGGGTGATTTTGTTATCACTGGCAATACTTGCAGGGGTGGAAGTACTCATCAATGTGAACAACTTTTATTATAGGGCTAACTCTGATATCGCGTAAAATAATATGGTTGCTTCATACATTTTGGTCGAGTAGGTATTGAACTTTTGTATGGAACAGCTGATAATTTTTTCATGATTTCACAGTTAGTCCCATAATAAAAGTTGTTCATTTTGATGAGTACTTCCAACCTTGCAAGTATTGCCAGTGATAACAAAATCACCCAGTATAGATATCTATAGGTAAGTACCTAGATTTAGAGGACATAGGAACCTATTTTGAATAGGGGCGAAAAGCTAGTTTTTTTATGTAGGTACCTAAACAAATTTCCGTTATTTATTGATAGGGAACAAATAAGTGGTTTATCTAGTTTTAAAAGCATTACAATAATCGATTGCCATACATCTCAGGCGTAAATCACAAAATTACGCGGCAGGCCCTTAAAATTTACTACCTATAAAACTAAAACGTGAAAATAAATGAAGAACTTAGTTATGAGAAATTTCGAAAAAAGGTTTCTATTAAGTTGGTTCCTACCTACGCTTTACCTACGTAAAAACGAGTGTCAAACTCTTTCTTCTTATACTCCCGTCTTATTTAATAAACACAGACTAGTGCAAGATTAACTTTAGTCCAAGTATTATGTTTGGATTAGTAAAAATGGGTATTAATAAACATGGAATAAGGAGAGAGTAAGCTAATCTGAATCTACTCTCGGAGTAAAAGTTAAACCATGGCGACAGCTAGTTTAAGGATCGAATAAGCGTAGTGTATCTAAAAAAGTAAGTACTTTGATTGACATTTCGTTACGTCAGAATAGTAGTGTTCGTTTTGTGTTTTATTATTTTGTGAGAAGTGAAATAAAATGATTAGAGACTATTATAGCGATGATAGAAGAAATAAATGAGGTTGAATGCCGGCTAGACAATATTCCATCAAGGCGAGTTAAATTGTATAAAATTCGTTACAATCCGGTTTGTATTCATTTTAATAATTTTAAGATTTTTATGGTTGAAAATAACGGATATCAGCCTGGAGATTCATGAAAAAAAACATTGGCTGTCTGTCACAGTTAGTGCTGCCAACAATAATTTTGAAATTCCGCCGACTATTACGATATTCCGTTAGAAATCCATTAAATCTTGCATTTTTCTCGTCAGTAAAATGCGTTTTTTACTTAGCTAGGTAATTAAAAAGCGAAATAAAAATATAGGTCAAGTTTAATAAAATTAAATGCAACAATCTTTAAAAAGAACCGAAATCTCAATGGGATCTCAGTAATTTCGGATGCAGTAGAAGTTGACGGCAGAGATCGCAGCATTATTTTGCTCGCTGCTACCTTGTCTATGACGTAGTACATTCCCGTACATGTGCAGTATTTACGAAGAAATAACAATTTCGTTTTGATTTTTGAAAAAAAGCAATTAAAATTTGAAATCTAAAAATGAATCTGTTTTTATTTCAATATTTTTTTCTCCTAAATTCCGCAAAAAAATCCGCTAGCCTTCAACATAATATTTATTCCGTTTCTTCATAACCGAATCCGCTAGTTAAGACGGGAAATCCGTTACGTTGGCAACGCTGGTCACAGTCAGTGTCATTTGTGTCGGTCAACTTACTTGGTTTCATTCACCAGTTAATTCCTTTTACTTTTAAATTCAACTGGGTTGCCATAGCTTACACGTTAATCCGGGCGTAAGGAATGTATTGTTAGTCCGAGGTAACTCCATGTTTATTAATAACATTGTTAAAACTAAGTTATTACTTTGTTACTCCGGAATTAACTAGTCCGAGTTTAACTTCGGAGTAAGCTAGGAATACGTCATTTTTATTAATAAGACAGTACAAGAGAAGAATCAGACCAAGACCAATAAATAAATAATTGATTAATCAAAAAAATATATATATCTAGTACAAGCTCTGCTTAGTTTGGGGTTAGATGGCCGTGTGTGAGGAATAATGTCCCAGAATATTTAAGTTTGTAAACTATAATTCATAAATTATCTAGTCTAGAATTAGAATCACTACAGCACGATGGTAGGGTACTTAGTAGTACCTGCCTGCCTGACTACCACCCTCAAGTTGAAAATCTTCCGCCAAACACCTATGGTGTGTTCCGGCAGCTGCACTTGAGAGCCAGTTCATACTAGGCTTTCTGTGCTTACCACCTTCGGCCACATCATCACTTACCATAGTGAGATTGTGGTCAAACACAACAGACATTTCTTGGAAAGCTTTAGCTTTGGATGTAGAAGCAGGTTTAGGTTATAAAATAGGAAATAATTATGAAAATAACTAACTAAAATATTAAAAATGATGTTTAATATTGCAAATGTGTTTTACCTTCACGATATTCATAAAGACGAACTCGATGTCCTCTTTTAGCTAAGTACAAGGCTTCAAGAGATCCCACCTGTTGTTATTACGAAGTTGAATTAACTTTATGGTTATCTACGTATGGAAACCTTATCACCACCAATAGTGAGCAATAAAAACTAGAAGTATTAGACAAGACTTTATTATAGACAAGATATTATTATTAATTAAATTAGTAAATGATTTCCTATTGTGGCGCAACTAAGTGGTGCAACATAAACTGCCGAATCATTTACGTAATAAAATTGAAAAATGATGATTTGGGTGGGCTATATAGGTAATTTGGATGGCTTCATTATAAAGACACATTTAGACGGTGTTTATAATCTAACTAGTAATCAACTATTTGGATATGTCTGCAAACTTAACATCAGGAGCATGCCCAGACAAAACTACACTAACTGTTGTCCAAGCTCCCCAAGTCAGTAACAAATGTCACGGATAGAGAGGAATTTAAAGCATCCAAATTGCACGATATTACACAAAAAAAAACTTAATAAAACTCTAACACCGATTGACAGACAACTCACAGTGTAAACCGGTGAACCAAAAGATTTCAAAATGAGAGGATTATTAGGTAGGTATATCCCTTATGTAGAAATCCCGGGGTGCACTAAGCCTTCCTTAGAGACTTATAAATTCAAGTTTCAACCCCAAGGGGATAAAATAGAGGGGTGAATCCGGGGCGGTAAGATACCAAATTAATAAGGAGCACCTACTTACCAATCCACCACCGACAACCACAACATCCAATCGTTTCCCAGAATGCCCATTCTGTACTGAAGCCATCACAATATCTTTTTACTCCAAAATTTTTTGAGACAACCTTGACGCGGATATATTATGTAGTCAAAATCTAGTTTATATTACGATATTTTTTAATCGTTTCTCGATAACGATGTTCGTTAGATGTCGGCTACAATACAACTAAACCGAAAGCCTCCATGAGACCAGCGACGAGACCGTATAAAATGACGCGACGAATAGATAAGGTTTCCGACGTTCCGTGGCGGTGAATCGTATCATTATTTCATTTGTACCCAGAGGGCGTAGTAATAGACAAATTTGGTACTTAATCACTTAACTATTGAGATTTGCTAAGTGGCTCGCTTGATATAATCTTGATCCAAGACATCGGCATCGATTTAATAGAGATAAATTAGTGCCTACACAAGTATTGGCGCTCAAATATATGATTCTTTATATAATCCATAACAAGGCATATCAATAATCCTAACTAATATTATCCTAACTTCCTAACTATCCTAATCCTAACTTATGAGTTTGTTTGTTACCTTTTCACGCTTAAACCGCTGAACCGATCGCGATGAAATTTGGTATGCAGATAGCCTATGGTACGGAGAAGAAAATAGGCTACTTTTTATCCCGGGAAAACATAAGATCCCTGGGAAACGCGGGTGAAACCGCGGGGCGGACGCTATTTTCTTGATAAATCTGATACTTCATAAGTGCCTGTGGAGGAAAAAAAATGATTAAAACAGTCCGACCGCGACTAGACGTACCTAATATAAAATATTGATCACCTAAATACCTACTTATACTTACATATACTTACCAATATTTTATATAGAACATGGCAATATGAACTAAGTAAGTAATTCAATTCAAAACCGCAGTTTTAAGTTACAACAGTGGTACAATGACCCCATACTCTAATTACTTACAATACCATGAGAAATTGATCGATACTAGGTCGAACTTATTATGCTTGATATTCAAGGGCGGAAAACTAATAAAGGAAACTTATTAAGTATAGATAAAAACCAGCCAAGTGCGAGTCGGACTCCCGCACGAAGGGTCCCGTATCATTATCTATAAAAATTCATTTCTACTCACCAAATTAGTCAGAATCTATGAATATGAACAAAATAGCGGAATCCGTCAGTGTTTCGGTGTAGGGTAAACGTGTGTTTTCGTTCGTGTTGCGTTTCGGTCCGCAATCACGTATTTCGTGCTACGGAGTAGACACTTCCATTTTCCCCCGGATTTCGTAGCGAGAAGAGCTAACGTCACAATTCAAACAAAAGTATCACGTTCCATTTATTACTAACTATAGCTTACCGCCCCGCGGTTTCACCCGCGAACCCCTATGTTACCCCCTTAGAGGTGGAATTTTCAAAAAGCCTTTCTTAGCGGATGCCTACATCATAATAGCTATCTGCCAAACTTTAGCCCGATCCGTCCAGTGGTTTGGGCTGTACGTTGGTAGATCAGTCAGTCAGTCACGTTTTTAAACCCCGACGCAAAAACGATTATTTATTTAGTTTCGGTAAATTTATTTCAAATATTTTTTTGAATGCTTATATTTTTCATTCGACAGATAAGTAGTTGTTTTCGGAGTGGTTAAAGTGTGATTTCTCTAAACCATTACTTTGTGATAGAAAAAAATATAGGTATGTTGCAAGGGTCAAATTCAGAAATTTATAACTTTTTAAAGCAGTTTAAATAAGAAATTGAGACAATTTTGGAAAAAGTAACTAGATAAGATTATTGTAGAGGATTTGCCGACAAATGTAATCTGAATACATTTCTTGTTTTTGTTATATTTTTTTCGTAGCGTGTGCATGAATGAGACCCTCTACGCGTGGAACGTAAATAGAGGTGTGTTTAAAGCCTCACAAAGCTAATAAAAGTGGCGTCAAATTAAAAATAAAATATGTATTGGAAACTTCAAATCTCACACTTTAAAATAACGTAAAATATATTTCACTTATTGCTTTTCTGATGACTAAAAAACAATATTTCTTTTCTGATAAATTCCGCAAGAACACTGATTTTAGGGAGACTGGAGCCTTAAGTACATTAAAATAATATTATACAAATCACACGCTCGCTTAATAAACATATTTTTAGCTTAGCAAGTTCTACTATAGGGAATATGGAATAGATTTTTATTTCGGCATTGGCGTTCAAGTTTGCGGAGTACTCTAAAGCAAATGTTTTCCAATAGTAAGGGGGCATCGAGCTGAATATTTATTAATTTGTAAAGCAAGATTGAATGAACACAATCTCGACGAGATTCCAAGAGTTGTATTTTGTGTCTCTTAGACTAATCAGTATAATCGTATAGATGATCTAAGGCATCGTTGCAATATATATTACCGGTACGGTATTCAAGGCTTTTAACAAATTTCTTCCGAATCCTTTCTATTCTATTTATATGACATTTATAGTTCGGCTTCCACACAGCACAGGCAAATTCAAGGTGACTTCTAACATAACTATTATAGAGAATTTTGTATGACAAGGGATTTTGGAACGGTTTACTAACTCTGAGAATAAAACCAAGTTGTTAAAATGATTTCGCTACTAAATGGGGAATAAATTCTATTTCGAATCCATTATGACACCGAGATCACGAATTTGTGTGACTCTTTTAATAGTTTTATTATTAAGTTTATAGTTATAGACAATAGATTTATTTTTCCTTGTGTAACTGATGATGTAACATTTGTCCGTGTTAAGGAATAAATTATTTTCGTTACAGTATGTCTCCAAATTACTGATGTCATTTTGCAAGAGTTCACATTCATTAGTGTTACAGACGATTCGAAATATCTTGGTGTCATCAGCATACAATAAAACTTTCAATTGTGTAATGTTCATAGAAATGTCATTTATGTACAAGATGAAGCAATTGTCCAAAATGAGATCCTTGAGGAACTCCAGAACTAATGTACTTATTCTCAGATATATAACCAGCTAGCACCACTGATTGTCTTCTTCTTTCTACATAAGATTTTATCCACCGAAAGAGAACACCATGGATTCCTAGCCTCCAAAGTTTAAGCAAAAGTGTATAATGACAAATTTTATCAAATGCCTTAGTAAAATCTGTGTATATTGCATCTACCTATCGATACAATATCCTTTGTCCATGGCATTAAGAATTATATCAGTAAATGTTAAAAGGTTACTGTCAACAGACCTTTCTTTAAAGAATCCGTGCTGATTAGGTATTATGTGTCTCCTTACTACATTACTAAGTTCTAAAGTTACAATCTTTTCTAAAATTTTACTGAATTGGCATAACTTAGATATGGGCCGATAATTTTCTATGTTTTGACTAACGGGCCCCTTGGGTATAGGTGTGATCCATGCTTGTTTCCATATTTTTTCCATATTTCAGGTACTGAGCCTTCATTTAATGAATTATTAAAGATAATAGTAATAGGCAAAGCTAGTGTGGATGCGCATGACTTAATCACAAGCGGATGCACTCTATCAGGCCCAGCACCCTTATATATATATATATTTTACTTTGTATAGGCTTGTGTTTGACCACAATCTCACTATGGTAGGTGATGATTGTGGCCGAAGGTGGTAAGCACACAAAGCCTAGAAGGATCTGGCTCTCAAGTGCAGCTGCCGGAACACACCAATAGGTGTTTGGCGACAGATTTTCAACTTGAGGGTGGTAGCCAGCCTGGCGGGTACTACAAAGTACCCTACCACCGTGATATGGTTTCCTCACGATGTTTTCCTTCACCGAAAGCTCAAGCTCATTGTAGGATTCGAACCCACGACCTTCGCCGCGGCGTCCAACGTCACTACCACTGAGCTGTCATCGCCTCTTATTAACTGACTTCATGTACCTATAGACTTCTCTTTCGGTAACTGAGATGGAGTGGATATCGATAGGAGGATTACAAGGGAATTCGAAACTTTCAGAACTACGTAGGTCATGATTAGATTTTTCAAAAACGGAGTGAAAATTTAAAATAAATAAATCACAAATTTGTTTCCCACTAGTGGTAGAAATGTCTTTATAGCACATAGTCTGTGGTAATATGTTACTTGAGCAAATAGATTTTATGTAAGACCAAAAAAATTTTGTGTTTGATTTTATTCTTTCCTCCGTTGAGGCTATAAAATAAAAATAACATTTATTTTCCATTTTTACAGCTCGTTTTCGTAGAATTTTAAAACTTTCATAGTCAAATGGGTTAGGTACCATAGGACTTCCACAATATATGGGCTTTACGTTTTTCATTAAGTACTCTCCGAAGTGCACGGCTATGCCAGATAGGTACAGAAGTAGACGAGCGAACTTGACGTTTAGCTACAAAACGGCTAATTAGGTCATTAAAAATTTCATAGAACTTTATTACGCAGTCATTTGTATTTAAACTATAGCTAATTAAAAGTAATTTGTGATAAAAATCTTCCTGAGTGAGCGGGGCAATCACAAGCAGTAACATGACAATTGCGACTACATATAACCAAATCTCATATCCTGTTGTGACATTCTTGTAAAAGATAAAAATTCTTGCATAATTTGCGTCGTGTAAGTACCACTTGACATTAAGTGCAGCTCGAGGGAAGTGATAGGCTTCCAATCCGCTTCAGATAAATTAAAATAGCCCACTATCAAGAAAATGTCGTTAGGATTATTGTTAATTAAGTGGTCCGCGATGTCTAAATATGAGGTCAACGCCTCCCTGTAACCTGGCCCATGGGGGATGTAAATACACGAAATGTGAAGAAAACGTTGTTCACATCTATTATTGCTTGACAAAGTTAACCGGTCTTTAATTTCAGAAGTAGTAGGAATAGATAACCAGACACATAAAAAAATATGAGATTTGGTACGAAGTCCCCTTACATTATGATAGTAAATATCAAAAGTTGCTAAAGCCATTGAAAATAATTGTAATACGAGTAAAAATTGTTAATATAAAAGAGTTCCGCAAACTTGAAATATTTTTCCCTAATGTATTGAAAATAAACAAAACAATATCATTTTGTTTAATATTATTATGTAATGTAGGTTGGTGTGATTTTATTTTTTTATATAATAGATAAAACGGTAGCAAATGTTATTGTGAATGATGTAGGTAAACAAACCTAAAAGTATAATGCATTTAATTAGTAAGCAGAAGCAAATACTAATACTTAATGTTACAAGTCATTTAATCTTAGATAGTTCGCATTCGTTTGTAATACATATTATGTACTTTACTTCCATCACTCTTACGTAAAAATATCTTACAGTCACGCACCCAAATGAAACTATAATGAAGGTCATTCTTTAACTGTCTTGCTTGCTTTAGCAATAGCTTATTTTTCGAGTTTAAATGATCACCAACATATATTGTCGCAGCATGTCAGCAGTTGTGAGACCACGGCGAGCCCATATTGAGGCTAGAAGTTCGTTTTTTGCTCGACGCTCAGTGAATTTTACGATAATTGCAGGCGGTTGAATTTTCTTATGAGCATCATTGTTGTTTTGAAAGCGACGCACACGATGAATAGTATCAATATGGGACTCAGGTAGTGCGAATCCAACCCGAGTACATATACTACGAAATATAGTTAATAAGTTTTCTCCTTTTGTGTATGGCACTCCTGATATTTCGACATTATTAAGCATAGAAAATTGTTTGAAACTATTGTTCTCGGCAATTAATTGCTCAATATTTTCGTTGGTCTCACTGAGTTTGTTAGGGAGGATTTATATTAACGAAAACTTATTTTCAATGGCAGTAATTTTGTCTCCAATTTGTAATAATAATTACAGCCTATATCTGCCCACTGCTGAGCACAGGCCTCCTTTCACGAATAAGGGTGAAAGGGGAATGGGCAAATACTCCACCAAGCGTGCCCACTACGGATTGGTGGAGGTAGGCTAGTGGTCAACCTACTGTTGGAGTTGTCAGGCCACCTAGGAGGTCTCCAACTAGCTCAACGGCTTAACGACTATCACAATTAAGTTATAACCGGGACCAACGGCTTTACGTGCCTTCCGAAGCACGGAAACGCTCAAGATGAAATACCACTAGGCGGTCACCCATCCAGGTACCGGCCAGACTGGACGTTGCTTAACTTTGCCGATAAGTTAAGAACGGCTAATCAAGCTACGCCACGAGCGCTTCAGAAAATGTTTCAGTAAGGGTATTTATCTGAGCTCTAATTTCCGATGTCACATCCTGGCGTAGTTTTTGCAAATAATCACTTTGTGTTTTACTAAAAGATGTAAAGAAAGATATCATATCCTTACGGAATTCAGGTAATTCTCGTATAATATCGATGTCACTGTCAGGTTGCTTTCGTTTGCGAAAAGTGATCAGCTGGTCAGCGTCACACAGCGTTGACAGTTCAGGATGAGATCCACTCATTACGAAGGTTTTAGTGGTGGTTTTGGAGGTGAGGAGGGAACCACCCTTAACAGGCGAATGGGTAAATCCGGAACTGCCGCTATTCATTATTACACCTCGACACAAATCGGGACACAAAACGAAGTCTGCACAAGTTATTCACAAACAGTTATCAACTTTATAAATGTAGGTAGTTATCGAGATTTACGAGTGGCTCACGATACGCGACTGCTTCGCAGTTTTCGACGGCGCAGTGATAAAGGCTGAAACAAAGCAAAGTATAAAGTATCTTCTATATTAAGACATTAATATCACAGCACTAACGAAATAAATGGATTGAGGACTAAGAAAAAAACTTAATATGATACGTATGTACTTAATAAAACGTTAGGCTAATAATTAGAGCGGTCCCCCGGACGCGACAGCATTTAATCAAAAAATTTCATACGTACTTACGTAGGGTCATAATTTCAAGGTAATTTTTTTCTTTTTATAGGGTTTCACGTTTATTATTATTATTTGTATATACAGATTACTTTGGTGGAAGAACGTTAAATAAAATAATTCCAAACATTTCAATGAGTTACTGGCGGAAATAAAGCTAGTTTTTTAAATAAATTAATTTTAAAAAAACAGCAGCTTTTTGACCGTCCAAAAAAATGTATAAATAAAAAGCTATAGAGCTATGTTAAGAAGTCAAGTACCTTCAATTCTGAGATAAAGTTCACAATTACTTGACAACAATCAGAGGTACCTACCTATACCTATAATGAACTCTTGGTTGTAATAAAAAATATTAAGTTCATAATAAACATTTATTCTTTCACTTATATTAAATCTTTTAATCTAATTCAGAAACTCATATTACTGGGCATAGACGAAATATCTTCAGAAGGACTCTGGCTTGAACTGAAAGAACTGAGTGTTTCTCGCGTTTCTTCTTTTATTTTAAGTTGATCAGTACTCGAAAGAGGCCGGGAGAGTAGTTTGTCTTTATGGTCTTTATCTTTCGATATTTTGTCTTTACTGCTGTGTTTGTGCTTATGTTTATGTTTGTGCTTCTTCTTATCCTTCTTCTTTTTCTTGGCCTGAAATTTGTAATTGATTAAACGCGTAATATCGATGGTAATAATTTGTGACTATACAGGGTGATTTTGTTATCACTGGCAATACTTGCAGGGGTGGAAGTACTCATCAATGTGAACAACTTTTATTATAGGACTAACGCTGATATCGCGTAAAATAATACGGTTGCTTCATACATTTTGGTTGAGTAGGTATTGAACTTTTGTATGGAACAGCTGATAATTTTTTCATGATTTCACAGGTAGTCCCTTTATAAAAGTTGTTCATTTTGATGAGTACTTCCACCCTTGCAAGTATTGCCAGTGATAACAAAATCACCCAGTATACACGGTTACAAAAGTGAAGATTTATGTAGAATTATGTACTTTTTGGTCCCTAGTAGCCGATGTTGTTCTCCATACCATAGGCTACCTACGTACCAAATTTCATCGCGATCGGTTCAGCGGTTTAAGCTTGAAAAGGTAACAAACAAACTCACTTCCGCTTTTATAATATTAGTTAGGATAAGACACCACAATAGTACAATTACTTATATGTACTACAATAGTATAATTACTGCAAATAATTACAGCGATGATTTTCGGCTGAAACCATGGGTGATGCACGGACAGATGGGCGGTTAAACATAAATCAAATAAATTTACAATGCTTTGCAACATTTTTAAAACAACTTTAAAACATTTTACTAAGAGTGTTTCCGTACTCTTAAGTTTAAAAGTCTATAATGGTTCGTTGCCACAACAACCCAGTCAACGCCACATTGAGCAAAAATAACTCTTGGCTCATTTATTATTACAAATTATAGATGGCACATGATATATTGTTATTTGTATATATAATAATTACCTTAGGAGCACCCATCTCGTCCTTGATATCGTGCCGGAACATACCCGGCTCAAAGCCAATCGGACCAGAAGTGCCCGGTATGCCGGGGAGTGCAACGGCGTTGTCCGATATATACTCGCGTTTTGAGTCGTCCTGTGAATAAGTAATAAATGAAGTAAGTAAGTATCTAAGTATATATCATCACAGTTAATGAGGTTAACCACAAATATAATACTCGAAAGAAAAATCAAATTTAAAATCAACCACTATATGGTGCAAAATTGATTGCAGTAGTCTCCTGCTGTCTTTTTTATTGATTGATTTTTGCCGCGTGTCGAAATGACATCAACTGTTCATTCATTCATAAATCATTAATACGTGGAATTACAATACAATTTGTTCTAGAACCTATGTATCGTTTATGGGTTAATTTTGAATTTATAATTACGTTAATATTATGATAATCTTAGTCTGCGGTAACATAAATTAAATAAAAAGAACACGAGAGGGTTGCAGATGCATGAACAGATTATGACTAGAAATTGGTACTACCAACCATCGTACTATTGTATCCTAATAAAAGAACTAGCTTCCGCCCCGCGGTTTCACCCGAATACCCGAGGGATCTAACGTTTTCCCGGGATAAAAAGTAGCCTATAACCTTCCGCGATAAATGGGCTATCCAACACAAAGATTTTTTCAATTCAAACCAGTAGTTCCTGAGATTAGCGCGTTCAACCAAACAAACTCTTCAGCTTTATAATATTAAATATAGATATCCAGCAGTGAAGATTATACTCACACTATACACCCGTATAGGCATCTCGTTTGGCACTGACGTGACATCTATCTTTATGTCTTCTTCTTTGATGGCCGATAACGGCACGGGCAGTATTTCGTCCATAGGAATATCTGGCCGTGGCCTTTCTACTAACGGGGGTACATTGAGTTCCAAGTCTGTGAGCGGGGCTAGCTCCGTAGGTTCGTATTTTATCTAGTGAAAAAATTAGGGTAAATTAGTAAGTTAAGTGACTGCAATTTTTTAAATCCTGCAAACGCTTACCGTTCTCAAAAAAAAAATAATTAAAAAAAACCCTTTTACAAGGGACAATCTTCCTTTTTCAATAACTCTTATATTTTGAGAACTGATAGATAATAAGCTAGTTAGTAATTAACTTAACTGGTTTCTTACATAAGATCAGTGTAAAATTTTGTTTTTAAATAATCCTGCTTATTTTCATGTACTCACATCTTCCACCTCCTGTTTAATAACAGGCTTCATCTCCAGTTCCTTGAGCCGCTCCCTTTCTTTCTCTTTCTCACGTTCCCTCTCTCTTTCCCGCTCTAGTCTTTCCCTCTCCTTATGGTGCATCTGTTTCATCATGGCCTGTATTTCAGGTAGAGGAACGCAAATAGGCCTCTTCAGTCCATACAATGTGTAGTAAAGATCGACGAGATCACATCGTAGTCTCGCGTCGTTCGATAGATTGCAGTTTATATTGGTCCATAACCTAACAGAATTTATTAATTGTATCAGAACTATGTATAAACACACAGTAACAATCTTTAATTAGATATTTAATTTTCTGGGCAAATTCCAACGGTATTTTATTTAGAATTTATATTAATTGTTTGTTTAATATCATTGCGATGCACAATTTGAATTACACATTAATTATATGTAAACTTTACCTTTTAACTGTAATAACAAACAGCAAAAGTAACATAAAATCAGACAGTAATATAAGATTTTATCAACTAACCTGTGTACAACCGCCTCAGTGTCCAACCTATGTCTTTGGGCTCGTTCAAATGGTGGCATATTGATCAGTAGTCTCGCCAAGCCGTGCCTCACTCCAGGATCGGGGTCACTTTCCACAGCGGTTAGTAGAGACGACAAGTCTTCTGGCTTGCCGTCCACGCGGACGAAGTCTACTAGGCACTCGAAGGCTGCCAATCTCACGTCTGCATCGCAAGTTAGGAATTTAATAAGTCATATAAAGAACAAGTCCTGACTGTGTGATTGATTGACTGAGTGGTTCGCCTTATGGAGTTATTCTTTTTGTAACGGACTGTACAGTCACGAGCATAAATATGTACACACTTCTAAATTCTAAAGCGTATTTTTGTGAAATATCCATAGACAACCTTGAGATAACACCTATATCATAATAGTATTGGTTCTATAATACTATGATCGTAACATCATAAAATTTCAATGAGTACTTTCAGAGAAAATTAAGTATCAAAAAAAATAATTGAGTATATATTTATGCTCGTGACTGTACTAAAGATTTTCCGAAATACAGCCCCTAAGGGCGTAAAATAGGGGATCATGGGTTTTCACCCATGTTCGCGGTTTCCCGCGTGGCAGAAAGAATAGTATGCATCCCTGACAAAGAAAGCTCTTTTCTTGGAAGGTTTCCACAAAAACAAACCATGAGAATATGCAATAATATACACTGACTTTTAATTTGACTGCATAGTAGTTGAATCGCGCAACCATATCATAGTTCACACCTACATTATAAAATGAACTTTATATGCATTGCATAGAGTTGTAAAAATAATGCTATTTTCAAAAGGATTTCACAACAGGTATGGCAAATAAGTTGTTAAATTGATTAATTAGTTATATGTAATTACTAGCTGTTCCCCGCGGTTTCAACCGCATTTTTTCCCATGTGTTTTAATAGTTATCCTGCTATTCGGGGCGGAGACGGGCCGGTTGGCGTGGTTGGTAAGATACGCTATCTATCACGCCGCAGGTCGTGGGTTCGAATCCCACTCAGGACAAACATTTGTGTGCATGAACATGTCTGTTTGTCCTGTGTCTGGGTGTAATTATCTATATATGTATGTATTTACAAAAGAAAAGTAGTATATGTAGTATATCAGTTATCTGGCTCCCATAGTACAAGCTCTGCTTAGTTTGGGGTCAGATGGCCGTGTGTGAGGAATAATGTCCCAGACAAATCCAACAAATCAAAGATCATAAAAATCGGTCCAGCCGTTTTTGAGTTATAAATATATCTTGCAGTTTCTGGCTATAACTTGCCAATGCTAAATTGATCAAATCTTAAACCAACGTATTCTCAACACATACCAATGTACTGTCCATATTGCGCATACGCCCTAAACGTTGTAGGTATACTGGGCAAATGTCCACACTGCTGCAATCGTCGGATTGCACGGAGGCAGCTCACTGACACTGTATTTTTATAACATGGCAACACTTTCTCTAAGTTGAGAACTCGCGTTATCTCCTCTAGAACTAATCTCGTATCAGCTGAGAGTGATTCGGCTGTTATCGGGGCACCCTGTGAAAAGAATAATATTCAGCTTATAATCATCCTCTAATAAGTACTGGAACCTTCTTTTTGCTTCGGATCTTTGCTTCACTAGCCTTATAGGTCTCCTACCCCTCCTCCTTATAAATGTAAATCAAGAAACTGTAATAACCAGTGTTAATATCTGTATTAAATGTACAGAATTTTATTTAGAAAGAAAGAAAGAAACCGCACAGTATGTCCCAGCAGTTGCACTTGAGAGCCAGTTTCCTTCTTGGCTTTGTATGCTTACCACCTTCGGCCTTATAATCACTTAATGATTAGATTTTAATCAAATACAAAAAAACATCGTATTAAAAATAATAAATTGTGTTAATCGAAAATAAACCCCTACATCATAAGGCTAGGATCTCATTTTCAAAGTCAATCAACACAAGTAAAGATACTTACAGGTTGCAACACCGATATCACGGGGGTAATGGTAGCAGCGAGGGCGTCAACTAAAGCCGCTTTGTAATAATTATCCGAATAATGATTTTTAGAGTTGTCATTGTATTTGAACAGATCTAGTAGGAATCTGACCACTTCTGGTGGACATATGCCGTGTATGTTCCGGAGACCTGAAAAAAACATGTTCCCTTTAAACAAGAGGTATAAAGGCGATAATCCAATACCAGTGCCCCGTGCAGATTACTTTCATGCCTTTTAATTTTGGGGCAGGTTCTTTCACGGAGTTATTAAATTTACTATGAAATCAACCCGAGTTTGATTGTACAATACATAACGGAACATGAATTTACTCTTTTTTTTGATTCGTAAAACCTAAAAATCTTCAAGACACTAAATAGATTTTCAAACGGACTGTAACAAACTTATTTCAAGTAGCAAAAACGTTTAACGAACCTGCCATGGCAACCGGAATGGTCTTCTGCAGGAAATAATGCTGCAAGTTGTCGAACATGTTCTGTTTGATGATATGCGGAGCTGCGAAGGAGCCGAACAACTTGCGAAATATCGTGAGCATCGCCGGCGGCCCAGCCCAAGAACTTATCATTGCATTTGCCACCTACATAAAAATACATTAATTGATAATTATCTGATCCGAATGGCATATTCGTGATTCTATAGATCGACTGTCATTGAGTTAAAAAAATCTAGAAATTCATTTATCAGGGCAACCCTGCGAGCAATGTTAAAACATCGCTAAATTAGGGTTATATATAAACTATTATTATTTATCTGGAATTTCATTCTGTGTCAGATTTATTTACTAATTGATGATGCATTTTTATTTTTAAAATCAAATCTGGGATTTAGGCTGATGTTCACCATTGTGTCGTGCTTAATCATCGTTAATACGAAATAGTCATACATTTCAATAACACACTTTGGTTAAACGGCTGATTAACCTTTAATTTAATGACCACAACATACCTTGGTCAAACAATGTGCTGCCCTACATCGAATCTTGTAGTAAGTCTGTTCATTTTCAATAGTATCCGTCAGAGCTTTCCTTGTCGCCGGCTCGGGGTAGTTATGTAACGCGTCTATAGCCTCGCTCTGGGCGGTGACGTCACGCTCGTGACGTAGTTGGTACTGCCACTGGTAGTCAGGCTGGGATATTACAGTGCCGCGCAACAGTGACATCTCGGGGTCGAGACGGATCCAAAGGACTGGAGAGTCACTATAAAAAAAGCGTTCATACTCAGAATTGACAATACGCACATAAAATGTAGTCATTATGGTATTTTTGATGTGCATTTAAAAACCATAGCATGGTGGTGCTAATCACCTACCGGTGCATTCTGACCGCTATACTTGAGATTTATTGCTACTGAGATGTATAACTTATTTGAATAGGATAAAGACGATTATTATGTGACGTGGAAGTAAACTTGAGCATGCACGACCAGTCCGTTCTAACTGTTACGACCTGGTGTATGTAATGTAATGTAAAGAGTAATTAGAAAGACTCACTCCATAGCAGACAGATCCATATCAACCTCCTCTCCGGTACACAGCGGTATCTTCTTCTTCTTGTTCCTCCTACTCTTGCTGTGGCATGTGATGTCCGCTTTCACCACTGTGTTCTCTATTTGCAAAGTGTGTTTGAATGTGCCGTCCAACTCTTGTAGTTGGACCAATAATGGGCCAACATATTTGCGTATGCCACGGTCGTGGACGCAGTCTTGACGGATTTCAAGTTCTACAGTATTTCTGTAATGATTTATGGGAAGATATTTGAATATATTGTCTGTAGGAGTTATGAATTCTATTTATATCAAAATCAAATCCGCCAACTTCTTCATTATTTTTAAACATTACTTCCAAATTGACGTGCCGGTTGGCGTGGTTGGTAAGATACCCTATCTATCACGCCGCAGGTCGTGGGTTCGATTCCCACTCAGGACAAACATTTGTGTGCATGAACATTGAGGGGTCAGATGGCCGTGTGTGAGGAATAATGTCCCAGAATATGTCCCAGAATATTTAAATTAATAAGATATTCCAGGCAGGTATTTTAACTTAGCTTTAATAGGGTTTTCTACACTTATATCATAAAGATGTAAAATTTGTTTGTTTGTTCTTTGTATTTAGGATAATACTACTATAACTACTGAACTGATTCAAAAAAATCTTTCACTAATAGAAAACTTGACAATCCCCAAGTAATATAGGCAATTTTTATCCCAGAAACGCGAGTAAATCCACAGGGGACAGCTATATTAAATAATAATATGATAGCTCACCTTTTCCTATTGAACACAGATGTGAGTTGAAATTTAGCGTGACCACTAGTGCGCACCCATTGGTCAACGAACACCGCCATATCTTTGCCAGTCACAGTAAATATAGCTCTGACAAATAAGATGGTCGACAACAGTAATTGGCCCCATTGACCGCTACCGATTTTTGTATTGGCCGCGCTATTTGCAAGTGAAAGTTGTTTATTGAACACTTGGAGGAGCAACTCTTGACCAATGCGCTGTTCCAACATACGAAGTACTAAGTGGGACTTTTTCCGCATAATCTAAAAAACGTTTTAAGTGCAATATTATGAAGTATATTTTGTATTACCACATTTATATTGCCAAAAATAAACATTTAAAATTAACATTATTTTCATGTTACTGCTCCTAAATTAAATTTTGTACACCAAATTAAATCTAAAATCTTATAATGCATCCTTTACGTCACTGGTACGAAAATATGTGACACCCTACATCTACAAAGCTATATTTTTTACTGATCGGTAAAGTGACCAATTTGTGTGAATGAACCTTTTGAAACGTTACAATTCATTAAAATATCCATTTACTTAAAGTTAAACAATTAAACTTACCTCAATGTACCTCGGCGACATGGTATGAACATTTCGGACGGGGAAATAGAACACGTCTTTTGGTTCGATTCGGGCGCCGCTAGCTGGCAGCTGCCACGGATCTAGTACTATACCACCGTATTGCTCTTCATACGCCACAACCTAAAAAAAAATACATTTACTAACATTACATCGGTGTAAGTTATTGATGTACTTGTACGTATTATTATTAGTACACGTTCCGTGCACCAATTGGTATTTTTTTTTATGCAAGAAGCCTGGCAGGCAAGCAAGTAGCTGGTCCACCAGATGGTAAGTGGCTACCGTCACCTATGGACATTAGCAATACTAGTGGGATTGCCAATGTGTTGCCGACCTTTATAAAGCCTAGAAGGCATCTAGCTCTCAAGTGTAGGCGCTTGGCGAAAGATTTTCAACTTGAGGGTGGTAGCCAGCCAGGCGGGTACCACAGCGCAACCGTACCTTAGTTGAGAAAATTCTACACAATAAATAACATTTTGTTTACTACCCACACATTCATAAGCAAGAATTTATAGTGGTATATATTGCATTTTTTGAGAAATTGTATGTACGTAAAAACGTTTTACCTTACATTGATCTTTTTTATAAAATTAATGGAAGATCGATTAAAATTATTATAAGAAAAATGTAGCAACCTTTCAAACCCTCACCTCTTGTAACTCCTGATGTATCCAATACCTATACTCATTATTCCCAAAACACTTTTTAGAGTATAATCCACATAGATAATCAGGTATTCCTTTAGCCAGCCACAAATCTGACCAGTTCTGCATAGTTATAAAGCATCCGAAGAACTGTTCCGCTACAGCTTGCGCCATTGCTTTACGACTGACATATGTTTGGTCTATAATAGCTATAGAATGTAGGAGATGGGTACTCAGTATTGACATTGTGGTATAAGCTGTGGCATCATCCTCCGTCTAAAAAAAAAATATTTTAGTAAAAAGTTCATTATAATACAAGGTTCAATAAATATCACCGAATGTGTTTATACCCTATATTCACGCTGTACTCCTTTTCCTTTTCCATTGCGAGTGACTTTGAACTTGTGAGACAGAAATTTACACAATAAAGTATCAGTTTATGAAATTGATGAATGAAATAAGCAACAACACAGATAATTGAGCTATTTAATAGCTTAATATGAGGGAACATCAAAAAGCTAGCAATTATGAATGGTGAAAATGATTGACAGGCTCTTTGCCTAAACAGAAATGGCATCATAAACAAAAGCGAAATAATTTTCCGAAATTTGAACAACATGCAAACAGAGAATGAATTACTGAAATTCAATAAGAATCGTACAAACAAATCCAGAGCTAATCAATAAATAAAGTACAAAAATAACGTGCCAATAAATGGTGATGAAAATAACATTTCATATTGAAATGAACATAAAATCGTAAATACTGGTGACAATTTAGTTGTGCTCGAAACTAAACTAATCTTAATTTGACAGGACTAAAAATATGTCTGTCCCTTTCCCACCATATGAACATGATAGAGATAAGATAACACATTTTTAGTCCTGTCAAATTAAGTTTAGTTCTGTGTGCACAACCAAATAGACACCTATATTTCATTGAGTATGTACGGTCAGCAACATAAGTAGCTGAACAGAGACAAATTTACAAAACATCTATACACTAAAACTATCCATGATGTATACATTTATAGTAAGTAGGTTTTTGAAGACATACATTTTTAAAACACCACTTTATTTTTCCATATTATGGATACTTATAGTGTACAAGTTCTTTGTAAATTTGTATCTGTTCAGCTACTTATGTTGCTGACTGTTCATCAAAAAAACTTATGAACAGAATGTGTTGACTATTCAAATAAAACAGAAATAAAAACGAAAGCTGCATGTTTCTGTTCAGCTCATTTACATGTTGCGCTTTCATAAAAAATTGATAATCTCTAGTAATATAGTATAGAATACTTACTTCATCCACAAAAACTTGCTTATAGCATGGATATGGATATCTGATTGACAGTGTCTCTTCATAGAACTCAAAGGCTTCATGTAGGTACCGGACAGTATTCTTTAATATGTGCATGAGATTCGGCAGACAATAGTGAGTCACTTCATTCATGAATGGATCTATGTAGGTTTCAAATGGTCTGTAAAAATAAATGTTATGTCTTTCGTTCTGCCTTTTTATCCGTCTTAAAAACATTGATAAGCACTAGACAGTCATCAATATATTTTGGGGTACATTATAATTTATTTTCCAAGCAATTACATACCCAATAGCTAAAGCAATGTTCGGCGCACACGCAGGCGTATTAACAAGGTAATGGAACGTCTTCCTCCTATGATCAGGAGTGTACACAACATCCACAAGCTCTCCACACGACACTGCTGTTAGAGTCTCATCTACTGTGAACTCTAGTTTCCAAGTACATGGTTCAGCGAAGCTGTCAACACAAGGGAACCAGAGTCGTGCTGAGTGACCATATGTAAACATGTGGGCCGATTTCTGGAAATAGACATTTTTACAGTTAGTTAGTTTAGTAGTGGTTTAGTACATGGCCATCTGGGAGATGATTCTGTAAGCTTAATGTAATAAACTTGATGATGAATTCACACTGTCATTATACTTTGTCTTTCTCTTTAACTAAGCAATTAGGTGAGAATTCCGCTGTCCGCGTCATACTTGCGGGAGTTCATCGACGAATTTTTTGAGAGGATGCAGAGCTTTATCCTGAGCAGACAAAATGTAAGTGAATATAAATAAATGGGGATAAATGTAATGACCACCAAAAAGAATGTTGTGACCATAACCTCTATTACCTTAAAATGTGTACCTACTATCACACTATGAAACCAAATTTAGTAAATTGATCTCCAAATTACGATTACTTACATAATGTGAAAACATTGTACATGTAACTTCTAAAAACTCTTCTTATTCAGAAACCACCCGGATACTAAAGATTAGGGGCCGTCCATTAATCACGTGAGGCTAGAAAGGGCGGGGAGGGGGTTCGGCAAAAATCACGAAATATCACAAGGGGGGAGGGGGGTGTAGTAAGATATCACATGTATTTATTTTTTCGTCAAACGCGCGATTTCTAAAGCGAAAAGCGGCGTGTAGTGTGACCTTGACTCGCCGTTGCCAGGCAACGAAGTCCCCGCGCGCTGCGATATTCTAGAATAATATAAGATTATACTTTATCCTACTGTATTTAAAGATAAATATTCTAAAAATTTTAAGATTCTTTGTAGGTACAAAAAAATAGGTAGGTAAACGTGATTTTTAGGTTTAGTCATAAACCTCACCACGTATCACCAAGGGGGAGGGGGTTCAAAAATGCAAAAAAAAACATCACGTGATTAATGGACGGCCCCTTAGAGGTGTATACACGCCATACACTTCGTTTTTTTTTAACCGCAGGATTAAAAAATCATAAGTTGGTTGCTTTAAGCAGGATCGCAAGTTCTCACACTAAACAGTCATAAACTACGTAATATAGTTTAACAAAGTCAAATGCTTATTGACAACTTTTCACTCCTTACCTCAGTCAAACTTCCCTCACCCTCAGGCACAACAAAGTGCATGCCTCCCTGAGGTGACTCCAATGAGAACTCAATGCCGATACGCAGTCCTCGGCCCTCACCCACCAAGTGTGCTGCATCCTCTGGCACTTGAACATGAAGCTCACCAGAGTTGTGATCCGGGTCAATCTTCTGTGCTGCCGCTAAGTGGCATTGGGAGAATACTTCCAAGGATCGCCTGTTAGGTGTATAATATGTTAATAGATTTCAATTAGATAGATAGATTTATATTTTCATAGCATTTTATTTATAAACATGAAAAAAATTATATAATATTCTGATACTCTTCCTACATCACCTACACAAAATTTTTGCTAATATTTCAATAATGTACTGGTTTTAGAGTTTTATTATATACTAGCTGACCCGGCGAACTTTGTACCGCCTAACAGTCGATTCTTTTTTTTTCCATTATCATGTACAGAAAGCAGCTCTATTCAAACTTGCACCATTATTAGTCGAATGTCGCGCTTCACGGGTCTGTCTTAACCGAATTCTTTCACGTTCATTGCGATCTTCATGTTTCTGGGCTGTACAATTAGATTGATAATTAATTTGATTCATTGCATTTCGGATTCTTCTGCCTAAATTTGTCCGCTGCCATATTGAGTATAAATAAGTCACAAACACAACACTTTTTTAATTTTATAGAAATTTGTAGCTTCTCTCCGTAAGAACCATCCTCGTACTTCAAGGAATATTCTTAAAAAAGAATTAGCAAAATTGGTCCACCCGTTCTCGAGATTTGCGCTTAGCAACACATTCAGCAATTCATTTTTATATTATAGAAGATAATTAAATGATTAAATAGCTTGAAAACAAAAATCAACCCATGTTCATAGTTTAAGTTATTAGTTACATTCTGAAAAGCATATATTAGACCTCATCTTTTTTTTTTTATATATATATAATTTGTACTGCAATCTGTCTATGGAGACATTGAGCAATAGGTGAGCATTTGATCTTATAGACTTGCGAGGTACTCATCCAACGACAAGTCCTCATTTAATGTTGCTTCAAAGTAGGTCTTGAGGTACTCTTCTTTTAAGTCTTCATGCTTTTGGGATCTGTTGTTCCACCTCATCTTGCAGTGATAAATGTTGATGTGACCATAGATAGTAAGCAAACAAATCATTGTAGAGAACTAGCTCTTACATGACTACATTAATTTAAGGACTTTGATTGTCAAGATAAGTGAACCGTCCAATGAGAGCATCTCATATTTATATTTTTTTATGACTTTAAAAATGCATTTTCTCAAATAGCAGAGAATCATCCTAGCTTGCTCATTAGGATGATTCTCTTGAAGGTTTTGGATTTTTTCTTCAGTGTAATAATGTTGGTGTATTTCAGCATTTTTGATAAACCCAATGAGGGAACATAATGCTATTGTGCTTTAAGAACATATAATGCATTCTGTGCAGCATAAAGATGCTAGAATTACTGGTGATGATAATTATAAGATCATCAAATAGAAAAATACTTACGTATTAGGGTCAGCTTGACATATATCCAAGAATGGATCACAATACTGAAAATTGGCTTCATACTGGTCGTTCAAGCAAACACGGTAGATGCGACACTGTTTAGCATTTAGACGAATGAACCGTAAGTTATCTGTTAGGGGTACAACTGTTAATTCCACGAATCCCTGTAAAAATAAACAAATTTAAATCACAAGCTATTAACGTGTATCTATATGATAATAGCATTTATTTACACTATACATTAGCAGGTAGTACATCAAATAGCTTTAACAACTCCGATAAAGTTACCAATGGGTAACTTAAATCCTAAAACTTACAATGATACTTCTTCTCTCAAAACTTATTCCAGTCAAACTCAGGATTTGATGAGCTGTAACAATTAAATTCAATAATAAAATAAAAAGTAATAGTGAATTACTGCAGACTTGGTAAATAAATAAACTGATACTTATAATTTGAATGGGCGACAATTATCACCCGTGCGTTCCTTCTTCATGGTCTTTGAAGGTAAATTATTTTATTTTATTCATAACTACACAACAAATGAGCTTTATTCTTATGATTTTGTTTTACTAATTTTTTAGTTAGTAAGACCATAGATAAATATTATACGTTAGACTTTTCAGACATTACTGTCAGTTAGTGATGCGACTCGAGCCGTTTTTTACTCGAGTGAATTTGTTAAACTCGTATTCGAGTGAAAAAATGTCCCAGAATGTCCCAGAAAGTTTACTTGAGTGACTCGAAAACTCGAGTTGAACAAAAAAATCAGTAATATTGTGTGGATTACGACTCAGTTACACACTAAGGCATGTGGTAAGCACGGTGTGTGCTGATTTTCAGAACGGATTTTCAGTCGAACTCCATTCGACACCTAAAAGTTAAAGTACCTACATACAAGAAAAAAAAACAGATGAAAAAAAATATACAATTTAAAAAAATAGGCAAAAATTATTATTACTTTATGTCCATTCATCTATATAACCTCAAATTGTTTATTTTATAACTGATCCTGATACTTTCATATGGTTATTAGCAATGCGATATCAAAGTTGGTCCCATAATAAAAGTTGTTCATATTGACGAGTACTTCAACCCCTGCAAGTATGGCCAGTGACTAAAAATTAACCTGTATAATCTTTACTTAACATGATAAAGCTGAACAGTTTGTTTGTTTGTTTGAACGCGTTAATCTCAGGAACTACTAATTCGAATTGATTTTTTTTTTAGTGTTGGATAGCCCATTTATCGAGAAAGGCTATAGGTTACTTTTTATCCCGGGAAAACCTAAGATCCCTCGGTAGCGTGGGTGAAACCGCGGGGTGGAAGCTAGTTTTCAATAAAATGGATTTATGTTTACATTGTAAATGCAAACAAAAAACGGTTTTTTAGAAATCGATCTTTAAGACCTCGATTTTTTGTGAATCGATTCATTAGGTTACAATTGGAATCGATTTAAAAAACGAACTTTTTCGGAAAGAATCGCCATGCCTATCAAAGGCGTATGTATGCGTAGGAGGTAACTAGTATAGCCAGCTCTTATGCAAATTGTAGCCAGCCAGCCAGATTGCCAAAATTTATTCTAGCCAAGGAACTTATGTACAAGTTCCTTGATTCTAGCCCATAATGTTGCTAGAAGTAGCTAAAATAAAACAAAAAATGCAAATCATTACTTTTATTAAAACTAAAATAAGTATTACATTATTCTAAATAAAGATACATATAATTTACTAACTGTGCCCTGTGGTTACACCCACGTTCCGGTTAGCTATGTATATACTAAAAAAATATAATTAAATGCAATAGGCTTTTCTCTTAGGCTATAGGACTTGGAAGCAGTTTTTAATTACTTAGCTTTTACCTACATATTGAAATATCGGTATTTTTGTCTCGTTATATCGATACTGTTATAAAATACAAACATATTTTTAAATAAGTAAGGTTGAAACGAAAAGATACACGATATATATCGATATTTTCAAAAAAAAAACTCCTGGTATCGTAAGTGTACACAGGCGGGGAAAACACCTTTATCATCATGTGGACCAAAGACTACAGTATAAACTTAGAGAAGATGGACCTTCTTGTTGGTTTCGACGCAAACCAAGGATCTGGAGACGATTTCAATTACACAAAAATCAAAATACATACATGAGTGATGTCGTCGAAGCATGCTTGAATCTTCAGTGATCTTTTTTTCTTCTTGAAGGGGTTATGAAATCACACTAAGCATTCTACTCTTAGTGTACTTTTCAATCCCATTGGTATTGGTTTGATGTTCGTGTCGCACCATTGTCTTTGACGCGTGTCTAGTTGTTTGTTTGTATGTGCTCCCATCCTGTATTATATTTATTTATTGGCCGACACTGAATAAGACATTATATACTTGTATATTAAACATCATGAACACACATCAATCATAAGAAATATTTAATTAAAGATTAATTTATAGTCGATTTCTTTACATGATTGATTATGAGATCACTCACCCACCTCTATTACTGTCAAAATAAGAGAAGGACAGCAAATGCATGCGGATGAAAGAAAAGAAATCCATAACGCTAGCTAGCTACAGCGACTGGATTATTGTAAAATTTGTAGCTTCCTGGAGTTTGTGTTGTAACTACTGTTATTCTGTGTGAAAGTAATACTGTGAAACATAATAAAAAAACTTTATTCATGTCATTTTTACCGCCCTGATGATCAAAATGTGGGACTCACCATACTTGACTTGTATGGTTCTGTATATATTTTCTTTTCAAATTATTGTTACAAATTCTCGAACCTCTAACATTTGGAAGTTGAATGTGGAAGGAGACCAGATTGTCGACGGCACTACATTATCCCAGGTCAGTCAGGGTTCTATAATTATGTTTCAACATTTATATAATCAATGTACTACTTATTCTGCTACATACACTTTGGCCTTTCAATCCACTTTTCTATGCTTATATTAGCCAGTTTGCCTTGAATTTATTTTTCTTTTAATTTAACGGTTAGGTATTCTTAAATAAAACTTTACTCATTTCCAATTATTTACATGGCACTTCAGATTTAAAATTATGAACTATTCATATTTTTAGGATGAGTCTGATAAATCGAAGAAGAGTGAAGATGACCCTATTTTCAACATAATAACATCTACAATATATTACGGTAACACTTGGACTAAACATGGCTTTGACATGTTTTGTACTGACTGCCAGATTTATGAACAACAGAGGTAAATATTATGTTTTTTTCCCTAGATTTGGGTAATGTAGCAGTAAAATAAAATTGAAAATAATATTACCTATATTCTCTGATGCATTGCATAAAATTAAATTCGTGCAATGTACTAAACATATTCATATTACTTCTCAAAACTTGATGACTCTACACCAAAATTTTTAAGTCTTATAAACTTTAAGGGCTTCACTGAGACACCATGGCGGCGCAAACAGTCGCCCGTTACCAACTTTGAGACCCAGATGGATTACCTTTAATAATCAGTCTTGCATTGTAAATAAACGAGATAATCTGGATGCAGATAAATTAATGTCACTCAATTATGTGGGCACTCATGTACTTAATACTTAATATTTGAATACAGAGCTGGTGCTGAAAATGGTGAAGAATCTACACCAACAGATGCTAGTAGTGATGCTGATGATGAATATTTAGACTGTGGCAAAGCTGTCAACTTCACATACTATGACAACTTGGTTGGTGTGGCACGACGCCACAGGCATCCAAACGTGCCTGAACCTCAAGTAATAAATACTTTTCTAGCTGCTTGTATGTCCTCCAAGTTTTAAGTCTTAAGTCTGAACTGATTCAGTTTCTCAGCAATGAAAAAACAACAAACAGATGACTAGTCAGTCATTTTTATTAATCAAGTAAGGATTAGCTTTGCCTCATAGTTTTACCTACATTGCAAACTATTTATTATCCTCAGTTATACTGTATTTTATTTGAGGATAATCTATCTTCATTATAAATGTAAACCATATCTATTCAATGATTACTGTGTGATGGGTAATAAATAGGGATGGGCCGAATATTCGTTTTATATTCGGTATTCGGCATATTCGGCAGGTCTACCGAATATTCGGCAAAATTATCGAGAAAGTATTTTTCCGCAAATCGTAAATTTAACTTTACTACGGTCTTCTTCACATTCCCGAAAATAAGTCCATATACTCGATCTCCTTCTTCCACTCATTTTTAGGCACACAATTATAAAACCAAGCAAAATATACTTTTAAAATAAAAAATAACCAAACAAACGCACGCGGTGACGTTTTACTCTTTACTAGATGATGCAATAACAATAACGCATGCAATAACTGCAAATCGGCCGAATGTTCGTATTCGGTGAAACTCATGTTCGGCCCATCCCTAGTAATAAAACTAATAAATATTTACACATACATTGGCATTTATTTTATCAGTATAATGGATTAATAGTAACTGATACTAATATAATGTCCAGTATTAGGTACATCATTACCATAACCTGCCTCACCAATGTGTCTTTTTTTATTAGTCTGGTGTCTGTTATTTTTAACAAGTGTTATAAAACCAGAAAGTAATATAAATAGATGGATAATCTATGAATGAATTTAAAATAAATTGCTCATGGATATTTTTAAATTGTTTGACACATGAATTAACAGAATTAATATTGTTATTTCAGGACTTTATGAATGATTTGTAATTTGTATTCAAACAAAATATATGCCAAAGACTAATTAAAAACATAACGTTTTTTAATTATTTATTATAAGGTTTATCACCTATAATGGTAGATTTTTTAATCTTTTAGTGAGATGTTACACAGGGCCAATAGTAAATAAATATAAAATTATTTTAGACTACAGAAACTTAAATGATCTATACTAATATTATTAAGGGGTAAAGTTTGTGAGGTTGCTCAGGAACTACTGTTTCGAATTAAAACATTATTTTAGTGTTGGATAGCCCATTTATCGAGGAAGGTTATAAGTTATCTTTTTATCTCGGGAAAACATAAGATCCCTCGGGAACGCGGGTGAAACCGCGGGGCGGAAGCTAGTAAATAGTATTAAATAGTTAATAAGTAAAATACCTTAGTTCCTAACACACTTTGCTCCAGTATGAGAGCTGCTATTAACAGATTTCTCATTACCAACTTTCAGGTTGCCCTTATATTCACAAAGAAGAGACCATATAAAAATGGTGTCACAGAGTTTGATATAAATGGGTTAGAGAAACGATTGAAAAAAGCAAAAAGGGAGAAACCAAAGTCAGTACAGCTATACAATCAAATTGGTAATTTCTGGCGCATTAAGGGTGACACTCGACAGTCCATTGAGTGCTTCAGGCGGGCCCTTGCAGTTTCTCCTTATAATGCAGAGGTAAGTAGAATAGTTCAAGGAATAGTCATCAAATTTGTGGCAGGCCTCTAAGTAAGGTCATATTCAGTTAGCATGTCGAAAAATGAACATCTACTTGCTTACATAGTCATATTACTATTTTTAACTCATAATAGCAATAGGATTTAAGGTGACGCCGCGTTAAGCTAAAAAATCTGAAATTCAACGTGCTGCGTCCCGCTCCCTACTATAGCGACCTCTCATAGAAAACCCGCGTAAACGGAAAGGGCGTATGCGACAAAATGGTTTTTATTGTTTAATTTAAAAACTACAAATATATTCCATAAAACCTATGTACTAATTATAGTATCAGTTTCAATTAATATATGTAGAAATTTTGGACCCTCAAATCGATCTTCAATGCCGGTAAAATTGCCTTTCTGGTCTTATTTTTATTTTATTTTATTTTATTTTTCTAGCACACAATACAGAATATAAACATGACATGACAGTTACATAAGTTTAAAGTTCTGATCTAGAATACATTCTAATCCATGTATGCCTAAATGCATCTTAGTAACAATATTTAAATAATATTCACTAGAAGGTACTTACATTATTATGAATTTATATTAAGTAGGTATATGTATGTTATATTATAGGTAAAAGCTAAAAAAGAATATTTTTTAATTGTCTCCGGAAGTGATACAATTTTGAATTAAATATATCAATGTCTGCGTTGGTTATAAGAATCTCGTTGTATTGGCGACACATTCTAACAACAGGGTTATAGTAAGATGTATTGTTGGAATACACTTGAAGAGCAAAAATGTTGTGGTTACTATTACGGGACCTGAACCGGGTATTGAAATTTAAGAGGGATAGAAGAGTAGGTGAGTCTATAACGGAGTTAACTATTTTGTAAAGTAGGTTAAGGTCAGTATATTTACGGCGCACTGCGAGAGAGGTAACATGGAAGTATTCCAATCGCTCGCTGTAGGATGTTAATTTGCGACCCATACCACATCTGTAACTAAGGATGTTTAGACATCGTTTCTGGACGCGTTCGATGCGATCGATATGAACGTTGTAGAAAGGAGACCAGATCGCTGAATTGTACTCCAGGATACTACGAATGAGTGTATAATAGAGGTAGATGAAGCTCTTAGGCTTATGGAAGTGTTTTGTAGACCTCGAGACAAACCCAAGCAATCGTGAACTGCGCTCTATTATGTAGTCGTAGTGATGATGAAATGAAAGCTTATCATCAAAAAGTACACCTAAATCTTTTGTCACACTCGTTCTTGTAAGAACATTTCCCTCGAGGGAATAATCGAAAACGAACTTATGTGTTTTCCTGGTGAAGCTTACTACGAAACATTTATCAACATTGAGCTGCATGTAGTTCCGGTCACACCAAATTGACAGCGTGTTTAGGTCATGTTGTAAACTTAACGAGTCTCTGCCATCCTTTATTGTAGTAAACACTTTGAGGTCATCTGCATAAAGTAGACAAGGACACGATAAGGAGTCAATAAGATCATTTATAAATATTATAAATAATAAGGGTCCCAAATGACTACCCTGCGGTACACCAGACGTGACTATTACCGGTTCAGAAAGGTGACCCTTCACTGCAACAAGTTGGCTCCTACGACTCAAGTATGACTGGATCCATCGAAGAAGACAGCCATGGATACCATAACCCGCCAATTTATTAAGAAGTACCATATGATTCACCCTGTCAAATGCTTTCGTAAAATCGGTATAAATGGCGTCTACTTGAAAGCGCTTATTAAATGCACCACACAAGTAGTTCTTGTACTCCAGGAGGTTGGAAGTGGTAGATTTACCAGCCACAAATCCATGTTGTTGCGCATGTAGTGTGGGCTTGACATGACTATACAGCACATCATACACAACACTCTCAAATAGTTTTGCAAAACATGATAATATGCTAATAGGTCTGTAGTTTTCACATTGTGTCTTATCCCCGGATTTGAATATAGGTATAATATGAGCCATCTTCCAAACAGTTGGAAACCGACCGGATTGGATTGATTTACTGAATAAAATTTTTAACGGTAAGCAAAGTTCATTGGCACAGACTTTAATGAATTTTACAGGTATTTCATCAGGGCCAGGACCTTTGTTCAAATCCAACATCTGAATTTTTCTTAAAATTGTTTCTTTGGTGATATGTATGTCGGTTAATATGTTGCTATTGTTATAATTTAAAGAAGTATTAAAATCCGAAATATTAGTTATGTTTTGAAAGACTGAACTAAAATATTTGGAAAATAGCTCGCATACGCCCGATGGGTCTGTGGTAGTGATACCATCGTATTTCATTGCTAAGGGGACTGATGTCGCGGTTTTTTTACCGTTGACATATCTCCAAAATACTTTGACATCACCATCCAGAGAGTCCTCAACAGACGTTATGAATTTTTTGTAGCAAGAATCAACCATGCTTTTACTTTTAGATCTGTAGTGAGAGAACCTATCGTAGTCAAGAGGGTTACCAAATTTTTTATATAGCTTATGGTACTTTTGTTTAGTTTTTATGCAACGTTTAAGTGAAGGGCTAAACCAGACTGGGTATCTGTCGTCATGTTTATTTGAAAGAGGTGTATATTTACTTATAAGACCATTGAGTGTAGCATAAAATACATCCAACCCCGCATCAATTTCAGAGCAAAATAGCTTAGAATTCCAATCCACCGCAGACAGTTCTGTCCTCATTTCCGCATAATTGCATTTATTGAAATTGAACCGCCTACGTGACATAGGTTTCAATGATTTGACGGATAGACCAGAGTTATTGTCTATGTCCAAAACTATAGCCGGGTGATGGTTATCCAAGCGACTTAGAGGATCAGTACCATATACTTGAACGTCTATCGTGGCTAATACAAGGTCAAGAAGTCGGTTATTTGTATTTTTTATACTATTATATTGCTTGAGTTGACAAAGTGACACAGTATCATTTAATAAATGAGACTTATAATCATGTGGTGGGCTGGCCCGCATAGCTGATGAATTGAGTTCCTTAGACCAGGACAACCCAGGAGTGTTGTAGTCACCAATACAAATAAATTCTTCTGAATTACGTGAATTTAAAATTATGTTATAGCAATTATCATAAAACGATTGAAGCAAATTATTTGGAAGGTCCGGAGGCAAATAACACAAACAAATATTTATTATTTTACTATTTCCATTTAGCGGTAGAATAGTTAGCCATATGTCCTCGACACTACTGTCCCATGATACTTGACGAACAATTTCAATACCTCTCTTAACAGCAATCAATATACCCCCACCCTCATCTTTCCCAATGACAGTACTGGATCGGTCTCTTCGATATATATTGTAACGGTTATCAAGTAGCTCAGCGTCGTACACGCTGCTATTGAGGTTAGTCTCCGTGAGGCAAATTATGTCGTAATTACAGGTTAATGCATTCAAATAAATATCAGTGATTTTCGAACGAATCCTGTTAACATTCTGATAGAAAACTAACATAATGGTATATAATTAAGAGGTAAAAGCTTACTGATTAAAACAAATTAATTGATACTAATTTAAAATTAAACAAAGTTAACCCAACTTATCCAAAGTTTCCAAGTTCTTTACAAAAATGCTACCACTCTGGTCATCTTTGCGCAGATACACCCTCCCATATTTGGCCCAAACATATTTGTATTGTTTCTCCCTGGCAAACTTCCTAGCCGCTGCGTGCAGCTGCTTGCATTCCGGTGAGAGATGTTCCACAACGTAGATTTTATGAGTTTCCCCGCTTATGCCTAGGTGATGGGAGCTCAGTGTATCCTTGGATTGCATCTTATTGAATCTCTGGACAGCAGACAGTATCGAGTCTTTCATCCGGGGTGAAACCAGAGATACCAGGATGTTCCTGGGCCGCTTGGAGGTATTGTCCATCTTAGCCACTCTACGACATGCATGGATGCAGCTGTCTTCGATGGGGAAATTTACTATGTTACAAAGTTTCTTGAACAATAAGGTTACGTTTTCATTGCGACTCTCAGGCACCGCTTGTATTTCAATATTATAGCTGCGAGTTGTTTTTTCTATAGCAGACATGCGGCCTGTCAAGTTGCGGAGATCTCCGTGTAGGCGATCGCAATCTGCCTCCAATACCTTGATAGTCGCATTTTTTTGAGCTATTTGTGACTTTAGAGTTTCTTGCTCAGAGCTAAAAAAGTCAGTCGCAGAGTTAAGATCATCTTTAAACTCCTGTACTACGCAGCCCATCTCAGAACGAACCATATCCTTAATGTCGTCCTTCAGCACAGAACGGAAATTGGTCATAAAACCTGCAAGCGAGGTATTCAGCTTTTCATCGAATAAAGCGCTGATTTTTTCCATAGTAACTCCATTACATCCAGAATTACAGGGCACCGGGTTTGACAAACTAGTGACAGCAACGGTATTTTCATGAGCATCAAATGACATATCCATGGTGTTGTCGGACACAGGAACCTGATGTTGTTTTACAGGAGTATTTACATTGTTATGAGCCCGTCGCGTAGCGTTGCTACAGGCTGGGCAAATCCATGACGTCTTGTATGCTCGAGGCAAAGATATGAATTGTTCATCTTTTATGTTGAGGCACTTCTGATGGAAACATTCTTTGCAGTTTTGACACCGAAGAAAGTTTTCAGTGGTTATAACACACAAACAACCTTTACAATTCATAATGATTATTCTTCTTGTAACTTTAAACTTTTATGATTGTTTACCAACAGCTAGCACCCCCTGGTGTAATAACGGCGTAGCTATTAATAAAGGAAGCGAAAGCAGAGGATCTCTGACTGAGTAATCGATAATGTAGTTCAGGTAGACAAGTGGTTCAACTAAATGTCAATAGATGGCGCTAAACGCTATGTGGTGATGAGCTCTGTGACATAGCAAAATTGATAATTTCAGTCACTGATTCCACAATTTAGACCATACAAAAAATTGCACTGAAACCGTGGAACTGAATAAGAGTAGCACAAAAACTGCCAAAAAAGCCGTCCTCTGTAAGCTTAACTCAGTCAAAGCAAGCCAACCAGATCAAAACTGCATAGTCACTGATGTTATGTTGCACACTTTTACGTTTTACTGATAACTATGAGTAAACTAGGTTTAATCCAGATAAATAATCACTTCACTTTCACTTTTTAGCCGATTTTGGTTGAAACATACGAGAATTTATATTTTATTTCAATAATAAATAAAGGAGCTACGTTAATTAGTGTTTACATCGAGAAGCGCCCTCTAGCGACTCTGGCGGTCTGGACTGGTCTTTTTCATTAATTATTTTGTCTTATAAAAGTTAACCAATCGTGTTATGCAATGGACAAAATAAAGTCAAATACATGATGAATTCTTACAATAAATTTCATTTCGTTCGCTTTAGTCATTGTTGAGAAAAATCGGTATCCTTGCAACCAAAATCTTCAAGGAGTCGCCTTAAGGCAATGATAGCTCAGTGGTAGTGACGTCGGATGCCGCGGCGAAGGTCGTGGGTTCGAATCTTACAATGATCTTGAGCTTTCGGTGAAGGAAAACATTGTGAGGAAACCATATCACGGTGGCAGGGTATTGACAGTATCCGCCTGGCTGGCTACCACTCTCATGTTGAAAATCTGTCGCCAAACACCAATAATTTTCGACAGCTGCACTTGAGAGCCAGTTCCTTCTAGGCTTTGTGTGCTTACCACCTTCGGCCACATCATCATACTTACCAAAGTGAGATTGTGGTCAAACACAAGCCTATTGAATGAATAAAAAAAGTTATGATAGTTTATAGTAAAATGTTCTGACTAGATAGATTATGTACTCTGATTTTGATATAGGTACCTTCATTCATATCGTAGTATATATAACTTTTTAACAGAATCCACTACAATATTATCTTGGCATTTGTATCTGGCTTGTAATGGCAGTGTATTCGAAAACATTTTCAATATTTTTTTGGTACTGTAACTATTTTTTTTGTAAGCAAATTTTGTTGAGACCAAGATTTAAGAATGTTCATCCGCCTTGCTATCATAATGTGTTTGTTATTAGCATTACAATGAATGTTTTGTTAGTATTCGAACAATCGAAAGAAAATTTTGCATTTCAGTAAAAACGGCATAACAATAATAAAATATTTCAGTTACAAAAATGATTGTAGATTGTAGGAACGTTAGCTTGAAGTAAACCCGCACGAGAAAACCATAGTATAATAAAAGTTGTTCATATTGATGAGTACCTACTTCCACCCCTGCAGTATTGCCAGTGACTAAAAAGTCACCCAGTATAACGTCTCATCTTGATAATCTGTCTATAGCACGATGTGTTTCGACATTAGTACTTTAAAGCAAATCAAACACCTATTTAATGTAGGTATAAACGTTCTCTATATTTTCATGTTAAGTAGGCTTTACCACATTCGACCACTTAACATCGGTGTTACTGATTTTTTAAATATTTCTATGCATTATTTCAATCGCCACCGATGGATGCGTTTTAGTGATTTGTGCCTGCAGCGTATGGCAGTCGATTTATGTACCTCTATGTTACGCTCAAAGACAGAAAACGCTCACTGAGCGAAATAACAACTCACAACGTGAGCTCAAAAATCCGTTACTTCTGGAAACAGATCAACTGTTTGATATTCTAAAAAAAGCACGTACTAGCGTAAAAATATTTCCTAAGGATATCTACCAAAAAGTTTTTATTTATTTATTTATTTTATATCGCAAACACTGTGTGCTGTTATCTAATATGGTTCCATACGCTTTATGGCTTTTCTTCATTGCCACAATGCGTTGTGGTTGTGGTCGTATAACATGATAGCCACGACAAGAATTTGCTATGTGGTCTTTTTGTGATTCCCACAACGTGTCGTGAGCGTTTTCATAAAAACCATAACACAAATTTCGCGATGTGGATATTTTACAGTGACTACAACGCGTTGTTAGCTGTTTTTTCGCTCAATGAGCGTTTTCGGTCTTTGAGCGTAACATATGCATATATATTAATTCTGCATTCAAAATGTTATAGAACTATAGATTGGTTCCATGTATTGCAGTTGTTAAGGAACGTATTTTTTGGTTTTAAAAGCATAATTAACCTATATACAATAAACCTTTGCCATACGCTGCGCCTCATGAGCGAATCACAAAATTACGGCCCATAGGCGCTTGAAATCGACGTAATAAATTGGAATGCGGGAAAAATCCAAATATTCCTTCCAAACGATTGTTTACTTCAAATCCTATCAAAATAAATCGAATCGATGCAGATCCTTGAGGAGTTCCTTTCTCCATCATCTTATCCCTCATTGATAATATAATATTGTATTGCCATCAGAACTAAATCTGAAAATGTCAAGTCACTACGACATCTGGATGCAAGTGATTTTCGAATGTATAAGATTTATATTCCTTCAGGTATTGCTGAACCTCGCGCGGGTGTTATTCACCCTACAATACTTGGACGACGCTATCTACCTCACGCGGCGCTCTTTGGAAGTGCAGCCGCCAGACCGCAACGCGTGGCAACAGTACTTCACGCTCGGCGAGATATTTAAAGCTTATGGACATTATCAGGCTAGTTTATATATCTATCTGGTACATCTATGTTTCATAAGAAATGTGCAAGTGCACTGGATGTTTTTTTCTTAGTGGTCTATGTGTAGCAATCAACTTGAATTGCTTTCATTGTTGTAAGTAGTTGGCACGCCGTATTGTAATGTAATAATTGAGTCGAAGTTGATTACAGTAGCTCTCGATATTTCTTTTTATAACTTCAACTATCCAAATTCTACTAAAAACTTTTATAGAATTCGTTTTTTTGTGTGATTAAATTAATTGCCCCTTTATTGAGCGGCACTCCTAACTAACTGACTGATAGGTAATATCAACGCAGAGCCTAAACCGCTGATCCTAGAAACACGAAATTTGGAGGGTAGGTATGTTCCTTTTGTAACAAAAGTTCGGTCGAAATCGGTTATGGGGGTAAAATTGGGTATAGCGAGTGAAACCCCGTGGCGGGAAACTAGTCAATGGTTAAAATGTTTTTCAGGAAGCAGCAGTTCACCTGCGGCATGCTCTCGACCTGAAGCCTGACTTCGAGCCCGCGCTCGCCGCTCTCAAAGACATCGAGAACATACCGGAGGCGTCGGTTCACGTCTACACGCTGCTTATCATTGTTTGTTTGGTAAGTGTGTTCCTATGTTATTTATCTATGTCGGTGATTGTGTCAATAAAACCATTTATTTATTACTTTTAACAGATTGTATTGTTTCACATAAGGCCACTCTTTTGTTCGTTTTGGAACTCTATCTGGATACAAATAAAGATGATTATTAACTACACGTGGATTATTACTTATACGTGAAAAATGCTCCATGTTTGGCGCAGTATTTCCGTTCCGACTTCACATGAATTCAGATATGAACCATATAAATAGGTCGTAATTTTTTTTTTAGGGAATTCTTTGACTATTTTACAGTTAAAGATTTACATAGAAAATTTTCCAGTAAGTAGTATAGGTTTAAATAAAGTTGTCTCAAGAAAAAGAAATGGATATTTTGCAATCCGTTCGAAATAAAATTAAATCATGTACATTCCAGTAAACATTGATTATGAATAGTCATTTGTTTGCGAACTAGAATAATTATCAAATGAAAAATAATGTAAGTAGTTTCTCAAAACTGTTGAAGGCGTTTATTGTTATGTGGTGACTAATAACCTAATAACATAGTCTTAATTGTAAGCATATCTTATTCCTTTTATCATAACCGCGGGTCGTGTTAGATCACTGCACTATTGAATACAAAAACGAACTTTTACGTTTACTCTTACGGGATCTTAGTCGGAATATGTTGTTTTTGCTATAGTTTTTATGTGATACTAGCTGTTCCCCGTGGTTTCACTCGCGTTCCCAGTATAAAAACTAGCCTATTCTGCTATTCGAGGCAGAGACAAAACCAACAAATCAAGATCATAAAAATCGGTCCAACTGTTCTTGAGTTATATTATAATATTCTATATATTCTGAATAGGAAGATATTTTGGAAGTTACATGTGCAATGTTTTCACATAATGCAAATCGTTATTTGGTGATCAATTTCTCTTCCTATTCAGAAACGACCCGGATACTCCAGATTAAAAGTTAGAGACTATCAATTCTCATCAATTGTTTGTCATGAATATATGTTTTTCTGTAAAAACAACTCTCCATCGTATAAAAATACTCCAACCTTTATGACTTATTTTACTAATGTAATATTTCCAGGTGATGGGAGTACTCCTAGTGATTCTATCATCGGTGGACAGTGGCGGCGAGGTCGAGGAGCACAAGACGCAGCGGCACTTCAACCGAGCGATGGCGATGCGCTCCCTCAGGGGCGTGGCGTTGCCCGGCTCTAGGGGACGGAAGAAAGGTGGTTCTTAAACCCATTCGATGCGATTTAGCGATCTGTCGGAGTTTGTGATCTTTTTCTAAACATTTAAGGCTGAATTTTCATTGGAAAAGTGAATAAGGAATATCTTACCATGATAACGTGTTCTTTGCTTGAGTTGGAACGTAACTTGGTAGTTGTGTTTAACCGTTTTACACTGGTTGGGTAGTTGACACAACCGAGGTAGTAGATATATTTTGACTATCTTCGTAAATACAGTTGGTATTATTTGTTCTCGATTGTAAACATCAAATGGTTGTTTATTTTAAAAAAGATTAACATTTATATGGATGAGTATGTAGAACGTGATTTTTAACGCAAGCAAACACGAATGGTTTCTGTTTTAATTAAATAAATAACGTCTATAAGTAGTGAATACACTTTTTATAAATGTGTTCGGTTTCGGTCTACTGTGACACAACCTTAATTCCACAATATTCAAATAAAATCGATTAATTATTTAAAAAAAACTGGCGCCTATTAGGTGTATAAGTTACTATAAAAATTAAAAATTGTTATTTATAAATATTCAGTGAAAAGATTAGATCACAAACTCGGGCAAACACATGTAAACAACATAAAACATTATGGTACTTGAAAATCTAAATTACAAGTGAAATCGTAAATAGCTTACGATGTTTTTAGTATATCGCTATCTATCGATAACAGGATGGGTGAGAAAACCGATACATTGTAGCACTGTTCTGTTGAATTAGGTTTTTTACCAAAAAAAAATAATAACTTTGTTACTTTGCTAAGTTAACTGGAACAAACTGTCTTTCGTTCTCAAAATGAAGAACGAATGAATATAAAATCTATAATAATAGTTTAAGACTGAATTATAATTAATAAGCCCTGTACTTTGCAAATTGTGAGTAACTTTGAAAATCGCATCAGTTGCGTGCGCTTGCGCAGGTTATATCTGTTTAGAGAGTATCGTACACTAACGGACAATTGTGTTACTGCTCAATCTAAGTGATGTATGATTATTATTACAATCAATTTGTGGGACAATTGAAAAATCATTCCAGTTGTAATGTAGTAGTGAAAGAAACTTGTATTTGCTCAATTTTTTCAGTTTTCATTCCAAGTTTTTGACCTGACTTACAAAAATGGGCGTGAAGAATCCCACATCCAGTTAACTAAGTGATGGTATTGTTCTTGTGTTGTGATTATTACTAACTTGAGATGCTACGACAAATATAAATGGCTGGTTGTGCTAATAATGTATTAATATCGTAATTATGTCTTCAATTTAACGGAACAGTGCTCAATCTGAGGCTATGTACAAATATTCTTTATGTAAAAGTGACCAGAATGGTCTTGCCATGTCTAATTTGATCTCTGCTTTGTAGTCTTCGTCATCTCATGATAGTCGTTTACAAGGGTGTTTCCTTTTAGCTGTTTGGAAATATTTAAAAATGGCTTTTCAATATATTAACATTTTATAATGAAAAATAATGATCAATAAAAGTCCGCTCCGTTCTCGTATATATTTGTATTGTAAGGTAAGATTGTTCTTAATTTTAACGGAGAACAATAATGCTTTTGGTAAGCAATATTAGTTAAAATACTATTTATAGCTAGTTAATAATATTCGAATGATGAACAAGCTCGAATTTCAATGGTAATGCTGTTATGAAGCGGAGATGTCGGTATTTTACATAATGTTTTCCCCGGTCGAACAATGAAGCTGCTAAAAGTAAGGAGTTGACACATAACCCGCCAAGGTTAGGAAGACACAAGTCTTCATTCGGTGTGCCAGCCTTCCAATGAGCGTATCACTTTTGCAACCTAGTCATTCACTTAGACAAGTTTGGTCCGCGCGGTGCGGCCCAGTGTGTGTATTTCGTTTAGTAGTGCATGCAAGATAAACTTGTTAAGTGTTCGTAGCGTCTAAGGATTTAAAAGGAGGAGCAAGTCTTAAATTCTGAGATTGGTAAAGAAATGTACCTGTTTTCAGTGGTTCTTTTGTTAATTTTTGACTATTTATAATACATGATTGTCTTAGCATCTACTCAGCGTATTCTTTTCAAATACCTCACCCCAATATCTACGGTTCAGTCAACCGTACTTTAAAAGAGCATCTCTTGGTCATAGCAAAACAGGTGATCATTGAAACACTCGTGAGTAAAAAATTAGTGTATTTATTATAAAATGTATACATGTTAACTGGAAAAAAATTCGCAATGAACTTTTACGCCATTTCAATGTAAGCCGGGAACAATGGCGAATATCTCATATCGGATAATATATAAATTTTTGAATTTACAAAAAGGCAATTGATCATACCAGTTACTTATACCTAGATAACCAAAACAAGATGCACTTTTAAATAGCGTGTGACCATACGCACGCATACTTCGTGTATGGTCTTGTTCGACATTTTACGATGATGAGTTATGATTTCCATAATTGAAATTAAGCGACGTCGTGGATACCGAGACGGAATATATCGTGCTGGACAAAGAAGGAGTCTCCAAGTGGCTTCAAAACAAAAGTCTGCATGTAAGGGTGTGGAGGGTCGTCGTCACACTGAAAGAAAGAAATACTTTTAAGTATGTAGAAAATTACTGTATGCAATGATATTATAAGTAAAAAGGTATAGATAAAGGTTATATGCGCTCAGCAAGCGGCACGTTAAAATGTGGCTAATTAGCCAGACTTGACCTGTGTCGCGTTGCCGGCGTCAACGGATGCACTTCTCGTACGGAATTATTTAATTATTTATGTGTGCGTTAGTGTGCCGTTTTTGAATGTAGGTAAACTAACTAAAGTCTGGCAAACGAAAGCGTGACCTGAGAAAACGCGGCAAATTCAAAAAATATACATGTTACTAACTATTAGGAAAAACACAATAATGACAACTCTAACTTTGGTTAGAGTTGTTGTTTGTTGGTGTGAAAGTCTTTGGACTAGTCCAGGTCACGCTTTCGTTTGCCAGACTCTAGAATAACACACAGTAATCAAGAAGAATGCAATAAGGGCTGAAGTGCAGCGCACAGATTAAAATATAATCTTTGCAGTAACTATGGACTAGTACAGTACGGGACCCCTTAGGAATAGCACAGCTACTGCAAGAACCATCTCAGTTAATTGGCATGCCTATATACATTATCCCAGCCCAAAATTGGAGCAATATATTCTATATGAATCATCAACTCATAACAATCTTAAATTAACCTGCAAGTTGTAGTCACTTGCCAGTGAAAGGTGGATGAATAAAGCCTCAAGGTCAATTTAGTCACAGATTTCTAATTTATTATTTAGTACATATAAACTTTGAAACTTCTTTAGCTTTAGATTTTTTTTTTCTTTAATAAAGACGAGGGCAGTTAGGTAAATGATCCACCACATCAGTACCATTAGAGTTTAGGCCTAATCTATACTGGGTGTAGGTGGTGGACTAAGTGTAAGTCCTAATTTTTAATGAATATTTCTTACTTCTTGTTTATTTATTCTTTATACCGCTAAGTAGGCAAACAAGGAGACAGTCCACCTGGTGGTAAGCAATTACTGTAGCCTATTAACACTTGCATTACTAGAGGTACCACTCGCGGGTTGTAGACCCTGCAAAAATCTCTTTGCAATCTTCTTAAAAACCCCCAAGCATACTCCTTGGAAAAATCACGGCATGGAGCTTGAGGATAACCTGAGCGTCTGTGATACAGAACTTCCTTAAAACTGCAGCATGCATGACTAATTTGATTGTAATGTGCGTTTCAATTTGAAGCACCTATGAGAGGTAATTTTGTGATTCAAGCAGGAGGGTTATGGCAATATTTATATTTAGATAGTATGCAGGGAGTTTCAGGGGCGATAAATCGATCTAGCTAGGTTTCATTATTAGAAAATGTCATTTAAAAAAAATACCGAGCAAAGCGGTCACCCAGGTACTATTACATTTACTATGACAATTTGTAGCTGTGAAATAAGTTAATAGAATAAGTACAGTTTTAATTCACATGCAGTGACTTTTTCATGTGTAACTGGATAAAGAGGTTCTATTTAGATGTTAAGACTTATGGGGGTGACATAGTCACTGTGTGACAAAACCACTATTTAAAAAGGAAAAAAAAGTACAGGTTTTATTGGATAACAAGTTTATGTAATATTTTTTCATTGTGTTGTGTAAGTATAATCAATAAAAATAAAGCATAATTAATCCATTGTGCTTAAAATTAATAAGTATTATAAATTAAATTAATTATGTAAGAAATATCCATTAAAATTTCAAAATAGGGATGATCCAACTTAAAAGAGATTTGTGCCCCAGCAGCTCTCACATACTGATGATGAAGCAATTTAATATTATTCATGTTGATAAAAAAAACTCACTTGCAATCTTCCCAGGACATTGATTATAACTCCACCATCAAACATGGGTTGTGAATCAATAGCTGTTATTAGTCTACCAATTTTTTGAAATGCCAGACCCTGAAAAAGAAAATTATTTATTATGCATTCCCTGATTTCTTAAAGTTATAAATAATCCTTTGTGTAGATATCAAGCTTACAAAACTATCACCACTTCTACTGCAATACAGTTGAATGAGATATAAGCCTATGGATTATTGATAAAGTGGTTATTACACTACCTGATTTAGGGACTCCCTAATTAGGAAATCGGGAGGTGTAATCATAGTTAGATTTTGATTTAGGATGCCAACCATACCATATGTATGAGTCTCTAAATAGAGGTAGTGTAATAACCACATATGTATGCATGAGGAATGTTTGCTTATTCACATAGCCCTTTTATTGGACTAAACCCATTTGAAAGTTTATTCCAAAACAATATTGACATGTTTAAAGAAATACTTACATTTAATTTTTCCATAATTTTTACAGCACCTTGTAGCTGCACCCCTTCAAAAGACATAAATGATGTTTCCACCTAGAAATTACAGGCCTTAAGTATGACAAGATAAGACGAGATCAGAAATTGAGCTTCACAAAAAGTATGACTCAGTCATAGGATTTAATTCGCTATAAAATAATGAGTTTTATTCGAAATAGTGTTGTAATGATACACAAAACTAAATTTTCGGCGGGAGTAATGAAGTTAACCTACAAAATATAACGGTTCGTGGTGAGGAATAACCTATCATTTTTCATGTAAACGAAGATGAGAATTATAACAAATGCAAAGGAAACGTTGAAGACACTTACGTTGTACATATTCGCCAGATTTGGTCGTTGTGCCGGATCGTCAAACAGTGTGTAATATTGTTGCACAAATCCTTTTCCAATGGCATCGTACTGTGGATTTAACGCCATTTAGATAATATTTTTAGCCCCAAATTTCACCAGACCGAACAATGAACACTTTTGACTATAAAATACAGGCCTTTTCGAGGGCCTCGCGTAATCGCGTATACAATTTCACTACCACACGGAAAAATGAAAATGGCAGTGCTGCCAACAGTAAACAAGCTCTCCACCAGATTCTTCTAATCTAAAGCCACCAGAAAACCACTAACAAAAAACGGCTCTACTCTCATAATCGCAAAATTTTCCAATTCGAAACAATAGGGTATTTTACTCTATATGAGAAAAAATCTAAAATGTACAATTTAGATAGCTTAGGCAATAAGCAGTCGGAAAATGATAGTTTTAGTTCATAAAAGAACTTAATTAATTTTAAAATTAATTTCAAAGTTATCAGTTTTTTTAATCTGTTTCTAAACAAGCGAAACAGTAGCCGGCATTATAATGACGTCATACGGTGCCGTATGTAAGCTAAAAAGTGTCAACTGAAGTATTATTAGTATTATTTTTACAATAATATTCATGCATTCAGGAACAGCACACTAATAAAAAGGATAATAGCTCATTTTTAATTTATAAAATTTTATAAGTCCAATAGAGACCAATATCTGCGCATTTATTTACTTACAAGAGACCAAATAACGTCATGACCGTAGAGTAACATGGCGTCCAGCGTTTTCATCAAACTATGCGCGAAAATTGAAAATGTAAAATTTAAATGCATATTTATGGCACTTATCGATTGAATAAAATTTTTGTGTTTTTTTTGGTGGCTTATTAGCACCTTAGGAACGAATTGAGACACTTTTCAAAAATGGGTGGAATACCCTATTTGAAACTATTTCAATTTTTCGAAACCACCAGTTTTAGTGGTAAATCTACTAAGTTGGCAACACTGGAAAATGGTAACATAGACAATAATACTAAATTATAATAGCAAATAGTGTTGAGCAATTTTTAATATCTCAAAAGTCAAGTCAAGTCAAGCCACCAACCAGCCATAGATTATTTCAAATCATTGTAGCCATAACGTTTTGCCAGAATCACCGTAAAAACCCTAAATGGGTGTATGAAAACCGCTTTGTTGTAGTTGTTTTCAGTATATCCTAGATATTTTCGAAGGTAGGTAATAATACACATATAAGACTTACTAAATAAAGTTTTATTTTACTATATTTTTTTATTTTATCATAATACAATAAAAATGCCAATTAATTATGTAATTACCACTGGCACGCACATTAGCTGAGGTTTAAATAACAACAAAAATCAAAAAGCTATAGATAAGTGTCAAGTGAAAAAATCGCAGTTTAAAATAAGTACGAAGACCATATTGCCAACATAAGGAAATTACCCCGTCGACCAGTGGCAATTCACGCCATTTAATTAAACACTTATTATAGCCATAATCAGTACCATAGATAATACACTATATATGATCAGTACAGTACCCTGAGTGTAAAGAATTGACGTATGTAAACGCTTACTATCGAGTTTGCGTTTACCAAAATTTAGTTTGGAGGAAATTAGTTCCATGTGTATTCCGCGAGAGGCGCTGTGCCAATTCCTATTGAGAAATATCGTAAACCCAAACTTGATAGTAAACGTTTACTAATGTCGATTCTTTACACTCAGAGTACAGTACCTAATGTTTATTTTGGAATAATAGTTAAGTCAGTTTATTCGGACATAGCTTCTGTAAAATGAAATGAAATAATTTATTCATTCAAATAGGCCTTCACAGGCACTTGTGAATAGTCAGACTCTAACGCACGGTTCGGAAGGTTGCTTTTACTGACAAGAGCCGGCAAGAAACTCAGCAATTACTCTTTTCAAAACAAACTTAGATTTATTACATAGAATGTATCCTGCAAGAGCGAGCGCTACACCCAAGCGTTGTCGTCATTTAAATATTCATTTTTTATATTCATGTATAGGTCTATTATTTTACTCTTTGGCTGTGTGTAAACTGGGTTTTCTCAGTTGCTCTTCAAACAAAAAGGAAATACAGCAAACTAGCTGTCCCCTGCGATATCGACCGCATTTACGGTATAAAAAATCCGATGTTTTAGCTATTCAGGGATGAGACCAATCCAACGAATCAAATATCATAAAAATCGGCCAGGCCGTTCTTGAGTTCTAAATTTGCTGAGGCATTTTTATTTTGAGAACGCAGGTGAAACTGCGGGGGACAGTAAGTAATAATAATAATAATATTGTAAGAATGTATTCTTTTTAGGCTAGATTTTATATAATGTTTTTTATTTTGATATTAAATGTTATAAAAAAGAATTTAAAAAATCTTCAGCCCGTAAATGTAGCTAAATCCAGCCCTAGTGCTAAGATAGATTTCACAGATGTGGAGTTCCTCAAGGAAGTATTCTTGGTCCAATTTTATTCATTTTGTATATAAATGACTTACCAGATGTCACATGCAATAAAACAATACTATTCGCTGATGACAGCACTATATTATTTGATTGTGGAAAAAACGATAATGTTAACAACTTAGAGGACAACATAAGTAATACAATTAAAGACGTCATAAACTGGCTTCATTGTGGGTATATTAAAATTATACTGTAAATCAAATTGAACTGTAATTTATGATTTTTAATTTTGATTCTGTATTGGTTTTTCTATTTTATTTTTATTGTGTACTATATATATTTTCTAATTAACTTGCACGCCTATGTTATGGCAAAATATGCAGACCTCTTATTTATAGACCATCTAATTATAACCATATTTAGAGCAAATAAAGAAATTTGAATTTGAGAAAATAAAACCGACTGAAAATAATATTATAAAGCTGAAGAGTTTGTTGAAAAGATATAATTATCCTAGAAATGCAAACAGACTGCGCGCAAAGCCTCCACTGTATCTTTTTGCAAAGGAGCAGAAGCGTAGAAACGCAGTGTGTATCAAAATATTTAATGAACTTCCGGAATTCTTAAAAACAATAAGTACCTACTATTAATTAAGTTTAAAGTTCGGCTTCGAAAGTGACTTCTGTTGCATAACTTTTATTCCATTCCATTGCTGAATACCGGCTCTTCTCAGTAAAAGCAACCTTCAGTACCCTGAGTGTAAAGAATTGACGTATGTAAACGCTTACTATCGAGTTTTCGTTTACCAAAATTTTGAATGGAGGAAATTAGTTCCATGTGTATTCCGCGAGAGGCGCTGTGCCAATTCCTATACAGAAATATCGTAAACGCAAACGTGATAGTAAGCGTTTATTTATGTCAATTCTTCACACTCAGGGTACCGAACCGTGCGTTAGAGTCTGACTTGAATGAATAAATTATTTCATTATTTCATTTTATTTCATTTACTTGCTCGGTAAACAGTAAAAACCAAAAAGTGTATTTATTTAGATTAGAATATTTTACATTATTATTATGTAAGTAGGTACCTACATACTATTTAACTGCTAACATAATAAAATTAGAGTAATTATTTGAATTAGTAAATTTTGCATGGCTTAATGTGACCACACGTAATTATTGTAAAATATTGTATGACGAGCCGGTTGGCGGGGTTGGTAAGATATCGTATCTATCACGCTATAGATAGTGGGTTCGATTCCCACTCAGGACAAACATTTGTGTGCATAAACATGTCTGTTTGTCCCGAGTCTGGGTGTAATTATCTATATATATGTATGTATTTACAAAAGAAAAGTAGTATAATAATATGTAGTACATACATAATTATATCAGTTATCTGACTTCCATAGCACAAGCTCTGCTTAGTTTGGGGTCAGTTCTGTTGGCCGTGTGTGAGGAATAATAATATTTTTATTTATCTTAATATCCATTTGAACACATTTTATCCAGGAGAAAAAGTTCTTTGGGAATGGGTTCTTAGGGGATCAAAATTATTTAAGGTAGTCTTAATGTCTTTCTAAGGTATTATAGGTAGGTACTCGTCATAATGTGGGTATTGTGTCTTTCAATCAAATCCATTCAACCGACACGGTGCGGTTGAAAAAAAAAAATCACACAAATTTTCGCATTTGAAGGATAGGATTATTAGAATTATAGACATAAAAACATACATACATTCATAGATCATAGACAAAATGAGATGAGACCTACTTGGGTTCAAAGTTTTTTTTTTTTATGTGCACAATTAAATATAGACCAGTTGAAACAAACAAATAAACTTATATTATTATGTTATCATCATTTTGGACACTTCTGGATCTTGTCGTAGATAGGTTTCATCAAACCAATCATTCAATTTATTTCCCGATAATATTTATGATACTATTTTCATTTTTGTTACGATTGTCAATTTCAATATTTGTCGGATGATCAGAATCATTGATATAGGCAAAGTCGTAATTATTCAATCACAGTGACTGTTGTTCCAGTTATAAAAAAATAACAGTGAAAAATCACCGTGACTTTGTCACGTCGATCACGTTACGACATTTGGAACGTTTAGTAATGTGACCATATACGACTTGATAATTAATTCGCTTATTCACTATTATCATTAACAAATATCGCCTACAGCTGCAAGTATATGTACCTACCTATACATATTATTATACAGGGTAACAATATGTTACGCCATTTTCGAAGAGCAGTTATCGTGAAAACGTATGAAAAAAATATGGGTAATATGGCGCCTAATAAAAATTATGATTATTACAAAACGTCACTGTGATATTCCAAGGTGGCAGATCACGGTGATTTTTTCACTGTGACGATATTTATCACCCATGTCTAATTTAAAGTATTACAATTTTTGGCGCTATTTGTTGTTTTATGTGATTTTCGAGGTCGTTTAGTTTTCTCATCAGACTCAGATTCAGATTCGGATTCGGATTCAGATTCAGATGAAGATTCAGATGAAGATTCAGATGAAGATTCAGATGAAGATTCAGATGAAGATTCAGATGAAGATTCAGATGAGTCATTTTCTATGTACGCTGGTTTCTTTCTTGGTCGATCTGGGCGTCTTTTAGGAGGACGCCCATAGGGTCGATTAGGAGGTTCATTGGGTCGTATAAATTCTCCTGGATTGTTGCCATATCTATCTGATGGGAATGGTATATGTGGCACACTCCAGTAAGGTGCATAATTAGGCGGGTTCCATGGTGGTGGCAAGCGATAGCCGGGTGGTTGGCAGGGTAGATTTGGATATAACTTTGACGATAAACACCTTCTTTGCTTTCCAATATCTTGGTTTCTTTCATCACGGACAGAATTTGCTATAGATATAATGTTGCTGCCTTTTAATTTGGTTTTAATTACATCATTAATTGATTCATATGAAGCACCAACAGAATTGGTACCACATCGAACTTCAAGTATATTTCTCGATGCTCCATAAGATTGCGACACCACTAATATCAACAACACTCTAACTGTAAGGAGAAAGTATAAATTAGTATTGAAAAATTGGCACATATTCAATCATTTACCTTTGCATTTACTATGTTAATTTTTCACCACCATGAGGGATTGCAATCCCGCCTCATTCAATCCCTCATTCAATCCTGATCCTGATGCTGAAAACGCTCTTTTGGCTTCTACGCTATTAGGCTGAACCGTCTAATATATTCATAGGCGAGCGTCAGCGATTACGCGATTTATGCGAAAGTTTTAGCGCCATATTTTTAATTTCCGGGATCCGCGCTTTAAAGGTGCGGGTTCCAGTAAATTACTAAAAGCAACGGGATCCCGCGGGAATGCGTGATCCCGTTTTGCGGGATTGCAATCCCTTATCACCATACATTTAATTGGTAGATGCTCAGGCACATTCATAAAATAACTAGCTGGTACTCGCAGTTTCACCCGTGTTCTGGGCATGAATATTACCTATTTATAAAAATGTCCTATTCCAGGAACTAAAGTAACTGTGTACCATATTTCATGGAAAATACAGCAGCCACCTTGAGTTCTAAAGAATAAGATTTCAAGCCACCTTAGCCAGCTACACGTAACAATCATCGATCCGCCATTTAGGCCCAGGGTCTACCTATCACTCCTGTGAGAAATTGGGAATGTGGTCAAACCTTAGAGCGTTTGTTCTAAATGCTTTAAGGGTCAAACCATGAAGAAATGTTCTTATGTCTATGAGTTAATCTCAAGTTTCTAAAAAAAAATAATGAATTAAAAGAAACGGGGTACTTAGATACTTACTATTAAAATACCTTACACACATTTTCCAACTAATGCTAATCGTGATCAAAATCGTTTTGCCTTTTCAATTAACTTCTAGCTTATCATTAATTAACAACTATTGTTATGATTATAACGAGAAATTGGGCATTTTCTAATTATAATAATTCTCACTAGCAGTGAGAAGCCGCGTGGTTTTACCTACATCCAAATGAAAATTAATAAAAATATATTTATTTAGCAACAAAATACATCTGTTGACATAACCATTTTTACCCGACTGCGCCAGAAGGAGGGTTATGTTTTTCGAGAGTATGTATGTATGTATAATTGTTTGGCATGGCACGCTCTGTGGCCTGAACGGCTCGATGGATTTTGGCTTGAGAGGTGTCGTTAGATTCGTATTTACTGTGAGAGTGACACTGGGTATATTAAAATAATAAAAAATGGCGGATTTTTGGCGCCAAATTCAAATGTTTGGCTCGCTCTCCGGCCTGAACGGCTCGATGGATTTTAGCTTGAGAGGTGTCGTTAGTTTCGTATTTGTTGAAAGTGACACTGGGTGGGTATATCAAAATAATAATAAAAGAAAAATGAACTCATTCAATAGGTAAGTAACTTAGGTAAGTAATAAAAACTAAAAAATAAAAAAATAAAATTTTAAAAACCCGACTGCGTTTCTGTTTACTTAATTTGGAAATGAAAAACCGTAAAACAAGAATGTCGTCATACCCGATTGCACTTAAGATTGTAGCAGTCGGGACCGATTCTACAGAATTGTTATAAATTTACCTTGAACATCTAACTAAACAATTAATTTTAAAATAACCATAGATAGCCTAAATTAAATAAAAATTCTTATAAATTTAATAAAAAATTCTTATATATTCTTATAAATTACAAAAGTAATTAGGCCTACTACAAAGGTTAGATTAGATAACTTTAAAAATAATTTAGAGTTAAGACTTGAAAGTAAAGTTTATAATAGTAATCAGCCCAATATTTTGTATGAAGGTTTATTATCTGATATAAGTGTTGATTTCAATAGAGCCTGTCCTTCGAAAATAGTGAAAGTTAATAGTAAATTGGTATTTAGTGACTGGGCTACTAAAGGAATTCGAAAGAGCCGAGATAAATTGTATGAACTTTACCATTTAAAATCTTTAACTAGAAACGAAGAATTTCATAAATTTGTTAGGAACTTTTCAAAATTATTTAAAGTAGTATGTAATCTAGCTAAATCCTCCTAATTAAGTAACAAAATTGGTAAAGCCACTAACAAAATAAAGACAGTCTGGAATGTTATTAATACGGAAACTAGTAAAATTAAAGATAAGAGTGAACAGCTAACGCTTAAAATTAATGATAGATTGTTGTCAGATAAATTGGAAGTAGCCACTGCTTTTGAGCACTTTTTCTCCAGTATACCGGGGGAGACTACTCAATGTCTTAAATCTTGTCCTAAAGTAGCGGAATCATTACTAAAGCTTCATATCAATAAATCATTTCCTAGTTTTAAATTTAGTTATATTAATGCTAACGATGTTTTAAAAACTTTTAATTCCCTTAATATGAAAAGTACTGAAGATTTATGGGGTTTATCGGTTACGGTTTTAAAATCAATAATTGCAGTAATAGCACCTATTTTGTCCGATATTTTCAATGAATGCATTCAACAGGGCTCTTTTCCCGATTTAATGAAGTTTAGTAAAATAGTACCAATTTTTAAATCCGGTTGTAAGTATAATCCATCCGAATATAGACCAGTGTCCGTTCTTCCAGCACTTAGTAAAATATTTGAAAAACTGTTACTCAATCAAATGTTAAAACACTTTAATGAACATGAGATACTGCATGGTCATCAGTTTGGTTTCACGAAGGGAAAATCTACTTCCGATGCAGCTGCAAAATTATTGAAATCCATTTATGAGGCTTGGGAGGGTTCACAGGATGCAATTGGTATATTCTGTGATCTATCCAAGGCCTTTGACTGTGTCGACCACCGTACACTGCTACTAAAGCTAGACTATTACGGAATTCGTGGAACTGCTTATGATCTTGTTCTATCTTATTTATCTAATCGTCAACAAAAGGTAGGGATTAGTAGTACAACATCTGAGGGCTCTTTAATCAAAATGGGGGTAGGTACCCCAGGGCTCAATACTAGGACCATTTTTGTTTTTAGTTTATTTGAATGATTTACCATCTATTGTAAATGGCTTCTCAGATATAGTCTTGTTTGCTGACGATACTTCGTTGATTTTTAAAGTTGATAGAAAAGACAAAGAACTTATAAGAGTAAATGATACCTTGTCAATAGTCTCCAAATGGTTTACTGCAAACAATTTGTTACTCAACTCTAAGAAGACTAAATGTTTAAGATTCTCTCTACCCAATGTAGCACAAGTAGATAGTCAAGTAATAATAGATAGCAGTAAATTGGACATGGTTAATAAAACTGGATAATAAATTACAATGGGGTCCTCATATAGATTCTATGGCAGGTAAATTAAGTTCAGCTGCATTTGCTGTAAGAAAAATTAAACAATTGACGAATGTCGAGACGGCTAAACTAGTCTATTTTGCTTACTTTCACAGTCTTTTATCATACGATATTTTATTATGGGGAGCAGCAGCCGATATTGAAACTATTTTTATACTACAAAAAAAGGCAATTCGTGCAATTTATAGTATGGGTCCTCGGGACTCATTAAAGCATTTATTTAAAGAAATAAATATAATGACTTTGCCTTCACTTTACATTTATGAAAATATAATGTCCATACGTAGAAATATAGGAATGTTTAAAACAAAAGTAGATGTCCATAATATAAATACAAGGCAAAGAGAGAAATTAGTTGTTCCATATTTTAGGCTAGCCAAAGTTAGCAAGTCATTCCTTGGTAATTGCGTTCGTTTTTATAATAAAATACCTAACTCGGTAACCAAGATGACCGATTTTAAATTCAATTTTTACGTAAAGAAAGTTTTGAAGGAAAAGGCTTATTACAAGGTAGCTCATTATATTGAAGATAGGCATGTTTGGAAATAGTTTCACTCTGCACAGGTGCACTTCGCATATTGTTTTTTTTATTTTATTTTTATAGTTTTAGCCATTATGTAGCGTATTCGCTATTATTTAATAAGAACTTGTTTGCGTTACATTTTATTATTTACTTTGTATTGGTATTTTTCTTTTTGATTTAATTGTATATTGTATTGTACATTTTGCTGTTATTGAAAAAATATAGCCAATAGTCAGATTATAAAAAAAAGAAAAATATATATAAAAAATGTACCTTGCTGAGTTTTTAAAGTTCATGTTGCATAACTTTTCTTCCATTGCTGGATACTTTACACATGCTAGGTAAACAGTAGAAAACAATAAAATAATATATTATTTTTTTTACAGACAAACTATTTAACTGCTAACAAAATAAAATTTGAGTAATCATTTTACTGTTTTACTTTACTTTACTTTTTGAATTACTGTTTTAGGTAATTATTGTATCTTAATATCCATTTGAACACATTTTTGCAAATAAAATTGTTATTATTATTATTAAAAGAATACTTTTTATCCAGAGAAAAATATCCTTTGGGAATGTGTTCTTAGGGGATCAAATTTAGTCTTAATGTCTTTCTAAGGTATTATAGGTTCTCGTCATTATGTATAGGTATCATATATAGGTATTTCAATCAAATCCATTCAATCGATACGGTGCGATTGAAAAAAAAACCATTCACTCAAATTTTCGCATTTATTGGTACCTACCATTTGTAGGATAGGATTATTATCATAATATACATAATACATACATACATTCATAGATCATGGACGAAATGAGGTGAAATCTACTAAGGTTCAAAGAAATTTAATTTTTTAATGGGGACAATACTGATAGGTAGGTATTATAGTTGAATTGAAACAAGTAGGTATACAATTTATTTATTTACATATTTACAATTAAAGTAAAAAATACAAACTATGATATATAGAAAACATCCTCAAAGCCCTCGCTGCTGTCGATAGGCAAGGTTCCCAACAGGCTGGCAGCGTTCCCTTTTTGGATGGCCAAGCTTATGCGTTGGCGGAAAAAGCTCCCAGCCCGTCGGTCTCCCGAAGCCTCGATGAGCTTGGATGATAAAATCCGAGCAAATCGGCGAGCCTCGAACCCCCATGGACCCATGGTTTCAACTGCGAATGGCATGAACGAAAAATTAGAACCAAGACAAGCGTATTTTTTAAATTTGGATTTTTCAGCACCGGTCGCAGCCGCCCCAGCGACTTTACAAGTCGCCAGTAAGTGGGAAGGCGCAAGTGTATCTACACACGTGGCATCCCACACCAGCGGCTTGCCAACACTCCACGGGATCAAAGTCATACCATCCGGCCTCTTGCCATCGTCACGCGCAATTCCGACTGGTTCTAGTACAGAAGGTACGTTGGCAACAACAAGAGCCCTACGGATAATATCATTAAGAGCCGCGTGGCGTGAAAAACGGCCGGCGCTTAAAGAGCACGAAAGCCCATGGTGGCCGAGCTCGTTGACAAAGTCTCCGCAGCGGCAGCGATGAGGATGATTGGTCCTGGAACCAAGACGGAGACAAATGCATAAACTTAAAGTGATTCGGTCTAACAAAGTACCGATGTTTGTAGATGGAATGGCTTGCAACCAGAGACCCGATTCCTTCTCAGAGACAGCTAACAAGCGTGCGCGGTCCGAATTTGAAGAAAAATTGGAAAATAGATTTTGCCAAGTTTTTTCGCATAGAGGCTTGTCCCACTCTCTCTGAGAGTGACTTAAGGTTAGCGACGGAATATTTGTGCCTGGACAAGCTGCCTGCCAGGCATTTCTGGCATCGGATAGGTGAGAAACCTCAACGGATCCAATAGATGGGTCCAAAACAGATCCAACGAGGTCGCCCACACTATATACCGACGACAGAAATGCCGGCAGTGAAATGTCTGAAATTTTCCGCACTCCTAGACCACCATAACACACGGGAAGGGTGGCCTGAGACCACACTTTGTTTTCATCAAAACAACAATTTAGGATTTTAGCCAGAGAAATCTTAATCATGTTATCTAACGTATTTAATAATTGATCAAATTTAAACAAATGGGTACATCGGAGTAAATAAGTAAACTTAGGCACAAATAGACATAATCTTATAATAAAAAATGCATAATGCGCATTGATTTCAAATAGCCGACTAGATGAGTCGTTAAAATTTTGAATCCTTTGCTCAAAGAAACCAGGAATAGATTCGTCTAAGACAGGGGCACCAAGAAGTAGAAGTGACTCCTTTGATAGTAATTTAATGTTAGGTGCCAAATCATTAAAATTTTGAATAATTTTTAGTTTTTCAGATTCAGTAACAGAATCTGAAATAAGTAGCTCGCATTTGGAGCAGTTAAATTCAAGGCCAATTTTTTTAAATTTTTCGATCAGTGATTTAAAATCATTGAGAACAGAACTAACATCGCCTCCCAAGGTGCCATCGTCTAAATACCAAACATTAAATTTAGACTGTAAACCGGAAATGATTGGATGAATTGCCAAACTAAAAATGGCTGGACCGAGAGGGTCGCCCTGTTGACAACCCACAGCAGAAATAAGTGGGTGTTCCTTAAAAAAAAGTTTTGAAGGGTGCCCATAACATTGCCAAAGGTATGGATATAAGTCAGGACAGATATCCTTAATTTGCGTTAACAGAGCGGCCCTATCGACAGAGTTAAATGCATTTTTTATGTCAACCTTAAGCAAAACTTCACCTCCATTATTTAACAGAAAGGTCCGAGCCGCATGAACAGCTGCCTCACAACCTCCCTTTGAGCCAAAACCAAGTTGAATGGGCTGAAATAATTCCGAAACTTGAGGGAGAATGTGACGGCAACAAATTTTGGAGGCCATACGACGGATAGTATTACCCACAGCGATGGGTCTTATACCACCGTCTTTTTTGGATAGAGCGCAAAGGTTGGCCCCATAAATGATTTCGGTAATGGCGCTCGGCACCTTTCCTTCCAACATTAAATTTATAAGATTTTTTTTTTTTTTTTTTTTTTTTTATTTATTTTTATTTTTTTTTTTTTTTCTTGTCGTATGTAGGTTTCATCAAATCAATCATTCAATTTATTTCCCGATAATATTTATAATACTATTTTCATTTTTGGCACTATCGACTTGTTATATTAATATATACTGTCAAAGGATTAGTATCATAACCATTACCAAGGTATATTGAAATAGATTTTGTTGTTTTACGTGATTTTCGAGGTCGTTTAGTTTTCTCATCAGACTCAGATTCAGACACATATTCAGATTCAGACTTAGACTCAGCTGAGTCATTTTCTTTGTACGCTGGTTTCTTTCTTGGTCGATTTGGGCGTCTTTTAGGAGGAGGACGCCTATAGGGTCGATTAGGAGGTTCATTGGGTCGTATAAATTCTCCTGGATTGTAGCCATATTTATCTGATGGGAATGGTATATGTGGTAAACTCCAGTAGGGTGCATGGCGGGTTCCATGGTGGTGGCAAGCGATAGCCGGGTGGTTGGCATGGCAGGTTTGGATATAACTTTGACGATAAACACCTTCTTTGCTTTCCAATATCTTGGTTTCTTTCATCACGGACAGAATTTGCTATAGATATAATGTTGCTGCCTTTTAATTTGGTTTTAATGATTTTATCCATTGAATCATGTGAAGCACCAACTTGGTACCAATTGGTACCACATCGAACTTCAAGTATATTTCTCCATGTTCCATTAGATTGCGACACCACTAATATCAACAACAATCTAACTGTAAAGAGAAAGTTTAGACTAGTATTGAAAAAACCGGCCAAGTGCGAGTCGGACTCGCGCACCGAGGGTTCCGTACAAACTTCGTCCATCTTTCGTCCATCACGGGAAATGCATAATTTTATTTATTTACTGTATTTGAGGTATGTGCCAATTAAGCTAGACCTCTAAATTGTATGAGCGCCCATACAACTCAGAGGTCTTTATTAATTGGCGTAACTATGTATGTATGGGGACACCCTTTAATTTTCAACTTTTTTAATTTTTTAGAATTTTTCCTTTATTTGTGCTGTAAGACCTTGCTTTTTGCCATTTTTTTTTATATTTGAGTTGATTGAATGAAAGGTAAATTGCGGTTTACGATTTATGACGTATTAAAAAAAACTACTTACTAGATCTCGTTCAAACCAATTTTCGGTGGAAGTTTGCATGGTAAGGTACATCATATATTTTTTTTAGTTTTATCATTCTCTTATTTTAGAAGTTACAGGGGGGGGGGGGGGACCACCATTTTACCACTTTGGAAGTGTCTCTCGCGCAAACTATTCAGTTTAGAAAACAATGGTATTAGAAACCTCAATATCATTTTTAAAGACCTATCCATAGATACCCCACACTTATGGGTTTGATGAAAAAAAAATTTTTGAGTTTCAGTTCTAAGTATGGGGAACCCCCTAAATTTATTGTTTTTTTTCTATTTTTGTGTGAAAATCTTAATGCGGTTTACAGAATACATCTACTTACCAAGTTTCAACAGTGTAGCTCTTATAGTTTCGGAAAAAAGTGACAGACAGACAGACAGAATTATCCACATTTAATTAGAAACAAAACAGCCACCTCTATGCTACTCATACAATCATCGGTCCACCATTTAGAATGAGGGAGGTGGACCCTGAGCCTAAATAGTGGACCGACTGTCTCACTCCTAAGGTGAGAATTTGAGAATGTGATCAAACTTTAGAGCATTTGTTCTAAGAGAGTCAAATCATGAAGGAATATTCTTGTATCTTTTATCTATGGGTTAATCGCAAGCCTATCATAAAATTTCAAAAAATCCAACTGAAAGAACTAAAAGAAATGGGATAGATACTCACTATTAAAATACCATACACACATTTTCCAACTAATGTTAATTCTGACCGAAATTTATTTGCCTTTTAAATTAATTTCGAGCTTATCATTAATTAACTAACTATTGTTATGCTTATAACGAGAAATTGGTCATTTTCTAATTATAATTATTTCTAACAGTTAGAAGCCTTATGGTTTTACCTACTTATATTCCAAATGAAAATGAAAATTGTAGCTTATCCACCAAGGGGAAAAAGCAGTGTCTTACGTTACGGGCGGCATATTGGACCCTGGGCGTAATGTGGGACTCTAGAGTTAAACTTAGAGCTCTGAGTGTAGTGAGAGGTTCAAGCCGCCCAAGACGAAGACAAGCTTTAGGCCCGAGGTGAATACTCTACTTTTCATACCTACTGCGAGACAATAAAAACTGAGGATTACATAAATAATTGTAAAAAAACATACTTAAAAAATTGTAAAAAAAACAGGGCCCTAGGCTGCTTGGCTTTCGATTTGAAATAAACTAAACTAAAAGGACGGATTTGGACACAGTATTTGCTGTTCTCCATTGATAAAAATCGTTATAATTTTTATTTTTTCCAGTAGTACCTAGATTATTTATAATCCAAGAGTCCAAAACACATTTAAATAGGTCACCCACCCGCTGTATACCGAGGACAGAAATATTTAATAATACCCGCAATTAAGTTTAGTAGCAAGCGGGACCAAATTGCAAATTATAAACCGAATGAAAATTAATGGGTTCCGCTTGCAACTATGTATTTAACATAGGCTTTCAGTTCATAATAGAGTTTGCATTGTTTATAGTTTACTAGCTGTTCCCCGCGGTTTCACCCACGTTCCCGGTATACATAATTTTTTTTCAAGTCAAACATTTTCTTTCATACCAACCTCTCCTGATAATAACGAACACATAAAATAAAAATTTATCCAATTTGGTGCAGTCGTTGGCTTGCCAACACTCCACGGGATCAAAGTCATAGTTATAGTTTTTCAGCACCGGTCGCAGCCGCCCCAGCGACTTTACAAGTCGCCAGTAAGTGGGAAGGCGCAAGTGTATCTACACACATTCCACACCAGCGGCTTGCCAACACTCCACGGGATCAAAGTCATACCATCCGGCCTCTTGCCATCGTCACGTGCAATTCCGACTGGTTCTAGTAGAGAATGCACGTTGGCGACAACAAGAGAACGGCCGGCGCTTAAAGAGCACGAAAGCCCCCATGGGCCACCATTGGCCGAGCTCGTTGACAAAGTCTCCGCAGCGGCAGCGATGAGGATGATTGGTCCTGGAACCAAGACGGAGACAAATGGAACTTAAAGTGATTCGGTCTAACAAAGTACCGATGTTTGTAGATGGAATGGCTTGCAACCAGTGACCCGATTCCTTCTCAGAGACAGCTAACAAGCGTGCGCGGTCCGAATTTGAAGAAAAATTGGAAAATAGATTTTGCCAAGTTTTTTCGCATAGAGGCTTGTCCCACTCTCTCTGAGAGTGACTTAAGGTTAGCGACGGAATATTACTTTAGGTATAGTAGGTACAAAAAGTCACATTTTCACAGGCCAAGAAATTTACAACCTATACTGTATACTAAGGCTACCTGTCCACCAAAATGGAGCGAGTGCAGCTAAGCAAAAACCAATAGCATGGCCTATTATTTCAATATTTATCAATACCAATACAAATAATATATACTTTAATGTTGACACTACATTACAACACAAAAATTACTTTATTTTTTTATTGAAAACAACTTTCACGGTTACTCGATTTCTCCAGGCATACTAGGGTAATAGGATATATTTATGATGGGTTATCACATAAATACCTAATATATTTATTTTATTATGAGCTATTTTATTGATAAAATTTTCCCAGATCCATTCTGGTGGACAGGTAGAAAACTTCAGTGAAGTAGGTTCTTCCTTTCTGAAAGTAATAAAGAAAGCAGTGCGCGCAGATGGAGGTAACAGTTTTTTCGTTATCGTCCGAGACGGGACCAAGACCGAGAATAAAATAAAATCTCGGCCGAGACCGAGAGCCGACACCGAGAATAGATAAATTGTGATTGAAATATGAAAATGCGCTAATTTTGCATAATAATATTACAATTCAAGTGTGTAGTAATAATTGTTTTAATATTCAAAATTAAACAACATGATGTTGTAGCACATAAGCAGACAGGCGCGGCGGTCTACCGATGGTAAGTGGCTACCGTCGCCTATGGACAATTGTAATACTAGAGGAACTGCCAAATGCGTTGCCGACCTTTATAAAGCCTAGAATACATGGCTCTCAAACGCAACTGCCAGAACACACCCAGTATAGGTAGTAGGTGCTTTGCGTCAATTCAACTTGAGGGTACTACAAAGTATCACACCGTCCTTTAGTTTCCTCACGATGACTTCAATGATTCATATAAAATATAGTACGTGGTATTTTTAATTGTTGGTTTATAACCACATATACTTTGCAAGATGAAACACGATTTTGAAAAAATATATGGATAGGTATCTGTCTTGCATAGTGTCTGTTTTGCTGTATACTATATCTGTCTGTATTATTTGTATCAGAACGAACTACTGTAAATACTAATAATGATCTACTCGCACTAGAAGGCACATAAGTAACTGAATTCCCTTTGAGAACGCCGACAGGATTGAGCACGTTCCAAAATCAAAAAGGCCTCCGTTAAATGCGGACCAATATAATATTTATAATCCCTTTCATTTTCTTACAATAGATAAGTAGTTATACAATGCCAATATACCTACCTGCCTAAAGATTAAATATACCAATATATTTTTGCCGTTAAGTGGTAGAAAGAAAAAGAAGAAAATATTATAAACATTAAATCAGGGCATAGAATTATCACCATAACAGTATACCGTTTTGGATCTTTGTCGATCCGTTCGAATATCTATATATATATATAATCGATTATTTCCGGCCAATATCTATAATGTTTGAATTCTTGGCATCATTGTCAATTTTAATTTTTTTCGGTGATTTAGCTTTACCAACATTTATACTATTTTCATTTTTGGCATCATTATCAATTTGAATGTCAGCCGAAGATTTTGTCGTTTTACGAGGTCTTTTTTTAGGTGGAGTTTGTTTAGTTTTCTCATCAGATTCAGACCCAGATTCGTCCTCTTCATTTTCCGGTTGGTTATAATCCCCTGAACTATTATGTTCTTCCTCATATGTGTGATATTCTTCGGACACTGGTTTAATGGTTGGTCGACGTGGAGGTCTTTTAGTAGGAGAGTGCTTATCAGGTCGAGTAGGACGCTTATTGGGACGAGTAGGGCGCTTTTTAGGTGGAGTAGGGCGGCCATTGGGTCGATGGGGGCGCTCATAGGGTCGTTTAGGGTGCTTATAGGGTCGTTCTTGGCTTTCATTTTTATCTGGTGGGCATGGTTTATGTGGCATACCCCAGGAGGGTAGTTGAAAAGGCTTATTCCATGGTAGAAACAACCAAAATCCGGATGATTGGCATGGTTTATTTGGTAATAACTTTGACAATAAACACCTTCTATGCTTTTCCATATCTTTTTTTCTTTCATCACGGACAAAATTTGCTATAGATATGTTGCAGCTTTGTAATTTGGTTGTATTGATTTCATCCATTGATTTATGTGAAGCACCAACAGAATCGGTACCACATCGAACTTCAAGTATATTTCTCGATGCTCCATAACATTGCGACACAATTAATATCAACAACACTCCAACTGTAAGGAGAAAGCATATTTTAGTATAGTTTGTCAGTATCTCAATACGACAAACGAATTACGAAACCATGCTATACATGCTTACTTATATCCTACCTTATCATTACCTTATCCTAATCCTAACTAAAAGTTTGTTTGTTACCTTTTCACGCTTAAACCGCTGAACCGATCGAGATGAAATTTGGTGTGCCGATAGCCTATGGTACGGAGAAGAACATAGGCTACTTTTTATAGATTTTAAAATAGGTTTTTTTTTTGGTGTACTTAATTTCGGTGAACCATGTTATTGGCAGGCAATAGTATCGGCAAACCATTTATTCTTCATAGTGCTCTTTCAGCAAACCGCGCTGTCGGTAAGTAATGACTTCGGCTAAAATGGTATATCATTCTGTGCTTACATTAAAACGGTATGTAGACTAGAAGCACAATTACGAAATAATTTAAAATACAGTAGGCTTAGCATGCCTCCAAACATCGTTCCACCCATGTCTCCTAAGATGAGAATGTGGTTAAACTATAAAGGTTATATCCCTATGTCTATAGGCTAAACGCAAGCTTATTATGTATATCTTACTTACTATTAAAATACATTATACACATTTCCGACTGCCTAGTCCCGAATGCAAATCCCAATCAAAATTGATCTGCTTTAATGAATTTCTTGCCTATCAATAATAATTAACTATTGTTAAGATTATATCGAGAAATTGGGCATTTTCTAATTATAATTTTACTTACGTCTAACTAGCAGTTGCCTCGTGCTCACCCATGTCAACGATAATGAACATAACTAATACGAAGCGATAATATCGACGGTATAGCAGTGCCGTCGAACGCCGTGACGAAGGTCGTGGGTTCGAATCCATAAATTAGGTTGAGCTTTCGGTGAAGGAAAAACATCGTGAAGAAACTAAGTATAACTCGGTGATACCTACTTTGGTACCCATCTGGCCGGCTTCCACCCTCAAGATAAACCGCCTTGAAAATCTGCCGCCAAACATGGCGGTGGGTTCCAGCAGCTGCACTTGAGACCCAGGTCCTTCTAGGCTTTATGTGCTTAGTTCCTTCGGCCTCATCATCACTTACCATGGTGATATTGTGGTAAAAAAAATGTGCACCCTAATTTATTTTTGAAAAACGTAAAAATATAACTTTATAAGAGTGTGGCCGCAAGGGCTGTGCCACGCCTTGAGTAAAGGAGGCGTAGCGAGGAGGGAAAGTGAGAGAAAAGTTCACATGAGATCGATATTCAACGAGACGATTGATCTTATGATATATTTTTTTATAATAAATAAATAAATAAATAAATATTCTGGGACATTATTCCTCACACACGGCCATCTGACCCCAAACTAAGCAGAGCTTGTACTATGAAAGCCAGATAACTGATATACTACATATACCTACTACTTTTCTTTTGTAAACACATACATATATAGATAATTACACCCAGACACAGGACAAACAGACATGTTCATGCACACAAATGTTTGTCCTGAGTGGGAATCGAACCCCCGACCTGCGGCGTGATAGATAGGGTATCTTACCAACCACGCCAACCGGCCCGTCAATTATATAATATTTTAATAGCTAAGATACGTTTTTATTATATTAACAATACAAACAATAAATATTCTGGGGTACCTATTCTCTGTGAGCTATCATCATTCATTAATATGAATGATGATAGCTCACAGAGAATTTTTGTAATGTTTTGTAATTGTAATCCAAAATAATTTTTGGATTACAATATGGAACGATAGACGAAAATAAATTACCAAAAAGAAAGATTAGTGTTTGTAGGTATACTGATGGCCGGTGGGACAAAATAGGTTTAACTTGTCCCGTTTGATACAATTTTTAGAATTCAGGTCCACAAACATTTTTAAAATTATAGTTTTGTGCTAATGATTTAAATATAAGTAGGTTCCTAAAATGGAAACACCTATGACTGGCATGAGATGTCGATAACTATGTTTACTAAATCACTTTTATTCAATTTGTATTAACGATTAGGTACCTTATTAATTTACATTTGTCATGGTAGTAATAATTGCACAACAGTAGGTTCAATTTCAATGATTTATTTATCAACATTTTTTATGAAAAGAGTTTTTAAGAGCTTTCTGAAGACATACCTACTTAATGTCATAAAAAAATACCTATTAACCCCGCCGCTTCTCCCCGGAGCCGCAGGGTATCCATGAGAGGATAACTTCTTCTGAGCCCAATTTTCATCGATTTCATCTCGCCTCCTCTTGTTCGAACCCTTGCGGTTTCGGTTGGCACATAACATTGCGGGCGCGATTTGGAGTTTTTTTTATTATTTCCAATTGAATAAATCGTGGTCGCTTGCTGCCGCCCCTCTTCGTATGCCGGCCGGGGCCATGGCCCCCCTGGCACCCCCCACGCTACGCCACTGCCTATAATACTATTAGGTATTCTATGCTATAAGTAGCTAAATCTAGACTAGACCATTATATTTTATTTTCATTTCTATAATTTTACGAATGATTGATTTTCGTTTTTCGTTTCTGAATTTAGAAAACATAAATGATCTGGAGACCGTTCCTAGATTTTCGTCCAAGGTTCCTTCCTAGATACCTAGCTACAATCCAAAATTGCTTACGGGAGCTGGCAGCAGTGCTGGCGCAGCACCTTTACCGCTTTACCTTCTTATCCAGTGCTTGCCATGAAACTGGTAGGTAGGTAACGCGAAGTAATTATTATTTTCATGGGAGATTTATAATCTGTACCGAATGGTGGGTTGGTAATGGGTCAATATGTTTCTGTACAATAATAAACTGGCGGTGTCTTGTAGTTATTGTATAAATAATGTAACTCATTATGATATTATACAGGGTGGATATGACAATCGATCATTATTAGCGATGATGAGAGTAGGGCCGTTTTTTAACCGATTTCAAAAAAGGAGGAGGTTCTCAATTCAGATGTTTATATATATTTTTTATGTATATGTTCGGACATAACTCCGTCATATATAAACGGATTTTCAAAATTCTTTTTTTTGTTCGAAAGGGTAGATATACTCCCGAAATAGTCCCATATATATTTAATTATGATCTGGATCTCTTATGATCTTTATGGACTTCGAAGATGTATCCTCCACGAGGAGGTAACTCACTAAAAAGTATCAAATAACGATGTTAGAACTCGTTTTGAAGTCAGCGAAAGAGAAGCACATGTTCCAGAATCTCAAATTCTTTTGCTGAATTATTCAAAACGAGTTCTAACATCGTTATTTGATACTTTTTAGTGCAAATTAGTGTACTTTGAAGTCGGTTTTGCTTTTTGTTTAAAAGTTAATATTTTTGTTAGTAGTTTTCTGGCGGTTTTAAATGTTGAATCTGGTGGAGAGCTAGTTTAACTGTTGGCAACACTGGTTACTGTTATCTGTGAGACTGTGTGTGACTTAGGGATGTGACATTGAGTGAAAAAAATCGATTACTTAATAATCGACTTTACTCATTTTAAATAAATCAATTTGTGAAAAATCGATTTAAGATGAAAAGAAGGATTGATTTTTAAGTAATGAATGAAGTTTTTAAGTAATCGATTTTTTCACTCAATGTCACATCTGTGCAAGGTTGCCACCTCAAAAATCATCTTGTTAACAGATCCAGTGTAAAATATCGCTAGAAGAAAACCCTTAAAAAGATGCGAAACTATTTTATATACATACACAGCACAACTAGCGTCGACTTTTGATCGACTTGTTTATTTTAGTTAACTTTCTTCGTATTTATTCATTCGTCGCATAGATGGCGCTGTTTTCAAAAATCGATTTAAAAAATGTGTGAATAATATAATGGATTATTATTATTATAAAGTCGATGATTAAAAATTGTTTAATTATTAATTAATATGATAATCGATAATTTTTTCACATCCCTGGTATTTTTTCTTATATTAGTATAATATTATCTATGGTTGTATTGTATCACAAACTACCAAGAGAACTATATTGTATGAATTAGGGATGATCGATATTCGAAAAACATCGATGTTGACATCGATGTCATAATCGAAAGCCCGACATCAATATTCGATATTTATCGAAAACCGAACATCGATGTTGGATACCATCGATGATTTATGCAATAATAACTGACAAAAAAATAAAACACATTGTAAAAGTTCGGAATTTATTAAGAAAGAGATCAAATGATTACATATTCCAATATTTTTTATCAATTGACTGCAGGAAGAGTAATTTTGATAAAGAAGAACCTTTTAATCTATTTCTTTGTTGATACAGAGTAGAGCCAGCTTTTGAAAACAGTCTTTCGGATGGCGTTGATGTCGCGATAGTACTCAAATATTTCAGCGCTATTATTTTTAATTTCGGGTATGTGGAACCGATGACATTATTCCAAACTTGGAAAGGATTTTGAAAGACATCTTTTGTTTCGTAACTTCGTAAGTTGCATTGGTCGTGTCGTGCGTGAGGCCGTGAATTAACATCGATGATAGCTGCCGTTAACATCGATGTTACGATATTTTTCGTATAGCAATATCGATGTTAAAACAGCGATGTTTTTGCTTTCAACATCGATGTTCATCGAGCATCCCTAGTATGAATGAATGGAATGATTTAGCCGATTTAGGAGGAGTGATTTCATTGATTATTAGTTTCAGCGTGCGTGCGTGATTATTTATGTGTAATATTTTGCAATAATATTCGCAACGAAGTTCAATTATGTCTCTAGCCGACGAATTACTAGCTGATTTAGAAGAAAATGACGACGGAGAGCTTGAGGCTGCAATCGAAAGCAAAACAGACGATGCATCTCATGAATTTGCTGTACCGTATCCTGTAGTTCCCAAAGAAGAAGATATTAATAATGTGTCTATTAGGGAGTTGGCAAAGCTTAGATTCTCTGATCGATTGAAGCGGGTAAGTAATCATAACCTTAGTAAGTAATCATTACCAACGTCGATGGTAGGAAAAAGAAACGCAAGATATTATTCCTATTGACACTTTTTTATATAGACGTTTTTAATTCATCTGACGATGTGAACAATACTCTTTCAGCATTACTCAATGAGAAAAAAAAAGTATCTGATTCAGTCAACCCAGTGAAAGACATTCAGACATAGACTTTGTTTTGGCTATAAACTTAATCTTGTTGAAACAACATTGATAAGCTGCAATAGATCCCACTCACTTGTAATTTGGTCAATAGACTTTGTTCTGCAGCTTATGCATTGAGGAAAAACTGCCCCTAAGGCTACTCTATGACCAAAAATTTGTTCTATCACTGACAAATCTACGTCAAGTTATATTTTATTTAACTATTTTCACAGCTTGATGTCTTACGGCATCCTCCTTTAGGGTAGAGGTGCCAACATCATGTAAAGTATCATATAATATAATGTTACATACACACACACATTATATTTTTAGGTCATTACGGAGATTGAACGAAATGCTGGTAACAACCGCAAGAAAATAGAAGTGACAGGATTGATGGAGACTGATCCTGAATATCAGTTGATTGTAGAAGCTAATAATATAGCTGCAGAAATCGATGGAGAAATAGGTAGAGTTTTGATTAAATAGTTACTTGATCTTTCTTTGATACTTATAGAAGCATGAAAAAATCAATCAATCATGACTCATCTGGAACATACAATACATGATGCCATATTAGGGAAAGAAATAAATAATATTTTGTCTTTCTAGATTCATACTAATTTATTTAATAAAAATTCAAGTACCTTCAGTTTTTGAATGATTAAATTAGTATTAAATGCTAGGTAGATTATAAACATGTGCTTAAAATTTCATTTTACAGCTATTATCCACAGATTTGTTCGGGATAAATATCAGAAAAGGTTTCCGGAGCTAGAATCCCTAATCATAACCCCACTTGAATACATAAGGAGTGTGAGGGAACTTGGCAACGATTTGGACAGAGCTAAGAATAATGAGATTCTGCAGAGTTTTCTAACACAAGCCACAATAATGATTGTGTCAGTTACTGCATCTACTACTCAGGGGTAAGATACATTTTTTGTTACAAATGTACTACCTATCTGAACTTTAAATTTTATTTATATTTACCAGGTACCTGGCGAGTTTTTATGTTTTTTCCCACTCAGAAAATATACTGAAACTGACAATAACTGCAATATAACTTAATAAAACATGGCATAACTTAATAACTTTAACCAATACTTAATATATGAGTCAAAGCAACAGTAATTAGGCAAGTTAAAAATCAAATCAAATAATTTATTTGATAGCTTATAGGTTGAAAATTGTTAATGGTTAAAATTCAGTCAAGGCATAAATGATTAAATTACATGTAATAACACTGTGTCACTGTGACTTTTTATTACAGTAAATTATTGTCAGAAGTTGAACTTGCTGAAATTAATGAGGCTTGTGATATGGCAACAGATTTGACAACCTACAAGTCTAATATCTACGAGTATGTTGAGAGTAGAATGACTTTCATTGCCCCAAACATAACAGCTATAGTTGGTAAGTGCATTGATAATTTATTTTATCTTTTTCACATTTTACTGTGTAGTTTTTGATCGAAAATTGCTTATAATTTTAAGGGTCTATTGGGAAAGTCAAACAGATTTTATAGTTGAGTAATATTCTAAATTATCTAGAGTTATATAATTAATTCTAGGTTCTATTCTAAGTTGGAACTATAACTTGTCACAATACAACTTAATTTTTATTATGGATAGAGTTGTGTGTGTTTGACCACAATTTCACTATGGTAAGTGATGATGTGGCCAAAAGTGGTAAGCCTAAGCACAAAAAGCCCAGAAGGAATTGGTTAACTCAACTGCTGAAACATTTAGGTGCTTGACTATAGTTAAGTGGTTACTACAAAGTTTCACCACAGCTAAAAAACATACAGTCTATCGTGTTTGAAGTCACGAGAATTGACACTTTGCATAAGCATTCGTCATCGCTTCATTGTGTCCCAAGCGAGTGTATGGCAGCTTGTGCTAGCTATCGCCCCTCTCTCACCCCGTAAGCCCCGTACGATTGCTCTGTCTAGACGTGTCCGTTGGCCAACTGTAAGAGTTACATAGACTGTGGTTTCACCATGCTAATAAACAACAGTCTACTTTAGACTAATTACAATCTAATGATCTAAAATAGGTGCATCAACAGCAGCAAAGATTCTCGGTGTGGCTGGTGGTCTATCAAAGCTGTCAAGAATGCCCGCATGCAATGTCCTGCCCCTCGGACAACAGAAGAAAACATTATCCGGGTTCTCGCAAGCTGCAGCATTACCTCACACTGGGTTTATTTATTTCTCTCAGATTGTACAGGATACCACTCCTGTAAGTTTACATAAATTATTTAACTATTAAATCTTCTTTACGAATACAGTACCCTGAGTGTAAAGAATTTGCGTAAGTAACGCTTACTAACACGTTTGCGTTTACTAAAAATTTGTATGGAAGAAATTAGTTCCATGAGTATTCCGCGAGAGGTGCTGTGCCGATTCCTATTGAAAAATGTCGTAAACGCTAACGTGATAGTAAGCGTTTTCTAACGTCAATTGTTTACACTCGGGGTACATGACAATATTTTTCGTTTCTAACTAAGTTTGATAAGCTTGTGTTTAAACCCAATCTCACTATGGTCACTGATTATGTAGGCAAAAGTGGAAAGCACACAAAGCCTAGGAGCTCTCATGTCTATATTTGTACAAGCCTATCTAGTAGAAGAAGATCCTACTAATATTAGCGAATGCCTAAACGAATTTTCATAAAATTTTATATATTACTTAGTAATGTTGTAAATCTAGAGTTTGAAAGAAATATAGGTACATTACTATTTTGTTGTACTTACTCACGTTATTATTAGTACCTGGATGACCGAGCTTTGCTCGGTATTTTTTTTTAATGAAGTTTTCTAAAAATGAAACCAAGCTAGATCGATTTATCGCCCCCGAAACCGGCATACTAAATTTCATGAAAATCGTTGGAGCCGTTTCCGAGATTCAGATTATATATTTATATATATACAAGAATTGCTCGTTTAAAAGTATTAGATATAGGTAATTTATGCTTGTTTTAAATCCAGGCATACTCAAAATATTTTATTTATTTATTAGTATTTTTTTTAAGGAATTAAGATACAAAGCGGCTAAGTTGGTATCAACCAAATTAACATTGGCCGCTCGAGTGGACGCCTGCCACGACAGCACGGATGGCCGCATTGGACGACAACTACGAGAGGGCATTGAGAAGAAACTTGATAAATTGCAGGTAATATTTAAACACATTATATCACCAGCTTCCGCCCCGCGGTTTCACCCGCGTTCCCGAGGGATCTTGTGTTTTCCTGGGATAAAAAATAGCCTATAGCCTTCCTCGATAAATGGGCTATCCAACACTGAAAGAATTTTTCAAATCGAACTAGTAACTCCTGAGATTAGCGCGTTCAAACAAACAAACAACCTGTTCAGCATTATAATATGATGGAGAGTATTCAATGTTAATCTCTTGTTAAAAGTGTATCTGTCACTGTCAATGGCGTACATAATAACAAAGACGGCAGTAGTTTTGATCATAGATTAGCTTTCAGAAGCTGGCGGTAAGAGATAGTTTATGGCCCCGAGAGTGGCATAGGCTACTTTTTATTCCTGACGGAAAGGCTGGTGAAAACCGCGGGGGACAGCTAGTATCAAAATTAAAGAATAACTAGAGTAGTGTTGCTGTAGATTATTATTATATTTTCTTGTACATAATGTATAATATATTAAAAACTATTCTAGTTTGCTATCTATTTATCTATACATTTTTTTAATGTTTTCTCATACTTTCCGTAAGCACCGGAAAGAAAAATTAAGAAAATTGCGCAGCAAAATGTTTTTTTTTTTTTTACTTTTGTATTCTTGTGTTTGACCACAATCTCACTATGGTAAGTGATGATGTAGCCGAAGGTGGTAAGCTCACATAGCCTAAAAGGAGCTGGCTCTGAAGTGCAGCTGCCGGAACACACCCATTGGCGACAGATTTTCAACTTGAGGGTGGTTGCCAGCCAGGCGGGTTCTACAAAGTACCCTACCTCCGTGCTATAGTTTCCTCACGATGTTTTCCTTCACCGAAAGCTCAAGCTCATTCTAGGATTCGAACCCACGATCTTCGCCGCGGCGTCCGACGGCACTACCACTGAGCTATCATCGCCTAATTTCAGAAAACTTAATAAGGGATCGCGGGTGAAAAGTGTGAATTAGATTATTAACAGATGTTTGTTTTTCATATAAGGAACCGCCGCCAGTAAAGTTCGTGAAACCACTGCCGAAGCCAATAGAGCAAAGTCGCAAGAAGCGTGGCGGGAAACGCGTCAGGAAAATGAAGGAGCGCTACGCTATGACAGAGTTCAGGAAGAACGCGAACCGACTTAACTTCGCCGACGTGAGTGTAACGTTTGTTTCTATGATCTTTAGTTATATTTTAGCTTGAGTCAACTTCTTTTTCTGCCTGTCCTAATCGCTGGACCTATTATACAGTATAGGCATCCCCTAAGGAAGGATTTTTGGAAATTCAACCCCTAATGCGGATGTAACCGGGGGGCGGAAGGCTAGTTAACTTTATAAGCGACTGAAATCTTATTGGCTCGAAATGTGAAGAGAATTCAACCATATATTGAATTTTAAAAACTCAAACTATAACGTATATTCTGACTAAAAATGCAATTACCGCGGATGTATCATCATCAAAAGCAATTAACACATTCATTTTGAGTAAACGATGCACATACAAAAACAATATCAGTTGCAATCTAAATGGTCTCACGTCAATGAAAAATTCCTAAAAGGTGCAATTAAGAAGTGAGAGCAACATCTTTAACAAGCAACATTCATGTTTAAAGACCCATGGATTATTACTACAAAATTGATCATTATTATAGAGGGACCGGTCCATAACGCACACATAACGGTTTCAGGTCTTACACCATAAGAATCAAAGGCTGAATTCGAACCGGTGGTAACTTCAGTAGTTTGACGTTCATAAGGGCCCTCAGGGCCTAAACTAATCGCTTTGACTTTGACAAGTGTGTTTCCCCAGTGTATATCTATTTTGTATTATTAAAAGGAGCTGCACCTAAGAACTAGTTCCTTCTTGGCTTCGTGTGATTACCACCTTCGGCTTGATCACTTACCAGAGTGAGATTGTGGAAGCCTATTATAGAAAATTAAAAGTACATACCAATATTCGCTTTTGACAAATATATCCGACGCGATAGACACTTTGTATGTGGTCGACATTACCGGTATAATCACGGACTCCTTGGTGTAAGCATGACGTCACGCTCGTTGAGCCGCGCGCGATAGATACGTTGAATTTCAAATGGTACGTCAGAAGTGTGGGTTTTTGTTGCGGTTCAAATAGACCGGAACAAGAGCTGGTGAAGCGCGCGGACGTCCGTGCCGGGCCCGTTGTGCCCGTCTGACGCAGACACACTGCTGTTGAGACTGTTCAATAAAAATGCTTGTGCCAGTTTTCTGATTGTAAATGTTTATTGAAGTTGTTTTTTTTGATGCCGTTTATAACTTAGAAGATTTGGTTTGATTTTAAATTGCGTGTAGGTACTTTATTACTTGAATGAAATCTGTCTGGTCTGGAATAAATACAACAGCATACATATATTATTCTGATTAACCCATCAGTAACCCACTCACCGAAAAGAGTTTTTTTTTTATATTAAACAGAAACTAGTTTTCTAATATTACAATAGTAAAAGTAAAGACTTAACACTGGGATTACTATGAAACAATTCCCGTGATTAAAAGGATAACTTTATTTGCATGTTCGTAATTTTGTATTTTGCGCTTTATCTTGTAGCTACGGTTAGAATGATCAGACAGAAATGTATATCAAATAGTTCGTTAAACAACAGGCCAGTGTGTCACATGTACTCCGAAGTCGATTCACGGCGGCTTTATAGCACTGCCCCTAATTGCACCGCGTTCGTAGTAAAATATTATCGAATTGTGTTAATGTAATGCATTTGCTTAGCTACATCGAACATTTATATCGCGCTATTAATGTTTAGCGGTAAAGCGAAAAATGATAGATTTCATTCGTTATAATACCGAGAGCTTGCTTTGGCAATTAGCATTGTGAAATTGTGGTCAATCGCTTTGTCATATACAATGGAGACATAACTTTGAGTCCAATCTTTAGATTTCACCACCATATTAATATTACGAACTTATGATGCTTTAAATATGTACCTACTAAAAACCTAATACTTTTTATGCTTGCTTTCAGCAAAAGTAATATATGAATAGAAATATTTTGACTTTTGACTTGATTATTGCTGTGGTCATAACATAGGATAACATATAGCCAGTTCAAAGAATTTATTCCTATAACAGGCCTAAATTCAACGACTAGTTTTGGCCTGGTTTTACCTGCGCTACCAAGGGATGTAATGTTTACAACAAGTATTCTTTGTTTTATTCCAGGATATGACCTATTTATGTGCCAAGTATCATTGAAATCTGTTCGGCCATTACGGCCTAATTAAGTAACAAACATTCATCCAACTTTCACATTATAAAGTTTGAAGTAGGATAGGAAAATATAGGAGAAGTAAAAAGTACTTTTACTTTTACTCATTATTTATTACCAGATTGGATATCCAAACTGGTAATACTAAACTACTCTAATAACTACTCTTACTTATTCCCCATTCCCATTATTTCTTTCCCACCAGATCGAAGATGACGCCTACCAAGAAGACCTTGGTTATACCCGCGGCACGATCGGCAAGTCGAGCACAGGCAGAGTGCGTCTGCCGCAAATTGACGAGAAAACTAAAGTCCGCATCAGCAAGACATTGCAGAAGAATCTACAGAAGCAACAGCAGTATGGAGGCGCCACTAGTATTAGGAGACAGGTGTCCGGTACTGCGTCGTCGGTTGCTTTTACACCGTTGCAGGTTAGTGTAGTTCTATGTCAAATTATTGTTGATAATCAAGAGGCTCGCGTCCAAGGGCCAAATTCAGAAGGCAGTGCTCCTGGAAACGGCATGTATAGTGAGGAAGTTCCTTACCCTGGTGTCTTGATAACCGGCAACTAGGACCCTTTTCCTGTTGCCGGTGGGGATCTATTTTTTTAAGGTAATTTTTAAGTCAGTAAATCAATGTTTGGCGTAGTTCTTACTTGTAAAATACCGCCAGAGTTTGTAAAAACTGACTTAAATCCAATATTTAATTTATAATAAGAAGAACTTCTTAAATAAATAAATATTCTAGGACGTACCTAAATAAAAATATTAATTAAAATGAACAATATAAAAATTCGTGAAAATTAATCGGAAAAGAAATAATTCAAAAATCTATTCTACATTTATATTGTTAAACATAGATATCTCTAGTTTCATAGCTTATTATAACGGAAGCTATGGTCATAAATCATGTAACATACATCTTAGAACGAATTTTAGATATATTGGTTAGTGCCAATGTCGGTTATAGGTAAATTGATTGACCTACATCTAATCAATTTCTAAAGAGCTAGTTCCCTCGCTAACCACAATCGTATAACTGGACCCGTAATCAAAATCAGAGTAATAACAAAATAAAATTGACTCTCAATCTGCAACGATTGATTGGGCAGTTTATTTTCTATTATTGAATGTAATACGAGGATCTAACGATTTCATATTTGATCATTTTAGTCTAAAGCTGAACGAACTTTCTTTTATTTAATATCAATTTATTGGGACACTTTAAAGCGATTTCATTAGTTCTACCTAAATACCTTATTCGATCGTAAACTTCTATTTCAACCGTTCACAACGAAATTGCCTTGTTTCGAACATTCACTCGGGAAATAATGTCTATAATCTGAGTTCTCTAGGTCCTTTAAAACAATATTTTGCCTGAACATAGACATTTAAATGTTTAATTATGTTGTGTTATTCCCCTTATCTCTAGAGCGATGTTAGTTAATCAGCAGTTTGTGTTACGTTGACATTTGATGCAACGTAGGGCTCGTTAGCTTTTACATTCTGTACACGTAATATCTGTGATCTAAATCATTCCGTATAAGGTTAATAGTGATTCACTCTTCACCAAGTAGGATTTTACTGCAGTATCACCTAAATATGGAATTAACTAATCGTAAAAACAAGAATTAACACTTAAGCATGAGAAAACAAGATATGGATGTGAAAGAAAATAAAAAATTACAGGTTGTAATAAAAAATAATGGGTAAATGAGAAAATGAAAGACTAATTTCTTAATTCTAGGCGCGCTAACGTCATTACTCTTCATTACTGACAGTTGTAACTTGTTACAAAATTACATAAGGATGGGAATTATAAAATAATGTATGTCGATGTACCTACTCAGGTGGGCCTCTTACATTGTCACCGCACTATAACGAGTCGGCATTGTCTCACGTGTTCATTTTCGAGTTTAAATACAAAGTACAAACGAATAAGTGCCATCTTCTTATGATAAATCATAATTTGAATTTTTCATCCTTATCTAAGCTGTAATTGCAATCAAACAATAGACGTGTGTGTTTATGTACGTTTGACCTGAAAATGAACAATGGAGGAATAAACGAGTATTTTAAAATATCCGGCTCGAAGGACTATTAACGGTCATTTTTTGAATTCTTCATGACAAAAGAATTGTTAAGGCTGAATGGAAAATGATTATCCTATTACGTATATTTTGTTAAAGATTGCGTTAGCAATCCTTAATTATAATTAGAAGGTAATTTTCAATGGCTCACACGTTCCAACGGTAGGGGAACCTGACTTCTAACAACGAGGTGACTTCCTAATGGTTGTAATTTTTTTTAAAGGACCTCACTATTGTTGATATATGCTTCATTAAATTCGTTTAACCGTCCCGTCTGCATACAATACCTAATATAGTTTTTACCCACCTGGCTACTGATCCATTGTTTACGCCACTATTTATAACTGACGCCTTATTTCCCATTATTACATGCTATTACAATACGTTTGGAGTGAATACGTCATTAAATATACCATATCGCACGTAGATCTCGATATTTGCCCCTGAGCTAACCTCGTCTGAGCAATCTGGAGTCTGTTACATTGTTCGATACATTATAGCTTCGATGTTTTCATCTAGACTAGAGTAAATGCTTTACAAACGGTCAATTTAGAGATAAAAATCTTTTAAGCGAAGCATCAATATCAATGTCTTTTGAAGCAGCTTTATAGTAAAAGTAGTTTGAAATGTCAAGTCGTGATGAGCGAAAGTTGTTGCGAATTTTCAGGTTTTATCCGTTTTGGTATTTTAGATAAAAAAAAAATAGTTAAATCTTATGAAATTAAATGAAATATTTTTATTTAAATATGTTTAAACGCACGGTTAGAAAAGTTGATTTTGATGAGAAGAGTCGGCAATGAACTCGCCTGTGACTATTTTTAAACTTAGATTTATTTCCTAAAGGCTGCTGTAAGTGCCGTGGGAGCATGCGCTACAAACATTGTCAACCATACATATGTAAATACTTACTAATATTATAAATGCAAAAGTTACTCTGCCTGTACCTTTAAACGCCTAAAACCGCTGAATCGATCGCGAAGAAATTTGGTACGCCGATAGTCTATGGTATGGAAAAGGACAAAGGCTACTTTTTTCCTCGGGAACGTGGGTGAAACCTCGAAGGACAGCTAGTCACTCATATATTCGTTTCTGTTGTAGAATGCCTTCTGTTTTAAAATGTTCTTAATTCGATCCATACATTTAAAATTGTATTACTACGGATTTTGTTAAAGCAGCGAGAAGCTTTAACTTTTTGCAGTCGATAAACAGATATCACAAGTTAATGCTTATTTCTAGTAAATATAGAGTAACACAGTATTACGTTATTATTTTTGGACTAGGGACCGTCACTTGCGGTACATGTAACAATGCTAACACCTGAATGGTGTCAAATATGTTAAAAGTATTATTATGTGCCTCATTTGAGTAAAAAAGGTATACACTTTTTTTTTTCGCACAGATAGTTCTTTCTTCGCACGATTTATAATGCACCAAATCATCGTATGTCCATATCAAACTGTGCTAAAGTGGAATGTCCTCTTTGATCGTATGAGGACATTACAACATGCCGCCTGCTTCCTTTGTAAATACAAATATATTGACATGATAAATTAATTATTAATGGCGTACGAATATTTATGATCTATCAAAATGTATTAATACAAGAGTCAATTAAAACGACACGGTATGTTATCGTGTCACCCTATTGGATAACGTTGCGTAAAGGGCCCGCAACAGATTCGTGTCGTGGCATTAATAAAGCTTTGGCATACTAAATGGGCATACAACTGAAATAATGTACCGTATTACAAAGTAGAAATCTAACATTAAATGGTGTATTTGTGCCCGTATCCTCGTACACGTATCTATTTTAAGTTCATCGCCACTTATTGAGTGTATAGGTATACCGACGCGGTCAGTTACAAGCTTTGCATGTAGGCAGACCACTGAGAAAATTGCATATTGGTATTTCAGGCGATCTTGTTGGGATAGAACTTTCACCGTTTACATTTCGCTGTCGGTATTTGTGCTATGGGAATGGCAACGCCCTTATAATGTTAAACGTTTGTCGTGCTTGTTTACATTCCTTGTGAGAAACTATAGACTTGCTCTTATCTAGAAACAAATGTATATACATACGTAATTGTTATTGGTGTAAGCTCTACTATCTTAGGGCAAAGGCCCCTCATTCCTTACCGTATTTTATATGTATACTGGCTTCCAACCTGCGATTTTGCTCGAGTTCCCGAGAAATTAGGAATGTAGTCTATATTTTATTCCTAGATATGCTCTATGTATGACCCAAGTTTCATCCAAATACGTCCAGCTATTGAGGCGTGATTATGTAACAAATATTCTATAGGTGTCTATGGTGAATCATCTATATACATGATATATAAAAGAATAAATCCTGACGGATTGATTGATTGATTGATTCATAGGTGACAGTCGCAGGGCCTAAACCGCTGGTCCTAGAAACATGAAATTTGTGGTATATGTTATTTTTGTAACGTAGGGTGTACTAAGAAAGGATTTTCCGAAATTCAACTCTTATGGGGATAAAATTGGGGATAGCGGGTGAGACCGCTTGGCGGAAACATAGTTTCTTTATAAGCTCATATAGACTTTGTCAGAGTCAAATAGCTATATCAGGTACAGTCAGCGTCAAAAGTATCTTGGCACTTTAGTACCCTTTCATAATAATCTATTGACATTTTCTTGACAGTTTGTGTGAAAATTATGAATTGTGTAATGTGACACGGTACTAAAGTGCCAAACTACTTTTGACCCTACCTACCTACTACCTATCCCCTTGTTCCCTTCTACATTATGAATTGAGAGATAGTTCCCATCTATGCTTATTGCTTACCACCTTCGGCCACGCCAAGTGTGATAATAGTCAATCACAAGCCTATATCCACAGTAAAATAAAATATGTCCCAATAAATAGATCCTAATTGTTTTCCCCTGTCTAACAAGTCTTACATAGTGCCAATTTAAATCCTCGACTTCAGTACAACAGGCGTGTACAATCTAAACAGCCTAGGCGGTAAATACTGGGCTATTACCATTACAGTGCCCTCCGCCCATCGGCCCAGGGACCGGTGTTAACCTGCTAGCCACATCTATCGACCGTTACTTCACCAGATAGCAATCACCGAGATTATGCCCTCACATAGCCGACGGCAGATATGTACTGAGATACGAAAGCCTTAGCTCTCTTAGTTATAAAGGAATGCTTGTGGCCGTACACCCGGTCTATTTGGATCACGATATTTTATAATGGTAACTGTTATTACAAAAAATAAAAATATACGCGTCGACTTGAGAACCTCCTCCGTTTTTTCGTCGGTTAAAAAATAGTGATGAACGGTGTTCATGTATTTATTACTTGGTTATCATTGAAAAATAGTAGCTACCAGAAATTTGTTTGCTTTTAAAATCTTTCACTGAATCCTTTTAAATTCTTAAATGTTTTTTTTGTTGAGATATATGGGAGCTTTCTGGTTAATTATTAGAGAGAAATAAAAATAATATATATATTTATTTGCCGTACAAATTTAACATAGCATGGGTATAAAAAAGAAAAAGAGAACATTTGTATGTTGATAAATTGGCTCCTGCTCAGCCCATGCAATATGTGAAAAACGCAATTTTCAGCTGGCGCCATTAGGATCTCTCGATCACCCCGAGCAAGTGGTGGTTACTAAAGCAATTTGCAAATAAATAAATAATTACGCATATATTTTTTCATCTTTCTTTTGATGTGGTTAGAATTTGTGCCCGATCTCTCGCTGATACTATTCCATTCATGAACCTGCGCAAATTCAAATTACATTGATGATTGACTATTAGAAATAGATGCATGATAGATAATTCTCATAAAAAAATAATGATATTGAAATTGTGCTTTTCAAATTTTAACCCAATTGACAACAAAAGATGAATGACAACGTTACAAATTGTAAAACCGTGCAACACAATATCGCGTGAACGATGAATGTAATAACGTGTAATGAAGCAACACAATACAATGGGCAAAAACTAACTAACGTGATAAGCGAGAATTAAATGAATGGCCATTACTTGGCATTGCCTTACTTATTTACTTGCGTATGACGATGACTCCATTATAGTACTGATCTTGGCTATGGCCTTTTAATCACTAGCAATCTAAAATAGTAACCACTAGACGTATAATCTCAAGTAAATGTCGGTTAAATTCTATAAATTCTAGATGACATTGCATTTGTACGATGTCGTTTGTGATTTGCAGTTGTACTTGTATTCTTGTTTACATTATGACTGTAATTTTCTGATCTTTGCTCGCCAGTTTCTAGTAGCAAGGCATACCAATAATCTCTTCATAAATAATAATAAATAAATAATAAACTACTTACTAACTGACCGATCTATCAACGCATAGTATAAACCGCTGGGGTTAGAAGCTTGAAATTTTGCAAACAGATTCCTTATACAAGAAGGAGGCATTCACTAAAAAAGAGTATTTCGAAACCATGGGGCAGAATAAAATGACAAAAACGGAAATAGTTTTGATGATAGATTCACTTTCAAAGATGGTTAGTTTGCTCATAGTTAATAAGCTTTAAAAGCAAATATAAACAAAATCACATTGATTTAAATATTCAAATGTTGATTGAAAAGCAAGATTATGTCGTGATATTATAAACCTGTTCTCAGATTGTAATGTGCCAATAAAAGTCTTGCGTTAAGTTATTGTTTCAACCCACAGACAAACATAAATTATTTAAGCATTGTTATCTATAAATTACATCAAAATGGTAATAATAGTCCTCTAGCGACGACAATGATGAAACAATTGAAAATTTTGCCATACAATTAATGTTAATAGATTGTGTAAAATCTAGCTCGAAGGACCAATATATTATTATATTCTTTTTGTTCCAGGGTTTGGAGATAGTGAATCCACAAGCAGCAGAGACGCGTATCAACGAAGCGAACGCGAAATACTTCTCAAATACCTCAGGATTCTTGTCAGTAGGCAAGAGGACCACTTGAATATAAATTGTTACTTTAAATCGTGTAAATTAACGTTATTCAACTTGAGAAATAATATCGTTTGGAAATTTTTGAGAACCACGACATGAACTAAAATTATTTGTACAGAACACAATGTTGCATTTCTATATGAAAAAATATAATGATTGAAAGTATTTTGTTTTTATTGTGGTTGGCCAGTGTAGCGATAAGTTGGCCGAGAAGATGTGAGCGGATCACCGTCAGCCGATTTCACCTGCGCGACTTGAATTTCGCATTTGCTAAGTGCATTGTCAAATGGACTTAACACTAAAATGTAAAAGACCTTTTGAAACACAGGTGTTTTGCACATGTTTGTTTTACGTGATTAAAATTGTGATTTTGCACCATTCACGCCTTGAATGGATTGGTACCCTGCAGTTGGACCAAGGCCGTGATTTTTAATGCCGGTAAATGTTGCTCTTGCTTAACCTGTAGTACTACGAAAATAGAACAATGTTCTCACAGCGATTATACAGGGCTTTGCGGAGTAAACAAACCACGCCTTGGCACACCTTACCTTGTAGTTGATTCTAATACGTTGACCATACCTGGCATTGATAATTTCAGCCCACAATCAATCTCTTCAAAAAGTTTGCCTTTCACAAACATAAAACTCATATCTATCAAATTAATGAAAGGCAATACTTAAAAATCAGCATTACATTGTCTTATTTATAGTTCCGTATTAATTTGATACAGGTGTAATAAGTAAGGAAAACTTTATAATAATAATATGAGATAATCAAGTAGGTACTTATTTATAAGTATTGTTCTATAATGGCTAAATGGAGGCAAAATGTATGTTTTACTTTGTACAGGCTTGTGTTCGACCACAATCTCATCATGGTGAGTGATGATGTGGTCGAAGATGGTACAGAAAGCCTTCAAGGCACTGGCTCGCAAGTGCAGCTGCTGGAACATATCGGTAGGTGTTTGGCGACAGATTTTCAAATCGAAGATGGTAGCCAGGCTGGTGGGTACTACAAAGTACCCTACAACGTGTTATGGTTTCCTAACGATCGGGCTGTCTGTTCAGTTTATACTGCTAATAAGGGTAGCTTAAAACCTAAATATTTTGAAAAACTGAAGCTTGAAGCGAAAGTTAGTACTCGAATTAGTACAAAAATTTAAGAGTAGAATGAAGTGTAATCAGGAAGTAATAAGCACTTAGAGATAGGTCTCTAAGTGACCACCTAAAAGATAAGGCATAAAAAAATACTAAAATAATCTAAAAGAATATTCAAAGACAGGTTGAATGTCCCAGTTCGGACATTTCCTTGTATTTCAATTCAATTACGCAAGCCAAGATGCACTGACCGCTTGTATATTACTAAAGACATTAGCACACATCACAAACCTTGTATTTATTTACATTCCTTACATTATTCTTATTTCTATGTTAGTACCTAATTGTCAGTTGGTAATGGTTTGGTATTAGGTATCTATGCAAATTAGTTGTCTGTAAAAAACAGATGCTTACTCAATCATCGACATTTAGCCTTTACATTTGGTTCAGCGGATGACTAACGGAGGATATACTATCTAATTTACATTTGAACTGTAAACGGTTAGACGGCTAGATGATGGCGTGCGTTGCATTTGCATCTTTTTTGCATTTTTTTTTGTCAAAAACCATCGCGTGCTCACAACTCACCAAAGTTTCATCACAATCGGATAAATGGTACTGATAGGAACGCATTACGTTACAAACAAACAGATAGACAAACATTGATTTTAATATATGCATGCCTATGAGTTGATTATATCATGTAAATAAAATTAGATGTTTTCAATTTACTATAATTCATGTATTCAGTAGATACTTAGATCTGTAAATTTTGTGATTCTGAATTGAATAAACATTATTCTCAGTGTCTCAAAAAAAGAAAACAAGAAATATAATAGAGAATATGCGATGTTAATCATTCGTTACCAACAGTTAATGTTCTTAATCTCTATCTAATAAGCGAGATAACATGAATACTGACACAATTTTCCCAGAATACGAGATGATAAAGTTTTTGCGACTATACCGTACGTGATAATCAGTTTAACTAAACGTCAGTATGAACGAGTAACACGAGCACTAGCATGCCCTATTTACTCCAAGTACGTGCTCCTACGTGTAAATGAGTATTTAAATCTAGTTCGGTAGTTACCTACTCGTTTAGAGTGTGTTGTACTACTGCTGTACCTACAGTTCAAGGACGACGTGTCGTTGATTTTGTTATCTACCTACGTAACCGTAAAAGAAAATGACTTGCGTTACATACTAGAATTTGTAATATTATTTAACTGTTATGTATTTTTTGATACCATAGTTATGAATAAGTTTTTAACAGACGCTTTCGTATTTGCTTCTTTAGTGATGGTCACGCAAAGATGTTCGAGGCAACAATCTTTGATTTGTATGAAGTTTTAACAATTGCCAAAATTTACGTCTTCTGCTAACATAATTACGTTGCGTGAAAGAATCCCTAAAAATGATACCAACATGCCTATATCGAACAGATAACTTAATGTAAAAATATTCGTTACTCGCTGTCCCACGCGGTTTCACCCGCATTCTCGAGAAAAAAGTAACCTATGTACCTCTTCATACCATAGGCTATTTGCGTAACAAATTTCATCGCGATCGGCTCAGCGGTTTAGGCGTGAAAAAGTAAAAGACTAAGTTACTTTCGCATTTATAATACTTGTATGGATGTCTTTAGACAAGAAAAAAATGATGTTTAAATAATTCATTAATTTGAATAATCGTATTCAGACGATAGATATTAAAATGTGTAAAACAAAAGAGAGTGGTTAGTTCTAATATACGGTCTGCATGAAAATTAACCATCGTCAAATGCGCTCACTTGCCGCTTTCTGTCTTAATAATTGTATTATTATAATAATGCGATGAAATTGTGCCGCAATTAATTCCAAATGCTTAAATGAAATCCTAAGCATTTGAATAGATAGCGACGTAGTTTGATATGAATTGAAATTTCTATTTTGTATTTCAAGAATATTTTTATGCATAAGAATCAAAATCTACATGATTCAAATTTTTATACATATGAGGAAAAAAAATCATACTTACATAATAAAAATTACATTTACCATAGGTATGTCATAAAATAAAATTTATATAAACGTTTCCAACCTTTACTTGCATGCAAGGTGCCTCACGTGTCAGCAATTTAGTGAAAATCACATACCTACCAACCTATTACGGGATGATACTTTTGCCGGCACATACATTAAATTGTTGACTTTCGAGTACTTTCGACGTTTTTTTCCGCAGACTGCCCTTATGCAAGACCACCATTGCAATACTCGGAATATTTTGTACTAGTCGGCAATTTTGGATATTTTAAGTTAAGTTAAGCTCATTAAATAATTTGATATGTGCTTGCTTCCTTATGAATATTAAAGCTGGGAATACACGTCAGATGTTTTCATCCGATAGTCGGATCCGACTATCGGAATCCGGCGAACATTCAATACAATTCCGTCCGACTATTGAGGCTGGGAATACACGTCCGATTTTTGCGTCAGACTTTTTCTGTACCAGTCAGTGATGCCAGATCGGGGGGATTCCCTTCAAATTCGGGGGTTTTTTCGACTCTGGGTGGAGATTTGGGGGACTTTTGGGGTAAAATAAACGGTGGAGATGTTTTATTTTTAATAATTCAATCATAAAATTTTTATTTTTTTATACTACCGTACATAGGTGGCGAACAAGCTTACGGCCCACCTGATAGTAAGCGGCTTTAACCAATTTGTTTTGGCGATTTTTTTTCAAAAAGCTTTTTTTTTTTGCTTTGTATAGTGATGATGTGGCTGCAGGTGGTAAGCACACAAAGCCAAGAAGGAACTGGCTCTCAAGTGCAACTGCCGGAACACACCAACAGGATCTTGGCGACAGATTTTCAACTTGAGGTGGTAGCCAGCCAGGCGGGAACTACAAAGTACCCTACCATCGTGCTATGGTTTCCTCACGATGTTTTCCTTCACCGAAAGCTCAGGCTCATAGTAGGGTAGGGAAGTATGCAGTACGCGCCTTCAGACAATCGGACCGGAAAGAAAATCGTAAACGCCTCGCGCCCGCTTCCGACTCGGACGTCCGATCCGATAGTCGGATCGGACGTGTATTGCATGTTCAAACAAAGTAATGGCTCCAACGCCTTCCGATAGTCTGATCAGACTATCGGATGAAAAAATCTGACGTGTATTCCCAGCCTTACAAGGCCATCCACACGGAATGGAATATGCATGACGATAAAATATCAACAATTAATTCTCAAAATATTTATACGTATTACTTCGTCGTATTATAGGTAGTTTGCATTGCACTTGAATCGAGCGTGGGCTTGCATAAAGGACGATCAGTGTTAACGGCTCTACGTGTCTTGAATGTGTTTTGAAAAGTAAATTATCACTAGATCTCTAAGAGAGACTTACAGATTTTGATGTAGGTATATTCCCAAATTCAATCATTTTAAAATAAATAAATGTTTGTTGCATCGACATTTCGAATCGTCTATTGTGAATTAAGAGCGCAGATGCTGCAGCTATTACCTACTTGATGTAGTAAGTAAGATAAAACACTAACAAGAAAAGAACGTTAACGGTTCATTGAAATCGAAAGAGTGAACCGGGCGGAGTGAACGCTCGTACCTTCAAGAGAACAGGTTCCTCGACGACCGAGCGAGGTGCGCCGTGCAGTGCGGTGCGACACATCCCGAGCGTGCGAGGTTACCGCGCAGTGCTCGGCCGGCTGCTCTAATACATGCGCGTGCGCATCCGAACACCGAACGACAACGCAACGCGGGAAACAACCGCGAACTTTACACTTGATTACACTACTTATTTTAATCAATAATTTACTACTGGTGTTAAATTTACATGAGGATTATATTGAAAATTGCATGGTGTTAGTGCTTGTGCGCAATTAGTTTGATAGTATGTTGTGGAGCGGTCTGGTCTGTTGATTAGTGGGTGTGTGCCATGGCGAGCTTCGAGGACCTTGCCTTCGACTGGGAGTCGCTCTGTCAGGAGTGCCCCGAGTGCTGGACCGCGTCAGGTGAGTGACCTGTCTTGTACCTATTGTAGCTGCGAATTAATCTTGTGACGCATCTGGTAGAATGTTTGCTAGTAATGTAAAATAAATTGAGTTTTTGTTTTTTATAAGTTACGCTTTGATTGTACTTAGGTACTTACTTACCATAATTATGATTTTTTCATTTAAAGACAAGTCACACAAGAGACTAGTTTTCGATGGTACCTACTCGATAATGATTGTTACCCACATCACGAGTAGTAAGTAGGTATTTAAAATGCGCATTCGTTCAAAGGTTAACTAATTAGGCAAATCTATCTAATGTGTAATTTGAAGAAGTAGTTCAAAACATAAATAATAAAGTGCCCATGGCAACATTCTCCATTATTACTTTCTAGAGTAAAATTTATTTAAACCTAACAACCAACAGTTCATAGATTATTATAATTCCTAGTTTGAAATTTTTATCTCATTGTGTGGCTAGTCAGCCATTACGTACTTACATAGTGAAAAAGCTATTTTTTAATTATCAATGAAAATACCTATTGAACTATTAAAACTAAGTATAAAAAACCTCACACACTTCTTCCATATAACAACAAAACGTTAATTTGAGCTTAATAATAATATTACATAACCGTAATAGCATCTACCCTCCACAATAGCATGAAACGAATGTATCAATAGCAACCAGTGAATCTTTCAGTTTGTAATTCGGCATGCAAACACTTTCGTGAAAAAGAAATTGTATGTGATAATAGGGCGTTGACCTTGTATTGTGTTACGTAGAGCCATGGATGGAGTGCGTACAGTTGACTGAAGAGAAGGGTACCTAGTAGGTAGGTGTGTAACATTGTTTGCTTCTGCTCTATCGGCTTGTCGCAGTCGTCGCAGACCGAAGTTCAATCATTTCAATGCAGTACTGGATGAGCAAGTTGAAGCAGCACAACTTAATAATGTACCTACAATAGATAGTACGTCTCATAAGTAAATTATAATGACAATAACACAAAATCAATAGGGGACGTACTTGAGTTTGTAAGTACCTACGACCTTTTTTGATCGGATAAATATGAAATATCTAGATATCTTTACCGAAATACAAGTTAAAACAATGACTAAGATTGAAGTCGATAGTAATAATCCATGGAAAGCATATTTTTTTTTTTATGTTATAAGGCTGACAAGTTTTCGGACAGTCCTCGTGGACACCGCCTACGGATTATTACCAGCCATATTTTAATCGCGGTCGCGGTATAGGTAAGCCCTACCTATCGAAAGACAGAGACATAATACACAAGAACTCAATTTTATCAATATAATGAAGTATGCGTAACATACCTCGGTAGGTAATTAAACATCCTGTACTGTAAATTGTTCTCATGAATTCCGAATGGTGTTCACAAAAGTACATCAAAGTAGAACAAATCCGTACAAGATTTTAACAAGGCGATGATAGCTCAGTGGTAGTGACGTCGGACGCCGCGGCGAAGGTCGTGGGTTCGAATCCAACAATGAGCTTGAGCTTTCGGTGAAGGAAAACATCGTGAGGAAACCATGGCACGGTGGTAGGGTACTTTGTAGTACCCACCTGGCTGGCTACCACCCTCAAGTTGAAAATCTGTCGCCAAACACCTATTGGTGTGTTCCGGCAGCTGCACTTGAGAGCCAGATGCTTCTAGGATTTGTGTGCTTACCACCTTCAGCCACATTATCACCTACCATAGTGAGATTGTGGTCAAACACAAGCCTATACAGAGTAAAAAAAAAAAAAAAAACATTTTATTCTAAGTCGTAGGTATTACACAGAACGGCAATTGAAACAAGTCAAAATTTGAGTTGAGATAGCAACATTTTAATTTCTACCGCGCAGTATATTATTGTACCAAGTTTCTACCCTAGTTCTCTATATTTTAATGTAATTTTCGATGAACACTAACTTATTTCTTTGTAATTTTATATTTTGGTTGAAAGCCTACTCTCGAAGCGCGCTGCTATTCTGTCTGTACATTCCTCGTCCTCTATTGCATTGCATTCCACAAGTCGCATGCGTATGCCCGTTTGCGCAACTCACGCAGATCAACATTACTTAGGTAGTAATACCTTTTATATTTCCTTTTGTAAAGTCGGGTTTAGAAAATAGGATTTCCTATAATAAATACCTTCTTATGAGTTTTACGATATAAAAGATGAAAGATAGTAGGTATATAAATACTTAGTTCATGATTTAAAGTTTATATAATAGACAATAATAAGTATTAATTTTGAGTTGGGATCCGTTACTATAAAAATCATAAGTAATTAATATTCAATGATATTGTAAGCTTACGATAGAATTCTGTGGCTTTCACTTAGGTATTATCACCTAGCTATATCACTACTCACTACATAGTATAAAACAAAGTCGCTGTCGCTGTCTGTCCGTCCCTATGTATGCTTAAATCTTTAAAACTACGCAACGGATTTTGAAGTGGTTTTTTTAATAGATATAGTGATTCAAGAGGAAGGTTTTAGTATATTATTTTTCGAGTTTTTGTATACATTGGCTAAAATATAATTATATTTGTTAGAGGTGTCGGAAAAAATATGCCGTCTGGGAGTTTTCAACGAAAACGCTGCCTAAGCCCTTTGAGATATAACAAAATGATGTATGATGGAATTGTGTAACTTATATAGGTCTATAGAAAAGTCCGCGATGGCATTTGTCTATCTCTCAAGGATAACATACTATATCCATTTTAATACTTAACCCGTGCGAAGCCGGGGCGGGTCGCTAGTCTACTTATAAAATCAATGTAGTGCTAAGATGTAATATATGTATAATACTATTCACACAGTTCAAAAGCGTGAAGTTGCTTCAAATTAATTAAGTAATACATACATACAATAGTAGTAAGTAGTAGTATAGTACCTACGTAATAGTAGGTAGGTACGTAGGTATAACCATAATTATGATATTAGGTAGGTACTTATAAAACTGCGAAAGCCATAGCATTTATATACATGTATACTTATAAAGATCTAGTTGACGTCATAAAATTTTATTATAAATGTGTGAAAATAATAATTAAATTACCATAATTATTAATTTAGCTGCAACACAAACTGTGTTTTTTATAAAAGTACATGCAATATTTTTCGTATATTAAAACATTTTGAGTTTTTAATGAACTTGTATGGACATAAATATCCTACTGGCGATGTATTCTACATTTACCTACTACTACATAATTTGACTTTACTAAAACAGATTTTTCATGATTTCGTAGGTACTAAGGTTAATTTACATTCAATGATACTTTCTTCTCCGCAAGTTGTTTGTTCCATAGTAAAAGAACAGCATTTTAATTTATTAGTCTTTGTCTGATAACTTACCTGTCGACTCTGTTTTATTTTACAGTTTCTTGATGATTTTTATTCGACAGATTCACTCTTACTATATCGGAATTCATAATGAGTCCAATTAATTGTAAGCAATTTTATTTCGCTTTCGTTTCTCACCCAAAAGTGGCAATTATATATTTTGTAATAGAATCATTCAAGCGTTAGTTGCCATTTGTAATCGTACCTATATTTAATTCAATGAATGGTCACTGTTTGTTCACACGATGTTCTCACGATTGTTGGTAATTGGGAGATCTGTCACTGACCTTCTGAATGAGAAATTATTGCTTCGTGCACGATTGTTTGTAGTATTGGTGAGCGTAATTGTCTCTGGTCTATAAAATATGAAGGTAAACAAAACTCAAGAACAAAACAAACATTGATTAATTATTTCAGTAATTGGTGTTAGTTCATCTATTTTGCCATGTTATTCTTAATATTTATTTTTCTTTTTAATTCTTGGTAGTATATAGTAAGTAGTAGGTCCCAAAATCAAAGTACGTTATCCTAAATTACTCAACATTCTTTATGTTGAGTTTGCTCCTGTCATTAGGGGATGTCTCCAATCCCCATACTAAAATAGCATCTAGTGTACCTATAAGCTATAGGTAAACTATATTTTCACGACGCGTCTATTGAACTAATGACCTTAAATTTTGAAAAATCAGGTCATATCGTGACTGAGGTAATACAGAATTGTAAGATGAGAAAGAATTCTTGTATTTTTTTATCTACATAGGTAATTTAACAACGCAGAAGGTATTTATTCATAGGTCGCGTCACGTAAAAGGGCTCCAACGGTCATCCATTATTATCTAACTGTAGTAGTCGTCCACGATCTTTTGTTACTTACAATCTACACCGAAGTTTTTACGATGGCGCGTGGCGAATTCACATAATAGCATTTTTCTTAAGTATACATATTATAATATAAATGGACCCTTGGAAGTTGTAATATAATTTAAATATTTTTCCAAATCTTTGCAATTTGAGAAAGATATTCTTTATTCTATGTCTTCATTTGGACTTAATTAATATTTAAATTAAATAATTACAAAATACATGGTGTATACCTATCTACAAATATATATATTGTAAGTTTATACAGTTGCTTATTACACTTGAATTTTAGATTATCTTGAGTTACTAGTTACTACCTATAGAAACACTTCCTTAGATACCTATAGGTACCATATTATTTAATAAAGTAATGGTCTGTTAAGCAATCAAATTGCATCAAACCATATATAATAAACATCTTTATAACATAGAACACAGTTTTTCCGTACCATTATTATTTTAACATATAAGCTTATAAGTAAATCAAAACATATAACCACCTCAGTTTGCATAAGACAAGCAATTTTATGGACATAAATATGATATTTTATTAATGTTATAATTTTCCAATGAAGGTTAAACACATATAATATATTTAAATGCGGACTTATTTTACGGTACCGTGTTTTTGAAAGGGACAGAGAGTGTCACCTGAATAATAAATTAGGAATTTGTCATGGCCGAATAACTGTTACACTTATATAGTAGCATCCGAATTCTTCGTTCATAGACACAGCTTGTACTGCATTTGAATAAATATTTGCATTTCAACAGACAATTTCACCTGTAAGTACTCGTACATTATTTTTAATATATTTAAGGGCTTGGAAAAAGCTTTTGACGGAATGTTAATATATTCTTTCTCGACTCACGCTACGCTACTTTCTTTACTGTCGAAAACAAATTCTTGTAGGTATTTTAAATGGCCAGAAAAGTACATTAGTTACACATTTATTTCCTGTGGTAACATTTCGTACCTAACTATAGCTCAAGTCATTCAAATAGGTACAGGGTACAGGAAACGAATAGGTAGGTACTATTATCTATTCTATGGTTATAGCTTTATTATTTACATATTATGATTACAGAATGAAGCGTTAGTAATAGATACTGTGTATAGTTTAATTTAATTTTAATATACTTTTTAAGGCTCCAGATGAAAAACGGAACGGAAGGTTCAAGGACGTAGGTAGGTATAGCACAAATAAACAAATTCCTATTTTGGGGGGCAAATTAGAAAATTATTATTTTTTTGTCTCGAAGGGGACAGTGAAGCAAACTTGTGCAGCAACACACAATGTGTTTGGCGGTAGACTTCAACTTGAAAGTGGTGGTGGTATTGCCAGCCAGGCGGGTATTCCACTCTGCTATTGTTTCCTCACTATATTTTCCTTCACCAAAACTTCAGGATCCAAACCCGCGATCTTCACCACGCATTCGATATCACTACTTCTGCCTTTATGTGTTAAGGTACTTAAAAATCTGAAATTCAAAGTGCTGCGTCCCGCTCCCTACTATAGCGACCTCTCATAGAAAACCCACGTAAACGAAAAGGGCGTATGCAACAAAATGATTTTTATTGTTTAATTTTAAAACTACAAATATATTTCATAAAACCTATGTACCTACAAATACAAATAGTATCAGTTTCAATTAATATATGTAAAAATTTTGGAACTCTCTTATTTTAAAGAGGTCTTTTTGATTAATTATTTTGTGTTATAAAAGTTAACCAATCATGTTTTGCTATGGACAAAATAAAGTGAAATACATGATGAATTCTTACAATAAATTTCATTTCGTTCGCTTTAGTCATTGTTGAGAAAAATCGGTATCCTTGCAACCAAAATCTTCAAGGCGTCTTCCCAGCACATTTATTTGATCCATCATTACATCACTCTCGTACTGTGCAATCATCAACTGCTATTACGATATACATATGTTTTGTATAATCACCAAAAGAATTCCAATTATATTATCTTTGAAACTCATGCGGCGACGTTAAGTGTATTTTTTTCTTACGATGAACATTGTGCATACCAATTTGTTTAGAATCCTATATGAAGCGCACATAAGCCGTAAATTACCTTAATGATTGTTTTTAACAGGCTTTTTACATTAATGTTTTCTTAATAACTCTATAACTACCTTAGATATGCTTTAATGTGTTTTTCAATTGGCCCTCAAACAATAATCATTATTCTATTTTATTTTACGTTTAAATAAATTTTGAATTCAATAAATATTCAAACTCTGTCTATTTTAGTTCTAAATTAATATTTTTATATTAAAAAAATCTTAATGAAACTAAACGACGCATTTTGCTTAGTATAACCTCAATAACTTTTGACACCTACAAAGTAAAGAAAATAAAATCGAACAGGTGTTTAAATAATAGGTTTGCTTAACTTTTTTGATGTCAGTCTGTTTCTAAGTCATGGCTGTTTTTCTCAATAGCTATATCGTTTGAAATTTGGTATAGTCGTAAAATATGCTTGCCTTCATCTACATAATGTACCTGTAAGGTTAAAAAAATATATAAAATGGAGTTCAAAATTTGATAGTGGAATTGCTACGACAAGTACTTAGTAGGTATTATCTTTCTCCATTGTTTTCGCGCCGAAAAATCTGGAATATTTGAGACTGATAAATTATGTATATTTCACAGAACATAAAATTCCATCATGATATTTTATTTTTATTAGGTTATACATTATCCGAACCCCATGCACTAGTTCAACTAAATAGTAGGTACTTGCCCAGATATCACTATTTATTACATTGACATAAGACTAATTTAGATGTAATTTAATTACAATAAAATTAGTGTAATTGTAATTGGATTTTACAATACCAATATTTATTCCTTTTTTATATTATAGTTCTTTAAAAAGTGAATGTCCACTAAATATCTAGCCTCTGTAACCAGAAGTTGATGCCCAGATGTCAATCAATCATTCAGACTTGAAAAAATAAAAAAGGTTTCCGTGCTAGGTATTTCAATTTACTTATACCCCGTACCGAGATTGAATGTATTTTGCATCAGTAATTGGAGAACCTATAAATTCGCAATATACATTTTTATTTGCTTATGAATTTGCATGCTTGAATGACTGAAGCTTTTTTCTAGGTCTACTTCATTATGCTTGGATAACGTTACTGTGTTATATAAGTACAGTCGACCATACGCTATAACAAGATCTTTCAAAATTTGACTTGCCATAATTGTTGGTTTCACTATCGCGTATAGTCGAAGACAGTATCGGTTCAAACTGACAGTATCAGTACACCAACATTTCGGTGAATTTTTGACATCTAGATGATACACCATGTTTTGATTATTTATATTAAAAGATCTTTCGATAATATTAGCATTGTCGATATTTAAGTGAAAATAATAAAATTAAGATAGATTATAGTCTGGAATAGGACATAGGCTACCTTTTATCCCGCCAAAACATAAGAAACCGCGGGGCGGAAGCTAGTATGTTATAGTTTCTTAGCCTATTCGAGATACCTACATTGTGAAATGGTCATCTATACTAATATTATAAAGCTGAAGAGTTTGTTTGTATGTACGCGCTAATCTCAGGAACTGTTGGTTCGATTTGAAAAAATCTTTCAGTGTTGCATAGCCTTGCATAGCTTTTATCGAGGAAGCCTATAAGCTACTTTTTATCCAGGGAAAACACAAGATCCCTCGGGAACGCGGGTGAAACCGCGCGGAAAAGCTAGTCTTATATAAATATATTATTATTTCAATACGGAATTCGAATAAACGCTTACCTTATTAGGTAATGTACTTATGGTTGTCAGATGTCATGGGTTTGGGCCCATCACAATATAAGAGATGTATATCAATAACATCAGCATTATACAAGTTAGTGTTATGTAAAGATTTTAAAGCTTACGTAAGATATTTGTTTATGCATATCTTTTTTGGTCTGACCAAAAGAGGTAGAGCATAGCTATATGTCGCTCAACGAGCAGTTCGACTGGGGAAGTACCTCCACCTTACAAAATACCGCAGCCAAATAACTTATAGTTGTGTTCCTGCGCGTGAGTAAGGTAGCCAGAGCTCATCGGGGAGGGGGGAAGTGTCGGCAACGCGTGAGTGATACAGCTGGTGTTGCAAGCGTTCATAGGCTACGGTAACCGCTTACCACCAGGCAGGCCGTATGCTTGTTTTCCGACAACGTTGTATAAAAAAAAAACCTGCAAAATTTTGATAGTATCTTTATCTACATAGAGAATATGCACAGATACCTCCATTGCAATTATTAAAATAAATAAAAACCGGCCAAGTGCGAGTCGGACTCGCGCACCGAGGGTTCCGAACAAACTTCGTCCATTGTTCGTCCATCAAGGGAAATGCACAATTTTATTTATTTACCTTATTTGACGTTGGTGCCAATTAAGCTAGACCTCTAAATTGTATGAGCGCCGATATAACTCAGAGGTCTTTATTAATCGGCGTAACTATGTATGAATGGGGACACCCTTTAATTTTCAACTTTTTTAATTTTTTTGAATTTTTCCTTTATTTGTGCTGTAAGACCTTGCTTTTAGCCAATTTTTTTTTTTATATTTGAGTTTATTGAATTTAAGGTAAATTGCGGTTTACGATTTATGACGTATTAAAAAAAAACTACTAATTAGATCTCGTTCAAACCAATTTTCGGTGGAAGTTTGCATGGTAATGTACATCATATATTTTTTTTAGTTTTATCATTCTCTTATTTTAGAAGTTACAGGGGGGACACACATTTTACCACTTTGGATGTGTCTCTCGGGCAAACTATTCAGTTTAGAAAAAAATGATGTTAGAAACCTCAATATCATTTTTAAAGACCTATCCATAAACACCCCACACTTATGGGTTGGATGAAAAAAAAAAAATTGAGTTTCAGTTCTAAGTATGGGGAACCCCCTAAATTTATTGTTTTTTTTCTATTTTTGTGTGAAAATCTTAATGCGGTTTACAGAATACATCTACTTACCAAGTTTCAACAGTATAGCTCTTATAGTTTCGGAAAAAAGTGGCTGTGACATACGGACGGACAGACAGACAGACAGCCAGACATGACGAATCTATAAGGGTTCCGTTTTTTGCCATTTGGCTACGGAGCCCTAAAAAATAAGGCAACCATGAATTTGAAAGAATTAATGAAATCGGACAATAAATAAGGAAAACGACGCGACGTAAATTTATATTTTTTATGTCGCTATAGTAAAATTGTAAATAATTGTAACGTGATTAGTTTAACGTAAACGTTACTGAATAAATTAGTTTTGAGTTTGAGTTTCTCATTCCTAGTAAAAAATGTTAATACAGCATCACTTCGTTTCCATCGTTGATTAAAAAAAACAACGATCTTGAACTTTCGTCATTCAACCACATCCGGCCATTCGGTCTTCCGTTTTCGGAAACAAATCCATTCGTACAACTAGTATTGTTGAATTTATTTGCTTATCTACTGAGAAACATCGTTGAGAATCATAAGCAATAACTTTCTTGTGAGTAGCATCTTTTCTGCGATGTAAGTACCTAACTATGGTCTTTATTGGTTTTACAACTTATCCAAGTTTTGTTTTCACCCTTTTATAACCTTTAAAATTAGTTATTTGCTAGCTGTGATACTGCAAGCTATCATTACTTTGATCTCGATTTTGAATAGATTATCATTTTAGTACATGATACGACATGTAATGATGCTATACTTATTACATATTATGTTCACCTTACGCCACAATTTCACATAATTCATATGAAATTAATACCTCACACCTGTTATTTTCACCACATGTTACCTGCTGCGCATTAGATTGCGCTGTGTCTGCCACGCCACGATAGTTTTAATTAATGTAATACGTTGCATCTCGAAAAATTTAATTTAATCTGTTTAGATTAGTTATGCTTTGCTTAATGTCAGGGTTAATTTCTGAATTACAAATTTTCGAGTGGTAAAGCAAACAAATAATAATACGTAACTAACTAAACTTTTAAACATACATAAGTACACTGTACCTTGTTAATTAAATGATCTGGCTACAGGAGTGCGAGATACACGTCGCTACCTTGTCCACCACAGTGGAGCGGTGCGGTGCGGAGCTAGGATTCAATCAAAATAAACGCGACGCCGCGACGTGAACTTTGAGTAGTTCTATTATATTTATAAAATGTAATAATAATAGCCAGCAAGTAATTTATTTGTTAATGAAGCTTTTTTAATTGTATTGAAATTAATGCGCACGTAATAACTAATTTTTGCAGTCCGAACGCATTAGCATTGGACTTTGCGCTTTTTTTTTCTTACATAGGATTACCTACTACGTAGTGTAGTTGGCATATAGGTACTACCCACTTTCATAGTGTAAAATCATTGTGCGAAACGTGTATGTACATACTATGTATTTAATTCCTGTTTCCATTATCTCTGGTTATTTGTTAATCCTTAAAAAAAACTGTAACACTATAGTCCACATGTAACAGTTGTTCTTTTGTTAATACAATCCATTGTTTTATTTTTTTAAAGGTCTTCCTATGCATTTTTGCGTAATGTGAGCCATAACAAGGCCCTAGTACATCCGTGAGAGTTCCAAGATTTGTTCGTGTGCATTGAAGTGTGTGGTGATGTCAATGGCCACTGAGACATCTAGATGACTCCTACTATGATTTCAAATTGTGAATCTATATTTTTTTCCTTCTGAAAACTTGAGAATTGTGAATATTGAACACTTTTGATGTCAGTCGGTCAACCTTTCACATCTTCATCACTTTTGATCGATTACATGATACGTCATATTTGTTTCTGCGTTAATTATCTATATTTGTGACCTAGAATTATGAGCGACAGTGAATGGTGTACCTACCGTTACCGGTTGTAACATCATTAAATTCTACTTTCATAAAAACCCTCTTAGGGCCTAAACTAAATAAATGGCTTTACTATTAATTTATGTATATATCAAAAGATAAAAGAACAAATAACAATACATTTTCTCTTAAATTTAGACTTTCAACAGTGGACTGAAAAATTCCCAACAATCCTTTTTTTCTTTTGTATAGGCTTGTGTTTGACCACAATCTCACTATGGTAAGTGATAATGTGGCTGAAGGTGGTAAGCACACAAAGCCTAGATGGAACTGGTACTCAAGTGCAGCTGCCGGAACACGCCAATAGGTGTTTGGCGACAGATTTTCAACTTGAAGGTGGTAGCCAGCCAGTCGGGTACTACAAAGTACCTTACCACCATGCAAAATCTCGTAATACTTTTACCTCAATCATCCGTATTGAAAATAGAATGTGATAACCATAGGACTATCACAACACCTTTAAGCGTTAGTCCATCGACTACAGATGGTAGAAGATAAGTGGCAGGATGCGGACTGTGGTAACTAGCAAACAGGTCCCGGTGGCAGCGGCATTCAAGCGCCCGCGCAGCGTTAGCGACACCTTGCTAATCGCGAACCGCATTCCGACTTTCTGCTATTACACCATAAACGTCCACCATAAATTATTGCGTATTTTGTAATTAAGTTGATGTATCAAAAATAGCTTTACTAAAATGTACTTACCAATAAATATTTACAGAGCTGCACTGGCATGAACAATATTGTCCTGCCCTTATTCCCTAACAATCCTTACTCCAGTATTCACTCCTTCCTTCCACATTATGTTCACCTACACATCAACAGTTGTTATATCTCTCATCATAACATACATCTAGGTATACAATGATAATAAGTATAATTAATATCTCAAGGCCACCATTTCTAATCCCATTCTTTAACTACGCGGGTTATACTGGTGCTTACATCTTCTAATCATTAGAGGAAGTATATATCTTATCGTCCCAGTCACTCCAAACCTTTATGCTACATACAATTATCGTTTATCGCCAGCTGTTATGATCTATGGATCAAACTATTCGAAAACTTATACCACTATTTTATTTTATTAATTACTAGCTTCCGCCCCGCGTTCCCGAGGGATCTTATGTTTTCCCGGGATAAAAAGTAGCCTATAGCCTTCCTCGATAAATGGACTATCTAACACTGAAATATTTTTGAAATCGAACTAGTACTTCCTGAGATTAGCGCGTACAAACAAACAAACTCCTCAGCTTTATAATATTAGTATATATGTGATCCTAAATCGATGATAGTTCAGTAATGACTTTTGATGAAGAAAAATCATCGTGAGGAAAAAGGAACCACCATCTTCTAAGAAATAGACATGATAGTCCAAGTTCATCTTGGGTAAAGAGTTGTATGTTCGTGGTTGATGATATCTCACGCTTTATATTATGCACATGAAAATATTTTCACGACCCGATGGTGTCGATAATATGATATCGTGACGGTCGTAAAGTGAAGTAATGTTGTAATTCATGTGTGTAAGTTTATTTAAACACTGTTACACATTCACTCCCTAAAATATTATTTATCTTTCAAATTATAACGCACAATTAATACATGCTGCATTAAATATTATTGAAGTCTGTAATTGGCTCTGTAGGTACTTGTTTTATTCTAATCCTAACTAATATTATAAATGCGAATGTGAGTTTGTTTGTTTATTACCTTTTCACGCCTAAACCGCTAACTGATCGCGATGAAATTTGGTTCGCCCATAGCTTATTATGGTATGGGCTACTTTGTTTCTCGGAAACGCTGGTGAAACCGCTGGAGATAGCTAGTGATTGGATACATTGGCGTTTTTGTAGACACCGATGATGTCGCTTTATCAATAAAATAAAAATAAATACGACTGTTATTTAGGCATAAACGTAAGACGTAAATTATGGATTTAGTTTTGTATGTGTAAGTAATATAAATAAAAATATGTTTACATAAATTATGTTTTACAGAATTTAGGCTTACCTAGAGCTTGTTTGAACGATGCCTTTCACCTTAGATACTTTTGAATAATGCAGAAATCGAAAAAAAATAGCATTATAGTGAAACCGCTAGTAAATAGAGGGAAGGAAGTAGCCTAGGTGTACATAACTTCCATTAAATTTCATCACAATTACTTGCTATAAATAATTAAGTTTGTAAGTAACACTTAAATTTTTGTTACGGGCCGGTTGGCGTGGTTGGTAAGACTCCCTATCTATCACGCCGCAGGTCGTGGGTTCGATTCCCACTCAGGACAGACATTTGTGTGCATGAACATGTCTGTTTGTCCTGAGTCTGGGTGTAATTATCTATTATAAGTATATATTTACAAAAAAAAAGTAGTAGGTATATGTAGTATATCAGTTATCTGGCTTCCATAACACAAGCTCTGCTTAGTTTGTGGTGAGATGGCCGTGTGTAAGGAATAATGTCCCTGTAATATTGTGAATAAGAGAGGTCAGATAATAAAATAAGATGTAAAAAGTAGCCTTTGTAGTTCATGAACTAGCATGCTGTTTCAGACTATGTTTTGAAGGGTATACAGTGGAGTGGATACATAGGTACATTAAACACTTACTGAAAATAAAAATATAGCATATTCGAAACAATTTAATATTAAATATCCCTTTTAGAATTTTTCGTCACATTTTTATCTTTTTACAATAATAAAATATTTTATAACTATATATATATTATAGGTACTATTATTATCATAACAAAAGGTTGTACAAACATTATGAAGTCTTATTTAGATGTTTTAGGATTGTATCGTAATCTAAACAATATTTCGTATAACTGAATGTAGATAAGTAATATTCTGACACTAAGTGGCCATGAGATTGGAAAGATTAATAAATATGAATTCAAGGAACAGCTTTTTACTCACAATTTTAGCCCGTTGCTGGTCTATTTATTTATAGTATTTTTGTTCCCGGCTTCATTCTTAATATCTATCTTTCTTCCACGCCCATCATTTATATAATTTTCGTTGTCAGCTACATTTTTAATTCCTATCTTTCCCGAAGATCTAGTAGTTTTACGTTTTGGTCCGCGTCTTTTCTTCCCTCCCACTCCAATTATATTTGAGTTACTTGCATCATTATCTATATCTATGTCCCTAGATTCTTTTCTTGCCTCGTCAGATTCAAATTCATATTCCTCTTCTGAACGATAAAAGGCATATTCGTCAGAGTTTGGTCTTTTTGGTCGTTTCGGAGGCTTCCCACTTCCAGGTCGACTAGGGCGTTTATCTTTACAATTGCATTTTGGTATTCGTGGGCAATTTTTAAGTCGAGTAGGGCGCTTACTTAGTTTAATACGGTCCTTTTTAGATCCAGCAGGGCGCTTTTTGAGAGGATAAGGACGCAGAGTATATCTACCTATTTTGCTATTTCGATTAGGCATCCAGGCTAAATGATAAGGCCGCAAATCCCATGGTAAGCGACTCCACCTTCCTATCCTTCTAACCTCTCCAATATCTATGGTTTTTTCGCCATGGACAAAATTTGATGTAGAAATGTTGCCGTGTCCTAATTTGGTATTTTGGATTTCATCCGTTGAATCATGTGATATGTTTCTCGATGCTCCATAAGATTGCGATACAACTAATATCAACAATATTACAACTGTAAGAAATATGTATAGATTTGGATTGAGTAATTGACACATAAGGATTCGATCATTTACCTACCTTTTTACTTATGCATAATAATAATTTAATCCTTATCTAAACCGTAATACAGCTACATCATTTATACTAAAACAGTAAATGATTAGGTACATTTATAAAATAAAATATGTTACCTATTTGTTGAAGATGTAAAAAAACCGGCTAAGTGCGAGTCGGACTCGCGCAACGAGATTCCGTCCGTACCTTCCTTGGACGTATACAAAGGCTATAATTGTGGTTAAATTATAATATAAACTGGACAGAGTACCTAACTAAATGTGTCAGTGAAGCATTTTTAAAAAAGTGCTAGTAAAAATACGTGGGGCAAAATAATACCCGTTCGTTTCACGAACAGATGAATCACTTTCAGATGATACCCCATTTGAACTAGTAGCATTTTGAAATTACGATCTCCCATTTCGTTTTTTTAAATATTTTAATCCTTTTTTTCCTTTTGCCTTTTGTTCGGTGACCAATATTGAATTCTATTCCCAAATAGAATTTGTAGTTATGAAATATGCCGCGGACTGATTCACACCATGGAGGTAAACGCACACCCAAACGTGTCAAAGGAGTCACACGCGCACCTATCCGCGCGGCACGAGCCGCTATTCATTAAAATTCTGTAAGGACGCCAATAGGTTAGGTGCACGAGACCATCAGCAAAGTTTAGGCACAGTTTAGGTGTGTGTTAAATTTTTTGGTACGAAAGCCTAAATGCAGCTGTCAACTTGAGAGATCTAAAGCTAAGTTTAAGCTTAGCGTTCTTACAACCACGCTAAGTAAATAGTATATATACTATAACTCCTTCTTATATCTTTAGGGAAAATGCAAGTCTATCATAATCATAAAATTGAAAAAAAAAACAGTAACTTACTATTAAAATACCTTACACACATTTTCCAACTAATGCAAGTCCTGATCGAATTGATCTGCCTTTTAAATGAATTTCTAACTTATCGTTAATTAACTAAGTATTGTTAAGATTATAACGAAAAATTGGTCATTTCCAATTGTAATTGGATATACATGTTTCTAACTAGCAGTTGCCTCGCGGTTTGACCCGCATTAAAACCAGTGTACCTACCTTCTAGTGCTTTTTTTGGAAAACGTAAGTGTGTATCTTACTTTTAACATCGCACTTTTTACCCAGCTACTCCAAATAGCTTGGTTTTAGTAAAGGTTTTTTAAATATCTTATTAAAGTCTTGGGTGCGACAGGTGTAAACCTTGTGGAAGAAGAGAAAGCAAAGTTCACAATATTAAAATATGATCGGTATTCCACGATAGTTCTCTCGGTACCTATTGGTTTACAATATGTGAATTCCTAGAGTGAATTAAAAATCTGTTATTTTTCATAAGTAAGATTACATTCAATTAGTTATTTATTAGTAAGTAGCATTTAGTTATTAGAACTTATTTGAAGGTTTTTACATTGAATCGTTATATTTGAATTTTTTAAATTTAAGATTTTGTCAACGTGTTGCGTTATGTTGGTTGGCGATGCCTCCTCTCGATGCTTGCGAGTATTTTTATATTTTTTGATAGATAATGTGCAGTGCAGGTGATATCCTCTGCCTTACTTCCTAATTCTTATAATTTTTGCTGTGCTCGACAGGGTCCACTGTCTACTGACATAAAACTAATTTATCACCTGAGGTGTACATTTTGGAATGCAAATACATAAATATAACATTTATTACCATTTATATGATATCACCTGCACTGCACATTATCTATCAAAAAATATAAAAATACTCGCAAGCATCGAGAGGAGGCATCGCCAACCAACATAACGCAACACGTTGACAAAATCTTAAATTTAAAAAATTCAAATATAACGATTCAATGTAAAAACCTTCAAATAAGTTCTAATAACTAAATGCTACTTACTAATAAATAACTAATTGAATGTAATCTTACTTATGAAAAATAACAGATTTTTAATTCACTCTAGGAATTCACATATTGTAAACCAATAGGTACCGAGAGAACTATCGTGGAATACCGATCATATTTTAATATTGTGAACTTTGCTTTCTCTTCTTCCACAAGGTTTACACCTGTCGCACCCAAGACTTTAATAAGATATTTAAAAAACCTTTACTAAAACCAAGCTATTTGGAGTAGCTGGGTAAAAAGTGCGATGTTAAAAGTAAGATACACACTTACGTTTTCCAAAAAAAGCACTAGAAGGTAGGTACACTGGTTTTAATGCGGGTCAAACCGCGAGGCAACTGCTAGTTAGAAACATGTATATCCAATTACAATTGGAAATGACCAATTTTTCGTTATAATCTTAACAATACTTAGTTAATTAACGATAAGTTAGAAATTCATTTAAAAGGCAGATCAATTCGATCAGGACTTGCATTAGTTGGAAAATGTGTGTAAGGTATTTTAATAGTAAGTTACTGTTTTTTTTTTCAATTTTATGATTATGATAGACTTGCATTTTCCCTAAAGATATAAGAAGGAGTTATAGTATATATACTATTTACTTAGCGTGGTTGTAAGAACGCTAAGCTTAAACTTAGCTTTAGATCTCTCAAGTTGACAGCTGCATTTAGGCTTTCGTACCAAAAAATTTAACACACACCTAAACTGTGCCTAAACTTTGCTGATGGTCTCGTGCACCTAACCTATTGGCGTCCTTACAGAATTTTAATGAATAGCGGCTCGTGCCGCGCGGATAGGTGCGCGTGTGACTCCTTTGACACGTTTGGGTGTGCGTTTACCTCCATGGTGTGAATCAGTCCGCGGCATATTTCATAACTACAAATTCTATTTGGGAATAGAATTCAATATTGGTCACCGAACAAAAGGCAAAAGGAAAAAAAGGATTAAAATATTTAAAAAAACGAAATGGGAGATCGTAATTTCAAAATGCTACTAGTTCAAATGGGGTATCATCTGAAAGTGATTCATCTGTTCGTGAAACGAACGGGTATTATTTTGCCCCACGTATTTTTACTAGCACTTTTTTAAAAATGCTTCACTGACACATTTAGTTAGGTACTCTGTCCAGTTTATATTATAATTTAACCACAATTATAGCCTTTGTATACGTCCAAGGAAGGTACGGACGGAATCTCGTTGCGCGAGTCCGACTCGCACTTAGCCGGTTTTTTTACATCTTCAACAAATAGGTAACATATTTTATTTTATAAATGTACCTAATCATTTACTGTTTTAGTATAAATGATGTAGCTGTATTACGGTTTAGATAAGGATTAAATTATTATTATGCATAAGTAAAAAGGTAGGTAAATGATCGAATCCTTATGTGTCAATTACTCAATCCAAATCTATACATATTTCTTACAGTTGTAATATTGTTGATATTAGTTGTATCGCAATCTTATGGAGCATCGAGAAACATATCACATGATTCAACGGATGAAATCAAAAATACCAAATTAGGACACGGCAACATTTCTACATCAAATTTTGTCCATGGCGAAAAAACCATAGATATTGGAGAGGTTAGAAGGATAGGAAGGTGGGGTCACTTACTATGGGATATGCGGCCTTATCGTTTAGCCTGGATGCAAAATCCAAATAGCAAACTACGTAGATATACTATACATCCTTATCGTCCTTATCCTCTCAAAAAGCGCCCTGCTGGATCTAAAAAGGACCGTATTAAACTAAGTAAGCGCCCTACTCGACTTAAAAATTGCCCACGAAAACCAAAATGCAATTGTAAAGATAAACGCCCTAGTCGACCTGGAGGTGGGAAGCCTCCGAAACGACCAAAAAGACCAAACTCTGACGAATATGCCTTTTATCGTTCAGAAGAGGAATATGAATTTGAATCTGACGAGGCAAGAAAAGAATCTAGGGACATAGATATAGATAATGATGCAAGTAACTCAAATATAATTGGAGTGGGAGGGAAGAAAAGACGCGGATCAAAACGTAAAACTACTAGATCTTCGGGAAAGATAGGAATTAAAAATGAAGCTGACAACGAAAATTATATAAATGATGGGCGTGGAAGAAAGATAGATATTAAGAATGAAGCCGGGAACAAAAATACTATAAATAAATAGACCAGCAACGGGCTAAAATTGTGAGTAAAAAGGTGTTCCTTGAATTCATATTTATTAATCTTTCCAATCTCATGGCCACTTAGTGTCAGAATATTACTTATCTACATTCAATTATACGAAATATTGTTTAGATTACGATACAATCCTAAAACATCTAAATAAGACTTCATAATGTTTGTACAACCTTTTGTTATGATAATAATAGTACCTATAATATATATATAGTTATAAAATATTTTATTATTGTAAAAAGATAAAAATGTGACGAAAAATTCTAAAAGGGATATTTAATATTAAATTGTTTCGAATATGCTATATTTTTAATTTCAGTAAGTGTTTAATGTACCTATGTATCCACTCCACTGTATACCCTTCAAAACATAGTCTGAAACAGCATGCTAGTTCATGAACTACAAAGGCTACTTTTTACATCTTATTTTATTATCTGACCTCTCTTATTCACAATATTACAGGGACATTATTCCTCACACACGGCCATCTCACCACAAACTAAGCAGAGCTTGTGTTATGGAAGCCAGATAACTGATATACTACATATACCTACTACTTTTTTTTTGTAAATATCCGTCCTATTAATGGAAAAAAAAGGAGGGTACCTAACTACTCAAACTCCGAGATAAAATACGACCCTATTCTATATAGCTTTGGTCCGTGTCTTCCGTCGTCTATCTAGAATTTGGAATTGTATCAGTGTCAATATAAACAAAATTAAAAAGCAAGAAAAATTGGTAATGCCGCATTCTTAAGCTATTAATGCAAAAAAATGTAAAGATGAGTAACTACTCAGACCCAGATATAGAATAGGGTCGTATTCTATCTCTGAGTCTGAGTAGTTACTCTCCTTTACATTTTTTTGCATTAATAGCTTTTGTGATCTCTGGACATGTACCTATCTCATGGGCCGGCCCATATTTACGCACGGTCTCACTTACTGAGCTTGTAGCCAGGTTCCTGCGAACCCCCTAGCCTTGTAGCCTTAGTGACAGCCATTTATAGGTCTGTGTTTAAACACAATCTTACCATGGTAAGTGATGATGTGGCCGAAGGTGGTTCAAAGCCTAGAAGGAATTGGCTCGCAAGTGCAACTGCCGGAACACAACAGTTGCTGTTTGGCGACAGATTTTTATCTTCAGGCCAGTCAGGTACTACAAAGTACCCTACCACCATGCTATGGTTTCCTCAAGATGTTTTCCTTCACTGAGAGCTTATTCTAGGATTCGAATCCATCACCGCGGCATCTTTTATGTATAAACAATAAATTCAATACCCACGTACTAAAATTATCGTGCTTTTTACCGAAACCCAAGCTCACTTTAGGAAACTTTTGCTACATTTTCTGTCGGTATTTCAACTAAAATAGATACCTAGTTACTAGCTTCCTCTCCGCCGTTTTACCCGCGTTCCCAGCAAAAAAGTATCCTATATTGTTATTCCAGGGTACCTATACATGATTTACCTATGTACCAAGTTTCATCAAACTTTCGCATTTATTATATTAGTAGGATAGGATATACATATATATATTAGATTTTAAAATATACATGTACATTTTCAATATCATTTATTATTTACCTACCTGTAGCAATTATAAACATACAAATTATGTTCTTTAGATTCATTCTGTGTACCTTACTTCTTCTAATTAATTTTTAATTAAGATAAAGTTGCAACGAATTGAATTTACGATACGACATGAATTTTAAATTCTGCTTTGATCTTATGTTTTACCAGAAATAATTTATTTACAACAAGTATTTACAATCTAATATATAAAATTCTCGCGTCACAATGTTAGTTACCATACTCCTCCGTAACGGCTCGATCGATTTTTATGAAACTTTGTGTGCATTTCGGGTAGGTCTGAGAATCGGCCAACATCTATTTTTTAAACTGCTGCGCGACTGAAACCTCGGGGGACAGCTAGTAATTGTATAAAAGTTGTAATCGAAAAAGGATTAAATAAAATTTTCAGAAAACCCCCTACAGCAATTATCAAATATATATGTATATATAGGTACTACACATATTCACCTACATATTAACATAATGATAAATCGAAGAAATCCATCTGGGGGCATTCCCTGCACCAAAATGAACTAAAATTTTGCTATTTTATGAGTTTGTGACTAATTGAAATTGCGTTGGGTATGTAAATAAATGTAGTCTCTAGTTGATATAAATTGCTGTATCTCTACGACACATAATAATTGTTCTATACTGCTTTATAATAATTTAAATCGGGAACAGATATGGTAATGGCAGCATCCGACGGATTTTCATGCGTTCCACGTCTCACCTAACATGTTAGACAGAGAAATGGAGGCAGCAGGAGGATCATTGGTTTGCTCGGGTCATTGTTCGACCTACTTTAGCCTATTGAATTTTTTAGGCATCTACATGATGAGTAAAATTGATAAAAACGAAAATTAATTACTGTGGCTAAACTACTCGATGGATTTCAATGATTTTTTGTACATGGTTTGAAAACAACGTGATAAAGCTCTGGTTTAATTTAATGATCAACTGTTTTCTGCACCTTGTATAAGGAACCAAATGTTCATGTAGTTGGAGCTATGCGTTGGTACGTCTGTCAGGCAGTCAAATGTCACGGTGTGCCTTTTATATAAAACTGGCCTCCGCCCCGTGGTTTCACCGGCGAACCCCTTAGAGGTTGAATTTTAAAAATCCTTTCTTAGTGAGCACTAAGTAAGGATTTCTGTAGGTAAGCACCTACAGTGTCAAAGAAACACTCATGCAAATTTTCACGGTCCTAGCCCCAGGAGTTTGGGATGTGCGTTGATATGTCAGTCAGTCAGTTATTTTTTATATATATATACTAGCTGTTCCTCGCAGTTTTACCCGCGTTCTCGGGTACAGACTTGTACTTTGTGCATAAAGTACCGCTTAACCTCGGAGAAAATGCCCAGGACCACCCTTGACTCAATAGAACAGCCAAAGTGCCTATCACATAATGGCAATGATATATTTTAGAAAGCATGAGTCTCGTTAGTTTTCCTCTAAGACTGTTTGTATCCCAATAATAAATTGATTAAAAATACGTGGGAATATAATGAAACTCAATTTATTGTTTATATTCATCATCATCATCATCATCATCAAACCCACTTCTGTTTGAGTGGGTGTGGTTTCCGCACTTAGTCCTTGGATTGGACCATTGTCTCCATGGGGGTTTTTTATTCCACCCAGACCAACTCTCTCCAGAAGCAGATTAGTCTTCCCGTACTTCTCAGTGTGTCCGCTAGAGATCTTGGTGATCCCGCGGTTTCTTCTCTTATGTGGGTGACGCCTGTGCATTCGAGTAGCACGTGGGTCACCGTTTCTTCAGCCGCCATGCACGCCCTGCATAGGGGCCATCTGTAATGCCTATTGTGTGAAAATGTTTGTTGAGTGAGCAGTGTCCGGTGATGATTCCCGACACCAGGCGCAGGTTTCTTCTGCTCAGATGCAAGAGGCGCCGGGCGAGTTTCATTTCAAAGATGGCATTGCTTCTTTGGATTGCCTGCAACCCGAGTGCCAAACGGTTTCAGTTTGTGTGTGTGTGTTGTTCTGTAGCCATCTGCGTAGCTGATTGAAGGGGATCCAAAGACCGTCATGTCCGACCCTCTTCTGGCTAATTCATCAGCCGCATCATTGCCATGTGATCCACTGTGTCCTTTTATCCACTGTAGCGTTATTGTGTTGCGATATTGTTCAGCAACACGCTCCAGTGCATTGTGACATTCCAGTATTAGTGCCGAGGTGAAGTGGTTTCTGTTAAGGGATTGAAGTACTGAGGCGCTGTCGGAGACTATGCGAATGTGCATATCTGTGACCCTCCTGGCTTCTATGTTCCGTACTGCTTGGGTGATACCCACACATTCCGCCTGGTAGACGGTGTTGAATATTCCCAAGGGGCCGCATATCCTGATGTTCAGGTCGTTAGAGAAGACACCGATACCTGTACCGGAGTTTGTCTTCGACCCGTCAGTGTAGATTCTCAGCTCATCCGGACCAGAGAAGTCATGGGGTTCTTCAGTGAGTTTTATGTGATAGTGTTTTTGTAAGGAGTATGTTTTTTGGATTCTGTCACAGAGTGAGAGTAACATGGGTTGTAGTTTAGTAGTGTTATCTTTTATTCGTGTGTGCCTGATTCTGGGATCTTTACCTAGTGTGCTAGCTATGCTAAGCCTAAGGGCTGCTAGAGCTGCTTCCTCTCGTACCATCAGGTGTAGGGGTGGCAGCCCCAGCATTGCCTGCAGAGCCGCTGTTGGTGCAGTTTTCATGCTGCCAGTGATAGCTAAGCAATCTAATCGTTGTAGTTTGTCAAGATCTAGTTGGGCTTTGTTAAGGTCTGTCCTGGGCCACCAGACCAACGAGCCGTATGTGATGTATTATTTATTGTTATTATTGATACTATTGTTTATATTATTATGGACATATTTATTTAAAAATAATACATTCGGTAGATACAGTATGTATGGATCAATACTATGGGACCAACTCTGAAATATCGAAAAAAAAACATCCTAATATAGGTAACAATGTATGTTTTTTTTTTGCGTTGACAGAGTTTATTCCATAGTAATAGTTGTTCAGCATGAGTGGGTTAGTCATACATAGGTTTCCAAAGAAGCCATCAAGAAATATCCCACTATTCGAGTCGGCTTCGATATTCTCCAGAAATTCATTATATTGTAATGAAATGAGACATGTAGACCTGACCTGGCTTAGTCAGTAAACTAATCATGCTTCCTCTTCCTTTTTTTTCTTCTTTTTTTCTTAACATAGTCCATATCATAGTCCACATCATAGTCCACATCATAGTCCACATCATAGTCCACATAGTAGTCCATACCGTAGCCCATACCATAGTTCATACCATAGTACATACCGTAGTGACCACAGGCCATACCATAAGGATAGTAATGTTGGAAATACATATTTCCACCGCATTGAAAGCATCTGAGGAATTTATTCATAATGAATCATGAAGAGATCCAAAAAAAAAAATTAAACAAAAAATAAGGTTTTTCGTGTAATGCGTTTTTTTTCTTTACACTGTTTTTAATGTGTAAGTCTAAATATATGTTTTTCTTTCTTTCTTTCTGTGTGTAATGAGTTGATAGGTATATCTTTTTTTTTTGTGGTCTTAAATATATTTAAGACTAGCTGTCTTAAATATATTTAAGACTAGCTGTCCCCCGCGGATTCACCTGCGTTCCCGAGAAAAAAAGTAGCCTATGTCCATACCATAGGCTTTCTGCGGCCCAAATTTTATCGCAATCGGTTCAGCGGTTTAGGCGTGAAAAGGTAACAAACAAACAAATAAACAAACAAACTCACATTCGCATTTATAATATTAAGTTAGGAAGTTAGGATTAACTTTTCTATCTACTTTAAAAATTAATGAAGTATTGTTAGCAAACAAAACTATTGCCTGAGCTTTTTTTTTTAAGATGTTGGGAAATTCTGCATGGATGCCCTAGCCCCGGGGAGAGCGGCCGGAATAAAGTCAGACTGCTATCGACTAAAAGCCCAGTGTTCCCAGCTGTCATTGCTGACTTTTTACTATCTTGTGTTTGGCAAATGTAAGAATGAATTATGTGATGATGTGGTCGAATATTCCCTTTTAAGCTACACAAAGCCATCTGACTCCGAAGTAATCGTCCTTTACAAAACTAATAACGTGTAGTTTCATTACGATGTTTGTAGTAATTAGATATTTACTGTTTTGAAGCGAGTGAAGAAAAAACTGCTGTAATATAAGGTTCCGCTGAATTATTAAAGAAAATATAGTTTGAATAATTACCCTGTTGAAGGACCATAATAGGTATTGTTGTAAATATAAACCGTTTGAGACAACTTCTTCGAAATTATACTTTCGTGAGATATCAAATCTAGTATTGTGCTGAATGGTGGCCACCCTATGTTTATGTTCTCTAATCCTCTAAACCTATTTGATCTCAATTTGTTTTTCGTACGTGCAATCTCATTTGCAGAGGGATTTGATGATGACGACGCTGACGTACGATTTTGTAATAGGTAAACTGAAACTAAAATAAACAAGGTTAAGCAAATGCGCATAGTTTCGGACAACAACAGAGTATGGTGGTATTTAAGGAACGTGTTAAGTCTATTTTAGTACAAAAGGCATACTATAACGTTAATGAATATTTAAATGACGACAATGCTTGGGTGTAGCGCTCGCTCTTGCAGGATAAATTTTATGTAATAGTCTTAAGTTTGTTTTGAAAAGAGTAATTGCTGAGTTTCTTGCCGGCTCTTCTCAGTAAAAGCAACCTTCCGAACCGTGCGTTAGAGTCTGACTATTCTTAAGTGCCTGTGAAGGCCTATTTGAATGAATAAATTATTTCATTTCATTTCATTTCATGGTGTAAAGAGATTTCATTACGCCATATCCGGACACTTCCTGATACTATTCTAACCCTGGACTTCTAATACTGCATTGTCTTTGAAAGCTCTTCACGTGTTATTTTTGTGCTTTGATCTTGCAAAATTATTACTTCACTTTGAAAAAAAAAAACATTTTATAATTAGTTTTCTCCATAATGTTTATACAAAAATATAGTGGATTACATTCAGTATGTTTTTGAACCCATGGCAGTTTTTTCATTTCTAAACTGTGAAATGAACCAGTGCTGATTCTAATGAACCTGAGTTTATAGATGTGAAACTACCCTTATATGTATACCTATTCGTCAGCAAATTTTCATCACAATCGTTTTTTAGTCTAGCCATTAGATAATACTTAACTAATAAATAGGGAGACAGACACATTTTTTATTTTTAATAGGTACATATTAGTAAGGATAAGGTCTACTAAGATTTGTTGTATTTAAAAAAGATATTTGTTTAATCACGTACTTACTAATTATTGTAAGAAAACTTTTTTTTATAAGTCTCATAGTAAGACTGCAATTTTTTACATATTTTCAATATCTTACGTGCATTCTGACTTAAGTATTGTACTGAAATAATTAATTTCACAGGCTAGGTTATTAAAAGGTATGTATTTTTTAATTAACTTCTACGATACGGCTTAATCCACATACAGGTGATTTTCTAGTCACTGGACATACTTGCAGGGGTTGAAGTACTCGTCAATATGAACAACTTTTATTATGGGACCAACTCTAATATCGCAAAAAATAAAATGGTTCCTTCATACATTTTGGTCGAGTAGGTATTGAACTTTTGTATGGACAGCTGATATTTTTTTGTGATCTCGAGAGTTATAATAAATCTAATTAGAATGCATGGTCATCGAGTTGTGAGCTACCCTGATAGTTTCAGTTGGATTGCTAATCGGGAAGTGCTCGAAATTTGAGTTGCGAGATTCCACCCGGAACGACAGACAGACCAACAAGAAAGTGACTTAAGAAAAACGTGGTAACATTGTACATAGCAGCTGCCATCGTAAAGGATTTGAAGGAAGAAGAAAGATTTTGTAATTGAATACTTAATGTAACAAAAATAGCTTTACTAAAATATACCAATAAATATTTCAAAACATAATATTGCTCATGCCAGATGAGCAATATTATGTTTTGAAAATTTTGTTTCCATCATCACTTTCTTGCCCTTATTCCACGTAAGTGGTGCCACTGTTTAGTTATTTTACTAGTCAATATCTCCCTAACAACCCTCACTCCAGTATTCACTCCTTCCTGATTCATTATGTCCACTTATAGGTCCACCTCTATTAAGTACCATTTGTTATATTTATTTATTGCATTCATGTTTACACGCTCATCTCACGCGTTTATATCCTTCCTCATAACATAATCTATACCATGATAATATATATAATAATATCAAGCTTTTCGTTACTGGCGCTACTGGCCTCTGGCCTAATGATTAGAGGAAGTCTGAAAGTAGTCATGAATTAGAATCATCGGTAAACAACCATCAGTAACTAGAATCTAATATAATTATTCCTTATCCATTCTGGTCACTCTAAATACCTATTCCCATTTATGCTACATGCACTTATCATCTATCGCCAGCTGTTATGATCTATGGATATGGATATACCACTATTTTATTTTATTCATATGTGATCCTAAAGCGATGATAGTTCAGTGATAGTGTTGTTAATTTAAGGTTGTAAGTTTGAATCCTGCAAATAGCTTGGGCTTTTGATGAAGAATAATCATCATGAGGAAAAAGGAACCGCCGGTACCCGACTACTTCACTCCATCCTCAAAATGACAATTTGTTGATAAGCACGTACCACTATATTACGGCATCTGTACTAGAGAGCTAGTTCTCAAATAGATTTGTGTGCTTAGTGCTTAGGGCCACATCATTTAGCCATATAAAATGGATCTATTTAGACTTTTAATTAACTTTGTCATAACCTTCATCATGAAGGTACGTGTACCATCTTCTAAGAAATAGACATAATAGTCAAAGTTCATCTGTTATTAGGTAAAGAGTTGTTTGTTCGTAGTTGATATTATCTCACGCTTTATATTATGCACATGATAAGTATAGGATTTTCACGACCCGACGGTGTCGATAATATGATGTCGTGACGGTCGTAAAGCGTGAAAGTTTATTTAAACACTGTTACACATTCTAATCTTATCACACTCACTAAAATATTTTGTATCTTTCAAATTATAACCCACAGACTGTATTACTACATAATGCATTCAATATTCGGTTATTGAAATCTGTAATTGAGTCTGATGGTACTTGTTTTATTCTTGCGTTTTTATAAGACGCTGGTGATTTATTTTTATCAATAAAAATAAAGTAATCACGTCTGTTATTTAGACATAAGACGTAAATTTACTGGTTTTATTGGTATTTAATTAATAGTTACAAATTATGTTTCCATAAGTTACCTATGTTTTACAGAATTTAAGTTTACCTAGAGTTTGTTTAAACGATGCCTGTCACTTAGAATAATTTTGCATAATGGAAACAACGTAAAAATGGCATTAACAATTATGTTTTTAAACTTGTTTCATGGCGACCCCTTGAAGATTTTGGTTGCAAGGATACCTATTTTTCTCAACAATGACTAAAGCGAACGAAATGAAATTTATTGTAAGAATTCCTCATGTATTTGACTTTATTTTGTCCATTGTATAAGACGATTGGTTAACTTTTATAACACAAAATAATTAATCAAAAAGACCTCTTTAAAATAAGAGTTTCCAATTTTACCGACATTGAGGATCGATTTGAAGTTCCAAAATTTCTACATATATTAATTGAAACTCATACTATAATTTGTACATAGGTTTTATGAAATATATTTGTAGTTTTTAAATTAAACAATAAAAACCATTTTATCGCATACGCCCTATCCGTTTACGCGGATTTTTTATGAGAGGTCGCTATAGTAGGGAGCGGGACGCAGCACGTTGAATTTTAGATTTTTAAGCTTAACGCGGCGTCACCCTAAGGCGTATATTTCACATGCGCCGGTTACAAACATACTTTTCATCCCCTCATCTCGGAAAGAGTATTTTTGGGATACGTGTGGGATGAAAAGTTACGTGTTGCACTCGAGTGCATAGATTTTTCACCTCGTGCTCTTTTATTCCGTCGCTAGTAACGCTCAGGATTCTAATTTTTGAATTCAATTAAATTTTAGAATCCTTCGCTTGCTCGGTCATCAAAATTGACCACGCGGTTAAAAAGCAACTTTGCACTCTTGTATAACAAATAACTATTATTTGGTTAATAGAAGGAGGTAGGCTTTTTCCATGCGTGAAGCCCCCGACCGATGTAACCTTCTAAACTCTCCAATAACTTTGATTTTTCCGCCATGGGCAAAACTTGATATAAAAATGTTGCCGTGTCCCAATTTTTTTGATTTTTGATTTCATCCGTTGACTCATGTGAAGCACCAACGGAATTGATACCTCTTCGAGTTTTAAATATGTTTCTCGATGCTCCATAACATTGCGACACAACTAATATCAACAATATTCCATCTGTAAGAAAAATGTATAGAGATTTGGATTGAGAAATTGACACATACTCGATTATTTGCTACTTTGACTTTATGCATAACTAGTGAGCATGTACGCCTAGTTTTTTTATACTTATACTGGTTGATTTTTTTGTCGTTGGCAATACTTACAGGGGTAGAAGTAGGTATTCATCAATATGAACAACTTTCTCTATGGGACCAATTCAGAAATCGCGTAAAATAAAACAGTTGTTTCATACATTTTGGTCTAGTAGGTATTGAACTTTTGTATGAAACAGCTGATATATTTTTTTCGTGATTTCACAGTTAGTCCCATAGTGAAAGTGGTTCGTATTGATGAGTATTTCCACCCCTGCAAGTGTTGCTAATGACTAAAAAATCAACCTGTATAATGAAGTAATAATAATACCTATAAAAATAACCTGTCAAGTGCGAGGTTCCGTAAAAAACTGGACCGAGTAACTTTGTTCAAGAAGGATTTCTAACAAAAACTGTGCTAGATCGAAACATTGTTCTATGTTTCCTAAAATATACTTACCCGTAATTATTGTCAGGTGTACAAATTTTCGAGATAGAGGAAATGTTATTTTTTTTTTATCTACGTGGGATAAAAATAAACCGGTTTTGAAACGTGCAGATGAAGCCCTTTCTAATTATCACCCCACTTGGACAAGTAGCACCACTTTGAAATTACGATCCCCAATTTTGGTCGGTTTTGAAAAAATATTGTAGCGATAACCATTAGTTCACCAATAACTCCTTCTTATGAGAGAATAATAAAAAAATAAAAAATAAACTTAACAAAAATGAGTTACTTACTAGTAAAATACCTTACACACATTTTCCAACTAATGCAAATCCTAATCCAAATTGAATTGCCTTTTAAATTAATTTTTAGCTTATCGTTAATCAACTATGTAGTAACTAACTATATGTTTAGGATTATAACGAGAAATTGGGCATTTCCAATTATAATTATACTTATTACCCACGACGGAACGGAGATGGCGTACGTATGCGTTTAGGATGAGAGGTTGTTTGTTTGTTTTTTCTAACTAGCAGTTGCATCGCGGTTTTTCCCACATAAAAACATAAAACCATTGTACCTACCCTCTAGTTATTTTTGGGAAACGGAAGAGTATATATCTTTCTTTTTACAAGGTTTTATTTAACTTCACCTGTTAGTTTATGCGGGTCACAACATTCAACTGAATTTTAAACTAGTTCCACCAATTGAACTGAAATTGTATGTGCATCACACTCTTGCTGGTGACTGTACAATCTAGTGCGCCTTCTCCCTTATAATAATAATAATAATAAAACCTTTTATTTCATGCAAAAAAGAGTAGTACATGCATTGTTTACAATAGAATATAAGAATAGAAAATCAATAAAATAAATTTAGTAGTTGCACGTATTCCACTCAGTTTGGGAACATATATCGATGTGAGTAATAATAACGGTTGATTTGCATGAACCCCTCCTCAAGTGAGGGTGAAGGTCTCCTCTAAGGATTTCCACGTATCTCTGTCCTGAGCCGTTTGAGGCCAGCCGGTACCAGCTATTTTTGACAAATCATCTGCCCATCTCGCGTTGGGTCTGCCTCTGAGACGTTTGCCTGTTGGGCCCTTCCACATTGTTACCCTACTGGTCCACCTGTCGTCCTTTAGGCGCGCTATGTGTCCAGCCCACTTCCATTTTAGTTTCTTTGCGTAGGCTAGAGCATCAGTCGCTTTGGTCGTTTCTCTAATTTTTGTATGACGAATTTTTTGCATCTTCTTGATATTGAGCATACTTCGTTCTATTCCACGTTGGCAAGTAATGATTTTGCTTTTTAATTTGTATGTGTACTTCCAAGTTTGACATGCGTAGGTTAGACAGGGTAGGAGGCATGACGTCATCACTTTTGTTTTAATGTTTATTGACATGTTGCTTTTAAATATTTCCTTTAAGGACCAGTACTTATTCCAAGTATTTTGTACTCTTCGCTCTACTTCCAGGTCATTTTGTTTTCTATTAAAGCGGATTTGTTTACCAAGATATATATATTTCTCTGTATATTCCAAAATTTCATTTTCCACTGTTATTCTTCTCTGTATACTATTTGTCATGACCATTGTTTTTGAAAGATTCATTTCTAATCCTACCTGTTTGCTAGCAGAGTTTAGTGAGTCAATCATGTTTTGCAATTGTGTGGTAGATTCTGACAGCAGAACTAAGTCATCCGCGAAGCGTAGGTGAGATAGGTATTTGCCACTGATATTTAATCCTGTCTTTTCCCAGTTTAATTTTTTAATTATTGACTCTAGGATAGATATAAAAAGTTTTGGAGACAGCGGGTCACCTTGTTTCACGCCTCTACTGATGGAGAACGTGGGGCCAGTAGATTCCAGTTTTATTTTTGCTGTGCTACCTTTGTAGATGTTTCTGATTATATCTATATACTCTTGTTCAACTTTTTGAGCTTGCAGTGCGGTCCAAATGCTTGAATGTGACACAGTGTCAAAAGCTTTTTTGTAGTCTATATAAGCGATGTAGAGCGCTCTTTGCTTTTCTTGATATTTTTCCATTATTTGTTCTAGAGTATGTATATGATCGATCGTTGAAAAACACTTGCGAAAGCCTGCTTGCTCTATTGGTTGGTTTGCTTCAATTGTGACACTTATTCTTTTATTAATTATAGAGGAAAATAGTTTGTAGATGCATGAGAGTAGACTTATCGGCCCGTAATTTGTGATATCTTTTGAGTCACCTTTTTTGTAAATTAAAATTATTTCCGACTCAACCCATTGTGATGGTATTTCAGCAGTTTTTAGTATAAGATTAAACAAGTGTGTTAATGGGGGGACCAGTAATAACGCCTTCTCCCTTACGCTACTACAAAAAACTTATTTAATAAAGGTAGCGATTAGTCGACTCTTCAAGTGACCAAAGGGCTGGCCTTTATTTTGGACAAAGAATTAGCATTGCCATCCAACGTGGCAATGCTGCCAGCCTTTTGGGCACTTTTCCTGTTGACAGTGATGCGGATGATTGATTTTATTTTACTGTTAGTAAATAATAGTTGAGTTGTCTCCTTTATTATATTAGTAAGTTATAGATAAAAAAAATATTAAGTATAATAAAGGTTGTTTTTATATTATATGATTATAATATTAAAATATGATCGATATTCCACGATAGTAATTATGTATATCGATAGTTAAATATTTGAATTGTTAAAAAGATCTTTTGGTTTTCATAAGTAAGATGATGTTACTTTAGTTAGTTATTAATTAGTAGCACTTAGTTATTAGCATTTAAATGAAGGAAGTTGAAATGATTTATCATTGAATATATTTAAATTTTAAGATTTAGTCTAAATAGGCTTGACTTTGAATGTACATTCCTATCAATAAAAGGACCTTTATTTACAACAATTAAATAAAAAAAATATACACGTACATACAAAAAAAACATGCTTTTTACCGAAACTCAAGCTCACTCTAGGATTCGAAACCAAGACTTTTGCCATATTGTCTTTCGATACTTCAACAAAAATTTATACTTACTCACTTCTGCTCCGCCATTTTACCCAGGTTATTATCCACGTTATTAAAAGTACCCTATATGCTATTCCGGGGTATGTAGAATCTTCGTATGTACCAAGTTTCATAAAAATCCGGTGGTTACCCAAAATTTCGATTTTTTTTATACTACATTGTCGACAAATAAGCATACGACCCGCCTGATGGTAACTTATGAACGCTTGCAAACCCAGGGGTATAACTCGCGCGTTGCCGACCCTTCCCACCTCTCCGATGAGCTCTGGCGACCTTACTCACGCGCAGGAACACGACTATAAGTTATTTGGCTGCGGTATTCTGTAAGGTGGAGGCACCTACTTCCCCAGTCGAGCTGCTCTTTGAGCGACATATCGCTATGCTCAACCTCTCTTCTATAAATGTAAAAATGAATGTTTGTCTGTATGTCCTTTATAGACTTCGAAACCGCTGAACCGATCGCCATGAAATATTCAGACAATCTTCATATTAGCCCCGCGGGTGTTCCTGTAAGGTTTGGTGGCGATCGGAGCACTCGGGACCGCGGGTGAAACCGTGGGGCGGAAGCTAGTACTATATATTTCTTTCTACTATATTTATTATATTAGTAGGATAGGATATACATATATTAGATTTTAAAATATACATGTACATTTCCAATATCATTTATTATTTACCTACCTAAGCGCCCATAGCAATCAGTCGCAACAACACGCATTTTATATTCCATAGACTTCGTATTGTTATCATGAAATCGGTGTATTTTAAGTTTTATTTTAATTGTCAGAATATTATTGGCGAGAACTAGTTATATAAATAAATGCGAATGTCAGTTTGTTTATAATATATTTTTGTTTGTGTTTCCTTCGTGTCGTAATGAAATTATTATAATGAGTAAAAATTATCCCGGCAGTTGCCTTCTCGGCTTTGTAAAGGAATAGAATAGAATAGAAGTCATTTATTGACAGCAAAGGATAAAACAAAAACAAAAAAAATATATAAATTCTAAAAAAAGTAATAATAAGAAAAGACAAACAAAATAATACAATTAGAAAAAAAAACAAATACATTTCTCACGCCGTTAACGGAATACAGGGGATAAAAAAATAAGCTAAAAAATAATAATAATACATCAAAATATAAATTTGCAAAACAACACTTCTGTAATAATATAATAAGTATCTGCAGATTAAAATTATAAAATAAAGATTAAAAATACAATAAGAGAAATAAAATATTAACACTTTACCGTATCATGACTATGATAAAGATTTCTGTCGATCCAAGAGATAAATCTTAAATCTGAGTTTAAAAACTCCTACACTTCTCAGGTCACGTAGTGGTGGTGGCAGATTGTTCCAACACTTAGTAGAACGGTATCTGAAACTGCCATGGAAAGCAGCCGACCGGTGGCGTGGCGTTAGCAACATATAAGAGGAAGCCCTCGTCGCGTGACTATTATGGTCGCAAGCCCAGCTAAATTTATTAAATAAGTACTGCGGTTCTCCAGTCTTTATTGTACCGAACAAAATATGTTTATCTATACCCGTGTAGCTACACGGGTATAGATGAACATACTAACATACATGCATTAGTAGACTCCTAAAATTATAACTCTCCTTTTTGCTTCGACGTTTTCAGGTGAGAATAAAAGATATCTTCAAAATGTTGTACTTATACCAGTATCGTAAGAGCTGCCATAGAACATCGATCAAATAATACCAAATAATGAAATCCCGCTCGGTTTGGTTCTACTTGTTGTTGTCAAAATAAGTACGCAACGAGATAGATCTAGAAATAGGCCCAATTCCGCGCTAGGCGGCACCCTCATAAAGTGAAACAAGGGGATTTTTTATGTATAAATAAAAAAAAATATCTGACACACTGAAGACTGACAACCTCCTCGTTTTGACTTACTCCCATCCACCCCGGTGCCCCTGTCCCGTCGACGGGGCAGATGAGAAATATAGCGTCATCTTCCCCGGTAGCCCCAGCGGCGTTTAACGGGGAGGATGGAACAGATTAAGTACCTATCATGTACCCCAGTATTTCGTTTTCCGGGGACAAGGATAGGCTTGCGCATAATCGTTCGCGACTGGGAGCGATCAGTCTCGTTCACGGCTCCTTAGCGAACGAGTTCGGTCTCCTCGTTCGTTAGCTCCCATCTCGAATTCCAAAAAGGCGTTCGCAGTTCGCGACCGAGCGATCAGCTCCTCAGCGAAGTAGTTCGTTCTTTTAGTTCGCCTGTTCGCCAGCTCCCATCTCGTCTCCCTTTTTTTGTTCTTATTTATTTAAATCTTCTACTAAGTAGGTACTCGGATACAGATTATGGTTCACATGGCACAAATATATTACCTGTGTATAATGAAAAATAGCACACTTCTAATTTGTTACTTAACTAATTGTCATTTAACATAAAAATCTTTCTTCCCTTGAATGAGTTCATATCGGCGCCGCGCTCTCGCCCACTCTCGCTCTCTATTACAAGTCGGTCTTATCAAACGCAAACGAACGAAGGAGCGTGGGAACTCGTTCGCGTCGTTCGTCTATGGGAGCGCTCTTCCGAACGAGTTCGTTCGCGAACGACACAAGACTAGACAAGGGCATGGATCAAGTTTCATTTGCACTGGTGTTAGAGGATTCCTTGCTGCTGTTTCCAATTCTTGAATTTCCATGAATTATATTTGTAAAATTGTAATAATCAGCTCACAAAAATAAATACTTACTTGTATCAAGTACATTATACAATTCACGTCCTGGTTTTTGAAGTCCGTTAAAAGGTTATAAGAATTTAAATATGAAAAGAAGCTGTTGTTTATACAGGTATATTAACTTTACATTTATGAAAATATAATGTTCATGAGTAAAAATACTATAGAAAATTTAATGCGTAAGTCAAAAATGGAGGTTGCGGTCCCGATCGGGTAGAAAAACCTGAATAGGATGGTTCCTATTTTCTAATTTCAGACTTTCATTTGGAATGAGACTGTCGATCGGTACACGATCGCGGCAAATTAATTCTGCGTCTAATACAGCATCAGCCTAAATTTAACGAAATAAAATCGTCCCTTCCGATCGGAATGGCAACCGAATGGGTCTGAATAAGGGAGAATATTGGGTTTGTAGTGTAGAATTTTTACTACATTTTTGCAAGTAGGTCTATTCTTTTTTCAATTTTCCCAAAATTTGAGGCTGTTATCATAACTTTCGACTTAACTTCACCAGATTCACTTTGAAATAAAATAAATAAATCCAGAGACGACTCCATGCTTTTACTCTGTTCTGACAATTGGACGTAGTTATGCAAACTAGATCCTGTCACAAAAACTTACTTTTGAGTTTTATATTAAAATAAAGATTATCGATAATTTTATTAAATCCAATTACCATTTTGAAGTAGGTACATAATATGTGTTTAGACTAATCTATACCGAAAATGTTGAGGCTCAAATCGGTTTCTTTTTCTTATAAAATGAAAATATCTGTTCTTAAAGAGTATCTACTTTTTGTTCTTTTTTTGCTCTGCTGTAAAAGTTAACCAATCATGTAAAGCAATTTCCAAGATGAGGTCAAAGACATTAAATGTAGTACATAAATATCAGTTCCAAATGTTCTGTAATTGCCTGGAAAAACTAAAATCCATGCCGCCAATATTCGTCGTCTTAATTGGTAAAAATACAATACCTTTATACCTATGCATATACGGGTCGGTTTTGGTATTAGGTTCAGAATTGCATTGTATATTAATGTAATAAGGCCTGTTTATAGATCTAGTCAATAAACGAATTATACTGTAGTAGAATATAATAGCTATCCAAGATACGGTATAATAGATGTTTAAAATTTTGATACAATAAATGGAAAAAAAAAAAGATAAATCGGGAAAAGCCGTTGGTAGGTCATTTCGTAAATACAAATTTCATACGCATCCATTACATCTGAGGAAAAATGATGTATGCAATGTAGTTTATTCTTAAAGAATCATGGTCAGATCCAAACATTGATTTAAGATACAAAAAAATATAAAAATAATAATAAATATTTTTTGGGACATTATTCCTCACACACGGCAATCTGACCCCAAACTAACTAGAGCTTGTACTATGGAAGCCAGATAACTAATATACTTACATATACTACTTTTCTTTTGTAAATACATACACATATAGATAATTACACCCAGACTCAGGACAAACAGACATGTTCATGCACACAAATGTTTGTCCCGAGTGGGAATCGAACCCACGACCTGCGGCGTGATAGATAGGGTATCTTACCAACCACGCCAACCGGCCCGTCGTTATATATTAAGGCTTCGAATATTTTTCTATTCTTTCTTTGAGATATTACCCGCACCGTCTAGATTTACATGAAATATTATCAACCACCCAAAATTAAAATATTGAAAGGATATTAATAGTGTCGTGGAACACCCGATAGTACCTAAGCGAAGAGTACGTAGGAACTTGAGATTTTGAAGCTTTATGTCGGAACTCCTCAACACTCAACATTTTATAGTAATAGGTTTTTGCTTAGCCATGATGGTAAGCGCACAAAGCCTAAAAGGAAACGAGAGCTACGTTATAGCATTCGACGTCAATTCAACTGAGCGATTATCGCCTTAATAGCCTTTTCTTCACTCAAATAAGTTTTCTAATCAAACTTACGGTTCCGCTGGATATATGAAAGACAATAATTAATTATAGTTTCGTAAGCTTTCAAATTATATGTTGTTCCGTATATTGGTGGCCATGGAAATATCAGCCCCAGTAACGGGAACTTTCCGAATCCCAATTTCTTACTCGTGCGCAGAGTCTCATTTTCACTTGACGATGACGACGCTGCTGATGGATTATTTAGTAATAGGTATACTGAAACTAAAATAGTCAAAGTAAAAAAAATGTTACAAAAATAAAACCGACCCCAACATGTGTTTGCATTAAAATGAGATAGGTACTAAGATGTAAATATATTTCTAATCTGACTGTAAAATTAGGTACTGTTTTGAAGTCAGCGAAAGAGTAGCTACGTTACTACAGCTTTTTGATATGACGATTTATTTATTAAGTATAGGTTTGTTTAATCTTGTGTAACAAACATCCAGCAATACGCATTTCGCAATAGTGTTAGTATTAGTAAATATTTTATTTTCGGTCACATGAAACTCTATATAAAAAAAATGTTTAATCACGTACCAATTTTAATGAAGCTCATTGTAAGGTGGCAATATTTACAATACTTTCAATTTCTGACGTCCACATCGACTTAAGTATTTCTGACGTCCACATCGACTTAAGTATTTCACCGTAATAATTCCTTATATAGGGCCAAGTAATTAAAAAGTATTGTATTTTTTAATTAACTTCTACCATACGGTTTACACTAAGTATAGATTATAGTTACATTGCACATTTCTTCCATATCAAAATTGATTGTAATGCTAATGGATACAAAACAACCGGCCAGGAGCGTACAAATATATTTTTTATTAATTCATACTTTTATTTTGTTAAAAGTATGAATTAATCAAACAGGATATCTTAATATATATAAATCTCCTGTCACGATGTTTGTCCGCGATGGATTCCTAAACTACTTAACCGATTTTAAATTAAATTGGCACACCGTGAGCAGTCTGGTCCAACTTGAGAGATAGGATAAAAGACTGGACCGATTTGGATGAAATTTTGTGTATAAGTTGGACAGGACAACGTCTGTTGGGACAGCTAGTTTAATTATAAATTATGTTTAATTCCTACATTCTAAGCAAAGAGGAGGGTTATAATTTTAGGAGTCGATGTATGTATTCGTAAGTACTTATGTATGTTCATCTGTTCCCGTGCAGCTCCTAAGTACTTATTATCATATTTTGACAATTATCCACCTACAGCTTCTTCTTAGTTTCACGTATTACATCCAACATAGTGGATATGACATTTAGATATATTATAATTATTCAAATAATTACAAATTGAGTTACTTAGCTATATTTAAATTATTCTTGATCTACTGCTGTACTTTGAAGACCACTATTACAAATTTGCTTGTGAAGAGTACTAAAACATGGCAACCGAACCATACACTGCTATATCACATTATGTCCCTATCGTATTTATTAATTTCTATTATATTTTTTCAATCATCACCCTGTTACAGATATTTAATTAAAAATAATATGTATGAACGTAATAAAACTATTTATTTATTGATAATTTATTATTCAAAATAATACATTAATTGACTAAAATACAATACTTTTATATCTACCTAATATAGGTACGTGACGGCTTTGGTATTCGCTCCAGAATTGCAATGTAGTAAGGCATGTTTATGTCTAGTCAATAAACGAATTATACTGTAAACTTTGTATAATATCCTAATATGTAGTTATCCAGGGTACGGCATTACCGGATACGGCATAAAAGGATAGAGATAAGCCGGTTGGTAACTTTGTATATACATATTGCCTCCACATACATTACATCTGAGGAAAAAAATCCAATTTAGTTTATTCGTAAAGAATCATGGTCTGACCCAAACATTGATTTGTAAAAAAAAATACATTATAAGGTATATCTTTCATTTTATTTTCTTTCTTTGAGACACTAGCCGCATCGTCTAAATTAACGTGAAATATTATCAATACCGCAAAATTAAAATATAGAAAGGATATACTCAAAAATATTTGAAGGTTCTCCACAATAATCTTAATAATCAGTATGGAAAAAATAAATAAAAAGAGTATAAAAATCTTGTAGATCATAGGTATAGACGCGCGACAAGACATAGTAATACAGTTATTATATTATTGTTTTAAAGGATTGTTGGTAATGGTGTGGGTAATTCTGTGCTAAATAATCAAAAAGCCGAACAATATATTTTTTAAACCTGTTTGGTGAAATAAATCATTCAAATTGTTTGGAAGTGTTTTGAACAAACTTTTTTTTGTAAAAAAAATATTCCTAACATGTGGCTATTTCACAAAAAGTATAATTTGCGAAATTGGAATAATACTAACATAAACGAATATTTAAAATCAAAATTTGTGGAATGGACATTTGGCAAATGAATGTGTCAATATTTGTGATATGTTTGTTGACCAAACGGCACTTGACATAATACAAAATGAGTTGATCGAGTGATAATTTATAAATAAAAAAAAACCAACTTCAAAAACTGAAAAGCATAAAATAAATATTTCCTTTCTACATCATTTTGAAATCGGTGCCAAGTAAAACAGCCTTTAAATTTTGCCATGAGATAATATCCATTGGTACTGAATTTACACGTTCGAGCTGTTTGTCATTAAGGAGTTCCGTTGTATGCATTCCTAGTCCAAGTCCAGTCCAGTCCAACACGTCCTTGATTATAGTTAGGTACCTCCTCGTAATGGAATTGTCATAAACCTAGTTAGGTTATACCTCAATCACTACACAATTCCTATCTGGTATATCTTTGGAGTCCACTGTCTAATACCAATGAAATTTAAATGGAACCATTTTATTAAAATCGGTTCGTAAACAAAGAAGTTATCCCCAGAAATAGGTAGGATCATTGAGAAGTTCCTGTGGTCGTCTATGGTCTTCTTTATCAGTTTCACATCACCAAATGATACTTTCTGAAGGCAAATGCTTAATTTTTTAACGAAAATACCAAAATCACTATGTATATGCCTATAATATTTGAGGAGTTCCCTCAATTCCTCAGGATTCCATCGTCAGAACTGAATTTTGATAAAATATGGAACCAATCTGGAGGTATACCCTTTCCAATAAAAAAAGATTTTTCAAATCGGTTCATAAATGAATGAACATCCATTAAAAAAAAAATACAACCGAATTGAGAACCTCCTCCTTTTTTTTAAAGTCGGTTAAAAAGTAGTATAAAACGCGACGAATCGTCGTCGAAGAAAAATTAAATACGACATTTACTGTCACTGTGATTCTGAATATATTAGTAAATCTATACAGGTTGATTTTTTAGTCACTGGCAATACTTGCAGGGGTTTAAGTACTCATCAATATGAACAACTTTTATGATGGGACTAACTCTCGAGATCACATCATCTGTTTATCTAATATATAAAATTCTCGTGGCACAGTGTTTGTCTGCAAACTCCTCCGAAACGGCTCGACCGATTCTTATGATTTTTTTGTGCATATTAGGTAGGTATGAGAATAGGTCGTAAAGTATATTTCATACCGCTACGCGGGTGAAACCGTGGGGGACAGCTAGTTTTGTTATAAATAATCAACACACCAAACTAACAAACTACCTTGAAAATAATCAAGAAAAAAATGTTATTTTTTTGTTCGTCATGTCAAAGTCCCATAGTCAGATTTGCAAAACATATAATACAGTTAGTATGTAACTTGATATGTGTAGTGTCGTGGAACACTCAATACTAAGCGAAGCATACGTACATGACATTTTGAAGTTTTATGTCGGAACTCCTCAACAGTTTGTAGCAATAGGCTTAGCTATAAGTGAGTTATGTGATGATGGCAAGCTCACAAAGCCTAGAAGAGCTTCGTCATGGCATTTGACGTCAATACCACTGAGCTATCATCGCTTTATAAGCTTTTTCTTCACTCTAAACATTTCTAATCAAACTTAGGTTACACTGGATGTATGAAAAATAATATAGTTAGAATAGTTACCCTGCCGAAGTACCATAATAGTAATTATTGATATTGTAAATGTCAGACAATCTCTTATATTTTTTTGGATGTATAGTTTCGTAAACTTTCAAATTATATAGTGTATTGAAGCTTGGTGGCCATCCAGGTATCTTCTTTATCACCTTCGGTAATATTCTAATCAAGATAGGCAACAAAGGCCCAACCAATTTCTTGTTCGTGCGTAGAGTCTCATTTGCAGAATGTCCACTTGACGATGACGGATTATCGAGTAATAGGAAAACTGAAATTAAAATAGACAAGGTATAAAATCTATATATATAAAAATGAATCTCCGAAATGTTTGTACGCGCATGACTTCCGAACGACTGCACCAAATTGGATAAATCTTTCTTTAATGTGTTCTTTATTATCAGGAGAAGGTTTGTATGAAAAAAAAAACACCGGGAACGTGGTTGAAACCGCGGGGAATAGCTAGTGTTTTATATAAAATATAAAACAGACCACAAAATGTGTTTGCACTAAAACGCGTAAAATATCGAGTTTAAATACTTATAGAAACACTATCGTATAATTAGGCACGGTTTTAAAGTCAGCGAAGGAGTAGCTTAGTTACTTGATCAGCTTCTTGATATGACGATTTATTTATGTTCTATGGTCTGATATAATGTGTCGAAACTTGTGTTTGTCCACCGTAGTAAATGACGATAAAGCCGAAGGTGGTAACCACACAAACCCTATAAAGGAAATCTCAAGAACAGCTGACAGGACATACAAGTAATAAGTGCTAGGCGACGTATTTTAAGCTTGACGGTGGTAGTCATGCAGGCAGGTACCTACTATGAGGGTTTCCTTCACCGAAAGCTCATAAACTTCATTGTAGGATTCGAACTCACGACCTTCGCCACGGCATACCTCTGAGCTTCATCCTCATCGCCTAAAAGTCGATCATTAAAGGGCTGAGGGTATTAATTATTAGCTTTTGAACTCTGCTTGTTGATATTTTATAAATATTTTTTTATTATTACTAGCCCAATCGAATGTGTCCTACATCTGGACAGAGGCCTCTCTGATAATTCAAAAAGTAAGAATGATAAAAATAAAAAGAAACAATTGTACAAAATAACAGATAGTAAACAACAATAAATATTAAAATGATTCAAAAGAAAAATGTTTAAAGATTTTGTATTCGGTCACATGAAACTCTATAAAAAAAAAAGTATAATCACGTACCAATTGCAATAAAACTTATTTTAATGAAACCCATTGTAAGGTTGCAATATTTCACAATACTTTTAATTTCTTACGTGCATATCGACTTAAGTATTTCACCGAAATAATTCCTTTTAACAGGGCCAAGCTATCAAAAAGTGTGTATTTTTTAATTAACTTCTACCACACGCTTTAAATTATAGCTACATTGCACATGTCTTCCATATCAAGATTGATTGTAATGCTAATGCGTATAAAACAACCGGCCAGGAGCTAGTAGGCAGTTATACAGAGTGATTTTTAGTCACTGGCAATACTTGCAGGGGTGGAAGTACAGTCGCGAGCATAAATATATACTCAATAATTTTTTTTGACACTTGATTTTCTCTGAAAGACTCATTGAAATTTTATGATGTTACGAACATAGTATTATCGAACCAATACTATATGGTATAGGTATTATCTCAATGTTGCTATGGTTATTTTTATTTCACAAAAAATACGTTTTAGAATTTTACTAGGTGTATACAGTGTGTGGCCTAGAACTGGGGATAATATTGAAAACAGAGACTCTCTAGAGTCTAGAGTATTAGTATTTTTTCTGAAATGATCCCAGTTAACCAAAACCCATGCATTACACACAATAAGAATTTAAAGTTACGATTCATAATCAGTGTATTATTGCAAAACAATATTATCGCTAACGTTGTCAAAGTCATGGTACAGGGGCTAATAAAAAACTTCCCACAAACATCATGATATCATTATCCATTAGAGAATTAACCTTTAACTCCTTGAATAAAACCGATCCCCACTACTTTCCACGACATAAAAATCTGTTTCAAATTAATTCAAATCTGTATGTAGTACATTATAAAATATCGCAATGACAATTCTCTGTTTACATAACTTATTCAATTTTATCCATCATGACATGTCAATACCAAGTAGATTCAATACGTGATTTTGCCGAATTAAAGGAGTAGCGAACTTTTTGCTACTCTTTTTGTACATTATATAATATAATATCAGAATATTGTCACGGAATTTCTTTGATTTCAATATTAATTTGAATTGTATTTATTTACTTACACAATTTTTATGTGAAAATGGATAGACCATTCGATTCACATGAATTCATGGATTTGAAATGAAATGAAAATATTTTTTATTCAAATAGGCCTTCACAAGCACTTATGAATAGTCTGACTCTAACGCTCGGTTCGGAAGGTTGCTTTTACTGAGAAGAGCCGGCAAGAAACTCAGCAATTACTCTTTTCAAAACCAACTCAGATTTATTACATTAAATTATTTATCTAGTCTCACTGACAATATATGTGTGTTATAACAAAAAAGAAAAGAAACAAAATGATGAGTGACATAGTTAATAAATAGATAGCAAATTTAAGCAGACCAGCCCCCACAAGCAGCACCTGTTCACAAGTATGACGCATGTGGCAGCCATCGCCCTCCTCGCACATATTGTAGGGAAGTGAGCGACCCGCCATACGACGCCGCCGCAAGCAAAGGCCTCAAAGTGAGCATGACTACCTTAAGCTTGCTAAAAGAAAAACAATTTCACGGAATATGAATAAGAACACACAATATGTTATCACTGTTACCATTCACATGTTTATAGGGCAAAAAAAGTGTATCATAATAACAATATTAAAAAAATTATGATAATATATTACACAAAAATTAATATACATACACAAAAAGTAACAAATCTACCAAGCATTATCGTCTTTTAAATAATCATTCATTAAAAATGGTTTCTATATCAGCAGCTTTACCCCAAAGTAAAATGCCATAGGATATGACACTATGAAAATAGCTAAAATATACTAATCTAGCTGTATCTACATCTGTAAGTTGTCTAATTTTCCTAACTGCTAACATAAGCTGCCGAACTGAGCTTCGCCGCAACAGATGAAATTTGGGAGCCCCATTGTAATTTTGAGTCCAAAGTAATCCCTAGGAATACTGTTGACTCAACAAGATTGAGGGCTTCATTATTTAACATTAAATTACAGTCTACTTTATTTACATTTGGTAATGCAAATTTAATGCATTTAGTTTTCTTTGCATTTAAAACTAAATTATTCACTGTAAACCAATTTAATACCTTTGTTAATGCACCGTTTACATCGTCATAATTGGATTTCAGTCTATCAACACCAAAAATCAGTGAGGTATCATCAGCAAACAGTACAATTCCACAGGTATTTTTAACATAAAACGGAAGGTCATTAATATATATTAAGAATAGAAAAGGACCCAGAATAGAGCCCTGCGGTACACCCATACGCACAGGAGAACCAGACGATTTAACCCTATTTACATCGACACTTTGAAGTCTCTGCCCAAGGTATGATTGCATAAGATCAAGTGCCACGCCTTTTACCCCATAATAATTTAGTTTACGTAAAAGTGTTCCATGATCAACGCAATCGAAAGCCTTGGATAGGTCACAGAACACACCAATGGCATTCTGCGACCTCTCCCAAGCATTAAAGATATTTTTTAAAAGTGTTACCCCAGCGTCAATTGTAGAACGACCTTTCGTAAAACCGTACTGCTCACTATGTAATAGTTTATTTAAATTAAAGTGTGCAAGTATTTGATATTATTGTACGGAGAAGCTCGTGGTAATGCATCACGTGCCCTGGTGTTGTACCGTGATCGTTTTCCAAACAGAAGGCACCCGAGGAATGCTCGCGTGATTACAAATGCAGTACAACGCTTACGTGATAACCGTGCTCTTGTCCCCGGACATCAATACGAGGGCAACAGACCTCTAAATGTTAGTCGGCAATTGGAAAGAAGAATTCTTCGATATTTTAGACAGCATCCCACTTCCAGTACTAGAAAATCTGGTCGAATCTTTGGAGTCAATCACCGCACCATAAACAAAGTAATGAGAAAAAGGAAGCAACATCCTTTTAAGTTTTTGAAAGTCCACAGTCTTTTACCAAGAGATTTACCTGTTCGCACTCAATTTTCTCAATGGTTTTTAGCCATGTACCAAGAAGACAACAACTTTTTGCATCATATCATCTGGTCTGATGAGGCCACATTTACCCGTAATGGAATGTGGAACAGGAGAAATACGCACTATTACTCCACGATCGGAAATAATCCACATGTCATGAGAGAATTGGCTCACCAATATCGTTTCTCCGTTAATGTGTGGGCAGGAATCCATAATAATACAATAATTGGTCCAATTTTTATTGACGGTACACTTAACACCGATAAATTCCTAAGGCTTATTGATGGACCATTAACAGAATATCTTTCAAATTTACCAGAAGATGTTCGTAATGATACTTGGTTTCAGCTTGACGGTGCACCGGCACATTCTGTCGTACGAGTGGGTGGAAAACTTAACGATTTTTTTGGAAATAAATGGATTGGACGCTTTGGTCCACGTCGATGGCCCCCTAGGTCACCTGATCTTACTTATCTAGATTTCTTCTTATGGGGAGCTGTTAAAAACTATGTTTACGCAGTAGACAATGATACAGTAGATATCCTCAAAAACAGAATAACCGAGGCCTTTCACATGATGCAACTCAACGTGGATTTAGGAACCGTTCACAATAACATTATCGGTCGGTACACTACTTGCGTACAGCAGAGCGGCAGACATATTGAAAATCGACCTATGTAGCGAAGCGACGTGCTTTCCGCTTTGTTAATTGTATTTATGTTAATCTGTATTTGTTAATTGTACAATAAATAATTTACTATTAACTTGAAAGTGGTTTATTTAATCTTTGAGTGCAAAATAACTTAAATTAACTTCAGAAAATAATAATATTTGTTTAATTGTCAAAGAGACGTTCCGAGTAGCTCCGAATAAGTACGATGCAGAACGAACTCAATCGATCGATTTGAGCTATTACATTGTTTGCATTACATTGAAGTTACGATTAAGTTTGTTAGAAAAAATCAAAAGGTAAAGTTTTGATTTAAATTAGTTGGGACCATAATTAATAAATTACTAGTGACCTATAGAGCATCCGTTTTTAATATTATCCTCGATTCTAGGCCACACATTGTATATATTTATGCTCGTGACTGTACTCATCAATATGAACAACTTTTATTACGGGACCAACTCTGATATCGCGTAAAATAAAATGGTTGCTTCATACATTTTGGTCGAGTAGGTACCTATTGAACTTTTGTATGGAACAGTTGATTTTTTTTTCGTGATTTCACAGTTAGTCTCATCGTCTGTTTAGATTGAATAAATAAAATATTTTCGTATGTAGCTATTAATCGACGAAGTACTTTCTGCTTTTGCATTAATAAAGATTTCGCGATTTTTACTTATGCTGATTTTTTCACCTTAGTTAATCCTGACATTATAATGTGATAATAAGATAAAAATAAAAGTTTTTAATAATAATAATATGTAATATGCTTAGCTGCTGACACCAATGCTGTTCCCTCTGTCACCTTGGTTTGGGTGACTTTTTTGGGGGCCCATTTAGTTGGCGGCGAGTCACCGTCTGCCAGAATTGTCAACGATATATGTATTTGTCGCAGTAACATGATAAAAATAGAGATTTGGTAAATTCCCTAAGTGATTTGATCAATTCAATGAGGATTTTTGTTAGTTTTGTCATTTCACGGAACCAGTTCAGATATTTGTTCAAATCAGTAGATGTTGTTTAGGGAAATGATAAAATCGTGTTGTTATTTTGACATCTGTAGCTCTTGATAATATAAGACAACCACAACGTGAAGAAAAACCATTATTGGAACGGTTACAGGGATTGGAATGCATGGGAAGCTGAAAATTTTTAGGTGAAGACGCCATAGTCTTACTAAAACAAAGGAATTTAGTTTTATCTACATTTAGTGATAATAAACTATCTTCAAGCCATACAGCGACAGCAGACATTCCCTCTTCAGCCAGTTGTTGTACATTCTCCCAGGTATCACTACGAAAATGAATGACAGTGTCGTCAGCAAACATTCGAATGTTTGCCTTTTGATGAAACCTTTGATTTGACATTTAATATAGTTCATTAATGTACGTTAGAAACAGCGTCGGACCCAGTGTACTGCCCTGCGGCACCCCATATCATACCAAACTGTTACTGAAGTGATTCTCAACTCATAATAAGACTTTTAAATAAATTTCTAGCTTATCGTTGATTAACTATTGTTTAGAATTTTAGACAAACCAGAAATTGGACATTTCCAATTATAATTAAGTATACTTATTTGTAACGCTGCTACTACAAGAGTTGCTCCGCGGTTTTAGCCGTGTTAATAATAATGAACATTGTTAACGAACACACCTTTTTTTTTTAAACGTAAAATGTATTATTTTAATTATAATATGACCACAGAATGTTTGGTGTAACAAGTGAACATGTTGGGTAGGGTTGGGAAAGCAAGCATACTTCTTGATTATGTTATCGATATTCTACGATAGCTCTTACGATACTGGTAGGAGTCAAAATATGTGGCTTGGCCGTTCCGCTACCGTCGCGTCACATGCGCGTAAGGTGAAAAATTTATTCACTGTTCATTACTTTTCTGTTATACAATAGTTCTTGTAGTAACGAAACGTCCAAGCCACATATTTTGACTAAGGTGTAGAGTTTGTGAAGTTACGGCTTGTATAGTTAGGGCGTGTCGAGTTAGAAGCTTGGCTCTACACATGAGATTTGATAACTTTTTGACAGTGCGAGCCATATGGTCTCGTCTTGGCAACATGCTACTTGAAAATTTTTTTGGTGGGATCATATTTTGATAAACGAGGTGTCATTAGCTTCTTCTTAGAGTTTCGCGTGTCAAATCCAACATGTTAGATATAACATCTAGGTATATATAATTATGCAAACAATTACAAATTGAGTTACTTATCTAGATTTTAATATATAATTACTAGGTATTCCTTAAACGTTGATTATTCTTGACCTACTGCTGTACAAAATTGAAGACTGCTATCACATATTTGCTTTGAAAAGAGTACCTTTAGCTTATATAGCTCCGAGTTCTAGGAGTAACAGAAAGTCTGTTATAACTCTTGTAATGTTATATAATTAACTATACATGATGATTTTTTTTAACGTAGGCATTACTTGCAGGGGTGGAAGTACTCATCAATATGAACAACTTTTACTATGGTAATGCCAACGACTAAAAAATCACGTATAAAACGTATAAAAGTTGAAAATCTGTCGCCAACCACCTATTGGTGTGTTCCGGCAGCTGCACTTGAGAGCCAGATCCTTCTAGGCTTTGTGTGATTACCACCTTCGGCCACATCATCACCTACCATAGTGAGATTGTGGTCAAACACAAGCCTATACAAAGTAAAAAAAACGTAGTAAACGTCTGTACGGATAAAAATAATAATTATTAATTACATTTGCATTAGCTTGGCCATCAAAGATGAAACGATGCCAGCCTACCGGGAACCTTGACCATCGGTAGCGGCGGTAGCTTCGAGGAAATTTTCTATACATCATAAGTAGTTTACCGTTTGTATTTTTGTTACTACTATTAAGTACAATAATTTCAAGTAGCCGCGGCGCCGGCGTCTGCATGAGCGCAACCGTTCCGACAAAAAACTTATTCCTGAGAAATCATGCATCGTAGGTATGTTAGCACGTGACCTTGAGTAAGTGACGGAGACCTGCCAGCGTCGGCTACGCGAAGAAAGTCTAATAGTGTACGCCACCGGACTGTAAATTGTTATATCACATGTGAAATTATATCCCTAAGTACCTATTTTATTAATATCTATACTAATATTATAAAGCTGAAGAGTTTGTTTGATCGCGCTAATCTCAGGAACTGGTTCGAATTGAAAAAATATTTTAGTGTTGTATAAGTAGTCTATTTATGGAGGAAGGCTACTTTTTATCCCGGGAAAACATAAGAACCCTCGTGAACGCGGGTGAAACCGCGAGGCGGAAGCTAGTCTATTATATTTTTTCAAGCATCACCCTGTTATAGGTATTTAATTAAAAATAATATGTATGAACATAATAAACTATTTATTGATTGATAATTTATAATTCAAAATAATTATTAATTGGCAAAAATACAATACCTCTATACCTACAGATATACATGTCGGCTTTGGTATTAGCTCCAGAATTTCATTGTACATTAATATAATGGGGCTTGTTAATAGTTCTTGTTAATAAACGAATTATATGTAACTATCCAGGATACGGCATAGCCGGATTTATTGGAACGGCCTTTTTTAAATACATATTTCCTCCGCATCCACATCTGAGGAAAAAAAACAATTTAGTTTATTCGTAAAGAATCATGGTCAGATCCAAAAATATTGATTTGTACAAAAAAAAACATTATAATATTTCGACTACCTGTCTTTCTTTTCTTTATTTGAGACATTACCCGCACCGTCTAAATTTACATGAAATTATTAACGCAAACTTCAAATATCGAAAGGATATACTCAATGATATTTGAAGGTTCTCCACAATAATCTTAAAAAGTTTGAAAAAACAAAATATTACTAGGGAATAAAAATGTTTTATATCAATTCATAGGTAAGTATTCAGGCGTTGCCCGTCGTCTCTATATTGACAAGGTAATTGGCATTCCCTTGGTCACGCTCCAACCAGTGGCGCGTGTAAACTAAAAGCGTAATTCTTGCAATATTTTGGGGAAAAAAAACCATTTTGTGTTTGTAGACCTTATACCCTTAAACCAACAAAGCGACTAACACTATTTTTACCCACGACGGAACGGTGAAGGTGCATGCGTTTAGGGTGAGAGGTTGTTCGTGTGTGCAAAAAACTAGATAATGTTCCCACTTTTGTCCAAAATGGTTTGACCGATTTAGATGTAAATTATGTTATCAAGGCTTTTGCTTAGCCAGACATGAGTTATGTGATAATGTGACCAAAGATGGTAAGCGCACAACGCCTAGAAGGGAACAAGAGCTTCGTCATAGCATTCGACGTCAATAACACTGAGCTATTATCGCCTTATAAGTTTTTTCTTCACTCTAAACTTTTCTAATCAAACTTAGGTTCCTCTGGATGTATGAAAGAGAATATAGTTAGGTTAGGATAGTTACCCTTCCGGAGGACCATAATAGTGATCGTTGACGTTGTAAGTGTCAGATAATCCCTTATTTTTTTTTTTTAGATGTATAGTTTCGTAAGCTTTCAAATTATATTTTGTTTCGAAGTTTAGTGGCCATGCATCAGATAACCAAAGTAGCAGCCCCACAATCGGTTTGATTATTTTGCCCAATCCCAATTTCTTGTTCGTGCGTAAAGTCTCATTTGCAAAATGGCCACTTGACGATGACGACGCTGATGGATTATTTAGTAATAGGTGAACTGAAACTAAAGTAGACAAGGTAAAAAAATGTTTTGTAGCAAAAAATAAAACCGACCCGAAAATGCGTTTGCACTAAAACGCGTAAAATATCGAGGTATACATATAGAAACACTATAGTATAATTAGGCACGGTTTTAAAGTCAGCGAAGGAGTAGCTTCGTTACTTGACCAGCTTCTTGATATGACGATTTATTTATGTTCTAAGGTTTAAACTTGTATTTGACCACCATGGTAAATTACGATGAGGCCGAAGGTCACTAAACCTATTAGGGAAATCTCAAGTGTAGCGGCCAGGACATACCAGTATGTGCTAAGCGACTTATTTTCAACTTTACGGTGATAGTGACGCAGGCAGGTACAAGAAGGTTTCCTTCACCGAAAGCTCATTGTAGGATTCGAACTCACGACCTTCGCCACGGCATTTAACTTTACTACCACCGAGGGTTCCGTACAAACTTCGTCCATTGTTCGTCCATCCAGGGAAATGCACAATTTTATTTATTTACCTTATTTGAGGTAAGTGCCAATTAAGCTAGACCTCTAAATTGTATGAGCGCCGATACAACTCAGAGGTCTTTATTAATTGGCGTTACTATGTTTGTATGGGGACACCTTTAATTTTCAACTTTTTAAATTTTTTAGAATTTTTCCTTTATTTGTGCTGTAAGACCTTGCTTTTTGCCAATTATTTTATTTTTATATTTGAGTTGATTGAATGAAAGGTAAATTGCGGTTTACGATTTATGACGTATTAAAAAAAAATTACTAATTAAATCTCGTTGAAACCAATTTTCGGTGGAAGTTTGCATGGTAATGTACATCATATATTTTTTTTAGTTTTATCATTCTCTTATTTTAGAAATTACAGGGGGGGGACACACATTTTACCACTTTGGATGTGTCTCTCGCGCAAACTATTCAGTTTAGAAAAAAATGATGTTAAAAACCTCAATATCATTTTTAAAGACCTATCCATAGACAGAATATAAATTTGAGTTTCAGTTCTAAGTATGGGGAACCCCCTAAATTTATTGTTTTTTTTTCTATTTTTGTGTAAAAATCTTAATGCGGTTCACAAGCAAAAAGTGGCTGTGACATACGAATGGACAGACAGACAGACAGACATGACGAATCTATAAGGGTTCCGATTTTTGCCATTTGGCTACGGAACCCTAAAAAGAACAAACAATCAATTTTGACTCTTTACTAGGTAGGTACCTACATACATTTAACTGTGGGATCCCAAACTACGGTTTCCTGTACAATGAGCTTCCTGGCTCCTGATATGCTAAGATGATTGTGAAATATGTAGACAGTAAAAAAGGAAAAATGTTTATATAATACTAGATTTCGCCCGGCGGTTTCACCCGCGGTCCCGAGAATCTTGTGTTTTCCCGGGATAAAAAGCAGCTTATGTGCTATTCCAGACTATAGTCTATCTTTGTGCCAAATTTCATCCAAATCCGTTCAGTAGTTTTTGCGTGAAAGAGCAACAAACATCCATCCATCCATCCATCTATACTCACAAACTATCGCATTTATAATATTAGTAGGATTTACCGCAGAATTGTTAAAAGTAGGGTTTTCCCATTTCCGAGTTTCAAGCTACCCCTCTGTCATCAAAATCCATGACCTAGCAAACATCTAGACTAACGTATTTCGCATTAGTGTTAGTATTAGTTAGGACAAGTAAAGTAAAGATTTTGTTTTTGCTCACAATAAACTCCATGTAAAAAATGTATAATCACTTACCAAATATAATAAAACTTGTTTTAATGAACCTCATTGTGATGCTGCAATATTTCACGATACTATCAATTTCTTACGTGCACATCGACTTAAGTATTTCAACGAAATAATTCTTAGGGCTAAGTTATTAAACAGTATGTATTTTTTAATTAACTTCTACCTACGGTTTAGACTAGGTTTAAATTATTGTTATGTTGCACATGTCTTCCATATCAAGATTGATTGTAATGCTAATGCATACAAAACAACCGGCGAGCGAGTAGGCAGTTATATCAGTTATCTGGCTTCCATAGCACAAGCTCTGCTTAGTTTGGGGCCAGATGGCCGTGTTGCCGTACCTATATGAGAAATGTCCCAGAATATACATATATTTATATTTATTTATTTACTATGGTAACAATGACATATACAAAAAAATATTAAATTATAAATTACTAGCTGTACACCACGGTTTCACCCGCGTTCCCGCGAAAAAAGTATTACCACATTATAACCTTGCTGAATTTCTTGCCGAGGCTTCCAAACCGGTGGTAAATTCAGAAGCTTCGACGTTCATAAGTAGGTACCCTTCTAGTGTCAAAACTGAATAAATTGCTTTGACTTTAATAGGCTAAAAGAAATTCCTCACAGTAGAATCGCAGTCCATTTATGCAAAGATATTATTTGAATATTAATATAATAAAATAACATTAATGAATATTTAACAGACGAAAATGCTTGGATGTAGCGCTCGCTCTTGCAGGATATATATTTGTAATAAATCTAAGTTTGTTTTTAAAAGAGTTATTGCCGGCTCTTCTCAGAAAAAGCAACCTACATTCAGACTATTCATAAGTGCTTGAGAAGGCCTATTTGAATAAAAAAATATTTTATTCATTTCTACTATATTAGTCAAAATTACCTATTATTTTTATTAATATGTATCTAAAAGATAAAAATGGTTGTTGTGAACCTAACCTTAAGATATAGATATACTATAAATAAAGTCAGCCGTCTAGTCAGTAGATTGGAGTAATCTGCAATGTAATATAGGTATGTGCTCTCAATTCACTAAGATTCATTCTCCATTTCTAGAATGGGTCCCGACTGCTACAATCTTAAGTTAAGTGCAATCGGGTATGAGGAGTTTCTTATTTTATAGGATTTTTTCACTTCCAAATTACACAGAAATGCAGTCGGGTTTTTAGTTTTTTAAATTACCTTTTTTATGTTAAGTAGATACTTATCTCGTAAGGTTTAGTCAGCGTAAGCCATCTAAGCGCCTGAAATGCATTTTTTTGACAACTTGATTGCAAAACATCAAGATTTGTCTTCTATTAATAAATAATTGAATGTATTATACAAATAAACCATTCGGGAGAAATTCTCTAGATGAAAATGAAAATCGCAACAAAATCCGCTACGTAGTTAAGAAAAACTAAGCAAAAAAACAGACAGACGCGGATAGTTTGTTTTACATCTTCTACTTATTTCGTTAGATATGTGGCAGGAAAAAAGAGAAAGAAAGAGACGTAGCGTTGAGCTCCAGTGGGTAATTTCAAACTAAATATTGTTTTGGTTGTTAGTGTTGAAAGTACCGCTTTTACTAAGTAATAACTATGTAGCGACATCTATTAAGACTTCGGCTCTCCGTAGATAGATGGCGCAACAAGATTCTACATCGCACTGACAAAGTTCGTCGAGTACTTAGCATATTATAGGTACTAGATTCCAACATCTATAGATGGACCGCGGTCTCCAGGCATCTTCCCTTTTCAATGGAGGAGTCTACCACCTTGCTCCATCATAACTATTACTTGTCTGTACCTAATAATGAGACATCAAACATCCGATTTTTTTATTCATGATTTATTCTTGTCTGTTTGTTTTTTTTCCTTCAACTCCTTTTCCCGTTCTTTAAATTAAATTAAATATACCTTACCAATTTTCTTATTCTTAGTATTTTCTTCACCGTACAATATTTTTATTCCAATCTATATAAAACAAAGTCGGGTTAGTTACACCATTTATAATTCAAGAACGGCTGGACCATTTTTGTATGATCTTTGATTTGTTGGATTTGTCTCCGCCCCGAATAGCAGAATAACTAGCGGGAACAGCTAGTAAATAAATAATACAAACTTTTTATAAGCAGATAATATTTAAACACAACACTATAATACTGATGACAATGCATGATTATATTTTAGGTTCTTATTTACATAATGAATTTTATTCTTCCTATTTCTTTTTTGACTTCTTTTCATTCCACCTATCCAGGTTTTCTGCGACATGGACTGTTTCGGGAGTTGTAGGTGTTTGTAATATTGTAAATAGCAGCTGCCATCGTAAAGGACTTGAAGGTCATCGTCGTCCAATTTTGCCATTTTTAGGTGACAGATATTTTTGTACGTGATACCATCAGTTCCACAGACAGGCTCTTGTGTAGGGCAATATATGAAATCGGATGTACACCATTGTATGCTTATTAATATTAGTCCAGCTATGAAAAAATAGTTTAGTTTAATATTAAGTGAATGCCAAAACGTTCTAGATTCTCTAAGGCCAAAACAGAAGTAGTAATTAAATAATTTGTGGCCAAACTGCTAAGCAACAAGTTTTATGATCATACTAAAAGTTCATAAAGAGTGTAAATAAAAAAAATAAGTCTGGGTTTCATATATTATAAACAGATCGTCAGGGTTATCTAGTACACTCCTCGCTGGCTACCACCCTCAAGTTGAAAATCGTTGCCAATCGCCATACACTAATCGGTGTGTTACGGCTGTTGCACTTGAAAGCCAGTTTTGTTGTACATTTTGTGAAGATAGTCAACACATATCTTAAATCTCCCTGGTATTACTAATGTTCATAGGCGACGGTGGTCACTTACCATCAGGAACGTTTAGGATATCCTGGGACATTTCCTTACACACAACTGTCAGATCCAAAACCAACCAATACTTGTTTTATGAAAGCTGATAACTCCTACTTACCTACCACATAATTATTCATTTTTTGTAGACAACCTGATACTAAGTTGAGCATTGTATTGATTACTTTATTATAATATTATACTTATATCCATAGAAAGAACAAACATACATATTTAGGCATACAATGATGGTGTGATAATCGAATCCAGACCCTATGGCTTAGTAAACAAGGTACCTAATATCTTACACCAGCCAGCCCGTCAAATGTACGTTAATTCTAATAAATATACACAATATGTACTCACATAAAATAAACATCGTAAGGCGTTAAAAAAAATCAACGTGTAAATAATTGTATAACTGAGCATTAATCGATTACAATCAACAATATTCGCGCATACACTTATAAAATTTTCGCAATCAATTTCTAATCTCGTCGACTGAGCGTACACAACACAATGCTAATGGTTTTCCATATTAGATTTCCTATGAACAGCTAATTTACCGAGGAAATCTTGGCTTTCTGTAGTCATAGGCAATAATCGACTGGCCGGTTGGCGTGGTTGGTTAGGTACCTACCTACCCTATCTATCACGCCGGTCGTGGGTTCGATTCCCACTCAGGACATTTGTGTGCATGAACATGTCTGCTTGTCTTGAGTCTGGTGTTATTATAAGAATACAAGCTGTCCCTCGCGGATTACAAAAAAAAGTTGTAGGTATATGTAGTATATGGGTTATCTGGCTTCCATAGCACAAGTTCTGCTTAATTTGGGGTTAGATTGTCGTATGTGAGGAACGTCCCAGAATATTATTATTATTAATCCGGTACTAAAAACTAGGTATGTTTCCGGCGGACCTAGAAGTGTTCTATAGGTATGTGTATGTACGACATTTAAATAAATGAGCACAGTTAAAAAAAAACAATTATACATACATGCATACATACCTACATACTCTCGAAAAAACATAACCCTCCTTCTGGCGCAGTCGGGTAATAAGCCTTTTCATACAAAAAAAGTATAATGGATGTGAAGTCACAATGGTAAGGTTGAAGTTGTGTGTTTTTTTTGCAGTGTTAGGGTACTTTGTAGTACCCACCAGGCTAGCAACCATCCTAATTAAAAATCTTTTGCCAAGCACTCCTAGTGTGTTATGGCAGTTGCACTTACTTGAGGGTCAGCTCTTGGTCACTTAGTCGCTTTGCACATGGAGCAACTATTGCAGCAACTGGCAACTAGCTTTTTACATATTATCAAATGGGATTGCGCACACATAGCAACTCCCAACCTTTCAAAAAGTTGATATTTGTCTCAACTAAGTTGCTCCGTGTGCAAAGCGCCTTACCAAGATGAGATTGTGGTCTAATACATACATACATACTATTAAAAAGACAGGAACAAACATCTTGACATTACATTTAGATTTAAAACATGGCCTCCCTGAATTATAAATACCTGGTTTCGAATCCTTGCCATGCAGTTGCAAATTCTTTTATTCAACTACTAACATATTTAAGGATTGTCTCTATTTCTGTATGGATCTTGAAATTTTAATTATCTGAACTTGGGCTCACTGGTCACGTTTGGATACTAGAGAACAAAGTATCACGAAAACATCTTCGAAGTCGCGTAAAAAGTGTGAGAAATATAATACTCATAACAGTTTTTGCTTGAAACCATTTGATATGTTTTTCACGGTGAGTAAATACAAAATGACGCAAATACTGAGCATATTATATTTCGAAGGATATTTTACGAGAAGTGTCGGAAGAATTCGCCGCCTTTGATCCTTAAATAGAGTATAGAGTTACTTGAAAAAAATTGAACTGGATATCTACAAATACGTGGGTACCTACCTACATATATTACTAGTAGGAAATTTGCAGTCATTAATAATACTAACTAAAAGTATTGACAACAATAAAGCAATAAATAAAAACAGAACAGAAATGGTACTTAACTATTTTGCCTTTGCCTATTTACATAATAATAATGTACATAGAGTTACAAATATTTATTTTATTTTATTTTAAACAGTATTTCCAAATAAACTGTGACAGAAACAGATCATTTCATTTCAATTATCCTGACTTATGTAATTTTGAATGTATGAACCCTGTAGCCGAACCAACAAGATTGTTACGACAATACTGGTCAGATTGAGTTTTATCAAAAGGAATATCACATCATTATATTATAAAAGCTGTATCCACGGCCTTTAAAGGCTATTCAAAGTGCAAGAAATGTTTATGAGAGCGATTTATTGCAAAATATTTACGATGACGACCTTTCAAATGACCTGTTAGTTATTTTATTTTGTAGACTAGTTTCCACCCCGCTGTTTCACCCGCGTTCCCCAGAGAACTTATGTTTTCACGGGATAAAGAGTAGCCTGTCCTTCTCCATACCATAGGCTATCTGCATACCAAATTTCATCGCGAACGGTGCAGCGGCTTAAGCGTGAATAGGTAACAAACAAACAAACTCACTTTCGCATTTATAATATTAGTTAGGATTCGGAATTAGGATTTAGGAATATTAGGTATTAGTATTAGGATAGTAGGATTAGGAATTAGAGATTAGGATTAGGATAGCTGTTGGCCCGTCAATAAAAAAATAATAATAATAATGTTTGCTTGATATCGGCTACATTTACGATATTCCTAAACAGTCGAAATAGTAGGTAATCGTCTATAAACGCATTATTTCGTTATTAGTAAAATATAATGTAGGTAACTGTTTTTTTTAGTTATACGAGTATATATTTATTTTATTACTTATAGGTATATCTAAATAGTAGTTATCTGGTTACCATAATACAATTCAAATTAAATAAAATAAAAAAGAACAAAGATCTATAAAAAAAATGTCCCTTGCTGAGTTTCTTGCCGGAGTCTTCTCAGTCCAAGTGTATTCCGAACCGGTGGTAGAATCAACTGCAACGTTCATAAGTGCCTTATTAGGGCCTAAACTGAATAAATGATTTTTGAATTTTGAATTTGAATACATACTCCACTTAGTTTGGGATCAGATGATTCTGTTTAAGAGAAAGAAAGTATCACTCAATATTCTAGTCAATTTTAGTCAAACTCTATTAGGTGATTGTATTCGAAGCTTTCAAAGCCTTATTATCAGCAGTGGGTGCTCGTGACGGTCGAAAGGGAACCGCGAGATCTCGTTCGGTCACGATTCATGTTCGATTTTACTGAAATGTTAACGAGCTGCGCAGACGCAAACGAAAGTGAACGAACGCTATTGTTCAAGGAACAGGTGGTATCGATCTCCGATATTATAGTCGCGCCTTCGTAACCTGACACTTCGACTCCTCAACATTACTAACGTTACACAATCCAAACAGGAAAAGCATTATTCTTGAAAGCAAATTAATATTTCGGCGGTGGGTCATTTGATCGAATAATATATATATTTTTATACGTCAATCATTAATTTCATGGAACCTTTACAGGTGTAAATTAAGTAATGAAAAGAGAGTTGTCACCCGTGTGACTTGTATGTCATATATGATTCGATCACGCCGCCCCTTAGCCTAAAGATTAAATTTTATTATTTACTTTATTACTTAACTTTGCTTATTCTAATTCATCTACACAAACTAAACAACCTATGAAAACACTGCGTCAGTCATACCAAACAAGAAATAAACATAATACTGTGTTAAATCCTGTACTTAATTCTTACTGTTACTGCAAATCATACAGCAAGTAGCACTTAAAGAATAATTTAGAAACCATTTCACCCATATTTATTTTGCATTCACAAAATTTTCACTTTCTTCCGTACGCTGTTAACACAGTTATTACCACTTTATTACGCCATTATTACTCCAATGTAAACGCCCGCTTTGTGGTGCTATTAGACCTCTTTATATAGCTTTCAATCGTATATCGTTTGTTCTGACGTACCATTTGAATATGATGGCTTGACTATATTAAACTTGACTCATCTGTCAAGTATTTGTTGAATTATTGCTGTTTGCGCTCAAGCTGGGAAAGCTGGCTAAATGAGGTTTTGAGTTTCTCCAGCTTTTGTAATGGCACGTTAAACTACCATGATAACCGTTTTAACATTGTTGTAGATAGCTCAAACTAATGCAAAATGCAAATCGTTGTAGAAAAGTTGTTTAAATGTTTCAATTTCAACGGTTTATGAAAAAGGAACTATTAACAAAAGATGCTTTAACAACATAATTTTACCGGGATAAAAAGTTTCCATGTTTAATTCCATCTTCCTATGTACAGCATTCATCCAAATCCATTCAGCCATTGCGGTGTAATTGAGTAATAAACATCCACACAAACGATAAGGATAAATAAAGCCTAAAGTCTAAAATTCAGGATAAATCTACAAGTATTTTAAAACATTTTGGTGCAACAAATAAATCATTCTACAAATAAATTAATGATTCACGTCATCGACTGCAGACGGCGTATTGCATTGCATGCAATACAATCAATCTAGTTATTGATGTTGAGAATGTTACCGACTTTCTTCCGCGCACATACTAACAATAATATAAGAAGAAACTTTTTTGAAACAATATTTTTTTAGTAAATATACCTACTAGATTGTATTATCACTAGCGCCAAAAGTGTGCGCAAAATTTCAGCTTCATTAGTTGGGTGGAACTGGTTTAAAATCAAGTTGCAAAATTCGGCCCACTTGTAAAAATAATGACTTTACGAACGTAAAGTTCACAAGATCGTAAAATGCTAAGTTGTTTATTTTTATAATTGATCACATAGGCATAATTTTATTTTCGCTTCAAGTGAAAAGTTTATAATCTGTCAAAGAAATTGAAAATAATGAAATAAAAGCCCACGTCTACCAACTGCTATGTTCTCAAAGACCTTACCTCTCAAGCACTACTCTTTCCATCCCTGTTCCACCACTTAGAAAACATAGAATAGCTAAATATGAAATGAGTGTCGGTATGATGACTGAGCTCAAGATCAAACCTTACATTATATTTAATGTAAGGTATTCCTACCTAACTAAATATTCCTATTTTTTTTTTTTTTTTTTTTAATTTATTTGGGTAAACAAACAGTAACACAATACATCTTTGTTGGGCCGTAGTTACACATAAATCACTAATTGTGAAACCAACACCGTCTACCACAGCTTAAGAAAAAACATATTAAAACAAAAAGCAAATAAATGCGTGAGAAATGGTAATTCTATGCTAAAAGATTATTAATTTTATTTTTAAAGATACTAGGACGCGTTGCCGCGATATCGATTGACTTGAAGTTGGTATTGAAGGAGTGAACTAGTCGGTGCAATGGCGACCGTTTGCCAGCATTCGTACGGCAGCGGGTCGTTGCGAACAGTTGACACGGATTGCGACAGTGCGTCCTAGTAGGTATTCTATAACATAGCTTGTTAATTAATTCCACGCAGTCGTATCTATTATGACACAGGTCATACAACAGCATCATCTCAAGTTGTTTTCGTCTCTGTTCAAGTGTTATTAGTTGGTATTTATCGAGTAGTGGTTTGTATGATAAACGACGTTTAAAATATTTATAGTGTATACAGCGCAAGAACCTTTTTTGAACATTTTCAAGAGCGTCTTTATATTGACTATAAAATGGGTTCCATATGGGCACAGCATATTCCAATTGCGAGCGAACCAAAGCTTTATACAGATAAAGGCAGGTTGATGGTCTTGTAAATTTTTCAGTTGAGCGCATGACAAATCCATACATCTTAAAAGCTTTGCTTATTATATTATCCATGTGTGTATTCAAATGTAACTTATTATCCAATGTTATTCCTAGGTCCCTAATTGAATTGACAGTGTCAAGTTGCACACCACATAAACTATATGGAAAGTTCAGAATATGTTTCTTTTTAGTGAAAGTGATTGTTTTGCACTTGTTAATACTCAAGCTTAGCTTGTTTTTGATACAATAGGTAGAAAAAGAGTCAAGATCTTTTTGTAGTCTATGCTGATCATTAGTACTCTCTATAGTATGAAATATTTTCAGATCGTCTGCGTAAAGTAGGAAGTTACTGAATTCAAAACAATCATTCACATCATTGATAAATAAAACAAACAGCAATGGGCCCAGGATTGAGCCCTGGGGCACTCCTGAGCTTATGGGGACAAATACAGACTCATAACCATTTATAACCACTTTCTGAGTGCGATTGGTTACGTATGACTTAAACCAGCGCCACAAATTACCTCGGATGCCATTAAAAGCCAGCTTATCAAGTAGTATTTTGTGATCCACTCTGTCAAAAGCTTTTCGAAAATCTGTGTATACACTATCTATTTGTTTATTGAGATCAAGACTTTCAAAAAGATTTGTTGTAAATATTAAAAGATTTGTAGCGGTTGATCTTCGTTTTACAAAACCGTGTTGCTGCGGTATTATAATTTTATGTAATGAGGGATATATGATATTATGAACTAATCTTTCGAAAAGTTTTGACAGAGTGGGTAGGATTGATATAGGACGATAATTTTCAACAATAATTTTACCTCCTCCCTTATAAACTGGCACTATACGGGCAGATTTCCAAACAGATGGAAAAACGCCTTCATGTAAGCATAAGTTGTATACATATTGTAAAGGTTTGTGAATTGAGAGGGCCGTTGATCTAAGGAAAATGGGTGGAATGTTATCTAATCCGGCGCCCTTTGTATTGTCTAAGACACGTAGTTCATGAAGAACATCATCTTCAGCAATTGTCAGATTATTAAAAATTAAATCGGACCTATAATTAGTATCAGGGATGTTGTCGGTATCATAGTCATCACTGACACAAGAGGGTTCAAATACAGACTCGAAGAACAAGGAAAAAAGGTTGCATATTTCATTCGGATTACTTGCCGATATATTTTTATATGTTACCCGGTTAGGAATATCGGGGCCTTGTTTCAGGTTGCTTATATACTTCCAGAAAAAATTAATATTATTACACATGCTGTCCTCAACTAAGCTTAAATATTGTTTGTAGCAGTTGTGTGATTCAGTCTTAAATCGGTCCCTGTATATCGAGAAAACTTCGTAATCGGATATATTGCGATACTTTTTCCATTTAGTCCAGGATTTGTTTTTATTTTTAAATATATGAGTCAATGCTGGCGAGAACCATTTTGGGAATTGGGAAAACTTAACAATTTTCGTGGGGACACGTTGTTTAATAATATTATTGAGTATTTCATAAAATTTATATACCGCGTCCTCCGCACTTTTATTCGCGAACACCGCATCCCAATTTATGTTCGAGATATCATTATTTATTAAAGAGTAGTCTGCACTTTTAAATTTAAATTCAGTCCTAAATTTAGTGGCAATTGGCATGAAACTATCCTTAATTGGTACAAGTGCAAAGAAAGGGGGATGGTTGTCGTCCGGTTGAACTAGTGGTATTGGAGCGAGCGAGGTTGTACTATCATTTATATTGGTAATAAATAGATCCAACACCCTACCATTCGAATTCTTAAACTTGTTTACTTGGAACCCATTAAATAAACTTATGAAGTTAATTAGGGATTTGTTGGGAAAGCAGTAATTACTTCGTATTATAGGCTCCAAGTATGTGTTACAGTCATTCCATTCAATTGTAGGCAGATTGTAATCACCGGTTACAATAAACTTAGTCATATTTGTGTTGGTAAATTGGAATACAGAAGTTAAAAAATCAAAGTGTGAAATGTAAACATCCGGCCTCACGTTAGGCGGGATATAGACAGCACTTATAACACAGCTATAGTTACGTGTGCGCAGCTCGATGAGTACGTGATCGACCAGCGGGGACTGCGGGGGCTGCGGCGCGCACGGTGCCACGGCCGCGTACGGTGCCGCTCCTAGCCCTCGCCGTACCGCCACCAGCACGCCGCCACCATCGCGCCGACCGCTTAGTGCACGATTTCGGTCGCATCGAAAAACTTGATACCGTGAATCTAAAACCTCGCTATCAGATATACCCTCGTGCAACCAGGTCTCTGTCAGAATAATTATATCATAATTGTGCGATAATATATTTATAAAAATAGTGTGCAACTTTGTCCTCAATCCCCTACAATTTTGATAATATAAGGATATAGTGTATCCATCCATTAGGCCTGGAAATGTAGACAGTATGACAATATTGTAATAACGGTTGTAAAATAAATAGTAATTATCCCAATAGTAAAATGTAAATATCCATCTGCCTCCATATGATAGCTCTGTAGTGCCCATGTGAAATTATGTAGATAAGAAATTAAGTTAACACGGAATAAATGTTTAAATAGCTGTACCCATGTGGAAAGAAAAATCAAATATACTATTAATATACAGCTTACAATAACTAACATTATGTTTATCTGATCGCCTTGGCTTGTTTTTTTTGTATCGTTTATTTGTTCATAACCTAATATAGTACAGTAATCACTTTTTCCTTTAAATGACCAACTGTACTCAAGATTAACTTCTAAACAAACATGATAGTTGCCATGCCACAATGTTAAGAGATTATTTTTGACTAATATAATGATATGTGGAATTGTTGGCCAATCTGCACAGTAATAGTAACAGAAAATACTCATATAAACGCATGTTTTTACGAGGAATAATGCAGAAAATCTTAACAAAAATATAGTTCCATAGCACTGTATACTGTCAATCCGATACCTTTCACTTGATCTTTTTGATATCCTGGGATGAACGGATAGCGATAGCTGGAGAGGTGTCCGATTGGCGAGCAAGGATGATTCCGTGCTTGATCCACACATATCTGTATCCCTGTTTTCTTGCGGCATCCCTACACTGACGAAACAGCAGCTTATTGTTTAGTGTGAGATGCTCGTTAATGTATATAGTGGTTGGCGGCCCAGGAATGGATAACGATGCTAAGTCCAAGCCTTTAGTTGCCCGGTAAGCGGCAATCACATTGTCGCGCAACATTCTGTTATTGAATTTCACTATAATATTTTTCGGGCGTCGATCCTTTTGGTCAGCGTGGGGTACTCGGTGGACTGCTATTTTATTTCATACTAGCTTTTTCGCTCGGTTTCACCCTCGTGCCTTGGGTTTTCCCGGGATAAAATGTAGCCTATAGCCTTTCTCAATAAATGGGCTATCCAACACTGAAAGATTTTTTCAAATCGAACCAGTAGTTCCTGAGATTAGCGCGTTCAAACAAACAAACTCTTCAGCTTTATAATATTAAGTATAGATTTGTTAGCCTAATTTTCAATGTCCTTTATCGGCGGCTATGAAATCCTCGCAAATGCATTGCTCTAATTTTTACAGGAGAAGGAATAAACCGTGCGAAAACGAATAACCACTAAAACAGTTTTTCACTAAATTTGCTATTTACTTTAGTCTTCATTTACTGCCACCGTTTACCGATCGACTATTTTTATGTATTTATTTCATACATGCCTTATTCCGTACCGATGTCTAGGTTCCATCCGATTCGTAAGACTACCCAATCGCTTCATCACTACATCCAAGCAATAGATAACAGATCATATAACCAATAATGATAAAATAATAATAAACATATACAAAATGTACCTAAGAATACCAATTAAAATTCCTGATAATATATCCAATGTAATAGTTCCTATCGGCAATTCTGGCCACGTTAGGGCTTTGGCCAGAGCCTCAAATGGAGAAGAAAGTTCTGTTAGAGGCAGGCTACGCCTTGATAGGGCTATAACTCATGTAGATCTTGGATCGACGTATAAAAGATTTATTACTTCGAGAATGAGCTGAGCTTTATAGTAACCATTAATATATTATTACTAAGTATAATGTATAGATACAGTATACTGTGTAGTACCTAGTTACTTCTACTATTATTAAGGTAGGTGATAGTCTCTTAATAAATAGTAATTCCTCCTTTATATATCTTATATATATCTATATGTAGGTATATATATATATAAATGAATCACCGAAATGTTTGTACGCGCATAACTTCCGAACGACTGCACCAAATTGGATAAATCTTTATTATGTCATAAATCTCTTTTATGTGTTCGTTGTTGTCAGGAGGAGGTTTGTATGAAAGAAATTGTTTGACGAAAAAAAAAAATGTATACCGGGAACGCGGGTGAAATCTCGGGGAACAGCTAGTATATAAATAAAAATGAGTCACCGAAATGTTTGTACGCGCATAACTTCCGAACGACTGCACCTATTTGGTTAATTATTTTTTGTTGTATTTGTCAGGACAAGGTTTGTATGAAAGAAAATATTTGATGATAAAAAAAATACCGGGAACGCGGGTGAAACCACGGGGAACAGCTAGTTGCGAATATATGTATAAAATGTACAAATATAAATGTTCTCGTTTTCATTGACAATTTTTTGTTACAGGTATGTGTTTCTGCATCTACAAGTTTTTGAAGATATAGTACAAAATATGGGTAATAGTAATACACTGATATGGTAAGTATTAGAGATGAAACGGATATTCGGTAACTATCCGGTAACCGGCCTATTCGGCTCAAATTTTAAATCCGGCCGAATACCGGATAAGAAACGAGTATCCGGCCGAATACCGGATTTCAAATAAATACGACATATAGATTGAAGGCACTTTATTTAACATAGAGACTCATGAATTTTTAATAACAAAACTAAAAAATACTCAAACTGCACTAAGGGCAAATTATGATGAATAAATACCAATTTCTTTGCGTTAAAAGGCAACAGACGGTTTCGCTTATCTTCGTTTACAAGGCGTCGCTTGTCTTCGTATAAAAACTAATTTTGTTTGGTACATACCTGCCTTTTTTCCTTCCCCACCACGAGAAATTTTAACATTACATAACGAACAAATAGCAAACTTTTGATCGTCACTTTTTATATCAAAATATTTCCATAAAGGTGATATTTTTTTTATCGAAGACATTTTTCTTCGGTACCTTACTTTAAATTTACAGAAAAAAAACACTAATAAAATTACCACAAACTCAAACAACAAGAACACGTATTGCCAAGATGAATTCCTCTAATCCACGTCCCAGATCCATCGTGGTCCAGTTCTGCAGCCCGCGAGTAAGGGATACCTTCCTCGCTGCTGCTATCAAATACAATAAAAATAATCCTAATGACAAATTGAACAGCAAATTGTTAGGTTTGGGAGGTAACAAAGAAAGTGTTTATGTCGTAGAACACCTATCCCCCGGAAATAAAGCCCTACATGCAGCAGCAAGATTGAAGGCAAAAGAGAAGAACTACAAGTATGTGTGGGTCCGCAGCGGCAAGATTTTCATGCGCAAATCCGATGATTCCGACTTCAAATACATCAAAGACTCTGATTCCCTAAGCAAACTAGATTAAGTAATCATAGATCGTTCATTTCTATAAATGTTTTGGTGGACCATTGATAACATTCAATCAATTAAAAATATATTATCAGAACGTAAGAGGCATTAAATCTAAGCTAAATGATGTATATTGTAAGATTACTAGTTGTGACTACGACATCGTTGTGCTGACGGAGACATGGTTAAATGACAAAGTTTTTGACTCGGAAATCCTCACTGATCGTTACGCATTATACCGAAGAGATCGCTCAATAACTGCGTTCAATAGTAAAATTGAGGGTGGCGGTGTGTTGGTCGCTGTTTCAAATAGATTACATTCAAAGCGCATATCTGGGTATGAAAGTGCCTGTGAAGATCTTTTTATTAGGTTAAATCTGACCGTAGGAAAACAGTCGACGAATATTTGTATCTGTGCCGTATACTTGCCGTCCCCACTAAAGCCTAATGTGCTAGAACATTTTATTGACAATGCTAATAGAGTTCTAGAAAATGAGAATCAATGTTTGTTTTTGGGTGACTTTAATTTGGGTATTATAGAGTGGCTTAACACCGATGGCTCTATAATTGATCCCCCTATTCACACCTCTTGTAAAATGGAGCAGCAATTCTGGGATTTTATTACCGTCAATACGCTCAAGCAACTTAATCACGTATCAAATGTAAGTAATAGAATTCTTGATCTTATTCTTTCAAACTTGCCTTATTTATGTACCCTTGTTTACCCCGCCTCTGTTATAATATCAAAAATCGACCCCCATCATTAGCCCATTGAACTGTAGCTTTCTTTTAAAGAAAATATTAACTTCCTCAAATATACAAATATAAATAAATTAAATTATTACAAAGCAGATTATGATGCCATATCCGCTGAGCTAGATACAGTGGATTGGGAACAAACCTTAGGTTCTCAGCCTTCTGTTGACAAAATGCTTACACGTTTTAACATTATCATAAATAAATTAATTCAGAAACATGTCCCTAAGACTAAGCCTAAAAACTCAAAATACCCCCCATGGTTCTCTAGATTATTAATAAAAAGGTTAAACGAAAAATATAATTTAAGAATGAAGGTTAAAAAATACAAAAATCCCATGGATGAACTTCAACTATCCTTGTTAAAGAATAGATGCGAGGAATTAACCCTAACTTGCTACAACTCTTATACAGCTATTATAGAATCGAAAATTAAACAAAATCCTAAGTTTTTCTGGAGCTACCTTAAAATGAAAAGAGGTGGTACTAGTACGTATCCAGCAGAAATGTCTGATGGAAATTTAAGTTCAGAAAATGGTGAAGTCGTATCCAATTTTTTCGCAACTAGTTTTTCGTCAGTATATGTTGAACCATCATCGTGTCCTACACCATCCAGTAGTTATTTAGACAATAGTTATTCGGGCTGCAACATCTTGCAGATGATACACATCAATGAGATTCAGATCAATAAGGCTCTCCGTGGTCTTAACCTAACCAAGGGCGCGGGTCCTGATAACATACCTCCTATTTTTCTATCTAGGTTGGCTGATAAACTGTCTCCTCCATTGGCCATAATTTTCAACAAATCTCTACAGGATGGTATATTTCCAGTAGCTTGGAAAGAGACCAAAATTGTACCAGTGTATAAAAACGGTGACAAATCTTTGGTATCTAATTACAGACCTATAGCGATTTTATCTGTCCTGGCTAAGATTCTGGAGTCCTTTGTGAGTCAAATATTTTCATGGCATATATCTCAATTAATTGACGATAGACAGCATGGTTTTATGAAGCATAGGTCAACTGCCACCAACCTTGTCGAATATGCTGAAGATGTTGTGAAAGCTGTTGATGTTAGAACACAAGTTGATGCTGTCTACACTGACTTCAGCAAGGCTTTTGACACAGTGAACCATAAGATCTTGTTAAAGAAATTGGAAAAATGTGGTGTGTCAAATCCTTTGCTGAGTTGGTTTCAATCATACCTCTCCGATAGGCAACTCAAGGTAGTCATAAATGGCTTTACTTCTAAATCTTATAGTGCAACTTCGGGAATTCCTCAGGGATCACACTTAGGGCCTTATCTTTTTATTATTTTTATTAATGACATATCACAATGTTTTATAAATTCTAAATTTTATCTTTTTGCTGATGACCTCAAAGCATGTAAATCTATTGGTTCACTTAATGACTCTATTTTTTTTTACAAAATGATCTGGATAGACTAAGTGATTGGTGTAAAAGAAATGATATGTCTTTGAATGTGAAAAAATGTAAACATATCAAATTTACAAGAAACAGAACTGTATTACCAACATGTTATAGCATCAATGGTGACATACTCGAAGAGGTTACATGTATCCGCGATCTTGGTGTTTCTTTTGACAGTAAATTAAGATTCGATAGGCATATTGATGAAGTTGTTCTTAGGGCTTCCAAATTATTGGGCTTTGTAATACGAGAAAGTAAAAACTTTAAAAATCCAGCTACTAAAATTATTATGTTTAACACACTAGTTAGAAGTCATTTAGAATACTGCAGTGTTGTTTGGTCCCCTCACTACAAAGTGCACATAGCTAGAATGGAACGTCTCCAGAAAAGATGGCTGTGGCACTTATCTTATAGTCACGGGATTGCAAATAAAGTTAAGACCTACCAAGAAAGGCTCTCACATTTCCGAATGTACACATTAGAGGACCGTAGAAAATATTTAGACCTAGTATTTCTTAAAAAACTATGCACGAGTTTGTACAAGAGTTCAAGTTTGCTCAGCCAGGTTGGATTTAATGTACCAACAAAAATACAAAGGTCTTGTAGGAAAAAATTGTTCTATTGTCCAGATAGTCGCACAAATTTAAGAAAATTTTGTCCACTATCACGTATGTTTTCATTGTATAATGAGTATCATGAACAATGTGACTTGTTTGCAGCAATGAATTTAAAAAAGGTTGTGTTCTTTAATTTCCAGTTTATTTGTGTATAATTTATCATTAAGTAGTTTTTTCTGATATCTATGCATGCTGTGATTTTCTGTAATTGACAGGGCACTTAGCACTGTACTTTTCACATAATCTAACTTTAACTTTCATAGTGTACTTGTTGTTGGAAATCCTAATAAAATAAAAAAAAATAAAAAAAATAAACACGTTTTTTCATAACCTCGTATTTGCAATTAATTTAAGAAGACAATAAAGCGCTAATGTCACTCATAAAAGAAAGGGCCCGAAATCACTCGAGTCCACCCGATCGCTTAGTGATTCACTCTTGTAACGAGTCGCCACTCGACTATGTTCGGCCGGATATTCGGCTATCCGGCTTCAAGGTTGGCCGAATATTCGGTATTCGGTATCCGGCACAACATCTATCCGTTTCATCTCTAGTAAGTATACATATACGACCAAGCTATTTGCTATGATACTGTTCATGGTCATAGAAAAACGTATTCGGTGAATTACAACTAGCGATAAACGAACGGCGCGGCGTAGCGCGACGCAGCCTTTTGGGAACAGTCACTGAAAATATTTCACATCCTACTAACTTTATAAATGTGAATGTTTATGTTTGGATAATTGTTACCACTCAACTTCGTAACGGCTGTACGGATTTGGATGTTTGGCTCACAAATATAATATATTCTGGATTAACATATAGGATACTTTTTATCCCGGGAAAACAAAGATCCCTCGGGAACGCGGGTGAAACCGCGGGGCGGAAAGTAGTACTAAATAATAACAAAAAATATAATTATGGCTCGGATTCATAGCTTATTGCATCGATGTTTTTCATAATGGAAAGTTATCCAAAAAATAATTAATTAATCTTGTCCATAGTAATTTTCGTTGCACGTGATTAAAAAACCACTTAAATCCTTCATGTTTTTTTCAGTATATTTTGTCACAATATGATTGGTTGAAAAGTTAAATTAATTATACATTCATATTTTTTTTATATTATTAATGACTTTTAGAGTCCTATTTTCTGTCCGTAACGAGTATAGGAATAACGATCGACACGTAAAATAAAATTTGCATACCTCAGTTCTGTTATACATAAAATAAAATAAATAAAAACTGTATAATAACAATTATATAATAATTACTAGGGATAAAAAATTAAAAATCTTCCTTCATGACCATTAATTAACCCAGAGGAAGGAGAAGAAGAAAAGTATAAAATAAAAATTATAAGTTTGTTCATAAAAAACGAAAATTAGTTAATGTTATGCAAGTCGAAAGCTATGTACTATTTTATTAAAATTAAAAAACAAGAAAAATCATTAAAATATTGTTTGTATTTATAAAGCTTTAGAAACTATCAAATTAATTAAATATAAAATTTTAACAGCCTGTAAAGCTTACTTCCCGCTCATCTTTATGACCATCAGTGTTGAATAGAGGCATAACTTTGGTTCCTACAACACTTCTATTGTTTCAAATGAACTATTACCCATTGTTGTTTGATACAAACAATTAATTACATAATTTAATTGTGTTTTACCTACTATTTTACAATGGTTTCTTTTGCTTACTTGTTAATTAAAACCACAAAACGGCAGAATAACGTGGTATAAATCAAACTTTCTATTTCGACACCTTAAACCTTTTATTGCTATAAATATATACATATACTAGTTGTCCCCCGCGGTTTCACCCGCGTTTCCGAATAAAAAAGTAGCCCATGTCCTTTTCTATACCATAAGCTATTTGCGCACCAAATTTCATCGCGATCGGTTCAGCAGTTTAGGCGTGAAAAGGTAAAACAAACTCACATTCACATTTATAATATTACTAGCTTCCGCCCCGCGGTTTCACCCGCGTTCCCGTGGGTTCTTATGTTTTCCCGGGATAAAAAGTAGCCTATGTGCTATTCAGACTATAATCTACCAAATTTCATCCAAATCCGTTCTGTAGTTTTTGCGTGAAAGAGTAACAAACATCCATCCATCCATCCATTCAAACTTTCACATTTATAATATTAGTAGGATGTTAGGATAATACATAAAATAAAAATAAAAGCCATTTGATGCTAACTTTCTGGACTTAGAGCCATTAAAAAAACCTAAACTAGAATCGTATCTTCAGTTTAGGCAGCATAAATCAGAAATATATTTATCGATCTTTAAACGTCACATGAGTACAATGGCCCGTTGATGTATGCAGGCTCTTCGTAGGTATTGATTAATCGTTAATCGGTGCGGAAGAAAGTGGCGGCAGGTGCGCGTGCGCATGTTTCATCATGACACATCTGTTACAACCTGTGGATCACTTTATCTGTATTTTGTAATTTAAACGTTTTTAACTTAACATTAAGTTCCAGTATTAATTTATTATTTATATCTGTTTCATGACATTTTATAAAGCGTTGTTATTTATTACCTGTTAAATATTACTAATAAATATTATATAATCAAAGTGACATAATAATTAATGGACGAGATATAAGATATTCGTTCGAGTAGCAAATTTTGTTTTATTTTTTATTTCAAGATACATACAATGCTTAAAATAAGAAATAAACAAACATACATTAGACCTATAGAGTTAAATGAATGAGTTACGCGCCTAAATATAAATATACTTCGTAATATTCAATAACGTTTTCGTTTGAGTTAACACCTATATCATAATAGTATTGGTTTGAAAATACTATGTTCCTAACATCATACAATAACAATAAATACTTTAATAGTAAATCTCTTTTGAAATTTGCCAAGTGTGTAATATATTGTTGTGATGGTGACTGTACCACCGTATACCACTTAGGTAGGACAAAAGCAGAAACCCAAAACAAAAAAAACAAAAAAAAATAATAATAAAAATACGGACGGGCTGGGAGCTTGACCATTCAAACCTTGCCAGTCGACAGCAGCGGGAGCTTTGAGGATATTTTCAATATATTATAGTTTGTATTTTATACAATTTTTGTAAATAGATGTTACCAATCGAATGTATGTACTACTACATACCACACCTAGATAGGTTACCTACTTGCAACGTATACAGCACGTATACGTATTCTGAATAAGTATTCACAAAACACCATGCACATAACGGTCGGTGATGTCATCTAAATTCACTTTAAAAGAGCATGTATGAATAAAATAAATTTTTATTATCGACTATTGGAATACCAGTAGGCGTGTTGTGAATCGCAATTCCGTTTGAAACGATTACGCAATAAAAATTTAAATGTCCGTTATGTTATATACTTAATTTGTACTTAACTTAATAAGACGGGCCGGTTGGCGTGGATGGTAAGATACCCTATTTATCACGCCGCAGGTCGTGGGTTCGATTTCCACTCAGGACAAATATTTGTGTGCATGAACATGTCTGTTTGTCCTGTGTCTGGGTGTAATTATCTATATATGTATGTATTTACAAAAGATAAGTAGTGTATGTAGTATATCAGTTATCTGGCTTCCATAGCACAAGATCTGCTTAGTTTGGGGTCAGGTGGCCGTGTGTGAGGAATAATGTCCCAGAATATTTATTTATTTATTATTATTTATTTAATTTGAATAAAATTTAATCGTATAATTCTGTTGAAATAGGAATGTTTCGTGTTGTATAAAAAAAGGTGCGGATTTAGCTCTACATTATTTATGAGGCTGCGTGCACGCAATACGCACGTGGCATGCACTACCACTAAAGTGAATGTCTACCACAATGCCTAAGTGACATTTCTCGATAATGGAACTTCTAAGTTTACGTAAAGAAACATACTTTTTTAAAAATTATTATTCCTAAATATTTTTTTTATCTATTCAACCGCTAAGGCACTATTGAGCAACTATCTCTCCTTTCATTCCGTGTTGGTTTTAATTGTATATCGCTTAATAATCTCTTTCTTTAATTATTTGATATTAAAGGGTCATTTTTACCGATATTAGAATAATAATCTTGTGCATTGATTTATTTATATATTAGGATTTATTCGTGTCTTCTTTCTTCTTCATATCTCGCAACTGCCGTATTGTATTTATACAAAGGTAATCAGGAAGTAATTTTTCTAGCGATAATAAATCCTGTTTTGTAATCATTATTATCTATTTATTATTATCTATATATATATATATATATATATAAATCAATGCCACTTTTCGTTGTAATTTTATAACTCAAAAACAGGCTCACCTATCCAAACCAAATGTTTAAACTTTGTTCGGACTATTTAGTAGATGGTTTATGTGAAGATTGCACAAAATCGGTCGAGCGGTCCTAATTTATCACATTTTTTGTAACAATAAATGGCGGATCATTTTGTTAATGGGGATTTTGCTGTCAAATTGAAACTTTTTTCAGTGTTGACAGTACAAGCATGTTGTTATGTCATTCATTTCTGTCATTTGCGTTTAGAATAAATAGAAAGAAAAAGAAAGAAAAAAAGAAATACATTTATTCAGAACAACACACAACATTACATTAAGTAGACCTACTCACACACGACATACTATATAAAAACACAAGAAACAAATAATAATGTAATGTTGCGTGATGCCCGGAATAGGTTCCGACTCAGCATAATGCTTGGGTTACAAACTAACCCTCGCGCTTAGGCTTTGTTTCGTCGAAATTGGCTAACGGGGAAAACTTATAGACATTTTATAAAGTCTGCGCGAGCGAAGCCGCGGGCGAAAAGCTATTATGTCTATAGATTAGGTGCTACTATATGTAGGTAGTAGATTTTCTGTAGGTATTATCAGTAGGTTTTTCGGTTGGTATATAACTAAGTACATTCGATTACTATTCTATTATTTTCTGTTGTGTAAGAAAACGTATTAATAGTAAGTGTTTTTTCTGTAATCTGTGGTATTAGTGAGTAAGTATCATCTCGATATGTTACGTTACACCTGAGTAGTGAACCTTTAACTTTATACAAAAGATTTAATTGCAGATGTGTGGCTTTACGATTCCAATCATTTCTTAATTTATTTACGTCATATTTATGTAACTTTCATTTTACACTCATATTTCTATATAATTGTTGTTTTATTTAATGAAATTCTTAAACGGGCGTGCAATGTTCGGGCATAACTACAAACTCTTTGCAACATCTAAAACCATTCCCATATCTTGATGCACCTAAAAATAAAACAAATTGCCATTTTAATAGTGAAGACGTTTTAACTTCTAAGTAACATAAACGTATTTAAATCCAAATCCGAGATTAACCCAAAGTATGGTAAGTGGTTCAAGTTGTGTTTGAAACTAACTTAATATTCCGCGTAGTGGGTCATGGTGGCGTTGCATTCCACAAACACTGGGAAAGTCTGATGTTCGACACATCCGACCTCCTTTATCTAAATAGACCTACCAAATATAATGAGTGTAAAAAGTTCTTTAGCCTTCAGCTCGGCTTGGTAGGTAAAAATAGTTTATGGTAGGTAAAGTTTTATAAGAATGAAATAAATAATTAATATTGGAAAAACTACGATAAAGAGCTAAGATGGTATTTTAGTACTTTAATAGAGGATCATTAATATTTATGTAAATTACATTAAATTTAAACATCATAAATGCCTCTTATTATTTTTAACAATTTTCAGTGATTCTCAAATTTAGAACGCATTTTAATACTACTAAATTAAAGTGTACCTCAGATGCTAATATTTTACGTTGAAATATGACGTTTTTAATCACTCCGGTCATATCAGCCATCTTTACCTACTCTCGATCAACTTGTTTTAGAAACATTGAATTCTGTATTTAGATATTGCATCAAGCTAAGTTGAAGAGGGAATAGATATGCTCATCACAGTCTCATTCAGGTATGTGATAATGTGGCCGTAGGTGGTAATCAACACACCCTGTCTTTGGCAGCATTGAATCACTATTTGTAATTGACAAGAATACAGTAATAATAATACATGCGTCGAAGGAACGCACTCCATGCTAGAAATGTACCTATAGAAAATAAGTTGTTCCACAGATCTTTTCTGATGTAGGTAATAGGTACTTTGATAAGTATGTGGACCCAAAAACTCGATTAAATAAAACAGCCATCATTTCACGTTCATTAAAGAAGAAACATTCGAGTTATTATATAATCTACTTATGAGAAATAAACGTCTTTAACTACAAAGCTATGGTGGGAATAAATCTAGAAACTTCTTCGTCTTTTTTTAACCTCAACAATGTAGCACTTAGCATTCTATGCAGCAGTTAGTTATAATAAACGCCACCACTAAGATCATTCACAACTTTTTAAGTGTAATAATTGCTGTATTGTCATTCTATATCGACATAAAACGACATAACTTATGACACCTATACAAAAGTTAATTATCCAATGAATTATGTACCCTAACTATGTATTAATCATACCTATTTTTACATAGCTAAGGTCTTTTATTGCCCGACTTGCGACACTAAATAGCTCGCGAAAGTTTCCCACGTCCGATGGACAACATACATTTATCTAGAAACTTTATCTAAGTTAAAGGAACATAATATTAATTTGGTATAGACGGTTATAGTGAAATTCAGTGATAATAAGAAATGTCAAAAACTGTCTCTGGCGCTACAAAAACAGCATCATGTTCTGTCATTGGCATGTATTAAAACATGATTGTTTCGCTTAAATCGTTCAAAATGATGGATTACAGTCCTATGCACGTCCTACCCGTGATCAAAGCAAGTGATGCCGTAGACTGGAATTATCCCGAGTGTATCGAATCGATTTCAACTCGATTCCCATATTCGATGGCCTACTCGTTCGTGACCGATCCCTGGCCGGTGAAGAGCTCTTGAATTCACTTAACAACCTCAACGAAAGGTTGAGGGCTTGGGAAAGTTGTGGGAATGCAGTGAAATTAAAGCACGCTGGAAATGAATTATGAATTCTTTATATTTAACAACTTGTCTTCAATAGTATCTATCTACCTAATATATAAAATGCAGAGTGGCTGATTTATTCACTGGCGCATCATCGCCCAAACCAGGATAGAATTTTAAAATTTGAAGAGAGTGTTGATTTTATAATGTAGGCATCGTTTATGAAGGGATTTCAGATAATTCAACCCCAAGAGGAAAGGGAGTAGTTTATAAGGGCGATCATATTTATCTGTTCACATTAATTTGAAACTCAAAATATTACTGTAGCTGCTTTTAATCCTTTCGAAGTTTTTGAATTGCTTATGTAAAATATGTAATCCTCCGATCAAAAACATACTCCTTAATGGGAGAAGTATCTCAGAGCTTATAACAAGAAAGTATGACATCCATTTTCATTAATGAAACGTTTTGTTCTCGGTCATATCCAGTAGGCACTAAATCCATAAATTTATACTAGGTCTAGGGTTCGACTGCTTCTTCAGGTCACCCACTTACTTATTGAGGGAACTTAGACGTAACTTTCTAAAGGTATATTTAGACTAGCAGGTGACCAATATATGTAATCAAAGCAAATATTTATGAACAAGCATGTAAGTATTGAACAAATTGAATATATATTATTTTTTTGTTTCTTTATAACACACAAATATTGTCAGTGAGATTAGATAAATAATTTTATGTAAATCTGAGTTTGTTTTGAAAAGAATAATTGTTGACTATATTGCCGGCTCCTCTCAGCAAAAGCAACCTTCCGAACCGTGCGTCAGAATCATACTATTCATAAGTGCTTGTGAAGGCCTAATTTAAAAAAAAAATATGTTCATTTTAATTATGTAAGTACATTCATGTTTGTCTTTAGTAGGATTCGAACTCATGACCTTCGCCGCGGCATCCGACACCACTGAGACTACTATAATCGCCTCAAGTAACTAAGTATCAGAAAGCAAACTTACTTATATACCTTTTATAAAAGATACTCTAGTTATTTGCATTAACAACTTTTATATTAAAGTCCGCCCACAGACCTACACCAGTCACCGCTAGAGATCATCGTACAAATGATTTTCCCTTCTAGCAAAGCCACGGGACAACTATACAAATTGCTTACCTTTCAAATGTAAGTCGATTTATCTTGTTATGTCTGCCGAGACAGATATCCACGGAACGGATCGTGGAAAGCTGCGCAGGCGCATATTCAGCCCTTAGTGCTTCGTTTCCATTGATTTACGATATTTTGGATGTCATAAATATTTTTCATTACTCAATTCTTTCAGTCAGGCCCCTGTTTCAAATTTGACCAAAAATATTTTACTTATAATGTGACAGATGATGATAAAGTCGGTTTAAATGTTTGACCGTATCAAGTAGGTAGTAAAACATATACAGTAATTACTATTATCTAAATTTATGATAAAAATATATTTATTTGTTTGAATTTAAATAATCACCTTCAGTGTATTCTCAATCTGTGTAACCTTCTTTATCACAGTTAATTAATTTGTATTTATTTTTATTATTAAGTTTTACTAGCCATTGTTCTATCATCAATAATAGTACATATCATTACAATCTTTGTGGACTAAAACAATGGAATCGTACTATTATCAAAGTTCACGTCACTCGGGAGCCCTCTCAACACGGCCCTGATTCATTGCGCGGGCGCAGACTGCAATGCCAGCGCGCCCGATTGCGCGCGATTCAATTTCCTACTCATTGGTTACTTTCCTTCCCCATGCTGTGGGTGATCACGTAGACAACTTTATCTCTTCTCGCTAAAACACTCCTTCCGCTTTCAATGTTACCTGTATCTGATTAGTCGAATCGTGTAATCGATTATTTATATAAAATTATTCGATGTAACGCGTTGAAGTCTTTTGAAGGGAGACAAAGAAGTTTTATTGTTTTTCCCATTTTCCTAATTCACTAGTGTTTTATGTTAGTGCGAGTGATTTTTATCGATTAAAAAATATATAAGTGAATGTTGTATGCGTCCTTGATACTTGAAAAGTTAGAAAAGAAACAAAATAATATCTTGAACACGTCATGGTATTTTGTACGTTTCCATAATGATCAAGAACTTGTTGTTCCGTTGTATTTATCTATTTTTATCTAGGTATTTTTACAAATACTATTAAAAAAGCATCAATTACTTTAGGTATGTAAGTTCTTAGTATCAGCACAGAATAATAAATTCTAATGTAATCAGTTTACAAAACAATGTAATGAGTGGTGTTTATATTCATTTACTTATATTACATTCGTGATTCTGCAGTAAGTTAAATACTCTGAGGTTGAGCTCTAATGTATATGTATATCGTCACTGGCCAGTTTATATATAAGCACAGAATAGCTAATAGTACTGATATAAGTAAGTAAATAAATAAATACTTAACTAAATAAGTAACTGCATAGTTGATGCAGCAACAAGTCATTGCCCTCAACAACTTTTTGCAGATTACGGGCAGTAGAGGTACCTACATAAGAATGTCCAGATAAATTGTGAGGAAATATATCGATAGGTATATTTTTTTCTTACATTATGTAACTGGTCGATTACGCACAAACAACAAGTACCAAATAAGGGCACGACCAGTGTCGGTTGTAGGAGAAAACATATTTTTTCACGAATAAGTATACTCGTATGCTCCAACTTTGATTTATTATTGTCGAAGGTGTGGTACAGTTTTTTTTTAAATATTTTATGACGATAATGTCATTACTTTCTTGTATCAATTGCACTTTCATTATGTATATTGAGAAAATTGCGCATATGAAAAAGTTGATATTTATATATCTAGCTATAATAGGTACACAAAAAAAAATTGTGCAATTTAGGTACTCCACTGAGGTTGTTTTCTCCATTTTTGGGAACTATAATAAAACAAGATTAAGCGATATTAATTACTAGCTTCCGCACACGGTTTTACTCGCATTCTCGAAGGGCCTAGTGTTTTTCCATAATGTATGTTTTTATCCATGGTCATACCTATATAAGTGCCAAGTTTCATCCGACTTTATCTTGCCATTACGATGTAATTGAGCAACTAAAATCAACTAAAAAATTGCATTGCAAAAATTATATTAGTAGTTTTATGAAATCTATGCTGTGTATCATAGAAAGTTATCGTACAAATATGTATCAGTTATAAACTAATAGAACTCATATTTTTTATTTCATTCGACATAAAATATAAAACCTTAATCGTTTATAAATCGCGATAATGATTAGGTACACCATAAATATGAGTTATATTATGGTCTTTGAGCGAGATCAAAGTTGCATATAATAGTTGTGGAAGTTATTTGAATCCGGAGCAACGTTAATTGCCTGATGAATTAAACGATAGAGTTTTTTCCATGTATATTTAAAAGATATTTGCAAAGAAAAATGTGGAGAAGAAAATTATCTGTGTTTGACCACAATTTCACAATGGTAGTGATAATGTGACCGATGGTGGTAAGTAGTTCTTTAGAATAAGGTAACTGGTTTCCAGTGCAGCTGTCGTAACACACCTGTAGGTGTACACTCTACCATCTTGCTAATTCTATAACAAATATATACATATTTGTATTAGTAATAATAAAGCCATTTTCTTCCGAATTCGCTACGACTTTGGCAATACATATTTCAAATTCTAATTATAGTATGTTTCGCAATTCGGCGTGCCTCCTGGCATAGGCCTCCTCCGGCTCTCTCCACTGAGCTCTATCCTCTGCTACTCTGATCCAGTATGGCCCCAAGGTTAGGCGGATATCGTCTATCCATCTCGTTTTCGGGCGCCCCTGTCTTCTACTGTCCTCTCTTGGGTAAGGGTTACCTGTTTAATATTCAGTTGCATATTTTTATTACAGGCACCTTAAAATTAATTTCATAACAATGTATTTACGTTTTCATTGTTCTTCCGTTCAGCATAAAAATGTGACCAACTGAATCCAACATGGCTTCTCGGACCCAATCACTGTGGTAGGGCACTTTCTAGTACCCGCCTGGCTGGCTACCACCATCAAGTTGAGAAACTGTCACCTAACACCTGCCAGTGTGTTCCGACAACTGCACTTGAGAGCCAGTTTCTTCTAGGATTTGTGTGCTTACCACGTTGATTTTGGTTAAACACATGTTTATCTATCTATCTATATATATATATAAAAATGAATCCTTATTTCCCTTGGTCACGCCATAACTTGTGAATAACTTTACTGATTTTATTCATCTTTTTAATTAAGTTTTCTAATACTTTGTGGAAGGTTCTTACGGAAAGAAAAATTTAAAAAATTGCGCTGAATTTAGATTTTTTTTACAAAACTTAATAATAAAATCAAAAATACTTTTTTTGTTGTAATATGTATTTAATTGACCACAATCACCATGTTACGTGACGATGTAAGATGGTAAGCTCACGAAACAGGTCCATTTGCAGCCACAATATACTGGTAGGTGTTTGGCGAGAAATTATCAATTTCAGTTAAAATAATTATTGTAAATAAACTTGATACTTATAACTTCGTATACACAATATATTTACAGGGAAACATTCACAACAAAGCAGCGCCTTTCCTTTATTTATAGCCACTTTTAAGTATCAGTTACATTTTTAATTAATGCGAGTTGCATACTACTTATAAAGTTATTAAATTTATTTTTTTTCGCCCTTCCATATGTGATATTTAGTTCGGCTTAACGACTCTCTCCATTTGAGGTAACTAGGTTAATTAATCAACCTCTTAAAATTTCAGAGTATTAGTGAACCTAACAATAACCATAAACAATTGATTAGTTATTTTTATGCAATAACATCCAACCAAAGACAAATTGAAATCTATTATAACTTACCACCCATCCCACATTCGTGAGAATAGGTACACGTCCAAATAATTGTAATCTAATATGGTAAACGGAACCGGGTTAATTATGTAAGATAACTGTAATGTTGCAAAAAGTCCTGCGGATAATTGCTGGAAGCAATGGAAACATAATGGTGGTGAAGACTTGTATAGTTTAATTAATTTTGTTTATATTGTTAAAACAGATTATTATTATTTTTATCAGCCTGTAGTATCCACTCGGAGCAGAAAAATAAACCTCTTTTCTTTTGGTAACTTTCAGTACTGACGGTCTACTCCGATAAACTCCGTTTTCAAATATTATCCAATAGAAATGCAGCAAATCTGAATTTCGTGTAATTCTATTGGTGTATATTTATCATATCGATCATGAACTATAGTGTATCGTTTTTCGGATTAAACTGTCTGATAAACGTGTTATTGCTTCAACACTATTGTCGAACTAATTTACAAAAACTGCCCGCATATTCCGCTTTATTAAAATTATCATAAACTATAGAATCTATCATCATTTACCATTTGCCTCATAAATAACACATCAAAATCTCAATATCTAAATTTGGAAACCATTTGGTTTTAGCAATTAAAAGTAGGTAGGTACCTAAGTACTTAGTTACTTTTAAAGAGAGTTTAACGTATCTAAAATACCTACAACAGATGTTACTTAAACCACAATTTCGTGCCCATTCTTCGTATCCAATTACATTTCCTGTTAAATGCAGGCCTGTTACTTTGTCAGACATGGGCTGCGTCCGTTATGTCACACGGCAGGTCGGTGGCCATTTCGCGACAGGTGAGGTGACACACTTTACGTAACCGAATCGATACTTAATCGAATTATTCGAACGATTACCGATATTGATAGCAATGTCTTAATCGGTATTGTCGTTGCCTTTTATGGTTTAAATGATTCGAATGAATTTATAGTTATCGTTTTTTTCTCGAGTCTATATTGTGAAGAATGTACTTACCTTAGTTTTCTTACAACTAATTGTATTTTAAATGTACCTATTATGAACTTTAGTAAAGCGGTAAAAGTTCCATTATGCAATGGAACTCGATATAATGACGAGGGGTGATGATTTTGACCACGGAGGCACGGAGTACGTTCGTTGGTTGATTGTGTGGCTTATAATTTATTTGCATCTAAATTGCATGATCATGCGGGTGCGCCCGGAGTACGGACAGTGGATTTTGTTTCTCAACAGATTGCATAGACAAATTACTTCAATTCAACTGACCTTTGCTTCAAATATAGTAAAAGTTTTGATTTTGCATTTGCCTGTAGTTGATCAATGAATATTTGTTAACATTTTCACAGAGTTATGAAGTTAATATAAAATAAACATTTCATTAGTTGCTAACGTTTTCTCTGTCACAGATCTGTCGATTATGATGATTATATAAAAAAATAGCATAGTATCTGGTTTAGAAACTCCTTGAGCTGAAAAGTTGTAGTCTATAGTCATAACAATTTATTGACATTATCTTGATAATTTGTGTGAAAACTGTGAATTATGTAATGACACCAGTTAGTTAATAAAAGGATCATCTATTTTTGAGGCTGACCGTTCCATAGTTTTTCCTTCATTATAAAAATAATCTATTCAAATAAATCATAGTTCTTTATTCAATGAATTACAATAAATTGGGAGTATTTCCGGTTCATTAAAACAATCTTGCACCTTACCCTAATTGACATGATAGATTAGACAAACACCGATCTTATCTGAGTCACGGAAAATCGATTTAGTTACGTGTTACGACGTAATCGATTGTAGTTTAAGCACTTACATGTTTCTTAATTAATATGCCTCCGAGTTATAGAGTACATTATATTATCTCCTAATAGATGTAGGTTGAGATTATAGTATGACTAATGTTGGCTGCTCAATCAACTGCCCATGGCAGTAATCTTTAAGCTGGAGCTACCTTAATGGGGTTACAAATTTATCAAGAAGGTATTGATCGTTTTCGGGGCACCGTACACCCGTTGACACTGAAACTTGCTCGTACGCTTTCGTTTGTTGGCAAAAATTCCCTATCATGTACTTTATGTATCCGCGCCATAATACCTTATAAGCACATATTGAAAAGAAACTAGTAACGACACAGACAAAGTTACTAAAAGGTTGTGCACTTTGACTTGAGAAACATGGCACACTTAGTAAAAAATTGTGTTGTCGGAACACCAAAAGGCTACAAAAGCTCTGACAATCTAATTTTAAACTAAAGGATGCCACCAACCTTGCCCAGATATGCGTGAAAGGTCACCAGGTTTAGTCATCAATTGGACAATTTAGTAAACAAAGTGAACCATCACAATGACATCACTCTTTGTGTGACCAAAGTTGACATGGATATTGATGACAATTCTATTTCAGAGTCCTTGTATGACTGATAAATTGGGTCGTGATCTCGTGGTTGCTTTGCCAGATTTGACAAATAAAATATATATCCTGGATTCTAAAAACTCTGTTCACAATCTTCCTCCCAAAGCTGGATAAAGAGTACTGAAAAAAATATTAGGATAATATTTGAAAATTGTAAAGTACAACATAAAATTATTATAACGTGAAAATAAGTTCTGTCTGTTTGTTACCTTTTCACAAATAAACTTGTGTTAGTATTGAAATTTGGCAGAACAGGTTACAGGAGAATAGCATAGGCTACTATTCATATTGGATCTTCTTACAGTCCGCTGCAAACAAATTAAGATATCGAGATAATAATCTCTCTATTTGTTTGCGTAAGTAATCAATCCCCTTTCTTTATATTTGTATCCCTTTACTAAATGCGAAAGTGTGTTTGTTCCCCGAGTATTCACACGCGGCCCATCAACTATTTCTACGCAAATAATCACGTCGAAAAAAGGCCAAAACGACAAGGCAATATTATTGACATAATTTTTTTTATATCTGATACCCGGAACTACAAGACAAGGTAGGTATATTGTGGCTGCTAGATTACAGACGTTTTTCTTAAACACTATGCTATTTATAGGGCCAGTCCAAGAAGTATGCTACTTTTTATTTATATTAATAAAATTTTACCACAATTTTAATTGGACTCAGTCAATAAATAAAATAACATGAAATTATAAAAGCGAAAGTGAAGCTGTCTTGCTCAGCCACGCTACGTTTTAACAGTTAAATTATCCAACCTGTTTTGATGAAAATTAAGAGGAGAGAGGCAGAGGGATAGCTTGGACCCCGGAGATGAGTATGATTTTTTTTTTATCTGACGACACGGGTAAAACCGCAAGGCATACTTAGCTAATAATTATGTCAAACTCAAAGCATTTATCTTAAACAAACATTACAAGTATTTTTAACCGTCAATTGTTTCATTATTTCTTAATGATTCTTGACCCAGTAGTTCCTGAGATTAGCGCGTTCAACCAAACAAACAAACTCTTCAGTTTTATAATATTAGTACAGATGTCAACTCAAAAATGTCTATTAAAACTAGGGCAATCATTGTAAATTGTACCTAATCCTAGATCACTTTGATCAGGAGGGTCGATTATCGCCCTTTTGCTAAAAACCTGCTTGCTATAAACGTTTTTTAATAACTTATGCACTAATTTATGGTCAACCCTTTAAAAATCGATCTCATATTAAATAACTCAGTGGTATATTAGTAGTTTTCTCGCAAAGCTATTAAGGCGACGCTTGAAGATTTTGGTTGCAAGGATTCCGATTTTTCTCAACAATGACTGAAGCGAACGAACTGAAATTTATTGTAAGAAATCATCATGTCTTTGACTTTATTTTGTACGTTGCATAACACGATTGGTTAACTTTTATAACACAAAATAAATAATCAAAAAGACCTCTTTAAAATAAGAGATTCCAATTTTACCGGCATTGAGGATCGATTTGAGGTTCCAAAATTTCTACATATATTAATTGAAACTGATACTATAAATTGTACTTAGGTTTTATGAAATATATTTGTAGTTTTTAAATTAAACAATAAAAACCATTTTGTCGCATACGCCCGTTCCGTTTACGCGGGTTGTCTATGAGAGGTCGCTATAGTAGGGAGCGGGACGCAGCACGTTGAATTTCAGATTTTTAAGCTTAACGCGGCGTCACCTTAACAGAATACTTACTCATTGTATCAGCCATGGCTGCAGCCTGTGGCTCATCAATCATTATTGTGGGTTAAAGTAAAGTATCATTTGCTAGTTTTTACAGCTTTAATGAAATTGTTTTTTTTTTATTTTTTATATTATTTAGCACCTGGGTTTTACACGTAGCTTCTTTAAACAAGTAAATATTTTGCCATTTACACCCTTGACAAGGGTTTTTTAGGATTTCAATCTTTTAGGCCCTTACGTTAATAAAAGGGACTCTAGAATTACATGTAGTACAGTCAGCGGCAAAAGTAGCTTGGCATTTTAGTACCCTTTCATAATAATCGATTGACATTTTCTTGACAGTTTGTATGAAAATTATGAATTGTGTAATGTGACACGGTACAGTTCTAATTTAAACATATATCTCCAGTGAAAGTTTAATATCTACTAAATGAGCTATCTTCGCCTTTAATTAACGTATATTTTGACCTTTCATTAAAAAAGCTTTGAATTTATTTTAACTAGCTTTTCCGCGCGGTTTCACCCGCGTTCCCGAGGGATCTTGTGTTTTCCCGGGATAAAAAGTAGCCTATAGCCTTCCTCGATAAATGGGCTATCCAAAACTGAAAGATTTCAAATCGAACCAGTAGTTCCTGAGATTAGCGCGTTCAAACAGACAAACAAACAAACTCTTCAGCTTTATAATATTAGTATAGATGACAAACAGGCAGATACTGTGTCTTCACGATATATTCCATCACCGTAAACTAGTCATTGTAGGATACGATCTCACGACCTATGTCACGGCGGAAATCATTCAATTTCAAATTTCCTGTGTTGATTAGATCGAATCAAGTAATAAATTACGTACATCAAATTGGTTTCCTCTTTTATCTGTTTGATTACAATTTGTATCTTTACAAACTTAATTTGTCTTGCGTTTGTCTTGCGTGCGTTTATGCAGTTGCATGCTAATAATTCTAAGCATCGTTTGATTTATAGTAATCTTAACTACAATACCAAGTGACTTTAATATACAGTTATTTAAAAGTGTTACAAGTATTTTCTATGCGCTCAGTTAGGCACGCGATGAAAGAATCGCAAAAAAAAAACTATAATAATTAAACTGCTTTATCTTAACTGTGATCACATCTCGGAATCGATTTGCAACTATTACTTCTATTCTGCTTAGAAGTGTTGTAATTACGCTATAATATAGAAATGCAAAAAAAGAATATTTTGGGCTCTAAATAAATTGTTGTATTTAAGAGTTATGTTTGTAGATGTTAACGTTTAAATGGGACCATGGAAAATTTTTAGACATACTTTATATACTAGATACTTTCTTGGATTTTTTTTATTAACTGAGTGAACTGTATTGACGGATTTCAGGGATGATCACATAATAAAATCTAGGTACTGCAGTCAAGGATGTCCGTTTAGGTAGTGATTATATATTGTATGAGGATTAACATATGGATGTAATGAAAGAAAACAACAGAAAAAGCATACAAAATTGTATGCCTCTGTGATGTTAGAAATATTTAATTTTAAAAGTTAAATCATTGATTTTAAACGGCCTAGTAACTTACACGTTACCTACTGCTTTGTTATTGCATGTGTATTGTTATCTAATAAAACCTCCACGGTGTAGCTACTTATTAACCAGATCTAGTTGTAATAAATTTGTTTTGTTATGTTTTCATCATTATTTGCCGTGTGAATATCTTCATAGATGAATCGTTATACTTCGATGATAGGAAGCTGGTTGTTATAACTAGTTTTTAAAAGTGTACTTATTCAATATTTCTTTTTAATCATTTATTTAGAATCTGAAAAATATTTTAGAAAAATATTATATTTATTATTTGCAGTTTTATACCTATTATGCTTTATATCTGCTTTATTCTCTCGTGATGAAAAAAATTTATGCTACACAAATGTTTTTTTTCATCACTATATTTAATTAACATAATTAATAACATAAAAATGTATAAGTTCCTATCCTCATCATCATCATCTCAGCCGCAGGACGTCCACTGCTGGAATAAATTCCTATATAGACATCATATTGCAAAGAAAAGAAAATATATTTATTTTTGACTTATACGCACATTAGTAATTTTGTCATATAGTATAGTATTATGTATACATTTAGCCGTGTGGTACCAAGAACGGATAAGCATAGTTTTGATGATTATAAATGGCCTGAAAATTACTGTTTTTCCTTTTACAAAATTTAGTTAAATTATTATTATTATTATCCAGTGACGAAGGTCAATTCAAGCAAGATGCTCGTGAAAACAAGACGCTACACTGGCTTAAGCTTTGACGTCATCTGTTCAGTTAATTGCACTTTAACGAGTTTCTTTAAATGGAGCATTGTTACAATCAAAGGAGGCGCTGTGATGTAAGACATTAGTTTTTAGTTTAAATCATTAATTATATTAATCGTCGTTTACACGTTGCATAATGTGCTTTCGCCCGTGCCCAATAAAATAATGGTACATTGTGTGTTGTGAACGCGCCTTTGTTGTGGGATGTAACAAATAGATCACTGAGCGTAACTTTCGGGCGATTAATTGTCGTCCGCGATCAATTGTTGCGCAACTATTATCGAGTGTAAAACTAGATAGATATTTGATTTATCAATATCCTTAGATCTACGCCGGAAGTTAAGATAGTTAAAAGTTTTTAGATTCGTTTCTATTGCATTATCGTCTTGTCATCTTACCTCATTGATTGATTTAGAATTAGATGGGATACCCGCACGTGAAAAAAATCCCACCCTGGATTGTAGGAATGCGTGAAACGTCAGTAAGTATTTTATTTGTTTTTATCGCAACAAACACTAACAACTTTTAATATAAGTAGGTATAAAATATAACTAGTAATTTTATACATATGTCCAGTACTTAATAAGTATGTTTATATTTACTAAAAATTGTATATATAGTCGGTAAGTAACTATATCAGTTGTCTGGTTCTGCTTGGTTTTGATCAGATTGATCCAGAAATTCCTGTGCAAGTCTCCACATTTTATTGAATTTTTCATAACTTTAAAGTACCCAAAGGATTATTTATAGCTCCTAACATAGGTACTATAGGATAACTCATCTAAGCCTTCCCTGGCGATAAGTTTTTTACAAAGTTCTGTAATTAACAATTATTGATCTCTTGACATCTGGATGTTACACAAAATAGGTATTTACCATAACAATATAATTTGACATAAAAAGTTCTTACATCATTTACAATTTTGAGCTGATGATGACTATCCGGTTTTCTTGTTTGAACTTGACATCAACAAGTTCAAAAATGATGTCACCCTCGACTTGTTAAGTGGTTTCTAATATTCCAATAGATGTGTGCTTATATATTATGTTAATATAATAATAATAATTAATAGGTAATCATAACACTCTTAACATAATGTAGACTTTAAAGTCAATAGTAAAAAAGCTATTTTACACTACATATAGGTACCTAATTACATTGCTAGGCCAGTCCTCAGTATTACCAACTCAATTTACAACCGTGTCGTTATCCATTTCTGATGTCTCACTGCTCACAATATAACAAATCAATTATTTTATTAATATTCCTTTTTTATTTTCATACTATGTATTTATGTGTATTTAATTGTGTCGTGTGTTCTTTCGCAATAAATGTTTTCTACAGGATTTGTACAAAAATACGGATATTTAAGGAAAAGATTGAAACATTTAAAATTCTAGAATAAAAATATGATATTCTATAGGTAAAAACTTGGAATAACATCAATATTACAGTGACTCCATTGCGTCATTTAGTTTAGCGCCTTCCGGCATTTTTATAGCAAAAAACTCAAACTGCAAGTCGCACTGAAATAGTAGGCGTTCTATATTTAAATACATAACACCTTTCAAAAAGTATAAATTTACTTGTATTTTATTACTTAATAAGGTAATTATTATATTCATTTATGGCTACAATTTTTTTTACAAAAGTGAATCAGATTCGTAAAATTACCTACCTACATTTTTACCCTCGACGGAACGGAGAAGGTATAGGTACTTACTTACATGCGTTTAGGGTGAGAGGTTGGTCGTTTGTTTGTTTTATATTAAAAAATAGTAGACTAATAGTAAATAAGTATCTCAACTATTTAAAGAATTAAGAAGAGAATTTCTTAGAGACGTATGTATCTAATGTAACAACGTTACAGGCCTTGAATACGTTCGTGCCGCTGCTACAGTAAGCAAATTGCTCAATTAACTTCCATCTGAGAGGAATCGTGGCGCGGTGCGCCCGGTCAGTACGCAGGCATGGCGACACGCTGTCGCCATACCTAGGTAATGTACCCATCCATAGCTCATCGATATGTGTCCCGAACGATCCAGCGCCTGCGCCCTGAGAACTAAACCCTAGCGCATGCGCCGCCAAACTGTGTGATACGAAAAAACGCGGGCGTCTCACGAAGTTACGACACCAGACACGAACGGCACATGCGACTCCTCTATGCGAGGCGCTGTCGCATAATTGATTGTCCATTCGATACTGACATTGAACGGCCGATGTACGACAGTCGTCCGGTCGATTATAACCAGTTATTTGCCTACAGCGACCGCGATAACGCGTTTCCGAGCTATTCTTCGTTGAATACACCCCTCGCGATCAGCTGAACAACCCTCCGTATTCGCGAATTCAAAATGTCTTTATTGTGCGAAAGATTGCGTGCGTTAACATTTGTGGTTTGCGTGATGTAAATAGTGTGAGTGTCGGTGGTTAAGGATAACCATGGAAATTGCAAAGGAAAAGGCCGAAGGTCTGGAAGATTTAGATGAAGATAGCTTTGCATCGCGTCGGTGCATGTTGGACGGTGAGTGTTGAAATCACATAGTTTTTGCTTCGATAATTGTAATAAAAAATACTTACGTAAATTGATGAGCTTTTGTTATATTATAAAAGGTAAGTAGTAATCTAAAATGCAAGCACGGACAAAGATCGCGAATTTAATTACGTGACAGATTGCGTAGATTTGTTCAAGGAATGCTTATTGATTTTCCTCACGGACATTAGAGACAGGCATTGTGTTTACATGTCGATGCTTTTGTAGCAGTCGAGTCGAATTAATATAAACTTACCTACTAACTTAATTAAAAATCAAGTTTATAAGCAAATAAATAACATTTAAGAGTGAAACATCCTCGGTCTCGACTTTGCTCATGCCAGAGTTTTAATTATGTGTACAAAATGATAGTGAGTCAGAGAGAGAGAGAGAGTGAGTGAGTGATAATATAACTTATATGATAATAATAATTCTTTCGAGATATGTCAACAACTGATACTACAAGATAGTTGCTTATAGCATAACACTGGATAACGACAACATTCTAATTAATACAGAATAATATATATGGTTTAAGTAATGCAATACTTAGATATCTACCTAAGTAGGAATTGTATATCGAAGCCCTAAGTCATATAATGATGTACCCCGTGTAAAGCCTTGCTTGATCACAAGTACCTACTGACTCATTTGAATAGTTCACAGACCACAACATTAAAATTATGATCACTTTTGAGTGTCTTTCCTGAAGAGAGACGATACGGAATAAGTTGACAAGAAGTTAATTTTGAGATAATCTGTTAGAAAACGATGTTTAGAATTTTGTTTAGGTACCCCCGGATTCTATGTTACAGGAGTAAGACAGTCGATACTTAAGAAGGAACAAAAACCAATTAGGAAGGCTTATAACAAGATGACATTGAAACGTAGTCGCTGCAGGGCAGATGGTTTCCCGTTTTGGCAACACTTGCATTGTGAATTGTGATGCCTTGGCGTGCCGATCCGTGCGTTCACCCCAGCTTTACTTTTATAGGGTTTTAAAATCGATACGGACACCCTACCATGAACCGGTTATAGGCTTGTTACTTTTTTAATTATAAATAATACCTCTGTTGTTCGAAAAATAGCGAACAATTAACTTCATTGGCATCTAAAACGTAATGAAATCGATAGAATTAAGATTCTTTATTATAATATTTTTTTAGCTTATGCATTTAGGCATCAATTACAAATTAGTTTATTGTACCTGCATTTAGGTAAAACCCTAATATGCATAATTTGATACGAGAATTGAGGTTTATAAATTATAAAAAAAACAATCATAATATCATAAATATCAAAAGCCTTGCAATGGGCAAGGCTCCGCCTGCGTACAGGTAGTATCTTTTTTAGTTTCGCACTTGATTCAAAACTGTTATGCTCGGATAAAGCGTTCTATAGTGACAGCTTAGAATGTATATCTACATAAAACCTAAAACTTTCTTGAAGGAATGCCCTAAATACAATGAAAATCATATAAAAATCCACGTCAAAAAACCAACAGACAGTGGCATTTCGTTTTATAATATTAAATTGAAAGAGATATATCCGAATATTAGATACTAAAAAAGGTAGAAGTACAGACAAGTAACTTAGTTACAAGTTTGCATGATTCCAAAGAATCATATTTCTAGCGGTTTATGAAGCTAACGTTTTATTATTAGTTAAGTATATGAAGTAATACAATCTCACTGACAATATTTGCGTATCGTGGCGAAAAGAGAAACAAAATGATGAGTGACTTAAGTAAATAAATAAAAATGGTTTATATATCTATTTTCCTTTTTTAAGTACAAGCCTATGTACATTTTGTAAATAGTGTATAGTTTTTACATAAATAAGGTTGTTATAAAAAGTCCGTTACGAAAATAAATACCTACTTATCTACATGCCACTTAATTTTCAAGAGCAACTGTGCTTTTATTCTCGAATCTTCCTAAATGCCGGTCGACAATATCGATAATCGATAAATAGTCAAGTAGGTTCAATCACTTTCTATAAGCCAATTTTCAGCAAGTATTCTTAATCCAATTGTCTGCTTATCTGAACTGGTTTAGTTTCACTTTGAGCTTAAATCTTAATCAATTAGTTAAAAAAATGTAATGGTATTACATAACAGAATTTCGCCATAACAGCCATTTTGATGTTTAGAAGCTAAATTTTCAATATTATTTGTTAATAATACAAGATAAATTTTATTCATTCATAGAAACAACGCAACATTACAATAAAAAAAATATACAAAATTACAAAAAAAAAACTTAATAAACATGGCTCGCCCGCCGATTTGCTCGGATTTTATCATCCAAGCTCATCGAGGCTTCGGAAGACCGACGGGCTGGGAGCTTTTTCCGCCAACGTATAAGCTTGGCCATCCAAAAAGGGAACGCTGCCAGCCTGTTGGGAACCTTGCCTATCGACAGCAGCGATGGCTTTGAGGATGTTTTCTATATATCATAGTTTGTATTTTTTACTTTAATTGTTAATATGTAAATATACTTAATAATATATAAACATAATAAATATTAATGAGATAATTATTGTAATGTTTGCTGATGATGTCATATATATTTCTCTCTACAAAGTAAAATAAATAACCACTCAAAACTAGCTATTGAGATAATAAATCATTTATTCATACCCTGTTCACAATTTTTTATAGTTAAATATGATTTAGCATGACAATTAATAAAAGTCAATAACTGCATGTCTGTACTAAACTTGGAAAACCGTACATAGGTCAGCAGCCCCGCAATAGTGATGTATTAGCTATCGATAGTGAGATTTCTATTATTTATTAGGTATTGAATTCAATAACAAAGTTTGTTTGTTAAGGTAAAAAAATCTTCTAGTGGAGATTCAGTTTAAGGTAATAAATAGTGTAGGTATATCTAGTATATAATTAAATCGATAATGTGTGTAACATCACTATTTTATACGTGGATATGAACGCAGTTCTACCACAGTTGTGGTTCTACCCTTGAACCGAGGTAACGGGCAATTAAGATGCGTCAACCGGTTTTTCTTATTTTTGTCCTGTATTCCATTGATTTAACATCAAGGTTTTTCAATATAAAGATACTTGTATTTATGAAGATATCGAAAGATATACGAGTATGTACCTACAGTTGCTTAAAGCCGAGAGTCGGGTTAGAAATAGACTTCCTAGTAAGTAGACTTTACATTGATTAGATAGGTATTTTTTAAATATCCTATGCCTGATGATTAAGCCTCTTTCCCCGATACTGAAAAGATCCGGCTTTGTAATACCTACAGACTGGCGTCAGACAGATATCCTAAACAGAAACTCATATCTCTTCAACTCGCGTCCTTAGTTGCTACTTATAATTTTAATATCTTAAAGCGTAAACAAAAAATAACATTCGTGAGTTTACAACCGGAAAAAAAGCAATTATCCGGATCCAAATAACGCGTATAAATCTTATTTATGGGCAATTTATTACTTTATAGTTTTGTAAATTAACTCTCAAAACTAGCAGAGTAGTTTAGCATATGATAATGTCACCTGCTACCTTGAAGATTATTTTACCTTGTTCATATAAAGACAGATATGTCAGTTAATAATAAAGATGTCGTCTGTCGATCTGAACTAATATTTATTCAGTAGGTACCTACATTAAAAACTCTTAAATTTAGCAGTAGCTTACTTTGGGTATACAATACATGTCAAAGATGAATGAAACTAAACTTCACTGACCTCAATCGTCTTTCATTTAAATCTATATATTATAAAACTGAAGAGTTTGTTTGTAGTGTTGGATAGCCCATTTATCGAGAAAGGTTATAGGCTACTTTTTATCGCGGGGAAACATAAGATCCCTCGGGAACGCGTGTGAAACCGTGGGGCGGAAGCTAGTTTTTTATAAAGAGTTCATTATAATGATATTACGAATTTTATTAAAAGTTAATTACTATGTTATTATGTTATTGTAAGTATTTTTAAATTAGCCAAAACAGCAAGAAGTTTAGATAGTGATAACAATGTTATTATTATTACCCTTTCATAACAGACTTATATAGCTTATGTTAAACAAAGCACAAAGTTCAAAATATTCATGTTATAATTGCCATTAGACACAATGACTTGCTACCACAATCTATTATTTTCATCTCTGCTATAAAAACGTTTTTATTACAACGTCAAGTTTTTATGGAGATGATGAAAATTACAGATTTATATTTATCATCCGGACATTCAAGAAAAACGGCAACTTAATTGGATAAGTTGCCGTTTTTCATTAAAGCAGATTATTATAAAACGATGAAGAAAAAATACGCAATATTCAACAATCGCACGGTATTTTTTAAATAGTATTAATAATTAAGTACTTATTTATTTATGTACACACACAAGTAAAAAAGAACAACATAAAACAAATACAGAACCACTTTTTTCTGATAGAAAATGTAGACACCGTGTGTGACAAGTGAAAAAAATACAAAGAAATAGACAAAGAATGTCTTGACTCTACATAAAAAATAAATATACTTACCACATTAATATTATACAATAATAATATACTACAAGCTATTTCACAAAGATATATAATAGAACATATAACTTATATGCAAATGGACAATCAAGGTAACGTGGAGAAGTATTAATTCTTGACACGGTCTGAAAAACAGAAATAGTTCTCGAATTGAGTATGAATTCTACAAACTTATGTGAACGGAGAAGGAATTTGTGTTAGAGTTAGAATTATGAGAAGGGAATGTAAGAAGGGTTTCAGTATAAGATCTGCACGAACGAGCATCAGAAGAACAAGTACCTATGTTGCGGATAGATGATGAAATTAGTCGAACTTAGCTCAAAATGTATAAAATAGAAATATGATATCGCTTTCTCCTTCTATTGTTCTATTCTTTATATAGTACATCATATATCGGTCTCACTTAGAGGCTGTCATGGCCGATTTTGGCATTAACCAATCACAGATTAGACGATAGTGTGAAAGGGAAACAAGACGACTTTCTCCTTTTAACTTGGTTTATGATATGTTTATTTTCTGTGTATTTGGGTTATTTCCTACAATTGACAGTACGTAAGAATATGTTTTTATTTGAGCTAATTGTTTGTATTATGTATGTGTATATACATCTAACCCGATAGAATAGGGATATCGGAGAAATAGGGTTTTCCGATGAAAACTTTATGTCGTTTTGACTATTTTGTGTACAAAATATTTTATATCTTTAAGGCAGATTAAGCTGGTATCGACAACGTAGATTCATTGGAAAGACCTAGTTGCAGGCAATGTTTAAGGATAAAATCACTTTGGTACATATAGTAGATCATAGATAAATAATGTGAAATGATGTAAATTCATAGTCCAAATCTAATCCATAGTAAAGTCAGAATCGGAAAATTATGTATGGCTCTCGATAAGGTAACACGTCGATATTTAAGTATTTTTGGACTTTTTACTCATTAATTCAGATAAATACAGTAAAGTAGAATTCACGTTGAAAAGTAGTAATTTTGTATCTAGTCGGCCAGTGTTCACGAGTTTACGAGTTATTAAATAAGTGATCAAGATACAAAGTGAAATAAATATAGTATACAGTCCATTTGAAGAAAAGTTTTTTATTGAAGGGAATCCAGATACCGCACAAGTTTGGTACTTCGAGGACGGATCAAGATCAGTGAATTGTGGTTGCTGTGACACATTGTGAATTGGGGCTGCTGGTACATCAGATCCTCAAGTCAATAAACGTATCTAAACGTATGACTTGGTGTGATAGGATCAGTTTCTAATGACACATTGGATGAGTTTCTAGTGACACATATTGGTATGATCAGTGAATTGGGGCTGCAGGTACATCAGATCCTCAAGTCAATAAACGTATCTAAACGTATGACTTGGTGTGATAGGATCAGTTTCTAATGACACATATTGGTATGATCAGTGAATTGGGGCTGCAGGTACATCAGATCCTCAAGTCAATAAACGTATCTAAACGTATGACTTGGTGTGATAGGATCAGTTTCTAATGACACATATTGGTATGATCAGTGAATTGGGGCTGCAGGTATATCAGATCCTCAAGTCAATAAACGTATCTAAACGTATGACTTGGTGCGATAGGATCAGTTTCTAATGACACATTGGATCAGAGCCAGTAAATTGGGGCGACGAGGTCATCTAAGGACCAACACCGCATAGGTGTGACGAGACTGTCGAGTGAAGAACACCGAACGGTGCGACGAGATCGTCGGCACATCGTCGAGCGAAGAACACCGAACGGTGCAACAAGTTCGTCTCGAGATCGCCGAACGCGAGAAAAGGACGACGCAACATCACCCAACGGTGCGACGAATTAGTCTCGAGGCGCCCAGTAAAGAGTTCGTCGTGAGAAAAACACCGAACGGTGCATCGAGTGCGTCTCAACATTTCGAACGTGCGAAAAGGACGACGCAACATCATCCAACGGTGCGACGACTTCGTCTCGACAGGAACAAAGTGTGGCGAGTTTGTCACCAACGTCGTTAAGCGTGTGACGAGCTCGTCTTGACTACAGGTACATAGTCAAACGTGTGTCGAATTCGTCTTAACATCTCGGAACGGGTGACGAGTTCGTCTCGATATCCTGAACGAGTGACGAGTTCGTCGCTATATCATAGAACGAGTGAAGAGGACGACGCAACATCACCCAACGGTGCGACAAACGATAACGTGGCTCATCCGCGGCCCTTGAACGCCGGTCACCTAACGGTGCCAAACGATCGGTGTCTCGGGTTTTAAGTATTGTGTAGAATAGTGTGGTGTTGTGAAGGTGTACCACGATAGGTAGAGTCTATATATAGGCATCTGCGCCTAAAGATGTCGACATCTAGAAGCCCCGTCCGCACTCGTAAGGCGGCTGAGAGGCTACGGTTACTTGAAAAACCTCCCGCGTCTTCGTCTGCGTTAAACGCACCTGTAAATCCGCAGCTTAGTCACAGGCGCGCTTCGATTAGTAAGTCGGGCGTGACCGCACTATCCGCGACTGAACCATCCGTGATCGACACGATACCACCGCGACTATCCACGCTGCGCGCTACCGATAAAAGGTCACGGGCTTCACCCGTACATTCTCATCGCTCCTCCGCCAGCTCTACAACGCGTCTTAGGCTAGCTGAACTTGAAGCAGAAGAAAGATTAGCCGAGATTCATACAAATCTTATCAAGGATAGACAAGCCGCAGAAGAACGCCAAGCAAAGGATAGACGAGTCGCAAAGGAACGCCAAGCGAAGGATAGACAAGCCGCAGAAAAGGATAGACGAGCCGCAGAGGAACGCCAAGCGAAGGATAGACAAGCCGCAGCAAAGGATAGACGAGCCGCAGAGGAACACCAAGCGAAGGATAGACAAGCCACAGAAGAACGCCAAGCAAAACTTGAAGAACGACTAGCTGAGATTCAGATAAGGCTCGTTGAAAAGAGACTTGCCGTCAACGTAGCTACGATACACGAGAAATCGAGAAGCGTATGCGCAGAAGAGACAGTGGATACAGAACGTACAGTCAATGACTGGCTTCAGCGTTGTGCTGTACGGGGGGAGCTCGAAGAGCTCAAGAGCATCGGTACGGAAAACCATGCGAAGTACCACTCACAATTACGAGAGAAGGCTGCAGATCCACCTTCTCCGCCAGCGTCGAATCATATCACAATGGATACACCACGTCGTACTAGATCACCAACTCCGACGCGATCAGGAGACAGAGCGATTGATCGACTAGCAGATATCTTAGGACAAATGACCAAAAGTAGACCGATACCCAGGCGTACGCCAGATTTGCCTATCTTTAGCGGCGCCAAGGGAGAATGGCTACCATTTAAAGCGGCCATGAAGGAGTCTGCTAGCCTCTACGGATTCACACCGGCAGAAAATCTTGCTAGATTGAGAACATGTTTACGAGGAGATGCACGTGAAGCAGTGTTAGCATTAATGTATACAGCGACCGATTCAACGATAATCATGGAAACATTAGAACAATGTTTTGGTTGCCCAGAGATGATCATCAATCATGCGTTTGAAGAGCTGAAGAAGTTGCCGCGACCAGGTGGAACATCTGAAGAACTAAACAGGTTCGCGATCAAGTTGCAGAACATTGTGACAATGATAAGCTGTGTCGATAAAAAAGGATATCTACAGAATCCTATGCTTGCGCAGCAAGTAGTAGATAAACTGAGCCCACACCTCAAATCGAATTGGTGCAACTACGCAGAGGAATCTGGATCTCAATTAGAACCGGAAATTGTTACATTGTCACGATTCTTTATGCGGGAAGCGAAGCACGCCATAAAACATGCATATGCGTCCAAGGATACGTTGGAACCAATACGTACTGGCCCAAAACAGGAACCTCGACATCGAGCATTAGATCGTAACCGCAAAGCTCCCGTATATGCTACAACAGAAACATTACCAAAAAAGAACGAATGTTACTGTTGCGGAGCCGAACACGACACAACTAAATGCGCTAAGCTTACGGCTATGCCCATTTCAGAACGATGGAAATGGGCTAAGGATGCACACGTCTGTTTCCAGTGTATGAATAATAAACACAGACGATCCGAATGTAAAGCAAAGAAATGCGGAATAGACGAGTGCCGTGATACACATCACGCGCTGTTACATGTGCAGAGGGATAACGAGCCACTAAGCGAACCGACTCAGAACGAGCATTTCGTAAATACGGCTTCGGCACATGTAACCACTGATAACCAAGTGCTATTGAAAGTGTGTCCTATTATAATTAAGACACAGAACGGCCAGGAACTAAATACGTACGCGTTATTCGACGAGGCATCGACTATAACACTGATCGATGAAGGAATTGCCGGGATGGTCGGAGCGAAAGGCCCGACCAGAGCGTTACATATCCACGCAGTCACATCGAGTCAGAGAGTTTTGGATAGTCAGATTGTAAACATCGAGTTACGCGGAAAAGGCCAAACTGACTTTCATAAGATTAAAGCACGGACAGTGAAGAATTTACCATTTGATAGTCAGGTGATAAGTTCAGACATATTAGAACAAAAACATCTATGTAAGCTCCGATCAGAGGACGTATGTTATGAATACGCCAGACCACATTTACTTATCGGAGCCGATAACTGGAAGCTAATAGTGACACGAAAATTGTTGACTGGAAAAGCAAATCAACCAGCTGCGTCACTCACACGATTGGGATGGGTTATACACGGATCCATACCCAGAAGCGTTGTAACAAATGAAAACGAAACAGTGTTACAAGTACAAACAGCTCAAGAGATCGAGAAAAGCTCAGTAACGAATAACCGAAATGACGAACTGAATGAACTCGTCAAGGAGAATTTCAATATTGATGCAGTAGGGGTCTCCTTGAACAGAAAGCCTGACGCAAAGGATGAACGCGCCAAGCAAGTGAGCAGTCGAATCAACGTGGCTATGGTTCCAGACTGCATGAAGGATCCACCAATACTGGACAAAGCACACCCGTTAACACGGTTGATGATTCAACACGAACATAAGAATCATAACCACGTAGGTAGGAAACAGATGGTCAACAACCTACGACAGAAATACTGGGTGCTTCGATTACGTCCAGCTTTAAGAGCTATTCTACAGCTATATACTCGGTGTAAGATACGGAAAGCTAATCCAACAATACCTATTAAAGGAAATCTACCACAGCTCCGTCTACGAACGTACACCAGACCATTCTCACACTGCTGGATAGATTGTTTCAGCCCCATGTGGGTAACCATAGGGCAACGGAAGAAAAAACGTTGGAGAATACTTTAAAGAGTACCTGCCTACGTTGGCACCACGTGGCGACGCCCAAAGATCTTTGCAGAATGTGGAGGTGGGTGATATCGTGGTAATTGCGGATGGATTATTACTTCGCAATGTATGGCCACGGGGTCTAATAGAACGTGTGTACACATGACGGTGTAGTACAAAGCACAGATGTGTAGACGTGAGGGGAAATTTCTTGACGGCCAGTTAGGCGTCTCATCATCCTCCCAATTAGTAAGGAAGGCTGCGAAGATCTGCGCCGAGGGGAGAATGTTGCGGATAGATGATGAAATTAGTCGAACTTAGCTCAAAATGTATAAAATAGAAATATGATATCGCTTTCTCCTTCTATTGTTCTATTCTTTATATAGTACATCATATATCGGTCTCACTTAGAGGCTGTCATGGCCGATTTTGGCATTAACCAATCACAGATTAGACGATAGTGTGAAAGGGAAACAAGACGACTTTCTCCTTTTAACTTGGTTTATGATATGTTTATTTTCTGTGTATTTGGGTTATTTCCTACAATTGACAGTACGTAAGAATATGTTTTTATTTGAGCTAATTGTTTGTATTATGTATGTGTATATACATCTAACCCGATAGAATAGGGATATCGGAGAAATAGGGTTTTCCGATGAAAACTTTATGTCGTTTTGACTATTTTGTGTACAAAATATTTTATATCTTTAAGGCAGATTAAGCTGGTATCGACAACGTAGATTCATTGGAAAGACCTAGTTGCAGGCAATGTTTAAGGATAAAATCACTTTGGTACATATAGTAGATCATAAATAAATAATGTGAAATGATGTAAATTCATAGTCCAAATCTAATCCATAGTAAAGTCAGAATCGGAAAATTATGTATGGCTCTCGATAAGGTAACACGTCGATATTTAAGTATTTTTGGACTTTTTACTCATTAATTCAGATAAATACAGTAAAGTAGAATTCACGTTGAAAAGTAGTAATTTTGTATCTAGTCGGCCAGTGTTCACGAGTTTACGAGTTATTAAATAAGTGATCAAGATACAAAGTGAAATAAATATAGTATACAGTCCATTTGAAGAAAAGTTTTTTATTGAAGGGAATCCAGATACCGCACAACCTATATATTATATACGAAAAACATTGCAGGTCTTGAAGATTGAAAAGGAGGTATAAAATTCGAGTGTTCCTACAAAGACGGATACGTAGCCACTTGATTTGCTTGTGGAAGTGAGAAATATGGTCATATTTCTTAAGACCAAAAACAAAACTGATACATATGTTTGGCAGGCGCTCGAGTTTGTTTAATAGATCCTCTGCGCAACCATGTAACAGGCATATACATAATTAATAAGTTCTGAAGACATTTTAGTGAATGAAAGGAAAAATGCACCTTCCGATTATACCGTGCCTACTTAAAATTTTGCTAACTTTAATAATGGTTCTTTTGAATGTAAACTTTTTGATGAAACAGTAACAAGCCCCAACTAATTTAATGTATATAATAACAAAATATTTCAAAGTCAAAGCCATTTATTAGCCATTTAAAGATTGAACTACACGCATATACCTATCAATTGTGTGATACTTGCAATTATAAAACCGCATAAATTAAATGAGCACATTCCAGTGCCTACTAAATTACTGTTTGCTCTATTTATATTGCGTCAACCAAATCAAATCTGTAGCACAGAGAAGATAAATGAAGTTTTTTTTATAGGGAAGTCGAAATCTTATTTACCTTCTACGAATCAAACAAAAGACACAAATAAGTAAAGGTTTCCTGTGGTAAATAAATAAATAAAAAATATTGGAACAGGTAGGTAGGTACGTACATTAAAATTACAATAAAAGAATAACTATATCATAAATGGCCTCATGTTCCATATGTGTAAACTGTGAGTAAATAAACTTGTAGTTAGTGATGCAATGGAAGTTTAGCTCACTCCCGCCATGTGGTACTCACAAACAAATGTTCCTCATGTATATGCATGTACGTTGTTTAATGAGATGTGTGAAATCTAGGTAAAGATAATATTGCATGCGTGCAAGATATATTCCATTATGAATTTTGATTATTTTTTGTAGCCTAGTTTAGATTACATTGATGGATGATGAGGGAGTATCTACCATAAAAGAAATGTCACGCAGAAAATGTTTCTACACCATACATTGTATCGCCCACAATCCAGTTGTATTATAGCCTCCCACTCTTTCATATATACCTTTCATAAACAGTTCTGCACTAAAAGCCAGTATCCACAGGTTCTACTACTGACCGTTCAGTCAGACAGCGACTGTTTTTCACTGTCTGGCAGCTAAAATCGATCACAAGCATTTAAAATGTTGCAAACATAAAAATATCAGCAGACATTTGATGATATTGTCAGACCTGTCAGTTTACGTTTTCGGGTCAAGGATGTAGAATTTGTCTCATATTACTCAACACGTGCTTATGAGTCATCAAGTTCGGAATTCTCCTTTCACTTTAATTTCATAAAAATTCACTTTGGAAAGATTACGGGTCATAAACGTTTATCTTTTTCTCAGATAGCGAGGTAATGATTTCAAAATAATAAATTATAAGTGGATTACCAGTTTTTTTTTAATGTAGGTATTACAACGTGCCTATAAGTTTTTTTTTATGTATTAAGTACAATGTGCCTATAGATAATGTAAGATTCTTTAAAATTTATTCATTGAGGCCTCTAGAAGCAACAGTCTGACTTTAATACTGGTTCGGAAGGTTACTTTTGAGAACCGGCAATAATAACTGTCTGTTCAAAACAGTTTTCAATATTTGTGTGTGCTGGTGGCAAATAATTAAAAGCAATACTTAGTTTTGAACGACTAATTAAATAGCAAACCAGCCCCCACAGTCACAAGCGACACCTGCTTACGTTACCTACGTGAGCATGTGCGTGATACTAAAAACATAAGTAATTAAAAAGCTTCAAAGTCATGGTACCCTTTCTTGGATAGATACTTATTGCTATGTAACCTTGGAACCTTGAATATCCTTGGAAACTGATTTTGTTTACCTACGTTAATAATAACATAACATCTTTAAATGCGATAAATATCCATCGCAAACGTAATCTGACATTTAAATACTTTTTAATTCATACCTATACCAATGCCAATATTTCTCGATAAACCTACATAATGTACCCGCGCATTCTCTTTACTAGCATAGATGATGTTACAATTGTAGAATAACTTGTTACACTCGATATTACCATCAACTTGAGTATTGGATAAGCCTTCATGACATCAGCATTCATTGTCATATCCTAGGAGCGGATGGTGAAATCTCGTACCTGTGCTGTGATCTAGTTCCACTGCATTCTATGACTCATTAAGTATTGGTTATGCTATTATAATCGTCTTTACTTGTACAGTAAGTATACTTACATCAGTGTCAGTTTGTTTCTACTTTGGAGAGGTTTGTATTTTGACTTCAATCTCATGTATAATTTTCGCGATATCCAACACCTTGCTGGACATTGCCATTTTCTTAGATCTTTGCGATTTTTATACAGATAACTAGCAAATATTTTTGCGCTGGAGTTCGCAAAAGGCGAGGCCATAAAATAGTCTACTTTCTAAAACAAATTGATTCGACTTTCAACAAATTGCGGCGCAGCTAGTCGCTTCCCGCGGCTCTGCGCGTGCGCAACGAAACACGATGAGCTGACATTTGCGGCGGCCGACGCCGACAATCTCGGTCTTCCTATATCTTATCCACGAATGGCACTGCCTGGAACACTTTCTAGTTTAATCTGTTTATGTAATGCATCAAAACAAAATAAGATTTCACTGTTGCTTAGTTTTCAAAGCACAAGTATTCTTTTCCTTGTTTGACTTGCTTCTCAAGAGCCTCTTTACTCATTATTAAGCTTAAGCACTAGTTAGCCAGTTCTTGTCTAGAATGTGTGTACTTCGTTTTAAAAATTAACCTCCTAAGCCAGTCTTCATAACCTCATATCATAAATTTACACAAAAAAAAAACAAGCAATTGTACCTACTAATTTCACAATACGTTTAATTTGTAGCCGGTGTAAACCGATACGTGTATTGAGCAAAAATGTTTGTAACATAACCGCCTTACTTATGTAACGATGCATTTGTATATTTGTTGAACGCTGATGAGTGTCTGTTGTAAATAAACTATGTAATTTATTACCTACCTTATTACTTACCTACTACATTGTGCAGATGGCTGCATGCGCCTGCGCATGGTTCTTTATAAATGGTTTCAAGAAGTTGGAGGATCCTTAATTCAAGATTGACAAAATTTCCAGATTTTGTTGCCAGCATAATAGTAGGTTAATAGTATTTTTTATTCATTAAATTAATCAAAGTGTAAAAATCTAACAAGCGTTTAATAAATGTTTGACAAAAAACATTAGGACAAATCAATTTATACTGCACGAATAACTTTCAAATTCATTTTGACTATGCTGTAATTTACTGTATCAAAGCTGAAATTGAAACGTTTATATTTTTTGTTATAATACTTATTATTAAATGGAGTCGTAGGTATTACACAAAAATCCTTTGGTTTTTGATGTAATATAAAACTAAATATATTATAGATAAACCTAGTATTACCTATACATATATTTAGAATTAGGTATTGCAATAAAGCCGTGGGTAGCGTATCGATATATCGATAATAAGTCATAACTATTCGTACTTGCATTGTTTAATATCATCTAACTGTAACTAATGAGTAATTTAAAGACATAAAATTCTACATTTTAAATTTAATTTATAAAATCCTAGTGTGATAGTGTTTGTCTGCAAACTCCAGCGAAACGGCTCGACCGATTCTTATGATTTTTTTTGTGTATATTCGGTAGGTCTGAGAATCAGTCGTAGGCAATTTTTTTTTTATACCGCTACGCGGGTGAAACCGTATAGCAAACAGCTAGTATTATAATAAATTCTAAGAATACGACCACTAACAACAGCACCGTCAATTAAGTTAAATGATTGATTATCTCTATAAGACCTGTAGTTCATGTCTCTGAGTACGGCAGTTATTGATGCCCTAAGTATTAGATACCATTTTTGGTTTTCGGTAGTCATAACATTAATATAATAATAATATTCTGGGACATTATTCCTCTCACACGGCCATCTGACCCCAAACTAAGCAGATCTTGTACTATGGAAGCCAGATAACTGATATACTACATATACTACTTTTCTTTTGTAAATACATACATAATATAGATAATTACACCCAGATACAGGACAAACAGACATGTTCATGCACACAAATGTTTGTCCTGAGTGGGAATCGAACCGACGACCTGCGGCGTGGTAGATAGGGTATCTTACCAACCACGCCAACCTAATTCAAAAGGCCTTTTGAGTCTATTTGCTCGAATACTGCACTTGTAATTGCTTATTGAACAATGTTTATATCTCAATCATAAATTTTCATAGTATCTTACATAGATTTGACGAACATTGTCAAGTCATGTAGCGTGCTGCGTGTCTAAATATGACACAGTGGCTGGCTTCTGACGATTCTCAATAATTGAGATAAATTGGCCGATGTGTCAACGCTCCCAAACACTCGTGTTGCTGCAATTGGACTCGGACGTGGGTAAACTGTTGAGCAACAGCATTTTGAGAACAATTTTTTTAATAATACATAGGTACATAACATATGTATGACAACATTGTATTAACATCGACTTGCGTAAAATGAAGATTGATGTGTGAATTTCGACTAATGACTTAACGTTAACCAATCGCCAGTATTCGATCTTTCTCCGCTGTTCCTGGATTATCTAATCATTTGATTATTGTTCAGACAGTACGTAAGCTTGAAATAAGAGTAGAGTATCTCTCCAGTCTGCTTCCGTTGTCTAATTGCTAATTGATATATTGTAATTAATATTAGATACGTGAATTAACCATGAAACCGTGGATGGTTCGTAAGCGAGTCTTATTCAAAAGTGTTGTTACTATCGCTTTTGTTTCTATATGGCGTGCCGTGGAGTCGTGAACCCAACCTTTGCTTACCACGCGATAACAAATCTCACTTGTTGTCATGAACTATCTATGTCAGAGAGGGCATTCTCTCAGTTTTATGAAACTGTTGTAGTTCTTTGTAAAAATGTTTAATAAATATATATTTTCATTGAGGAACTATAGCATGGTGGACACCTACCGGTTTGTTCGGGCAGTTATACTTCGAGGCAACGGGTGACCACTTACCATAACGTAAACCAACTACCTCCTTATTAGCCTTCTGACATAAAAAAAAAATCATTCTATACAACCTAACTAATATTATAAATGCGAAAGTGAATTTGTTTGTTTGTTACCTTTTAACGCCTATACCGCTGTACCGATGGCGATGAAATTTGGTACGCAGATAGCTTATGGTACGGAGAAGGACATGGACTACCTTTTTCTTGGGAACGCGGGTAAAACGGCGAGGAATAGGTAGTTAGGTATATTCTTAGGATTTGTTATGCCCCAATAGTGTCTAGTTTTATTGCATTCATTAACTGACCATTTATTTAAATGTCTATCAACAATTGATCTAATTGACCTAGAAATTGCTCGTTTACCAATGACCATGACCGACAGCCACATGATCGAAGATAACGCCACGCACCGCCGTCCACGAGACTTTATCATCTATTTTAATTTTACAATAGTAATTAGAGTAGCATTGTATTGTTGATACTGACACGATAAATAAATCAAAGTAAATATCTCAAAAATGACAAGCGTGAATCGGACTACATAAAAAAACAATTTTGAGAGTTATCTATTTAAAAACTAAGTCACATTAAATTTATAAAAATCGTAGTGAAAGTTAAATATTTATAAACGAATCATTGAAATATTATAAAAAAACATCGCGTCTTTATTTTGCAACGGATTAAACTGATAACAAATTATCTATTCACCAGCTAAACTTATTTGTGTTATGGCAGGTTTAGATCAATAAATTATAGAACGATAATGATAAATATGTTACGAAATAGTTCATTTTATCAAACGTGATAATGAATTAATCCGGTTTCACAAGGGTAACTTAATGTATTTGTAGCACGTAACGTGCTTAGATTAATTAGTAAGGAAATTTGGGAATAGGTACCACTTCACTAAACCATAGTAAAAAATGGAAATTCAATAATTATGAAATTGAACAAAACTGATTATTAAAGATTGTCACCTAATAAGTCCATATTTAAAGTTAGACAATTAGTCAATCGATACATGGAGCTCGAAGTTGCGAGATAACACCTACCTACCTATTTCTTTCTTATAATGTAATCTCTCTTGTATTTATACTGCACATTTAAATTTGAATTGAAATGCTAAAACCGAAACAGCTGATATATCTGACTTATATTGCCTCTGATGGACACTGCGTACAACAAAAATCTAGGGAGCAAAACTTGTTACGAAATGTTCTATTTATTTGACATTATAGTCAATTGCAGAACAGATTCGATCGAGCGGTCGCGTTAAATCATCGGCACGCCGATTAGCTTGCACGAACATTCCCACAAGTGATGAACCAGTCATTTCCTCTATAACATACCTATGCAGAATGCAAATGTATTAAGTAATGTCTACTTGTGTTGTATGAGAAATCAATACTGGCTTATTTGTGCAGAGAATTGACTGAATCATCATTTTCCCTTAATGACTGTGGTTAGTGATCATTGAATTGTATATAACATACCTAAATCACCAATGACGTCAGCAAATGATTGTGAGAAAGCACGAACAATTCGCTTTCTTTCATCTCCATTTATAACCCGCAGTTCATCATTCCGATCAAGCGCATTTCCATATCAAAAGCCTCCTTGATTGATTGTCAGTGACTAGTGGCAGTAGTGGCACATCGCCAATCAAAACACTTTCTCCGCAAATTACACTCGATAATATTGGCGATAGGTTACTTTGTTAATTTCATCTGCCATAGACGAAATCGAAAGAAAAGAGATTGAAATTAGATTGGGACAGACAGCGGCGCGCGGAAATTGCAACGCGTTTGGGTTGGGTCGGTCGAATCACCTCAGTACGTTCTGCGCCGCCACACTGGCCACGTCTCACATCTATCATCGTTCACAACAATGAATTAACTCTAATATGTCTGCATACAGACACAGTTAACGACTTAGTCAGTGACCTTTAAGCTGTAGAGTGTTTAATGGAAAATGACTGAGGATCAAGAGCAGTGTGACTTGCTCAACTCATGGGAGCTGAACGGTCTCAACTCTTTAGACCTTTGGGACTATACGGTGGAGTTGGAGTGCCTGCAAGGAAACGAAGGTTAGTGATGCAAGGTTGTGTGAGAGGCATTGTCGTGCTGCTGTTGCCCTATGTCACGCTCACGAAGCGATTCGAAACACAAAGAATAAATGAAACCAAACAGATTCGAACCATGGAATAATTGTTTGAATAATGTCGGTTACGCTAGCGTTCTCTATTGAAGGTACCGCTTTGGGTATTTCTTTTTTTATTGTCTGTCTAGCGAAGATTGGTAGAGTTCCGGTCTGGGCTAATTGAACTGAAAAGATTTTTAGATTAGATTTTAGATTATGTACCTAGTTACATATTTTGTAATTGGAATCCAGTATTTGTACTCATTAAAGCCTGGTAGGTATGGCGGTTAATTTGAAATGTTCCGGCGTGATGTCAAATTATGGAAATTTCCCTCAAATTAATTTATAATTAGAATGAAAGTCGTATGTGTGGTTAGGATAAGTGCATTCTTATCTATGGATTTGCAATGACGAAGCTGTTTATAATAGGTACAGATAGAGCTAATTATCAACTTTTATCGAAACCTAATATTCGGTTGGGACTCTGATAAAACTTTTTTCACATTTAAAAAGTAATAACTATACCTACATTGTATGACTTGACTAATGAAGTTAACAAATTGATAATTCTGGGACATTCTGTGGCCTTTATTCCTCACACACGGCCATCTGACCCCAAACTAAGCAGAGCTTGTGCTTTGGAAGCCAGACTACTATACAGTAACTGATATACTACTTACACTACTTTTCTTTTGTAAATACATACTTATATAGATAATTGCATAATGCTATTAAAGTAGGTATATCTATTGGTAGTGAAGCAAATTATGATAACACAATATCCAAAAAATTTATAACTCTGGTTTTTATTTGAACTATGAATGGACTTGTGCAAGATCACAATCTCCCACGGTAGATGGACCTGAGGGATGATGCGGCCGAAGGTGGAAAGTAGTACCTATCCAAACCCTGGATGAGATTATGCAGACAAACTATCTGGCTCTGATTATGTAAGGTAACCAACCCAAATATGTCATAACAAAGTAGGTAGGTACCTACCATTCCTAATATTAGTTACCTCTAGGTAACATTTAAATATTATAATGACGCATTTTAATATTTTATTTGATCGTATATTATTTTTATTGAAGGCTATTTACCGGGTATTTTACCTACAAATATCAACAAGAAAAACATAAGTACATATATTAAGTCAAGTCAAAGTCAAGTCAAAGCGAAGTCCTCGAAGCTGCCGCCGCCGCTGCTATGGGCAAAGTTCCCATCCCAGCAGACTAGCAGCGTTTCCTTTTTAGGGTTCCGTAGTCATCAAGGAACCCTTATAGTTACGCCATGTCCATCTGTCTGTCTGTCTGTCCGCCCACAGCTTAGATTCTTAGTACTAGAAAGCTGTAATTTGGAATTTTCACGCCGACAAAATGGTAAAATACCTCGAAAAAAAATTTTAAGGTAATGTTTTTATTTTTTTTCATCTACCCCATAGTGTGGGGTATCGTTGGATAGGTCTTTAAAAAATATTGTGGGTTTGTGACATCAATTTTTCGATTCAGGGATCTGTTTGTGAAATATTGAGCATTAAAGTGCTAATTTTTGTTAGAGTCAAGATAAGTGTCCCCACCCCCCTGCCAGCTAAATGGTTGTTTTTGGATACGTGAAAAAATTCACGGTAGTAATGTATATAACGAAGTTAATGGAAAACTATCACAGCTAAGTAGACTTTACAAGTTTACGAGTAATAGTCCACCAACTTATAAAACCGTTTTTAGACATTATTAAGCCGCCGCGCGCCGCGCGTTAAATGTTAACCACAAAAACACATGAAACTGCAATTCTTAGTCCACATTATTGTGATGGGCAATTTCGGAACCCTACATTGCGCGTGGCCCGACACGCACTTAGCTGTTTTTTTTAGTGTTAGTTTTTGTTTTTATTTAGGTTAGTAAGTAGGTACCTTACCAGCATAAAATACCCAACCAAAAATGACAAAATTAAAAGCTCGAACTTTACACCTAAGGACGGGCCGGTTGGCGTGGTTGGTAAGATACCCTATCTATCACGCCGCAGGTCGTGGGTTCGATTCCCACTCAGAACAAACATTTGTGTGCATGAACATGTCTGTTTGTCCTGTGTCTGGTTGTGATTATCTATATATGTATGTATTTACAAAATAAAAGAAAAAGTAGTATATGTAGTATATCAGTTATCTGGCTTCCATAGTACAAGCTCTGCTTAGTTTGGGGTCAGATGGCCGTGTGTGAGGAATAATGTCCCAGAATATTTAATTAATCGTTTTATAAATTGGGGTCAAATGCAATTAGATTTAATTGTGGTAAGTAGGTACGTTACCACACAAGTCACAACAGGTCATTCATTGTATGCATATTAACGTGATGATATATTAAAATACAGAAGTATCTACTTATTATTAACTAACAGATAACTCATGCAAATTCCTGAGTTGAGAAATTGTGAAGTTCTTCTAATGGTAATTTGCAGAGGTATCTAACAATTAAATTAGGCTCTTAGCTACATTTGTGAGGCAGAATGACTTAAGCGCAAAATGTCATGTTAAAAATAAACATATTCGCAGAATGTCCTATTCTCAAAAATTCCGTTTCGCAAAATGTCGAGTTCGTATTATGTTCGATTCGCAAAACGTCCTATTCGCTAAATGTCCGGTTCTTTAATATGCTTAGGCGCTAGTTTTTTAACAATGCGCGGGCGCAGACTTATCGAGAAATGAATACCTCAATGAATGATATGGGATAGGATAAAAAAAAAACAATTAAAAGACCAAACTTTCTAAGTATTCAATCTGAATAAACAGATCTGCGATTTTTAAACTATTTTCAGGTTGTACCATTGTACCAACTTAGGTACCTACGGTAGGTGTCTAACCTGGTACAATGCATAAAGACATTACTTTTCCCATCGCAAAACGAATCATTAGATCAGCCGTAGTGATCTGAATATCGTGCGAGAAAGCTTTACATATAATAAGTTGATAGCTCCGAGAGATAGAAATCCGGAGAGAGCTGTATTGTATACCATGATGATTGTTTACTTATTTAAAATGTTTATTTTTCAAATGGACAATGTAATTACATATCTAATGACAAGTTATACAAGATAACATTAAGTTTTTTTGGTATTTATATATTTTTTAAGCCAGTTGATTAATTGTAAGGGATCCGAATATGAATTTTATTCGGAGGTTTCATAGTAAATGTCTAATAAGTATTTATTTTACATAGATCAACTACTAAGTAAGCAGGTAGGTACCTACACTCGAGGTATGTAAGTACGTAGGAAATCTAAAAATAACAATAATAATAATGTGGGTGCTGTACTCAAAGTATTTAACAAAATGATATTTAGTAACTCAAAGTATTTATCTATATTATTTATTTTATATTTTATTTTGACAGATATTTTGTGACTTTTATCCACAGAGGTTGTGATTTCCATATTTTGGTTGAGTATAATAACACTGTAACGTATAGGTACCTACTTTGTAATTGGTAGGTTCACATAGTTTTAAACGCAAACAACTACCTATAAATTATTTCCGCAAAGCAACTGGTTATTTTCGTAAACGTACAGGGCAAAAAAAATTATTCTTCATACAGTACATAAAAACTGACGCTATAATGTTTTGTAATAGCAAATTAATGGCAGCAATATTATTTTAAGCAATTAAACCGAATGAAGTACCTACATTGACATACGAATATTATTCATTAGATTCTTTGAGTTCTAGCTGGATAGATGACAACTCTGGTTACTAAATAATACGCTTTATTCTTCTAGCATCGTACGTGCACAACTAAACATGTTGATATTTGAAGTTTTCTACCTCTTTGTTAGTTGCGCGCTTGGTGTGAACTCAAAAAAGAGTTTGACAAGAATACACTATCTCATTATTTTTCTTGAAAAGATAAATATTATTACAGAGCTATTTTTAATAACTAAAAAGTTCGGTAAAATTTCAGAATTTTACCAAAAGTTTACCAAATTTATTACGCGCTTTCTGTACCTATTGGTCACATAGTAGGTATGTACATACCTACTTTCAACTAAGCCAAATTATTAAAAATAGCCCTGTATACATACATCCACATGTTCAAGTCATGACCATTACCTAAATTATAGTGCGTTTCTACGAGGCATATTATTTTCATACATTCGTGACGGACAGCCAACACTTTGGTACGCCGCATTTAACTTAGCGCAACAATGTCTGCATACCGCACCATGCATACGATAAAATACATGAACGTTGAAACAATACTACGTAATTTTATTATGTAGGCGGATTGTCTTGCGTGTGCGTGCTACAACGAAATAATTAACAATTCAAGAGCAAATGCTTGATTTCTGGAGCGAGAATGTTTCCTTTCCTCCGTTATGTACAACTTATCTCGTTTATAAACAACACATTACATGCATTATTATCAGAGAATGTAAGCGGAACATATCTTGGCTTGCGACTGATGTGACTAAGTATCTATAGCTAAACATTTTAAGCCGCAGCAACACCTTTCTATTATGTCTGGCCTTTGGAACCTTTCATTTGTACGTTTTCATAAATCACAATTTCTTTAATACGTCCATCAACTTTCATCTATGTGTATATTATACTATTCATTGACCCCAATTTTTAAGCACACATATCTTAGCATTTTGTTTTCTGCTACAAGGTTAGCAGGTTCGATATCCCTCGCCTTTCACGTAGTTGTCGACACCAGCGTTATGCTATGCTGGTTCTGTTTCAGTTGTGATAGCAATAGTGGGAATGAGCCGGCAATGTGTCAAACGTCATTTTGTATGTACGATGCGGTTGCTATGTGGGTAGGCCGGCGTTGCGGTGGCAGGTGGTCAATTACCCGTGCTTAGGTACAGTCGGTTGTCGCAATGCAGTCAAGTGACGGACCCGCTATCATGTATTACCTACGTATTACGTTACAATAATTAGCTTTAGACTTTTTGTCGGCACCTTAGAAGGTATCACGCTTATTATAAAATCAAACTAAAAAGTGGTAGGTAATGGTTTTACCAAGTAAGCTGTTAACAAGCTCTTCAAATTACAACGTTTTATAATTTACTAGCTTTTCGCCCGCGGCTTCGCTCGCGCAGACTTTATAAAATGTCTATAAGTTTTTCCCCGCTAGCCAATTTTCGACGAAACAACTGTCAACACTGAAATAGTTTCAATTTGACAGCACAATCCCCACCTGAAAAAAGTTTTTATTTGACAGCAAAATCCCCATTAACATAATGATCCGCCATTTATTGTTACAAAAAATGATAAATGAAGAACCGCTCGACCGATTTTGTGCAAACTTCACATAAACCATCTACTAAATAGTCCAAACTAAGCCTAAAAATTTGGTTTGGATAGGTGAGCCCGTTCTTGAGTTATAAAATTACAACAAAAAGTGGCATTGATTTTTATATATATAGATTTCAACTGAAAAAACAAAAAAAATCCCCACTTTGTCTGTTGTGTAGATATGTATATAATGTAATGTAATGTAGGTACTAACTACCTATTATTTCTTCTTTTACAGATTTGCAGTTAGCAGCGGAACTCGGAAAAACTCTACTAGAAAGGAACAAGGAACTCGAAACCGGCTTGCGTCAACATCAGAATGTCATCGAAGATCAAGCACAGGAAATTGAAGTGAGTTAAAAATAAATAAAAATACGGAAACAACATTAGCGTAAATTCACGTATTAATATCGTGGTCATGTAAAGTTAACAAGATTTTAAAATAAATATCTACTTATAACGTTAAACATATTGTTAACATTGTTAAATTTCAGTACTTAACAAAACAAACTGTCGCCTTACGCGAGGTGAACGACTCAAGACTGAGAATCTACGAGCAACTCGAAGTCAGCATCCAGGATTTGGAGCGCGCCAACCACAGATTAGCCGTCGACCATGCCGCCGACAAGAAACACATTAAATCGTGAGTTTATTAGCCACCAGAATTGCATTATTTTCAAAGAACTTTCATCCTTACGACATCGAATCTTGAACTCCCAATCTTGTCCATGCATAAAATACCTATGTATGTATGTGAGCGGACTTTTTCTCATTCATTGTTATTTATGTAAAACGTCTCTCGTAATCTATACTAAGCGTTTTTGCCATACCTTCTAATTGTTCACGTGGAAAATCTAAGAACATTAAGTAGTAAGATTTTTTTTTTACCCAATATAGTACTAGTTTGTTAATTAAGAAGGTACTTACTTACCTAAGATTCTCATTTTTAAACAACTGTATTTAATCTTTATAAATAGCTGGTTTACCAATTACAATCATTATTTCAGATTGTGCGCAAACATCGAGACGCTGGAAAGCAAATGCGAGGAGCTCCAAAAGACTGTCGACGACCTGAACGCCCAGTTAGAAATCTCCAGGCGTAGGGTAGAACGAAAACCAGCTGAAGAGAAACCCAAAGAAAAGGAAAAGGTTAATGAGCTCACAACTCCAAATGCCAAGAAGTCTGACGTAACAAATACGCCAGTTAAGACTATAGCACCTCTTCCAGAACTGACTAAAGATGATGAGGACTTACTCAGGCTAAGCGATGAGTTGAGAGAAAGTAAAGTTGCCTTTGCCCAGGAGCAGAGAAGGGTTACTGAGCTAGAGGAACAGCTAGCGTCAATGGTACAAGAGAATAATAGAATCCAAGAGCAATTGAGAAATTGGCATCACAGGGATGACGAACCTAAATCTATGCACGAAGAATTCTCGATTCTTGAAGAAGTCAGGTAGGTTACTGTTCTAAACTATTTTAACGGGTAATGGAAAAAAAGGGAGGAAACTCAACGGAACGCATAAGCTGAAAATAATCGGTAACTAAGATACATGTATCTCTGATATAGAATTGTAGCTTGTAATATCAAAAATAAGCGTGGCGAGAACAGAGATTCGTACATATTTTACTAAGAAAATTTGTTATACGAGTAAGTTGGTTACCGTTTAAAATAATCCAAAAAAAAAATCCTGTTTAATAATAGTAGTTTTTGGTCTCGTTTTGAGAGTCATCAATTTTTACATAAAATTGCATATTTTTATTCAGGGAATTGAGTTATGAATGAGCAAATGTAACGTCTTTCCAATTTTCCTGCCATCATTCTTTACGAATCCTTTTACGTTTCCAGACAGGGTCAACTGTGCATCAGGTGTCTAAGGGGCGTCGAGAGAGATGACATGTCTTCAATGCTCGATGGAGATGACGACGACAGAAGCGCTATCAGTTCACTAATACTCACACCATCTGGCCAAGACAGTCCAAGAGAGGACCTGGTCAACCACAAAATGATCAAATTCGATGTAAGTGCCGTTCAGATATATTGCATGTCAAAATATAACCTAATACAAGCTTAGTTGTCTTTTGTGAATAGAAAAATCTGTCTGGATTAACAAAGTTTATGTCTATTTTGTCTTGTTTCTCTCTACGTGTAACACAATTAATGCACAATGACCGCGATTATGAACAAAATTATTAACCTTAATTAACACTTGCTGAACTAATATAATCTGTATTGAATACCTACTGTGAAATTTTGTATTCACGAATCGTGTCAAGGAATCTTGGATGTCTTTTGTATTGTAAACAAGTCATGTTCAACTTTCACAACCATTTGAGATCATGTCGATGCCGGTCGTAAATAAAACATGGCATTGGATTTCCCGCACAACATCTCATGTAAACATTTCGCTCGTTTCTAGGCGACAAAGCTTTTCCAACTGCCCCTGATGTTGTTGATCACGCTTTGCATATGCATTATGAAGCGCATTTGCAGTAGTTTTCTTTGGATATATCGTATGTAGTCGAAGGTACGTCCATTACCGACACGTTTTTATATGTACTAAGCGCGACGCACGCTAAAAGTCAATGGTGAAGGTTATCCGGCCATTTTTCATAATTTAGAATCACTCGACAATTTATAATTATTTGCATGTTCTGGCAGTTGTTCGCTATGTTACCTACCTACTACATATAATAAGTAGGTAACCTTGCAAAACAATCTAACTGCTCTTACAATTATAACGTATGTTTGTCCAAAGAGGCACTTTACTAACGAGTGATTCAGGTGAGTTTTATATTATGTGGAGTAATGGGTGTATTTTTGACTAATAATTACCAAGATCCATTCATATCTTATACACATCCAAACATTTCCATGTCATATCTACCTACTATTCTTACTGTTAAACAATCTATCTGACTCAGTGAACTGACCCTTTTCCTTTTCAGTAACGACTGATTACAACTTCAACATAACTACATATAAATTTAAACAACCATCAAAGTAACGCATAACTTTAACAGTTTTGGACACCAAATTTTTTAATTTTCATATTATGAGATTTTAAATATTGATGGTAAAATATTTTTTATTAAATTACAGAATGCCAAGGAAAAACTGCTACAAGGTATTTGGGCGAACAAAGAAGATGGCCACGACAACCCCTACAGAGAGTTAGTACAAAAGTACGAAGCTCTCTTGGAAGTACAACTGTCACAGGTCAAAAACATAAGAAAGAACAAACCAAACACTTTGCCCAGTGTACAAAATCCATCCGGGCCATTGTCCCTTCAAGACGAACTCCAAACCTCTGGAGACTTCAGCCAGTTCAGTGTCAAAGATACAGACGAAGAGAGCGGGCACGGTGAAGAGGCCCAGAAAGAGAACCAACAGAAGAAGGCCGAACCTACGTCTCGAAAGAAAATTATCCAAACTCCCGATTTCTCAGAAGCAGAAACATCAAGTTCTGGATTTTCTGATGAGACGAGCAACAAAGCCACACAGACAGAACGCGAACGTCCCGGCTCCTTCTTATGCACAATTGCTGACGGCGAAGACTACAGGTTCAGCATCTATGATGACGTCAGCCCCATGGACAGTCGATTCCGCAATAGACCAGAGTATCGAGAACTATTCAAAGAAATATTTACAATCCTCAAAAAAGCAGCCGAAAATAAGGACGATGGTGAACAACTGCCGCTCCTTGATGACACTACAGCTGGCAAGGTGCCACCCGTCACCCCAGCCACAGAGGAACCCCCCGGTAACTTCACTGATGAAACCCAGAGCGTGTTGTCGTCTGTAATGTCTGAACAATCGATTCCAGTATCCGATATAACCCTTCCAGAAACACCAACTTTGAAAGAAAAGGAGAAACCTGCCTTCGAGGCAGTAAAGAAGCTGGAAGTTAGCAACAACAAGGAAAACAAGCCAGTGGAGGAAAGCACCACGGAGAAACCTAAAGTACAAGAAAAGCAACAAAAAGTACAGGAGAGGGAAAGAGAGAAGGAGGTGGAAAAAGAGAAGGAAAAGGAAAAGGAAAAGGAAAAAGAAAAAGAGAGGGAAAAAGATCGCCTGTTGACACCGTTGGTGCGTCAGCCACTGGAGTACATAGCGGCCACTAGAAAGAAATCCAGACATCGCAATCGCAAACACAGCCAGGACAGACAAGGGGCTGATTCGCCTGTGTTTCCATCACCGCCTAAAATAACCTACCAGAAATCATCGAATAAGAAGCGAAGGGACTACAGGCCGATCGAAGTGAGTCCCCTTGTGAGGGCAGCAGAGAACGAATGGAATGGCTCCACGCTTCAATTCTATAATAGGAATTTGAATTCGCCCACACCGAGCTCGAGCGGGCGAACCGGAAAAATTTACCAGGGCTGGAACTCTGAGACAGACTCCTGGGATATCAAGCAGAGCACTGCGTCCCAGGAGATACACAAACTGAGGAAACTGGAGCTTTCGTACGCCGAAGTACTGAGAAATGCTGATAAAACGAAGACTAGGCGCAAGAAGCACCAGTAAACTCACATGTTTTTAATTTATCGACCCCTCTTACTTGTCAGTAAGAGTCGAGTGATTCAACAGCCATTTGTCTTTGCCAACTGGACATGTAATTTAGTTTAGGAGTATTTGTGATCTGCTAGAATTACTTTTTAATTTGTACCTATATTCACAATATAAAATTGCCATAATACGAACCGGTATAGTAGTATACCACAATATTATATGTTTACATTGAAAACAGTCCACAGAATTTTTTAATTTATTCCATGCATGTAATAATATTATCCTTCCCTCCGATATCGAACCTACAATGTTTCTTACAAATAATCTTGCATTTATTGTAAAACAGAGCACCTATGTACGTCTCAAGAAGCCTTAGTTGAGTACTTATTTTATTTAAGTTCAATTTGGCATTTTCAATTGAATGAGTTTTACTTCATAACTATTCTGTTATAATTTTAGTCACTATTTTAATTATATATTATGTATTTGAATTTTAATTTGTAAATATTCATTTTATTATGTTAAATAATTCTATATTTTTTATAATTGCCATTGATATTTTGGAGTACTCGCGGTTCTGAACGGAATTGTATGCTATAACTATTTAATGAAGAGAGAGGTTGAAGGTATAAATAAAAAAATTGCATTAATATAATTAAGTTTTTCATTTCATACGTACTCATATAAATATAAATAAATAATGAAACTCTATATGTATATTACAAGTATATAATTTAGGGTTACTTTTTACATATATATTTATACATACATGTATATGGTGTGAGGTGTTCAATTAGTCTACTTATTCTGCGCTTCAAGTTCTCTCTCAACGATCTTGCGGTACTCGTCGAACCCACCCTCTATACTGGCTACGGAACCGCCGCCACATACCCACAGCTCCTTGCAGACCATTCGTATTAACCGCTCGTCGTGAGATACCAAAATAACTCCACCCTAAAATACACATTAAATAATAATAAAGCAAATCATAGGGATTATCGGGCCTACCCACCTAAGAAGAGAATCCTATATGAATGTGTAGTAAAAAATACGGTTTTCCGATGTAATAAAAAAAATACAATCGAATTGAGAACCTCCTCCTTTTTTTAAGTCGGTTAAAAAGTACTGGATATCTCATTTCACAACATCCAAAAAATATATCATCAATGTAAATCAGAAATGTCCATGGGCACAGAATAGGTAGAACCGTACAGAAGGCTCACTCCCTAATTAAACTGTATAAAACCAAATAAGTACTATTTTACAGAATACCGAATACAGATTTTTTTGAAGGCATCTATAATAATTGTAATTGTTTAGTTTTTCGCCACACTATCTTGAAGACTTAGCAATAATACTCACTGTATACTTATTGATTCCCTTCCCTAACGCCTCGATAGTTTCAATGTCCAAGTGATTCGTAGGCTCGTCAAGTACTAAGAAGTTAGGGTTGCCCATGCACATCCTAGCGAAGGCTACCCTCGATTTCTGACCTCCAGAGAGACTTGCTATTGTTTGTAACGCGAGGTCACCACTCACACCGAAACTTCCTAACTGTCTTCTGTATTCTTCTATCGTTTTGCCTGAAATAACGGTGTTTTAGTTAATGGATGCTCCTATCCATATTTTTTAAGGATTATTTATCGCCAATGTTATGCCAATATTTTCAAGCTGTCAATGATGATAATGATAAATTGATAATAAATCAATTTAAAAAAAAATACGAATTGAATATTTATTTTTTTCATCGGTTAAAAATACAATAGTCACTGTATTATATCGAACTCAACCCACATCAAATTCACTATCAATTAAAAAATATTTCTTACTCATCATTCATTATTCTTTGACATAAAAATTTATTACTCACAGCAATTCGTAGAAATTGTTAAAGCAATTAATAATTACAATAGTTATAATAATTCAAGGCATTTCATAGATGTCATTGAAAGATGCGATTTAATTCAAATACACGCAAAACTATTAAATATATCCTGAGAATGTTATCCGACCGGTGTGTATAGTATCAAAAATATTTTATTGATTTTTCCTAACTAATCCTACTTCCTACTATCCTACTAAATCACACAATCCTAATTAATATTATAAATGCGAAAGTGACTTTGTTTATTTGTTTGTTTGTTACCTTTTCACGCTTAAACCGCTGAACCGATCGCGTTGAAATTTGGTATGCATATAGCCTATGGTATGAAAAAAAACATAGGCTACTTTTTATCCCGGGAAAACATAAGATCCCTGGGGAACGCGGGTGAAACCGCGGGGCGGAATCTAGTTATATTATAAATGCGAATGTTTGTGAGTGTGTATGTTTGTTACTTCTTCACGCTCTAACGGCTGGACCAATTTTTATGAAATTTGGTATGGAGGTAGCTAACACCCTGGATTAACATATAGGATACTTTAATCCCTCGGGAACGCAGGTGAAACCGCGGGGTGGAAGCTATATTAATATTCAGGATCAGATAGCCAGATGAATAGCGGGAAGAATATTCCCAGGATATTTCTTATTGTGTATTATAATAGTCACCTGGATAACTGCTCTGCAGTAATTCAACTGAGTTGACGTTCATTTCCAACTGGTCGACGTGATGCTGCGAGAAGTATCCGAACTTGAGGCCTCTGTGAACACTTCGGATGCCGCTCGTAGGTGATAATATGCCCATTATTATTTTTAGTAACGTCGTTTTGCCCGCACCGTTGTCACCCACCTAAAAAAAAGTGTAACAATATAAAATCTAGTTAGTTCAAAATTGAAAATATTTTATTTATTCAAATACCTAGTAGGTCTATGGCACACAGGCACTTATGAATAGTCTGACTCTAATTCCACTTCGGAAAGTTCCATTTGCTAAGAGCCGTCAATAAACTCAGTAATTACTCACGATATCAGTCAGACAGTAAGATATTTTTGTAAGGAAAGAACAATAATAATATATAAGTATGTTTACCCCATTTTATATTCAGATTCTCTACTGGTTTCATGAACAATAATATTAGTATATTAATAATTAATTATTCTACTGAAAAAAGGCGACAAGAAACTATACAATTACTTTATTTACATTGCAATCTATTAAAACAATTTATTAGTCAACCATCAACGCCCATTGTTAACATTTTCCCACACACCATGACGTGGCATGGCTTCACGGTTATTGTACTTATTTCGAATGAGTATTGCAGTCATCCATCTATCTACATATATGAAATAAGAAGTCCTGACTGACTAACGGAGCCTAAACCGCTAAACCTAGAAATACGAAAATTAGAGGGTTTGTTCATTGTGTAAGGGTAGGTGTGAACAAACAAAGGATTTTGGTGGAAAGTAAGTAAATAATATAGCATAGAAGTTAAAATTGTGAGACTAACATCTTAGTAGTAATATGGAATATCCATCATAAGTATATGAAGTAGAAGTCTCAATGGATATCGGAACTTACTGTTGTATTCAAGAGCTGTCAATCAAGGGAAAGTGTTTTAGGCGATTATTATCGCCACTACGATTACATCACACACAACACTACCATTAAATTGAATACCGTGGCGACGGTCGTGGGTCGAATCCTTTGATGAGCTTGCACTTTCGGTGAAGGAAAAAATCTTCGGAACAAAATTATGACTGACGACGGACAGACGGACACGCGAGTGACAGCAATAGGACTCCGTCTGGACCCTTCGGGTACGAAACCCTAAAATTACATGTTTAAAAAACTTACGATACATATCCTAGATTCTAACGTCGCTCCCAAGTTGACGTCGGTAAATATAACCCTATCCTTAGAGTAATAGAATCCAACTTCGTTTAACTGTAGTATGGGTGGTGAGAGAGGTTCTGTTTCTGGGAATCTGAGGACTACATCCACCTCCTTTTCAACTGGTTTCAATTCTGGGCTGTGGAAAAAGATATAATTATATGTATATGTAAGCTAAGTGTTCTATTATACCCTACAGTGAATTTAACGTCTAGCAATCTGCATTGCGCCTATCAAGGGTTGTAATCGTTTAGTGTGACCAGGCGATTATTCCGTAAATTTATATGTAGTATGTCTTATGACATCAAAAATCTTTAAACTAATATCGAAATTACCTTGCCTGATGAGTAAATATTCTAAACATAAAATTTTATATCTGTCATGCATTCGGTATGGTAACCATAGAGCCTTTATTTCATTTTTGTAAAAGATAAATATTTTGAATTTTGAACATCAATTTTATTTATTTTTATTTATCTATAAAAAGTAGGTATTACTGGTCCAGTGCAGTTTGGAGAACTTCACATCACAAAGGTACTTGAATCTTCTCCGGCAATAAGTTTCTCACGATATTTTATCTCACCAAAAAGCCAGTAGTGAATCTTTATTACTATAATCAAGCCAATGAGTTTGTACGTTTAAACGCGCTAAATAAATATATTTTTGCGCTACTTTTTGCTACTTTGCTACTTTTTTTCCCAGGACCTACACGATGAGCTCCCTAAAAATGAAAGAAATTAAATGTAAAACAATACTGACAGTTTATCAAGCATCTTGATCTTGCTCTGCACGGAGGAGGCGCGGTTGGCGTTGTAGCGGAACCGGTCGATGAACTCCTGCGTGTGCGCGCGGTGCTGCTGCTGCGCCTCGTACTCGCGCTGCTGGTTCTTGTGCTTCTCCGTCTTCGTCTTGTGGAACTGCTCGTAGTTACCCCTGGACAAGTCAACTTTTTTTATAATTATATTTATTTTTATGGAATTCGCCACAAATAACCTAGTTACCTAATAATTTGCACGGTGGTAGGGTACTTTGTAGTACCCGTCTGGCTGGCTACCACCCTCAAGTTGAAAATCTGTCGCCAAACACCTATTCGTGTGTTCCGGCAGCTGCACTTGAGAGCCAGTTCGTTCTAGGCTTTGTGTGCTTACCGCCTTCGACCACATCATCACTTACCATAGTGAGATTGTGGTCATATACAAAGTAAAAAAAAAAAACAGACTATTCATTGACATCTTGTAAATATGAATCGTGGGAATATGAATGTTGACTCAAATCAGCTCTTACTAATACATCAAAAGCTCTACTCTTTGTGGTAACAAAAATATATCATAAAAAATTTGAATTTTACACAATGTTCCCATGTATATTTGTTCTGTACACTGGTTAGTGTTAGTTAGATTAGATTTTTTACTTTATATAAGCATGTATTTGACCACAATCTCACTATGGTAAGTGATGATGTGGCCGAAGGTGGTAAGCACACAAAGCCTAGAAGGATACAGACAACATCCCTAGGTCGTTACCTTTTCTTACGACGATATCTTACAACACGAAGAGCAGTTGCAAGAAGCAATTACAGTTAATTAATTACAATAAATTCGTCTCGAGACCAATTAAAGAAATAGATAGTTTTTTGTATCATATTTGAGCAGAAAAATAAAATCTAGTGTTATTAAGATGAAACCAAGTAGTTACCTATATGTGTCTATCCTCTGTGTATGTAAATGCATTATATCAGTAGGTACCGTGTCCAAGAAGTTTCTGTCGTGAGATACTACTAGTAGTGTCGTCGGCCAGTTCTGTAAGTAGTTCTCTAACCAAATGATCGCTTTTATGTCCAACATGTTCGTGGGCTCGTCGAGAAGTAGCAGGTCGGGTCTGAAATATAGAGGGACATTTTCTTGTGATCATACTGTGGCAAAGGGAGAGTTATTCTCACTATCGGCAGTCTTTGACAAAATAATTACATCAATTGAACCTGAACAAATTAAATAAGGTGACAGTTCGCCCTTAATTGCGATTCCCAACTGGTATGACAACAAATTAATATGGATAATCTATAGAATCATTTGTCAAGTAAATACTGCCCTGTAAATACGTACTTTGAGAATAAAGCCCTGGCAAGCGCGAGCCTCATCCTCCAACCTCCAGAGAACGTCCTCGTGGCTCTGTTCTGCATCTCTGTTGTGAAACCCAAACCGCTGAGTATGATGGAAGCCCGCGCGGGCGCTTTGTCAGCTTCAATGTTCTCCAATTGCACATATATTTCGCTAAGCTCTGACGAGAGATTCGTGTCCGTTGAACTGAAAATGTTAAGAGTTGTTAAACATTAGGGAGACAAAACAGCCCGAATGATACATGCTTTACTTGATAATTTGTGTTAAAAATATTAAAATACAAGGTTGGGGATACCGCCTCCGCCAGTCTCGTATAGTTTGTACAGACGGCGGTTAGAAACTACTGCAATGGTTTTCAATATCCCATTAGATAGAAGCAGATATCAAGAATATCATTTCGAGTGGGAAATAGTGGACTAAATAGTGGAATAGGACAGACCCTACCTACTACATTACATATTTCCAATTTTACAATCCCAAGTGATATCGATCAATTTATATCGATAGGCAAATATAAACAAAGACCAATGACAAGGTTAGGTAGGTATAGCATAGGTAGGTATGTTTATAAACAGTGATTGAGCTGAGGCTGCGATCACACCAAACGTTTTGTCAGCTACCAACTGTGAGCGCGATTACGACTTTCCCATACATATTCAACTTTTCACTCATACCTATGCGTCAGTCAGCATCTACCATTACGTTTAGTGTGAACGCAGCTTTAGTGTTAATGTAGCAAATTAAAGTTATCGATATCTTACGTCCAACAATAGCTATTACACTACACTAGAGTTAGATAAATGTGGAGAGAACTACATATTATGTCAAAGTTTTATACATGAAGAAAAACAAAATAAATGATTCTTTTCATTTAGTTTGTTTTAAATGTGGACTAATAAAAACTTGGTAGGAGTAGCCGCTCTTTTTCTTGTTTTTAAATTTTGCATATCATACTGTATTTTTTTTGTGCTGATCTGTAATCAGTATTATACTATAACCAGATTGTTTGTGGGGTATTCTATTTGAATAGAAGAAAGATGATTACCGACGAACCAGTTAATCAACTAAACATACCCATTATTTATAGCAGCTGTAATTTCCTTTTCGCGTTTTAATAAATTTTCTCTAACAGTATCACATTCAAGTACACTTTGTAGTGCTAATGTATCATCGCCTACAACTTCTTGTTCTACATGCAATATGGAAATGTGAGATGGTATTTTTAGTTGTTTTGCGTAAATCATTCTGAGGAGTGTTGTTTTGCCAAGTCCGTTTCGACCAACCAGCCCGTACCTTCGGCCGAAAGCTAGCACTAAGTCTGCGCCTTGTAATAATACTCTGAAACAAATATTTGTACCATTTCTTATTCTGTGATATCATACAATAAAAACATATGTTTTGATAGCGGACCAAATCAACTAATGCAAAAGAGGAGGGAGAGTTTACCTGTCACCATAAGCAATGTCAAAGTTTTCTATCCTTATATCCTGAGTCCTATTGGTTCCCTTAGCTTCCAGTTTATTGTCTTTTTTAGAAGTGACCTGTGAAGCTGTGGCAGTTTGGAGAACTGGAACTGATATAGGAACCTTTGCATCTTTTTGCTTTTGTTGTTTCATTTGTAATTTTGCTTCAGCCTTTTCCAATTTTTTTGCATCTACTTTCTGAAACCAAATGAAAACTTAACACAAAAAATATTGTGGCTACATGGTAATACTTTTAATAACTTCACTTGTAATTTGTGAAATGCTAATTTAAACAATTATATAGTTTTCTGATGCGCCAAGCCAAGGACAAATTATAAAAAGTATATACATTTAGACAACAAAAGAGCCATGTTATTGCAATGCTCCATCACCTAAAATTTCAATTACAAATTGATTACAAACATTAATATGTCAAGATAAAATATTAGCATGGTTATGTTATAACGACTGCAATTTTTCATCCATACAGTCTCTCAAACATTTTTCTTATTTGTGGATCAGTAGGTAAGATTAGAATATAGGTTTCATAGAAAGGGTATACAAAGTCGGCTACTTCACGTAAAAGTATGTTAATAAATTGGAAGCGTAACTTACTAAATTATCATCTCTAGTTTGGAGCCATATACTTTTGAGATCATCTGTCTCATTAACAGTTGTTGTCATGGATGCTAAATGTATTGGTGCATCCAATACTTTGCGTGGACCATTGCTAGCAACCAATGTGTCCGGTTGTAGCATATGTAGTAATTTCTCACATATATCTCTGTAGACAAATAAATTGAGTTTGTATTTTGTAAAATTCTATTATAAAAAAATACAGACATGTTTGCTGGTTTATTTCGAGATAAAAGTGGCTTAATTTAAGTGTCACTGTTTTTAAATTGTTCATACTAACTAGAAAATAAAAACTTTTGGATTTATGCATTGTAAACATATTTAATCATTTTTAGTACTTATGGGTGCTCACAATAATAGTTTCCAGTGAAGTCAATTGGAAATAGTTGTTTGGGACTGAAAATGTGTTAAAAACAAATCTAGTAGAAAGTACAGCTGTAGTGCTTATATTCATTATGAAAAAAATATGCATTCATTGACTATGACAGATTATTTGAATTTTTTTTCAATAAATATAATTTTTAAGACCCACCTTATGTCATTTTCCGATTTCTCCGAAATGCCTTGAAGTACTTCGCCGACAGCTTCATAGACCTCCTCCGTATCCTCAAACTCACCGGCACTGTTTTCCAGGATGTCTGTAGATAGAATCATAAGTATAAAAAAAATCCAATCAATAGCATCTTATACACTGGCAATATCAATTAGATGACAACTTATAATAATATTTATATGATTGAGCTAACAATTGAGATTCTATGAGAGAAAGGACCAAAGAATAAGTAAGTGAAACAAATAAGTAACATTTTCCTAACCTATCGAAAACATACCTTCAACATATTTCTTAAGTTCTTCGTCTATTAATGGAAATTGACTTTTCAGAAAATCACCACAGCTGGCCATTTTCTTAAAGAATAAGATATTTTTTATTCGTTTACGTTATGTATTACATTTAAAAATGCAATCAAAAGCAAAATCGTCAATCTGATGTCACGTCACTCACGCACGTCAAGTCAATAGGCATGGGTGATAAATATCGACACAGTGAAAAAATCACCGTGATCTGCCACCTTGGAATATCACAGTGACTTTTTGTAAAATAACGTCGTTCCAAAATAACGTTGTTCCTTTCCGTCGCATTTACTTCGTGTCACTACTGTCACTCCCGTAACTACGATTGGAACGAGATTTAATTAACGAGAATAAATCAGAACGCGCCGTCCGACTGTCCGCCCGCGCCCCTCCTGCGTTCGAAATACTTCGGTGAAAGTCGTATATTTTCGTGAATTTGGAGAGGGAGCGTTTTACCATAGCCGCACCGCAACTTTGAGCTTTTATTTATTTATTCATTCATTTAATTATTTATTTATAGTAATAATAATTTTTATTAAGCGCCATATTGCCCATATTATAACTTCTCTTCGAAAATGGCGTAACATATTGTTACCCTGTATAATAATATGTATAGGTAGGTACATATTATATACATTGCAGCTGTAGGCGATATTTGTTAATGATAATAGTGAACAAGCGAATTAATTATCAAGTCGTATATGGTCACATTACTAAACTTTCCAAATGTCGTAACGTGATCGACGTGACAAAGTCACGGTGATTTTTCACTGTTATTTTTTTATAACTGGAACAACAGTCACTGTGATTGAATAATAACGACTTTGCCCATGTCTACAAGTCAATGCACATACATTTGCACAAAGAGTATGTCAATGCAGTGTTGCCAGTGCGCTGTCTTTAAAAGTAAGTAACCTAATACAGTTCGAAAAGTAACGTTTTGACAAGAAAGTTTAGAAAAGAGAAGTCTTGGCAGAAAATACCATCCATCATCCACCCTTACTTACTGTTAGGTACCTAACAATGCAGGTAGTGAATCGTGTCGTGTGTGTCCTGGTGTTGTGTGGAGAATAAGAAATTTGTGATTTTTAATTAGTCATTTAGACTATTTTTATAGTCGACTAGCTTCCGCACCGCGGTTTTACCCGCGTTCCCGAGGGATCTTATATTTTTCCGGGATAAAAAGTAGCCTATGTGCTATTCCAGACTATAACCAATCTCTGTGCCAAATTTCATCCAAATCCGTTCACCCGTTCTGCCGTGATTGTGCAACAAACATCCATCAATCCATCCAAACTTTCGCATTTATAATATTAGTAGAATTATTGTTTTGATTGTTCTGTGATTCCCACCATCATTTGTGTAGCTGTACCCCGAGTGTAAACAATTGGTTGGCGTTAGAAAACGCTTACTATCGCGTTAGCGTTTACGACATTTTTCTACAGGAATCGGCACAGCGCCTCTCGCGGAATACTCATGGAACTAATTTCTTCCATACAAATTTTTAGTAAACGCAAACGTGATAGTAAGCGTTTATTTACGTAAATTCTTTACACTCAAGGTACTGAATAAACGAACCATAACCAACATCCATCACTACACTAGTCACCAGCAACTCGGTTAAAATTACAGCTCGGTTAAACCGATTCACATCCAAATCGAGTAACAGCATACTTCAACGTAGGTACCGAAATCGAGCTAACCGATGCAATTTAGATCATGTCTTATAGGCTTGGTTTATTCATATTAAAAATAATTAAATACAGTTTTTCATGAATTAAAAAGTCCTAAAAGTAGACATTAAGTAGGATAACTAATAAAACATCAGTTTGTGTTTAAAATAAATATTGACTGGCATATGTATAATTACACTAACGAAATTAAAGTGTGAGCTACTTCCTTATGCCTAATGTAGTTTTTATTTATTCCATACATTTAGCTACAATTTAATCTGTAGCTTACGAACGGTTGTTCGTAGAATAAAGGAACTTAGGAACAGGATGATTATAGAAATCCAAGAAAACCTACGTAAGTTCTAAAACATAAACAAGCACTTTCACATGATTTGATTGAAATCGGTTTGGTTCGGTCGGTAATTCGATTCATTCATTTGTATTTGCAAGTTGCAACTCGTTCAGTGATCAGTCAGACTCGCGTCGAGTCCGCGCGTCGCTGCTAGCTGACGTTCGACTCAACGCACGGCGCCGCGGTTTAAACCATCTTCGAATCGATTTGACTCGTTCGAACGGCAAACCGGTTTGAACCGATTTGGTGAACCGAGTTGACACATCGCTACACTACACTAGTAGACTAGACTATTTTTGTCTGTAGCCATAGAATTAAGGCTGTTCCACATAGGCGCGTAATTATCGGTCGATAATACCGGATGCGTTTTTGCACACAACTGCGTTTTTATCGTCCGATAATTCTATTTCGTATTCGTGTTTTTGGCAGGTTTTTCCCTTTTAATTTATAGAGTCCGCGCCACCACTGAAGTCCGATAGGTCCACCTCTATTACAGAAGAAATAAGATCCATTTTCAGCGGACTCTATCAAATTATTTACCTTAGTTTTTGGCGTCTTCGTCGGTTTTCTTTTCGCTATTGTTAGTGATAAAACATCTTCGTTTGATGGTTAATCAATATCCATACTATAGATTTTTAGAACACTCGTAACTGTCGGTAAAACCCGCCCTTGACGTACTACTAGTTCAACGATCTCGCAGCTGTGTATGGGATCGCATGCATCCCAACACAAATACAATATATCGGAATATCGCAGAACGGAGGAACACAAGCGTCCTACTTCTATTGCGTCGCCGTCGTTATTATCGCAACAGTGTGCAGCCGTTTTAATGCATAATGTACTAAAAACAGATATCGCAATAACGCATCCGGTATTATCGACCGATAATAACGCGCCTATGTGAGAGAGCCTTTATTCATGTGTGTGTGCGTAGCGTAGCATTTGTATACATACAATAGTTACCTATACCTATATATACATCGTTTATTAATTTACTATTTACTACGACTATTTAGCAACTTCGTATACCTACCTACCTTCCTATTTTGTATACGTATTATTATTATCTATCACAGATAATACATTTTAAATATTAGATGGATTCCTTGACAAAAACCTGTCGGTAATTGGATTTAGATTGTAGCTACCTATATATAATATTATAACATTCGTTTGTGCATTGAAGATTGTAACATTCCCTAGTTGGAAAACGCCCAAGTCACAGACACAAAATGGATGAAAACATTGATAGCAATGTTGCTGTCCTGGCTATATTGGATGATCAGAGTAAGTATTTATATCTTTTAATCCTTATGGCCTGTGTATGTACAGGTATATCAGTTATTAACTATTGTAAAACAACTTGAATCATTATACACTTATAAATTGTCAATACACAGTAAAGTACTCTGTGCTTGTAAATGTCAACAAAAGTTTTGTTTTGGTTTTTGCTAACATTATTCATAGTATGGTACATCATTTGTTGCATGTGGCGATCTGCTAGCATCTCCATATAAACCCAATATGACCATGAACAGCTACAATCATAGCCACTCTATAAATCCAGAAGAAACAGATGTCAATGAAAGTAATAAACAAAGTATGTATCTTTTTATATTAACTTAACAGTTGTTATAATAATTAAGTAAGGAGTTAGCTTTACACATTTGTTGAAATATATTATACTCGGTTATTATATTTCTCTTTATTACAGATATAATTTGGACAAAGAATGCAACATTAATGTTATTAAATCTTTATGAAACAAAAATGCACATGCTTGATAATCCAAAAAAGAAATCTAAAATGTGGATATCAATAGCTGAGGAATTGAAATCAATGAGTGTTGAGGTGGGTTTTTGAATTAACAAACCTATTATTAATGGCCTAGCTTAAATCAAATGCTTCATTAAGTTTTGACTAACAATGTTTTAGGTCACCCCAGATCAAGTGAGATGGAAAGTAAATGCACTTACAAAAAAATACAAGGATTGCATTGACAATGGACAAGGAGCAATGACTTTTAAATATTTCAATGAAATGCATCAAATTTTAGGACGCTACAATGATAATAGTGGAACATATAGACTGGCATCAGGTGTAGTGCAGGGGCAGGAGAATCCTGATAAAGATAAAAAAAGAAACATGTCTTTAAAAACTTCCACACCATTTAGAAAATTAAGAGCTGAACGTAGGGCAAAAGTTGAATTAGATAAGCAATGGATTGAGTACATAAGGCGACAAGAAGAACAAAAACAAATAAGAGATGAAAGATATGAAAGGAATTTGAGGCTTAGAGAAGAAGAGTTACAGCTAAGGAAAACAGAATTAGAAGTTAAACAATCTATAGCTCTAAAAAAATTACAACTTAAAGAAAAGAAACAAGAAGAAATCCTGAAAATTGAAAGAGAAAAATGTGCACTTTTAAGAAAACTTCTATCAGATCAAGAATTAATGAGGCAGTGAACATAACTATAATCATCATCATACATCTTTCTTTGTTATCTACCATACTGAATCTATACACAAGAAATACTGAACTATTGAATGTTCTATTTTATTTATTATACATATAGAGCTGATATTCTACAATAATTTTTAAAATACAATAGTAAAATTGTATTTAAAAAAATAAATATAATTAGCATATACAAAGTAGCAAGTCAAAGTATACAAAGTCAATTTTATCGGAAGAACAAATAAGTTTATATTCCATAATATTTCTATGGAGGGAAAGACACAATTTCATTGATTTTAATATTAGTCATTTTAAAGACTTATCTAAAGATATCCAGCATGCTTATTTGTACTTTTTATTTTCATTCCCCAGTAGTGCTACCCCAATTTTTATTTAATTTAATTACACCAATTTATAGCGGGTCAAAAAAAGCACCTACCTTTGTAATTATAGTGTCAATCTCTCTGAGGAAATTGTCTATGATAGACAGACAGGATGATATTATAAGAAACCCAAAAAACTAGGTTCAATCACTCATCTCGAAAAAAAAAGTGAGTGAAAGAAAAAAGGGCAGTATCCCTTACAAATTCATCTCAAAATTCCACCCTGTATTTGCCACAACTAAACCACACTAACAAAGGGTGCCTCTCAGCACACACTAATAGTAAATACTTTAGTTTTAACTATCTAATCCTCTTATGTTAAGGTATGTCCTGGTACTTCGCTAACCATTTTAATCAGACCACTAAAAGCTTTAACAGCTTTGTACCGATGTTGAACCCTGTTACAAATCCCTTATTCATGTTCCTCCATGTGATCATTTTCATTGAGACAGTAATTATGTAAAATGCAGGCAGCTACAATTGTATCTGTGATAAATGCTATATTTCTATATACAGTGAATAGTTTGATGCGCCGAAATCTTCCTTTTAAGAGATTAAATGCTTTATCACTTATTCTTCGTGTGGATGAATGCAATGTATTAAATTCTCTTTGCTGTGGTGATAGTCGTTTATTTTCACGAAATGGTGGGACTAGCCATGGTAAGGAGGGATAGCTTGAATGCCCAACAAGAAATGTACCATTAGGGAAAAGAGCATTGCGATTTTGCATTGCTGTATTATATAATGGTGATTTTTTCAACACTCTAGCACAATTAGATGATCCAGGTTCCCCACAAAATATATTTGTAAATCTCATATTAGCATCAACTGTTACTTGTAAAATTATTGAAAAATATCCTTTGGGATTACAATACTCTCTTGAATTTTTTGGTTTTTCTATTTTTATATGAGTGCAGTCTATTATTCCCAGCATATTTGAGATGCCTGTTTTCGAGTGAAATACTTCACATATTGTTCTCATTTCATTGTAATCCTGTGGCCATTGAATGGCTTCATTTAATTTCGTCAAAACCCATGCTACCACTCTCCTAATTACTCGAAAAGTTGATGAGATAGATATATCAAATCGAGTTGCAATAGGAGTTAATGGTTCTGTATTAGCAATAAATGACAGAAATATATAAAAGCAAAGCCTGGGTTCTAAAGGCTTTAAGCCGAATTTGTGAGATGCAATGAAACCAGATTTTTCCAATTCATCTGAAAATGAAAGTAAGGTCATTGTTCTCATAAGTAAGAAGTAGAGACTTAGGTCATGATTGTACTTACATATTTAAAAAATATTTACCAATTAGCCGGTGTGCTGTTTTTCTCGACAATCGTAAGCGATTTTTAAACTCTGAATCTGTCCAAGATTCAACTATATGTAGATAATCGTCAACTCGTTTTCGTCTAAGTCTTATCAAGTATTGCATTAATGGGAAAAACAATCTATCTTCATCATTATGATCATCATCTTCAATTTCGTCATCAGAAGAATCCGGCTTGTTTTTACGTACATCACTCCAGGAGCTTGAATCACTTTCATCACTACTGATAGCGATTGTTTCGGTTAAAAGAAAAATAAGCTTCGAATCATTCATAGTATATTATTAACTACTTTCAAATAAATTGATTGCCCATCTGACTGAATAAAATCTAACATAACATAGGTAGGTAAACAATGTTTATGTAAAATCAGATTCACTTATGTCAAAGAGAATATAACCATAATAATATAATATATCGAAATATTGTATCGATGTTTAACGATATATGATTCTAAAACATCGATATTTTCGTTATATCGTATTTTAGGAATGAAAACTTACAGTAAGTTAACATTGACACAGCGATTGAATTTCACTAGTACTGATTACTTCATGAATTATATAAAATTTATTATCACTTTTTGAAGTTGAAATATGTGAAATATTTTATTTGTGAGTTTTTAACGAAGTAAAAACAGACAACTTCCTTTACCATAGATCGCACGCACCAGCAGCCATCCTATTTCTACCAATCCACCATAGATAATACAATAATCAAAATAGATCTGCAACTCCCACCATATATAATACATTAAAATAGATGTGCAACACGTTCTTGGTTCAAGCAGGATGATACAAGTAACAGTGCGTAATCTTGAGAGAATTTCGTGTATCCGTCGGGTTAGTGAACTTGGACAAAAAACTAGAAAGATTGGTAATTTTTTGTAGTTAAGTTTTTATTTCAAATTAACGATAGGTGTAGTTGAAGTAAAAGTTTAGGTATATCGTGTTTAAAATTAATAAATATGTAAACTAATGATGATGATTTTTCCTAGATGTACTAATTTCGTACGATATTTCACATATTGGATAAAATTTATCGATATTATATATCGACTTTAATGATTCGATATATCAAATAAATGTATCGATATTTTATCGCATATCGATACATATCGAGCACCCCTACAAAAAATCAACATTAGTACTTACTAATGTTGATTTGGCACTTGCCAAAGAGGATAAAATCACTACGTTTTAGTAAGTACTAATAGTACTAGCTATATTATCATTCATTTTAGGAGTAAGCAGTAAGCTATCAAAAAGTATTTTAATCACTACGTTTTAGGCTGTTATTAAAAATAAGATAAATTGACAGATCATAGAGCTAGCTAGTTAGAAAATCTAGATTCTCAAACTGTTAGGTACTTATTTCATTTTGATAAAATCTTTCAGTCTAATAATCGAATTTAGCCAGCTTACGTACATTTATAACATGGAGACAGCATGCAACATATCGAATGGTGGAGATCTGCTTAATTCAGAATCTAAATATAATTGTGAAAGTGCTGAAAAACTGAGTAAGAATGTTATTACTTAATGTGATCAATCTACAGTAATCAATACTGTTTTCTTTGTAAATAAATCACCATATATGGTGTGCCTAACATAGTATGCCAGATTCCATAATTACCTGTTGTAGATCATATTTGCATCAAGCAAAGGGTATGGACTCTTGGCCATAAGAGTTTAATTTGATGCTCAGTTTTCATGTTCAGTGAACTTCATTATTCTCTTTAGGATAAACAATCTGATAAAACTTTTACAGATGCTGTCTGGACAACAAGTTCAACTTCAATTCTTTTGAAGTTATATGAAGCTAAATTAGAAATGTTAGAAACACCAAAAAAGAAAAAAAGAATTTGGATAGCTATATCAGATAATTTAAAAGAGTATGATATAGATGTAAGTGATTCACTGAATTTGGGAATTATGTTATGGTTCCAAATTATGGGGTAGTTGGGAAGAATTTGAACAAGTTATTATAATTTTCTTCTCTTTCAGATGTCACCAGACCAAGTCAGATGGAAAATTAATGCTCTAACAAAAAAATATAAACAGTGCATTGACAGTGAGCAGCATGAGAAATTTAAATACTTCAAGGAAATGGATAGTATCTATGCACAATACAAGGTGGACTGTGATTCATATACTATTGTAGAATTAAAATGTAAAAAGAAAAATTCACTACATTCATCAGTGAACCCTGACAAACGGACTATTGAAACCAAAGCTGTAATTGAACTAAGAAAATTAAGACTTGCAAATAGAATAGAATCAGATCGGACTCAAAGTAAAATACAATTAGAAAAACAGTGGCTAGAATATTTACAAAGACAAGAAGAACAAAAATCATGGAAAGATGAAATAATTGAGAGAAATTTAAAACTTCATGAAGAAGAATTGGAGTTACAGAAACGAGAAATGGAAGTAAAAGAATCACTTGAATTTAAAAAGATACAGTTAATAGAAAAAGACCAAGATTTATTACACATTGAAAGAGAAAAGTGTGAACTACTGAAACAAATACTTGTTCAGAGATAAATATATTTTTGGTGTAAGTTTGTGTGGAAGTAACATTTTGCAGAATCTTTCACCCATATTACATAACTTTTATAATAAGTGTTTTCTACACTCACTCATGTGTACCAACCAAAGTAATCCTTTGGTTGCATGACCAATAAAAATTATGAATGCAAGTGTTAAGGACGTCACACATGGCGAAAATATATTAAGATCAAAATTATCGTATCTTCGCCGTGTGTGACGCCCTTTAAGGTTCTTTTTCACTATGGGATGTAATATTTTGTAAAGCGACGACGGCAGTCTCGATGAAATTGTCTTTGGTATTTTTAATGTAAATAAATATTTATCCTGGATTATAAATTTATCCCACTATCTATTTTCTTTTTCTACTATCATGTAGGTAACTTGCAATGTATTTTTTATCAGAATTTATCTTAACATCATAGCTAGGGTTGCCAACGAAAATAAACTACTTTATTTTTTCAATGCTATTGATATAGATTTTATAGTCATTTTTGAATGTTTTGTCTCACCAAAGCTAAAATAAATGAGCTCATTCTTGATAAAATTTTAGTGTTGGGAATTTCACCGTACGCACGTACACCATTCACGTTTACTTTTTATACAGCTTGTGGATACCAGTGACACGTAGTGATTATATCCTCTTTGCCAGTGACACTGAAACCTAAAACAGTATTTTGTATACATAATTACACAGTATAGTTTGGGAACCCTAATCACAGCTTGTATGATATTTTGTCAAGTTATTTAAAAAAAATCTAGATTATTACGACCACACTATCGTGAATCGTTGAATGTGGTGTGGTGGATTTTGTTTGTGGTGCTACTCCTTTCCACGCGATAGGGTGGGAGGTCAGAGATTTTTTTTGGTCAGAGAGTAATCTTTTTTAGTTTGATTGGCTTGACCGTTTTAAGTGCTAATGATGATTCCAATACAGCTCTTTGAAAAGCGTGCAATATTTAAATTAATCAAGAGATTTATTTTATTGTATACGTACTTGCATTTAATTTTAGTTAGCATAATTTAAGGGTAAGAGAGTAGCTTTTTTTTCGAAAAGTTTAACCAATAGCAGTTTTGGTCGTGCTGCTACCAAAGTCGTGAATTAAAATCTGGTCACACTGAAACTCGCTCATCTGTGCTCGCTCGCTACCAACATTATAAAACCTGCCCCGCCGCGACGCAAAATTTTGATAAAAGCTAGTGACTAATGAATGTAACTTCAAACAATTTCGTGAGAAATAGGGGAATGACGGACTTGAAGTACAAAAGATATGAGAAATCTCTTGGTTTACTCACTACCAAATTTGTTTCACTACTTCAAAAAGCCAAAGATGGAGTTTTGGATTTGAAAATCGTGAGTAGCGCTTTCATCATGGATCTGTCAAATTAGCTATGGCACGAAAAATAAACATTTCGAATACTAATATACTTTTGAGTTATAAATATAAATTGTTTACAGGCAACAAATTTATTAGCCGTACGACAAAAAAGACGGATATATGATATCACTAACGTTTTAGAAGGCATCGGTCTGATAGAAAAAAGGAGTAAGAACAGCATACAATGGAAGTAAGTAGTGTCTAATTAGTTTTAGACTCTTCATAGAAATAGAAACTACGCCCTAAAAATGATTTATGAGAATTTTAAAACTATACTAAACTATGCCACTACATACACTAAACTAGTAATATTTATCTTTTGTTTTTGTACTATCAATGGGCACAAAGCTTAGAATGGACCTAGCTCTCAAGTGCTGGAGCTTGGCTATAGATTTTCTACCCGGCTAGGCTGGTACTATAATGTACTCTATCACGGAGCTCTAGATTCATCACAACATTTTCCATCCCTAAGGCCCGGTTACCACCAAAGCGGAGAGGAGACGAGACAAAAGGAGATGTGCTGTGAAGCTGGCAGGTTATATCCACCAAAGTGGAAAGGAGGTGTGAGCTGTGTATACGAGGTTTCGGGTATACGAGGCGTGGGGAGAAGGCATCGGGGAACGGTGCGAGCCGCTTGCTTGCTTGCGGCACAAAATGCTATAAAAAAATGAGACACACCTCTCCTCTCCACTTGATCCATTTCCACCGAAGCTAAGCGGAGAGGAGATGTGGAAATAAAGAAATCTGATTGGTTATTCAAAAACATCTCCTCTCTTCTCCGCTTTTGTGGAAACCGGGCCTAAAAGTTCAAGTTTATTGTATGATTTTTATCCACAACCTTTAACATCACTAACACAGCTATCCATACCAATATAATTAGCCATTAGTATCTATTTCTATTTTTTTTTACCTTTTGTCTATCTGTAAGTTTTCCGAAAATTGTAAAAATAAAATAAAATTATCTTAACAACTTCATCCTTGATTCCTGAAATTCAATTTTTTTATGTAGTTTTGTGATGCACATCCCATTCCAATTTATCAATACATGGCACACCCTTTTTACTTAGTATGTATTCTTTATGTTATCATTATTTCATTGTGTTGTGTTTGATGTATAAAAGTATCTTTCTATCATTTGGGTCAGTATCCTGATAGTACAAGCTTTCTCTCAATATATCACATTTTAAATGTAAACACTGTCTGTCAAACAATCACTGAACTCAGTAACTCAGAAATGATGCCAATCTCTACTGTTAATTTATCTAAGGTACTTACATCTGAATAACGGCATAAACGGTTGAGATTTTTTTTACAGAGGTGTAAGTCCTGATTGTAACACAGGTGATATTGGAGCTAAAGTAACATTACTGAGAAAGCATATTGGACGTTTGGAAGAACATGAGAAAATTCTTGACAAGTATGTATATTATAATATTTCAATTTAGTTTTGTTTATGACTAGTGTGTGGATTTTAATTTGTTTTTTTTTCAGGCAACTGCATTGGATTGCACAAAGTATAAAGAATGTTTTAGATGAGACTGAAAATCAAGAGTACTACTTTGTTACAGACAATGACTTGGACAAGTGCTTTAGTGATAACCAGGTTTTAGTGTTGGATGCACCCCTTGGTGCTAATTTGGCTGTTGGGAAACTACCTAAAAAGGTAAAACTTGTTTTGACTTCCACAACTGCCTGAAATCTACGTTAAGAGGGTGCAACCCACATGTTTTTTTACTATGGAAATATTGTAGTATTGTGAACCAACCAATTTAAGGAATTTGATATTTGGAAAGTTACATTCTATAGCGCACAGCAATGCACAATTTTTCTTAGAAGTTTTCTAAGAATGATTCAATCCTTCCATGAACTTTTTCTAAAAAGTGTGATAGCTGTTTTTCAGATCAAAGGCCATATTTCAAAAATATAGCAATTTGTTAAGTAAAAGCATAATTATTGCTAATTTGGTCCACATCTATATTTTTTTACATGTATTTACAGACATTTTGAAATAACATTTTAACAAGTGGCAATGATTCAGTCAGGGACCGCGCGGAAGTACTCCATGACGGGGAGACAAACTTCTTAGGTGACAGGGAGTTGATAAATTTATAGTTTTACCCCAGTTTGATTTTAGGGGGGGCATTGGGCCCCGTGCCCCCCACTTCCGCGGTCTCTGGATTCAGTAAAGTAAAGCGGTTATGACACAATTCAATTTCTAGAAACTTAAAATTGTAAACAATTTAGGAAGTAGTGCGGTTGGGACCTTCCAATCGCACTAAATCGGAATCTAACAACGATTACATCTTCCGATTTCCTAATTAGAGTTTCTACAAGTTGAATAGTGTAATAATCGCTATAGACAATTGTTTATTTATAGACACACGCAAACATGCGCGTAAATTATGGATTCAAACAATCACCATGCACACAAAGTGACCATTGTAGTGCATAACGCCATTTCAGTGATCGTGCATTTCGACTCGCGCTAAATAGACGCGCCCTCTAATAGGTTTTTAAACGTAGAACCAATACATTTATTAATTAGTTTTCTTTTTTCAGGAAAAGGAGCAGCGTTTCTTTCTCCATGTGAAATCAACAGATCCTATAGGAGTATTATTATTATGTGATAAGGAAAAAGACAAGGTTGGTCTTGCATATCTCTATATTTTGAATTTATTCATTGTTTTCGATACAAAATTTTACTTTAGTTTATAACTAATGTAAATAATAGCCCCACTTCCACAAAGTTCGTTGAATCGATCAATATTAAACTCTGATTAAAAGTAAGATGTTATTAAAATAGCTTCAGTCCCATTATCCCCTAAGAGGTAGGCAGAGTTCTCATTACTGTGGTACCCACACTTTACCGAAGATATTTCAAATCTTTTCATGCCATGTGATCAGTGATCAGCATTTCATTGTCGGTGATTTTAAGGCACATTTCCAATTTTGGGCTACAGCACATGTTAATATTTAGTACTAAAATTGTGTCTTACCTTGTTACAGCAAATGGATGATGAAAGTATGGATGACAGTGAAGTTCAAAGCTATACAGAAAATAGTGATGAATACTCTCACACAAATAGTAAGTTTAATCCATTTTCAATGTTTAATGTAGAAAATAAATTAAAATAATATACTCAGGCATCTATACTATCAGCTGATCCCAAAATAAGCGGCGCTTTTAACCATCAAATAATACTATTATTAATGTAAAGAAGCGACACTCATACTTCTAACTTCTTCTACTTCTTCATCTTAACGGGCCGGTTGGCGTGGTTGGTAAGATACCCTATCTATCACGCCGCAGGTCGTGGGTTCGATTCCCACTCAGGACAAACATTTCTGTGCATGAACATGTCTGTTTGTCCTGTGTCTGGTTGTAATTATCTATATATGTATGTATTTACAAAAGAAAATGTAGTATATGTAGTATATCAGTTATCTGGCTTCCATAGTACAAGCTCTGCTTAGTTTGGGGTCAGATGGCCGTGTGTGAGGAATAATGTCCCAGAGTACCCTCCGCCAAATTATCGTCGCCTGTAGTAGTACGCCTTATTAGGCGCTGGTACCTATATGGCAACATCAATAATATATTAATGCGTGGTGTTGCCGTACAAGCGTCACTCACATACTCACATACAATACGACGTGTGCGGATAGGCCAGTGCTCCGGTAGTATAGTAGGTTATTAAATTAGTTCGTGTCAGGTTGTGATGGTGTATCCATTGAAAGAACGTACCACCTTTGTTAGTAATTGAAAGATTTTATCATGTCTAAAAACTAATGCCTATAGGTGACGGTGTCCACTTACCATCCGGTGGGCCGTCTACCTTTTTCTTGATTTTAAAAGCCTTCTAATAAGATTTATTATTGTCGCTTATTTTCAGATTATTTTCTAAGACTGTGTTCACCAGTAACAAAACACGATTTCGCATTTTCGCTGCGCGGATCAGAAGGGTTGTGCGACTTATTTGATATTCCTTGTTAAATCAATTTTAACTGTTTTATTGATATTTTTAGACTTTTACGTATTTTTTGGATCATGTTGGATTATATGCAAAATGTAAATAAATCATGTAAATAATAAAGTTGTATTAAGTATATTACAAAATAAAATAAGATTTCTTATACAAATATGGTTTTATTTCTTTGATTTGGGGTTAAGTACGAACCTATCTAATACACCAAATGAATGTTTCGGCTTGTTTGTAGATTTCGGTATGTCCAAAACTTTATTTGCTTCTATCGCCTGTTCAACAAATTCCTGCAAATAAAACAATATCATCACTATAGCTTTCCGCCCTGCGGTTTCACCCGTGATTCTATATTTTACCCGCTTAGGGGTTTAATGTTGAAAAATCCTTTCTTGGTTATGTTATAGTTTGGGCTGTGCATTGATTTATCAGTTAGTTTATCTTTTATTATATAGATGACTAGACTTCCGCCCCGCGGTCCCGAGTCCCAAGTACTCCGATCGCCACCAAACCTTACAGGATTACCCGCGGGGCTAATATGAAGATTGTCTGAAAATTTCATCGCGATCGGTTCAGCGGTTTCGGAGTCTATAAGGAACATACATACACACATACTTTCTCTTTTATATATATATATAGATAATTATATTATAAGGAAAATAATAATAATTTTACAGTACCTTTCTTGCTGCTTCCTTTATAATCTTCTTTCTTGCTATATTCGTTTTGCCCTTGTTCCTGTGTCTAGGTGTAAAGTCTACCTTTTTAGGTTTTAGATACTGAAAATATTATAAAGTTAATTTATTGATAATATTTTAAATTAAATGACAACAAAATAATATGTGAATTGTTTGAAAAAATGTTACCAAAAGATGCTTTTTCGCCTCCATGTGGTCTTTCATAGAAGGCACATCAACTTCAGTAATTTCAAATGGATTGAGAGTGATAAGTTCAGCTGGTATCTTTTCAAGTAAAGCCTTGACTTCGGCTTCTTTTCTTTGAGCTTTCGTTTGGAATGGATTGCTTTCTAGTGCATCGAAGTTTGGTTCTCCACTTCCTGAAAAGTATGGGTTATTAGATTATACACTTATAAAGTACTTTATAATGGCGCAAACTCGAGACACATGCATAAGCTTTATAATACGGAATTGCAAGTCCAACTTACAAGGTGGAGAAAACGGCCGATCATTAAATGAAACCAGAGCTTTATCACTTTGTTTTTAAACCCTTATATAACAACTCATTGAAATCCATCTAGTAGTTTAGCCACAGTCATTAATTTTCGTTTTATCAATTTTACTCCTCATGTAGATGCCTTACAAATTCACTAGGCTAAAGTAGGTCGGACAGACCCTTCTTCTTTGACTACAAGATTTGTCACAGTGGCCACGCATACCAACCTCTCGGTCATAACAACACGGCACACTATACCTAGTGACCCAAAGGTCACCAAAGGGACCATCTACGGTAGGTCTTGCCGCTACAATATAAATTATGGTACTCTGACGAGCGGCCTCGTGAGTTGCCCCACTACCATTTCTCCAGAATGGTGCCGGACTGCGTTCAGTAACTACGCCGTGTGATCGCCCGACGATTATGATAGCGTTAAGGCGCTGACAACAGCTAAATGGCCTTGAGAAATTGAAATTTTAGCCACGCCCCTCTACATCCCCAATATATATAGCACGTATAGCACAGCATAGCGCCACACACGAAGACGCGGTAAAACGGTGCACTTTTTCGGCCATCATCCAAACAATAAACAAGTACAAATATATCTATGAAACTAACACAACTAGATGGCGCTATTATTGATAGTATAAATATGTAATTACAACTAGCTATAAAGAAATAGTAATAACCGAGTTCTCAATATATTTTAACCTATTTTTGTAACTTTTCTATTTTATTTCCATCTTTCACACCATTATTTACAATAGTATGTACCTACTAATTTTAATGAAACCGCTTCTCTTATCATTTTATATTCGAGTCGCCCGTGTGGATGTATAAATGTTTTTTAATAAGAAATATGAATGAAGAAAATAATGTACAAAATTCAAAATATATAGCTAGGTTTCATTTTTAGAAAACGTCGTTTTACCGTGTTTTCAATCAATGAGAAACTGCTACAATTTCATTAGAATACGAAAGTAAATTTCGCCCCTAACTATATGTAATTAATAGCTCAGGTGGGAGATCGTGCGATTCTTGAACTAGATGTCCACGGATCGAGTCCTGTTGGCGACTTATGTTTGATTACTTTGTTCGATATGATTCATCCTACTTTTTTAACTTTTTCATCTTTCACACCATTATTTACAATAGTACCACAGCGTAACAAGTCATACAGTGGTTTATCGCGTTTGAAGTCACGCGAAATGCCGCTTTTGTGTAGACATTCGTCATTATTCGTAGTATGTGTATGTAGAGTACCAGGAATAAAATGAAAAAATATAGAAGCTATGTTAGTAGAACTAATACCTAACATATTTTTATTGTTTATGACCTTTTAATAATATAATAGGATACCAAAATAAAAAAAATACTGAGATACTTATTCTTTTAAAAACTACAAATGCGAAACTGAAAGGTATTTTCAACATTTGGATTTACTAATTTTCAGATTGCGATTGTTGAATTTGACGATGTAGTCAATTCTCATACGTAGAAATAATTTTAATAAAAATTCAGACGGGAAGCAGGACCATGGTCTTGTATTAAAATTAATGTTCTTTAGCTGTTGATATAATTGACTTCTAATATTATTTCCAACAAATGTTGTAAAAGTTGTCTGTAAAGTGTCTTCTAATTTTTGGCAGTACGTTAAAATACTAATACATAATAGTTTGCTAGTAGTTAAATTAGGTCGCGCAGAGATATCACTACTCCATATTCGTAATCGGCACCCCTGAAAACCATGAAAACGATATCCATATTGATTTTATTTAAAAATTCACGTCCGCCATCTTGAATCTCGAAATATGTTATATATTCGTAATTGGCACCCCCGAAACCCATGGAAACGATACCCATATACATAGATGTTATTTAATAATTCGCGTCCGCCATCTTGAATCACGAAATATGTTATATATTCGTAATCAACACCCCCGAAAACCATGGAAACGATACCCATGTACATAGATGTTATTTAATAATTCGCGTCCACCATCTTGAATCACGAAATATGTTATATATTCGTAATCGGCACCTCCGAAAACCATGGAAACGATACCCATATTGTTTTTTTTTTTTTAATTCGCGTCCACCATCTTTGATCTCGAAATATGTTATATATTCGTAATAAGCACCCCCGAAAACCATGGAAACGATACCCATATAGATTTTACTTAATAATTCGCCTCATAATTGTACAAAATTCAAAATATATAGCTAGGTTTTATTTTGTCGTTTTACCGTGTTTTCAATCAATGAGAAACTGCTACATTTTCATTAGAATACGAAAGTAAATTTCGCCACTATTTATAAGTAATTAATAGCTCTGGCGGGAGATCATGCGATCCTTAAACCAGACGTCCGCGGTTCGAGTCCAGATGATGTCTCCTATTTCAATTATTAATTTCCTCTTTTTCAAGTTCCTTCTTTTGTTTACCAAAATAAAAAGTATTATATATACCAGCACAACTCAATCATCCAGGTACTTTACATTCATTATAAAACATGGTGTCATCTCATGGATTTGAACACACATCCAAGTAGTTATAGGTACTTGACCTATAACTCGGACCGCTGAGCTAATAATGACATGACTTATGCGATGAAAATAAGAATCTTTCTCGGTCAGTGAAGATTATAAAATTAATCAGTTATTATGCCCTTTTTGTGGTAAGTAAATCTTTAGTTTGAATACTTTTTTATGCGAAATAATACGACGAGATCATATTGTAAAAGTTATGTAATGCAATTCATTTTCCCTCCAAATATTGTCATTTAATTTGATAAAAAGTTATAATGTGAATAGGCTGAATACATTCATAAATTACACTGCAATCTAGCGGCAGTGATATGACGCTTTGACAAACACAAGTATTTGTTTACTTTTATCATTGTCAATCACTGTGAAATAAATTGCTTACTACCTTACTTTATTCATCAGGCATTGCACATTTTTTTTAAAAGATATTTTACCCATTTATGGATGATAATGTTGAAACCGCGCGCTCGGAAAAAAACTGGTATAGGTCCGTCTAGCAACGCGGATCGCCGCGGAATGCGAGTGAGGGCAAAGCAAAATACGCAAGTAACGTGACAGAAGAGTGTGGCATAATGTTGACTCCTCCCCCTAACTGCTCCGAATTAATAACGTAAGCGACATTTATAAAAATAATTAATTATATACAAATTCCTTATTCCAAAAACTAACGAAATAAATCATTTTCTAATTATTCGAACAATATTAATGTAAAATATCACATCGAAAAATACATTCATGTATAGGATAAATTTGGGAATTCCTTGATTTTCAGAGTTGTGTTTGGCAATTTTTTTTATCGAGACAATGAAATGAAATCGTGTTTTGAGATTAATAAATTTGTCATTTATATCCTTGAGTATCGTGTATTTAAATTTCAATACCGTACATTTAGTAGGATTAATATAGGTTGGGTTGCAATAGAGAGACTTTAGCTGTTGTCAGCGCCTTAATCAAAGAGTATATAATCCATACGTTTTAGTAGTGATTTATAGACTCTTTAATTTAGTGGTATAATCGTCGGGCGATCACACGGCGTAGTCACTGAACGCAGCCCTGGAGCTGTCAAAAGTCGCTTACTACGCGCATTCAAAAGAGTGACAATGAATGGACAATGAGCAAACCAATGATTATGAATATGTCTCTGTCTAACACGTTACGTAAGACGAAGAAAGCTATGGCCCGCGCCGCGCACAAGGTCGCGCCTCTTACAGGTCAGTGACGATGTCACTATAAATACTGTTGAATTTGGTTCCGAAGGTATTTACTTACTTTGTAAATATATATTTTTTTACTTATTTCTAAAATAGTTTTCGACTGTGTTTTTTAAATGCACTTGTCACGATAGTGTTTAAATTTAATGATCAACCGTCATATCCACCTTGTATAAAATCTTTTAAATATGTACCTGGAACAATTATACTGGTAAATCCATTACTGGTACCAATTCCCAAGACATCTTCATAGGGGCAAAATTTAAAGTTGTTAATAGTTTTTGACATTCTGTGCCTCATATAAGGTCTTTCTGTGGTTTGTGAGCAGCAATTACTGAAAATTAGAATTATATTACATTAGTTAATTGTCCCGCATTCCCAGGAAGTTTCGAATATGCAGGGTAAAAATTTTTTGATTACTAGTTTAGCCCGCGGTTTCACCCGCGTTCTCGGAATAAACATATCATATAATATGTTTTATTCCGTTCCTTTTACGGAGCCTAGTGATAACAAATATACAAATCTTTGCAAATGTCTGTGTCGGGCCGGTTGGCGTGGTTGGTAAGATACCCTATCTATCACGCCGCAGGTCGTGGGTTCGATTCCCACTCAGACAAATATTTGTGTGCATGAACATGTCTGTTTGTCCTGTGTCTGGGTGTAATTATCTATATAAGTATGTATTTACAAAAGAAAAGTAGTATATCAGTTATCTGACTTCCATAGTACAAGCTCTGCTTAGTTTGGGGTCAGATGGCTGTGTGTGAGGAATAATGTCCCAGAATATTTATTTATTTATAATGAGATGTTACTCACTTGTATATTTCTACGACTTCCCCAAGACCGACGGCTAACATATCCTTCTGTGAGAATTCCAAGTCTTTTGGGGCACTTCTCAGCTTGTAGTGCTGCACTGGTCCATCCAAGTTTCGAATATCCCAGATTTTCATACTACGATCTACTCCTCCGGTGGCCATGTACCTAACGAAATAATAAAATAATTACTGTATATTGTTACTATTATTTTACAAATTATATTACGACTGTAATGTTTATATGTGATTTTAGGTTGATTCCCATCCATAAGAAACACTTGTTTGCATGAATACATCTGTTTGTTCTGTGTTTGGGTGTGCAAATTCTGCTTAGTTTAGAATCAATCATGTATGAATGAATTTATCAGGATATGTATTTTTATTTAATTATGTCTAAACTCAGTTTTACTGGCCTCCCTAGTCTTTATACACAACTAGTTGTGGTTAGGTTTCATCCGCGTTCCCGGTATAAAAATTATCTGATGTTTTAATTATTCTGCTATTCGGGGCAGAGACAAATCCAACAAATCAAAAAAATTCAAAAATCGGGCTAGCCATTCTTTAGTTATTAAATGGTGTAACTAACATAACCTAGCATTGAATAGAATTTACAAATATACTATAACATGGGTACTAACATTCCTCTATTATCAACAGCAATAGCAGTCAAAGGTGTTTTGTGGCACAGGATCTTTGCTAGAGGCTCCTTAACAGATGGTGACCATAGGGACACTACTCCTTTTGAGTTGCCCAAGCACAGGGTCCCATTGTAAGGGTTCTGTGCCATCACTGCAGTCCTTCCCAAGTGATTGTTGTAGTGTCCTACTATCTCGCCAATGGAAACGTCGAGCCACGACATGAAACCATATTCATTCTGTAACAAAATATTGTAATATTCAATGTATTTGGCACATTAATACAAATTACTTTCTACCCTGTAGATTTACCCACATTACCAAGGTAATAGGATATCTATTATGTTGATCCAGGATTGTTGTTTATCTGTGGCAAATTTAAATATTATCTTTTCAGTCATGACTGCATGATTGAGTAACAAACATCCACACATGGCATTCATAATATGAGAAGATGAATGTTATCTAAGTTATATTCATCATTTAAAAAAAAAACGATAATTTAAAAAGTATGGAAATAAACTGGTCTAATATTGAGGTAATGGATAATAGCCGCCAACTGTTGTTCAGAAAAAATCCATTATAAATGAAATTTCAGCAATTGCAACACAATAAATAGAATTTGTTTGAATAATACATACAACAGCAGCCAGCAGAAAGTGGTACGGCAAGAACTCCATTCTCAATATTTTGTCCATTTTCTTTATACAATGGAGTTCAGTTCCTGTGTTGTCATAAATGTACAACCATTCCTTTTGAGCAACTGCCATCATAGTTTCTACATGCAGCCAACTGTAATGTAAGAATATTGATGTGGATTAAAAAAATACTAGTTATATAATTCACACTCTCTTATCTATATATTAATATTATGAAGAGGTAATGTTTGTGAGGTTGTAGGGGGTAATCTCAAGAACTACTGTTTTGAATTAAAAAAATCTTTTAGTGTTAGATAGTCCATTTATCAAGGAAGGTTATAGGCTACTTTTTATCCCCGGAAAACATAAGATCCCTCGGGAACGCGGGTGAAACCGCGGGGCGGAAGCTAGTATAACAGAAAGTCACATGGAGGGGGCATAGCTGGTAGAAATCGTCACTAGTCATCTCTATTTAACGCAACTCCTACCAGCAAGTCACAATAAAGAAATTTTTTCCAATAAAATTATGTGGTGCATTTAGTTTGGTAACAAGAAATAGTTTTATTACTTAAAATTTTATTTTAATTTCTATTGTAATGAAATTGTATAAAGAATTTCTTGAAACAGTGAGGTATTGCCTAGGAATTGGATTTTATTCCTATCATTATCTACCCTAAGACTTTTGTATTAAAGATAAGCAAGATTTTAAAATACATATTACCTTATGTCATGAATAGATTCCATAACATTAATTTCACAATGTAACTTCTTCGTAACCCAATCAAACGCTGCAAGGTGGCCTTTTCGACTGCCCAACAGTAAATGTCGTCCATTACGTGAATATTTACTTATGTATGGCCCAAAATCAAGTTTTAATTCAAATATCTTAGTAGCTGCAGCAATATCAACATTGTCAGCTATGATTTTTTGCGATATGCCAGTTGTTTTCTCATTTTCATCAACTTCAATAAACCTGAAATTAAATGAATTCACATAGGAACAATTGTGATAAAATTAGGAAACAGGTAAAAAAATCTTCAGAAAATCTTATGACATTTCCATTTCTGTGTTTCAAGTGTCTATAAAAAAAATAGAAAAGCTAGGTATAAATAAACTGAATGTATTTTTAATTGTGAACATCAAACAAGTCTGATAATTTGAGCAAGCAAATTCAACAACTGCATACTACAATCTGAAGTCGCTAATGTTTTCGACAGATTGGCCAGTCTCATCATAAGGGATTCCTTTTAACACTTTTTTGTTACATTACCTTAAAAGATATACAATCTATCAAAAATTGGTCTCAATATTCAAAATGAGAATTTACCCGAGGTCTTCTGTCAACAATATTTCAGCTCGGGCAGCCTGTTCCTGTGCATAGCTAAATTTACTTTCCTTCTTTTTTAATTTAGCTGCATAGAGTGGATGTCTCACACCTTTGCCATTAGACGTGTCACCTCGAGAATGATGTGCCAATTTTTTAGGATCAACAGGAGTTTTACCTGGAAATTTTTTCTTTGCATTTTTCTTAGCATATGGGTCTGGCTTTTGCATGTTGCTTTTATTCTAAATAAGTAAAAAGTTAATAAGTTTTTAGTATTACATATTAAGTTACCCTTATTTTAATTTTTTTTCTAGTAGTCCCTTCACTAGGGATAGAGTTCCAATGAATAGGAATATCTTGAACTTACTAAAATCTCAACCGTAAATGAATATACTAAATGTTTTTTTTTTTATTACAATTTTATTTACTTTATATTTCGTAGTTTTCAAAAGCCGCGGTGTGATTTTCACGTTGTAGACTTCTACATTGTTGTTTTTCTTTTCAGTTTCTTCCGTCGCAGTTTCATTTTCATTCTCAAAATAGCGTTTCTGTAATCAATTCGACATAATATTTACCATGTCAAGTTATGCAATAGAATGGTCGTAGATTGGTAAACCGTTTGAAACACTGATCTCAAAATTAATACCTTCTTTTGGACCTTCATTTTATTAATAAAATTAAATATTAAACTGGACAATGCAACAAAAAACTAAGCATGCGGTTTTTGTTGTGATGTGCTGATTGCAGTGTTGCCAACTGTAGTCTGTACGATTCTCCCGTTTTTTTTTTTTTATTATAAAATGTAGCCAGATTTGTTTAAAAAGTTGCTAAAATAAAACTTCATTCGTTGGGAATGGATGGAAGTCGGAAAACGGTAAAAATATCACCTTGGACGAAATATAAAAAAATACCACCTATACCAGGGCTTCCCAAACTGTGCGTCGCGACGCCCTGGGACGTCGCAGCATTGTCCCAGGGGCGTCGTGTGTCCGTTGCAGTAATAAAGAACAGGTAGGTACAGGTCAAAAATAGACGTAGAGAAAGAAATGAGAGTGGCAATTTCCAAACTGGAGCCCCGTTTTGAGAAGCTATGCTCAGAAAAGCAAGCATATGAAGGATATGCTTGCTTTTCATAAAAATGCAAGTCATAAAAAAAAGCGGAGCGTGTGTCAACTAGAGTTTTAACCAGTGTTGCCAGTCATGAAAAATACCGAGCCGCCACACACTTAGGTACTTACTTAAAAACCGGCCAACTAAAATACGAATGATACTGAAAAAAATGACGGTGACGAAGAAAGGACCAAGACACATAGTGCCATCTATTTTTTTCAATAATGTCCTAGTCAATCGTATATTTTTTGTGGCTTATACCTACTTTATGTTTCGCATATATAAACTTATGGAGAAAAAAATCTATAAATATACAATAGAGATACCTCAGGAAATAAGCAGTGGGAAAATGTTAGTTTTAGTTCATAAAATAACAAAATTTATTTCAAAGTTTTCAGTTTTCTGTTTTTAATTCTATAGGTTATTTAAATAGTAATTTCTATACTGTACCTATAGTATTCTAGGTTGGTATGTACCAAGCGATAACGAAATAAACATGGATTTCATTCAACGCTATCGATCGAACGGAAACAAAATATTGAACCCTTTAAATAATTACTTGAATTACTTTAAATAAATACTACGTTGATAGTGGTCCTATACTTACTATACCTAGCCTAAACGCAAACGTGAACAAAAAACTTCTTAGTACCAACTCATTACCTACATAAATTATAAGCCACACCACATTCGACAAGATTCTATCTCTCTTAGTCTCGCTATGTTTGTCTCTATTGTACCTGCATCAATCAATCAATACATATAAAAATAAAAGTTCAGACTCATCAACAACGCTCAGGCCAAACTGTTGGTCCTAGAAAGCTGAAATAAGGCTGGATTATTAAAAATTCTACCCCCAAGGAAGTATCATAGAGGATCGAGGGTGAAACCGTAGGGCGGAAAGCGACGACAATTTTGAAGAAAAACCACTAAAATAATCTTGTGATTTATTATTTTTATTCTCTTTAACAACACATATGTACTCAATATTTTACAGAAACGTATAATGACAATCATAGTAGTAACATAGTAATAGGTTTAGTATTTAAATGCGAATATTATTCATTCATTCATACTTGTGTAGCCTAAACGAACATTGTATCCCTTTATAGGAAAACGTTTCAAAGAAAAGGTTGTAATTGTGATAACAAAAATAACTTGTTGTTTAAAAACGGTAAAATTGCACATTTTATTTAATATGTAAGCTCTCTAACCAAAAGAATTGCAAATCAACAAATAACTCGTGTCAATTATGCTATCACATCCCGTAAAGTTAACAATAAATAAGTAATAGGTAACACGTAACATAATCACAGCAAAGTGAACATTGGCTAACAAAGAAAGTAGGTAGTTTAATTTTATCCCTAAAATTGATTATCAATTAATGACTGAATTATTAACTTACATGATCTAATGAGATCTTATTATTCCCTAATACAAATAAAAACGTCTCTATGACGTGACAACTATCATTATTCACAATTTTATTTACAAGAAACTGACTAGAAAGTCCTCTAAGGAGTTCTTTTTTTTTGTTTACATATCGTTAATATCTCTATCTCATTATTTTTAGTCTTAATACATCAGCGATCGGGCTGAGACTCGAAGCATTTGGCACATACCCAGTATTATGAACGTTATGACAGATAAACAGATTCTCTTAAATTTCAATTTTTTATCTGGCTGATAAAAATCTGAGTTTGTTTATGAATTTATAGTCTTAAACTGTGATATACTCATGGCAATAATTTAGATTATAATAATCTTTATTTATATCGAAATGTAGGTACAATATTTACATAATAACCGATTCTTTAGTGTGAGTTTGTGTAGCTAAAATCCCTTACATACAATAGTATAAACTTTTTCCCTAACAATTACATTAATTTTAAGCATACGAGTAACAATGTTTAAAATTTATTTAGGTTTTATTATAAGTCCACCTTATCGAGTAAAAGTCGAACATAACTTCGAGCATTAACGTGATGTCATAAAGAAGTCACACATCGTATACAACGGTTTACCAAACAGACATCGTTACCTAATATTTATAACACAAATACCTGTCCGAATCCACCCGCATTACGCAGCACCTATGCACTGTACAGTTTAATTATTTTGAAACCATCATTTCACTAATTTCCAACGGTGTCTCTTGTCACTGCCACTAAAATCTTTGGTACTAGCTTAAATATTCCAAACTGTATACCGCACTCAAAATAACTGGATTAAAATTGTACTAAGTATTTTCAGTCTAATTCACGAATATAAGCTCCGCCGATTTCAATCGTTTCTTTTAACTAATGTTCAATTCGCTCAGTTTCGGCGGCGCTGGGTGAACCTTAAATGGGTGTAGGGAGCACTGTGAAGTCCTGAAGCGCGTTTTTCACTGTTTCATAGATAGGTCGGTTCTCATCCGGGCAGTATCCGTCAGGGGAGCAGAGAGTCTGTAGCTTCGTGAGGTAGGAGTCGAAGTTGTCGTGAGCTGGCTTTTCTCCTGGGCCAGGAGGAGGGGGAGCACCAGGGGTACCTCCAGCCGTTGTGACCGGAGCTGTACCACCTCCAGGGATTCTGACGTGCTCCAACAATGTGATCACGTTGTTGCGTAGACTTTCATAATATTCATTGAGATTATTATTACGTTGGGACATCAATTGATTCTCCTGAAAAAACGGATAAACGAATTGTCATGATCGGAGGGTCGGGTCAAACATTTTTTTTATTCTGAAATGACTCTACTTTTTCGAGTAGCTACTAAATCAGATATATATGTGGTACCATCAATTAATAAATATTTATTGGTACTCACAAAGATGTGATGTGTTAGTAGCACTCAAAGTTCGAAGTTTGGAGCCATGATAGTACCATCTAAGTTGTCAGACAAAAATATTATGTTAAAATATTTTACTTTGAGGCTTTTGACTTTTATTATCTAATATATAATTCGAAAATAGAATTTGCTGCTAAAATATCATTTGCACTTACTCTATCCCCATGTGTGAGATGTGTTTCCATGGCATTGATATCTGATTTAAGACGCATCATTTGTGACTCTACACGGGCATTCTCACGCTGAAGTTCTGTTATCTCTTGCTCCAAGGTCATAAGGTCTTCACCATTGCCTGGCTGCATACTCATCTCCATGCCTATGGAGAGAATAAGATATCTAGAGATTTTGGCGATGTTTGTTAAGCTTATCATTAAGGGTGCGAAAGATGCACCACAGATGACTTTTCGCAAAGTCTTAAAATACATTGGTTACACACCTGTATATGGTTTGGGATATAAAGGTGTGATATCGTCTGGGTATTTAGGCTTCTTTGGTTGTGGTGTCGGTGTAGTGGCACCGGCAATGGGACAGCCAGACAGCGAACGATGCGTCAGGAACGACCCATTTATGTGTCCCGAGCCATCGCAGCCTGGTGTTGGGCAATTGACTCCGTCGAACTTGATCGCCGAAGCTGCTGCAGCCACCGCCGCTTTATGCTGTTCTACTGTTCCACCGCTTTCTAGAACTCTCATTTTGTTGCGATTCGCAATCGGGCATCCGGAGGCACTGGTGGACGGAATGACAATGTAAATTCATGTAAACAGACTAAAATGGCTTTGACGACATACTTTCACTACAACTACATTACAAATACACTACTTCTGCACAGAGATTTGAGTCTTACCTTCGATGCGATAAAAATTTCCCTGTAGCGTGTCCAGATCCATCACAGCCCGGTATAGGGCATCTAAGCAGCGTGCAAATAACCAAGAAACTCATTGTAAACGAATTATATAAGACGTACTAATAAATAGGATCTTTTAGAGTAAACAATAGCTATAAGTACGGCATTTCATACCGTGGTTTAGAGTGCAGTGTTCATGTAAAGAATCGCTAAGGTATTTTGAAATTTCTAGAATCTCAATGGAATACGTTAAGTAGGTAGGTACAGCGCACAGTATAATTATGACATGTACGTATTTAAGTAACATTGAATAATTAGCATGCGTCTGTTCAGAGGATTTATAATGTAACCAATTCAGAGCGGGGATATGTTAAGACTTGGATAGTAGGTACCTAATGATAACATACACACAGATCATAGGGCAACGAAACAAAATCAGCACAGAGTATAACCAGTTAATGTAATACAGAGAATCTGCCATTCAAATTTGTTTAGACCTTTTATTAAATCACGGAGCTAACTCTTTTATCTGTAGTTAGGCTGAATATCTCACCTTAGCGGTTCAGAGTCCTGACCATCCCTAGGCTTGCTCTTGGGCTTGTTGGCCCTGGGGCAGCCGGACAGCGAGCGGTGTGAGGAATAGTTGCCTGTCACGTGTCCGGAACCGTCGCAACCAGGCGTTGGGCATTTCAGCTCCTGAGAGTGCGGCTGGAGTTGCGAGCGGTCGGCGCGCGGACACCCGGACAGACTGCACATATAAAGACTGCTTACAATGGCGTGACGGGGTAACGTATTGCAACTTAGCAACTACTACCATTGACTTATGTTGAATATTTGTTTCACTATTCCGTTTTATTAGGTTACGCGAATTGGCATGTATTGTGAGATTCGTAAGACTATCTAATTAAAATGGCCTTAAAGTGCTTGCATCTCGAGGCGTTAAGTTGACTTTAATTATAGTGATGAATATAACATAGGGAAATTTTAATGTATTCAGAATAGTACTTAATATTGTCAACTCACTCCGTATCTAACAAAAAGGTAGGTACGATAGGTAGTTAGGATAGTTTCATAACGTAAGCAACGTAGGTGTCGTAACGAAGTATAGATTGACTATTGATTAAAATTTAATTGTATTATAATTATATTGTCTATAAATGTTGCTGAATCAGATTGTTGTTAAACTGCTGATGTGATGTACTCAAAAAGGTCAATGTTTTGTTACTAATTTAATCAATTGATGACGTATTTTGCAGTATAAAGGCTTCACCACACCTGGCTACCTGATATTGCACTATCGTGCTCACGCTCAGCATTCAGCCATTCTCCGCCACCTTCTTATAATCGTAATTTCGGACGAAGAGTGTCGTTTTTCCTAGTCTACTATCTATAAGTATTTACTCAGATTTCATCAACATCTATTTTGTTTAGCGAAATAAATACAAACTTGCTTGTTGTCAGAGAATTTACCATCACATGAATTCCACATTAATAAACATACGCGTTTGTAAGTATAGAGGTGAGCTGGACTGAGACGCTCAATTAGAAATTAGCGTACGAAGTGTTTTGTTCCCGATGCTTAAATACAATCTTTATTACATTGACACAAATTTTATAGAATCGAGAAATATTCTAGAAAACGTATACGTAACGGAACGTAGATAAACGAGTAGGATATTGTTATAAATAATGTAGGTATCGTATTATTTTTTCGCGTCTAGTTGATTTTAGTAAAATGTATGTACCAATGTTAAGCTATTATGATAGTATGGTCTACGTGGTGGTAAAAACAACAACAAGTAATGGTAATAATAGTCGAGCAAATGCTGTGCATCTGTTATGTATCATGATCGTTGAATGCATCTTAGTTTATATTTAGACTTGTTTTTATTGAAGGCAAGTATGTGCTCACATACTTATTCTGAAAATCATTCCAAAGATATCTGATAATTATACAGTGTGATTTTTTTATCACTGGCAATACTTGCAGGGGTGGAAGTACTCATCAATGTGAACGACTTTTATTATGCTGGATAATGTATCTTAGAGATTTCGTAAAATTAAGCTAAGCGTTGTAGAAGTCGCTTTGGAATCTTTTATTTGGGATAAAGTCTATTTTAAGGCTTTCCAAACAAGCAAAGAACAGTTTTTTATGGCAAAGTTTGTTATTTTGACTTTGAAACGTCCATATATTCGAAGATATATATTCGACAAATATATTTTTGAAGAGATTTTGCGTAATAAATTACCTGGGTATTGTTTTAGCGATATAACAACAGTATTGGCGCCTACACCGATTTGTTATTTATTTTGCCAGCCAGTTTAAATACCTAAATACCTACATCAAAATACATAGTTCCCTTTACTCAACTCACTCAAAATACAATCGAGTCTGTGTTTATACACTCGCTGTGCTGATTTTGTTATTGCGAATGCTGTTTGTCTCAATGACATGAAAACAAAGGCATAAGAACACTGTCGAACGAAGTTATTATGTACGTATGGGCGTAGGAATTAAATTAAAAATATGTTACGTATGATTTTTACCATGTGGGCGCTAATAAAGGTCTATTTATATCTATGTGTAAGTCTAATCTTCATAATGTTAAAAAAAATATGTAAGTAAATACAATGGATTTTGAAGAAAAAAAAAATTGTATACTGGGCGATTTTTTAAAAATTATAAATGCCGTATTGTTATCCTTGTTATTGAAACTACATGTACCTAACTAACTAATACCTACTTAGATATAATAAGAATATACTAAACTTCGGGCACGCTTTACGCATTTAACATAGAGCGAGTATCCACATAATCAGCATTAGGTTACAACATTCTTATTTCATGACAAGTACACAATCGTGTACATATTTATACTTATAACAAGCACACAAACACACGTAAGTTATCACAACACTCATGAGAAATGTTAGTATACAAGTTTATAATCATTTTGCAACGATGCGTCGTGAGGCGTTAGGGCATGCTGTTAGTCTGCATCAAAATCTTGTGGGATGAAGCCAATTTGGTGCGGAAATGCGCAAATTGCCGCTCAGGGGCGCAATTGTTGTCACTGCGACGACCGGCTGTGCAAATGTAAAACACTATGTGTCATTACATTATAAACAATAATAACGAGTAAGCCACCGGCAACATAAATAGAGCATTTTGATTGCTTTGTTATCTTGCGTTGTTGGTAAACAAATGCTCATTAAGTTTTTATCAAAAATATTTTTCCCGTGACGTTAACTAAATAATTTAACAAGTCAATTTAAATAAATGCGGTAGTTGCCTGACTATGGCGGTTTAGTAAGAAAGCAACTAGCAAGGTCATGAATAATGCCGTTAAGTAACTAAAAATATTTACCTAATGTTTCAAAACAAGATAGGAATGACATTGAGTTGTATGGAAAACTGTATACTTATTAATATTTTTTGTATAACTAATTAACTAAGCACTCAGAAAAATTACCAACGATTTTGGTTATGCACGTAGGTATACGATCGAAATGTTTTCACAAAGTGATTAATTATTATAAGTAGGTGTTTTAAACTTGCACAGCTACATATCGCGTAAAATGCCGCAAACGCGATTTTGCGTTGCGCTGCGATGCGCTTGCCTGCGGTGTGTTGCGAAGTTTCCCGATATGTGACCGGTGCCGTCGCAGCTCTCGACTGGACACTGGATAAGCTCCCTCGAATCTCGAATCCGGTAACTCAGTTTCCCATAAAAGTCGTCGCGGTGATAGCTATTATAAATAAATACAATAACGCAATGTAAAAAAAGAAACCAAAAATAAATTAAACAATGAAAAAAAGGTTAAAAAGTGTTAAAAGTAAACAAAAATAATATGACCTTACTTTCATCCACTTTTATAGTTATTCAAGAATGTCATTAACCTAGTGCAATCGCGGCGCAACTCTATTTTAATAATGCGTAAACTAAAACGCTACATTTGAATTAACGATAACTAGTTTGAAGTAAGTAGGATAAAAAAAAGTATACAAAGTTATTGTTATTATTACTCATTGTTGTGTTTACGCATCGGGAATGGTAAATGAAATAATAATAAGAGTTATTCATAATAATAAAACTTTTTTCTTACCTGTTTCGCCGCATATCTGTGTACTCGGCAGTATTAAATGCTCGAAAGTGGCACGAATAATTTAATGTGTGTATCTTATCGTTCATATGTTTATCTGGCGTGCTTGTACGCCACTCGGCGTGGTGCGCGCCTGCGCGGACGCCGGTAAATTTAGACTGATCCACCGAGTGTGCCATGAGCAACGTTTGAATACTCGCTATAGAGTAAACTATAACCTAAAATAGATCCGCGCGTGGAATGCTATTTATCTACTTGGCTTGGGAAAGAGCAATCACGTGCAATAAAGGTACCTACTACGTACTTTGTATGTTTTGAAAAGTTTTAAAAGTTTGAAAACTTTTAAACAAGTAAAAAATTGAGATGTTCCACAGTTCCAACAAGTCTAATGATGCTATTTCACTTCTTATTTGCGTTAACTTGTAGTTGAAGCCACTTTTCAAATGAATTTATCACAAACTTTGTTAGGCACTTGCAACAAAAATACCAGACGTCTTTACTCCGACTGAATGACGGCTTTGACGCGTATGAAAACACAGTCCCTCGAATGAATGATATTGAGCGCAAACGTTGTGTTATCTTTTGTCTCTGTCTAAATCTAAAAGGTGAGACGGAGACAGCTGAACGTTAAAAGAAGGGTGATGCTTGGTAACCGGTCAGCGCAGTGCGCGCGCATTTGCTTGTCATTGCTTCGATTTTAAAATAAGTTTGAAACTTTTTTTAAGTATTTCAAACGATATTGTGTTCATGTTTCGGTACAACTTATGAATGTAAATGACAAGAATTGATTCAAATTATAATTTTATTCATTGAGCAATAATTGTAGGTACTAATAAATATGACCGTAATTTTGCTTTACCTACCTATAAACTAATATGGAAATGTACGTTTATGGAAATAATAATAAATATGTATAATAGATAGGTATGAAGTTTTTGCTGTTAGTTTAGTCAGATTTGTTTCGTGTTTGTTGTGTCAGTTGTGCCTATTCTACTAATTATTTGTTATCAGCAGTCTTAGAAAGTTAAAATTCAAAATAAATAATATAGGTACAAAAAAAACCTGTAGCTACTTACTTACTTAACTTTGTAGCTAAGTAACTATTGTTTGATATTTTGTATGTGACAACTAAGTCCAGTATTTGTATGAGGATGACCCTTTCATCATCTGAATAATTTATCTTTATAATAAGTAGTCAGTGCTATTGTTTAGGTACTGCAGGTAGGTAGGTTCTTTTGTTCAAACGAATTCTTATAACAGCACATTGCAAGTTACATTTGCACCAAAAAAAATGGATATAGACCGCAAACCAGGGTTGTCTAAACAAAATAATAATAAGTGAGTAGTAGAATTATGTCGTCATTGCTGATGCCGTAATTTTATCTCAAAAACCTATGTCTACATAAAAATTGTGTGAATCAAATAGATTTTAAAACGTTGTTGTCGTAAGCCGAGAACGTATGGATTGAAATGAAGAAACAAGGAAACAAAACACAATAACATTCATGAGTTTGTGTGCATTTACCTACCTACCTATTAATACAGACGCACACAATCATAACTAGCCAGTAGAGAAGCTAGCCAGCGACAAGGTCACTGTGGCTTGCGAGACGTATGTATTTATGTCACCCATTCATTCGTTCATTTACACTTCAATTCTTCACGCAGGTAAAAAAAAAACTAACCAAATAAATCTAACTGAGTAGGAAATAACGATAACAGTACCTACTTAACGTAATTAATTTGCCATAATCATGTTCTATTTTCGCATATTCACTTGCAGACTAAAGGTACCTATCTAAATGTGCCGAATAATTCTTCATACTATACAAAAACATGCTGGTGAATATTCATATTACAGGTACAAAATAAATAATGCTATAAAACAAATAAAGTAGATAGGTACTCGTTCGTTGTACAGTACTGACATCTAGTGGTTAAAAAAAGTAAACAAATGATCCTCATATTGAACATACTTATCAGCTTTCGTCTTTAGTAGATATACCTATTTTAAAACAGTAGAAATTTCAAGTTTTATAATTAGACTAGTTACTTACATAGTGGCTGCCGCTGCGGCATTTATCTGTACCTGTTGGTTGAGTGAGACATTTGTCCGACTGCTGACGAGTAACGTATGAACCAAAGCACTCCGTAAATTTAAACATACATAGGTGGAAATTTCCATTTGTCCTTCCTAAAACCTACTATGTGCCTCCGACTTAACTATTAGATATCTTATGATAAGCTCGTTAGATTGCACCACTTTTATTAAGTGACAAACTCTGAAATCACGAAAATAAATGAGCTATATTTTTATTGAGCGAGATTGACCATTTGTATGGAACTACTGATTTCTTTGTCATGATTTCGTATTTTGTAAAAAATAAGGACAATAGGAAATGTTCTCTCTGTATGCTTTATAGTTGAGTACCCGTTAAATTATGCGCATTTTTCAAATAAACATTTATCCATAGAAAGTTCCTCGTCAGCAATGAGACAGCATATCAAAGAGGGTATATTCACCTGCTATCTTTGGGCTTGTCGTGCGGCGCATGCGGCGGTGGCATGTAGCAGGGCGGTGAGTAGGGCGGCGCGTGCGGCGGGTACGCGGGTGGCGGGGGGTACGCGCCGCACTGGTACTGGTACCCGCCGTAGCCTGCCGCTGCGGCGGCCGCAGCGTAGTCTGGCTGCCCGAGACCGTAGCCCGCTACAGGATGCGGACTTACACCGCCATAACCTGGGCAAAATTATTTTAAGTACAGCTAGTGGGTGCCAATTTGTCATCTTTACGATGGATAGGGGATAACGGTATCCAAATCATGATAAAAAAAACTCATAATAGCTGCTGGTTCTGAGTGGTGAGCTTGTGAAAGATGACCATCACATTTCCAGAAAATCCCAGATATAGATTTATGTCCTAGGCTGTACCGATCCAATATCGGACTTGATAACAAAATTAGGTAAGAGAGTAATTAAGTTTATTTTTTCTAGGATTTTAAATAATTGTGATATCAATCCAAAATATTTAAATTACGAAACATTAATAAACAATTTTTAATGATGTAACTTCCAACTCAATTATTCTCGCGTCGTATATCGTGTAACTAAAAGTCGTAGTGAAAATCCAAACTGTAATACATTTTAATTAAAGCTCGGATATACACAAATCCGCAAAAACCGACGTGTATACAAGCGTATGTAACCGCAGCGTTAGGTAACCATAGTAGGAGAGGCTGGTAGGTTTAGCAACGTTACTCCTACGATGTACGAGTACGTTGCGGCGAGGAGCGCGCGAACGTACGGCTCGACAGCAGGGAGTGATTATCGCGGTCGCGTTTTAATTTGTACGACGTGTTTTACGGCACCGTAGTGTGTTGGGGCCCTTGTCGTCCCCACACGAGGTGAAATACAGGGCACATGAAATTATAATATTTAGCAAATTGAGCGAAGAAAACTGCGACGTTAGCATAATTAAGCTTGTTCCAGCGCGTCTCTAGCTATGTTTTGGCTGGTGTTGTGAAGTATTTTGTTTGTATAAATTAATTATCACAGCACTAAATTGATATTAAATTACCTGAATGAATGTTAAATTATAAAGTTGAAATTTCTGGTAAATAGTCAAGAGGTTTTCCATAAATGGGAACAAAACACTCACCAGCAGTATCTCTATGATAGGCTTCTAAATAAGGGTGGCTGCCTCCACTATCTGGCGTTGATTCTCGACTGTAGGATACGCCACCAGGAAAACTGCGACTGTATAAATAATGTAAATATTTAGTACACATGCACTTAGTAATCAAACATAATATTATAATCCTATCTCACAAAATGCCTCACCTATGTGGTAAACGGGACACGCTAAGGTCGAGGGTCTGGCCCTGCGGACTGGGCACCTGAGGGCTGGCGGTGAGCTGGGGCGAAGCTCCCGGCTGCGGGCTGCCTCGGGCTCCGCCCCCGCTGCCACCACCGGCGCTTGTGTACACCGGCGATGCGTATGGACCCTGTTGTGAAAACGGACTTTTTTAATTGATGGCAATTTATTCGGATTGTTTCTAATCATTTAAATTATTATTTTTCAGGTACTATGAGTCTCAACTCTCACCTGTGGACTACCACTAGACGTGGAAAGATCTATGGCCGGTCGGGGATCTCTTGGGTCCCTGGGCGTGGGGCTGCGCGGTCGCTGCGCCTGCGCCTGCGCCGCCGCGATCTTCACCGACAGGTTGATCGCGGAGAAGCCGGGGGGGACGCTGGGGCCCATCGCACTCACGCCACTCACACCACCTACTCCACTACCCGTTTCGTAGTGGTACATAGGTCTGGACGGATAGGATCGTGTTTGGGTACATTTTAAAAGAAAAGCTAAAATGTTTGGTACATTTTCCAATTGAGCAGATACTTAAAAAGGGAGTCTCGTTTACCACATACGCAAAGGCATTCGTTTGTGAATCATATTTAACGCAATAAGGAACAGTATTTTTCTAACTTTATCTAAAGCTGAATTTTGTCAGATAACTTAATGGAACGTACCTAGGGTAAATAGGTCCAGAGCTGGTCTCCTGCTCTGATTGGTCGGTTTTCATAGGCGTGGGTAGGTGAGGGTCGTGGTACCGCTCTTCTTCCCAGCCATACGGGCGCTGTGGACATTGCGCTGGGTCGTACCGCTCGAAGGCTGGAGCACCCTCATAGCATCGGGATTCATAACCGTACCGTGCTTCATTCATTTGACTAGGATGGAGAAAATGGAGGCATTTCTAAACTTTGAAATATTGAAATAACTCGTAAGGCTGAGCGTATACTGAGGTGCAGGCGACGTAGCTTAGCACGGGGCCCCACCCCGGGCAGAGCAGATTGTAACATATGTACAAGTATAATAGAGCTTCATACACTACGATGCACGCATGTGTTACGCCGACATGCGTCGACCATGCTTTGCGTCTCTTTGTGGTGACAGCACATGTATCAATGCGACGCGTGCACGTTTGGACATAGCTGTTTTTGTGGAAAACAATGTTATTTGTTTGTTTTTTCTGGATCTGACTGAAATAAATCAATAAATCTGTGTAGCTTTTTTTTATTTAACTAAGGCTTTTGCAGAAAATCCTTTCTTAGCCGTGTACCCCTACATTACAAAAGGAATATATCCTCTAAATTTCATGGTCCTATGACCAGAACTTCTGCGAACTACTCTCCGTCAATCAAACAGACAGTCAGGACTTTTGATGACATTAAAATAATGATTAGGTACTGCTCTAGCCAGGCCTGTATGCAAATGCATGTATCTGTGTCGCCACAGTATATGCTCGTGACCTATGTCAACATAAACTGCCCTATCGTACTATTTCTGTATATGCTCACATTACGTGGCCTGCGTCACAGCATACGCTTAACCTAATTATTGAACTCTTCATAATAAAAAAATGGCATCGTGCTTATTTCATTTCATTTGACGGGATCTGACTCACAAAACTGTAAATAGATAGGGAACCACAATGCTCATGAATATTATTTTTGATTCTATTCAAGAAGATATTGAGAAGAAATCCCAAAAAATATTGAAAGCAAAGTGCCCTTAGCTAATAGACTGATATGCTAGTGTGGCAAACCCCGTTAAAGATTGGCGTCTCAGGATATACAATAATCTATAAGAAATCTCACCTGTACGACCTAACATGGTCATCCGGCGGGCGCTCATAAGGTGAGCGCTGATCCGGCGGCGCGCCGTAGCCGGCGTGGCGCGTCTCCATCCCGGGGGAGTCGCGCTCGGGCTCGGCGGCCTCTCTCTTTGGCACAAGCAGCTCGGGAGCCTCTCGCTTCACTGCGGGACTGCGCGGCGAGGCCGCCTGCTCGCGTTCGCGTGACACACTCCCCGTGCTGCACACGCTCTCGCTGGGCGTGGGGATCGGTGCCGTCGATGATACTGTTTGGAGATATAGAAATAGAGCCTTTGCCAAGTAAGAACAGGTTTAAATTTCTCAATTAATAAGTGTGGCGAGATATAGGGTGATTGTGAAAACAAAAGCTGGACTAGTCAGCTTTAAATCATGATTTATTAGGTTAGATGTTCCAGGATATCTTTAGCATGTATGTTCAGCAATCAATTTTCCTTGGTGTCTTTGCTGTGATTTTTCGTTATCATCCCATCCCTAGTTATAACTAACAGCAGTTTAAATAGCAACCTGAAGGTCTAGCTCGTTGCGACCTCGCGGCCGCTTTTCTGGCTGCAGCTGTAGGACAACCGGAGAGTGACCGATGCGTACTTCGGTTGGAGCTGACGTGGCCACGCCCGTTGCAGCCCGGCGTCGGGCACTTCAAGATTGTCTCGTGCAACGCCAATACTACGTAGAGAATGGTAAATTAGGTCTCAGAGCTTTGTGTTTTAATGAATCTTGAGTTCATGTGTAGAGCTTGTTTTATACTGAAAATGTGTGCGCATGATTGAAAAAGGACAAGGGTCATGTTTTGGTTCTAACCAATATTTACGCGCATTAAAAACATATTTATAATTCTACATACAACAATGACAACTATTTCATCAAATAATATAAAGTGCAAAAACATAATTACGTCAAAATTATCAAGCATACTAAGCATCCAATTAAAATAACTGTATCTAGCTACAGAAATAAACTGAAAAGAACTAAACTTGTAACAAATTCATCATCACTTAAGTAAATTTCTACTTTTAAAAAGTTGTTGTAGTTGGATTATACTTACTCTCCGGTGTGACTTTATCCTTTCTTGGGCATCCTGACAGACTGAGAGGATAAACAATCAAAACTTAAGGTTAGTTATAGTTAGCTAGTGGTTTTTGCAAAACTCTCGATTTCCTTTGTGATTTTCCTAATTCATCCGTACCTATTAGTAACTAGATCAGTGAGGCGGGTAACATTTTTATCCTTCCGTTATGACTGCCTAGCCTGATACCTATACAACTTGTTAATATTAGCTATTCATTGTATTAAGCTTTGTACACTGTACAGTCAGCGTTAAAAGTAGTTGATTACTTTAGTAACGTTTCGCTTTTAGTACCTACTATTACGTTATTCAGTTTTCATACGAAATAGATACTAAAGTGATGATCTTTTTTTTTGACACTGACAGTACTTTCCAATATCCACGTTATGTGTACCTACAATAGATTCTTGTTTGTACTGTTATAGGTAGTATTTGAAGCTTGACTTGTATCTTAATACTTTCTTGACCTATAACTGGTGTTAATTAAAATAAGGCTAACTTAATGAGTTTATCTGAAGAGACTGAAATTCATGAAAATCATCAACATGACTCACCTCCTATGGTGTGTATAAAGGCCGGTGACGTGGCCCTGCCCATTGCACCCGGGAGTAGGACACTTGTTGCCTTCTGCGAACAAATCGACCGGTGCACAAATTAGTGTTTTCCTAATCATTGGGTGGGGGCGTACGCGAGCGATCGATACGGGCGGGCGTGCCGGTCGGGGCGTACCTGCGCGGCCCCGCCCTGCGCCCAGCCCCACCCTACCGACAACTTAAAAGAAAAAATAAAGAACGCCAGGCGGCTGCGCGGACTTCCAATTTTTCTTTTAGGAGAAGCGGGGCGGCGCAGTAACGCCCCGCCCACCGCTTGCCCTGACCCGTTTTTATTGCCCATCGTCTGACGTAAGCCCAGCTATCGCCCAGCAATACGAGGAAAACGTTTAGATACCTTATATACGATATTGACGTAGGTGGAGTCTAACCTCGCTCAGACTGACACTGACTAAATTATGAAGACATTTTACAAATGAGACATGATTTGTTTCCAGCTTTTGTTACTAGCTGGAATTTGTCGGTACTGGCGAGAACATTTGGAATAGTAGCACGAAATTTATGACCAGTCCCTAAACAATCAAAAAGTACGTACCTATTGTTTTATTAAAATATCCAAACAAGAATAACAAAGTTATATATATGATGGTTCAACTCTGAATGAACGTGGCATGAGATATCGCGGGACGACCTTGAAACAAACTTCGAGTTAGTTCATTGCGCGGAGTTCTATGTTATAGCCGGGTCGTTAAGAAAGTTTGACTATCGTTGTTTGAGGTTAGTATGACCGGTACCTCTGGCAACCGGCGGGGAGAGCGCGGCGAGAGGCCGGGAGTCTCGGGACGGCTGCGCGGAGGGTACTGCACGTGCTTCCTGCAGCGCGGTGGCCGCGCGTGACCCGGCTCCCGCAGGCTGCAGTACCGTGTATTGTTTTGACCCTTTATTTATTGAACTTTTATCGTGGTCATTTGAGTAACCACCGAAAGGTTCACTTGGCATAGTTGATCCATGAATTCTGTGTTTCACTTCTGCTGGCGGCTTGAAAGCAGACTGAGTAGAATATGGCAATGCAGCTGTCGCTGCTTTATAAGCATTGTACAGTGATTGCTTGTTAACAGACACAGTTTCAGATTTACGTTTCTGTTTATTGTCTCTTTCATCATCATACTTATCGTCACATCGGTCGGACATATCTATCTCTAATTCGTTGGAAGACGAGTCAACGAGCTCGTCAAAATTTGGTGCTTCGTAATTATTAGAATATTTGCTATGTCTCTCGTAATCTTGACTATTTTCTCTGTCTAATCTTTGTTTTCTTTTCTCTTCATGATCACTCGTACAATTCGTGTTATGGTTATCAGTCTGGTGACGCATTGAGAAACTCTTTTGGGAAGCACTTTCAGATGACTGAGATGGTGATGAAGGTAACATTTTGTCGGAACGCTTATCGTCAAAGAGGTTCTCGAAACCGTTGACATCATCAATCTCGTCACCGCTATGAATCGATGTTTGGTCACGAGGCCAACTGCCTGAAAGAGTTTTTAGTGCCGCTTGTGTTTCTCTGATGAGGGTTTCGTCATCTTCATCTTGTCTCATGGCATGAGGTCTATGCATTGGAAGAGGTCGACGACGTAAATCGGGCTCGTCTCGTCGCTCGTCATCAAGTAGCCGTCGCCGTCGCTTGCCGACTACTTCTTCCTCCTCCATAGACCCCTCACTGCTGGTACGTTCAAAGCGTCTATCATTCAATCTGAAGGTTTCTACATCTACCCCGAACTCTAGTCTTCTCTTGTTGATCTGTGGCAGCGTCGACTGCGTGCTCAGCGGCGCCGTCCTGTAACAAGTCATATAGTAAGACACGTCCCCGCGCCGTATTCTATATCATAAAATAAACAAAGACATCAATAAAATATAAATTGTACTTGCGATTCCATTTTCCATCCACAATCAGAATATTTTTACGCGGAAATGATTCTCGGCGTTTCCAATCGACGCTAACACATTAAAAGCACTTGTTTGTTATATTTATATTGCACAAAAATCGTTCCCACGTAAAAACCATTTCACTCAAGAGCTTTCAAACCAAATAATTTTGACAACGGCGAATGCTAAGGGCCAAAAGTTGTTAAATTGATGCTGAATCGTAAAATAGAATAACATTAAAGATTTAACTAAATAAATATGAAATGTATATGAATATGTTTCTTTGTTTTTTAATATCTACTACTAGGAGTAATGTTATTTTGATAGAGTAAACTACGTTGACGCGATTTATAATTTATTCATCTTTAAAAGTATGTTTGGTATATGATGAATGGAAAAAAACAACGGAAATATTTATTACCGAACACCGCACCACGCATATTTTATATCCAAATACTGTTTTAGTTTCCTCAATGTGTAATCCCCAAATAATTTTATCAATAAAACTAAATTTCAAACAAAAGTTTTACAGAAAAGTTTATAACTTTGACATACTTTTAGGTATACTGTCAAAATGACTACTTTTTACTTTTATACTAACATTTAATTGTTTGTATGGAGGTTGGTTGATATGAGGTTGGTCGCGTAGCTGAAATATATTTTTTTAGTAGAAAACAGTGAGTGGAAACAAAATATTTATTATAACGTTATTTTTATTCTTATGTGTATTATTATACACATGACTTTCAAGCTGAAATTTCAAGCAAACAGTACACACACACACACACACACAAATTCATTAGTCAATCAGGCAATGGATCTATTATTTTTTTTATTTCATAGAATGCGATATGGACGAGCGAATTAACTTTATAACTTTAAGCTCAGATAGGCTTTTGACTCCGCGCAACACATTAATTAGTTAGTACCTAGGTATGTTTACATTAGCTTATGTAATATATAAACATGTGTTGCGACTTCTGTGGGTCAATAAATAGTTTTTCTTTCTTCTTTCTTTCTTTCAGATACATCATACGGGATATATACATTATCATGATGTTATTATGCACATCAAGTCGACTTATTTCAGTTTTTCGTAATTTCATTTGAATAACGTAACAATATTAGGTACTAACTTTATTCCAATGAAAAAGATTCTTCATATTCAAAGATCATTTCGATCTAACAATATTATTATCTTCAACATTATCGTATTTCCCGTTTCTACAAAGTTAAAGCTCCATAACTTCATAAAGCAATCGGCTCTGATTTATTGATCGGTGATAGTCTCTCTCCAAGTTGTGCAATATGCGCTCGACTCGACTCGAGATTGTAATCGATGGTCCTTGACGCGGAGTACCTTCAGGGGAGCCCACCGGAAGGCCAAAATACCGATAGTACGAAGGCTGGCAAACATTTACGTACGTGACGCGTCCCCCTAGTCACTACGGACGTTAGCCGAAATTACATGAAACGTGAACTATTCCCGGATGCCGGGATTGGGTCGTAACGCGCGATTCCGCGTTCGGAAAACGTTTGTATGTTGGCGTAGGGTAATTAGATAAACCCTGAGGGCGGTGGATGCTTAACCGGTTTAAACTAGAACTCGTGTGGACCTTTATCAGCGGGTGGCGAGTGGCGGGTTATCTCGGGGCCGCGTTAATTGTAATGCCTGGAGATTAGGGCGCGATATAAGGACGTATACCGCGAGAATTTCCAGAGGAGAATGCCTCAGGATTAAGAAAAGACGCTGTGGTGATGAGCTTCTCCTGGATTATATTAACTATATTGGCTAAGTTAGTAGTGCAGCCAACTATTCAAAAAGTCATGAAATGTTGGAAACAAAATAATTTTAGGGTGAACATGTAAGGTGATTAGGTTTTAATTTGATGGTAATTAATTTGTTTGTTAAAACAAAGCTAGACCAAAGATTTACATTTTGAGATTTTTTAAGCTTTAGAAATATGTTTGAACATCATTTTTTAAAATATGCGACTAAAAATAAACGAACAAAAAGTTATTTTTAAGTTCTAAGTTCAAATAAGAGAAAAGGAAAATACACATCACATTTCATAATTTTCGCATAATTCCTCGAAGCTCTATTATAATTCCTTGGAATATGAAAGGTAAGCGGTAAGACATCGGACCCTTTCCCACCCTGGAGCAATAACAAACACGCGTCGGCCTCCCGCGGCCCCCAGACATCGCGGCTAAATTCAAATTGCACCTTAGAATTCTTAATTATTGAAATCATAAATCAAAACGTGCCGTCTGGGCCCCCGACCATAAAATTGGGAGCGGGGGTGTGCACGAGCAAACTCGAGTGTGGTAGGATTAAGACATTATCACTTTTCTTTCGAGCAGTCGCGCCCTCCTTGGCCTCGCTCGACTGTAAATCAGCGGGTAAATCCTCTGGATTAGATTCATAGAGTTGCCGCGGCCTGCGGATCGGGCGCCGGCGATAATGGCATCGTGTGCTCGCGTGATTTTGCTTTTAAATCGACTCCCCGGGAAAGATAAATACTCTACCAATTTGGCTCTGCTCCCGAATTGAGTTTGCCGTTTAAATGGCTTTAATGGTAAGTTGGTGTGGGCTTATAGCGAATAACAACTGAAATCGAGTGATAACTGGACAGCAGCGATGCGAACTTTGTCGCAGGATTAGAGCTATGTATTATATTCTTTATCGTTATACAAGGAGTTCGTAACTTTAAAGACAAAATGTCTATTGAGCGTGAAGATATAACTGGCATGAATTTATGTACTTTTGATAATATGGCTATATTTTTTGGAAGCAAACAATTTTCATGAATTTCGCTTGCATGTTAGACATTTGCTTCAAATTTTAACGTAAGATAAGTACCTTCTTGGCGAGATTTCAAAATTGGTGAGTATAGGAAATTCAGAAAGGGTATGATCACTGTACAGCAATTAATTTTACATTCAAAGATTATGAATAAATTCTTGTTTCATCTGAAAATCGAACCGACCAAATGTGATGGATAAAAACCATCCTGTATTTTAACCGACTTAGTTGATTTTATGTAACATAAGTAGTTATCATAAATGAAAGGAACACCGAGAAATTTTATAATTTAATAAAAAAAAAGAAACAAAACTGTCGAAACTGTCAATATATCTACGAAAATGAAGTTATCTAATATTCAAGTTGTGATTCTTCTTCTAGTATATAAGTTCTCAATCTTCTGATAAGTTCACTTTTTGTTAATTTTCTTATAATTTTACTATGGATACTCGAAATAATACGTCTCAATTCCGTTTTTAACTCGTTCACATTGTCATTTTCAAATTCGCCTCTTGTCTAGCTTATAGAGATAGAAGAAATAATATACTAGATTATTATCATTTTTATCTTGCCCTTATTAATGAGTGAAACTGTATAAAGATGTGGTTTCTAGTAAATAATAAATCAAAGCTATCTATAAAATGATAACGCCGATATTTTTAGAAGTACGAAAATTGAGGGTATAAAACATTATAATTAATTGTATTCATTATATATCATTCATTCATTTCATCATTCATTCATATCATTCATTTCATAAACATAAATTTCAAATTTCACGGTAATTAAATTTATGATAATATGTTACTTAGAGGGAATTGATTCATATGTTTGACTCTTTAGAACGGCATCAGAAAAATACCGAATGCTTTTTCCCACAATTGGTCAGTCGGTTCGATTCTAATACGAGGTAAGCAACTTTAACAAAAATTGAATGCGGCAAACTATCCTATCAATAATATTTAAAGTACTCTCCTTCCATGTCCTCTATACAAGTGCTACTAAGTCTCAAACACCGAAGTTTCTTTACCTTTCTTCGATGTATAAAAAGGCCTAACTGAGATTAAAATAAAATTAAAAACCGGACCGCATAACTAATTTATTGTGAAGGATTTTTGATGATTTCTTAAAAACTGTACTAGTTAGAATTATTTATTATATTTATTATTATTATTATTTATTATATTTATTTTTCATCATAAGTCAAAAACTATGTGGTATTAAAAAAAAACAGTTTTGTAATAAAACCCTTTCATATGATACTTGACCTAGTGGAATCACTTAATATTTTAAACTATAACAAATTTGGGTTACTTTTTACGTTTTTGGTAGGAATTATAAAAATGATCTACATACAGCTATTATTAAGTTATTTTTTAATGCAATAAGTTTGATATTACAATGTTTGTATAGTAAGTTTGAAGGCAGACGGTTCACGTATGGTAGGTCTCCGTCGCCTATTGATAATTTTAATACCAGGGGTATGTAGATGTGTTGCCGACATTAAAAAGCTCGTTAAGTTTGATTAATAATGATGAATAATCTAAGTAGCAATTGTTATGAGTATAAATTTTATGAGAAACAACAAAGTTTTCAAAAAGTAATCAATAGCCATTGCACAAACACCTCGGAAGATTCGCTAAAATTCTACTGGTTAATATTTCAAAACGACGATTTGAAATATTGACTATTGTGTATAGTTTTTCGGAGACCCTCAGAATACTACTATACAAAAGATCGAGTCCAAATGATAAATTAGCACAAAAATTGCCCAATCTAATTTGATAACAGGTGGGGTAAACTAAGATCAAAATCCATTTTAAGATCGCGTTGTTTATATTTTCTAACTGAAATAAAACAAGACACTATAAAAATAAACGAAATAAATATTTTTTGCGATGATAGCTCAGTCAGTAGCAGTGATGTCGGTTGCCGCCTCGATGGCCATGAGTTCGAATCCTACAATGAGCTTGAGCTTTCGGTGAAGGAAATCATCGTGAGGAAACCATAGTACGGTGGTAGGGTACTTTGTAGTACCTGCCTGGCTGGCTACCATCCTCAAGTTGAAAATCTGTCGCCAAACACCTATTGGTGTGTTCCGGCAGCTGCACTTGAGAGCCAGTTCTTTCTAGGCTTTGTTGCTTACCACCTTCGGCCACATCATAGTGAGATTGTGGTCAAACACAAGCAAAACAGCTATACAAAGTAAAAAAAGAAAAAAAATACAATTCTAAATTTAGCGACGACTGATGTCGGAACCCTGGGAGGTTGTGCGAACACAATTCTAGATTTTAATACACTCATCACTTACTTAGTTTCGGAATTAGTTTGATTTATATTTATAAAAAAGTTTACTATTTATTTCTACAGAATTGGATTCAATGTCTAAAACTTAAATTATTTATCGGTTTAACAATTTGACTCCAAATTTGAAAGTTATTGATAAAAGTTTACTTCATCTTCTTGAGTCGACAATTTTTGAAAAATCATGCTACGGAGCTAAAATTTAAAAATGTTAATAAGCATACACTTATCTCCAATTTGAACATTGATCTAAACGACCACTCTAGAATCTAGGCCTCATCACCAGGTTCACAGGCCTGGGGATCTGAAAAATTCATAGTGTGCGAGATCTCATCGGAATAATTCTAATCCCGCCACTCCGTATCTTTGAAATTTCGCTCCTGTCTCAGAAAATCTCGGGAAATGGCTTATCCAAGTACTGATATGCTGTCAACCAAATATTCGCAAAAACTGTGGGACGAGCCATTAAGTGCCTCATATTATCTCGAAAGCCTAACGGACTCAAGGCCATGATGACCCAGCTGCCAACGTAGTCACGACAAAGGCATCGATGTGCGACATCGCTCTCAGACGGAGGCAAGCAAATAGACTAAAAATATATATTAAAAGTCAGCCTACTAAGTAGCAGTAAGTATACTACGTAGTATGCTCGACATCAAAGTTTATTGAACAACTATGAAATTAACTCTGAAAACCGGCTATTCTAGTGTTTTAATGTTAGTTCATACATTTTGATCAATTTTTTGTGGAACACTTGATTTTTTATTTCACGATTTTTCATCGTAATTAGTCATTCGTAATTTGGAGCTCGTTATTTAAAACAGAAAATGTTTTTCATAAAAAAAAAATACTGCATATCCCTAAATTATACCTACTTGTTGGTGCATGTGGGAAATTCAGATATTGCAATGTAATCACTACATAGTATGAAACAAAGTCGCTCCCGCTTTCTGTCCCTATGTATGCTTAGATCTTTAAAACTATGCAACGGATTTTGATGCGGTTTTTATAGATAGAGTGATTCAAGAGGAAGGTTTTAGTATATAATTTGTCTTCTACCCGTGCGAAGCCGGGGCGGGTCTCTAGTGTAACTATTATATGAATTTATAGAAAACTAGCTTCCACCCCGCGGTTTCACCCGCGGTCCCGAGTGCTGCGATCGCCACCAAACCTTACAGGATTACCCGTGGGGCTAATATGAAGATTGTCTGAAAATTTCATTGAAATCGGTCCTGCGGTTTCGGAGTCTATAAGGAACATACATACATACTTTCTCTTTTATATATATATAGATAGATTATATTAATCATGTATTTGTCTTTCTTGTTTCCCGAATCCCATTTAAATACCTATGCATTAATTTATTATTCAGGTCGTTTATATGTTAAAGTATTTATTTATGGGTATTTTTATATGTTACACCTGCCATAATGTTTTGTTTTTCCTGTTACCCAAAGGTTAATAAAATTTGCGATAAGACCGCCTGTTTTGTCATCACTTCTTCTGTTTTGTTAGGTACTTATACTTAGTTTTCCTGTTATGTCATGCGGTGTTTAAATACAGTATATTTATTTATCTTACCTTATCATAAGTAAACAACAAAAGCTGTTTTTTATTCACTTTGGATACTTTTGACAAAATTTATTTGATATGTTGGGGGAATATCGGAATATTTTAGTCTGTTTTTCACAAATAAGTACTTTACAGAAATGCTGGATTCCAACCACAAAACCACATTTAAAGATAAATTTTGGGGTAAAATATTTTTGTTATACTTATATTGTACTTTGACCACAATTTATGAAACTTAAACTATAATAAATTATGCAAAATTAGATTGGTCTAGTTTTATAGACAATAACATATGATCTAAACATAATTTTATATAGAAACAAAAATATTCCAGTTTTGTTATATTAATCTATTAAAGAAATCAGCTGTTTGCCTTCAGCTGCTCTCCCTAACTGTATTAATATATCGATTTTAGAAGTAACAAAACAAAGAGCGCAACATATGAGTGCAAAAATCAATATTGCAATAGTTTAACTGAGTTTAAATAAGTGGGGTAATAGTACCTCGCTCGTGTATTGTGACTGGCAGCTTCGCGCACCCTTACCCCTACGAATAGAGCGCTAGGGTTGCCTAACAACTTTAAAAATAAATAAAATTTAAGTGTATGTCTGTGAAATGAATTTACCAAAACACATTGTGCGTTTTAAAAAGTGTTGACTGTCTGTTTGTTTGTCTGGGCTAATCTTCAAAAAAACGGCTGAATGGAGTTTCAACCCAGGATCGCAAGTGAAACCGTGGGGCGAAACTAGTGCTTGAAATGAAAATATTTTTATACAAATAGGCCGCTTTGGAAGGTTGCTTTTGTAGAGAAGAGCCGGCAATAAAGGCAGCAATTACTCTTTTCAATACCAACTCAGATTCATTACATAAGATTTTATCTAGTTTCATTGATATCTTTTGCGTGTTATGGTGAAAAAATACAAAATGAATGAGTTATTATATCTATATTAGTATTATAAAGCGGAAAGATTTGTATGTAACGAATAAACTCAAAACTACTGCACCGATTTCAAAAATTCTTTCACCATTAGAAAGCTACATTATCCCTGAGTAACATGGGCTATATTTTATTCTGGGAACGCGGGTGAAACCGCGCGGAAAAGCTAGTAACTAAATAAATAGCAAATTCAAGCAGACCAACCCCCTCTTTTCACATGTATGACACATGTGACAGCCATCGCCCTCCTCACACATATTATAAGGAAGTGAGTGACTCGCCACACGACGCCGCCGCAAGCAAAGGCATTGAATTGAGCATGCCTAACTTAACCTTGCTACAAATAAAAAAAAAAAGTATCTACGGCTAAGTACTACTTTTTCTTGCACAATCAGTGTTCCGGTCTATCTTATATAACCCCACCCATACATGCTTTTTAAGTCTTTTCACAGCGATACTTTTAAGTACGCGATTAAGATTCATGTATTTTTTTACTGTGGGCGTTTGTTTAATTTTATAAAAAAAATCGACGATCCGGTTGGCGTGGTTGGTAAGGTACCCTATCTATCACGCCGCTGCTCGTGGGTTCGATTCCCACTCAGGATAGACATTTGTGTGCATGAACATTTCTGTTTGTCTTGAGTCAGGGTGTAATTATCTATATAAGTAAGTATATATTTACAAAAGAAAAGTAGTATATGTAGTATATCAGATATCTGGCTTCCATAGCACAAGCTTTGCTTAGTTTGGGGTCAGGTGGCCGTGTGTGAGGAATAATGTCCCAGAATTGTTTATTTATTGAAATCTTAAAAACACTTACAAATATGGAAACTCAGTTTACATATTTATCTAATTTAAGTTAATTATAATTCTTATAAGTATTTTTAGATGTAACTCAATTAGCAACAGCAAGGAGAATTAAAATTGTTCGTATCACCATAATTATACCTCGTATATTTCCATTAGTTTTATTCTACGAGTACCTATTTTGTATTCATAACTTAATATCATTTTTCTGTCGTATTTTTCACTAATAAGTAATGCTTCTTGCACATCACTGGTTTTTTTACTTGTGAGAAGTTTTTAACGCCAAAGAAAGTAAGTAAGTACACAAACAAAAACGAAAATTCCTAAGGTTTATGACCTTAGGAATTGGTAGACCGGTGGGTAATTTTAATTGATCATTCTAACCGTATGAGTAACCAACCGCGTGGTCTAATTACGTCACCATCAACAAAGATTCTCTAGCTAGAATATCGGAACCTCTTTTAGCAAGTGACTTAAGAAGTCCAGAAAACAAGTCAATACAATACCCTTTCCATCTATCAACCATCCTGACAATTTCTGTCAGCTAATTTCCATCCGCATCTTAAAATAGGTTTTTATAAAAAGTTTCTTCGCATGCATATGTTGAATATGATGTTATTAATTGTTTGATAACAATAATTCACAAGACATGTTGTTGAACTCATCAGTAAAAGCTCAACATAACGAACCTTACATAGATTTTGAATATATGTAATTTGAAAAAATGTATTTTTTTTTTTACGAAAAAAGAATTTGTGTGCCAACCCTAGGTTAAGGGCTCACTCACGGCGAGGGTTATCGCGTGGTGTATCGGACCCTCGTGCCGCATGCGGACACGTTCGCCATGTGTATTTTACTTATAAACATCAAACTCTCCAGTTGCCGACACACTGTTTCTTTGAAAATAATACTGCAGTAGTCTTTAATGTGCCATTTATTTTTGTGTTAGTTAAAGTGTATTTATAATATTGTGAGGAGTAAATATCTGGTTGGTAAACTTGGTCGCCACTTGATTTTTTATCAATTCGTATCTACAACTTATTTATATCAATTTCGATTTTTTCATAAGCTATTTTATATGTTTTTTTATTCCGGGCGTAAAATATTTCGTGAATATTTTACCTCGGAATAAATACATGGAATTCTATGTAAATATTAAACAACGGGCAAAATGTAACCAAAAACTGCTATTATTATTCTGGAGTATTTAATGATGCGCAGTTCATAAAAAAAAATTAATGATTAAGATGATGTTTGATGAAGGGAATAGGTACATTATAGGTAAAGCCTCTCAATCCAATGAACTGAAATACAATTGACAATATCTTACTCACGCATTGTAGGCTACGCTTCGTAGTAGATTTGCTACGAACCAATCATTTGTACTTCTACGAGTATATTTATGCGCTACGACACGTAATTGAAATGTATAACAAGAAAGATATTAAACATAACATTGTTAAGCGCAAACTAAAAAGCTTTTATCTAAACAACTTAAATGTTACCTAATACAATTTAAAATATATATATTCACTTCACAGTACGACTGCGAACGAACGACCTTGCCACGTGCCACATATAGATAAACCCCTTTGAGTATTTCGCTAGGTTATATTATGTATATTGAGTATTTCTTTAAAATCTATGGTGAATAAATGAGTTTAAAATCTGGTTATTCTGGTTATTAACCATAATCTAAAAATGTTTACTTAAAAAATTAGAAACACATTTTCCATTAATTTATTGAAGAGTATTTTAATATAGAGTATTATTTCGCAATATTAAATCATATTAAACATAGGTATTTTTTTTAACTAGTTTCCTTTATTGTAAATAAAATAAGCAAACTTTTTTTTTTTCTCAAATAATTATAAAAATTGTAGATAGCTGTTACGTAATGTAAAGCTACGATTTCGGTGACTCAGTGTTGTTGTGCTACTTACTTTCATTGTAAAAATAATTTAAATAAATGTTGAATGAGTGCTGTAATATTGTGTGTATGTCGTAATAAATGTTTTAATTATTTCTGTTATCGAACATTTTCTTCTTTCAAATGACCACAAATATTTTTTGTGAATTAATTAATGTCGATTGTTGTCTCATGGTTAATATTTTTAATTTCGTACTAGACATTTTTTTGGTTAATGACTGATCTATCAACGCACAGCTCCAACCACTAAACGGATCGGGCTGAAATTTGGCATACAGATAGCTATTATGACGTAGGTGTTTGCTAAGAAAGGATTTTTCTTCTCTAAGGGGGTACATTAGGGGATCACGGGTGAAACCGCGGGGCATAAGGCTAGTCTTTTCTAATTCCGTAAAGTATTCTTTCTTTTGCACTCACATGACTGATTTTCATAATATTATCCTTTTATTGAAACGCAAGGAACTTCTGTAAAAAATTACATCTTAGCTAAAACCTGGGCTGATGTATTATCAAACGTTTTTCATATAATACGGTTAACAGTTCTATACCATGATTTAACTTCATTAAACGGTTAAATGTAAAATAAACCACAATTAAGCCCGTTTCGGTGGCCCATCAGATAGGAGGAGCGGCGTGAGTGGAAACAATTTCACCTCGTTATCTAGATGGGCGGACGGGCTCGGAGGCGTTACACGTGAAAACGTTTTATTCGCTCCATGCCCGCGCGCACTGCCTACCTGGATTCAATGTTTACATTTAACTGTTGCTTCAAATTTTTATTTTTTTATTTCAGTTTATGGTAAAATTTAGATGCTGTATTTCATATTATTATATTGTTTAGGATATTTTTAGTCATATTTGTTTCTTTTGTTATAAAAATCATTGAAATTAAAAAAAGTAAAGTTGCTTATTATTTTTATTGTCAAGGCTGATTGTTATCTATGTGAAAGAAGTGTCTGAATATAAATAGATAAAATGAGAAAATAAAAAACAACAATAACATAAAAGTTATTGTTTTTTTAATTTATGATTAAAAAAGGACACTTTTTTAAATGTAGTAGGTATACTTTGGAATTGAGGTACTTTACGTTTTTACTACCACTGTGTTATGTGTTATAGTGCGGTATAAGACTCGGCTAGAAAGCGGAGGTCTTAAGTTCGCTTCCCGGGTCGGGCCAGGTACAATTGTTACTTTTTTATTGTAAAATGAATACCTGTAGCCCTAGATTGGTGATGAGCCTGATAAACTGCGTCAATGCTCACCACACAATACGTCAGGTTGGTCGCGTTGAGGGTCTACCCTTTTTTTTTCTTAGTAAGTGATCATGTGGCCGAAGGTGGTAAGTACATAAAGCCCTGAAGAAACACAACCAGTAGATAAACATCTAAATAGTGGGTATAATTTTTCCAATAAGTATATATTCATCAAATTTAAAAAAAACGAAAAACTCTACAAAAAATTAAAAAATATTGTAAACACGAATACATAAAAAAAATGCCAATACAAGTTAATCCTTCATATGCATATAGATATGCATTTGATAAATATAGGGTTGCTAATAAGTTTATCGTCACCCGATTACGTATTCCGTCTCCAACCTAATGTCGCGGTTATTTGCCAACTCGCGGATCTAATTGACGTGATTTCATTACCTCAGATACGTTGAACAGGGGAGGAATAATCATTCCACTATCAAACACACTCAAATCTCCTCCAACATACCAGAAAATGTAAACATTCGTCAAAACCAACAACAATTTGAAAGCATTTCGTGAAATGGTTTTATTAGCGTGGGAATTGTGCGTTAACGTTTTTTTTTAAATCTTGAACACTTCTTGATTTTGTCACTGACGAATACACGGCTGAAATAACAATACCGCATCAATTTTTACACCGAAATTAATACTAATGCCGCAATTAAAATCGTCAAAACGCATATTCAACTATTTCGCCTCAAAAGAAAATAGTTGACGGAATCAAAATAAAACTTCTGTAATTAAATGTTGACTTACCACACGGGTCGGACAAGGGCCGACATTGCTATAAACCGGAGGGGCGAATCCTCATCGCGCACTAGAGTTTTTTTAATAACACGAGTTCACTTGAATAATTAAAACACTACACAAAAAGTACACATTCGGCTAACTAGTAAATTTTATTACGTAGCATATCGTAGTTCGTAGCACAGCGTAGCGCGTCTACGTCGGAAAAGTTTGCCGTAGGCCGTAGCGGTCGGCGGCGAGTTACGAGAGCTCGCTCCGCGGTACGGGTAGCTCGCGGGGCGCGATTCGCGGACTATGCGGAGCTGGCGAGCAGGCCGGGCTCGCGGGGTGGGGGCGCGGGCAGCGGAGGGGGTGGTGCGCGCGCACGCCGCCGCCCACGCCGCCCCGCCCCACACACCCGCAACCTATTTATTTCTAGTTACGTAAAATTTACGCGCAATACCCGATACTGCATTAAGCTTATGTTACGGTCTTGTACGTTAGTATATAAGCGATGGTACATAAAATGTAGCAACGTTACGACCAGAATTTTCAGCTTCACCGTAAATACGTAACATTTCTTCATAAAAACTACACTGCGGTCAGATCATGTAAAACATATTATGTATTTCGTATATAACGAAAAATCAACGCCCTTCAGAGTGGTTGTATAAAAACCTTTTAAAAGTTTCGACACCGGTCAAATAAAAAGATGGTTAAATATACATATTTAACGCCAATCAGTGTATTTCACGCGAGGCCACTTTTGGCCCCGGGCAGGTGAGGCGTGAATAGAAAAAAGAAGTCGCCGCCGGTCGTCGGTTGCCGAGGGGATGCGCCGTCAAATTTGGCAGACGAGCTTTTTCGACCGCAGTCGATGCTATCGATGTCACTTAAACGAATTGAATAAACGCGTCGGAGGACGCCTCACGTCTATCTGTCGGCTTTTTAGTATTAACTTTATTGTTATTCCAACTTTTTAGAAAAATACATCTTGTTTTTATAGTAAACGTGTTCTGAGTTTCCATACCATAGCCAACAGTTTGTTGTTCAATTATGCATTGTACGTGAAGCAAATGAGCAAAAGTTCGATAAACTGTGTCGTCACAATCAGCTGTTCGCGCCGCGAGCGCAACAGACAATGCGATTAAGATCTACGCAGGACAACTTTCGCCGGCGCGCCGAGCGGCAGTTAGTTGTTATGAAAGAGAGAAATTTGTAAATTGTTCGCGCCCGAGTTCGCGAACTCCGTCGAACCGGAGTTTGTTTTAAGAGTCCAACCTTGAAACAAGAAGAAAAGTAGTCCTGTAAAACAAAGTTTTGCGGCCGCCGTCGCCGGCGCAAGCGGTTCAAGGATTGTGCCCGAACTGTCTGTCTGTACAACTTTACCGATTAAAAGCTCAAAAGCTTCCAAAGTCATTTTAAAAGTTTATCTGCACGCGGGAGCGCGAGGCGCGGCGCGAGGGGGGACGTAGGCGCCGAGTTCGTTATCATCCCACCGCAATACTTTAGTTAAAACCTAGTTTAACTTATTTATAAATCGACGGCGGTCGTTGGCCGCGCTTCACGCCTCAGTCCCGAATTAAACTGTCAAAGTTGCGGAGTGGAGCGACGCGGACGGCCGGGCGGCGCCGCGCCTACCGCGCGATCGGAAGACATGTGTTCACGCCGCCGCCGCCGAATAGTTGCCAGCGTACACACTAAGTTCCTAGACCCTTCGCTACTTTGTTTTACAGCTGTTCCACTTAGCGAACTATGCCTCGAGTTGGGCGCGAGTTCTTGCATGTGTATCGGCAGCACACACCCGCATCCGAATAGTTTCATAAACATAACCCAACTTAGTTTTGGACGACTTTTCAAAGTCAATGCATACTAACTTTCAATGTCTGGAAGTGCGATATTACGATTGGATCAGTTTGAAGTTGACTTTAATGCATTCGTTTGTTCGAAACTTTGTTTTATTAGATCAAACTTTGCAACAAGGTTAAGTACCTATATCTCAATTTACTTTGTGTTGCCGAGGATTCATAACGATACCAATTTTTTTATGACTGTCGAAAGGTAAAGTTTTACTTTTGTCGGAGTAACTTCCTAGGTATATTTATTGTTACTTTGCAATCTTGTATTACTTACCTACATTTTTTATTGATTTTCATTAAATAAGTAACATTTTTATATTGTTTTGGTACTCTAAACGAATACTCTGAGTTTGAGAAAATACTGCATACAATATTTTCTCATGTTCCAATAATAGAATATTTTCATAGTTTAAATAGGAATTTAGTAATCAAATGCATATCATCGTAATGATAAAAATATGTCCCAATATACTTAGCATAAAAATATAAACGCAAAAAGAAAATAAACATCAAAAAACATCACAATTCGTTTGCAATTTCATCATTTTTATTGCTCGAGGGCAACAGAAAACGAAGCACGATTCGTTCATAATCAGCGTAATTACCGAAATCTCAGTCGGAAAGTCACGATCAACAGTCAAGCGCGTAGATAAAGCTGCCAACCCTCGGAGCGGTTGACGTTAAACCGATGCTATTTGAACTTCCTCACTCCCTTTCACTATGAAAAAGTAGGGGGTATTAGACGTTCTGTATGGAAAATAAGGGGTCTATGTTATTCGGTCTCGAAGTACGTGTTATCTTCCTTCGCCAATAAGTCACGCTATAATTACCGCGAGTCGAGGATCACGCGCAACCCCACATATTTATGCACGTAACATAAATATACATAAATAAATATCGCACGACAATTGCACGCGGGTTTATGGCTACAGTAATTGCCGCCGGCTTTCGTTCGTATGACAATTTGTTGTGACAATGTAATGGTTTTCATGACTGGATTTTGGAAAATATGGTTTGAAATTGTTATAATTGATTATCCTTGGTGGTAGTTGATGACAGGGGATGATCTAGCTTTGCTGTGATATAGACTTAAACTAACGTTTATATTATAGATAATAATGATCTTTCTATCTAAATGTATTCTATGTGCTTGCGTTAATAGGTGAACCCTCATACATGAAAATATTATGTAAAAAAATATTCTAATAAATAAAAAGATATTTTTGTGTGTTTGTTTGTTCATGCGATTGAGTTTAAATTTTGTACAGTTCTTGACACTTGTATAAAAGTTTAAGATAAATAATTTTATGCAATAAATATAATATGAGTTGGTTTTGGAAAGAGTAATTGCTGAGTTTCTTGCCGGCTCTTCTCAGCAAAAGCAACCTTCCTAACCGTGCGTTAGACTCAAACTATTCATATGTGCTTGTGAAGGACTATTACAATAAAAAATATATTCATTTTCATGTGACAATTGAAAAAACTATAAAACAGGTTTTTTATTAGCTTTTAGAAGATAAAGAAAACGATAAAGATATAATTATAAATAAATAACCTGACAATTAAAGTCAAAAGCCCTATTCAATTAAAGTCGACAAAAATATACGATATGAAAGCTCTTGAGAGTCTAATAAATATTATAAGTTATTATGATTAATAAATAACAATAATAATTGTAAACTTACGTTTTAGAAGTCGAAGGTCTGAAAAGCTTATGCGTAATTGGTCTGTCTTCGTCATTCTGAAACAAAACAATAGACAATTAATTACCAAATAAGAACGAAAACATGTTATTAAAACTACTCGCTTTAAAACTAGTTTGAATAGAGAATTAGTTCAGTTTACATGTAGGTAATGACATAAGCAAGGGTTTAGCATCAGATACGTGAGGGCTAGGTAGAAATTACGACATTACGTGTTACACACGAGAATAAAATGCGATTTTAATTGATGCTATACGCGCGTGTAGTCACTGAATACTCTGCATGTAGAGATAGCAACACAATTTTTTATTTATTCTGTAATAATAAATCTAGCAATTTATACTCCATTCGACGTACAAAAAAATTATGTACATATGCAGCGACATTCTTCCCACACGTCCATCTGATTCCAAACTAAACAGTAGTATGGAAAATGGATAACTGATATCTATATGCTGTTGGTTTGGTTTTAATTTATGCTAAGTAGTGATGAAGTACAATTTCAGGTTTTTTTTTTCAAATTACGACTATTTTTTTTTTATAATTTTCGGAATACTTATGACCTATACTATCATCCCTCAAAAGGACCGTACTTCATTTATTAGGACCTTATATATCTATACTAATATGATAAAGGAGTAGAGATTTTTTGTTTGTTTGTTTAAAGGCGCTAATCTCTGGAACTACCAGTCAGATTTGAAAAAATCTTTTTGCATTTGATAGTCCAATTTTTGAGGAATATTATAGGCAATTTTTTATGATGCAGGGACCAGCTAGTACTACATAAATTATTATGCTACTTGTAAATTCCTACCTTGGCTATGTACAAAACCAGATTTTGAATAGTACGTACTACTTTATAAGTAGAATAATGCATAAAAATGTGTTTATGACAATAGAGTTACGAGGTCATGATATGGTATATAATGAGTAAATCTACTGTATAGTATGCAGATATCTCCATTCTAAGCCTTTATAAAGGCCAGCAATACACTGGAAATGCCCTTGGTATTGCTAATGTCTATAGGCGACGGTAGCCAGTTACCATCAGGTTGACTGCCTGTTTGCATGTTAGCGTTGTGTCATGAAAAAAAATGAGAAAGAATAATATCATAATGTATCTTTTTGTTTATGATTTTGCATGCTATCGGTATTTCCAAAGAACACAATCCTTACATACCGTGTCAAAGCCTACCGAATGTTTGTCCCGTTACGTTACGACAGGGGGCGGTCCGTAAATTTGATTTTAATATTGAGCACGTAATGCCCTGTTTGCTTACGGCCAGTAGGTAATAGATACGTCCCTCTTAGCACGCGTCTAATGCCCGTCATTATTTTCCAATTCATCGGCTTTGGAATTTAAACGGTGGATTATTTAAACATTTGGACCGTGTTTTTGAATTAATTTCGTGTCGTTTAAATTACTTGGCGTAAATGGTAGATGGTAAATGTGATATAGTAAAGTATCAAAACCGATTTCATCGATTTAGAATTTCGTAGGTGCTGATATAAAGTTTTAAAGATTCCTACCATACGAGGGAAAGGACATTTTAATTATATATTTCAGAGAAAGCTACCATTTTTAGATTAATTTGAAAAAATGTTTCGTTACTGATTGTATTTTTGGAACGAAGTTACTCCTACCGCAAGCTCCGTTTGCGGTAGGAGTTAACTGGCAGAAAAGGAAACTGTAACGAAAACATGTGTGGGTGAATTACAACTCACACGGACACGCGCCTGTGTCTTTTATAATAAAAGAGTGACGTCACCAATTATGCATCCTCCATGCGGCTTCCTCGAAGGTTCAAGAATTAAAAAAAAAACCCATTTAAAAACAAAACAACAATATAATATAATAACTAACATAAATTATTTTTGCATTTGATAGCCCAAGTAATTCCTGAGATTAGAGCGTTCAACCAAACAAACTTGCTTTATAATATTAGTATAGATTGAACTTAGTTCCTGGCGGGGGTCCCCTGACCCCACATTACTTTTTTTCTAAATCAAGAATTTTCTGAATTTCTTCTTATTGCTTATTTTTCTAGCAAATTGAGTCGAGATATGGCCTAAAGTACAATTAATACACAAAACTTAGAATGAAAATAATAAATAAATAATACCCTTGGATATTCTTTCACACACGGCCAACTGATTCCAGTGTACATAAATTACTAAACCAAATGTTTTTTAATTAATCATATCTGCTTTCATTTCACGATATACCGCGTCGCGGCATCATAACCTACCAACAATTCATATCCAATACAGGTGAAGTGGGTACCTTCTTATTTACAGTGCTCTGAAGAAGGCTCCCCTTGCCGCAGAGATTATGGCGGCGCCATCAAATATGCATAAAAGCCGTAAAATGCCACACTTAACCGCTCCCCGACGTTGTCACCTGTATGGCTCGAGTTAGCTCAGCTGAGTTACTCGCTCACCCACTCACTCTCCCACAATTCGAGCCGTCTCCAGACAGATGCTCAGACACAGTAGTAATTAAAAATTGCCACTGTCTCACGTAAATTTGCATGAAAGACGTAAGAGGTATGTGATGGTGAAATTGATTTCGGAACGTTTATTTTTATAGTGTCTGATATATTTATTTTAAAAAGGATTGATGATAGTACAAGTTTTCGAAATACGAATTTATTTCCGCATATAGGTAACAGATTATATGATTTGTTCTAAAACTTGAAGGTAAATAAATTTAATAATTTAGATTAACAACTGACTCGCGATTCCAAGAATTCTACTTTTTTATGTGTTTTGGGGCGCGCGCTCCATTCCCGAGCCAAGGGAAGTTCTAATATATCCACAAATATATATATAATATGGTACTTACCTAAATATTATGGTAGAGTCAACTGTTTATCTTTAACAAATTACTAAAAACGTTAATTTAAAATTTATTAATCCGAGAGACAACATCAACTTTAATATTCTAATTAATGTTAGCAACCTACAATACCATTATAACAATGATCATCCCGTTTATTTCGCGGAGCTAAGATACTAAATTTAAATTAACAGCCCCTTGTTAGTTAAACTATACATCTGCAGTGAAATGAATGTTCATTTAGTAAGCTAAAATCGGAAGTGTCGCGCGTCTCGCGTCTCGTATTTGTGACACACTGCCACGTATTACATACGGTATTGAAAATACGAAAAATAGTTTTATTTTGCGTATATCCTAATCTTAACTAATATTATATATATTATAATTCAACGATATTTATTTACAACAAATATTTACAATCATTGTATAAAATACAAACTATAATATATAGAAAACATCCTCAAAGCCTCAAAGCCCTATTATATATATTATATTAGCAACACATGTATGACCTATAATTTTCAATGTATCTGACATCTATTACTACCGTGTGTTATACAATATTTTTTTTTATCTTTATCTTTATAAATGCGAATGTGAGTTTGTTTGTTACATTTTCACGCCTAAACCGCTGAACCGATCGCGATGAAATTTGGTAAGCAGATAGCCTATGGTATGGAAAAGGACATGCGCTACTTTTTTTTCTTGGAAACGCGAGTGAAACCGCGGGGGACAGCTGGTAGTTTATATTTACACAAATTAGTTTATTTTCTTTATAAAAATAGCAAAAGTATACTTTTTCGGTGTGTATGTTCACAAAAGTAGGTGGGCTTTGAGCAATAGGAAATTAATTTTAATAAAACGCATAATATGTTTAAAAAATACCATTAAGTATTTATTTTTAAGTATTGGAAAATCCATATTTTCCAATTTATTTAGACTTTGTTAAAACGGTTAGTTCGCGAATGGGATCCGTTCGCGTCCCAAAACTACCTACAAAAAAAAACCAAGAATACTGAGTCAATTTATTAAAGAAGTTTTTCTTTAATAAATTGACTCACTTTAATATCAATATGAGATTGTGGCCGAATTAAGGTAACTTTCTTGAGAGCGTATCAATTATCTTGTTTAAAGGGGTATTGCACTTAATTTTACTGACATGTTAGATAATAATATGTTTGCCAAATATAACAATACAGACACATTTATAGTCGGATTTCTTCATGTATATGCCATTAATGCTCCCGGCATTCCGTAGTATAGTCAGAAACAGCCAATTTACCCGCCGTCGCCTCCGCCGTCTTTATCGTATCTTTAATGAACACTCATAAGCGCACACACTACTTAACGTATTGTGTCGGTCTATTAGGGTAAACTATGCACTAGCTGGCCACGTTGGGATTCAAACGCTAGAAATAATGTTCTCATCACTGTTATAAATTATATAAAACAATTCAAGGATGTGAGGGAGAATTCTCCGCAAAATGACAGGGTGTATTAAGCTCTTCATATTCCACCAGAAATTTTCTCAGATTGTTTTATTTTTTTATCATTTTTTCAGTTACTATTCCTTTATTTCAATGAAAAATTACTTTATCTGTATGCAACACTCCATTTGTATAAATAAAATAGCTAAAATCTTAAAACCAGCAATGGATGTTGAAATAATCTAACGAACGACGCAAGGAGAGCGGCCGAACCGAATACTCGCTGCGCTGCCATTCGCTACGTGCGTTATCCCACTGCAAAAATACATTGCGTATGAGGTTATTAAAACAAATCAGATTTATTGGATTCCCATAACGTTCCTGAAATAATTCCATGTACCAGTCATCTTAGTATGATACACACTGTATATTTTAATTTCTTATCTTACAAGAAAATTCAATATAATAACTGTATGAAATTAATATTAAAAATGCATTTTTGGTGGCCATTTACAGTACAGTTTTGCCCTACACTTAAGTGTCGGTTAGTCTAGTACACTAGTGAAGTAACGTGGCTTTGCGCTTTCTACGCTGGAATGAGCTGTGAGACAGCTTTGTGGGATTTGCGTTTTGTTACCAGCGCAGCGGCAGCGAGCGCCTGTGTATTGTTTCTTTAATTATTTCTTAGTTGAGAGATAATGAGGGAGTCTGGAGCTAAAGATAGTGAGAACTTAGTAGAATTTATTAATGATATTGATACATTGAAATTTAACTGATTGAATTAAATGGTTTTAATGCAGATTGAGAAAATATTTCCTTGATTCTTCACAAAGGTACGTGTACATGTTACCATAGCAAACAAATAGGTTACTAATGTAACAAAATTATCACTTTACATCATATTTAACTATGTTTTTAAAAGGAAAAGCATAGTTCACACCAATTTCTACTCAGATGTTCTCTACGTAACATAAATAAAATAGTTAGACTTTTCTTCTTTCCCCTTCATTGACTTTTTAGTGAAACAATGTAGGCCTCGCATGGGAAATGCTAATACGGGCGCGCTTGGTACAAATTGATACTCGATCGTCGCTCATATAAAACACTCTGCGAGCAAGATCGCCCCATGAATAATAAAGAATTGCCGAACGCCAACGACGCGACGCTGCGTGCGTGCCCGCCTTGCTACGACGAATCTGATGCGTAGCGATATTTTATGCTTCTAGTTTAGTTAACGCAGTGGTTCTTAACCTTTTAGTGATGGTCCCTATTTGACAAAATTCTGTCATGCCATCGATCACCAACTGTTTTGAGGTAATATACAGTAAATGTAAATGAATAAAGGCTTGTTCTATCTGCCAACATTAATTAGTATTTAATAATTTTTGCGATATCATATATTTCGGATGGCTTCGCGGACCAACTCCGGTTAAGAACCACTGAGTAAACGTAAGGACTGTTTAATTTTAGACCTTGTGAGTTTCTATTTGAAGTAATTATACTATATATACCAAAAATTGGATTCATTATCACAGAAATGTACTGCATGAAAATTAATTTATTTCCACGATAAAGACGATTTGTTTACATGAATTAATTATACAACCAGAGTGTTGTTAGATAAAACTACATGTTTAATGGTACATAACTAGTATAGTAAACATTCAATTCATTCTACATGAAGCGATCGTAATTTTAATTAGTCATCATAATTTTGTATAAGACCATTATTATATTGGTTATTAAATGCAGCTCTTTTTACTCACAAAATCATCGTAACTAAACAGCACCTTTCTATATTTCGCCCATATTCAAGCCACGTCCACTGTAAAACATAACTCAGATTTTCATACAGACCCGTACAAGGTCCACTTGTTTTCATTTCACTAAACATTTCTCTTGTTCCACAATAAAAATACCACCAAACAGTTATGTAACTAGTCGTTCAAAACATTTGCCTTTTGCATTTTCCTAATATCTTAACTACGCCAAAGTGTTACGTAAGTGCTGCTAATAATTTGGTGTTTTAATTGGCTTGTAGAGCTTGTGGCTTATGTAACTGCTCTGAACCCTACCTTGGCACGTGACACATTAAACCTGTAAAACATTATTAAAAATAACATCACGCTTCGCATTCTAAATCTCATTGCTACTGAGATTGACATATTCTACTGTGCTCTGAGTAAATTTACAAGGACGGGCCAGTTGGCGTGGTTGGCAAGACACCCTATCTATCACGCCGCAGGTCGTGGGTTCGATTCCCACTCAAGACAGACATTTGTGTACATGAACATGTCTGTTTGTCCTGAGTCTGGGTGTAATTATCTATATAAGGTAAACGGAGGTATTACCGCGGTAGTCAAAAATCTGCAGGTATCACCGAGGTATATAACATAATTGCTTTTTTAAGCAATTGCAGGCATATTTAACTCAAATATGTTAACTTTCATGAAAGCTCATTTTTTGCCCGAATGAAAGGATTCGTGACTTACTGTGCACAAAAAAGCAGAAAAACAATAAAACGATTAGTTTGCATCAATCTGGTGCCGGAGCACGAAGTCCATTCAAACGTGAGTCATCAAATGTAAGTACACTCAACATTTTCTTAAGGTTATTGTATAGTAAAGACACCATTTACAAAAAATTAAAGTAGGTCACAAGGTAGATTATAGTTTCAGCTATGTTTGTAACTATCAAATTTTTGTTTATTTTGTACTATTTATCGACTGTAAATAAAAATAAAATACCGCAGTGATAGCCTAATTTTTATTTTATTTAATGTATTGACCGCGGTATACTCGGTAATAGCATAAATCATTATCGAAGGTTTTATTTACTTTTTATTAAAATGTATATGACTGTAACCCAAATTATTTGGTAATTCGTTTAGTTAATGAGTGATGAGTATACAAAACTATGTCCGCGGTATGAAAATCGCACTGAAATTCTTATTTTTTAGACCTAAATTTAGCCAAAAAAAATAACTTTGAATGAGAGCACTAAATTGAATACTACATGAAACCTAACCTTAAAGTCTTATACTAAACCGTATTTAATTGAAATATCATATTGTTTTAGGTTAACTTTATTGGATATCGATTAAACTGTAGTTTTGTTTAAAAATCATCAAATTGTATCCCTCGGAATTAGATTATATTACACTATCGCGGATGAAGCCAATACCGATGGTGAGAACAAGGTATCACTCGGTAATACATTGTATAAGAAGCTATTACCGAGTGTTCTTACGCGCTACCAACTTCACCATAGAAATCTAATACCGATTGATATAAGCATTTATTTTTCATTTTAGGGTTTTCTAAAAACGATATCCAAAATTCGGAATCCTACTTTTACTTACATCTTTCTAACAACAATAAAACAACAACATTTAAATTTTACTTGGCTACAGTAGGTACGAGATACATCAAGTTACCTATTTTCGTTTAAAATACTAGTAGTTTAAAAAAAGTTGCCAACGCTACCTCCTTAAAAAACATAAGTAACATAGTCAATAATTAAATTTTTAATAAAGATTTTGTACGAAACCAAATTGCCTATTATTTTTCTACCCTCGGTAATAAAATCAGGCTTTATCTGTCTTTTTATACTTAAACATTTTTTCCGTCAAATATTTATTCAAAACCTATCTAGATCTTTACAGATTCCTAAAGAACAAGCCTCAATGTATCTGAAAATAAATATTCTTAACTGTTTTTATGATTGGAAATTCTTATTTTGAAGGTTCAAACGGGCCTTAAGGCCTTGAAAATACCTCGCTAATACCTGCGTTTTCCTTAAGTATATATTTACAAAAGAAAAGTGGTATATGTATATCAGTTATCTGGCTTCCATAGCACAAGCTCTGCTTAATTCGGGGTTAGATGGTCGTGTGTGAGGGATAATATTTTTGAAAGGAATATAATTGTATTAATTAACGTATATTTTTTGTTATGTTGTTAATAAAGTAAAGCCCATGTAACTATCGAACAAGTAGAGTCATAACATACAATCGGAGTTTGAAAGTATAATGCGATTACCAGCTTAAAAAATGTATTTCAAACTACATAATTTCAGTAAATACCTCAACCATAATTAACCCTAGCTGAATGTAAATTCACTAATCATATGCTATTGAAAGCCGCAAGCTTATTAAGTGAAATTGTCATGAAACGAGCGTTTGCGTAATGAATCAGTGGGTATTAAATCACTCGTCGACGACTAATCTACGTTTACACGATCGACGTTTAAAGTAATCGCACGTGTGATAGTGCAAGGAATAACAAGGATTAAGAAAATATATACACGATACTTGGTTATTTTTAAATACCTTAAATTTTTCAGCATAGATACTAAAAACTAAAGTTAAGTACGTGAGTGAGAAATAAAATGTTTTTTTTTATAAGTGAATCTTATATATAATTCTCGTGTCACAATGTTAGTTACCAAACTCCTCCGAAACGGCTCGACCGATTTTTATGAAATTTTGTGTGCATATCGGGTAGGTCTGAGAATCGGTCAACATCTATATTTTAAACCGCTACGCGAGTGAAACCACGGGGGACAGCTAGTATTATATAAATTAGTCGAAAAAACTCTGGTGAAAATTAAAGATGTAAAACATATTTGATGACTGTACTCACTGTGACTCCTGTCTGCTTAATTACGTAATTTTGTTGCAATCGGCTTCAAATTGAAATCACCTCTAAATCGATGGAAATATTACGGTGTCGGCACTGTTTGCATATTTATGTAGTTATCAGGACGTAAAAATGTAATCAAAAGTGCTATTTCTAATTGAAAATAATTGCAATCCAGTTACGTAATAGCCGTACAGATTTTATAAGAGGTTTAAAAAAAATATCTATGGTAATTATTGATATTACTATCTAAATAGTAGAAATACTACATATCAACTCCAAAGCCAAATAACTATTCGTACCTCCTCAACCCTTACGCTCGGTAGTGTGTAAATGTCGGGTGGCGTGTAATGTTTACCTGCGGAATCCGCACAGACAATTAGCTCTTTATGCGATTAAATGTTCTGTACATCCGCAGGTGTCGACGCTGCGGCACATCGACATGACACGAGAGCGTTTATTGCGTAACGGCTCGCTGTTACTTTACGTGTGATTTGTCGGTTAAAGAATAGAGATACTTAATTGATAATTACAGTGTGATTACCTGAATGTATTTGAAGATCTTTCTATATTATGTATTTGAAAAGAAAATTATAAAAATACTAGTTTCCACCCCGCGGTTTCACCCACCATCCCGAGAAAAAAAGTAGCCAATGTCTTTTTCCGTCCCATTTGCTATCTGCGTACTAAATTTCATCGCGATAGGTTAAGTGGCTTAGGCGTGAAAAGATAACAAACAAATAAACTCACACTCGCATTCATAATATTAAGTTAGGATATACCAACATAATAATAATAATTCTGTAATAGTCCTTGCACTTAGCGGGTGCTGTCTTTACCTGTATCTCTTCAATAGTGCAGACAGAGATAGTTTCGCTAGGTGTACACATCCCAACACATTAACATATCTTAAAGGGGCCTCTACGTGTTGGATCTGTATCCCCACGCACGCCTTTAAAAAAGACCGGTCCTCGCGCCGTGATGTTAGAAAGATACATTATAATAATAATAAAAGCCTTTTATTTCGGATAGTTACATTTACATTTATCCCTTATACTAATTTAATTCTTATTCTACATTCTATATCTTTGACAACCGTATCCGTTTGCCCTAATTTGACATAGGCCTCCTCCAACTTCTTCCAGTTTTCTCTTTCTCTGGCTACTCTAGACCACATATTGCCCGCGACTGTTTTTATGTCATCTTCCCATCTTTTGTATGCTCTTCCTCTGTTCTGCTTCCTGTGTAGCGGATACCAATTCATGACCACTTTGCTCCATTTGTCTGATCCTCTTGAGTGTGTCCTGTCTATCGCCATTTGTTTTTCGTTACTGTGTATGTAATATTCTCTATTTGCGTTGTTTTTCTAATGTATGTGTTTTTTATTCTGTCTGATTTCTTTATGTTCAGCATACTTCTCTCCATGGATCTCTGGCAGACTTCTAGTTTTTGGTTGTGCGCTTTGGTAAGAGCTCATGTTTGGCAACCATAAGTTAGAACAGGAAGGATACGATACATGTGTTATAGAGTTTTCTTTTGATGGTTATACTCATTTCCTTGTTTTTCATAATTTATTTAAACGTCCAGTATACCAACATAATTTAAGTTAAAAGTAGAAGATGAATATGCGAATTTCTAAATTCAAATAGTTTTTGATTCACTTTCATTTAAAACTATTAATTCAAAGATTTGTAGACATTAAAGTACCTACGTAAAAATCATTCATAAACATATTCATATCAGACTAACACCGTTTCGGTTACCTTAGAAAGACGTGGCGTGTAGAGAAACATCAAATGTGCATTCAGCATTCAGGCAACAGAGGGAGTGTCGTGAGAGACGGCCGCTGAGCAAGGAAATGGAGCACAAAGAGCCGGTCCTGACGGCATGCTTGGAGGTGTCTCGGCGAAATAGTCACAGAGCAGCTAATTAGAGAGAAAACATAGTTAATATTATAAAAGATAGATAATCTTTTTATTAAAAAATCGCAATCTTAATTAGCCAACCGCAGTTTTACTTATATTCCCATTTAATTTTATGTTTTTTCGGTTTAAAAAGTATCCTATGTTATTCCTGGATAATGATCTGTCACTGTGTCAAGTTTTATGAATGTTTAAGCCGTTTATGCGTGTTTGAGTCGCAAACATACAAACTTTCACATTTATTATGTCTATTAGTAGGATTAGAATGTTAATTTGTAAGAAAATGATATTTCGTGTAAGGCATTGGGTCGTGGTCAATAAAAAATAATATCCTATTTAGGTATGCTGAGGTCATAGTCATCTTTTGGCATAAACCCTTACAATGACGAATGAAATTGATATTGTTTGGTAAGATTATTTTGTTCTACATTACCTATAACTTCATAGCTAGGTACATCTAAAAACATGAGATGAGTTGTTAGTTATTTTTATAAGCCAAACCCTCTATGCATTAATTACTCTATATATAAGTACTTACCTGAATATATACCCAAGAAGGCTGATTCAACAGCGAGTGCATCGGCCTTCACCAGCAAGGAGCATAAAGATATTGAGCGCGCATTGTCGCGTGCACCATTGTGTGGCGTCGCGAATCATAGCGATAACGCCGACCGCCACCGGCCGCTTTGTCTCCCTAATTGTTATATTCGTAACAAAGAGCTGCAGAAACAAACGACGTCAGCGCTTGTTAGCTCCCAAGCTAAACGTTCGTGTAATAACATGTCCTCAAACAATTGTACAACGTTTCCAATACGTTAGGAAATTGACTATACACGATTGCAATGCGAGCGGAGAGCTTTTGTTGTGCAATATCGACTCAACTGTTCGATTGTTAATACTGGAGTTTAAATGGTGAAATCTAATCGTGATTGACGGCAATAAAATTGAGGGTTTGAGATGAAAAAATCGTAATGAATCGGTGGGAGCTCGCGGCGCCGATAGCGCTAATGATGTTCATTTTGAAATCGACGTTTATTCATTTTAAAACCAAGCTCGGCGCCCGGTGAGCGATCGCCCCCGATGCTGTACGGCATCAATCATTTTTAGAGGGTTTCGCTTATCCAAGTTTTCTTCCTGCCTCCGTCCTCTGCCTTTAACTTATACATCGAATGATCTCCGCTGAACCAACAGAGCGTTCCGTAACCGCGTTTTGTATTATTTTTTGTGAATAAATAATATTATTTCTCGAGGGAAAGGGGGATTGGATTTCGTTAAATATGGTTTAGTAATTGAATTGAAATCTCTCAATGTCGACGTTCAATTAAGCTTTAGATTTTGTGTTCGATGAAGGTATTTCCTTTGTTTCTTAGAAAATAATAAATTAATTTATAACGAGTCCTTACGCTCCGTTGAAATTAAATTTTAAACTCCATTATTTTATTAAATTAGCTGAAAGTTAATTCATGTACTTAATATTTCAACCGGTAACAACAGGGATAAACTTAATATTTGACATCTTTATGGATATTTATCATACGCTGCTATATAGAAATTACATTTCGATGAATCAAAATACACTGAGAAATTAGTTAGGTTAAATTATTATGACTGAATTTGGTATATAAAATATAATGTATTCTAATTCCTAATCAGCGTAACTTACCTATCACTTTCAAAAATATGTAATGCGGCATTATCACATTAATTACATACTATATCCATTACGCAGTCTGTCAAAAGTGATTAATGCCAGCGTCCAAGGCAAGATTTTTAACTAAGTTAAGATTAAAATAGCTTAGGGTATTATGATTCGCGAGTGCTCCGGGCTACGGATCCGTCATCTCTCCCTAGCAAATTATAATGACACATCCGCCGGGAGGTTTTAAGCCAATTCAACTTTAGAGTATTCCTTATACCGCCTGCCCAAAGATTTTTTTGAGAACGGTGTATTTAAGGGTATGAAATTAAAATGAGATATTATTCTAGTTAAGTTTGAGCTGTGTTTGTCACGAGACATATTTTGTTTAAAAGTTTATAAAGTGTTAGTTTTATTATCGTCAGTAAAAAAAATATGTACCTACAAACGTTTGTAGGAGTAGCATAATAACATTGTACGCTTAAATTTCTTCAGAGAATGCCTATCAACAAAAATTGAAATCACTTACGCAAATGAGCCGCGGGAGTGCGCAGAATGGCTTGTAATACCGTTTGTTTTTCAATACGATACTAATAATAACTTTCAAAGCAATACCAACCCAAACAATATCGATTTGCGAGGGTTCCGTGCTACAGGAAACAATTTGTGGTAAAAATCCGCACTGATAGACGCGCGATATGAGCAACGGGAGGCTTTCTCATACTTTTTTTTGCCGCACAGGGGAGATCGCGAGCGGCTGATCTTTGTTTTATGAGAACGATTAAGAAAAGCATATTTGAAGTGTGTACTCGGCTTTATTTGCGCCCCGAGAGGGATGGAACGCCTCATTGATCTGAAATCGTTTTTTCGCATTTTATTGCTGTAGTGTAGTACGTTCGTTACAGGAGGGTTATGATTAGGGTCGTGTATGGTGCAATTTGCAGCGGTTCTAATATTAAAATTAGAATCTTGTTTGCGGCATAATTTAGTCGCGTTCGTGTCGAGATCTTGTTATTTTCTCACTTAATTTTGCGGCGTTAAGCGTTGTATTGTGGCGCGAGGCGGGCTGCTCGCCGAGTGATTAGAATGCTAAGTACGCACCCTGAAAGGGTTCCCTTAATTGCGCGGCACTCCTTGCAGACCACAGCCGGCAAACATCGGTCTCTTGCGCGTTCTAAGATGGGACACGAGAAATTATATTCCGTTCGCTGAGATTTTGTTCTAAAAATTTTTGTTTTATAATTTTAATTGTATTGTTTTATATTGGACTAGATAATATTTTAATGCAGGTAAAACCGCAGGTGTACCCTGTGGTTTTACATCTATAGCCTCTATAGGGTTTCTAATAAACTAACTACCTAACGAAAAAAATATTATATAATCGGATTGGTAATTCCTGAGATTAGCGCGTTTAAATAAATTCTTCAGATTTATAATATTAGTACCTATAGATTTGCACCTTAGTTCTACTGATGATATAAATATTAAATAAATTGAGGTACATATTAACGGTACCTATACTCTGTACGTTTTGAACGTTAATCTTTATAAAGGCTACGTTTAATAGTCAAAAATTAATTGCAAATGCGTCTCCGTGATTCAAACGACCAAAATGTAGTCGTTAGTGCGAATTGAACGAAAGGGTGGGGGTCGCTTTGCGTTTCCCTGATATAATTAAACTTTACTCACTACCTACTACTTTTTAGCTATTCCATTTTACATTCAAAATATTATGAATTTTCACTTTTGTAGATTGTCAAAAGGGTCTCAACACAGCGACTGTCAAAAAGTTCTATGAAAATATGGCACAATTCATAAATTAACGCGCGTCGGTCCTTTTGTTTTGAGCATAAACATAAAATAAGGGTGTATTAATTATTCAGCGCCACACTCGTCGCAATCAGAATAAGTGGTGATGTTTCTGTCACCCGCTGCGGCTCCGGCTGCGTTGTGGTGCGGTGTGGTGCGGTGTGGCGGCTGGCTTCGGCGCGGCGGTGTGCATGATTAGAATTCTTAAGCCGCGCCGAAGGCTCTTGATTAGAGGAAATTAAAATCATTATACTCCCGCACCCACGCCACAATGCCGCCATTCTACCCGTCTGACGTAAAAATAAGGGAAACGCACATAAAGAAGGAGGCCCGCCGGAAACGGAAGCGGCACCATCTTGGAGCCGCCGGGCGGGAAAACAATGGATTCGTTAATTAACATTTTCTTACGCCTCACGGCTGTCGAACGAACGGTTTATCGGACAAAATATTTATGACGCAGACGCGATGAAAATTCCACCATGAAAATGCATAAGTGAATTTCTGCTGGATCGTAAAGATTATGAAAATGTGCTCGCTAGACCCCTAATTGCTTCTCTGATCGCTTTTCGCGATATAAATAGTTTGAGTGTCTACTTTTTATATCGGTATGTTAATAATTTTATGGTTTTAGAAGAACACTTTTTAAAAAGGAGTTTTACCATAATTTTACATAATTTCAATGTTGGTGTTATTAGTCTAGTGTGATGATGCTCTTATTAACCAGTTAACAATATTATGGAGGAGCGAGGTGGTAGACTCCTCATTGTCATTACATGCGCTATATTTGTATACGCTGACAGACGTCACCACAACAATATGCTTCGAGTGCGTTAACCGCTCGCATCGTGTAACAATATTTTCAGTGCACACACATCACAGCAATCTCTATCAAACAATAACTCAATGCACGGAACGGCCATAAAACGGTAATTGAGACAGAGAGGCGGCGCCTACGGCTAGTGGTCGCGACTCGCGGCTGAAAAACGGCACCTATCAATAACACAGCGTTATCGGGCTGAAGCACACGCGTCTATCGATATGTGATCTATTGTTTACAGCTTGATACATTTTGACATATGTGTGGTCAATTCATTAAATGTAATTTTTAACAGTAGCTACATTTGGTAGTGGTCGGTACATAGGTACATCGGTTTTACTGGTGATATAAATGATTTAAATAGCAAATATTTTCCGACTTCAAGTCAATCTTTTTACTATAAAATATCTATAGTGTATTTATAGATTAATTTTTTTTAAATCAAATATTGGAAACTGAAATGTTGAATTCGATTTTTTTTCCTAAAAACGTTATTTGTTAAGTATTTTATTAAATTTATGTCATGGACTTGGACTTATGAGCGTAATATGATTAACAACTATCGATAAAATCCCATCACTAAAACCGGACATTCATTGAGCTCTACATTGACCTCTTGACAGAGTGGCGTCATTTGTTATACTGAACGCATTCGATTCGAATGCACTCACTTTATTTTATCAGTAGTGATGTTCAACCATTTATTCATACGACCACAACTCCGTTGTTTGGGCTGAGTAGGTATGTTTTGATAAAATGTAAAATGATTAATAAACCTAATTCAATCATTTTTATTGTATGTAGTTTCTTAATATGCTACAATTAATAGAATATTAAAAATACTGTATATTTGTGTTGAAAACTTTATTTATCATTTCTTAATTGTTATACATATCGATAATTATGTAGTGAGTAGATACAAATAACTTTACGACGACAAATAAAAATATCGAAATAATTATGTATTTAATAACTGTCAGCAGCAAAACAACATTAAACCGAGTAGATTCAGTGTTTGTAACAGTGCAGTAAACCACTCTTAGTGGTGGATTACCGCCATTAACCGTGGCGGCCGGTTGTAAAACCAGTGATCGATGTGCGACCCGATGTTTATTGTCTATTATGTGGACATCCATGGGAGGGACGGTAGTGTTGTACTAGTTGAGATTTATGTGAGAATTTACTGTAGCTATGTAAACGTGACGCTTTTGGTAGGTTTTGCATGTTAATAATGAATATCTATTGAATATCTATTAAATATTTTTAAAATAATTTTGATTGCTATTAAGACGTTGCAAACGTCACAACAGGGTACAGTCGCAGTCGCAGTCGCAATTGTCTCAATTATTAATTGTAATTTTTGACAGGCACCTGTCAATTTCGCAATGCTCAACCCTTCCCTAATCCACCCCAAGACGCGAGGTGCCGGGACGTCTCCTTAGCCGCACCCCCGGAATAAATTAGCTTTCTCCCGGCCACATCGGGATATAAAATTTTGAATATGAATGGAAAATTTTGCATTTGTAATAAACCGCTTTTCCCTGTTACGCTGCAGATGTGTACTCGAGTACTGGATAAAAATGAAATCTCTCCAGTGTCGTTCCTCAGGTGGCCTGCCATAAATATTTATTAATTATTTTTTCAATAATCTCTCCTCTCTTGTATCCTCCGAGGACGGAGGGATATCTCCACCGTTAATTGCTTTTTGTTTCATTTGAATAAGTATTGTTTTTGACTGCTCGAGCGTGACGGACGACTTTTATAAAATCTCAGCGATGAATAATTTGTTGGAACAAAGTTAAAAATTAATTGAATCCATTATTGATTGTTACAAATTTCATCTGAAATTTACTATCATGGTCTTAAAACACATAAAAATAATTAAAATAGATATTTTTATAGTTATTATATTGCAGGTATACCTACTTACCTAAGAAACTTGGCTTAATTTGATGATGATTATTTGCATCTAGTCCTGTTTTAGTCAAGCATTTTCCAAAGATAACTTATTCAATTATACGGCCACATATCGCCACATATTTTGAAATATCTACAACATTTTTATTCCACTGCATTTAGTCCTCGAATAGCATAAAAAAAACAATTTATCCATAGCCCCAATGTCAACGTCTCCCATCGCCTAATTGATTTAATAATTCGAATTCAAAAAGAGAATATTTACATTCGTACCACGACACCGACACGTAGCAGCCGATGCCGATTGCGGTTCCCAGATTATTCCTATGGGGATAAAGCTTTTATGCAATACTATAACCGAAGACGTACCTAAGGTTCTATCATTTAGGAAAAAAGAAAATATTGTACTAGCTACCCATGGGTCTTTGATTTTGTTTTATTTTAGATATGTTTAAAATAAAAATAAGATTACATATTTCACATTTTATGGAAAACACAAAAATTGATCGCTCGTAAAATTAGTATGAAATGACAGGGATGTGCCATATATGAATTTACTACCGCAGGCTATCGTTGAACGATTGTAACAATTTGTAAACGTACCACGCGGTCACCCTCGCGGTGCATTAATTTTTTATTTGATCAAGATTGTTACCGGTACAGGCGAATAGTTAGTTAATAAAGCCAATTTTTTGATAATACTATACCTCGAACTCGATTTCAAGTGGTTTATTCTATAAGTAAGGAGTAAATTATACACGCAGACGTGTCATTTCGTTGGCAATTTGAAAGTCGTTTGATTTCAATTTATCTTATTTTCTTGTTATGGGGACTTATTAATTTAAAACAGGGGCCTGTAAAGACATAGTCGCGTGCTTAAAGGGTATACAATTTTCAATTATTTTTACAAAATGAAACCTGTAAATTTACATTTTTTATTGCTATTTCAGTAATATAAAATATAGAATATACCTAAGTGAACGCGTTTATTAAATATGAAAAATATTTAATCTAGGAATAGTTAGATAGTCATCGTCCAACCAGGGCGATTTTCAATTTGCCTCCGCGACGTTGTAATCTTCAAATTGATAATCGATGGGCGACCACAATGGCACGCTAACGAGCATCTCCGAGCATTATCAATCTTAGCTCCGACGTTCAGAAGACAAGGTCACACTGTTATATGAGATGACAAAAGATGTCCCGCAAATTTCTGACGATATTACTCCTTGTTGTACATAATATTGCGTGACGTTGATTTATTTTGGTTAGATTATTGTATATATATTTTTTAAATTCATAACACAGTCCATTGTTAATTAGTCATACCGAGAATAAAATCCAGGATTTTATTTAATCAAAACTGTGTTTGTGTACTGTATTTCTAATCAATTAAATTGACAAATACCGACTATGCATACATGGACAAAATTAACCCAACCCGTTGGCGTATCGAGTGGACGTGTCATACAGATGTAGCTATCGGGGTCGATTCGACTGATAAACATCGAGTAACAAATTAACCCGACCGGGTACGACCCCGATACGGCACGGAGCGTTCCGCACCTATCGGAACATCTACGCACCATAACGACATTGATTAAACTGATGTTAGTGAACCATGGCCGTGGGAAGGGTTAACCTACGTGATAGTTTTGGAAATGCTACAAAATATTTAGAATATAATTTAAAGTTATATAGGTAATACCTACCTATAAAGTATTTGCAGTAAATAATGCTAAATCGGTAGTGGATACCTAAGAGTATACTCATGGCATCACACAATAATACAAAGTATAATAGTGTGTATGTAAAGGGATCTCTTATAAATTATTTCAAACTCAAAATCATTTATTCAGTTTAGGCCCTAATAAGGCACTTATGAATGTTACAATTGATTCTACCACCGGTTCGGAATACACTTGGACTGAGAAGACTCCGGCAAGAAACTCAGCAAGGCATATTTTTATAGATCTTTATTCTTTTTTATTTACCATCTTCATCAATTCTTTATTCATCATATTGTAAATTCACTTGCATAATGGATTTAATTTTAATGTCATATCTTCATGAACAATATTTTTGTTACTAATAATTGTATTAAAAAGTTGAGCGTCTCAGCGTCAAAAATTCATAAGATATACCTTTATCACGTGTCAGCAAATGAAATTAATTATGCAACTCATACTGTAGGTACGATTACGATTGATATATAAAAAAAACTATTAAGTATTGTCTAAAAATATGACAGCAAACCTAAAATATGTTATAATGTAACTGTTTGTAACAAATGTGAGGAGGAATCGTCGCGGCGTGGATACGGTAATGTTCGGATCGCGTGAAATTGAACAATATCTACCGACGATTGACTCGGCTTAAAGGAAATGAATAGATTTCATTTTAGTGTCATTTGTAGGGCTAATGGCGCCTCCTGTTAATGTCGTGTTGAAATACTTAGCTTCGTGTAAACATTGGGGTTGAATGTTGCGGGTAAATACTGAGTTATCGACTCCCTGACAGATGGTAACGATAGAGGCTCGTAAGTTTGATTAGCGATTACAAGTGTATGTAAATAGTAATTATTTGATATAACAATAAAATAGGGCTTTGTTTGTGAAAATTCATGATCCTTTCCATCTAATAAATAGAAAGGAGCTGTGTTTTAAATCTTTAAAAATTTTATCAAAAAAAGATTACTTTAAGACACTTTAAGTTCATATTTCATGATTACGTCCTTACAAAATGTAGTATTTTATTTAATACTTGGTAACAATTGCTTCAAAGTTGTAAATAAAATGAAACAGTTACATTTTCCAGCAACTGGAAAATAGACGCACACAAATAATATTTCCCTTTTACTATAGAAAATTACTGGTGAAATTGTAGCGTGCCCTAGTAAAACGTAGCTCAATTACGTCACAATGTCTTCTTTGTATTTTCCCCGAAAAAAAAACTGTTCGTAATAAATAATGCCGTATGTCATTTCTCAGCACGTATGAAATTTATAACACACGAAACGATTTCGAAGGGCAATTTATTTGTAATAGAGCCGTTCGGTGGGGATCGCCCCAGCAGTAATAGCGCCAGGAACCTTTGGCTTCAGCCTTGTAATATTATCTTAAACATTGATGTTAAAACGTAGAAGATCGTTGGTTTATAAGGAAATTACATACTGACGCATGAGTATGTTCTTTTATCTATTGATCTGAATAGCTGAAACTCAATAACTAAGTACCTTTTAAAAAAAAACCATTATTCAATTATATGTTTGACCTCACACTTTCTCAGTATACTTTTACCCACTGAATAAGAAATGCAATAAACTTCAGAACAAAATACGAGATAAAATCAACGTTCCATAATAACTTCAAAGCTTTAATAGTACTTCTCAACAATTCTCATAAACATACAGATAGCATCAATAGATAAACTGATAAAATTAGAAACCTATTCCTCAAGCTCGACTTCGGTACATCACGAGAGAATGAGTAAAGAGGCGCCGCTCCGCACCGCCACGATTTGTGACTTAATCACTTTATTGGCAGCGAGGGAGCTCGGCTTATCGGAAAGAAATGTCGACCCGACCTGATATATGAGTAAACAAGCTTGCACTTTTCCTCAGCGACTTTTGGCGGTCACAGTGGCCATAAACTCGTCGGTAAAGTTTGGATTGCGCTTGTGGGGAGTTGAGTGGTATTTTAAATGTTGTTTTTTAGTTTTGAAACGTAATGTTCTTATTTACCTTGTTTGTGCTATCGTCATTGCAGTCACGTGCATCTGAAAAAATAAAATGTTACGTTATTTTTTTCCAACGTTTATTAACTGTTACGTTAGTTTTGAAACAAATTGCACGTGGCAAGTGGAGGAAGTCATACTACATCCTTGTAGATAACTTAAAATGTTATTATTACGTACATGGGCGACTTTACATAACTAAACAAATTATCATTGTCTTGGAATAAAAAGTATGAGATATTATTATTAGAAGTATTGGTACAAAAACATATAAATACAAAGAAAATTAGCTTTGCAATATTAGTATTGATTGTATCTATGGTAGTATTTATATAATGTTATCTGGAATATCTGAAATAAAGCTATAGTTTAGATCATCGACTGAACATACAAATAATGTGTACCAGTATAGGTACTCTTCATTTTAAAAATATTAAAATATACACAAAGGTAATTCAGGCGATACGTATACGAGCACCGTTACTATCCCGGGCAGTGATTAGCCGCGGCGCACACTGCGCAACGCACCGGACCTAAATATGTTTGTATTTTGGCTTTGCTAGTACACTCACCCAATATCGGATCCCTCCTGAGGATCAGCCATTACGCAGCCTCTTAACGGCGGACGGTTTTAATTAAAAACTTCTTGCATTAGCATGTGTCCGCCCAATCATGATACTAATCCCTTCAAAACATTATTTAATTTTAATTTCATACCAGGATATAACCAGGGATATAGATTCGTATGTGTTATTATTGGAATATCATTTTGTAAATACCTTGTGGCTATTTCTATTCAGATCTCAATGCAAATATATACATATATATAATTATAGATATTACATAAAGATATTACACAAAAACATGTGCTGATCAATTTTATCGATGCCGAAACCGAACAGCCATTATAATAAAAATATTTTCCAGAGCAAGATCGCAGAATCATAACAATTCAATGGAAACTCCCTTCAAAACATATTATCGAATATTATTAATGCATTATAAGTAGGTCAGCTACTGCCTAAACAAACAATATATCAGCTCAAGAGGTAGTCTTAGCTGGCAATAAACAAACGCAGGTGTACCTACCGAAAGGCACCCGCCAACCGCTGTCCGGGCTCTCCGGCCAACTTGGAAAGTATTCGTAAGCGTTCAAACATACCGGCCTCGTTATGCATGCCTCGCTGGGTTTAATCACGGGGCAACCCCGCCCCGGGCTCTGTTAATGTTTTCACTATGTATTTTTTAAGTACCGCCAACTTGTGCTATTCGAAACTCGTGCTCCCGATATTCTTGTATACCTTTCATGTGCAAATTTTGAATGAGGACGCTAATTGGACGTTTGCATCGTTTAGTTCATTAAATTGTTGCATCCCACCAAGTCGGAGAACCTCAAACATAGTGTTAGACATTATGTAGCATCCGACATGCACCCACATCTGAATCTTGCCGTCTATTATACGACGTGTCCAATATTGATATTGACACAGTCTCCCGGCGACTGTGTGCTACTGACAATGATCCCTTGTCAGTTCACTTGGATTTGGGTTTCGGGTACGTCGTCAGTTTGATATGATCTTTGAGTACGATATCTATTGAACTCGAGCTTGTTTGGTAGGCAATAATTTTTTACGGTCAAATTCAATCGAGATAAAGTCTAAAAGATTATTAATCACGTAGCACCCAGCGGCGTATGCTAACGCCCGATTTTGTTTAACTTGGCGAAAAGTTATGCGCCATCTTATTTATTTTTTATCAATTTCACCCGGTCGAGCTTTAAAAGCATCGCTCCGTTTTATTATAAGGACGTGAATTAGCAAAAAGAGAATGGATTTTGGCAGTGATTATGTCAAAAATAATTAATTATTATCGATTCGGTGGCGAACAGGGGAGCGGATTGATGAGGCACCGAGCGTAGAGACGCTCTTTAAAATTGGAAAGCTAATTACTCGGTTACGCTGGAGAGACCACGATGGGGATGTAACAAAGATTATACAGAAATTAAATTACTTTTAAGGTATTTTCTCTAAAACTAATTTATTATAATATTCATTAATTACATTAGAACATGTTGGAATTGGGACAGAATTTTCTCCCTCCAAATTTTACAATATATGCGAGCAGGTTAGAGCCGAGGGGCACGTGTGAGGGCTCCACAGAATTTCTTCATTCATTAAGCCGGTGCATGTCCGTGATCGGCGTGCTAAAACAGTTGCTACAATGTACACTATCCACTAGTTAAACTTTAATTTAGGCCGCGGTACCTGCGACCTCTTCGCCCATTCATAATGAATAGCCTCACCCTCTGTTAGTTTAGAGACCTCTAGTGTGTGACTGACATTTTATATACGGCTCTGTTTAAACATCAAAATGAAGGAAATTGCTCATGGTAGACCAAAAAAGTCGGCTTTGTAGCATCAATAAATCACGAGTCGAAAACTTGGAGCGTCGAAAGAAAAATCACAGTCATCGGCTTCTTTTTAAATTAACGCCATTAGCTTCGAGATTTCCTCTTCGAAATAGAGTGCAAAAATTACCTCTCTTCGTTTGAGGGCCGAGTAATTAGTAACGCTCGAGTTTTATTTGTTGACTTTCATTATTCGTTGATTTGGGTGTTGTGTGCGAAGGGGATGGGTATATTTCTTGTACGAATTGGAAAGAGAGGTAAAGATTCGTCGTGAGGCTGCACCTGCCGCCGCACGAATTTGCAATTTAAATTCCAAACGAATATTCTGGAGGACCTCCTTAACACGACATCTGTTTAAATCGTCGATAGAGTGACTGCTGAGCTGTGGTCTGGAAACTCTTTGTGATTGCGAATTAATTGAAATAAAACAAAACCCTTTTCATGATTTTGAGGGTTGAAATTGGAATAGTTCAATGTATTTTCTCAAAATTGAAACATCAATTCATATTTTGAACAGAAATAATAACATTAAAATAATTTCTGATAGATGTTTGAGCCATCACAATATTAACTTAAACTTTTTATAAGTTAATGGGAATAAAAAAAATAGTTAAACAAATTATTACGCACCATATTGCATAAATAAAACAAAACGAAAGGGTATATTTCACGTCGCCTAATATTTGACCAAATTGATTGATATATTTCTGGTGGGATGATGTATTAGTGAGCGGCGTTGTATCGGACGTGGTCGGCTAATAGGTGTTAGTGGGTAAATAAAGAAGTGGTCGGGACGGGCGGAGCCTGGAGTCATTAATAACTATCGCCCTACCACTTCATTAACAATCAATCACATGTGGCCTCCCTTGGGCGAGACAGGTTGCGTTAGATGACTATTTTTTGTTAGTCTGCGTTTGATAATCTTAAAATAATTTGGAATGACTTAATTTAATAATATTTTGTTTTAAATTATTTAATATTCAAAAACCTTTAGTAGGTATGTAGCAAAATAATAATTATGAGAATGTATTTTATAATAAATATGTAATTACTAGCAGTTCCCCTAGGATTCATCCGCATTTTCAGAATAAAAATTGCCTATACCGTTCCTCAAGAATTGGACTATGAAATGCAAAAAAAAAGGAATGAATGAATGAAAAAATCTTTATTGTATTTACCATAATACATAAAAGGGAAGAATATTTCAAATCCGACTGGAAATTCCAGAGATTAGCGCCATTAAACAAACAAACAAACAAAAAACTCTTCTGCTTTATTATAATTAGTATAGATAGATACCAATCTATAAATTACCAAATTATGGGCTACGAGTACTTATGTATGCTACAAATATGATTTCGTAGCAAATTCGTAGATGCACGTAGCACGTTGCTACGAAAACCACCTTTATGTGTTTGATTTCTTTGGGTTTAAAAAACCTGTTTAAAATTATGAATTAAAGTAGATAAAAAAAGATGATGGTCACTTAAATTAAAATGATTGAGTACATAATTAATTAGTAAATTAATTAAGTAAACTCACAAGTAATACTTTCTCATAATATGATTTTTGTAAACACCTTCAAAAACACCATCGAGGTGTTTTTGAAGGTGTTTAAGTAATCTGCGATGTAATTACAGCTAATAGCTATTTTCCTGCATGCTTGTATGTGAGAAAGAATGACGTGTCGGAAGGAGTTAATAATCTTATTAATTTGTTCGCGTTACCCGCGGCGAACTCACTGGTCCCGACGTTCTTTGTAATTAATGAGAACACCTCATCTATTAAATTAGTACAAGGGTATACACGTGTGAGCTACTTACCAACTTAAGAAGAAACCCTACAGTGTTTGAAAAATAGATGATTACGGAGGCAAAGTGAGCAGCGTCATGGGTCTACGTAAATTGGTACGTCTCATGCACTCTTAACACAATAAATAAATTGCGCGTAAAGAAAATGAAGCAAGAAAATACATAAATCATATACGTATGGAGTGTGTTTCGTTGTTATGAATGACTGGTTTATGTTTTAGTTTGTTTCGTATTTTTTTGTATTATTCATACTATTTATTTTCTTAATTATATTGAAAACCGTAGCATAAGAAAATATAAATGATTTGAATAAATCTTAAATAAAAAAACTATCAGTATTATGCTAAATACGCCAGTCAAAGGTGCTCTTTTGAGAGAAAAATATGTAAGAAGACAGGGTGGAAATTTCAACATGACATATTTATGCTAGATTAAACGAAACCTATAGGTATTAGATTGGTCGTGCTGAAAAATTTTTACTCAACTCTGAAAAAAAAAATGTAGATATAGGTTTTAAAAATATGCCATCTTAAAATATTTACCCGCCGCGGTATACATATTGATTAATATATTTAGCCACAAATATCGATCACACTAACAAAGGTGGCTCAAGAGCTCATAAATTTCAGTCCACAAACTATACGCTTTGATCAATTAAATTTTATTGCACGCGTTAATTAAAGGGCGTCCTAAGTGAAAGATTTATTGGAGGTTTATCCTCATAACCGTAGCTTAAAGGGCATTACTCAATACGAGACGACCAGGCCTTTCTTGGGACGAGAACGAGGCCGAAGCCCGTTTAAGTGTGTACCGTACGATTAAGGGCCCATTGAACCAGAAGCTTTGAGCTATTTACTCGACAATGCAAAACAATGCTATTTCTAGGAGAAAACAAACATTACAAACAATTTTACACATACATTTTCTTGTATTAACTATTTTTTTTTGATTCTACCATAAAAAAAGAAGTTACAATTATTCTGTCTTAATTTCTAAAATAATTTGCCGAGTTTCTTGCTAAACTTCAGTTCTGAACCGGTGGTATAGTTAATTTTAAAACTCTTAAAGTGTGCAAATAAAATAAATTAAATAAACTGGCTTTAGTATTTCCGTGCCAAACCAAAATAAATGGCTTTTAACAAGCTTTCAAACGTGAAAAGAGTAAAAAGTCTCGCGCACTCCTACCTATCTGTTTTGGGATCAATGTAAAAGCTATTGAGTGAGTTGTGACGGAGTTCCGGTGTAACCAGTTCCGGATTGTACTGCAAAAGCCATGCTTTATTTAGTTTTTTTTCGTTCCATAACTAGAGGATTAGTGTGCACTGAGAATGTCAGATTTCGATTTCCCTTCATTTACTCTTTTATTTGACGTTACTACATAATGTGAATCCATAGCTGCAAAGTATTTTCGATCTAAAATCAATGTATAAACACTACCTACCCACTTATTCAAACTGTTGTTAAGAGGTAGTTTTAAAATAACTCAAATGTTCTCTAGGTACATATCTTCTTTTACAAAAATACAACACAACTTTTGCTTTTTTCATATCTAACATAATTGCATTGGTAAAGTAATAGTGTTCGCTCAATATCCCCAAAGGGATTGAATTAGAGTATGGCGTATGTACCTATATATAGACGATGCTACGAGTAAAATTAATCTGCATGTAAACGCTTACGAGGATATTGCCGGTCCACTACACACGGACTAATCTCACGCTGTATAAACAAGGAACCTGTCATATAACTGTTTATAAATATGGCTTTCAATATATTTTGATGTTAAAAACCATGATCTCAAGCTTTGATTTTGAATTATATGCGGTAGATACTTAAGACTTAATTTAGAACACGCGTAGCAATTTAACATCATTAGTTTTAACTATCTATTTACCTATATAAAAATGGGTATTGGGTCCCGGGAACGTGGGTGAAACCGTAGGGCAAAAGCTATATAAAATTATTAAGTTTGAGACAGTGCAGACTATATCAAAGAAAATTTAAGACTTCATATTGGCATAAGGAAATGTTTGAACTTTATTAACAAGGTCAGCAACAAACCCCGGAAATAGTCACAAAAGTCGATTATACAGTGTAAGTTTACATTGTAGACAATGCTGTTATGCCGCTCTTTCAGTGATATATGCGCAGTAAATTCTAATGCGAGTGTCGGGCCCGCGAGGTGCCGCCGTAAAGCCGCGCCGAATGCGGAATGATCATAATAAAGTATGATTTCTTGGTCGGGGACGCGGCCTTAACTCGGATAATCACTCCTCAGGCGTACCCATATAATTCCTTAGTGCATAATGAAAGTTGATTAACATTATACCCCATACAAGACTACTCGCGCGCGTGTGTGTGTGTGTGTCCGCCGCAGATTCCGAGTCCTAATTAAGAGTGAGCGCGGGAGGGTCGCGGCCGCCGGCGGGGGCGGGGTATCGATCATCGCCCGCCAAGGAATCGACGCAGGGACCCGCAAAAAGGGGAAGCCCTCATCTGAAAATCAGCGTCCGACTAAGCCGACCCGCTCTCAGCATATGTGTTTTGATTTAAATAAGCGCTAAGGGTCAGTTTAATACGTGAATGCGGAAACGGAACGCTCCAGGCGCGATTTGCAAATCCGATGTGAATAATTACACGGCTTACGAGCGCTTACCTACTGCCTTATAGTGATTTGCATATTTTCTTGTGGCTTTGTCGGGTGTCCATCTAGATGAGATGATATATTATGTCCATTGAAATGATTTGGAATGAATGGCTTGGATATTTCCCCTTATATTTTTAATAAGGTTGGCTGTCTTTAATGTAATTTTTTCAATCAAGTATTGGCAGCGTTTGAAAAATTACCATGTAGAGTTCTGACACGTATAGAGGGTTTAATTTCAGGGTGTTTTCAGGTTTGTATCGTATTAGCCTGTCGAAACTGACAGCGTTAGACACATGATTGGTTGAACGAACGCTGTGGTTAGTCAAAATACATAGAAAATTTATATTTTCACCCATAGAAGTTAGTTATAAAATAAAATTTATTATTTTTCCAGAACAAATAATTGCTTGTTGTCTTCTTGATAGAAACAAATAATGTCAGGAAAAAAGTAACACTAACAAAGCTGCTTATAAAAAACGTTGGAAAACACTTATCGCGCTCGAGTGCAAATCGTCGACTGTCACTTCAAATCCCGCCGGCGCCGCCCGCCCGGTAAAAAGTAACAAAAATAACAATCAAATAGAGCATCCGCGGAAATGAGATCTGAAGGAATGATCACGCCCGACCCCGGAGACCGGTTGCCTCTTCAAAAAGGACTTAATCTCTCAATTTGCTAAGGAGTTAAGCTTAAAAAAATATTTCGATAGGCAACAAAGAAGCCCCCTCGCTCGTCGCGGTGTCTTTGACACGTCGTCGCCGCCGGATTTTTTCGCGAGATCTCTTTAGAGACGGGATGTCACTCACTTTGTATCGGCTTTGTCGTGAGAGGTTAAGCGTCGGTTTATTAGGCTCGACTTCCGATCTGCAAACAGAGGGGCCGCTGGCGTATTCCTTTTTCATTTTTCCGTGTATTTACAGAAAAAATTAATTGCAATCGACTCAGATTTATTGGCTCAATACCAAATGCAGCGTGCAAATGGGGTTCGCAATCGATACGAAAATGTGACGAGTGGGGTCGCTCGGCAGCCTGCGGGCCTTAATTAAGAATACGTGACAAAAGACGAGACATGCACACAAACACAAGTCGCGCCGAAAAAGGTCCGGATTATGTAACCCCTTTGCGCTTTTGATTTTAAACGTCGCGTGAAGTGCGAACGCTGGACCGTGGCTTCTAATTTGAAAGGAGACTTGACAAATCTGGCTTCGGGCAGCCCCTCGTTTAATCGAGCCATCGTTACACGCGACGTCGATATGAATGTTGATACAATGAAATAATAGCGAGGAATGGTAGGCGGTCACTATGGTTACGGGGTGAGTTGGACGGAAGCCTTATTTGAATGGAGCCGTGAAAGGCTTTTAGCTCCGTTTGACCATTTAGAGCGGGTCAGCATTTTGGGCGCTGACTGCGCTCCGAAGCCGGGATAATTAGCAGGCAAACAAGGAACAGGGTGCCCGCACAACTTTCGCGGAACGTTCAGGTGCTCTGCAAACACCGCTGCAAGAAGTTTAACAGCAGTTTAATTGCGGAACGAAAACAGAAGCGCACTGAAAACAGTTTAGTTTTCTGTGAAAAGAACCTGACTGGCTATTGAGGTGAACTAACGCATTCGACGCCGTATTTTTTATAAATAATGAAATGTCTTTGGCAGATTATGAAACCACTTACCATCAGGTAAACCATCTGCATGATTAGCAAGCTATTGTCATAAAATTTAAGATTTGAACTTAATTAGTTGGTTGATTGTTTGTAATTCCTGTAATATATAAATTTAGTTCTATAACATTTTCATACCTGACCTTATCTATATAACTTTTTCACGGCATTAACTCTAAGGCAGTTGATTTGTTCAGGTGAGGTATACACGGGTCCATAAATCGAGCGTGTCAGCGGCAGAGCGAGCGGGGTAAAGGTGCGGACACACAGGCGGCGATAAATTAGCGACCCGCGGCCGTGACGTGCGTGCCACGGTAATCCTACCACAGGCTACCTACGTGACGAGTGTGCCGATTTAATTGTACGAATGGATTGTGGTTTGAAGTTAGGTAAGTTAGAATTGTAATTTGTTGGTAGGTACTCTGTCGTATGTAACTAGTTATGGCCTATTTGTTTGTATGTTTTATTTTATTATTATTTATTTATTATTTTTTAAGGCGATGATAGCTCAGTGGTAGTGACGTCGGACGCCGCGGCGAAGGTCGTGGGTTCGAATCCTTCAATGAGCTTGAGCTTTCGGTGAAGGAAAACATCGTGAGGAAACCATAGCACGGTGGTAGGGTACTTTGTAGTACCCGCCTGGCTGGCTACCACCCTCAAGTTGAAAATCTGTCGCCAAACACCTATTGGTGTGTTCCGGCAGCTGCACTTGAGAGCCAGATCCTTCTAGGCTTTGTGTGCTTACCACCTTCGGCCACATCATCACCTACCATAGTGAGATTGTGGTCAAACACAAGCCTATACAAAGTAAAAAAAAAAAAAAATCATTTGCGGCTCATTTAAGTTCCTTCTACATGAACATGAATATTCTAAGACTTCTACTACGTGAGCTTAGTTAACGATATATATCATTATTTTGTTTTATTACTATGGATCCATTTTATTTTAATACAAAATATTAGTTTTAAGTTCATCAGAACAAAACATAAGTAAGAATCTTCAAGATAAATTCAAACTCCTTGATAAAATATTTTAAAATACACTTGTAGTAGCTTCGTTAAGTAAGCATACTTTCGTACTTATTTCTTAATATTTAAGACTTAGTAAATCCCTGGCAAGGCTCACATGCGCAGCTATACAGCCAAGTTTTGCTTAATACATAATTGGGACCAAATCCCTATTGGAACCCGAATAGAGGGACAGGTCCATGCGTGCTCCGGAGGGGCATTAATGAAATTAACCGATACAAGGTATATGTATTGTGAGAGAATGAACGAACAAAATAACGTAATAAGTTTGTTCATGTTTCACTAATTTATCGATAGATGGATATGTACTTATAGTAATATTCTCTTAATTAATATTATTTGGTATCGTTTTTATTATTTGCTCATTACTGAAATTATTTATCTGGATTTCAATATATAACGTTCGACAAAAACAAGGCCGGCAAAAATCACCATAAAGGTAAAAATTTTCATCGTATTATTTTCCAAATACACACATTTTAAGTAAAATCATTAAAGCGCACCGCCTTCCCTAAAATTTTGTCGATATCCACTACATTACGTAATATAGAACCACAATTTTTACCAAGTCAAAAGACTAACAACATAAGTGGCAACGTCGTCAAATGACATAATAACCCAAATTAAACAAGTGAAACTAGCTGTTGTTACGTTCATTACCCCGGGTATAATTCCCGGGCGTACCTCTGCGGTATCGATCGCGAGGAGCGACAGAAAACTTTCTAGACAGCTTTTATATGCACCGACTCTTTAGCCTGTAAGTATACAGTGCGACGTTCGATGAAAATGCGGTGGATATGGTATACGTTGAAAGCCTTGCAAATTATTTATTAGTGATTTGAGTAGCGTGCTCTAATTTTTAAAACTAATTTATAAATGAGAATCATAACCAAATTATACTAATAGGATAAATAGGAAACATTTTCACCGACCGTCAAATTCCAGCTATTTTCATTTTCAAATTATTAAAGTATTTTTTACAACCAGATAGAGACTAGTCCTACAAAGTTTTAGTTAAAAAAATAAATTTAAATGGGTTCTTCAAAATCGATAACATATTGGCAATTCTTCTGATATTCCAAAGTCCATAGGACTGCCATTTGCCACAGGTGGATCGACTATGAAGTCGATCAGGGGACTATCAACCTTTTGAGATAAAAAGGCAAGAAAATTAACACATAGTGATTTTGAATGTGACTAAGAATAGTCGTTGAATCAGCAGGCAGTAGACTCTCACTCCCATTTTCAAGCCAATTCCATAAAACGTTTTAAACCCAAATTGCAATGCCTGATAATTGTACAAAGTGAGGGAACATTTTTGGTGTTTGTTTTTCATTGGTAAGACGTCAGATATGACGTCACCGGTGACGTGGCGTGCACCAGACAGTTGATAGGGGTAGCATCAACATTAGCCCTGTAGACGAGTCCCTATTCTAAATATCGGTAATAAAGACGTATGACTAGATGCACGACGCAGGTTTATTAGACTAGTACAATAGTAGATGGTTAATAAAAAAAGCATGAGTAATAATAATCTCTAAGCTACATTGTAACAAATACTTCTTTGAAGCCAAAAACATCTCCGTGTCAATTAATATTCGCTTTTGTAGTTATTTTGACAACAATGTAAAGTTCATTCGTGCTAAAATTAATTAATTGATGAAATTTATTTCTAACATAATATATATTTGTTCATTTAACAAGCTGAAATAAATCTGTAAGATAAAATTGATTGTCATCACGTTTTGACAAAGAAACGATATACAGAATACACACGCATGAAGTAATCGTATGATCCCATGTGGGGTAAGTCTAATCAGCTATGAAAATTAGGTTCCGCTGCGAATCTTCTGCTTTGTACTGCTAATGTGGAATTTAATTACTATTTCCAAATATTATTAGTGTGTGATGGCTTAGACGTAACATTCTTGATGTTTAATTTGCGTTTAATCATAGTCTACTTCCATTTTGATTATTTGTTCGGTTTATTACCCGAGTAATTATGATCAAAGGTTAATAAGAATATGTATCTAATATAATTGAAAATTATTTTGCTTAAAAAGTTTTTAATTTGGAATTGAACCAATTATTCCGAGAGAAACGTAAAGAATAAAGGAATGAATTAAGAAATAAAAAAGAGTTTTAATAATATTACGATTATAAATGTAGGATATTTGTTGAGGTTAGAAAAAAAAAAAAAATTTTGGGTAATGTAATTATGAATTAGAATACTAAGAGTTGAAGTCAAATATTTTTAAAAAGTCTATTGGAAAAAAATTATGATTAAAATATTTATTAATTTCAAAAACATGTTGCAAATGAACAGAAATCAAACATCACTCCACCACACAACTTCACTACAATACTCCTCATATTTTAAAGCATCTCGGGTAACCTCATCATCCATCATCCAATTAGCCTTGTGATCAATCATCGTGCCGATCACTCCCCTGGTCGTGCACCTCGATATTTTTCCCACTCTTTTGTACCACAACCTCCAGGGACTTGTTAATCACGTGTTAGATACGTGTGTAATGTTGATAGATTATTATTTTTATTTATTGATAATATTGTTTTCTATTCTATTTCTTAAATGAAAACTGAGATGAAATTGTGTTTAGTGATGGCAGATATCAACATTATAATTGTACAAATGAGTGATTTTAAGTTAGAAGTTAGCAATATATTTTTTTATTTATTTGTTAAAAAATTTAGCCAATTCAAAAACAACTTCAATAAACAATAACAGTCAAATAAAGTGTTTGTAAAATAAGCACTCCTTCAATCTCGATTATATAAAATCCAACAAAACGGCACGCTATAAAGAGATGAACAATAATTCTTTTTTATTACGCGCCAAAGTGGGAATCTCATTGTCGGCGAGGAAATAAATAATATCAAAAGGAAAAAGAAAAGGGAAATAACACAACATAAAATATTAAGATTCACCCTGGATTGGCATCATTCTGCGGTCGCCACGGATTTCTTAGGGTGGCGGTGGTAGTGTCGGTTATACCTACATCTTTGAATGTTAATGTTATTTGCATATCCGAGAAGTCATGAAATAAATCAGGCGAGACGGACAGTGGGGACGGCTATTCATTATGCCTTCTTTGTCTACACGGCTAGCAATTAATGCAAAAAATATCTTTTGTTATTCCTTCTGTATTGTGATTTTAAAATTCAATCGATATTGTCTTTTTAGTTTGAATGTTGAAACTATGTACTCCTAATTAGTGAACTGAAAACAGAACTTATTTAATTACGTTAGTTCTGCCATAGGATATATTATTAATTATTGTGTTAGTCTATTGTGAATTTTTCCCCTCTAAAAATCGTAAAATTAACATCAAAAAAGTCAGAGCTAGTTTTCAATATCCAGACAATAGATTCCAAACATTACTTGAAATCCCCAAAATAAAGTCTAAATCACACTTTACATTTGGAAATCCACATGAGTCGCAAAAGGTGAGCCCCGCTATGATAATGTCAGGATCTGCCATCAAATTGCGCCGTATTGTGTCAAATACGAGAAAAACGGCGAAAGTGTTAGGGCATCATTTACATAAGTCGAGACAGAGGGTTTCTACGATATACACAAAAATATTCAGGGCCGAGGTGATGAGAGCCCTCCGGGCGACTTTCATGCATAGCCTTTATGATGGGGAAAATATTTACAGCCGGCGCGAAAACGCAATATTTATGAAGCATCTGAAAATAGCGCAGCCATTCATGTGAGGGAACTTTGTACAATATTCAGCGGTTTATTGTTTTATATTGGGTTAGTAATAAATTGTAAGTTATTGCTGCGTGTTTTTATCATCGCATCGTTTAAGAGTTTACATCAGTTGTTAACTCACAAATTGTAGCGTAAAATAAAATATAGTAGGTGAAAGAGTTGTTTGTTTACAAACTGACAGATTATTATCGATTGTGCAGGCGGGAAAGTTTTTATGAATTAACCGTCAAACAAGTAAAGAAGAACAATGAAAAAACAAACTCTTCAAACAAAAATCGATGACAATCTGGGCCAAAAACTTCGTAGAACTTTGCCGACAAAAAGATTTATATACTTATAAAAAAGTGAACGGGAAAAGAAGTTTTGGAAAAACTTTAAATTGCGACCTTGAACCGAATGAACTTTGTTTCAGATTACTATTAGTGAAGTCAAACTCGGGAAGTTTTTAATGGGATGGGGTTATACCACGCGGATAGCACGTGTCATTAACTTAGGGATAAATATAATGGCGATATAACATTTTTGATTAGGGGGGCTACCCCCTGATTTGATGGTACACATTTAATATTTGCGAATAGAGTGCGATGAACCAAGGATCGATCGCAGATGGGTAGAGTGCGCCCGGCCGCGGTCCGCGGTCGACGCCAAACTTTTGGGTCGGTTTTAATGAAACAATTCCCGAACTTCACTGAATTTGGGTCATTGTGTACAACACTTACGCGTAACGCTCATGAGTACACGGCACGGATTTCGTTTGATTACATTCATATATTATTATTTGAAAATAAACATAATGAAGGCGCACAATACACACGATTTTCATAAAGGTTTGCAGCATTTTCTTCTGAGATACTAAATGACTACCCTATAATACAAGACAATTCTTAGTATGATATCAAACATCATAATGGGTGTATCCACAAGATTTTAATTTCATAATTATGAAGATATTATTATATGCAAATTACTTTTCTCGTAGAAAAAGTGAACATAATAGTGTTTTTGATCATTTTAAACCAATTTGATCGATTCTACTGGTGATAATGAGCAAAGTAAGTTTTGAATTATGCTGTATTGAATAACCGATACGAATTACCTATTTATTGATTATATATTTCTTTATTTGGAACAATAATCAATTACACTTGAATATTACTGTAGGCACCACAATATATAAGATGTAAATTGTGTTATTTAAGATGTTAAGATTGCATTGTGGTGAGATAAATAAAAAATATTATTATTATTATATTCTTTATTTATTTTTTTATCATATGACTACTTTTTTTATAACATTAATATAAAAATCAAAAACATTATAAAAAATCTAGCCTAAAAAGAATACATTTTTTACAATATTTCTAAACAAAAATAATAATATTATAAAAAAACCTAATTTTAGTACACCGCCAGCGGCGGGGCAGGGCCCAAGCTACCGGTGGTAAGGGCTGCAGAGTGAGGAACCTCCTAACAATCCTATCCTAATCATTATTATTACTCTTAGATATCTTAATTATGTTTATGTTGCCTTAAAAGTTTAATCATTAACCCTGTGGTCCACGTATTGAGTATATAAATGGAACTGTGATGAATGTGGGTAAGTACCTATGTATAATTTCAAACATGGCACCTACCTTCTAAGTAAAATGATATATCACTCTACATATCATTATACATCATATACTTAGTTAGAGAAATCTATTCAACACTGTTATTGGTACTCAATTAAAAATATTCTATAGTATTTAAACTCATAGATGGAATGTTGTAAAAAGCTATTATTTAGATACAATGTTAAATTTCAAAGTAATATTGCTATAAATAGCTGTTCGAATATCGAATAAACTTCTCTAACACTAACAAAATCGAACACAGCATCATTTGAAAACAAATAAAATTGGTACCTTTAGTCGGATTGGGTAATTTTAGTTGTAACAAAGTAACGAAAAAGGGCATCTTGTAAAACAATGTGCTCATCAACATTTCCATCTAAAAGGCGTTTAAGTGACGCGTCTCCGTCAATTGCGACATCGTTTCCTTTATTAACTGTTAACTAGGACCGGGTGTTTATGTAAATTGTTATTGCTTTTTTAAGAAAAAACCTCGTTTGACACGTCGCGAGGCCCTCTCGTTATTACTGGAGTACGCTTAGCCCCGCTTGGGACACAATGGGATTTTGAAGGTAAATAAGTCTTTAAAAGAGGAATAAGTAAATTAGAAGCGACAAGATAGGAATCTCCCCTATTTTTTTCCGAAGGTTGGGGCGAGAAAAAAGGCGATCGCCTTGGAGTCAGGACGTACGGGTTGGTTAAGTATGGAGTGGTGATATTTTTAACACCTCATAATACATAATATTATATGATATGATATTGGTAATTTCAGTAAATCAACCTTCATAATTGCCCTCCTAGGGCCTAAACTGTATAAATGGCTTTGACAATGACTAACACTTACTACAAGTAAATATAAAAAACGTGACTTGTTAGTATAAAGCCTAATGAAACACAAATACTCTAAACAGGCCTTAACAAACTAAGCTAAACAAGCATATCATTTTCCACTCATCCACTGAAGAACCCCATCTCTTATTATGTAACCAACTGAAAGCCAAATTCAAAATGGATACAAAGGATAAAAGTTAAAATTAGATAGCAGCATACACCTAGTATTTTCTTGGTAAACGTTTTAAAAGCCCTCTCCACTCATCTGTCTTTCAAAAAATCTCCTTAAGGGTGAGTTGCGCGACACTCGGCCGGTATCATAACAGCTGCTTCCAGCGATACCTACTTATTAAGCCATCGACCAGAGTAAGAGCACCTCAGCTTTCGTCATTATACCTGCTCATGTTTTTAAATTATAATCTGCTGGCGGATTACAGGGTTTTGGAAGCCAATTAACTTTGTTATTTATTTAGAGAATATATGGGTCCGCTTGATATATACTTTGTATCTGTGTTTTTTCAAACACACTCGTTATTAAGGAAAATTTTTAATTAGCTTAAATTAAATTAAATTAATCGCGCACAAAAAAAAAACTAATTTCAACTTAATAGTCATTCACTTTACTTATTCTTGAAAGTATTGAACAGAAAACAATAATTTATTTATTTTACATTTGAGACGGATTTCGATTAAAATTAGGTTCGTTTATCGAAGGGAATTTTCTATTTGACCTATTCCCATGTTTTAATATTTATAATAGTACATTTAAATAAAATTAACATCAGTTTTAGTTGTTCTTAAGTTGTAACACCTTACGACATAGATAAAGTACAGTGCAGTGCAAATTAATTTATTTTGATGTAGACCTACATGGAATAAAGATTAAATTCTTATAGCATTATCTGCTTAAAACTTGACTCGAATATAAATTACATAATACGAGCTTAATTCCAACCATTAAAGATAATTCACAAGCCCTTTTGTTCCCAGAAGACAGGAACAGAGTTTGGTAAAGTCTGAAAATGATCTTACAAAGTATAGGCCGGAATCTTACATCGCTCCCAGTTGACGCCTCAAGGCGTCAAGACGTCGCCTCAAGGCTTCAAGGCGTGCTGTACCGATGAGTTGAGGCGTTATGCAAATGTTATGGACAACAAAAAAGTTAATGTCAATGATAAGTGCGCTCCCTGGGGACCGCTCACGCGCACTTCGCTTTTTACGCAGCTCGGATATTTTTTGCGTACCTATTGTTACTCACTTTAATTTATTTTTACGTTGTTTTTGTTGAAAATATTAGGATAGGTAATAATAATCTCAACTAATAGTGAAATAAAGACGGTTTATTAATTATCCTTGAGTTATAGAGTGAACTGGCATATATAAAGTAGTTTGATCTACCTATTTTAACACATAAATAAGCTTCATTAATTAGGTAATTGTGTTAAACATTGCTATTAACCTCACAACACGAATATAAAATATTCGAAAACATATTTGAATTTCGAAGCACCAAAACAAATGCAAGCGTCTTCTACACATGTACCAATAGATAGCTACCGATTTAATATCCCAGTCATAATTGAAGCGAACGTTCTTCCAAACCTATTACGTGGAGCTCGTAGACTCGACGAGGCCCTGCCGAGGTAATGAACTCACATTATAAATGCAACGAGGCATCGCCTCCGCCGATGCACCGCGAGAACACTCCGACGCGAAGAATTAATTCATTTGCATGTAAAACTTCACCTAAGGAACGCTACTTAAGATTAGGTACGTGATGCTGAAGGGAGAAATCGATATAGGGCTTACTAAGTTACTGTGCGAGACAACCTTGTTATGCAAAGTTAGTCTCACACAGATAGATTTGAATTTTCTTAAAAATTAAGGTATTTGATTTTAACGTAAAATGTGTCTGTGTCAATCAATTACTATTTTTATACTAATACATTATATATTAACATAGATTTCTTTTCTATATGATCTAAAAACTAAAACTGTTTTCGACCTGTATTACCCACATGTAACTCTTAATAAGAATGTGCATGTTACGAAATATTTATTGTTTTAATTTACTGGCTACCACCCCGTGAGGTGCCCATAGTTGTTTTTAGAATTAATGTAGCAGCTATCTTGCCAATTGATCTTCAACCGTCGCTTTGAGCTGACGTGTGTGACATGTGATCCAGCAAAAGATGTTGCTAAATGTGAATGTAGTGTTAATTTGTATGAAGTCGGTTAAAAAGTTGTCTTGGATTCTTGTTACATGTAGAACCCCTTTCTCCTAAAGTTCCTACATAACTACGGCAGCTACTTTACTTGAGGACTTTTACACTCGTTATTTCTCGAGGACAAATGAATACAAAACTGTGAATTAAATTTTGTGCGGTACATTTTAGTATTCGAGTGACCAAATAGCTATTAAATACGTCTCACATATCAGTTTATTTTCCTAAGTAGCTTTACTTTTTAATCTGTAGGCTGGCTTATTATTTAAGAACCTGTGTGAATAACGCATGCCTTTAAGAAGCAAATAATTTGTTTACTCTTGGGGGAAGCTCTCGATTTATTTTATAAAAAATCTTAAACAGGCTATGTTAAAAGAAAAAGGACATTCCTTTTAAAATTTCACGAAGCATTCGCCCAGTATTACATGTTTTCCTTGAGGCGCTTCGGGTAGGTACGTGTGCATTTTTAATTTTTATATCCACTCAAGCGTAGATGACGCGTTGAATTTTTACTGAAGCGGCCACTTTCTGTCTTATTAACAGGGGTTGGTTAATTGTATAGCAAGCTTAACTTAACGTCGATATTCACTTGGTTTAAAAATATTTTAATTTATTTAAAAAAAAAAACATATCTATGAGTGTATTTATTAACTCCCTCTAAATTTGAGAAGTCACGTTGCCACTTTAAAAGTTCTAAACATTAAAAAGGTTATGTTACAAAACTTTTCATCCGCGCTCAATTCATTTTTCTCGAAAGACGCACGGCCCCGATAAAGATCTGACGTCACAGCTAATAAAACATAAACCCTTCCGATATGTTTATCACGCGGTGGACCCATGATTTAGCGCGTGACAGCCCTATTTCACAGCCACGGAGCGTTTTCCAAATTGAATTGATATGTTTCCGCTAACGCGTAGAGCGGCGGGCCGCGGCATTTTTCAGAACGTATCGCGTATGATGCGCAAGCCAAAACGGTTGGAAAAATATGACGGTAAGGTTTGCAGCGAAATATAATTTTTATACCGATATTTTAATGCTGAATTTTAGCCCTGTTTTTTTCAGTTAAAGCTGTATACGATACAATAGTTAGATTTTTATAATGGATGATTTTAAAAGTTATGAAAGGAAAAATGTGTAAGTGTGTAATTATTAAGTGGGTACGTCACCCACTTAGCAATTTAACAAAAATTACTAAAGTATTACACATAAGTATAATAAGGAGCTAAATGAAGAAAATGAGTTTTCTTATTTATTGAAACCGGTAACAATTTTACCTCTACCTATCTGCCATGCAAACCATACATGTCATACCATGTGTGAGATAGGGGTGTAGTAAAGAGTGCAAACGATCGGGTCGCAGTGTCAGCCGCGGTGCTTACTAAGAACATTGGCAATTTTATCAAATCGTATCTTATAGGGCTGTAAATATCAATAAATCATTCTACGAGTATTTATTAATAGAATAATTGGTTATGATATTAAATAATCAAGTGTTACATGTTGTTTCACTTGCTTTCTTGGAATAGAAAGTATTCTATGATCATCTCCGGGGTCAAAGCTAAACGTTTGCAAATTTTTTTAGCAATTGGTTGATTTAAACATAGACTCGCTTTTGCTTAATAAAGATTTTAGTAGGGCTGTGAACCTGGATTTAAAACATAATTAAATATTAAGATGTAGACATTAACCTTTAAGGCAGGTTAAGGCCTCTCAATATAAAGAAGTTAATATTCGTCCCGAACTTGTAACTAACATTTATTATACTCAGATTAATAATAGTCAGGACTATAACATCACCAATTAGCATCTCATTGGTAGATCTCAAGTTTACGCCAAGTTTTCTACAGTAGGTTACTAACAATAACTTGCTTTAGAGGTTCTTCGTGAAATTTGGGTTTTATCAAATCTTCTCGGATTGACAGCTAAAACAAGTTGATATTGATATTATTATGATAAGAGTATACATATAGATATAGTCCTTAAAGTTTTATGACTTCACCGTCGCAAGTCAATTTGATTTGATTTTTGATTTAGATTGGTTATATCTAATATAGAAATGTTTGTGTATACATTGTTGTTTAAATTTGAGCTTGAATTTTGCTTCAAAATTACTCTGGGATGAGACCGAGGATTTTACACGCTTACTCCGAAGATGCCTATTCCCTTTAGCCTTGAAAATTATATCTTATGTATTAAACATGTAACATATTTTTATAGGAGTACTTAGTTATATGTTATTTTTTTTAAACTACTTCTATTTTTTTTAAACTACTTCTATTTTTTTATAAAAATTATAGGCAATAGGACCTCTTCCCAATATACTTGGCAAAACATTTTAGTAAACTACTCGCCCTGCAGGATATGAATCCAAAAGCACCTTGCCCTACCAACTGTATCAAAATGATAAAAATGTTGAGATCCAATAACCATTCATCCATCAAGTGTCAAGATATAATCTTAGGGATGGTGGTGCGACTTGCTTAGCCCCAGACTTGGGGTGAAACCGGCGAATATAAAAATGCCTGCAAGATTTACTGGTTTGGAGGAAAGATATGGCGCACAGATTTTGGTTGCATTGTCGCCGGGCGCTACCTACTTTCAGGTGAGATTTTGTTGCCTATGTTTGTATAGAGTGAAGGTACCTATTCCTATTTTATTGTAAATTTATATATACTTAGCTTATTCTTTCATTTTATTATTTATTACAGAATTATGAACTAGATCAATATTATCATGATTTTTATTAACAAATGTGGTTACTCGAATGTGGTATTCCCAAATACACACGCAAATATCTTTATCTTACAGTACTGACCAGTACACGTAATATGAAAGTTATGTGTGACGAATAAATTGAAAACATTTTGAAGCTAAACGTTAGAAAAGCAACAATAAAAATATCATAAGTTTATCTACCCCTAAACTTTACCCGTATACTTTCAAGATATCATTTCTACTAAACGCGGGGCAGTAAGAAATCTGTTTGTATCTGGCATTCCGGGCCAGCGAGCGATTTAAATCTCTTAAGCTCACTGCGACCGGCCGCGGGCGCCACTCGAGAACTCACAAATCTTTCATAATCTGGAAAGATCCCACGAGGGGCGTTTTTCATAGTGTACTTACAGCTTTAAAGGTCAGAAGAAAAAACTACTCACGAAAAAAGGTAACGTTTTTTTTGTTGTTCCCGAATCGAGTATTAAATAGGTTTTCATATGAAATGACTGCATCAACAATGTTTTAATTTTATTTCCCCGTATCGTATCATACATTTATATTTGACGAAACAGAGGGCTCGGGCAGGTACGGCCGGTATTCATAAGCAAATACAAGGCGAGGGACCCCATAATTTTTGGTTTGCATTTTTCCATCGCGACCGCGAACTCGATTTTCACTCCCAAGGGCGAACGGACGCTCGGCCTCAAAAATATTAATGAAAATTTTTACATAAATTTATTCGAGTGAGGGGCACATGCGTCGTTCCGGGAGTCGATGGGGCACGCTCCTGTTTTTTATTTATTAATTTAATGGTATTTTCGGTCTAATTACCTGACTGAGGTATAATTCATTGGCTTCGTGTAACGAATATTTGTGGGTATTCGTGTGTGAAAATTGTTTATATTAGTAGAAAAATCAGCCGACCTTTCATTTGGTAACAGGGGTATATATTATAATTTATATTCTCAAAGAAGAAAACAAAAGTTATTAATGCAAAAAATAGATTAAATCGATATGGTCAAATAAATAGCTTCAAAATCTTAAGTCATCATGACAATATGCTTAGGCATGCATGTTAGTAAATAGATTCAAGATTAATTACTGGAACACAATGGTACGTACATACTGTATACAGCATCCGCCCCCTGTTCATTGAGTTTACTATAAAAAGCAAAGCATTCTTGGCGTTAACCCTTCACCGGCGGCATCAAAAGAACAAACGCAATATATCGGGGGTTCGGCTTAATTTGCCCGCTACAACTTTAATGCGAGTAGCCCCAAATGCTCCAAATTACTTCGCAATATTTTTAACGTACGGAATGCAACCGTTTTAGGTTACGCGCACAATATTAACTGGATTCTTCGGTTAAGGGTTTGGACTAAAATGTTCAATGGCACCAATATATATTAAAATTTTACAACAGTAATGTTAAAATCATAATTTTTTTAATTTATTTTCAAACATTTTAAAACGAAAACAAAAGAAGGGGCGATTCCTAATTTGTCACGCTGTGCTAAGACTATTTTTTTTTTCTTGAAATGAATTTCCCATCTTGGGGGACATTGGCTTCTTGCCGTGTTTACAGAGAGCTCCCGACGAGTCCCACTTTGTTGTTTAATGAAATTATCGGTTTACCGAGCAAATGAACAAAGCCAGATTTCGCTTTCGACGGCTCGAGCTCGGTCAAAAAAGGAGGGGAGAGGCTTGTTTTTGTTTTCCTCTGAGGTGGTCCGAATGGACTCCTTTGTGGTTTTCTTTGGCTCGACGCAGCACTTAATCAATTATGATCGATTCGTTAATTCAAGATGCAAAGGGGATTAACTTGCCTCCTATCTTTTGTAGTGTGAAAACAAGTAATTAAAAGTTAAAATAAGTGTATTTATTTTTTGGTGCAACGTAAATATATTTACGCAAATTATATACTTATATTATTTATTCAAAGCCCACTGCTTATTACATAAATAGCTTGTTGAAACTGTAAAATATCGCACTGCAGTTTTAAATAATGTTGGTGAAAATTAAAGTATGAATTTCGTAGCAATCAGCTACGAATGTGCTACGTGTCCATATAACGACGTACATGTAATGTGTTATAAAAACAACACAGTTCGGTAATTTAAAAAAGTACTTAGCATTGTTATTGAAAAAAACTCGTAAAAATATCTAGATAATTCATTCATATACATACTCTCAATCACAAGAAGTTCACACGGAAAAGAAAAGCGATACAGAACACAACTAAAAGACGCAATTAACACCGCCCATGAGCCCATGAAAAGAATATGTCGACCCTTGCGACACTAATGGCCATTCTCCTTAATTATATAAAGTGCTTAAGTAAATGATAGCTAATTTAGGAGCGTGCGCATCGTCCCGTAAACAAGAGGTGTGACTTTTCACCATTGTCGACGATCTGTCACTTCCACTTCCGCCATGGACCTTTTTCCACAATTCTTTCTCTTATTGTTGCCCTTTCTGTGAAAAGAATACTTTCTTTATTCTTTTTTTTCCATCCGGTGCCTGCAATTGTCACCCCCCAGTAGTGTTTGTTGTGCGTTGATTAAATACTGCTGTCAAATTTAGTTAATTTTTCCTTCCGTGCAGTGTTTGGGTTTTTAATTTAAGGTTATTTTTAACAAGAATAAACCTGCTTTTGAAAGAAGTATACCTACCAACATAATAATTAGGTACTCTAATAAATGCTATTAATGTTATAACTAATTTGAATTAAAAATAGATTGAATTTTCTATTTTCTTCGACTTTAAAATTTTCATAAAACTGCAACCAATATCCCTATTCATTATTATTCCAAATTATTTTGACGGGCTTGTCAAATATTTTGATTCTAAATTATTTTTTTCATCCGTGTCTTCGGCGTGTCGGTGGAAATTTACATTTAAATGGAACATCTGCGAACAGGTCGACCCTCTCAAGGCTCCCATAGAGTTTTTCTTACCCGCTAATTTGTAAATCGTTTCGTAATATAGAAAAATTAAAATGCTGATGTCATATTTTACCCGCTATTTATATGCTAATGTTCAAGTCTTGGAAATCGGTGAAGGGATGGTTCTTGATTAAAATATCAATGGGTAATTTGTGAGGTGCCTGTTAGAGACATTCTTAGCTCAAATTCGTGACTCGTGATACGAATGTGAATATTCTTAAAATAAATGCCTACTTATTCTCAAAAGCCTGCTAAGGTAAAGATTACCTTAGTACAAGATTATACAATAAATTGTTATATACGTACCATTTTGATGATCATATTCAATTCAATTAAACTTACATTGTTTCCTGTAAAATGTTTGTTTTATGAATAAAATATTTATTATTAAATTATACAATATCATAATTATAATTTACAAAAAAAAAACAAGAAAATTACAGGCTTATGTAAACAGTAAATAAGACTTAAAATATGAACCTCCTGTAGGAATGCTTTCTCACAACCGGCTAGAAAACATGACACACCGTACTTTAATATCAGCAATTACAATGCAGAATCTTTACCAGAACAACAGCCCTGATGAGCTTTAATCTTGACGCTCATCCCATTTCTCAGCGCGGAACATCACTGCAATTATTTGTTAGAAGGGTTGAAGACGGGCGCAATAAACCTAATGCCGCAATATTCGTAAATTAAGTACCTACGCCAGAGTCGAGGCCAGTAAATATTATTTTTTTATGTTAATAACCGCCCGATTGCGTTAATAAAGCCTTACATCTCGTAATTAGTCAACCCATTGTCTGCGGAGGCAGCGGAGCGGTGCTGGAGAAATGAATTGAAATAATTTTAACGAATTTCTCATCATTGTGAATGTACAGATTTTGCATAGATCATTTCAGGTAGATAAGAAACTAGTGAATTGATCAAGTCGACATTGCTTTATTTTATAAGCTACCTACATTATTAATTGCAATATACGCTGTATTAGCTGTAGACTTTCAACTTTTTTTTAATCAGGTAAATATGAATGTGCATGAGAAAGGTTTTTAGTCTCAAATCAACATTTATATTGAAATAAGCGTCATAATCTGTTCCGCTCAGCAGATTTCACGTCATCATCGTCTCCGCAACACTGGGTCCATTAATTAATAAATTAAACAATGCCGTTCTTAATTCAGCCGCGGCTTGCTTGAGCCACACTCAAAATATTTGCCATGTATAAATTCTCGAGAAGGATGATGAAGACAACCCTTCAACGCCGGCCCTTCTTTATAGCTCTATTTGTGTATTTTAATTACTGTCATTATATGCTAATGACTACCATCCCTTTTTCTTATCCTTCCAAATGGGTTATTGCAGACTTATATCTATATCGCGCAGTTTTGTCGAGTAATTTTGAAGATTTAAATAATAATAATGACGTTTGCAGTCTAGGAAGGATTATTCGTTAAATTTTTTGCCAAATGCTTTTGATTAATTGTTTCAAGTTGAAGGGAGATTTCGACGGTAATTTGTTTTGTGTTATTAAGTTGACGAGGAAGTCGTTTGGCGAGTCGGAAAATTGACTCATCTTGCATACAATTTTGACGAGACATTGTTAGATATTTTCTGTATATATTTTTTTTATATTATTACTATTCTAGCTACAATTTGTTTGAACTTAATTGAAAGGATGCGTATTTTAAATTTTAAGATTACCTATTGACTAGTCTTTTAAAAAGTACTATATGTATTATAAATGCTACCTAAAATCCTTTGTTTATCTATGAGCTATACATAATTTAAAGCTGGTAAAGCTTAAAGTCGAATGTTTTAAGTACAACACAGAACATAATAAAATAATACTTCATCGTGAGAAATCTCACCCCACAAAAGAGTGGTAAAGATGCAAATCGTATCTTAACGACACACATTTTCTTTCCCTCGTATGCTGAAATCTTGGAATTCTTTTACATAATCATGTGTTGAAAATATAACAGCTTTTTAGGGAGGGCGTTTGATAAACTCATTGTTACGTATGCAATGTTCGTGGTGGGATATAATACCTACCAGTATTTAGCATAATCTTCTGATTTAAGGAGAGGAAGTAAAGATTACTTTATTTGACATGTTGCGGTTGTACTCTGTACGTACGTTGATGTATTTTTAATTTAAACAATACAATTTGAAGAGTTTCTATTTAGTTTTTCTTATTTATTTTTCTTGATTTTATATCCCAGGATATCAAATATCGATGTTTGCCACACTCATCAATTTATTTATGTCTAAGTCAGAATAAAAAAGTCACAGCAATAGCTCATGAATAGATGGATCTGAGCAATAAGAATAATACAGATACAATAATATATCACCATTCAGCGACATATTATTATGTAAATAAAGCTGATTAATTTAGTGACTTATCTAGGGAATCTACATCAATTTTCTGCACTCAGGATCTATGAATTTTAAAATGTCACGGTGCACTACGTATCAATAACAAATTAGCCATGCACATCTACAGGGTGGGGTAAAAGCATCTTTACAGTTTTTACCGTCGTTTCACTGTCAGTAAAGACATCGCCTGTACATATTTAGTGAGATCATTGCTTTTTACGAAGGCTCATTCCATCGTGTTTACGAGCGCGTCACCAGTTATTGTTATGTTACAAGAAAAGGGGTTAATGTTTGCATTTTTGTGGTGTTGCAGCTGTACAATATGTTTTAAACCTGTCCAGATATATATAATATAAAAACTTCGATTCAGAACCATCAAAAAGTATGTAGGTAGTCGATTGCTTTTCGGTAACTATAAACTTGGATTTTCTAGGATTAGTCCGGTAATTTGCGGTCTTCATCTAACTAACTTCAGGTAAACTTTGAAACTAGTTAATAATAATATACAATTGCGTGCTTTTTAGGGTTCCGTGACGAAAGGGTAAAAACGGGACCCTATTACTAAGACTTCGCTGTCTGTCCGTCTGGCGTCAGTCTGTCTGTCACCAGGCTGCATCTCAAGAACCGCGATAGCTAGACAGTTGAAATTTTCACAAATTATGTATTTCTGTTGCCGCTATAACAACAAATACAAAAAACAAAATAAAATGAATATTTGCAATGCTCCCCATGCAATAAACGTGATTATTTTGCCCTTTTTTGCTCGATATCAATAAATGGTAACAGGTAGGCGCTTGAAATATTCACAAAATACTTAATTGTATATTTACTTCAATTATAAATAATAAAATTAAAATAAAAAAATATTTAGGGGGCTCTCATACAACAAAAGTGATTTTTTTGCCGCTTTTTGCCCGATATTAAAATCAGCACCAGGTAAACGCTTGAAATATTCACAAAATATTTAGTTTAACGGTTACAATATAAAATTTGTGTACCTACTATAGTTTACCTAGTCAATGGTACGGAGCCCTTCGTGCGCGAGTCCGACTCGCACTTGGCCGGTTTTTATACTATCTACGCCGCTGCCGCCCACATATTTTTTGTTACCTCAAATTTCATAACCTCTTTCGTATTACACTTTCAAGGTCTGCTTTTCCTTGTATTACGTACCTATTGTATAATAACATAATATGATTCCTTCACGTTTATTATTTTTTTAAAATATATTTTATCAATATTACCGTAAATCCCAACAATGAATAATGTAATAGGCATAATCTACTCATATTTTCCTTTAAAAAGTCGCTTGGCTTGGCTTCACATATTTATGACCATTGAAAATCCAGTTCTGGAAATGTATTCGGGCGTACGGCGCGTAGCATGTTTCCTTGTCGCATTAGGCATAAGTAGTGCTCTCTCCTCACCCTATTAACGGTGATATATGCGACAATTCTTTTCCCGAATCCACGAAACAGAAGGGAAGCGGTGTCATATCGCGCGCTCCACTTACCATCGTCACCTCGCACTCGTGTGTGACGCGCTAATTCTATGCTGATAAATGATTTGAATTTGGAACAGGATTTTTTTTGTGACGCGTATTTTCCTTTATTTGACGAGATGTGTGCGGATCTACGGTTCTTGTTTTCGTATTTTTGGTTTCTGTGTGCCTTCTAGGGTAACTAGTTAAGTTTAACTGGATATTAAAAAAATATGAATATGTTTATTACACTTTTAAAACTTTTATAACGTCGCTTACACATGTAATTGAATACTTGAACTATATAATTTCAAGAGTTTCTATAAGATACCTTCATACACAACTTAGTTTAACAAATACATGTTAAAATGAAGAAAACATGCAAGGAAGCTCTACGTGTACAGATACCGCCTAAAGGGTAACCGATGTAAGAAAAACCTTTACCCAATCCAGACTAATAAGAAGCGAACACGCGTCCCAAACGCGATTCACGTGTTCAGACAAAAACCGTCTATGTTCCCCTTCGAAGACACCCATGTGCGTGATGTATGCAAAAAGGGAATTGAATAAGGTGATTTCGTTCCGCGGGGTCGCTCCCGTAGGAAAAGAATCCACCGCTCGGTAATGGCGAATACAATAAATTTTCATAAACAAATTGCGATTTGATGGCGGCATATCGGCGCGCGGCGCGTGTACCAACTCCCAATAAGCATTGATAGGGAAACAATGTTGGTACACTGATTGAATGTCAATTTGAAGACACGCGTTGCGGCCTGTCGCCGAATAATTCCACGTAATGGCGTACACGTCGCCTTAACGATGTGTGGATCGGCGGAGCATGCTGCGTCGCTCGTCGTCTTACTCCAAAATTGAATGAGGTTTTTATCGATATATTTTGGGGAACAAATTACATTTTTATTGTAGGTACCAACCTAGGTTACCAGCGTAAATATATTTTTTTTAAATGGCATTGAGGTATGGACATTTTTTAAACATATTATTATTTACTTGTGTCCTATTTTTTTCGGTCGAAAAAAAAGATCATTAACGGTAAACCCTGTTTTAGTAACGTGAAAAATTCTAAAGCGATTTAAACCACCAACATTACCATCACCACCGACTTATTGACCACCAATGTGGTTACGGTGGTCGAATGGTATGAAGTGGTCTGTAAAGATTAACGTTTTTTTTTATTGAAAAGATCATAGTCATCTGTAGCCCGGGGTTTGCTCGTCATCGTTTTAATCTAAAATATCATAATGTGAGTATAAGTACTGTACTGAGACTGGAGATACATACTTCTTTCACTAAAAAAATACTAGTGCTGGTCTTTACGAAAAACTAATCTATACTAGATTAAAGAGTTTTTTTTTGGTTTTTTATTTGTTTGGTTGGACGCGCTAATCTCAGAAATTGTTTTTTTTTAGTGTTGGATAGCCCATTTATCGAGGAAGGCTATAGACTACTTTTATCCCGGGAAAACACAAAATCCCTCATATCCTATTTCATAAAAACCTACTTCTTCACCTACAAACAATCAAACCCTGAAACAAACTTTTAAGTAGTTCTAAGCTACATTCAAACAAGCTATTTAACACATCACCTGTGCTGTGCATACGCATAATAAGAAAATCTTTCACAAGCTCCACCTAGCGGCACTTACGAGATGGAAGCTGCCGTGTATAGTCAAGGAGTTTTGACTTGCAAAGCAGCCTGAGATTTTTCTGGAGGGCGGTAATGACTGCTTGATGTGCGCCAAGTTTAGTTGGTATGGAGTGAGCAAATAATTCACTTGTGTTAAATAAGAAGTAGTTTTTACTCGACTGCCCCAGGAAAAGAGATTGTTCATTTGATAGATCGCTTGGTAAGGGGCAGTACACACCTGTGTTATTATCGAAGAAAAAAAATCATACAAATCATTCTCTACTTTAGTAAATTCACGTTATTTTCTCAAAAATGAGTCCACGAAATACGAAGTAGTATAAACCAAACGCCAAGTTTAAATTATGTGATATCTTGATTGAAGTTAGAAGCTTCATATGTTATTAAATAAAATACGGCGACAGGCATCCTAGATATTCATATTTATGATACACAAACTGGGACTTCTCATTAAGCATTCAAATACCATTTCCTCACGTACGAAGGAAACGGGATTGTCACAATTCGTATTGTTTCAGATCTCATAACGCGTGTAGCCCTTTGACTCGGAATTTCCATACAGAATGGTATAACAAAACGATGTATCATAAAGGCGTCTCCACACTTGGCTAGCTCGCTGGCGCGTCACCTTTGATGCGCGTATGATTGCCCGCGCCCGCGACACATTGGATCTATATTGTTGTCTTTTTCAAGTTTCGTAATAAGAGATGAGGGTGTATTAAAGCCTTTTATCCGGCTCGTCACGGCGGCACGTGGGGTCGGGAAGGGGTTTAAGGTGAGCAAACATTAGCTCTTTTACATTTTTGCAATTTCATCGACGACGCCTGACGTCTGTTTACAGTAGCCAGAGTTTCAGCGGGATAGGCGAAGAAGGTTTTCGAGGGTGTTACAACTTTAACTCTTTTAAAGGGTTCGGAAAAGTAAACGAGTTTTTAATGTTTGTTTACAGATGTGCTTAGTTGTGTAGCTAAAAGCTGTAGCGAAGTGCGGGGCATCAAGGAATCCCGAGTTAAACCGTCTATTAAGTCGGCGCTAGGCCCGAGGCCAAGTCAGTGCCGCAGACTGCCTGCAAATCTTGGCTGTATTCTCGAACATTCCAGAAGATGTAGCGAGGATTAAACGACGCGGTATATTCAACAATTACAGTATATTCCAGCTCCCGCAGGTAAGACTGCATATTTTAGAAGCGAGACAATATTAGCCGCAGCACTGGTGTGGAAAATGAGACTGGTTTTGGTGCCTAATTTACAGTGCTTGTAATTTGAAGGAACATGCTCCATACCGCGGCGCAGGTACGGCGCGGCGTCGCAACGAGCATTTTGAAATGTATTAGCTGAGTTCGCAAATATGCATAGTGGAACAATGCAGTGGTGTAAGCAAATGTTAGCATAACCAGGAGGTGTCTAATGGGATGAAACACAATATGTAAGTAAACTTATTTATTTTTAGTTAAAACGTGTGAAACTAACATTGCGAAACTACAAGAATTATTTGATAAATGTTGATGAAATTATTATAATAATATGTCAATTTTTTTATGTGAAATTAATTTTATTCAACGAAATATTTAAGATATTTTAGGCAAAAACGTAAAATTCGATCGCACAGACGATAAAATGGTACATTCATAGGCTAATTGCTGGCTGCGAAGGAAGTCGTGAGACACCACAACCATTGGTGCCACCACAGTGGTGGCGCGCGCCGCGGGCGACCACAATTCAGAAATAGCTCATAATTCACGTGTAATCTGCAACGGTCGCGACAACGCTGCATCCTGCGGCAGATAGCAGTGTTATAAACGTTCTATAACAATGCGAGTCTTAGATGCTTTCGGTGGATAATTAACTGTTTGTAAGGTATAGATGTCTGTGGTTTATAATATTTTGGGCACAATGCTGAAAACGTCATGATGAATGAATGTAATTTTTTTATTTGTCTTCATTCCATATAATTGTATCATTATTAATCGTAAAATTTATGTTAGAATTTATTTAGCGGGAAATATTATTAAAATCTAAAAGATAAATTCATTATTTTAACTTTACATCAAAACAAAAGCCGTCATTAACGCACCCACCCCGTATTTAGCACATTATTCAAAAAGCACGTGAGGCACGAAGCCCTTAAAATTACACACGAAACAGTGCTCTTTACCAACTTTCCCATAAGAGCCCATTATTTACGGAGCCACCGTACCATTAAGATTCTACACATATCTTCGAAAGGCGCGGTTATGGTAATTACGGGTCGCCATTTTATCTCGCGACTCTCCACGATTAGAACTCGCGAGTGGCGCGCTCTTGCTCGAGTGCACGTAGAAATAACAAGTCCGCGAACTTAGTTCGTTTCTGGAGCGTTCTGAAATTAATTCGGATGGAAGATATCGGGGCGCGAGATAGCGTGCTCCTTCCGCGCCATTTATTGCTCGTGTGGTGGCTGGTATCGGTGAAGGGGTAAAGAATATCAAGATGTAACGAGCGCCAGCCGGAAGGCTCGCAAATGAGCTCGCCGACTTATCTGTGTTAATGTGGGTGAGGGTTAATTTTCGTCTTACATGAGCAATTTGGAGATATCGCCCGAGTATCAAACTTAATATTTGTTGTTTTGGTTATTTTAAGCGAAATTTTGTTAGTAAAAGTATATTAATTTGAAATAATATAATTTACACGAATCTAGAGTATATGCAGCGATCAAAACTATGCTGCTTTAAATTAAATTATAATTTTATTCAAAAAAAAATATGAACCACAAAACTTGAACAATGCCCACAAAAGTTCTCACACAGTACAATTTATGCTCGTACTACTTAAATATTCGTTAAGATTTCGTCTAGACAAAAGGAAAATATGGTAGCCGTCTGTTACGTAGAATGAATGCGGTAGCGTGCAAACATGGATGGATGGTGAGCAAATACGTGTAGCAAGTATTAGGAAATGAAATTAAGTCTCAAGTGCAATCTCATTGGATATGGGAACTATTGTACGAGTGGTTAATACAATGTGCACTATGCTTTATTCTAATTTGTGAGAGAATAATGTTGGGTAATGTTATTTGATATTTGATTATTGAATTCCATTTTGCGGAGTAGTGGTCCATGGTATGATTAATATCTTGTCTGCAATTTCCTTCAAAAATGACATACAAATGTAAAGTATACTAATAAAACGCGATTACTTTTGTATGACGTGTTTCTATATAGATTGAAAAGTTTGTAAACTATATATAAGGACACCTTAGAAAATAATATTTCGATTGAAAGTGATTTTTAAAGGATGCCTGGAGCAGCGAGTGTTACTATTAAAAAATTATGAACTTTATAAAACATAATTAAAAAACGCAAATTAGTGACTTAATCAAAATAAAGAGGCTAAAATGAGTTATTAAGAAAATAACAATCAACTGGAATAATAAAGTAATACAATGTACTTTAAATTATATTTTCTTTAAATCAACATTTATTATGTAATTTCTGACGTTACGTAGACTTATCAATTTTTCAAAAGACAAAGCAAAAGGATTCCCGCATAGAAATATTAAACAAATCGGCAAAACTTGGTCTCATGTAATATGCAGCATGGCTAGATCGGGATACCGCGTCCTTCTGACGTCGGCGCACTTGTATATTTTGTTCTTAAGACTTTGGGATTCCAACGAGCAAAGTTTTGAAGCTTGCTTAGGTAAAACCGGTTATAATAAGTAATATATTTATTAATGAGCATTATACACTATAAAATAAATTTCCGATGATATAGTTCTTGCTTTTATATCAAAAGAAAGAACTTAATAAATTTTAATCTAAATATTTGTAATAATTCGTTAAATAAACTCGACGGCTCAAAATAGTAAATCACCTATTTTGAAGTACATTCTCCATAAAGCTGAAATATACAAAACGTTTGCGGTTGTAGGTGAGAGCTCAAAGGGCTAGCTCACACTCTGGCGTAGAGCGTCAAAAGGTTTGACCGAGACGCGTCCGGGGGCACGGTGGGATGTTTCAACCGCAACCTAGTCGCTCAACAACCGTGTTTGGTGTTTTTGGTTGAATGCCGACTTCACCTTTGAGGTACGATTGGAATAGAAACTTTTATCTTACAATTACCACATCACAAGTTCTGTAACGAATATTGCCACAAACTTTCTCTTTTGTTTATGTTTATTGGGTTTAATTTTGATATTTCCGTTTAAAGTATAATTGGTGAACTTTGATTCAAACTTAAATTGAATTTCTGGGCAAGAAAAATGCTTACTATATTTACGTGACATTGAAAGAGTACTTAGTTTTCTATGAAGGTCTTGCAATCCTTGCTAACGTAATCATTCCTTATTTGTGATACGGCACAATAATATACACTATTTTAACAGTATTACGCAATTCCAGAATCCGCAATTCAAAATACCAAAGCCCGATTCAAAGATGTAGGTATAACATCGCAAACATTTCAAACTTGGTTTGTTCTGTATTCCAAGAGAGGAGTACTGAATGCAGGCAAAAGGAACTTCCAACTGAGCTGTTTACGTGAGGGCCGTTCGCAAACACCTGTAAATGCCTTTACCTTCGCTTCTATTTGTACTGGACGGTCACGATTGCCGTGTACAATTAGCCCCTGATGTCTCACCTGCTAACCAAGCAACAGCTCGTCTGGAGAACATAAAAGCATTCCTATTTTGTACTCTATTGCTTATGAATTAAGTAGTATCAGTGAATATGTAGTGTGCACGAATATTGTAGTTACGACTACGTCTGAATGCTTGGTGTCGCCTTTTGAGTGTTGCTGAGGTGCTACGTTGGTATTACGCTATTTGCAAATGTTTTATTTCGAGCAAATTCAATTGGGAAACTTATATAGCGGGTTACATTTCTTGATTTTTGTATTCGCAAATTATTCACGCAAAGAAATTCAAGAACAAAATTCTTTCTTCTAATAGAAGTTGTAAAATATATTTTTTTACTAACCTCACATGATTATGGAACTAAATATTATAAATAAACTTACTTACGTACTGAATATCTACTATTATAGGTACGTATGTGCATATATGTGTATAGGTAGTTACACAAGCATTAGTGGTCGGGAGGGAAGGGAAGTGGAAAGGATTAAACACATTAATGGACATAAAGGACAGTTAACGTGATAGCCTCAGGTGTCTGTGGTGGGCACTACATCATTACAAATTCCTGTTACTTTATGTAAGGTATTTGGCAATACATATCGCAATATATAATCATATTATTAATTTTATTGTTACAAATTAAAATACATATTTGAAAAGTCCCAGAATATATATTTATTTATTTATAAGTATACTACAAAGATTTCTTGCATCTGAAATGGAAATGGGCTGGACATGTTCAAAGAGCACCAAATGACAGATGGCCCAAAATAACAACAAACTGGTACCCTATGGACAAAAAACGGAGAATAGGAAGACCCCAAGAACGATGGAGCGTTGATATTCATTATTCAGAACAGTGGGCAAAGCATGGAGTAGAGCTGCTAGAAACAGAGAGAGATGGAAGCAGTTGGAGGAGGCTTTTCCCTCTAAGAGCGGGCCTTACACAACCCTAACTGTTATTTAACATAACTTATTTACTTACTTATCGATATCTAACTCTACTAACAAACAAAGATTTTTTTTTTATTAAGTGTCAAAAAATACAAATAGCATATATTGTGAATTAATAATCACTTATGAAATGTAATAGTGTAAGGAATAAAAAAACTATTTTATTTTATTTTGTATACAAACATTCCCTAGTCTACGAAAGCACTAAGCTTATAAAACTTAACCATTTCAGCAAACTCTATTCATATTTCCGTACTACCCCATTCAAAAGCCCTCAATCATTTTGCGGAATGTTGACTTCTGGAAATGATACGACCTCTCGACTCGACATGATCATAATACCCTCCGCTGCATTCAACAACCTTTCTACAACCATAAACCGGTTACAAATCTTAGCCGAGCGTTCGGCATCTTTATAACTAGAGGATGGCGATCCTTTAACCCAACATAATGGGCAGGTTTAGCGAGAGGACCGTCGTAAAGTGTCCCGTCCACGTTACACCGAACTCGCCTCAGTCCCCACTACGGGACCCTTCGAAATTTCACGAACTATTTGCCCTGCACTAGTCCCCACTCAGCTTTTTTGTCGGGCTTTATTGTCCGGATTTTCTGCACACCTTTATCGTTATTGTGTCCGCTCGGCTTCATAAAGGACGGTGGTTCACTATTAAGACCTCATAACCGTGGGAAAATTGTCGATCAAGCGAAAGATTTTCATGGGAAATAAAATAAAGAAGCGTTGGGTTGAGTCAATAAATCGTTTGCTCAATTGAGTGGGATGCAATGGGCGTGTTAATTGGTTGGGTGCGGGCATGTATCGTGTCCGGTCGGTCCGGCACGGGCTCGGGTGCCGAGTGGACAGTGAGCAGTCATTGCGTGAATGATAATTGCCCGAACGCCGGACGGTGGCGCATAAATTCGGGCTATCGGTGTAGAATTGAATGGTTGCAAACACGGCTTCGTACGTGGTTACGTGGATATTAGTTTTCTAGATATGAGTTTTCGTAGTATCATAGCAGCTAACAATCTCAATAATCATTATTTTGGCAATAGTTTTGAATTAGTTTAGTAACACCACAATTTGTACAAACAATTTCTTATAATATCTAAGATACCCAATCTATTTACTACCTATTCACACGGCTATATGAACCACTACACCCATCAAATACAATTAATATTTTTTTCTTGAATGTACCGTGCGGTGTAAAGCACAAAAATTAAAGCCTAAGAAAGCAACTCTTCCTATGAAAATTACTCAATATATATTTTTGATACTGAATAAAGACCGATTCAACTATACTTAATTCAGTAAAATCTTTCAGGCTTTCGCTTGGTGACTATAGTAAATAAATTATATTAAAATATATCACGTAATTATTTTCATCAATAAATAAATAAGGTATATTAAGCACATTTCTACATCCCTGTAAATGGCCAGAGTGTCCAGAGGACAGGTTCAGTGCATACGTTCCCCGTAGAGATAAACGCATACGATTACACGTGCGGTACGATCCACAGGTGGTGTATTACATTTTTCAGTGCGGGACGGGCCATTGCGACCCACACTGATGGCTACCCGGCTTTAATTCGAAGCCTTCTGACCAGCGATTTGTTTTTATTGAAAAGCGTGGGAATTTGCCAATGGGCGTATTGCAAAGGGAATGTTATTTATTGGAAATAAAATTTATGTATAGAGATATTTAAGGCAACTGACATGAAATTATATGGACGTTAATCGTCTAGGATTACATAACATAAAGATAATGTATATAAATTATCAACTAAAGTTCCCAGGAGAAGTAATGGCGTAGCTTAAAAATTTGCTCGGTCCGCTTAAAAGCATATTTCTGTAATCCGACTCATCTGACTTAGCTTTGTATTTACTTATAAATTATTTCAAATAAACCTAGCATATTTTGTTGTAGATTAGTACTAGCTAAGACTATTTTTGGAAAGCCAGATTATACTCGTAATAATATTATTTGTATTTTTATCAAAATTTGGATAAAGAAAATATTTTGAAAGGAGTTTAGTGAAATCTCGTGTCATGAAAAAACTCGCATTTCCAAAATCTTTGTGAAAATTGTCTCTTAAACAATTCACTGAACATTATATAAGGTATTCACAGCGTTGCGGGGGCTCAAAATAATTATTGCTCGCTTGACAAATTGCCGGCAAAGCCTACGTGTCGTTGATACAATTTGATACAATTTTCACAGCATTTCCACGTACGAGCCGACGATTTGCATACGTGGAGGGCGGGATTATGCAAATATTTTTTTACGTACTGTTTACGTACCCTAAAGGAAAAGGAAACACTTCGGGCGCGCATTTTAAAAAGATTTACGCGCTTTGTCGGATCATTAAGTACGGAACTAATTTGCTTACCTTTGAAATGTGTTAAGCTCTGTCCCGGATAATTACTGTGGGGTGGCCGTCCCCGTAACGTGATATGCAGATTTCTACTGAGTCAATTGTTGGTTTTTCCTACTTTCAGGTCAGTTTTGAAATTCTAAATCTCGTATAAATTATGCGGGACCCATCTGACATATTCTTAAAACTTTACAAACATGCCTTTCCTCGCCATATTCTACGGAAGAAAATGATAGCTAGGTACAGTCACATACAAAATTAAGATCAATAAAAATAAATCTTTTTATACGAGAGGGTATTTTTTTAATTTTCACGGTAAGCTTATAATACAAGGGCGTAACTTCTCAGCGATATTGAGCATGTGGGAATCGTCGAAATTAAATTTTCTTTGTTTTCTCTCGTGGGCTGTGGGCTCTTGGCGTTATTAAATTTCCTTGTGTTTTTTAACACAGCCGTATCATTAGATTGAGGGCTTCCGTCAAGAGGAAATTGTGGCGGCGAGGGGAGCGAGCTCAGCTAAACATATTGAAAAAATAAAAATCCCGGCCACTTAGTGCGTAAAACGTAAAGCAAGGTGCTCTACTATATTTGTTCAGAACTTTAAAAAGTTTTTTATTGTTTTGTATTAGTTTCATAAAAAAATATTTGAATAACATTGTAATGTATTTTTGTAGCAACGTTTTGTACACTAAAAACAAATAACTGAAACACGAAAGTGCTTGCCGACAAGTTGAACAGTAATTTGGCAGACAGATGTAATTGTAATCAGTGTAATAAATCAATAAAATAAAATGAAGATAATATGTGTGTAAATTATTTAATTGATATTTTAATTAAAGTTTCAAAGGTCTTATGATTGTCCTGTCTTATGTTAAAAATGAATAGTCAGTAGAATAAAATAATCAATGATTTGAAAAAACGAACAAAACTTAATTACATAAGTATAACTAACTTATATCAAACAATAAAATGTCATGAATGTGACAGTCACAAATGGATTTAAAAAAAAACAGAATAAAGCGCAAGTAGAGCTACTTTTCTTTCAAAATGCCCGCCACAGCGAGCCTAGAAAGACTTTTGAAGTGGTTTCGTGTAATAAGTATCGCCGCGACAGAATTTCACCGCCACGTTTGGGAACCTCGCCTTAAATATACATATTACATTACGTGAAATTGCCCATTTTTTCCACTCTCCACCCTAGCAATTAGGGTAGCCTGTGTATAAATATTGCACGGTTCTCATTAATGTGCGTGTTCGTTTTTACTACATATTTTTACGGCACGCTTTCTGGTAGGCATCTGTAAGGAACGGTGTCGTGGGATGTAATGAATAATTAAGACATGTTGTTCAGGGGAAGTAGTGGGTGTTTTCCTCAAGGTTGCGGGACAAACGGTGGCTTTTTGATATTGAATTTTTGAAGTACGTTTTGGCTGAGGTTTTGACCGACTGACGGCACAAATTATTCTCCAGCTGTTTTTATCATAAAAACATAAATAGAAAAAAAAAACTTACCTTGGTCTGATGGCGAGGGCATGCGATGTCGCAAGGATGCCTGCAGCAAAAGAAATATATAAATTAATATAATAATAATTCTTCACCCACAGCTATTGATCCCAAACTAAGCAGAACTTGTGCTATGGAAACCAAATAACTAATATACTACATAATACTCATATTTATAATTACACACAGACCCAAGACAAAAATAAATGTTCAATAACACAAATCTTTGACCTGGGTGGGAATCGAACCCACAACCAGTGGTGTGACAGGTAGGGTCTTATCAACTACGCCAATCGTCACATCACATTTTAACAATACCTTTTTTTTATAAATACGCTAACCAAATACAGCTGTTTATAATAAACTACGGAAAAATTTAAAGTTACTCCTTTGTACTATATCAAAGACTGCAAAAAACTTCCATCAAAAATTTAATCTAAATTAAAATATAAAGCATTTGAATGATTAAAAATCCCTCCTCCAAGATTGCATTTCGACAATTAACGCATTAAGACTTTGCTCGCCAATAAAGAGCAACTCTCTCTTAATTAACGGTCCCTGTTAAAAATGGAGTACAAATTCAAGTAGCAAATCTCTCCCTCACCGAGAGGGATCTAGTGAATGGCCTGTAATATTTTAGTTTGCTTGAAACAAAAACTCTTCTCAGTCGTGAGGGGTTGAAGAGCTGTCACGTAGACACAATAAGCCTTTTAATTCGATTCGTCAAGACGGACGCACGAGACAAAGGGCCCGGAGTTATCATTCAATGGGGCACTCCTACCTTTTCTTATTACTTTGCTTCGGTTTTCTTGTGAGCTGGACTTGTAAGTTTACGGGAGATATAGACATGAGATATGTCTTAAGATTTCGATGGCATACAAAATGTATTTGGTTGGTAAGACTTCATCGAGAAATTTATTTTTATTTACCGTTTTGGTTAGTTTAGGTAATTATTGCACTTAAATCATCAATAATAAATTAGTTGCAGTAATTCGTAGCTCGTAGCTGCGATATGCTACGGCTCCGTAGCATTCTGATCTACAAGATCTAAATGATATCTTCCGGCGTTCCATTTCCATATCGCATGTGTATTTACTGTGGTTTGTGTTGATAGTCAATAACCTTGAAAAATGCAGATCCACTAAGATTACAAGTGTATTGTTCTTCGCAAAGCAAACCTAATAATATCCCCATCTCGACATGTCCAATCTCCTGTATATCCCCGTGTAGAGTGCACTTGATCCCATGCGCCGCGTGACCTGACTGCCGATTGGAAGCTAACAGCTTTATTTGTTGCCACCACTCTTTTAAACTACACCTCTAAATCTTAGTACACATATTAACCTAACTCACCTATCCTCAGATGTCGTCATGGTTTGGGAAGTTTCCAAAATGTTGTTATCAGAAAAATACGACGTAGAAGATGAAAGAAAATTATGTAGTGTAATAAAAAAAGTTGTATGAGATATTGGAGTACTCTATAAGGTCCTAATAAATGAAGTACGGTCCTTTTGAGGGATGATAGTATAGGTCATAAGTATTCCGAAAATGATAAAAAAATAATATTCGGTCGTCATTTTAATGAAAAAAAAACTGAAATTGTACTTCATCACTACTAAGCAATTAACAGCATAATCAGGTGTAAAATTTATTATTAAAAAATTAAAAAAGCATTTAAAAATACATTACTTTTATTTTATTTATTTATTATTTTTATTTATGAAGTACAATTTTCAGGTTTTTTTTAATATTATTATTTTATCATTTTCGGAATACTTATGACCTATACTATCATCCCTCAAAAGGACCGTACTTCATTTATTAGGACCTTATATAGTATAGAGGTCTTTCGAAATGAACAGCCTGTAAATAAATCTATCAATCACATAAGAAATACATCAAAAACATAAATCGGCAAATACTACAAACTAATGTACACATATTTAAAATGATTAGTGCTATAATAAAACATGAAAATATAGAATCATTGAAGGAAATTTGAAGCATTGTTTTTAAATGCTCGAGTATTGAACGAGTTAAATTTAACTAAGCATCAGTCCTCCCTCCCCCATTGTAACTCCTTTTCGATTTCTATGAATCCTTTTTATTTGCACTCACATAATTATTTTGAGAATATTTTCCCAAGGGTCATTTAGAATAAAAAGTCATAACTTGATATTCTTTTAATATTTTTCTTTGTATTAATAGTATATACAAATGAAAATAGAAGAAAAAAATAAACAGGTAATTTTATTTCTTACTATCAACATAAAGCTACCGGTATATTTCAATTTAGCGTCGGTTTTATCTTTAATGCTTGGTTGGTAATAATGTCTCCAGACAGGAACGTGCAATCTCTTCCAGACTTATAGTATTGAATATATATATATATTGAATGGTGTTTTTGTTTTTATACTAAGTATTATTTTAATAATAAGAAAAATGTGCTAGATTAGTTATCCCAGATAGGAATTTAAGTTCCCTTGCAATAATTTTCGATAAAATTTTAAACTTTTGTCAGACTAACATAATTTCAGCAAATTATAACTAATCCAATAAATAATTTAATTTAGTTTGCAAAATAATATTATACAAATTTTATGGATTGGTACAAATAAAAGTAATTGGAAAAATTGAAATTAAGTAATAATAAAGCTTCGTTGCTCAATTTGATACATTTAATAATATTATTCTTACTGCGGAATAAAAATATGAAATTCTATCAATGATAGTGGAAAACACCAATACTGTTGTTTTTATAGTGGACCATTAAACTATGCGGTGTTTATAATTTCATGTCTATTCTCATGTTGCTGATAAAGTAATCTCAATATTAATAGATATTCAAAACTCTATTTCTTTTTGCACAAATAAATATATGTATCTCGTCATGATTCTTTATTATTTCGCAAAAGATTAAACTACAATTATATCACAAAAAAGACACGTAAATCATAATAATAAAACGTGTACGCACTAAAAGAGAACAGTTTAATTAAACTAATGGCACGAATGTTAATTACAATAGAGATTCATTCGAGAGGGCGATGACTGCTCACTGAAATTATGATGAGTGATGTAATGTTTCAGAAAATGAAGCAATTTGAATATTGGTCTTAATTGTATAAGATTATAAATGCACAGAATAATCCTAATCCTAACTAATATTATAAATGCGAATGTGAGTTTGTTTGTTACCTTTTCACGCCTAAGCCGCTGAACCGATCGCGATGAAATTTGTTACGCAGATGGTCTATCTATGGTATGGAGAAGGACATGGGCTACTTTTTTTCTCGGGAACGGGAGTGAAAGAGAATATCGTGAAAAAACCATAGCATGATGTGAAACATAGTAAGTACCTTACGTACTTTTTAGTACCCACTTCGCTGTTTACTGCACTGTCTGTTGCCAAGCACCTATCGATGTTTTCTGGCTGGGCTTGAGAGCCAGTTCTCTTCTAGGGTTTGTATACAGACAACCTACGGCTACATCATCACTTACCATTGTGAGATTGTAGTCAAAAGACACCTAGGTACGTTTAGTAAAAAAGTATATTTTATATATTAAATAAATGACAGTGTTCTTATCTTATCCCAAACCAAGCAAAGTATATTATGTACTATCTAACCAGTTAACTGATAAGTACATTTTTTAAAATTATTTTTTACGGGTCTTGTCGCCTTTGCGATTATGTCACTCTACATATACCTTATTTTATATACTACAATGTAAACCATGTACCAGAAATTTGTTAGATCGTAGAATCAATCCCCATGAGTTGTGCACTTTTTTGTGGAAATATCTTCAAAATGAAAATATATTAAGTAATTAAATTTATTAAAGAACATTTTCACCTTAAAATATTGTAACGGTTTTCTCGTTAACTAATAACGTTGTATATAATTTTGTAGTTATTTTTATATATACCTAGACGTAGTAGAAAAATACATGTCCATGTATTTCGTGGTAATGGAACCTACGAACTATAGCGTGACAGTTGAGGCATCTAGTCGCCACGCCAACCAACCCATCAACTCCGTTTTTTTTTTTTTTAATTTAATCACAAGTACAATTCATACATGATACTGACATTAAAACCTGCCAAAAAAGAAAACAGCTTTGTAATAAAAAGACAATGACTCGGAAAAAATATCACATTAATTATAGTCTAATTAAATGGCCCTTAAATCACACTAATTGCGCCCTTGTTTTTATTTTGCGGCCCAATTTTTTTTGTTGTTTCCGAGCAAAAGCGTCCCTGAATGGAATGCCTTTATTTGCTCGAGCACAAACAGGCTGTTTACTAACAGCGGGTGACGACAAAGGATGTTTTAAAATTATACCCGCCATAAATTTAGGAGAAAATGGAAAAAACATTTTTATAGATGAAAGGAATATTAGAGATTCGAAAGGGTAATATTATAAAGTTACTTAGTTTCACAACTTTAAATTGATTATAATAAAAAGATTTTACGTGTAGTAATAATAAAATATTTAGCTGTTGAATTTATTGCGATCGCTGGAAGTTTTATTTATAGGAATCATCATAATCCTAACTAATATTATAAATGCGCAAGTAAGTTTGTTTGTTTGTTGCCTTTTCAAGCCTAAGCCTAATGAAATTTGGTACGCAGAAAGCCTATGGTATGAAGAAGGACATAGGCTACTTTTTTCTCGGGAACACGGGTGAAACAGCGGGGGACAGCTAGTCTTCCATAAATATACATGTTAGCAGTAGAATAAAAAAACATGTTTTTCTTTCTTCAACGCAGTTTCAATACCTCTTCTTCCATTCACATCATACTTTAATTTTCCCTATGCATGCGCAAGATGTCACGACGTAAGCTTATAGTTCATTCACGCTGCAATTTAAATTATGGAGACTAACAAAATGTTAGTTATCTTTCAATAGGTAGGTATACTTATGATAAAAACTAAATACTATTTAGAGATTATTAGACTATTATTCGGGATTGAAGGAGTAAAATATTGTAAATAATATATCGAGATTTGTTTCAAGTAGGTATGTCACTGATACAAATCTATAAAAAATAATTTTTCAATGAAAATAACGTATTTGAACTATATTTTTAGAGAACTATCATAAAGTAAACAAAATATTTTATTTTAGTACTTTATTTTATCATAAATATTGGAAGACAATAAATATTTAATTAATTCTCCATAATTTATGCTGCGGCGTGAGAAAACTATAAATTTACGTCGTGATAACAGTAACAACTGTCTGTCTGTCCGTCCGTATGTCACAGCCACTTTTTTCCGAAACTATAAGAGCTATACTGTTGAAACTTGGTAAGTAGATATATTCTGTGAACCGCATCAAGATTTTCACAAAAAATAAAAAAAAAACAATAAATTTTGGGGGTTCCCTATATAAAAGTAAAAAAAAAAAAGATTTTTCATCAAACCCATACGTGTGGGGTATCTATGGGTAGGTCTTCAAAAATGATATTGAGGTTTCTAATATCATTTTTTTCTAAGCTGAATAATTTGCGCGAGAGACATTTCCAAAGTGGTAAAATGTGTGTGTATCCCCCTGTAACTTCTAAAATAAGAGAATGATAAAACTAAAAAAAAATTATGATGTACATTTCTATGCAAACTTCCACCGAAAATTGGTTTGAACGAGATCTAGTAAGTAGTTTTTTTAATAGGTCATAAATCGTAAACTGCAATTTACCTTTCATTCAATCAACTCAAATATAAAAAAAAAACAGCACAAATAAAGGAAAAATTCAAAAAAATCATAAATGTTGAAAAATTAAAGGGTGTCCCCATACATACATATTAACGCCAATTAATAAAGAATTCTGAGTTGTATGGGCGCTGATACAATTTAGAGGTCTAGCTTAATTGGCACTATCCATCCATCATTTTAAGGTGATGATAGCTCAGTGGTAGTGACGTCGGACGCCGCTGCGAAGGTCGTGGGTTCGAATCCTACAATGAGCTTGAGCTTTCGGTGAAGGAAAACATCGTGAGGAAACCATAGCACGGTGGTAGGGTACTTTGTAGTACCCGCCCGGCTGGCTACCACCCTCAAGTTGAAAATCTGTCGCCAAACACCTATTGGTGTGTTCCGGCAGCTGCACTTGAGAGCCAGATCCTTCTAGGCTTTGTGTGCTTACCACCTTCGGCCTCATCATCACCTATAATAGTGAGATTGTGGTCAAACACAAGCCTATACAAAGTAAAAAATAAAAATCTCAAATATTGTTAATAAATAAAATTGTGCATTTCCCGTGATGGATGAACGATGGACGAAGTTTGTACGGAACCCTCGGTGCGCGAGTTCAACTCGCACTTGGCCGGTTTTTTATTTACATGTATTGTATTTACTAACGGATTTTTTATATATAAAAAAAAATATATAGAATATTTAATATATACAACAAATATTTACAATATATAAAATACAAACTATGATATATAGAAAACATCCTCAAAGCCCTCGCTGCTGTCGATAGGCGAGGTTCCCAACAGGCTGGCAGCGTTCCCTTTTTGGATGGCCAAGCTTATGCGTTAAAATAGAGAATATTGTCAAATACTTGTGGATTAATTAATGAAATTCTCACCAAATAAAGTTTTCGAATCTCGAAATACTATTTAAACACGAGAACAAACATTTTGTTTGATCGTGCCACAGGAAGTGTCTGTCTCCGCACCCATTGTCCTACAGCGTTACGGCATGGTCACCCTACGTCCATCTTCCAATTGTTTTCTTACAAAGCACTCACGCCACAATAGGTAATGACACCAGCTTTGATCTGCCATTGCGTGATCATGTGTACCAATTTGAGAGACATCACTTTGAGAATAGAAATAATGAAAAAGTTGAGTTTTTTCCTTCTTAATGGATAGATTGAATCGCATAAACATAATGTGGTGCTAAGCACGTGGTTAGGCCAACCTAGTAAAATAGCAATAAAAGGCACTAATTTTTACAAACTTCTATAAAAGTTATAAGAATAGGTCCAAAATTAAGTTGGAGGAGGCATTATTTATTATTGTTGTTATAAAATATCTTATATCCTTCTCAAATTAATAGGCACTATAGAGAGTTACCTGATGCTTGGTGTCTTGCTTTGTGATGATCTGGATTTAGCTTATTGCAACATTGTGAGATTCAATCGGTTTTTTTTATTTAATTTGTTAATGTGTTGGATTTAATATTATTTTTTTTGTTATGAAACAGAAATTTAGGATATCTTTGACACAAATGTGATTGGTCAAAACAGTTCTCAATAGCCAACTTATTCGCCGTAAACCCTTTTGCAACGTTTATCCAGTCACGTACACCATAGACACGTGACATTTGGAAAACAACGGGCTCAAAACAAAACACAAATTACGAGGCCATCGCCTCTGTGTGCGACAGTTGAGCTGTTTGTGCGGGTGTGTGCGTGCGCCTGAATTAGACGCGAAACTTTCAAAGTTTTCCCAAATTTCTGCCCCCTTCGCCCCTCTGCGCCCCCTCGCACCCCTGGATCGATAGCGGGCGTCGAGCGAGTGAGCGAGTCTCACATCTCAGCCTCATGAAAATACCGGACAACACTCCGCTTCAGTATTTACCATGTCGTGTTTTGTAGAGCTAATTTCAGTTTTTAAGCCTAAGCAAGTGTTAATTTGACTTTTTTATCTTTTGTTTATATTATTCTTGACAAATTGGTTACATTGTGTTACAGACTCAGAATTACGTCAGTTTAGAAATTTACATCAACTAGGAGCTGTTTCATTGTCAAGGTATCCACAAACAAGTTGAAGTCAAAAGGGAAATACTGTTACAATTTTCCTTCGTTACCAAACTTAGCTGTTCTGTAGCACTGGGAATAAAATAGACAACATCGCGTGAGTAGATCGACCCGTGCCAACTGTCACTGAGCAAAACAAGAGCGACAACTGAAAATTGGACGCGTGAGGGCCAAGGCATTGTTTGTCATTAATTGAGGGCTTTGCGATGATCTTCGTGCTGAAATCCCTCGCAGGGCCAGAGGGCGACACTCTCGGGAGATATCGGCTCGCCAATCGCGTTGACAGCGACCCTTCGGCCTGAAGTGGACAGTCGCTATCGCGAGGTGGGAAAAACTACAGGCTGACACTACTTAACGAACGGGGCTCCGCCCGGGAATTTTCTTGAGTGCTTGTTAATGTTTTATGGGCGGAACTTTTTCGAAGTAGTGTTGTAGATTGACGTGCTAAGTGTACGTACATAATTTAACACGTTTCCCCTCGGACGTATGAATCGCCCATCGACAAGGTATCCGCAGCACTCATGAGAGGTCAAATTCCTTTATAACGACTAATATGTCTAATTTTATCGTAATAAAAATCCAATCACGAAAACGGCTATAAAAAGCGAAAAGATAAACTTTTCTGAGTTATAACAATTAATATTTGAAATATTGACAATATTAAGGGAAATGGCCGACAGCCGACAAATCATACAAAAAAATCCGCCCCGGAAGGAGGAAGCACTGGCCCGTTGCTCAGGGACTTTATTTGGAAATGGAAAGTCTAAAAAAATAAACGACAGCCGAGTGCGGGGGAATGATTTATACTTGGCGGGCAGTGCGCGCGCGTTCGATTATCGAGATGATATTTCTCGATATTAAAGTGTTGCCAAGAGTACTGTGGACAATATGACCCGAGGAAGATTTATTGGGCAATTCAACGTGACGTCGACGACCGTTACGATTATTTCATTATATTGTCGGCGCCGTAAAAATGGTTAGCGTTTTATTTTATTGCTGGTTCGCGGGAAAATTTTTATTTCAATATTTTATTGCGTTGTAAAACAGGTCTGCAGTGGGTTTTGCTTTGACAAATTTGAGCGCATCTATACTTCCGGCAGCTTCGATAAGTCACTCCTCAAAGTTTGTTCCTACATCTTTATTTATGGATCGATGAGCAATTTTATTCATCTTCATGCTCCTTGCCTACAATACTTATAGTATATTTTAAAATATTATAGGTATTAGATATACCTACAGAATACTGCTGAATCCAAGGAAACTGGTTAAAACTTTTTTCTGTACGCAGCTGCCTTGCCCACGTATAAGGGCAAAGGCACCACGACGGTATGTCGCATGATTTGTGCGTCTCGCCGGTATCAGGGGTCGAGACCCGTGTCGATCGCACGTGCTGTGCCTTACGCAAACAGAGAGGAGAACTTGGTCGTGGTTGTTATCGGGAACTTTAAAAGTTTAGTTAATTTTATGATTTTATTACACCTTGTTTTGATATGAAAATATTATGAAATAATTTTGAAACTTATAGTCACGCAACACCTTAATTTCTTTTTAAAATTGAAGGGTAAATCTAGGTATGCTTAATATTATAAAGAGGAAAGATTTGTACGTAAGTAAGTATGTTTGTAATTTTGGCTCAAAAAGTACTGGACCGATTTTAAAAATTCTTTCACCGTTAGAAAGCTACATCTTCACCATAACATAGGCTTCATTTTATCCCGGAAACGCGGGTGAAACCGCGTGGAAAAGCTAGTAAATAATAAAGTTATTCTGAATTTGATCTGAACTTCGGTTAGTAGAGAAATAATTAAACATACTAAGGAATCTTCGATGTATAGACAAACGTTTATTTAGTCAATTCAAATACAAAATTATTTTGTATTACTCATATTTATATCAAAAACAGTATAAAATGCATTTACGCAGTCTTTCACGGTGCCGTAAATCCGGACAAGCGCCTCGGTCTTGGCTTATTGAATAACTGCATGAATCACCGGCGCACGGTCCGCTGCGTCCCCCATACGTTTTGTTCGACGATCGAATGTTTCACAACTTCCCAATGGTTTTAGGGTTCCGTTTGTTACAATTTAAATCGCTGTGTAAAACGTTTGATACTATTTTCATAATTATGATCAATTATAAATCAGCCATCAGCTCAAATAATAAACTCTTGTTTGCTTGACACATTGGCTTGACCAAAATAATTATGATGGTTTGTAAAAATAAACTTGGCGGCCGTTTTCGGTTTTAGAGTCTCCATCATAGTACAAGCATTAGATTGTAGATCATTTAAAACTTTTTAATTGATAAACAAAATTTAATTTACAACAACACCAAAATTTATTTAATTTCTACGGAATCCAATGATAGTAAAACCTTTTCGCGTCCACTAGACAAGCTTTCCGCTGTATGATCGCGGGTTTTGATGCTTTTTATTCCGCTAATGCTATCGGCGACATGTGTCCTGTCCACAGGCTTTTGTCATGATTATGAGTTTCAAGATATTGTTGTAAAATGTCTTTAGCGTTTTGGTTCAGTGGTACGGGTTAAGTTATTTGTTACTTGTAAATATTGTAAAGTAACTGTTTGTATTCCATGACCGTTTGATTCCGTCTTCACAACTACATATAGAAAATAATATAAAAATATTACAATTAATTTAGTAAGATTATAATCCTTTAATTTAAAAGCCACAGTGCAAAATCAACTCTCGACTCATTGTCAAGTTGCTCGAGACTTATCACTGTATTCAGCCGGCCGCACACCGCGCAAAACTTATCCGCTATGCGAATGATATGAATGGCTTCACATCAGCACTGAATTTGTAAAGAGAGACGTGTGTTGCATGCATATGACCGCGCTTTATCTTGCACCGCTCTTACTGTTGAAGTTTTCGCTGTGGACTGCTGAATGCCGCGCGTGGCAAGCGGAACGTAGATTAGGTGCCGGCGGACGCTAAAATGGGTGTCTATGGACGAGAAGCTCTGGTGACGTCGTTCCGTATGACGTCACTTATGCTGCTAGATAATGTTAAAACGAGAATTAGAGAGAATATTCTAAAATATTATTTTTGTACACTATGCTTAGAAAAACCTAAAATTGTGTACAAGCTGAATATAATTATGTTCAATGCTTATTCTATAAAGGTAAATTAGCTCATGTTATACTTCAATGTCAATTCACGTTATATTCAAGACAACAGGTGACGCCACACATCGGTGCCCAGGTCCATTGTGTTGGCTCGACGTGAGATGGAAGGTTCCGGCATTCATATATGTGGAGACGTCAAAACTGATCCAGCTAAGGTAAGCCATTCATTGATGTTGTTAAGCTGAGAAGTTGCGTTTGATTGTTTCATATTTAATATTTAAAAGGAAGGTCATTATGTAGTAAGTAGTTTGCTTTGCTCCTTTAGTTTTAATAGCTAACTAGTGTTGTTTGCTACGAATTAAATGTAACATTTACACAATTCTTGTATGTTTTTTAATAAAATAGATGTAACAAATAGTACAACATACCTCAACACAAGCAAGGCTTTAAACCTCATTATTTAATTATCCAGCGGGAATCACATGAGAGTCGTAAGTCGGTACCAACTCCTGTGCCGAAGGGTGACCTGTCTGAAGGCCCGTCAAGGGGTAGCCTCCCGCCTTAGCCTGGCCGCATGATGCGCCAATTAATTAGGCATAGAGCTAACTTCCACCGAGGTATTAGCGTCTACATACCACGCCACCTACCTTTACCGTTTATAAAGTAACCCTACAGCAAGTAACAAAGTACAATGCATTTTCCTAGAAACTAATTAATGAAAAAATCAATAGCATCCTTGTGAAAGGGCACCAAATTTGTAGGTACACAACGCAATACAAATGGACTCAAAAACACGATGCCAAAATAATTTGAATACGTAACGAGTCGGAGGGTAACGCACGGTCGAGCCATTCTTTAACTTACTCTCCTACGGATAAAGAGCTAAACTTGTTTTTAAGGGATGACCGATCGTGAAAATTTATGTATCGCGAACAGCGCCGCCGGCCGGTACCCGGCAAAAAGAGGTTTTTGCTAGGGTAGATACAGGAAGATGGCAGATGGAACGAAGAATTATGCTCCCCGCAGGCTCATGAGGTAAATGTGATTGTGAACTTTTTGATGCTATGCAAATCGGACAAGCGAAACGATATACGACGGACGCACCGGATTCCACAGCGTAGATACGTCACTTTTATTCACAGATCTGAATCGGAGTATCAATACACGGTCCGGTCGTAGCGAGGGACTAGAGGTTATTGTTAGCCAGTCAGACCGTATTTTTTTGCTTTGGTTTGCGACGCGTTGGTATAACTTTATATAAACCCCGATGAATGTTCAATGTATTCAAATTGATTCATCGAAGGACGGACGGTTGGATTACGAAAATACTTGAGCTGAAAACATTGTAATAACAAGTTACAGTTTAGGTATTTTGCTGCGATCAATATCTGATTCATGGTCGTGTTTAGATAGGGCTAGTGGTATTTTATTGATATACAAATGAGTTACGGAGGAGCTCGGCGACTCGTACATAGTGTGTGCTTCGAATAAAAGGGCGGCATTACAATAATTTGTCAGCCGAACGAGCACAATTCTTCACATGGAGAGGCCTTAAATTTTACTATTTTACATACTTGGGATTATCATATCTGTGCGGGTGTCGAGGGCCGGCCGGCCCCTACTTTTTGTTATCCGTACCCGACCTCTATCGGGCCGTCTCCGATATATTTAGTTGTTACTTTTTGTTGCACGGCACGTGAGAGCAATCTTAATCATCGTGGACCTTCTATTTTGCTTTTGTAAAGGAGTTTTTCAGGCGAATGTTTATTTTAGCTCGTAGATATATTGTATTGTATGTATATATTAGAAAATGGCATAAAAACTACCTTCAAAAACATACCTTGACCTAAAATCATAACAATATAGGGGAGAATACTACGCATTTACTAACAAAACTTTAATATTACCTTTTTACAAAAAAAAAAAAAACCATTGAGAAATTATATGTACCGTAGTGACTATATTACGTACAAAGTAGTTAAATATTAGTAAAGCTGAAAATTCAAAATCAGGTAACATCCAACCTATCTCTATCATTGACGAACTAAACAAAATCGTATTATACAAATATAGCTTTTGTATTACCCAACAATATATTTACATAAGAAACTTAACACCAATTGCTAGACCTCGTTTAACCTAAGGCTCGGTATTATTGTTGGCGCTAACCGAAGCTGCCGTTTGCCAGACGAAGCCCTTCAACCCAAAGGGACAGGGGAGCTGAGCTGATCGAAGGTGGGCGAATTAGCCCAACTCTAAAACCTCAATTAAGTCTCGTCTAGCGCGCATTCAGAACGGCCACATCCAATTATCGCGGGTGAACCTTTGTTTCGATTCTGAAACCGGAGGTTGGGATGTTTCGATGGAAAATGGAGCTGTGAAGGCATTGGGGATATTATAGTTAATTTCAACGAAACTTTTTAAAGGCATCAGTTATTTGATAAGTATTTGGTAAAGTTTAGTTTTATAATATTGTAAAAGTAGTAATTGAAACTCCGCTTATTTTAATATTATCATGATGTACTGTAATTGCTGAACGAAGGTTGTAATTTGGCACATAGATAGATCATACTTTGAAATAAAACACATGATTCGTTTTATCCCAGGAAAACATTAGATCCCTCGAAGATGTGGGTAAAACCGCGGGGCGGAACCTAGTACCGCAATAAATATTAATTTACGTAACTCAATTTTCTGTAGACCTTTGAATAAAGAACAAAATTCTCAACTCATACTATTGGGACAAAAAGTTGCTAATCATGCTCTCACAATAAGTCACCCCTTCACTTTACAGGATGATCTTCAAATTAGACGTCATAAAGACGCGTCTCGACAGGCCCGCGGCGATGACGGATGGCGGTGCGGCAGTCATCGCCAAATTAACACGAAGCTAAGTGCGGAAATGTGTACACAATATGACACGAGCCTGTGTGGAAATTGATGTAAATAACAACATTCCGTATTTGATTATTTTCTTAATTATCCGAAGTATTCATTATGAAGCAAACTTTTTCGTAAGTAATTAAGTAGTGGCTTTATCTCTATATTTTTTGTATTATCAAAGTACTAAACAATTATCTACAAAGTACCTACATATATAAAAATTTATATTGAAATAGTAATAATTATAAGATAATAGAGTTGGACGCAGTGAAAATATTTTACAAGAAAATTAAGTAACCATAACAACAATAAATTAGTTACAATCGATAAGAAAAAGCAACTAATTGTACCATAAATCTTAGAGGACAATAAAACATAACGAGAAATAAGGCGGCAAATATACGAACAGGGAGAGCGGAGCTAAAATACTGGTAATTGTGACTTAATTTGCTCCTTTCAGACCGCAGCTGTCTAGTGAACAAATAATCTTGCCTATAATATTGTGTAAGATCAGTGAAATATAAATCTAGGTGAGAAAGATTATTAAGAAATTTGTTGAATACGCTGCTTTTAGGGGAATTTTGAATATATTTTTCAATGAAATATGTACTTATCCAATATTATAACTTGGTGTTTATTTTCAGTTAACCTTACGAAACTCTCAGAACTTGTAAATTGGAGAGCTGGGACGCGCGGCAGTACTCTGCGGCGATGAAGAAGAAAAAGGATATTCAAATGTGAATAAAAACTATTGTTTAGACCTTCGCGTCATAAGATTGCAAAATATGAGAGCTATCATATTTTTTTTTAATTCATTGAAAATAAATGTCTGACACTTTCATGAATCCGTGGAGATTTTAAGATAATCTAAAATACTGCTTTCATAAAATCCCAAAGTATATTGCACCTAGTGAAGGTAACCAGTAATTAAATTAATTTTATTTCCCCGTCAGCCCACCCCCGGTGTTGCCATCGCGGAATTCTCCTAGTAATTGGGAAATTTATTGCAAGGTGTGCACACAACGGCGTGATGTTTCACTTTCACAATGATTTATTGACTTTGGTAACAATTTTAATTGCTCCAAGTGACACAGTGTAAACAACTATTCGATTAAGTTAATTCCATTATTTCAGGAGCACGGCAATTAATTAAAAGCGGCCCTGAGTAAGGTTTTAAGTACCGCATCATTGCTGAAGATTTTGTTGATGTTAATCTATTATGGGAAGAAAGCCTTTATCTAATTCCTATCAAAGTTAAATGTAATATATTATAAATCATAAAAGGTACTTTTATTTTACTCGTTCGTACATATTATCACTTGTCTATTCATAAAGGTAACGGTCGAGTGTACACACTTCCTACGTAAATGACGTTCTTAATTCAAAATAGTCTGATTAAATATATGTAAAGGAAATATACCTACATAAAGTACCTCTACTATACCGAGGGTCAAACCGCCTCAATCTAAATATAATCTTCATCAACAAACCGATGAATAAATAAGCTAAAATACAAACCTCAAAAACAACAACTTTGAGCATACGAGCATTAGTAATTATAATTAGAGCTCTCAGCAACCAACCTCCGGCGATAAGATGTGCTATGGAGCATGAAATAAGGCCCTCTACACGCGTCCTGTGAGCGTGCATGAGGTAATATGGTCCATGCAAATTCAGTCATGCGTCACGTGTATGAGGTGCTTTTACCTCTTCTATGGACGAGTCGAGGATGTAAGTGGCTACTTTTGCTCTATGGAGTGTGCTCTTTTATACTCGCATTTAGATTTTTGTATTCCTTTTTCCAAATTTATACTTAGGATGTCCTTTTACGTTGAGGGTCAAAATACGTACGAGGTATGGACAAGCAAGGAGAAAAAAGAATAAGCAATTCATATTCCGAATTAGTTGTATTTTATGAAATTCGAATATTAATTTCTGCTTATAAATTTTGTTTTATTTAATGCAAAATTCGTTGGTATTATGTCATTGGATTTGTAATTCTCTGATGGAGGTTATTTAATCTTGCATCCTGCATCATAGTGTCTGTAAAACATAGGTAGGCACTGGAACTCGGGCACTGACAAACTATCTCATATCCGGCGGCAGCTAGATGCATTAGTGCCGCACTCCTGACTTTTGTTACTGAAATTACACTACGTCGCTGCTCACAATGTAGCGACATGTTATTATTTTTTAATGTTATAAACTTACCCATTATTTTTTATGAGACTAAATAATTAAAATAAATATATCCTGAGATATTCTTCAAATGCGGTCATCTGATACCAATGTAAGTAGAACTACTAAATATACTACTTGTAAATAGGTATGTAAATAAATTATTACACATTAGATATGTAAAAAACATATTTATGTTCACAAATGTTTGTCCTGTGTGGGAATCGAACCCACGATGATGGCGTGGCAGGGTAACTAACTTCCACGCCAAACCGCCCGACAATAATGTGCTTGGCAGTTTTTATTTTAAATAATAATACGTTATTAAATAAAATAAACTTTGATATCAAATATCGTACTCAGATTGTTCTATAATGTATAATAATATAATGCTACATACAAATACTAAGAGGTTATTATTGGAGGGCATCGACTCATTACACGGCGGTTCCCTGAATGGAATTAATTTCGGCGGCTCGCCGCAGACGAGCGATTTTCATGTTTCACAACCTATCTTACAATGTTTGCAGCAGATACCCAGACTATTGTTAATCTATTGAATATTTGCTGTTCAATTATTTTAACATATCTATTTAAATTTGTTTTATTTTTCGTTTATTTATGAAATTATACTTACATGAAACCATAATGCTGTCATAATATAAAAAAAACGTACTACCAGGAAGAAAATGGCCGTTATTTTTTTCTATCAAATAGCCGAATTTTGGTTGATACTTCATCTGTTTTAAACAGGTCCAGGCATGTCTAGTTGAAGTTTTTTAATATATCGTTTCTAGTGCTACTATAAATAAATACGTAGGTACTGTATTGTACTTTTAAATTTAGCGATATACCAGAAAAGTTTCAATAAATAAAAACACATTCAAAATAGCCTTCTACATATCTAACGATCAGAAAAGGTTCAATAAGACGGAACGAACCTAGCAATCTTGTAGCACCGTATTAGATTCTGATTTATTCGCAGCCTAGGGTGGACTCTTCTTTATATTTCACCAATGCCGACCAGCACATTAAGACCTTCCCCGCCCTTCCTAGCTCTAACTAACATGGGGTTAAGAGAAAGATATTGATACAGCGTGATGTGTCAATCAAGCCTGGTTGTCTTACATGGCCTTAGGAAACAAAGATTGCTCTATTCGGCCGATTGAGCATACCTCCCTATACTAACTTCCCTCCCATTTAACCGGAATCCATGCAACAAAAGGATCTCCCGCGTGAAATAGCAAAACTACCAATCCGTCGATGTATGAGCTGAATGTAGATTTTACTGTGCTACTCTATTTACTCTTCAAAAGAAAGAATGAAGGTTTTCTTTTTATATGTACGCTGTTGCGTGTGAAGAAATTGTGTGAATATAATTACAAAATGGATAATATATTATGTTTTCAGAGCCAGGTTTTTGGAATTCACTCTCATTTAAAGTTTTGAGACTTAATCGTTTGTGTTAAAGATCTTCCTATATGAACAAAAAAAATGATCTATGTTTAAAATGTTCTTAAGTAATACGCTTGTTTTTTTCATGGAAGATTTTCTAGTTTCATATTATTAGAGTTTATTTTTTTTAATTAAGCACAGCAAAATAATCTTCCTTTTACGAAGGTACTCGAAAATCAAATAACATTGCCCAATGACCAGTGCCCTCTATTTGCAGTATTCTTAATAATTACTTCTTCCGATTTGTTTGCGAGTTCGGTAGGCAATGGCGAGGGGAAGAGTGAAAAGTGAAACCGGGTCTGCAGCGAGCCAATAAATAATAATACTAAATGCCCATCGAATGACCGGGACCCTTCATGCAGTGTACAGTTTCGGGAAAGATTCATTGGCGATTGTATTTTTTTTGTAATTTTTCGGAGAGAAAAAATATATACATATCTCAATAATTAAACCATGAATGTAAAATAATTTTCATATTATACATAAACAATTTTCTATACATTATATTTTGTATTTTACTACTATTACTGTATATAATTCTTGTAAATAAATATTCCAATTAAAAAAAAATACATTAGATTTAAAAACAACGCCAAATGACTTTCGTATAGATACTATATTTTATTGCAAATATAAAATAATAATTAGGTAAATATTTTAAATGAATTCTCTGAACAATGATTTATTAATATACAAAAGCCGAAGCAAGAACACCCTCCAGACGTTCATTATTTAGGATCAATTTTGTTAGGACCAACGTTTGCATGTTGGGACCGACTGATTTCCACTTCATTCGTTCTGATGTTTTAGCTTTTAACGGACGCTTGGGAATGTTTGACTGTCAAATTAAATTAAAATGTTGGGTTAATTTAGTATATGGGTACAATATAAGTCGAGCAGGAATATATTTTTATGACGCCTAATAGTTTAATAAGTAATAACAAATAAAAGAAGAATAACAGGCAAAGGATCACTCCATAAATAACATATAATATGAAGAGTATATCTAAATATCTACAAAAAATACATAATTCAATGGATTAACTCTAAAATATTTTGTAAAAATACAAAAACACAGAACAGTAAAAGATTTTTTAATAAGATATCTATAAAAATAAAACACAATTTTATTTGGATGTAACCCGATTAGAATGAAGTCTGGCACAAGACATCGGGACGAGTCGTAAAGAATAGGCGGCGCGGGCGAAGTTTTCCCATGGAGGGCATAAATTGGATTCGGAAGCAGATCACGTAACGGTTAAGAGTTCACAAAACTGTGCCATAAATCGGACGCGCGGAGGTGCGCCTGAGACAAACGGCGCCGGACCAGAACAGGGGACCGATCGAGACTTCTTTGTTTGTAGGACTTATCAAGACTGGAATTTAGCATTACTGTTTACATTAATTTGGTGTCATTGTAGACCTAAGGGACGAGATAAATTTGGGTCCAGTTGCCTAAACACAAATACGTTTTAAGCAATAATTTAACATAGAATCAAAAACTTTCTATTTCAATTTCTTTGGCTTCCACCAGAGAATTGTTTTGCATTCCCGCTTTATTTTTGGAGGTTGATATATTCCTTTTAATAGGACACGAATCAATTAAAAAAACTATCATAAAATCGCATCTTTTTATGTTTGACACAAACCCGACCCGTCTTTTTATTGTAGTCCTAATCACATAAAAGCCTACTAATTATATCCTTATAAGACAAGGTAACCCAATAAAACTAATACTAAAACGTAGACTAAACCACACAAAGTTAACCCTTACGAAAATTTTCCAATTTGCATATATCCCTCCACTGCTCCCGTGCTCTACCGATAGATTCACAAAGGAGCTATTTAAAAGATAGCACTCGCAGGAAAGCAGCCTTCGAGCGCCGAAGTGAAGTAACGAGTGAGTAATTTTCGGAAGCTTGTCTAATATATTATTAGCATTTTAATGGCTTTAAAATAAATACCTACTTGGTGTGTCAGGTGAAGTGTGATTTTTATAGGATATCGGAAAATTCTTTCGTTTGGTATGGAGAGGGACATAAGCAACTTTTTATTGCAAAAACGCGGATAGGACCGCGAAGGACAGCTAGTATAATAGATAAAATGTTTATTTATAAAGTAAAATATTTTTTTCGTAGAAAATGTTAAGTTCCACGAGTATCCGATTGAAACCGTTGGGGTTAGTTTTGGATGACAGTTATTCCAAGTTATAACATAGTTACGGATTTAAAAGTCATAATATTTATTTCAACAAACGACGTATATATATCAGTTGGTTTAAAGGAAGTTGCCTAATAATAAAGAGATTTCTTTAATTTGTGCTCCAAAGTCTGGGTTAAAACAGCATTATATATGAGATGAGTTCTTTCAAATCTCTGGAGAGTTCTACATAAAGGATATTAGACTCCACTATCGTGACTATCAAACCCTCTTACATCTCCAATAAATATAAGTAGCAAAAGATACTGCCGCGGCCTGAAGGCAGTGGAGCGAGTAACGAGCGTATAATTCTCTCGCCGCCAGGTGGCGCTGCGGTTTGTCTCGACGGAGGCATAAATGTCGGCTAATTCATGTAAATAGCTGTGCTACTCGCTTTACTCTTCGATTTTTGAAGGCTGCTATAATTTTCAAGGTGATAGTAATTAGGGTAAGCGGTTTTCATTAATTTTGCTTTGCTTCTGTACTAAACAAAAATATTTATTTTGTATAATAATATTTAAAATAAACTATACTTTTATGACATTATCTCTCTAAAACTATATTCCTTGAATCTCATGTTTGATTGTTATGCAGCTATACTTCGTTCATGCATACAACTAGGTATACATTAAAACTGAATAAGCGTCTAGTACCTACATATTATGAATGAAACAGAGGGATATTCTGCAATTAATCGTCCATTGTTCTACGGTTCTGCAAATCATACAAACTTACATGTAACATTTGCAACCCTATTAAGATCCCTTAAGTCAGCACAAAGATATATCTTCACAGTACATCTACGTATGCAGACCTTTGGAAATCCCATTTCACGCTCCTAATACAACTCCTTGTTTGGCTCCGGCTATATTTAGGCGGTGGAAGGCAATCTAAGATGTATTCAGCCTTGGGAACTGGCCGTCGACAAGTCGACGATGCCCCACGTAGGTTTTGGTTTCCCTAGAGGTTACGAAGTGGGAAGATATTGGTTTGAACGTTTTTGGATATGGTATTTAATTAATTTTAGATTAACGAACTAATTTAGAGGATACAATCTTAGAATGTCTTATTTGTAGGTAAAATTTAAGTTACAAATAAGTTTTGTTAATCTTAAATACATATTAATTAAATTAATACTAATAGATTTAATATGTATTTGGCGTAATATATTATACAATGTATGTATGTATTTGGCGTACTATAAATAATATGTATATACAAGAAATTGCTTTTGTATACCTACATCACTTTTCGACTTTGTGACCATATAGGTACTGTGGATAAAACTTCTGAAGAGACATTTTGCGATGGATTCTTTTTTGAGGAAAGGTTGTCAAAAATATACTTAAAACGTATTTTGTTGTTATGTTAATAATAGCATATACCTTCTCCAGATGTAATTTGGTTGGATACAACATCCATAGTGCGCAAGGGTCGCTCTCATTATTTACGAAGGGCCGATGGACTGAAGTGTGTGACAAGCGGCACGTACGTCCGCTAACGAGACGTTTTGTGACCATCTCCACTGTTCGAGTGTGGTCACTGCTTGTTGATTTTTTTAATGGACAAATTATATTTGCTGCAAAATCCCAAGAGTCGCGTGGGCAAGTCTATTGTGAAAAGTAGTTCACCTTTTAAAGCCGTTGGGGACACGCGAGGTTCGCATGCAACATGGTGTGTGCAGATGTGTGGAGTTGAAAACGTTTTGTTGGAATTTTTATTAAATGTTTGGACTGATCATTTTGAGTGGAAAAATCTCTTCTTATTTCATAATATTTAATTTCAAGTTGTATGTTAGATAAATTCCAGCGATGCTTTTTTATGTTGATTTGATACGACGCTGAATATCAATTAAGCTTTTTTATTTTCATCTGCTGATTTTCTTATACCTGATAACTCTGTATGTAGTAGTATAGTTTAGTAAGTATATATTCATAAAGCAATGGCAAGTATAATCATTTTATTCCCAAATTCAGTAAGTAAAGTAATATATCAAAGATTCATATCAGCGCACACGGAACCGTAAAATCACATTCAAACACTAACATCCGCATAGAGAACTATAAAATCGAGCAGACACTGCAAAACCGTTTTCCTCCGATTTGCTCTCACAATAGCTCATTTGTTATAACCTGATAGCGTAGCGTTATTACAGCCAAACAAATTGAGTCGAGCCTTCGCCACCTCAGACTAATATAATTCCGGAGTGCGCGCGCCCAAGAATAGATATTTAGAGTGGATTGTTTTCGACAGACCGTAATGAAACTCTGATGCCGGGGCCCAAATCAGTTTCGGAGGTGAGCGCGCCGCAGGGGAGGCGAGCCACATTGTAATAAGACGTGGAATAACCTAAAATAAACCGCCGAACGTATTCGCAGCACAAAGATGGACACGGGCGGCGCGGGGTCGATTCGGGCCCCTTACTGCTTAATTTGCCTACCGTAATTACTGTCCTCTCGGGTTGGGGAAGGACCCCGGGGCTCGACCCAGCCGTCTTCCAGGTTATATTGCGCTCGTGCGGGCGCCGCATGTGTGCTTAGCAAATACTACTCCCTTGTCGTTAAGTATGAATACGGGTGTGGACAAAATGTATTAGCTTAGGCTGAGATTCGGACCGTGTTTGCTCAGCGATGATAGATTTATAGTAATTGTGTTATTAACGTTATGGGATAAGGGTTTTACGGGACTTAAGTAATGAACGCTTTTACCTAATGCTTGAATTTATAGTGAATTTGCACACGTGGTGCAAGCTAGCTGAGAGGTAATCAACTTAGTTGTATTGGGGGTTGGCAACTATGTACATATGTACCTACCAATAAATTTTATTATATGACTAAAGATATACATACTTATTCAAGTACCAATGTACTTATTTATTTTAAGTTACAGTTCACAGAAATAAGAAATGCAAAAACATTTCCAACCCATAATAATGAGGATATACTTTCTTTTGTTTTGGCGTGAGCACCAATTGAATAAAACATTTATGTCAATGATCCATTAGGATTCGACAAAGTTCAGAATGTATTTTAATGTCACTGTGTATCAGCGGTGGTGCCGCTATTTAGACGATACTAATTTTCCCATGTTTTTGTGTCTTGATTTTAACGACTGCACTAAATAACGGTTTGTATGATCTAATTTTTATACCACAAATCGAATGTCATGGGAAAATAACTTCATTTTCCGAAACATAATTAACACTTTTACGGCGGCGGTTACTAGGGATGATCCCGTAATAACCTTGTTAACCCTGGCGCACCGAGTGAGTTGGCTAGCCTTTTAACGGCCTTGTACATGGGTATTAATCCGAAAGCTATAGGCCATTGTCCTTGTCTAACTGCGGCATTTATCTATCTTTTGTCTCGTGCGTCTCTGTGGGTCCAGTTCGGGGACCCGTGCCTTTTAGTGTGAGGTTTTCGCTCGCCTTAACGAAGGGAAGCAGAGCAAAGGTCGTCATTAGGGCAAGCGCGGTGTAAACAAGGTCCGAAGCGCCCGCTAATGGCCAATTCGAGCGTCCTTCTCGAGGTGACCCCAGGTCTGTCTCAGGCCACCACCGTAAATGGGCTTTTAATTGCAATTTTGATAGAACTCGTCCGGATTAGTTTTGGTATGTTCGCGCTTGTGAAGCGTATAGTTTGTTATGGTGTTTGGTAAAGTACGATTTAACCTACGTCAATTTGATATTCATATTGTGCAGCAAAATTGTGATTTGATTTACATGTTGTGTGCTTGGTTTTTTGATGTTGAGTAGGTACTACTTTGAATTTAACATTTTGTATTACATTTGTTTCATAAAAGTTTGTGTTATATACTGAAACATAACAGAACTTCTGATTTCATTGGTCCTCAGAGAGCATGTGATGTCACCATTTTCATTACACTCTTCAACCATAATACTCCCCATACATCATACATCCGTATATTAACACAATTTGTAATCAATCTTTATTCTTGTCGAGCCGCGTTTATGCCGCACCGCGTTACCGCAGCCTGTCGCGCGATAGGTAGGTACATCGATGTCAAATAAATTAGATGCACAGTATATCACCAAGCTTTTGCAGTAGGTACCTTCTGAGCATTGAAGAAAGGCCAAAGTAGACCATCCTTTCAAGTCCAATATCTTACGCATCATCCTACTTTAGGAATTTACTTATAAGTCTTTTTTTGTATAATTCGACTGATGACTGGACTTTTATAAATGGACTTGATCGTCATACGTTAACAAATAAACTTAAAATACCGAAAAGATGTAATGTCAGCTGCATTACGAATGGAATGTTGCGGTTAAGTATGAAACAAATATGTCACTATGGTTTTTATATAAGATGCTAGTTTCATATTTATAAAGGCATTAACACTTTGTACTAAGTAGGTATAGTCTGATATACGTATATTATAGTCGAGTATTCGACAGGTAGGCATATACAGTATTTTAAAGTCTAAGCGTTCGCTCTATTAGTGTTCTGAATTAATATTAATGTGGGCAATAATAACGATTATGTATTTGAGTCCCTCCTACTGCCTTATTTCTGTAGAATTTATTTAAAAATAAATCAGTATTTCATTGACTTTAATTTCATGTATGTTCTAAAACTTGCTGATCACCGATAGTAAATCTAACCTTTTTATATCGATGGTGCGACACGTGTTTGTCGCGGCGAGTCCCGCTCTTGTTCGGATGTGAAATTTAATTTCCGCTATGCGGGAATCTGTCAGCGTGGCGGAGGCGGGGTGGCGGGGACACGCGAAGAAATATGCCCCGCTCTAAACTTTGTCAATTTGTTTGTGGAGCGAAATTAACTCGATCCAATCTGAGGGCGTCGCGACCTGCGTTCTGATACCGATGTACCGGCACTTGTCATATTTCCGATGCTGGAATGTAGCAAAAGGTGAGTTAAAAAGCCGTTTTGATAGGTTGTTTTCAATTATTCTCATCTGCTGTTTATTTTTTCAATACTTGCAAGGTATTACAATCCTGACGTTATATAATTTGGTGATGTACTAGAAAAAGTTATACCATATACATTAAAGTAATTTTAAAAAGGTTATATTTCTTATATTAAGTATGTTCATCGCTCTAATCAACAAAATAACGTTGTAATAAAATTTATAGCTCCCAAAAACTCATCCTTAAATTACCGAAGCAACCATCTGTGGAAAAGTAAAAATACGTATTTTCAACTTCGTTATCCATATCACAGGGCCAGCTCTCCTGAGAGTGCGTTATTAAAATATATTGTGCACACACCTTCATTTTCACGTGCCGAGTTTGGCAAATAATGGTGTGGCTACATTACATTAGCGATTATGACGGAAGTTCATGTCAAGTGCAATGAATAATTGATATTCAGATTCAGTCATTGACGGGCCAGTTGGCGTGGTTGGTAATATACCCTATCTATCACGCCGCAGGTCGTGGGTTCGATTCCCACTTAGAACAAACATTTGTGTGCATGAACATGTCTGTTTGTGCTGTGTCTGGTTGTAATTATCTATATATGTATGTATTTACAAAAGAAAAGTAGTATATGTAGTATATCAGTTATCTGGCTTCCATAGTACAAGCTCTGCTTAGTTTGGGGTCAGATGGCCGTGTGTGAGGAATAATGTCCCAGAATATTTATTTATTTATTTATTTATAGTCATAGAACAATTATTTTGTAAACACTTTCCATTTTTCCAAACTAAAATCAAATGATTTTTTCTAAGTGTACATAATATTTATTATGCTCGTGATTGTATTATTCAAATAAACATAGTTGAAAACCATGGGGTTCTAATGAAGTGAACTCTAGTTTTAAGCTCTTTAGTTGCTAAGAGAGTCTCATGTCACTGTAGTGGGAAAATGGGTATAGCCATTTTAACAGTTGAGTTATTTTTGATAAATATCGCTATCACTTCTTCAATAAAGTCGCAACCTTACTGCAAATAAATTAGTTATGCCCAATATTTTCACCCTAAATGTTATTCGAACGCCAATGTATGAGTACGCGGAAATTGAGAAGCATATTTATCAGATGAAACGATATCTGGGAATCGACCCTTACACTTTAGCATTCTTATAATAAGGTGCAGAAAATTCCTTGGCATGGAAAATTTGCATAGAGACGCGCTCACAGGTGACGCTGAAGTAATTACATTCGAGAAGTTTCAGATGAAGGTGTATGTACCTTTTTTAATTATATTATGATATTCAATAACAATATTTTAAGCAGTTTTTGTTAGATACTACGTTTATGTTGGATTATAAAAGCCAGGAGTTGATATTATATCGCTATATTATAATATTATATAATTCCTTCATTAGTTTTGTGAAAATTAAACATTCAATCACTGTAGCATATATTGATATTCAAAATTCCTATTTAACATACCTATTATTTACGTATTATGTACTTAGACACGTTTACTAAATATTTGTCAGCTATTTAAACTAGCGCTTAAATGTATTTCAAAGACTCCTAATAAGCGATGCTGATTATTAAAAGTAAATATTGACTAACAAATTAATAAATACAGAGTTTCTTTTGAGGAACGATGAACGCGGTGGCATCTTTAATTACGCCGTATACAAATAGAGGCGTGTTTAAACAGGGAACGTATCTTTGCATGCGTCTAAATGAAAGCTGAAGAAGTCTCTAAGAAACTATAGAGGAAGGATTCAATGTTTATTTATACGGTGGATTTAAATAAATGATTGCACGGAGTTGGACTGTATGGAAACGTCATGTTTGCTGCTACGACGTAGCATCTAATGCTACGAAAGACTACGAGTTTGCGAAAAACACATTAATTGTTTCGGTGTTTTTGGAAAGATGTTTTATATTATAGTATTTGTATCATTTTTTTTAAATATTATGCCTAAGTATGCGACAGAGATTGTTTCTGTAGGTATTTTTTTTTCAAAAACCTCTGTTTCTCAAATAAAAACTTTTTTTGATAATCAAGTCTACTCAAGTCAACTACATCAAAATACAAACAATAGCCAGGTTTTTCACGTGAGCTGTAACAGGCGTATTTTTTAGGCTGTCTCATATGCTGCGTTTTTTCTACTTTTGATTTTAAGTATCGTCATCACCGGGCGCATTCTTTCGCGAGCAATCGCAAGCTAAACCATAATATATTAATAGGCAAAGACAAAATAGTTTGGTAACATTTTCTCTTCTGTTTGTCAATTGATTATTTAGTAGGTATTGCTATCTGCGAGCTTTAGTGCTATCAATAAAAAATAATGGATAAGCCATAGTGAAGCGTGATCGGCTTTACTCTAGATACAATTCTTCTAATATAACGTTCGGCTCAATGATCAAATATTGACGTCGAATTCCGCTCCCGGTGAAGACGATCTTTTATAGTTGTAGATTCTTGAAATTAAAAAAAAGGCATAGCTACGACAGAATAAACAATTTTTGCGTTACCTGTAACATTTTTGTATAACCAATTTATTTGTTTACTTTACAAATATTTCATACCTAGGCGAAGCGATTCCTTAACTTAATTTCCTGAATAAAATAAAATCTATGCCACACCAACAGTCACACGTCCTCGCTTCCGTGTCACTTCTAGTTATTCTCGGCTTAAGAGTTGCAAAGTTGGCTCGACAAAGGCTTCGAGAGGAAACCATTATGGTACTCGACGTCGTCGGCACTGCGGCCGCTTCATTAGAGTCGAGAAAGAGTGGAACACTCCCTTAAGAGAGGGGAGATGCAAGAGTATATTGATGTAATATTATATGTGAAATATTTATAAGGTGTTAATTATATTATATACATATATATATAATAAAAAATGTGTGAAGATCTACTGCGCATGAGTTCAAAATCAAACTGTGTATAGTGCAACGCACTGTGTAATCCTTTTAACATTTTTGCATAAGTTTTTTATCTGAAACACAAACGTGTTTTACCACAATTTGAGCATGAAGCTGATTCTCAAGTGCAGCTGCCGGAATTGTTGGTGCTGAAATACACTTGTATTTCAGCACCAACACCTACTTAGGTTGTAGCCGAATTTCAACATAAGGGTGGTTTCCAGTCAGGTTCAAAGTTTATCACCGTATAGTTAAATGTCTTACATAGCTTCTAAATAGCAATAAAATTGAAGATTTGTTTGTATCATTGACCATAATACTTGTCATTATTAGGAAATAGGATCTACTTTCAAAAAATGATTGAATAAGTATAATTACATTGCATACACTTTGTTTTGTTTTGTAGTTACCCTGTTAAACCAACGATGACGTCGCAAGAGAATGCCGGAGGTAACCGAGCTCCCGCATTGTGCCAAATATTCTTTCTGAAGCTTATCTGTTTTATCAATTTTAAGCCTTTTACATTGTATTTCAAGATACAAGTTTTAAACATTACATAAGTTTTTGTTATTTTATTACTATATATTTACTGCGAGAAGTTTATATTCAAGATTTAATTATGAAAATATATAGCCAAAGAAATGATAATTGTAAAGTACCATACACACGAGTGGGTGATACACGGCGTTAATTGTGTATAGCGTTGATGCGACGGCAATGAGCGGCCACAGAGCGTCTTATTAGACACGTAGTGGCGCGTGTCTCCGGTTAGTAGCGTCGCGTCGTCATCAAATGTGATGTGATGTGCAGACGTGGTAGATATATAGAAAGGTATTCTACTTATTTACGTGGAAAGTTATACATATACCTAGTATGATACACTATCATGGTGTATAATTATAACTTAATAACAAAACGTAAACTAAATAGCGTAGCTTCCGTGCCGCGGTTTCACTCATGTACTCGAGGGATAAAAAGTATAATATGTATTAATCCAGAACATATTCTATCTGTGTGCCAAATTTCATCCAAATCCATTCAGCAGGAACGTAGCACCTAACTGAGTGGTAAGAAACAAACTTGCACGCACCCACAAACATTGCATTTATAGTTTTAAGAAGATTTCTCTAAAGTATATAAATAAAATGCAGTAACTATAGTTACTCATCGGTATATCGATGCGTCAGTCACGTAGCCCTAGTTCTGAAGGCAGAGCAGATGGGAAATCGATGTCATTATGATAGATTATCCGTTAGGGCAACGACGTATGTCTCTGATTGGCTTTGTTAGTGATGCTCGTCTTCGGCACCTGAGAGCACTCCATGGTACGGGCGTCTAATTTGACAGATCGATGGCCGGTCGCTACTTGGTCAATATACAGTGTGAAGTGACCTTAATGCCTTATAGTTTCGATTACTGTTTGGGATTTGCTGTTGAGACTTAGACGTTGTATACGACCTGTTAGGATAATAAATTCGTGGAATTGGCGAATTCATTTACCTTTAAGAACGAGTTATAAGTTTTAGACGCTCAATGAAATTAGCGAATAAAGTTTTGAGCGCTGCCGTCCGTCATACATTTCAAAGCTAAATTAAATGTTTGTTATGACTAGTCCCTGATAAACTTGTTTTTAGGAGCTTAAGTAACACTGGTAAACACTGTTTTTGTCACACGAACTTTGTGATGATATTTGTTTGTCTTGGTGTACCCTCATTCAAAAAAAAAAAAAAAAATGTTCCAGTCACATCCAGTTTTTTTGTGACAGCTATTTATTAATATCTGACCCATTTACTTGCTTTTATTTGAATAACTTAATTTAGGTGACTGTATACTATCGTATTCGACTAACTTGGATTTTATTGACGTTTCTTACATTGTAAATATACCAGGAAAGTGATAAAATAACCCGGATAGTTTTTGTTATGTGTGTGAAGAATTAACTTTTGTATCTCAGCGCGCGAAATATTACACCATTCATTGAAAAGTGTTATTTTGCCTATTATTATTAGTATTCCAATATTTTATTTTTATTTTTTATTTATTTTTTAACCCTGAAGACATACGTTTACGACTGTTTCATATAAAAGTGGGCCTCATTAAAAATATTGTAAAAGCTATGTATAAAAATGGTAGTAGATTTTCATACCTGAAAGAAAAAATCTCTAAAATAAGCGAAGCAAAAATAAAAGAGGGAATTTTTGTTAGTCCAGAAATACGGGAACTAATGAAAGATAAGAGCTTTGAAAAAAACTGAATGATCAGGAAAAAATCACCAGGAAATGTTTTGTGAAGTTCATCCACAATTTTCAAAGAATCCATAAAGCGAAAAATAACAAATAAAATAATAAATATTCTTAAACTAAAACTTAGGCGCTGTGAGTGATGAACAATGCGAGAGATTTCTTTGGGATATTTCCTTAATAGAGAAGCGTTATCAAGGGAAATGGGAGTCCAAAAATGCTACCAAATTACTGTTGGAGACAAAAGGGACCTACCAGAAGCAAAACCACTCACGAAAATCATAACTGTATATTGTACATAAAGTAATAATTGGTCTAAGTATAGGATTTTTGTACTTTTCATGAAAATATAATGTTTTGATGTCACAAAAAAACCTGTTGTGTAATTTTTTTTTCATTGAATATATTTATTTACATATTTACAATTAAAGTAAAAAATACAAACTATGATATATAGAAAACATCCTCAAAGCCCTCGCTGCTGTCGATAGGCAAGGTTCCCAACAGGCTGGCAGCGTTCCCTTTTTGGATGGCCAAGCTTATGCTTGTGATATATTATTGTTTGGTGATCATAGTCCATTCAAAAATTGATATATGTTTTCGTGTGACAAAAAAAATATAAAATTCTCGTGTCATAGTGTTTGTCTGCAAACTCCTCGGAAACGGCGCGACCGTTTCTTGTGTTTTTTTTGTATATATTCGGTAGGTCTTGGAATCAGTCGTTTTTTTACCGCTACGCGGGTGAAACCGCAAGGGACATAATATAGTCTTATTCGATTGGATTAGTCTATCGCGGGTACAATAAAATACTACCACATAACGTTGGATTGCATGCAAATTATGACATACGGAAACGTCAAATTTGTTCCGTATGTGTGCACAAGATATTTCAAATGCACTCCCTCTTTACAACCCTTTATTTTGTTCACCAAGTTTAGAGCACGACCTAATGAACATAGTTTCAGAATTTTGCGGTGAATACATTATGAATTTGAAAAAATAAATTAAATAGGTGATTTAAAGCACAGTGGGCAAAAAATTACAGTAGCTTGGAAAAATCTGATAGCAAAGAAATAAAAAGAATTTCCACCGTTGGTTTATTTTCATATTTTTTTTACGAAATATCCGGCTCGCTATTTGATTTTGCTAACTATTTGCCCTTGATGCGCTGTAGCCACATAACTCGACACAACATTACGCGTATGCAAATTAAACGTGTTTCATCTTGGCATTTTCACGGGAGCTTGTCACTGTCAAGCCCGTACGTCTGTTTATTAACTTTTTGCTAATTAGACAGGCCCCGGGCATGTCTGCGAGTATGTTGGCATTTTTAATTACGTGCGATAATTTTGTCTGGCGTGCGCGCGCGTTGTACCACTGGGCCGGTTAACGAACATTTACACAAAACACACAATTAAACTCACTGCTGTCTAATTCTCGTTTGCTAAGTGTTTTTTATTGAGAATGATAAGTGTTGCCTTTATATGCAAACATGAGAAAACGCTGCGCGTTTGCGTAATTTATCGTTACGTTACCTAATTATTTAGTTCAATCAATAAACCGGGATGTGGGTGTACGAGAAAAATGTCACAAATCAAATTAAGCTAAATCAAAATAAACAAAAGGAAGGGTATGGAATGTAATCACTTCGGACTGTCAAACACACGCGCAGGTACGGTGGCTTACGGGCGCATTTAAGTTAAAATTTCCACTCCCCAGTAGCTTTTTACTAATTCGCCAAGTGAAAAGGGTTCGCCGAAGTAATACAGTTTACTGCTTATCCAGTATTTATACGTTTTGGGGGGCTGCCAGTCGTCTCTAGACATCAGTAGATGTAAGGAAAATTTGTAAAATTTACTTCAATTACTTGTTACTAAATATCTCGAGGGGCATTTGTTAACAATTTATTTTGATTTTCTGTAGTGCTAATAATAATTAATAGGGGTTATATCAAAATATATTATCAAAAATTGAATGCGTAATTTTGTCGTTTCATTATGGAATTATGATTTTAGTCCCTAGATGAGCTATTCCGAATCTGTGAAAACAGCAGCATCATACAATAAAACTCTATACTCTATTCTCTCTCTCTCACTTCATACCTTGTAAACTATATACTAAAGATTTAATAGATTTCAAATTGTTTTTTCAATGAATAAGTAATATAATCGAATCTGGAGCGCACCAGAGACGTTGGAGGTGGTATTATTAAAATCCTACAAAGTTAGATAGGCAATAAAGAGTTGGAGTAGAGAGGAGCCGAGGTGCGTTGTTTACGGGCCGGATCACATCTCCAATCGCGCGTAATGTATTTATGATTATTGTTAGAGCTTGCCTGTATACGTTCAGGAAAATATCGGAAAAGCCAGAGAAGAACTTTTATATGGTATATATGTAATAGTAGTACACACTTTTATTACGAGGTTATGATCTATATAGGCTTTATTTATGTTAGAGATCATTACTAGATAGAGGTACCTACCTATTTTATTCATAGCATAGTATAGGATCTAATCACTACATAGTATAAAACAAAGTCGCTCCCGCTGTCTGTCCCTATGTATGCTTAGATCTTTAAAACTACGCACCAGATTTTGATGCAGTTTTTTTTAATACATATCACTCCAAAAGGAAGGTTTTAGTATATAATTTGTTTCAACCCGTGCGAAGCCGGGGCGGATTGCTAGTAAAATATATATATAACATTTGAATGAGAATAGTATCTATTTTTACTATAAAGAACAACCCAATGTTACAGTAAATACAAGTATTATACTCGTAGGTAGGATACATATGTATATATAATATCAACACCAATAAAGTACCCCTGCACATGGGAAAATTCCACCATTCTATCTAAACATTACTCAGATAAGTCTATCGTCAAGCAAACATTGTATATTAGCCAGCGATGCCCTAAATATTGAAGCTCCCGTCTTAATCCTGCAGCGGTGGGACCAAGGCGCTTCTTAATCCATCACGTAACCGAGAGCCGTCGAGAAATCGTGTTACATCAACGAAAAATGTATTATAGGGTGGTAGAGGGAGACGATCGGACAAACTTTACTAATACCACCCTCTAACATAATCGCTGAGCCTTTTACGAGAGGAATTTATGGGGATGGTCCCGATTTCTTGCCGTATTTATGGTTGAACGTGTAACGTGCCGGCATGGCTCGGCAGTTAATTAGTAAAAGTAAAAACTGTTTGGGCTACAGACAAGTTTAATAGTGCTCTGGAATTTGTTGCATTTTATTTATTTACAGATGTTGCACGTAATTGGTGTATTTAGATATATTTGCTACAGATAATTATTAGGTTTTTGTGTTATTCTTGTGTTATGTTTTGATACTACTGATCCATATATTATTAAAAATACTACGTTTAGCTTATATGTACATACGTATAATTAATATTATTTCTTGAAAAAGAAATCAACGTCTTAAACAAGAACGGTCTAATACAAGATTGCATATGTATAAATGTTTAGCGTTAGTTTTAGTACTCAGTTATTTACCTATAATTAAAGTGGATTTTATATATTCAAATCGTGTTGAACTTTAGGTATAATATGCATCTAAAATAGTTGTTTGTGAATAGAGTCTTAGTATCTAAAGTAATTTGGAACTTTATTAACATGTCCGTACTACCCCTTCTATCACAAAGCTATCGATTGTGGTGTTACCTCAGTAATTCAGGGGCGCATTGAAGCCCCCATGCCCGTCAAAGTTGCGAAGTCTTACCAAGTCCGGCCCCAGGTGAGAATGTGCTAGACGCCAACTGGCTAGACGAGTCACGAGCTGCCCGCGAGCCAATAATGCTGCATACTAACGGTACGTATCGAACATACGGCCTAATAGAATGGAAAGTGCATTTTCCAACTTTATTATGGTTGGACAAAGTAATTTTGATTAAGTATATTTAAGCTAGTTAACAGATGTGTGTGTCATGAATCATCACACAAAATGAATATTACAAAATTCCGTGCTCATATAATTATATGGTGTATATTAGTATAATGAGTGTAACTAGGTACTGCCAATATAGTAAATATCTTCTTATCAATATTTTATATGATATATCACAATATATAATCTATATAAATCCGTTATAGCGTTTGTCAAACTTTGATTCTGTATTTCACTGACGTGTAAGTGAATTCGACAATGCAGGAATAGGTACTTGTACGTTATAAGTGGAGGACGCGAGTTGCGGCTTTGTTCTCGAAACTTCGCCCTGTATTGTGACGTATCTTATTGCATATGCGGCCACGTAAAGGTAACACTGACTTTGTTGTACGTCACATATTATATAGCGCCCTGCCAATTTGAACTAGCTATTTTCAATTTTGAACCAAAGTAACAATATCAGTCAAACTTTAACTAAAGATTGCAGCTTCGGGGTATATTCAATATTTCTTGCATATTGATGGTAAATCAGAATTTACACTAATTTACTTTTCAAGACTCGAAATATTGAATCAAATGATAATAATTGGCAGACATTCTAAAGCTATGCTTTATTAGTCTTAACTTTGAATAAATTCTGTTAAAAACACAAGAGACGGTTGAAAATTAATTATCATTCACAAAACTCGGGCTGGAGTCAGCCTACACGAAATCTTTACGCTTCAATTGAGCCAGTTTATGGTGAAATTAATTACTGGCTGGAGAGGTTCGACTATAATAGTTTCCCTGCGAAATTATTATTGTGAGGGGTCCGTGGCGGACGAAATTGTGTCCGAACAAGAAAATTAGTGAGCGTAAAGCGGGGTGTGAATTTGGAAATCAAAGAGCTCGTAGAACTTATCGGGAGTCTATTGTGATGGTCCATCATTTACATGGGACACCACCTATATACAATTTGCACAAATTAGAGAAACCGTTTCGAGTTTTGGGTGAAAATTAAAATTATGACTTGTGAATTACGGGAATTAAATTAATCTTCTACAATTGTCATAGAAGAAGACATAACTATAAACATATCTACCTAGATAACAACCTAGCAATCACAATCAAAAAAATTAAGATATCTACACGCTTGACACTTTTTTATATATCAACTTATTTCCAACATACACAACTATGAAATAAAATTATGTGAAAGTAAATAAAAAATATTATATGTATAATTTAACGATGAACTTCAAATTCATCGTGAAAAACTGTGAGCTAGGATATTTCTTGTTCCATCGCCGAAGTCAAACGCGTGCAGTCTCGAAGGGCTAGGCTGTATTGCAATATATGGCTGCCAAGGGAGAACAACAACACATACAGCTGAGATTCAACCAAACCCCAGATTTATGGCTCACCTATACGAATATTAATAAATTTCCAACATTCTTACAAATATTACGGTGAAGGAATATTAGAAAACATTACGAGTATAGTAGGCTTCATTGTTACAGTTTTTAGCCATTTCCAATAATAAAAAAGCTACTAGGTAAGTTTAAAATTGCATTTGATTTTATTTAAATTAGAAACAAATTATTATATTTGATATGCAATTTCTAAAATGACAGCTCAAGAATAAAATAACGAATTTAAATTTAACCAAAATTAAAGTATCATTAGGTTAATACAGGTGCATATAACAACCTCCTTATACAGTCAAACTGACGTCTCATAAACTATACAGGAAGCTCAGAAGCACGAAAGAATTAAGTATGAAATATGCGCACCTCGGGCCTACATTGATTTATGTGACGGCGATCTGCTTTTAAATATTGTTCGGTACATCTTAGACGTGGCCAAAGCCGAGGGAAAGTTTGGGGAGACTCCTGTTGCTTGTAATATAGTGATTTAGATGATATCTAGAGCTTGATTTGAAAATAAATGGAAACGGAAATGAAATTGTTACTTTTACCAATATGTTTTCACAAAACAATTCTACGTGCTCCATAATCTTTGAAAATAATTACACTTTTATACTGTACATATAACAACAAAAAATATAGGTTAGTGTATAAATAGTATATTTTGTATTCAGTAATCGGTATTGAAGTTAAATGCTCAAAACAGTTTACCAAAATTACAATAGTTTAAATTAAAAGATTTCATATTTGAAAACAATTTTTAAACGTATGGTGTTAATAAAAATTCAATGCGGTTGTTTTTGTCGTGAAAGCAGCAGACGTGGCGTGGCGGCGGCGTGACGAAGGTAGCCCACAAAACGCAGCCTCGCCACAGCTGGGGCCTTGTCGCCCTATAATTGTATTATAATTACATTAAATAATTTAATATCCTTCCAAGGATTTGATAAGTAGGTATTATCCATTTATCTTATTAGAATTTTTGATGTTCTATAATAGTAGTAGAAATAAGAATGAAGATTTTATTTTATGCGATTTAAACATATATTTTTTGAGAAAATGACAAAAGGTTACAATGCATAATAATAAAATCAAAAACATTTTCGATATTAAACAAAGAAAACAAACTCCTGTTTGGCTTTTTAAAAACAGATGATTTTAACCGTATTAATAAAGTGCCCATTCTTTGGCCGTACATTATTTACAGCATGGATATTTTTTATCACACACAGAATTACAATTCCCCAACTAGATGCAAAACCTTCAGTCGGACTGGACAGTGATACACGACCACTTCACTGTAACAGTTCTTGTTAAGACCGTGGCTGATAGCAAAGCCAATTAGTGGAAGCAAATTGCATATTAATATACTCTGATTTGTGTTTAAATGTTACTTTGATTAAGTTGATAATGAGGTAATAATGATATATTAGAAGATGGCATAGATGGTTAATCTAAAAACTCCAGTATCGTTATTTTACTAATTGTTTATTAAATTGTTTATATCTAATCGTGATAATAGATAGGATGTAGGTTATCATTAATAACTGGGAAGTAGTTTCTCAAATGAATCTTAAACCATTTCGTAGCGAACGTTAAACCTAGAAACTGATTTAAGCGAGCTCTCGGCGCATAAGTTAATTTCAGCGTTCACTGTCTTACTGCGGCTCACAATAATGGCTGCTCGTAAATCCCAGCAGACAAAACTGCCTCACCTGCACTCATTATATTTACGCCGCAATAATAAAACTTTCCAACTCTCTCTGAATATTGAATTCGTTGCGGCGAGAGGCGGTCGCCTTACTTATTGCCGTCAGTTATGCAATATGCTCGGTAGGTTTTAATAAAGGCTCGACCGACAGGGCATTTCGAAAACTTTTCGTTTCGCGAAGGCGTACGCTATTGCGCCGACAATGAGCCCGGCTAAGCCTCGTCGAGTTCAGTTGAAGCGTTTTCGTTTGGCTAATAGCTGTATGTAAAATTTTCGTGCTTTTATTCGCGCATGACTGCGTTTTCGATCTGGATGCTATCCGTGATAACTTCGCCGAGAATTTTGTTACTCTCATAGTTTTATCTCATTATTGTTACCTAAATAAAAATATCTCAATTTCATTTCAATTAATCAAATAAAAAAGAATAGGGTTGAATTTGCATGGATTATCTTAGAAAATAATAACCTCAGTTATAAAAAGCTCAGGCAGCCTCCATACATGTTGGAATGTTTGCAACATTCCAACACATATTCAACTAAAAGTCTATTGATTTAATTAACAAATCATGAAGTGAAAAGTTACTCGAACAAGGCAAGTCACGTTCCATCCTCGTCAGACAAATAGGATATCAGCCATTAGGTGAATGTTAGTGAACCCACGTAAATGCAGGAGGTAATGCAATCCTTTCCAGGCGTCTACATAATACGGCCGAGGAATAAAGTCTTGTTATACTTTAACGAGATGAATTTGGTAATGGTGCTGGATGTGAGATACTTTATTAGTAGCTACGTACTTTATTATTTGCTTCGAAATTTAAGTTGTTAAAATCTCTATACATATGTTAAATAAATAAATAAATAAATATTCTGGGACATTCCTCACACACGGCCATCTGACCCCAAACTAAGCAGAGCTTGTACTATGGAAGCCAGATAACTGATATACTACTTTTCTTTTGTAAATACATACATATATAGATAATTACACCCAGACACAGGACAAACAGACATGTTTATGCACACAAATTTCTGTCCTGAGTGGGAATCGAACCCACGACCTGCGGCGTGATAGATAGGGTATCTTACCAACCACGCCAACCGGCTCGTCGAAGTTAAAGTGTTAAGCTACTATTTGATTATTTCAACCTAATGTTAAGTTGTATTATTATGAAACCTCTAAAGTTTAAGCATTAAATTACTTATTAGTTCTATTACTAGGTATGTCTTAAGAAATAAGCAAATAATAGGTATATTAATAACATAAATGATCTCTGTTTTTAAGATAAATAAAAATGTCTTAATCGTAGTCTTAAACGTTATACACGAGATGCAATGACGCGAACACATTATCGGGTACACCTGCAGGCGGAAATTGCATTAGATGCAGCCTCCGTGCTGTACACTACACTCAAAGCTCTTCTAGTTATTCTTGCTTAAGCTATACAGACGAGCGGTTGAAGTTCCATTAATTTCTTACTATCATAAAAAATGTACCTATCCATTTGAAATTTCTTTATTACAATGAAAAAAAATACATTATTTTGAACATTCAACAATCCAATAGCATTAATTTCATGGCAAGTAATTTTATAGATAACCTAAAAAAACATATAGGATAATTCAAATTATCCTATTTGTAACTTAGATTTAGTCTCCGCATTACTAATCTTTATATTCGCAAGTGTGTACCGAATACCGACAAATTAGACATTTTACTCTATACTCAACAAATAAATACGTCCCAAACGCCCGTTAACACAACAACAAAGCGATAGCCTATTTGCTTACGGGCGTGTAAGCACACAGCCGCATAGGTGCATCGGATTCCATGACGAGGTACAGCCTTCAAAAGTTCCACGTTCGACGCCCGCGCCGGGGCCGCGGAAGCGACGTCGCTCCCAGGAAATTGAAGTCGCCTAGCTGTATTCAACGCACAACAATGCTTTGTGAAAGAACATCTAATTTATCTGAGAGTTGTTTTGAGCAACCTCTAGATTTAAATTGAATATCGATTTGGTGATGTTGGCTGCACTGTTACTGTAGTGCATTTGTTTTGATTTGCAATTCGAATTGGCTTATCTAAGGCTAGCCTCGGGTTCCTCGGTCAAGATAAAATATTTCGTACGTATTACTATTGCCTATATTCTTAGAGCATAAAGCCAACCCTATATTATAAAAATGTATTTATATTATTAATGGATAATTATGCCAATTTGTACAAAGAATGATATCTTTTTTATTATTTTTACTTTGTATAGGCTTGTGTTTGACCACAATCTTAAATGGTAGGTGATAATGTGGCCGAAGAAGGTAAACACACAAAGCCTAGAAGGATCTGGCTCTCAAGTGCAGCTGCCGGAACACACCAATAGGTGTTTGGCGACAGATTTTCAACCTGAGGGTGGTAGCCAGCCAGGCGGGGACTACAAAGTACCCTACCACCATGCTATGGTTTCCTCACGATGTTTTCCTTCACCGAAAGCTGAATTGATGTGACTATTACCATTTTCTTAGTCAATGTTTCAGATATGTAATCAAAGAGCGATATACGATATAATTATACTCATTAAAGTAATGTGTACATATAAGCTAACAGTATACGTGAGAATCGATGTCACAAACCGCAACGCTCAGGTGGAGCGGGCGTTCAGAAGCGAGCGCCCACCACGCACGCCACCCATTGTAAATATTAGTTCGCGAAACTCATCAATTCCGCGTTCAAACTTAATAAAATACTTGGCGCTTAATTGAAAATGAATACTGCCGGCGTCGATGCGATCGATAAAATATTCCGCAGCCTTAATCCGCGATAATGAAGCGCCCCCGCGAAGGGTTGCTTCGAGGGGGCCAGTAATAAATGTTGCGTTTCAAATTTAAAATCAAAGTGCGGAATAAATTTTGATTAAGCGATTAGCTAGGACTGGTGTGGTGTTTGTGTATCCTCAGTGCTCTATTAGTGATGCAACGGCAGTCGCCTACAGCATCAATGTGGGATTCAGATGATCCAGACAGTGATTGGATTTTGATTTATTGGAAAGCAATGTGAAGGAGATAACGTAGAGTCTATTAGCTTTGTTTTAACTTTGCGCGAACAACCAAAAAAAAATGGTGTGCTAAGAGCCTATTTAGTTTTAAATATTTTAATCCAAATTAGTATTTGTAGAAAAAAATATTCAACTTTAAAAAGTTGAAGACATTTTTCGAATAAAAAATCACACAGAATACTAAGAAGCAAATCCAACTTGAATATAACTAGACTTATAATATACGATCACAAACAAGCATTTCCTGAATCCGGTGCATCAGTTTCTAATGCATATGCGATGCCACATTTGGTAACCCAACGTTAATGCATGTTGAAATTCATTATAATTTTATTCATGCACTGCTACTCGAGAGTTTATTAACCTATCTCTAGCATAGAAAATCGTGACTCAAAGATCTACAATGTAATGTGAGCGTCTGATAGTAATGAATGAGGTTTTCTTGAGAATTTCTAATTAACTGCCTTTTAAATGGAAATTCAAAGTAACTGGGATACTTTGTAATCATGGATATAGGTTTGTGTATGACCACAGTATGATTTCAGTAGGTGATGATGTGGCCCTAGTAAAATGCAAGGTCACTTTTGTAGATAAAGTTTAATTGAGTGAAGGCAACGATAAATATGATATCTTAAGAAAAAGTTTACTTAATGATAGTGAGATAAAATTAATATAAAATATAGATACATTCCATAATATCGAGATCTAATATATCTAGATCCTATTTTACAATGTGAGTTAGTGTGAAGGAGAAAAGTATTCCTACTAATATTATAAATGTGAAAGTTTGTATGTTTGTGACTCTATCACGCATAAACACCTAGAACATCTGGTTTCCACAGTACAAGCTCTGCTTTGGTTTGGATTAGAAAGCTGTGTATGAAGAAATGTATTTGTCTACAAATGTAACTAAATGCATGTAGCCCCCTCGCATTAAAGTAAACCCCCGCGTCATAAGGTTAATTACGGGATGAGTGAATGTTGTGTGATTTACGACTACAGTAGACTACGTGAGTGAGTACTCGCCTCTGAAGAAAGCAACAAAACCTTAAGCTTGTTTGGTGTCACTTAATCAATTATTTCATAATTTCATTTTTTTTGTTTGTTTATATGAAGTTTTGGGACGCGATTCGTAAGCCAAAGGGTTATTAATGCCGTATGTTCTGTTCATCGAAAAAAATTACTACTTATTAATTATTATTTTAAGTTCTACTAGATGGCAAACAAACTTACGGCCCACCTGATGTTAAGCGGTTACCGTAGCGAAAATACAATATAATATTTTCCCTGCCAGGGGTATCACTCACGCGTTGCCAACCTTGAGACATGAAGTTGTTAAGTCACCTGTGCCTGTAATTTCACCGGCTCCCATACCCTCCTAACCGAAACACAGTAATACAAGTGCACTACTATTTCACGGCGGAATTAGATATGGTGGTAGTACTTCCCCGGGCGAAATCTGCACTAACCTAACCTTCTATATATTAAGAATATAATTATAATAATATGCGTGTCAAATATCTCTTATATGATGGCATAAATTCATGTTTGAGACACATGGTTAGAAATAATCATGGAACTTTCGTCAAGGTTATTGTCTCGATGAATGAAACCATATTAAAATTGTATGGCTAAAGTTTAGTATATATCATATGCCTCTCACTCTCCTTTCAAAGATGGCGACTACTAGTTTTCTTATAATATCCAATACCATGATAATATGTTCAATAATAAATATATTGCATTACTAAGTTGTAAGTCTTTCACTTAAACTATAGCCGCGCATCTGTTCTCTTGCAGATGATTTTTTGGTGCAAGTAGTAAAAAGTAAAGATAGTCGTTTCAAACCAAACGAAAAATCATATTAATCTTATTCAAATACGAGAGCAGTTTTCAGGTCTGACTGAATTGACTCACAATATAAACATCAAAATTTATTAGTGTATTCCCCTTATGATGATGCTCTTGTAAGTACTACAGGTGTTATTTTAAAACAAACTCGTAAAATAGTGCATGTTAGCATTAGCTTCAGGTAAAACGCGAGAAACGAATTCTGAAAGTAGTGAGCAAGTAGATGAAACGAATATACGGCTTAATAAAACGGCCAACTTTATTGTTCGCGACGACAACAACATAATTTTTCATCACAGAATTACATTCTTCAACATAATCACAAATTATATATATAACATTCAAGATGTTTCAACATGGGTATATTTTGTTTATTTTATTGATAATACAACATCCACAAGTCTAAATTTAAAGTAAACAAATTTATAAAACAGCTAACGACGGATTTACACTTAACTACAATAGTTTATGGACTTTTAATTCAGAAATAAGGTGATATTTGTGGTTCAAGCAAATTTTATTATTCGCAAATATAGTGATACACATTAACGTCCCGCGCATAAAAAAATCGGCCAAGTGCACATCGGACCACGCACAGCGTGAAGGGTTCCATGTACAAAATACTTAGTTATAATTTTTAAAGTTAATTTTATCGGCAGCAGTATTTAGTGCAAAAGTATGTATGTATTTCATAGTATTACTCAAAGATATTATGATAAACGACCACTAAAACTTTCACATTGAGATTTTTTTTTATTATATTTCTATATTATAGTAGGAAGTAGGATAAAAAATAATTTAAATGAAAATGAAAATCTTTTTTTTGTTGTTAAATGTTACTTTAACTGCCGTACTCAGAGACGTCAATTAGATTTTAATGTCTGATTAAAGTATGTCCATCTTTGTTTATTTAATAGCGATAAAAAGAGACAAACTTTATTGACGTCTCTGAGTGTGGCAGTAAGGCTCTAAAACTTCGCTTGGTTATGTACCTAAATAGGTGCATATTTGACTAAACGCTTTCCATCTTTCGTTTATAGCAACGCGTACAAGCTCGCTCTACCAGCTGACATTCTACCACACCAGTATGTATCTACTTGAAAGCACTACACCTTGTCTAATAAGTGCTCGCACTCAGGTTAATGAGTTTACTGCATCCTCAAGTCGGTGGGTAAGTTTTTAAAAGTGCCCTCGTTATAACGCCTCGCGAACCCTTAGTATTTGGCGTCAGCAATTAAAGTTACTTTTAAGTAGCTGGTAATTTTTCAGGCATTTGATTTTTGAAATTGCAAGTGAAACTTTTTACTGCTTTTGATTGGTTGAATCGTAGAAGTAATCAGAAGTCTTGTTGAAAATTAATATAGAAACGTAGCGTTTATATATTATAAAACTTCGATACAATTTTACAATTTAATCTATACTAATATTATAAAGCTGAAGAGTTTGTTTGTTTGTTTGAACGCGCTAATCTGAGGAACTGCTGGTTCGATTTGGGACATTCTTTCAGTGTTGGAAAACCCATTTATCGAGAAAGGCTATAGGCTACTTTATATCTCGGACACAAGATTCCTCGGGAACGCGAGTTTAACCACGCGGAAAAGCTTGTTAATTATATTAACACCGGAATAATAACATATTTGTGAAAAAAAATGCTGAACAGTTATTAATATAACAGTTCCTCCAACACTCGTTTATTGGAATTTAAAGTATTGAATATATAAATACATTCTAAATTCAGACTCAAAATAAAATGTATTTTAAAGAACTAACAAGTTGCATTCTAGTAGTTGCAAAACAAAACAAAACATTTTTCATTCAACCCACTTCTTAATTCAGTAGCGCCGGGGTGCTGTAACAACGTTAACCGGTCCATTTCTCAATTTTCCCCGGTACATTCGACCCCTTTATTCTTAGATGGACGTACAATAGATATACCTACTGGTAACCCTTCGACAGCCCGAGGCTCTCAAGCTAAGAGCCAGGAACCGAGCGCACGGTGCAGTCCAATTTTATTGCTTCTCTAAGAATTTTGCGGGTTATTTAACATTCACTTTTTATAGTGATTTTCAGATGTTTGTGAGAGGAAAGCAAGTTTTCATGAATTAGATTTATAATTTCATTATTCTATCATTATCTCAGACATCTATAACTATTTTTTTGCGTTTAAAATAAGTCTACAAAAACACGAACAAATATTATTTGATAGTTCTCAAATATTGTGCAACTTTTATATTTAATTTAATTAAAATGTGACTGGAGTTGAATCAGTAACAGCTTTGATATTGTCACCATCCATCTCTTTCTTACAACTCCTGACGCTGTCTACCATTGTGGTCGCATCCGCTTCCTCGCGGCATTATATTAAATTTTATTATCGCCCTGGACTAAGTAATGGGAATATCATGTAAGGAGCGGCCGTCCGGAGCCCCTGGGCGTCGAAGGGGGGCAAGGGGGAGGGGTGGCAGTGATTAAAATTTCGACTACCGTTGATGACACAACTGTACTGCAGAGTGGAAGGATTAATGCCGGCTTTACGAGTGGATTACATTACTTTGTAGTGTCGCTGTTAGTGTTGTGATTTCATTTTGTTATGTCACGTTTATTTTATTGTGGGAAAAAAGTTACTTCAGCGGTCGGAGGGTTCGTTTATTAGCGTTCACGTTGCCGTTTTACAACGGAATTGTGAATAATTTCGGTGTGCAAGAGGAAATTCGTGACATAGTTAACTGCACGACATTTTATTATATTTCAGGACCTTGTAAATATATGTTTTGGTATAATAATATAAATATTTCCGTAAGCCTTAAAGTTCAATGGACTTTTTGTCTGAATGATTTGTAACAAAGTGATTATTGTGTTATGATAAACTATTGTCATCTTTGTCATTTATTGGTCATTTATTAATAGCAGGTGAATGTATTCAGTGATTAATGTAGATCAGCTTTGTAAAAACAAGATTATATTTTAATAATAATATACTAAACGCCTTGTTTTATCGGCTCCCGAATGTCCCATTCATCCCTAAACAAAAAAAAACATACATATAAAAAAATATAATTCCAGGAATCGCAAGTCAAGTTATTAAATTACCACATACTAAATTGTTTTGCATTAATTAAATCGATCAACAAACACTTAGCTTTAGCCTCTTTTGATTATCCATTAGTCACAAAATGATTCGCAAAATCAGTATGTACATAAAATAATAACAACATAAAATGTCCTTTACATTCACAAAAACATCGCATTTAATGAATCGGAGTAAATACCATTATTTGGAGCAAAAATCTATTCCATATTTCGAAATACGACTTAAAAGACGGAGAACTTTCGTCTATAAAAACGACTAAGAGCCTCTAAAGTAGAGACAAAGCTGCAAACAAACGTATTAGACGTTCAGACGGACGGACCAACTTTGGTCATAAGCTATAAACACTGTACTATTGTTTATCAATTGCCTACAACGATGCTTGAACAAAATGTTTATAGGGGCTGTAATTGCTTTTTTATGTATTGAGATTTGTATATGGTAAATACCTTGATGACAAATGCCATTTTGAACCTTATGTAACAAAACGTTCTAGAATAAAAAAATAAAACAAGTTTATAACACCTCAAATTTTAATTTTCTTTAATCACTCTCTTAGAAAGATTCGGATGGCAGTCTTTAATTATTTCCCAATAAATCGTGAACGCACCAGTTGCCGCGTTGATCTTTCGAGTGTGAAGGTTTATTTAAGAGCGGCAATATTTTTTCCGACCCCCAACTTGGAGATCACTTCGTTATATTTATTAAAACATCGCCCGAGATTACAAAGAACACGATATTTTTTACACTGGAAGATGTGAAAACCAATTAAGGAGATAAAAAGGGAATCCAGCGAGGTGCCTGCATTAATTTCTTTTTTGCGGGGATTATTTTAAAATTGCATTATATTCTTGTTAAGACGCCGGGCGCCGCTCCCGGTTAATGATAGCACTACCCCTTCCTTTTTAATTGCCTCAGGCTATTGCGAAATGAGTAATCTGAAGGTGCTCGGCCGGTACTCTAGATAAGAGTTTTGAGACTCACGAAAAAGGGAGTCGTTGAAAAAGGTTCCATGTGGGAAACTTTATATTTTCAAAAGCGTTATTTATTCTCATTTAAAAGGATATACTATATTTTGAAGTGAGTTAATAGATGAATTTATTTGTAAATGTGGAAATAATAAAACAATCTATATCTATTAGGTATGCGTTGGTATCAATACCTATGTACGCGTATAATTCTGACACGGATCGCTCAATTCGGAGGCGAAGTTCTAAAGTGTTCGCTAGAAGTGGTCACGATTATAACACAACCTCCTGACAATGCACACAAATATTCTAAAATGAACTTTACAACCTGAGCAATAACATACAAATTACACGTAAACATAAGTTTGTCGTAACTGGTCGCGATTACAAAACTGCCAAGTTACCATAGTACTTTACGTAGACTCTATTCCGTAACAGACAAGGTTGAAAACAGAGCTTAGGGTTGCTAAATTTAAGTTTATTAGTCATCGATGGTGGTGCGATAGGCCGGTGCCAGGCGCGGGCGGCGCGCACGCATGTACTGTCAACACTACCCTAATGAACGGCAGTTATACAACGCACGTGATACTAAATGTCGCTACGCTTCCTGCTGTAATTTTATTGTAATTTGTGCGTATTTATCATGTGAAGAGAATTATGGCTCTATTAATGTCACTATGGAAACGAAAATTACTTGAAACGTAATGATAAAAAATGCTCATAATACCATCAATAATATCGAGAATTTATTTCTGTAGTACACGAATGGAAATCAAAAATATTATTCTTCAAAAACATTGTAGGAATTTTATCACAACTACCTAATAAGTTGTTTCATCCTTTTATGAAACATAACTTTTATAAAACCAAAACACTACAAAAATATTTTATTCATCTTTTTAACATTATTTTCTATTCAGTTCTAAATCGTATGATCTTTGTCGCTAATATGTCAAAATGTGATTTTTTAATGAGTTAAAAGTACTGTTTTGGACTCGTCAGTTCTATTTTCTAAACATTGTATCTAAATTTTCTTGAGTAACATTGTTTTTCTTTAAAAACTCCACTAATTTTCTCGTTACCTTCCCTAACCGATAGACATCACGAGAACTAAAAATTAAGGTTTCCCTACAAAGCAGGTACATGCAAGCAAGGAATGCTAATTACAGTTCATATTTATGCGACTGCACCCGCGGTCGCGTTTCGTGACGCCACTGTCGTAGCAACAAAATAAATCCTGAAATCCGGTCGCGTTATTGCAGTGGTATTAGATACTAATAGTGAAGTAGATTTAGGAGTAGTAGTAGTAATATTATTATAACCTTTCTACCACCGCACTGTTTGCCGGTGATGTGGAACTCATCCTCATATCCTCGAGCCAACTCTATTGTCCACACAGCGTTTTAGTCGGACGTTCCTACTATGACCAGATTTTGAAATCAGCATCCCATTACGGTTTTCCCTCTGCACTACTAACTATATGGAATTCTTCAAAAGTGACGTAAAACAAGCTCTTCAAAGTCGATATAATATCGGCGATTCCCGGGAATTGCAAATGTCCGTAGATTGCAGTGACCACTTACTATCAGGTCTACCTGACCATTTGTCAATCCATTGACACAAAAACCTTCTTAAGTGATTTCATTAAATGTTTAATTTTAATTTATTTCCATGTATTATTATTTAGGAGCATATTTCCTTCCATTTGCGGAGCATGCACAAAAGTGTGAATAAATGTTTGATCTAACAAGCAAAAATTAAATATTCTAGATTAAATTAGATATCTAAGAGTATTCAATACCGAAACATTGACGACAGTATTCCAGTAATATGCACCATCGGGTTTGTTGTTCAGAGCGCACGTGACAATGGCGCAGTGCCACGGATTTCATACTTGATATACTGCGATTAACTTTATGGGCGACTATTACATTTTACACTTCAAAATAAAGCTATTACAAAACATCATATACAATTGACGTATTGGTTTGATACTTAGATATTCATTAATTAGTATTATCCTCAGTTTAATTGCTTATTAAAAATACTATAACTAAGACATGAATAGCTTCAGATAATGTTTTAGTTGTAGGTAATAATAAGGAAGCAAAACAATACAGAGAAAAATAGAAGACATGTAGATATGTGTAGGAAAGAAGGGTAGGAGACTTAGAAGGAGTATTAGTAAAAATGTGGTAATACCCACTAAAACAGACTGAAACGCTGCGTGGTAATATGCACATACTCGAACAATATATTCCATTATATAAAGTGTCTGTAACTGCGGTAATTTTATAATCAAAGCACTCAAAACCAACATAAAGCTTTCAGTACTGGCATGGCAAAATCCTTAAAATAACAAAATAGAATTACGCCACGACGAACGGGACGCAAGGAGGCGTGCTGGCAAGCGGATGCGGTGTGCGTTTGGCCGGACGCTGCCCGATCGCCACATCCGCAAAGAGCTCGCAGAATAAATAATAGCGTTATTATATGACAGGACATACTGTCTTTTAGCACCGTATCACTTGTGAATTGTGATAAAAAATATATTGTGCAAAACCAACTTTGATTTTGACTAATCACATTTGTTATTTGGTTTTATTTATAGCTATGCATTTTACAGATAAGTTAGCGTTTAAAACTTGTTAGTTGATGACAATAAGTGTAAATAATTAAGTTAATTTACAACATTCATTAAATCACTTTTCGGATATTAAGCGTGAAAAAGACATTGTTTGATATCTACTGGACAAGTCAAAATAATGCACTTAGCAGTGCCTAAGCTACTCATAGATCCCGAATCACGCCGAGCCACCCCGAGCCGTCCCGAGCCGTCCCGATTTGCACCAGGCACGACCAGCCCTCAGCACATTAATTGATTCGGCAGATAAAGCCGGAATGTCACTAGCTGCTGATGCCACGGTGAACGTGACTCGTGTAATTCTGCAAATTTTCATTATTTAACGCTTCACCGGGTTTTATAATGTGATCTGAAGAAACGCAACGTAAGCTTATGTTTGGTATTTGCAAAGGAAGGTGGAAATACTGCTGGGGCATTCCTTAACACAGTGAGCTATGTATATAAAAGAATATATTGTTGTATTAATATATTGTTTGATAGTAGAATAATAATAATATTACTGCATACTGTAAATAATAATAATAATTTTAATTCAATCAATTAAAATGCACCATATAAATCACAAGAGGTAATTCTTTCTAGAGGCTTTGGAAATCCATAACAAAGTTAATATTCCCGCCCTCTAGAACAATCAATGTAATGAGAGAGCATAAAACAATGCCCCTTGATAATTTACGACTAGAGGCTGGGGACGACCAGACCTCTTGCAGTTTTACACCGAGTGCTAACGTACATTCTATAATGCTCGATTTTAAAACAAAAATATACTATGGAAAAATACTATTTCCCTTGATTGTGAAATATGGAGGCAAATTTTATCAGCTTAGCAAATAAAATAAAACATCAACGTATTTTTATTTCTTTAAATGAATTGTAATGAAAAGTTAAAAGTAATTCTAAATTAGTTGATGTAAATAATTATATATATGTTACTTGCAATGCAATAAAATCAAAGCGGATAAAAATGAATTTTCTATTTTCAAATACAGCAAAAGAAGTAATAAATTAAAATTTGAATGGGCACCATGTAATTCGACAATAAAACGCAGCTGAGCCGCCCGCGCCCCAATCAGATGGCGATCTTGATAAACGACCACCGTGAGACTGCATTCTTACCTACCTACCGTCTTAAATAAACCTGAAAATGAAGCATGTAGTCAGAAAAAGGTTTACCTTTATTTATTACTAGCTGTTACCCGCGGTTTCACCTGCATTCCTGGGATAAAAAACCTTCCTCAAGAATTTGACTATATACATATATATGGATAAAATAATCTTTCAACACTGACTAGTAGTTACAGAGATTAGCGCCTTTAAACAAACAAACAACAAAACTATAGATAAATAGTTGAAAATACCATAGAGTCATAGAAGACTATCTATGAATGTAAATAATCGTCAATTTCATAGCCTATAACAAGTTGAAAAATTGTATCAAACATTATTAAGCTTTTACCAAATTAAAATTTTATTTAACCGTTTTCTAGTCTATGGTAGTTTTCACTTTTCCTCAGTCAATAATGAAATTCACCGTCATGCAAGATTCAATTCACAGAGTCATCTGAAATATGCGATAATTTAAATGCACTGTTTATTGTGCTTTAAGTGCAAATTGTTTTGGAGTTATTGTAATGTAAAATATTATTATGTGAGATTTAAAATAAATATATATTCGTTTTGAACAATCATTACCTACAGACCAAACTTTTCGTAGTGTTTATATCGTATGAACTAAACATTGTAAAATAAATTTAGTTATGTAACTTAATTTTTTATTCAATAAAGTAAGTGAAAACTGTGTTGATAAAGATACGGATTGAAATGAAATATATTATGTACTTTAGATATTTTTTTCCTTTAGTATAACTATTATAATCCCTTACTATTATAAAGTCTTTATTTCACGCAGCAAGACATAGGCTACTTTTTATCCCGGGCACCGAGGGATGAAAGCTAGAGCATTATAAAGATTACCTTTTCACATTCGTAAAAAGATATTTCACACTAAAGACACTGGAAAAACCAATTATCTCGACTCTTTTATTTATGTAGCTGAAGCTAATTTAGCGGACGATGAGGCAGCCTAGGACCGTGTCGCAACCTACAAAATGACGACAGCACATAAAAAATACACGGCAATGACAGAATAGAAATAATTACTTCGTATCCCGGGCAAGGCTGCCGTATCGTTCTACTGAAAACCAACAGAAAAACATGAACCCGTCCTTCTCAGATATATAAAAGTACACCCGGAATAGAAAGAGATGGTTAACGTTGGCTAAATAAAACATAACGGCTGAGAACACGAGCCATATTGCCTCGCTGGAAAAGTTTTAAAAAGTTTTCTTTGCGGACCCATTACAAGTACGTAGTCTTTGTGTGTGTGTGTGTATGTTCGCTCGATGCGAGTGGTCGATGGTTCTGTATTATGTCAGGAGACTAGCAAATGAAAAATAAAACTTTATACGAACACTATATTACAGAAATAATAATAACGCTGAAAATAAAATTAAATAAATTATCAAAATGCCCGGGCTTAGTTATCATCGGATCCGAAGTCTATTCAATCTTTAGTAAAGTAATCTAGCAATTAAAAGAAGATTCCTATAATATTTTATATATTTCATTAAAAACAGCAAAATGCCTTATAAAAAAAAAACTCTAATGATCCTTCTTATACTTAGAGAAAACAGTTAGTACCTATTTGAAACTTGTTTTAGTAATTTTTCAATAATGTTTATTTATTTGGCTGCTGAGTATGCAGCCGACATACATTATAGAACAGTAACTCCACATTTTAATCCATTGAAAACGTGCGACTTCTCCAGCTTTTACATTTGTATGAGTAAACCAGCCACTCACATAGAAGCGACCGCGTACACAACGAAAGTAGGTTTATTTCCATGAAAAAGTTTTGAAAATCGATGGCTTTAGCTCCTACGCTGGAAAACTTTTGCGTCATATAACCATAAATACGCGTTGTACGCGGCCCGTGTTTTGCTCGCTGCTACGCCAGTAGACACAGAACAACTGGAATTTTCTTAAAACATTTCGTAATCTTCATGCTTGTTATGAACGATTTTATTACAAAAAATATCAAAGCCATGGATTTCACTTACCTATACTATTTGAAAAATATAATATAAGAAATTTGGTCTTTGGCAATTCGTTCCAGTAAAGTAGAGTAAAGTAAAGATTGCGAAATGATATTTTATTGGTAGGTAGTGACGTCTTTCATAAATTAATTTGCTATAAAGTGTGTTGCAAAATCAGGACGAACATAAAATTTGAATAAGTGGCTGTTTGTACCAGAAGACCTGCACGGTTGAGCAGTTGATTATTTTAGTTAGCATGTCTAGTAGTCATACTATATTATAATACATTGTAATACGTTATTTGAACTCAAAACAGGTTTTCTTATCAGAAGGCTGTCAAGCAAGCAGGCTTAGCAGGCGGACCACTTTATGGAAAGGGCCCGTCCATTAATCAAGTGAGGCTCAAAAGGGGGGGAGGGGCTTCGGCAAAAATCACGAAAAATCACAAGGGGGGAGGGGGGTGTAGTAAGATATCACGTATTTTTTCGTCAAACGCGCGATTTCTAAACCGAAAAGTGGCGTGTAGTGTGACCTTGACTCGCCGTTGCCAGGCAACGAACGAAGTCCCCGCGCGCTTCTTCCCGCGATTTTTTAGAATAAAATTAGATAAAATTTTAAGATTCTTTGTAGGTACAAAAAAATACACGTGATTATGGGTGGGGGTGGAGGGGTTAGTCTTAAACCTCACCAAGTATCACCAAGGGGGAGGGGAGGGGTTTAAAAATGCTAAAAAAACATCACGTGATTAATGGACGGCCCCAAAGTGGTTACTGTCGCCTATATACATTAGTAAAAGGGATTTTCTATTGCAGTTTCCGATCTTTACGTAGCATAGAAGACAACTGACTCTCAAGTCTCAAGTCTGGGTATAAGTATAACTATTATTTGCTACAATATTTGACGTGATTTTTTTTAAGCATCTATTTTCAGATCTTGAGTAATAGTTGTGTATTTATTTTCTCTATTATCTATATAACAAAGACTTTATGATGCATCGCTTTGCGGCATGCGCCATCTTGAAAATATCACTTTGATATATTATTGTTTATAAATAATGACTCCGAGACCCTCCCAATTTAATTGTGGCGTATCCTCGAGAATGGCTTATTAAGCGGCCGGTTAATATTTCCTTATTGGGGTGTAATTAATTTTGTTAGTCAGGTGCGACGCCAGAGGCGGTTATATCGGCCCGTCTAAATGGCTATTATCTACCGCATTATTTTGTCGTGGCCAATTTGTTTGAAGCCTTTGACGGCCAAGATGAAGATTCAGTTAATTAAGTCGCCTCGATTCGACATCGGGATGAGACGCGAATCATTTCAAAATTCATTGAGATTTTATTTATTTTGCATCAAGGGAGCGATTTAATGGGTTCTGCCGAATTAGATTATTAGATTTGAATTTGTGAAATTTTCTTCATTTTATAATATAGAATTACAACAATATTTTTCTTTACTCACAACTTCAGAAGGTTTTGAAATACTGGTAAATAAGAAGAAAATATAATGTAGTCATTCCCACGTAGCTGTTATGTTTGCAACTTCATTAATATTCCTAGTTGTTCAAAAGTCGAGTCGCATACAGCATAACACCAATTATCAACTATGAACTAGAGTATCCGAACAGAACGGTCCAAACAGAAGTTGTGGGCAAGGTCAAATTAGCGCCATGACCTTCCGACTGCAGCCCTCTGCCCGCTGGTCCAAGTAGTTTCGAACAACTGCCATAACTCCGTAGGTACTCTGAAACTGGGTGACGGTCTAAACGGCTCGGCCGTTGACTCCGAGGAAAAAGTTCCCTTTAAATATCCACAACTTTAGTTTAGCAACTCAAATTTAGTTTGGTAACAAACAGAGTAACAACAAGTCGCAACAAATCCCGTTGGAAAGTTGCGCGCGAGTCGTTTTCAAGTTCAGCGGCATCGCGTGTGTTCCACATCTCGGTACATCTACTACTATCGTAAGTGAGAGTAAATATTGTGTTTATGAATTACTTTTTTTTTAATGAGTTTCGTTCGTTTTTCGATTGGATGTTTGTAATCTATTTTATACTTTTTAATATTTCTACATATTTTTTAATAGATAATTTATATATTTGCCAAGCATAAAGCTTAATATGAATAAAAACACATCACGAAAAAAAACCTAACTACTTGTACTAACTTATCTACGCAGCAACCTACTTCTATCCTTCATTGCTACGAGCTACGGAGCTACGGGCTACGTTGTAGGCGGTGCCAAAAGCTAGCCGCTACTTTGCTACTACGGGGTGCGGGGCATATCGTATCGATTGCCCCCAATGTGTTCATAGCATGACCTTACTTCTTTTATGACCTATTATTTACCCATTATTTGCAGTTTAATTGCCAGCTTTAAAATAAAATACTTTTTAACATAAATCTAGCTTCAAAAACAATTTTTATTTCTTCAAATATTGTAATGCACTAAAGATATGTTCAAAATTAAATTAAGTTAAAATAAAAATTATTATTTTAAAAGTATTAATCTTAAATCTGTAACGTAAAAACCATCATCGCAATTACGTAAATTGTGCTTCTCAAAGGAAACCGACGTAGCGGCCTTGCGTCTAATCCAAAGTCCTGAGTAGGACTGTCACGTCAGCTCTGCGGCTGGTGTGGCGCGCATGCGTCCACCCTCCTCCCACCTCCCCCTACCCGCAACACGGAAAACTTTTCCCCGACATAGCTATAAGTACACGCGCTCGCCCGTCGGCAACACTTTTTGCCCCCTCCAGTGGGTTGGGGAGGCAAAAGTTTTGCCAGCCCGGCTCGGTACTCCGTACACATCGCTCTTCTACTTTTTCCTGTATATTGAAATGGAGGTGCGGAGAAAAGAGTAGAATTTAGAAGCTGTCGTACAAATTTTAATGAGGAGTGAGAAGGTGAATGCCGTTTCGTGTAACGAGCTCCGCGGCCTTTGTATGGACATTTTAATATTTCAATACATGCGCCGAACTTGGTACTCGTAATTCAATTTGCCGAGATGCGTATTTAGATAATGAGTAATGTGAAACATGTTCATCAATAATACTTACTCAGTAGACCTTCTGTTTGACACTAATTTCGATTATCTTTTCAATGTTGAGTCAAAAATTCAGTCTGAATTAAATTAAGTCGACTTTTGAAGTTGATAACTTATCTGAGTAAATCTTTCATATAAATGAATATAGTAGGATATTGTCTATGCATTATAGATGGCGGTTGGTCAACGCTGGTCAACACCTAGTTAGTGATAATCACAATTAGGCGAACCGCCACTTCATCACGGCTCCACTATTCGATAACAAGGAGCTCTTGGTGAATGATTAATAACGGGAATCGTGGTTTGTTTGCATTTGGACCGTCCGCTGGGAGAGTAACAAACTTATGAATAATATGCCGCATAAGTTGAACGTGACTTAAGGATCGATTTTCTTGAAAGCCTTCATCACACGGTTTACCCTATCTTCTTCCATCTGGGTGCTGTTTAATTGCATGGGTTATTCAAACATTTCGCTGGAGGCCGTCAGCCGTGGCATATTTGAGGTCTGTTAAGGGTACATTCATCACGCTGCGGATAGTTACTGCAATGTCTGACCCTACGTTATCTTGCACGAGCAGCGACACAACCGGTCCGCTTGGTGAGTGATGACTGTCCTTAATTAAATTTTATGAAGTTCTAAATTAGTGTACTAACTATTTAAAAAGCCTTTGACTAATTGAGTGACAGTCCTGATTCACGTTACGTTTAGTTTACGTCTAAACCAACTTTATAATTCTAATGTAGTTGTGTATTCTGTCCACCTGAAAACCGCCGACTAACTCCGACGTTGGCGGCATCCAAAATTCAGGGTATAAAGACAAGCGGCACGTCCACATGTCGGACAAATGTAGTCAGTTTCTGATGTGTGTAAATCAAAGACTAGAATTTGGTTTCAGTTCCAGAATTAGACCGGGATATTACTCTGGCCGGCGGCCTTAAATAAACAACCACTGTAAACTCGAGTTTGTTCTGTTTTGTGTACGAAATTTTAATGGAACTGCCATAGACACAGAGTGTAATTATTATAATACAAATGAGCTACACCAATTTTGACATATTTATACTAATCAAAGTATATCAATGGGTGAATTTCAACAAATGGTGATTTTTTTATCATATCGTTCACCTTTTTCATTTATCTCTTTTTGTATATTTTTTAGGTTTTATATATTTTTTAGGATATTAAATATCCCCAAATTTATTATCATCAATGTATCATTTAAGACTAAGGAGAAAATTAAGTTTGAATTTTGTTTGCCACCGATATGATAAACCGACCACCGATATTTTTTTCTGTACACTGATTTGAAAAGGCTGACCACCGACATGATAAGTTTATCCATCGAAATGATATGCTTATCCACCGATATGTTAATCGAAAGAAGCAAACGAAATGACACAGGATCCACCGATATGACAAAAACTCACCGACATGATAAAATAATCCACCGATATGATAAAGCAATCCACCGATATGATAAAGCAATCCACCGATTTGATAAAACTGTGCGCAGTATCATGAATTAAAACACCGATATGAGAAATAACTCACCGATTGGTGATATCGGTGAAAATTATCACATCGGTGGGCATAAAGACCACCGATTTCACCGATATGAGAACACCGATATGAGAACACCGACGTGATAAATAACACACTTTTTTGAAAATTAAAAAATGCATAATATCTAGGTTAAATTCAATAACAGTCAATGAAGCTAATTCACTTACTACCTCTGTAAGAACCAAACAACCATAATATAACTACTCATTACACTAGAAAAATGCAACCACCGATATTATAAAATAATTGTCCGGGAGCAACTGAAATGACGTACTCACGCTATTGGCGGGAATATGCAGTGATTTGACACCCATCCATCCTGACTGCGCACTAGCACGCTACTTAACATTAAATAAAATTGAGGAGGGGACGCTGTCGGACTCGTCTATGTAAAGTAAAGTCTAAATTACTGATATGAGAACATTTTGCAGGACAAGTACGTATGTGCCTCTCAGCAAAAATAATCGTTAGTTATATAATAAAATATGCTATTTATTAATAATAAAACTAATATTCTATAAAATAAAATAGATTATAAACTTAATTTACTTACATTTATTAGATTATAAGCTTTTTAGTTTGTAAAAAAGTAGGGGGACAGCACCGATATGAAAAAAAAATGGATTTTATGTATTTATTTCTACTTTTAAATATGGTCCTAGTCAAATGATTTTTTTTGCCACAACCCAATAACTACCTATTGAATACTAAAAAAATCAATTCAATACAATATTCTTTTTTTCAAATACGAATTTCACGAAGACAAAAAAAAAGTCGTTTGGGAAATTCACCCCGATATAAGTTCAGAACATAAATAGTAAAACATGTCTATATTACCAAAGTACATAAAAGGAACTCTGAATAGTAAAAATTAAACTATAAATGGATGAAAATATTTTTATAGACGTATAAATTTGCTGATTAATATTTTTACATTACCATGCCAATCCCTAAATTTACTGTCTACCTCACATGAACACCATTTAAAAAGTTACAATAGTTGAAATTCGGAAATAGAATACGAACTTTGCTTTCAACGAGTCCAACTCAAAACCATTTGTTATATAGATAGAATGGAATGTTTCAATAAAATTATTCCAGTCGAAATAATTTCAATTAAATTCTCCACCAATTAAAATTCATCGTAGTTTCAACTTCTGTCAGGATGTCAATATTTAATGAATTGAAAATATTGAAAACAGTTTTATTTATCATGAGTCTAGACAACCATATCGATAGTTTGAAACTATTTTGTTTGAATTTTTAATGATGTTCTGAAATTTTGTTTATTTATGGAACATTTGGTAAAAAAAATATGAATGTACAGAAAATCCTACGGTTTTAACCACAGAGTTTAAAAAATAATCTTTATGGGTGAATAAGTCATCAAAATGTCTCTACATCCGACTCAATGTGAGCGCAAAATAAAAGAATGTCTTGACATTTAGCTCAAGACGTGGCCATAACTTACTTGCTGCCCGTAGCCACTCGCACAGATTTATTGGAGCAATTGACAAAGTGGCAAATGGCCCATTAGAAATTAGGAGTTCCACGACAAAAGCGCACCACGGAAAAATGTACAGCAATATTTTCCAAGTGTAAGCAAAATTGTAAGCAATAAATAATACCCGACCGTTTCTTTCGCGGTTCGAATAAAGTTAATTTGATAAAAAGAAAACGTTTCTTTACAAGCGAAGGTAAATAAAAAAGTGTTTCATGTGCAAAAAGTTTTGTACTCACAAAAATGTTCATATTTTGTTTCGGGGTTTTGTATCGAAAATAAATATATAATCATTTTGCATGTATATGAATATTGTTATTTGTGTTTTTATTAGAATCTATATACTTAGTTACAATTTTAGAAAAAAACATTAGTTGATGTAGTTTCAATAAAATAAATAATTGCCTCATGAAAAATAAACAGAGCTCGATTATCGAATACAATAATCGTAATAATCGAATCGTAACAGAACGAAACGGGGGAAACTAATTCTATGAATGTTTTCAGTCGATATCTTACGACATGTTTATTGTCATTGAGTAATAAAAATGCGTCTAATGACTCGGGAAACTCAGTGGATCCGCGCCGGAATTGTCTCACTATTTCATATATGGGTCAATAAAATTTTATGTACAGTTAAACTTTGTTAAACGCTTTGTATTATACGAGGAAATTAGGCTGTTCTCAGATAGTTCTCCATTTTTACCTTTATTTACTTTCTGTTAGTGATATTACCAGGTGAAATTGGTAGACTAATAAAATTCTTCTCTAACTTAATTTCAGGAAATATTATTTTGTTATATTAATTAAATATTAAAATAAAATACAGTATAATAAAAGCTCAGCCAATCGTCAATCTTCGGAATAAAAAGATTATGTAGTAAGTGAGGAAACAAGTAAACAGATAATAATAAGACGCTCCATAACGTCCCCGTAGCGGTCCCTTCAGGCTACATTGTATTCATAGGGATGCAGTTAATGCTTTATTTTTCCTACAGAGTATTTTTAGGGTTCCGTACCCAAAGGGTAAAAACGGGACCCTATTACTAAGACTTCGCTGTTTGTCCGTCCATATGTCTGTCACTAGGCTGTATCTTAAGAACCGCGATAGCTAGATAGTTGAAATTTTCACAAATTATGTATTTCTGTTGCCGCTATAACAACAAATACTAAAAACAAAATAAAATAAATATTTAAGGGGGGCTCCCATACAACAAACGCGATTTTTTTGCCGTTTTTATAGATAATGGTACGGAACCTTTCGTGCGAGAGTCCGACTCGCACTTGTTTTTAATTTTATCGAGTTTTTTTGTGGTTAGTTTTAAGTTTTGAGCATTTTTTCCGATTTTACTATGTTATTAAATACAAAGAATAGAAATGGAAGTCAAATTATATTGTATATTGATTGTTTTATTTAAAAAAAATGGTATAGACAATAAATAATCGAAAATAATAATTTAATCTTTTACGAAGAAAAGAAAGAACGTTATGAGCATTTTTTTAACATTCATTCATACATATTGGTGAGTAGTAAGTGCAGTAGTGGTACACAATTAATTCGTTCATTTTCCCATTTTACCCGCAACTACTTCACAATCAAGACCTCTACACGATTTCCCCTTTAAACCTTCTTTTTTGTCTCAGTACTATCCGCGTCCCGTGGGTGCAATGCGTCGGTGTCCCGTTGTCCTGACTTTACTCCCCCCCTTCCTCCCTATCCCACTTTTTACTTCCCGCCTCGTTCGTGCGTGTCGATAAAAAATAATTGCTTCCGTCACCCTGAATTACAATACAAATAGCTATATTTTCTTCAAATTTATGGGGAATTTGTTTCGAGTGTCTACATTCATTGTTTAGGTTGAGATTCCGAAATATAAATCAAAAAGTTTATCTCATGATGCTAATTTTATTTACTAAGAATATGAAAGTAAAATAAGCATATCATCTTGAAAGAATTATAGTTTTGTATCTTAATTTTTGTTTGCGAAATTTGGATTATTGGAAATGCAGGTCAAAGACTAACATTACGTTTATCTAGCAACACAGTGTATATACATGTAAGTAATAATTGAATTGATAAAAGATAAGCTCGTGGTATTCAATGTAGTTACTAAATGCGCCTGTGTTGCTAATGGAGTAATATCTATGCTACGAAATTAGCAACTTAAGGCAAAGTTCTCAATTGTTAATCTACTTCATTCTCGATTTGCTCCGAATGCGGCTGCTATCGACTGCGCCGGCTCACAATAGATGCAGTCGAGTGCGACTCAATATCGATACTCGTACTTGTATTTTATACTAAGCTTGGTTGTTGGTCTATATTAATAATGTCTGGGGACTTGAAAATGAAGTGGTCCGATTTGGAACATTTGTGAAAATATATATTGAAGCACTAAAGTCATACCTACGTGGTATAAGTAGGTATCATGCTAATATTTAAACGTATAATCCATTTTCAATAACGGAATTGTTAGAATAATGGTTCAATCAAACTGAAAGTAACGTGACACGAAGGCGTTAAGGTAATCTTCTTACTGAGTTTGCAACAAATAAGCCGAGTGCACACGTGAGGGGTCCCATTCAACAAGTCAAGTAACAGCATTGTGTACGGAAGCGCAATCAATCATAATCACTGGCTCTTTCACCTCGACTAATGGCCCACGAAATGGTGGAATGCGTTTAAAATCTGCCAGTGCTCGAGGGAACGGTGTATTTGGAGGTAACCGCTCGGAAATAGGCACAAAGCGCGCGGTTGCTCGCTGATCCATCATGTGTCGGTGCGGCCGAACACGCTCACACTTGATACGGTTCCATGGACTTTCGATTTTTGTTTTGTTTTCTCACATTTCAATTTGTTGGTAAACCTCTCACGATCATAAATTGACTCTATATTTGTATTTGCATACATTTTTATTAACGAAGAATACAGTAAACAGTTTATATGAAGTTGGAGCTTAGTGTAACTTAAGCTTAAGAATTCAAATATTGTCATAACCTGCATACAGAAGCATGTATGTCACGCAATGTATAATATCATAAAATTATTGCATATAGAGTATTTTATAAAGAATTTTTAATTTTGCCAGCTCCTTAGGTCGCGGTGTGTGCCCTTGTTTGCCGCAAATCAGTCGCTCGACTCTCATTGTGAACGCTTTGTTATTTTAATTTTTTCCCCACCGAGGAATGTCTTTGAAAGTGCTCAAATGACGCGTGTAATATCAAGGTTTGGATTCACCGTTTGATGTTGAAAGATTAGGGTATTCGCGGAGATGAGTATTTTTCACTGGAAAATAAAAGGGAACAATAAAAGCGTCGATAGCCGCGAATCCCTTTTTGCGGTGTGCGGTACTTTGTTTGAAATGGTTTTTTGATGTGGCTACTTTGTTTTCTATAAATAACTCATTGTTCTTTTTATTTGAAATGTTTTTTAGGTTGACGTTGAACTTTCTAGACTAATTTAGACAAAAAGCTGTGGTTCACAAAGTGTGTGATTAATGTTAATTTTGTATTTGAGGAAAAAGTGTGAATGGAGACTTAAATGGTCAAGTCGAGACGTAATTTGATATAATATTCAAATTACATCTCGTGTAAAATAAAATACAATAAAATTTAGATATGAATATTGAAAACCGACGAGATTTCGATAGAGAATAAAATAAATTTCAACCATATCGTTGAGTTACTTAGTTTAATGAATTGAATAACTAAAATAGTTATTAGAATGTAGGTATACTAAATAGTATAAATTAAATTCAACAACGTTTTGTAAATATTAAACTATACAGAATATTCTTGGCGCTTTATGTCCAAGACAGAGATGTCCTTACCAATCTGGCGGACGCTAAGCAGAAAATTCCACTCCGCAAAGTTTTGATTGTCCGAGGCAGCTGGCATTCTTACCCGACACATACCACGAATCACTGAGTATACTGCGTTTTATTGTGTTCATATTGTCCAAGTTTATATTTGAAAACTCATTGGAAAGTGTCATTTTGGTGGTCAATGTGACCTGACGTGGCGCGTTGACATTGATAAAACGTGGGTGATTGTCAGCTTAAATTCTATTATTCGTCGTTTATATATTGACAGCCTTGAAGAAGATGTGAATAATTTATACTTATTTATTTAATCTATTTTCACCGAACCTATTTTCTAATTTAAAATGTAAAATAACTCATCCCAGACAAAACAAAATTAATTTATCTAACGGCAAACTAACAATTACCATATCCCATGGAAAACAAAAGCGGTAAATGCAACTTCCGACCCTCGGCCATTTTTATCCCCCTCAACTAATTGTAATTTCATTGATAACACAGTTTACAGTTTGACCGGTCCATTAGTGAGAAACAAGGTGGCGTCCGCTCGGGCCTTTCGGCCGTATTTATAACCTTTAGTATAGTTGCGGCAATAATTTCATTAGCGGGGCACAACTACAGGCCGGACAAGACAAATGGTGGCCATTAGGAGGCCTAACGACGGCCCTCGTCAGCCCCCCAAACTTTTAACGACGAGAATCAAAGTAAATACGTAGCGTTATCTTGCCGATTTGGCGTAATCATAATTCTCGGCAAGGGTTCCAATGTTATGGGATATGCTAGTCAGCAGGTAAATCTTACCTGCTTTAATTAGTGCATGGATGTCCAATTTAGCTACCGGTCAGTAGCACCCTAACAAAACGTTTGATCTATTGATAAGCTGTATGATTAATCCTATTAAAATTTATTTATTTGATGGACTTTGTTAATTGGATTACTCTTTCTGATTACAAACGGTAGGTTCTTTTTTTCTTAACTAAAAACGACTATTTATTTTTGATAATTTCAAAATGCTATAAGATATTTTGTAACATGCTAGTTTTACCAGTTACTACTCTATCTACAAATAGAAATACTCATCATAACTCGTTGTATATACGCCCCACCATTCAACTCTTAGTGCTACATCCCACGGGACGAGAAGTGGAAATCAGTCGCGTATTCGAAGCTGCCTCGTGAGTCGTACTTTATTGTGACCAGCCTCGGTCATTAAGGGCCATTCGTGGCCGGGTAACTTCTTTTGGCAGACCCTAATGTATCCGCGATATGTGGACCGAGATAAGAATGACGACAAACTAACGTATATTCTATCTTTATTTATTGAGACTATGATAGTTCAGTGGTAGTGACGTTGAATATCGTGGCGAAGGTGGAAAATTCGAATCATCGACGGTTTCAACCATTGTCTTGACAAAACAGTTACACCGACAATTAAAAATTACCTTTTTTATTGAATGTAAACTGTCAAATAATAAGTTATCATTCTGACAGTAAACTTCAGAAGCCCAAAACCTCAAATCTAAAATATGCATCATCACCACATATAATAGACCTAAGTAGAGCAAGATACATCATCTAACTTCCCTCCATACAAGATCAACTAATATACAAAATAAAGCTTATCGAAACGTACAGGAACAAGTATAATCCCGTGACTGTATTGCGAGGGCTGTCGCGTCCGATGCCTCAGCCGCGCTCATTACGCTCATTACCTCCAAGACTTGTGATGGGGGCCTTATTGTGCTTACGAGTACATGTTGCCTATTCATTGATTAGTTGGTACGAACATATAACATATTTTATTGGTGAATTTTACTTCATGCATACAAGCAAATAGAGGAAGTGAAAATGGCCCTAGTGTGGAGCAAAAATGGTTAGTTTAAAATAGGGTTTTGCTGTAATCTAAGAAAACTCCATAACTAGGTATTTCATATAATAATATTTTTTTTTTATGAGAAAGCCATAACCTTGAATTAGAGATTTTGTTTTTATTATGTCCACAAATAGGTTCTAATATAATAGGATAGAAGCCCAACGAGGTGTATCAACTACTAAAATATTCCTCAAATCAAACATTTACTGAGCTTGTCATCGGCACAGCGCTCGTGCAAGCCTCAGCTTAGGGTGGATCTTCATAAAATTACGCCAAGTGTCCGCCGCTGATACGAGTTACGTCAACTCGTTTGTACAGGGGCAATATTGTTGATGAGCCATAAGTAGCTCTTATGTACAGGCTGTACTAAATGTACACAGAAATTAATAAAGTAAGAAAAATACTAGAGTTTCTGGAGTGGATATTCTAATCAAACTATTGAAGTCATTTTGTTAATAATATTAACAAAATTATTCGAAGTATTCCTTAAAATATAGAAATTTACTAGCCGCTGCTGGAAGGGGCTAACATGCTGAAAGGTGATATTGAGTTTTCTTTCAAGATTTTTTACTAAATAAATCTAGCCATCATAAAAAAAATACATGTCTAATTCATTGTGTCACAAAATAACAACCTGTATTCCACGGGTATTTCATTTCGTACATATTGCTGAAGTACAAACCATAACGTATTAAGTTAATGAGAGACAACGCGCGTCACTCCACTCAGCTCGGGGGAAATATTGGACGGACGAGTGTGTACGTATGTCACTTCATACACGCCGGGTACAGAATACGAATTTATTGTTTCATTAACACGGGATTATATGACGCTTGGTGGAATTCCGTCACTTTAGGCGAAAGTTCGGAGTTGCGTTTTTTAGTTTTTTTTTCATTTCCATTTAAACAGCATTTTTCGTATCGAAACAAGACTAAATTAAACAAACAGAATGCTTAAAGTAATAAAAATATAATTCAAAAATAAAAAAAAACACGAAAGGTATTAAGTCGAGGAGGGGAACAAATTGTAAGCTTTAAAAGAAATGCTTGACAAATTAACGATATCACTCGCACGTAAATTGAAGTGGGGGCAGAATGGAACACACGGCCCGCTACTTTTATTAATTTACAAAATAAAGTTATAATCTTGTTAGCGTCCCGACGACTCCATTGTAACGTTACCTGGACATTGTAATAGGATCAACTTATTAAACACTAAGTATACAACATCAAAAGCGTTTTCACAGAACGAAAGAATGGCGCTTTGTTAAGAGGATTTCCATTTTTAAACATTTTCTGATTCTTTTTATTAATAATATTTACTCTAGACCTTTTGTTGTGAAAAATAAAAAGCATTATGTAGGAGTTTTGTTTGTTCAAAAAAATATTTTATTTTCTGCTAACATTTAATGAAAACACATGAATTCCGTACAATAAATACAAGTGCTCTTGATTTATACGTAGTACGGTGTACCAAAAAGCAATAAACATGATAACATCGTTTTAATATAATGGTTATAGGCACAAAATATTTGAGATCCATTTACCAAGGATATTAGCCGTTAAAGAGGTGCTTGAAAGGCAATGGAGCCTTTACCTTCGGACCCTTTGGGAGGCGTTTTCTCAAGGAGTCGACGGAAGGTGTTGTGCCCCATCCTAAATACGATCTAATTACGAAATAGTTTCACTTCTTGATTTATAGATTAAGTTTAGCCAGCGGGTCGCACACGCGGCGCAGTGGTACACCACTGACATATTAAAATCCTTTCTCATGCGCCCTTAATCGATTATGTTTATAGTTCAAAATGGTACTAAATATAAGTGTTTTTGTTAAAACTACTACATAATAATATGATACTAGCATAAAATTATTTCTTACTTAGTAGATATTTTCAAAAGCAATATTAGCTTATTTAATTATTGTTATTCTATCACAGAAAAGATTTATATTTACAGTATAATAAATACCAATAAAATTATATTAATACATTATCAATTCAAGACAAACAGGACTGTTCATATAAGGGGTGGAGTGGAACGGAGGTGTTAAAGGAAAGACGGGACAATCTCAAAGGCATTATCGGATTCCGCGGGTGTTCGACCCACAATGGATGTTCCTGACCGAGCCGAGCTTACACTGTGGGCCCAGTGCTTTGTACCAAATCACTTCGCGTAGATTTATTGCCGAGTGTCCCCATTACCCCACCCTCCCCCCATATAAATTGTGGAATAAGTGTTGCCATATTTACTAGTGACGTATTGTTAATCGCGACCGCCTTCTGTGCTGAATAGTAATAATTAATCTGCATCTGATGACGAATCTGAATAATTTATATTAGAAATTTATTGCTTGGAGGTCTTCAGATCAGGTTGTGGAGGATCGCACATGTGGCACACCACGACAGTGACACTAGTTATAATTTGTGCTTGGCAATAAATTATAAGTTGCATACCTTGTTTTGATATATTAAGTTACACTACCTCATACTCCACGTACTCAGAGCCAAGCAAATAAATGCAAATAATAGTTAAAATGTTTTCTTGTGTTTATACTCACATTTCAGAGGGATCTAATGCTTTTCCGAAATATGTGCCTAGTTTCATCCAAAATCAACTAGTTATTACGGTGTGATTAAGGTACAAACATTAACAAAATATTTTACCTTTATAAAATGTAGTAAGCTAGTCATAGCGTACTGCCCCGCGGTTTCACCCGCGAGCCCCTATTTAACCCCTTAGAGGTGGAATTTTCAAAAATCCTTTCTTAGCGGATGCCTACATCATAACAGCTATCTGTATGCTAAATTTTAGCCCGATCCGTCCAGTAGTTTGAGCTGTGTGTTGATAGATCAGTCAGTCAGTCACCTTTTCCTTTTATAAAGACAGAGAAGATATGAGGATAGATAAAAAATATGAAGGAAAAATACTTCTTGACAGAATATGATTTTATTACAAAAAATACACTCAAATGACCTTGTTTGTAATTTATCTGTCAAAAACAATATCCTCAATTGACATCAAAATCAATGGACTGAATCAATACCAACCACAGAAACCAAATTACTTTGACCGATTGGCGAAACCGATGACAGGTGTTTACTATCGAAATGTAATTACTAAATTCCTTCCGAGGGATACATTTCGCTAATGGGCGGGATTATTTAGAGAACCCAACCAGACCAAAGTGAATTTGTAATAAGGCCCACAATCTTAAGTCCTGTCTTGGGCCCAATAATTTATTTACCTACTTTGATGATTCGTCTTCGTGTAAGAAGGCATTTAACTTTAGACAAAGTTGTTAAAGTGATTTGATTTAAATTTGAATTAATATTAACTAAAAACATTAGTCAATTCATAATATTAGATATTAATTTTATACAACAAATTAAAATCTTCAATATAATTACGTACTATTTGTACATATTATCAGTTTGGTTAAAGTGTGATATTTATGTTTTTAAATTATTAATCTTATTCAGTTGTACTAAATATACGAAATAAAATTAAATATTGAAAATTTAAGTTCAGTATGAAAACGACTTTAGTACCTAAGTTTTTTAACAGAAATAATTTATAAAATGTAATAAGAGAATGCTATTTTAAAATACATACTATAAGCTATTTCGTAGCACATACCTACCATCGTAGTCCTGTCGTAGTACATTACATATCCCCTGACGAAGCCATTACGTAGCACATACCATACTTTCAGCTCTCGACGTTTTTGTTGTGATTATCACTAATGATCTTAGTATAGGCACTATGCATTAATACATAGTTTATTATGAGCTTACTTACAGTCCTTTTCCATGTGACGTAGGTTGGGATATGAGTAGAATACGTACCTGTGTAAAATAACATGATGTTAGTAATAATTTTGAGGATGCTTACCATTTGCATACTTGCATTTTACCAATAACTTCATTGTCCACAGAAAAGTTCAACAAAATTCTTATTAGTTCATTTGATCTTTCAAATGAATCAGTGTTTTGAGGTATGTATGTTTATTTTATATTTGTTATACGATATAAACAGACAAACAATGATTATGCTATAATAAATTTCACGTTAATTTCGTTTTATGATGTTTTTAAGTGATATCAATCCAGTACATTAGACTCGACATGCGCAATCAACTAATGACCAATTTTAGCAATTTTACTCAGTAACTTTCAGTCCCCTTTAGGTAGCTAATCAGCAGCGTGAATGTGCGACTGCTCAACTCACTCCATATACTTAATTAATTAAAAGAGTACTCGAATGGCTTCGAGGCAACTCCAGTCTCATTCCTGTTTACCTGAGCCAATGTTTGTGCAACTAACGAACGACTTAATCATTATTTATACTATTTCATTATCGAGTTCATAGATAAAATGTTGGCAACATCTACGCGACTGACGTCATGTACGGATTGGACTGAATTACTTTAAGTAAATTTAAATCAAATTAAAATGGGTCGTCATATGTATTCGAGGGTTAAGGAAATTGTATTAAAAACCCTTATTAGCCGGTTTAATGTGTAAGTGTTAAGTAAATTTGGATGTAATCGGAATAAGCCTTTTTTCAGGGGTCGTCAAGCTTTTGGCTGAGGAAAAATGCGTTGGGATTTATTGGCTTGTTACCGGGATTTTAAAAAAAGAACGGTCGCAGACGGGACGGGAAGGAATGCGAGCGGTCCCGACCCCGTCTGTCGGCACGTTTGATGGTTTGAAAAAAAGGGGCACTTCGGCTGATGTTCATTTTTGTAATCGTTCTAAATATATTTAACGGATCGCCGAGAGGTTGCGACACCACGTGTCGCAGCTGGTCCGTTATCTCTTGGTATTTTATGGGCGTGTATGTGCAGGAATTGCAGAAATAACAATCGCAAGATATGGCAATGACTATATTACAAATTACTAAATGAAAACACTATTAAAATAACGAAGGATTACAAAAGTAAACTTGGATTAAGAGCTAATGGATTTGTGCGTGTGCACCGCGTGGCGACCATCTTAAAAGTGATCGTCGTCACCACTATGACACTCACAACCCCATTCGGTGTTACCCGCTCTGATAAATCATAAATTCCCAAATTAAATAATTATTCGCATCGACTAAAAAGTCATTTAAATATCACAATAAATCGAGTACATTAAACACGCGCCGTTATATTTTTATTAATTCGTTTCTTATATTATGAACTGTGGTATTTCTTTACTCTTTTATTGTATCACATCTGTTGTTATAACAGTACTTTTAAATTAGTTTCTTAATTAAATGGCAGTTTTCATTAAAAATAAAAACTGAAATGAATTATTAAAAACTATAATATTTTCTACCCCGTTTATCGTTAAGTCGGAAAATTTTCAAAGTCTCTTTATAATTTGATAAAGTATCTATGCTAGTTTCTTTTCCATACAAGACTACATTTACTAATAATTTGCGGTTTTTTAAAGTAAGAGTATACAAAAAGGTATCTACAGCAATATCTTATGCCCTTATCTCGATTGCTCATCAAAATGAAGCATTTTAAGTGACTCTCAAGGCCCACTTGAGACTCACTCGAGAAACTTAAATATTCACGGGCCCTGATTTTCGATCACATCTTTGAACTGAAACTTTTCTAAACTGAGTGAAAGGTCCTCGATGTTAGTTCATTTGAACTAGTACTCAAAGATAAATTGTTCACTTAATTATGGAGAAACGGTTGTACTTGTACAATATTTGTTGAAGTTCTCTTTAGTTTGATTGAGAACTGCTGGAAATTAAAACTTCAACTTCGCGAAGTTTTAATTTCCATTTCTCAATCAAACAAAGTATTTAATCAATCAAGTAATTAATCTGTAAGTATGTTCTTTGTAATTAAACATTAAAAATATTCATTTATTATGGTGCCAAAGAATTTAAAATTACATTATAATTTTCTCGAAACTCACTCGAACGTCACTAACCAAAATAAATAAAAAATGTTAAGAACTCTTTTCTATTTTCTTTCATGAAATATATTTATGAAAAACACAGGCGTATTCATTTGCTTAATAAATTATCTAAGACAAAATTCAAATAAACAATCGCAAAGGAATCCAAGATTGCTTCAAGGTGGTCGTAACATGAATATTTTATGGAAAAGTCGCGACTTTTTACTCGTTCAACCTTTGAACGTGACTGCAGGGACTGGCAAGGATAAATGAGGTAAATTAATAAAGGAGGGCGGTTAGTTACAATTACGTTTTTTAAATGTAAGCAAGCCGGCTCCTTGTTACGCTTTGATTTTTCTTGTGCGACACGCCATTTGTTGGATTTGCTATGGTGAAATAAGGTGGTAAGTGATAATAGTTTAAATTGGGAATCAGTTATATTCAGTTTAATAAACAATTTATTATAAAGTATACAAATGTTACATCAATATAGCCATATTTTTCTAAATTTTCTATTTAAGATTAAGTATAATATGTGCCTTATATGTATTATGACTTAACACCATAATCCTAACTAATATTATAAATGCAAATGTGAGTTTGTTTGTTTGTTTGTTTGTTTGTTTGTTACCTTTTCACGTCTAAATTGCTGAACCAATCGTAGTGCGATTTGGTACGCAGATAGCCTATGGCATGGAGAGGGATATAGGCTGCTTTTTTCTCTGGGACGCGGGTGAAACCGCGGGGGACAGCTAGTATACCTATAAAAAACACGCCATTCACTAAACGGTGTGTTTCAGCTGTTACACTTAATAGCCAAATGCCGATATTGTAGTGGCTTCATGTTCATAAGCGACAGTGGTACCAACGGGTGCTTTTTGCCGAGCAAAATGTAAATCTGTCTGTTTGAGTGTGTATTAATACTCTATTTCATAATACAATTTGCATTTACCATCATATTCGTGACAACCGATATTAAGCTTTGATTTCATTGGGAAGCAAAGGGTTTAAAGTAAAAATCGCGACCCTCCCAAAAAAATCGGGCTAAGGAGGGTTGCAAAAAAAGGAATACCAAAACCCGTTGTTTTCCTCTTAAGACGAGGGTAACCAGGTAGCGAGCCAAATGAATTGCAAACAGCATTATTATTTCCTCCAGGAAGTCGTATATATTCCCGGGCGCCTTTATTTTAACGTTTCTTGCTTTATTCATTTTTTTTCCTTACCCCTTTTTATTGCCGACAAGCTCGTAATATATTGTAAATGCGCCGCGAGTGCCGCTTGTAAACAACTACTACGGGGCGGTTGGTAATGGCTAATTTCTTGATATTTTTGTTAAAAGATATACGCAACATTTCTCGTATGCACTATTTTATATGGCTTATGTCTATACTTGGCTATGGAAAGTGGGTGGGTCATGCAATAATTGTATGTTTATAACTTAAGTTTTTAACATCAATTGGAGTTTCACCAACTTACTTTCACAAATATTTGTACTTTAGTAACATACATACAAATACAGTAATATTTTATAACTGTCCAAATTAATTGACACCGTTAAGATTGAATCAAATTTATATTATAACCCCTCACTTTTTATTAAATAAAATTTAATTAAGGGTCAACAGATGCTGTTTCCGCCTCAAGCCTTTGACACCTAAATAATTAACTTCTTGATTTTTTCTTCATAATTTTGAAGATCATTGACTATTATGTTTTATTAAAATATAGAAATGGTAATTTTGAAGACGACTATAGGGATAATATAAACAACTGAAAATGGTCCTGTAATTAGCCCCAACAAAGGTTGTAACAAGATAAGACCAAGTACGTTTCTTGGGTGAATAGTTTCTGTCATAAAATTCGCTATAAAAGGGCGATAACGGCCGATTATGGCCGATGTAATGGCTCTCTAATAATGAATTGTCTTTAGTATAATGCCTGATCGTGATTGTACTACCAGCTATAAGGCTTTTGTTCAAGATTAATCGGTAGAAAATCATAATTGCTTTATAGGATCATGGGTAAGCCAATTTCTGATGTTGAAAAAACGTGAGAAATACAGGAACTTGATAATGCCCCACGAAATAGCATAAGCTTATGATTTTTGGATGTTTTATTTTATAACAAGACTAGCAATACTCAATTGTTGCTATTTATGAAACCAGTATATTGACTCTTTTTTTTTCTCATCGTCAATAAAGCTTCACATGCAACACAGTTTCTGAGTAAACTGCATTTCCATTATACTTATATGTAACATAGTTAAATGCATACCCTGAAATTAGTTGGTTAAGGATCGGTTACCGAGTCTGTTCACGCCGCCACTGTCACTACCACTGATAATTACATTTTACATGTATGAGCTTATATTGAGAAAATTATTATACCCATTGTGGTTGAAAAGAATGGAAAAATAATCATTATTCTCCTCAAAATAAGGTTAATTTTCAAAAAAGGTGCCTGTATTTATTTTCGTAGATATTAGAGTCAAAAATATTATATTAAATATGACTGAAATCGACTCGGTAGCTAAACTATTTTAAATTGTGTTACAAGTTGTGGATAAACAAAATCTATATAAAATCATAAGCATAATTCATTTCAATAACCGACTATATAGACATAAAAACAAAAACACAGTGTGCGTTCGTAAAACCATGTTATATCTGAAGAGTGTAATAAACCAGTGAACGGAGCCAATAAACGTAGATTATCGGGAGTTATGATGCGATTCACGTTAATGCGACATGACAATAGGCCCCGGGCTGGGAGCCGCTGCCGAGCTCGATGCAATTTTATGGAGATGGATAATATTGAAAAAAGAACATGGAGACATAAAATAAACGCATTTTTATATTATTATGATTGGTAACATTTACCACAGTTCTAGGACTTTCAAGTTGAAATTCTGTTGCCAAACACCTAATGGTGCGTTCCGAAAGGAAACTGCTTGGAAGGTGCGTTCCGACTCTTGCGTTTGAGAGTTAGTTCCTTCCATGTTTCATGTGCTCACCACCTTCGGCCTCATTATCACTTACCATGGTGAGATTATGTTGAATTTACATTGATAACTATATAATTACTTGCTACTTTGTACATTAGCTTGTACAACCCCATTATATGCATGGTCCGCTAAGTACTTGACAGCTTTATTTATTATTTACCGTGTTAGAGGCTATAGTCATACGCATAGGTAATATTATGGTTAAAAATGCTTAGTAAAAGGGCCCCGACCCGTACCCGTTTGGGTACGGAATTTTAGAAACGGTATTTGGCCAATTGGTTTCACGAGTGTTTAAACAAATATCTTCCTATTATATGCAGTAAAGAGTTACGATCATAAAATAAAAGTCCATCTCTACATATTTAAGCACCGCTCACAGAGCATAATATCACCCACAGCGAGTACAAAAGTGCGTTTGTTTATTATACGTTTAAATATTTTAATTATATGTACAATAAAATAAATATACATAAATATATGTAAAAAGAAATATACTGTACACGATACATTTAAATAAAATATAAAATAATTTGTACAATAAAATTTTGTACATTAATGGTTAAGTACAATATTTTAACTCGTACCATTAAAAAAATACTCGTAAAAGCATAGATATTAGATATTTTCCCTGTATAGTATTTTTCGTTGCACCGAACAGATTTTTATGGATAAAATCGAAGCCAAATCAACAACAATCGAGCTTTACCACTGTGCAAACACTTCGACATCGAGTCAATGTTGACTTTTTCCCGAACCTTCCCCTACGTATAGCGACAATAAATCGTATAAATAAATTACCTTTGTCAATCTACTATGATCTTATTTGTTAGATTGGTGATATAGCATTATTGGCTTTTGATAAAAAAAAAGTAAACAAATATTATCCTTACAAAAAACAAAATTCTACGACAGTTATGATAAGCACATTCATGGAAAATGGTTTAAGTAAAAATGTAAGAAAATATTTTTATACATGTTTACACATCGCGGTGTTTCTGTTGAATCGTCTGAAAGAATCTTCTAACAAAAATAAAAGATCTTTAACTAAAAAGTGACTATTCAGCTCAGAGTATATTTTTCACAATTGCCCTTAAACCAACCATACCCTTTCATTTTGGGGTGGAAAAGGGAATAAAGATATCGGTGCGGTCGCAAACAAAACGATATGTTGACCGTGCCATCGTAAAAAACACGTTAACATCCATTCACATTTATGTCCCCTACTTGTGCGGCAACGAACCACTGGGCACGAACACAAAGTAACTGATTGCCTGCAACAAAGAACCCTATTTGTATTTGTTTACTTCATATATAAATTATTCAAGCATCTGTATTCACCTTATTTTTTTTATTAAAAAGTCGAAATTATTTTGAAAATTCTTTTTTACGCTTTATTACGCATTATTATGCGAGTTTTTTTTGTTATTTCAAACGTATACAAAATAAATTCAGAGCTTATAAAAATAGTAGGTATAGTTATACATTGCTGATTTAAGCAATTTAAAAAAAACATAATAATAATTAAAATGGTTTTTTCAAAAACATGTCAATAGTCCAAATTATAAGAAGCATAATCCTTCAAAATATTTTCAGAGACCTTTATCGCTTGGTTCATTGCATTATCTCCTAAGGTGCTCCAAAAGAAAAGTTTTGTCATGAAGTTTTATCAGCGCGCCCCTTGGGCGGAGGGAGGCCTTTGACCTATTTTCTACCTTCCGGGATAAATATTAGATATTTTATAGACTCGTATTTATATTGTGCCTTTATAAGTGTAACTAAGACAGAGTTGAAATTAACGTGATTGTTATTTTTAGAGACGCAACATGTCATGTGTAGAAAAAACGAAGTTGAAAACAGCAGAAATTTTAGTCAAACGCAATAAAAACTAACTACCAAACTAACAACAAAAAATTATATAAATACATAGTAGCACGATGTTTTTTTTAAACAGGTTTTATTAGTTACAAAATATTCAATCTGAACGTACAGAAATATTATTTCGAAACTATAAAATATGAAGTCGGTTAAATAGTCTACAATTTCCACTTGATTCTAACATGAAGACATAAATCCAAGATGGCAGACAAGTCATAAATACTCGTCCACGGACACACATCCAGTCGCAGCGGGCTCGTTTATTGAGTTATCACAGTTCCTTCTTTGGCGCAATAGTTATTGATTTGTGGACTGTTTGTGAGGACTTCCAGATCCTTAGGTTATTGTTTCGTAGGTTGGAAACTAATTCGGTTCATCAGAAACTTATATCATTTACGTATTATAAATCAGTAATTTCTATGTTATTGTCTGACTAGCTTACCGCCCCGCGGTTTCACCTGCGAACCCCTATTTTATCCCCTTGGGGGTGGAATTTTCAAAAATCATTTCTTAGCGGATGCCTACGTCATGATAGCTATCTGTATGCCAAATTTTAGCCCGATCCGTCCAGTGGTTTGAGCTGTGCGTAGATAGATCAGTCAGTCAGACACCTTTTCCTTTTATATAATACAGATAAATAATAAGTTTTTGAAGCTTCCGCAAACAAGAACCATTCGGCCTTCGATCTTATTTATTTCCTTCTCTATAATTCGTTTTCTTAACCCCGTTTAATGTTGATTACATTCCACTTCCAAGGTACAACTTTGTGATGGAAATAACTTGTTACTTCTATTAAGTAATTAGTCAGTATAAAGCGATGCTTAAGTAATGAAGCGTAATTATAAGAGAGGACACGTCTAAGAGTGAAATAATTAAATCAATCGTCCCTCCCGACGTGGTATATAATCTTTTCACTGAAATTAAGTTTGAATTAAATACTCTTGAATGAATCGAGTCTTCTTTGAACTCGATAGCCTTTTCGGATAGAATTTAAGATGTTTATCAAGTTGCGACGTACAAAGAACTTATATTGGATTTCCAACAAAGGTGTATAAACAAATCTTGTTTTACAGTTAATCGTTGTCATTGGATCTTTAAATATCTTACTTTCTTCACACAATATTAATCCATACAAAAATGGTACAGTTACTAAGAAGCATGTATACGAGTATGTAGGTACATTATTATTTCAAGTATATACTTAAAAGAAATACTCTTAAAAACAGACACAGATAGACGGATAACGAAGTGATCCTATGAGGGTTCTTTTTTTTCCTTTTGAGCTTCGGAACCTTAAAAACAAAATATTATTCACTTAAAAAAAGTAGAATTCCAGAAATAACGAGTAAATATTCAAAAAATCATAAAAAATTAAAAAAACGCAAATATTATTACTGTAAGTAGATACGTAAGTGTATTTTTTGATTTGGCTACTCACTTTACTCGCTTATTAGAAAGGTATTTTTATTTCGTACTAATGACATTTGATTGTAGGAATAATTCAAGGAGATCGCTAGCGTGCCCTAGGGAGGGCGCTGGATGCGAGGCCTGGCAAACTTTTAAAGATATTATCAAAGTAGGGTTGAGGCCGACGCCCATGCTTCCTACGTGATCCGCCGCGCCATCTGTCTTCAGTGAGGTGAAATTTGTTTATCACCAAAATATATACGATATATATTACGCAACGAAAATATATGAAATAAAATACTGTAAAAAATTGGACTTTTTATTCAGACTATTGTAATCAAAATCTTCATGAGGCGTATAGGCTTTACTATAAGGTATTAATAATAATTCATGATATTAATTATATTCCATAATACTTAAATTGAGGAATTAGTGGAGTACTAAAGAACGAAAAATACAACAGGGAATTCTTCGAACAGAGTTCATTCGTATAACATAAAAGTAATAATTCTAGCCAGATAGTGTCAGTTTTTTGTCAAGAACAGAGAGATGCTCAACAACTATATAAATTATGCAAACGTGCTGTAGTAACAATAAAAAATGAAGACTTTCTTCTTGAGAGACGTCGGAATGTATCGGCACAGGAACTGGACGCACATAAATTTATCATTTTCCACTGCATAAAGCATAAATTCGAATCATTGGTCCTTCCTTTCAGGGGTTGTCTTTGATATATACAACTAAGATATATATTTTTGTAGTTGTGTGTAGATACACACAACTACAGAAATAGGGAAAGATTTCCCTATTTCTATTTTTCAATAATTTTAGATATCTTTATCTGACTATGAATGGGAAAATACTATATTGATATATAAGGAATGGTATTTTTTTAAATATTGTAGATATATTATACAATATTCTCAACAAACAAAAAGTACACACCTCATTCCGATTTTCAATAGTGGTACACAATTCAAAATAAGGTCCATATGAAATTGAAAAATGGAAAAAAAAATTGAATAGATTCGCCCGTATACAATAAGAACCTTGCCTAGAGCTATACATTCGTCGCCTGCCACTTGTCACCCACATGGGTCCAAGGGGTCGAATCTACATAAAAATGTCCATATTTTTAAATTTGATTTGAGAGGACCGAACTTGGAACCGAACAAATGTTTGCTATTGGAAATTGAACAGAGTAACGTGACAGAAATTCAATGCGTCAAACTCGAGGCTGCGGTGCATAATGTAAGAGAGGAGAAAACCGGACTTGAAGTTATTGAAGGCTTTTATATTATTTTATTTGTAAATTATAATATGCACAGTACAAAAAATATGAAGTTCACTAATGTTCATCAATATATTGTATTTATAGTTAGTGAAAATATTTGTCTGCAATTTTTGATGTAAATTAGCCCTAAAGATCTAAAGCGCCACTGGGCACCTTAACACGAGGTATTGCGCCTCAGTAAGTAAATAGTCATGTCTCAATGGCCGCTAATAACAGAGCAGTGTAGGCGCGTATCACCCGAGGCGATTTCCCTTGCCACTGGAAAACTTTGGACGCTCCTATAATACAGTGTACTTGTACAGTCGTACACATCTGTGCTGGCCGCAGACCAAGTTCTGGTACAGTGTTGCGGTGCTGACGGCTTCCAGATATGTCATATTTGAAACCCGCCCGCCCCGCGAGCCGCGGCGCCCCCTGCACGCCGCATCGGACATCTCGTGTAATGCGCCGACTGATTGTAGTTATATGTGGATTTAGAGATCTTGATATTTTGAAAAATTATTAGAAAAGGTAATATAATTTAAAATAATTTGTGTACCTATTTCTATAAATTGATAAATTTAAGGATATTTTCTTATTTATAGTTATTAATATAATATTAATATTTTAGAAAATAGAGTATATTTCATTTGACTAATATCTTAGTAATTGATAATGTAAAACTTACAATATGTTAGTGGTAAAAAAAAAACATGAAATAAAAAAGAGTCTATTATTGGATTATTTACTGCTCTGGAGGAAATACTTTTCTTGATACTTCAATGAAAAATATACCTTTTGAATAATACACATAGCTACGTTAGGGAAAATTGCATGCCGGACAGGTAAGTATGAAGGCATATGTTATTTTAGCTAGGATCATATAGAGTTCCATACAGTAAACTAAAAAGATATAAACCAATAATTACTGAGGGTATTTCTGCCTACCTCTAAAATGATAATGAGCATAAAATATTTATTAAATTTTACATACCAGTATCAAAATATTTCGGTCGCAGTATAAGACGGTGAATGAAACGAGTTAGTTCGCCCACTCTTGGCAGCAAGTTTTCTAACGAAGACGTCACACATGCTGCCTATAACTTTCATAAGAATATTTGTATTTCAGCTGCTTCATCATATAACCATATGAGAGTACATATTTGTGGATATTATCACAAGAAAGTACTTTGAAGATAAAATTATAATAATATCTAAGAATATGATAAATTGCTTTAGTAAAGTTGTAACTTACGCAGATTGATTGACTGACTTTAGTTTTTTTTAAGTTAAGTATATTATTAAAAATAATATTAATATATTTAAAAATAAAGCCACATTAAACTGCTGGTCCATTAAACTTAGGCCAACGTACAATTAACTCTAGTACCACTGCTTCGTAAGAAACTCAGGAAGGTTCAATGGTGAGTGCATACAATATATTCTTGAATAAATAAAATAAAATAAATATTCTGGGACATTATTCCTCCCACACGGCCATCTGACCCCAAACTAAGCAGAGCTTGTACTATGGAAGCCAGATAACTGATATACTACATTACTTTTCTTTTGTAAATATATACATATATAGATAATTACACCCAGACTCAGGACAAACAGACATGTTCATGCACACAAATGTTTGTCCTGAGTAGGAATCGAACCCACAACGTGCGGCGTGATAGATAGGGTATCTTACCAACCACACCAACGGGCCCGTGAACAAGAGAATCATTCATTTAATTTGAAAATAATGATGTTTCTAATTTTACTACATCTAAGTAGAACAACCAGCTTCCGTTTGGTCGGTTTGAACGTGTAACATAACTTACTCGATACGCTCTCAAAGGAGCAATGTGTTTGATTTGGACCCGCTTACTCTCGGATCAAAGCAACAAATTGTGTTCTAAACTTTACCCAGCTTCTATTTTTGTATTGAATAATCTGTGTGAGGATTTTTAAACGAAGTTTCAGTAATCTGAAACTAGTAATAGGTATGTGAACAATATGAGTGATTTAGCATCGAATGAACCTACTTATCCATTACAAAAGTAAAACTACACGTCAGCTGAGTAAATATAAATTGCTTTAGGATTACAATAATCTACACTGGATAGTTATTTTTGCTTTTCAGTAATTTTTGTTGATTAAACCAATGATCACATCGAATCAAAAACAAATTGTTTTTACACAGAGTGGCTCTCTGTGAAGCAGTCTGAATTCTAAGCATGAAATTAAGTTTACCCCCAAAAGCATTTCGAAGTCCAAACTCACCACACGTACTTTAAAGCGCGTTGCAAATTCCTGGAAATCCTTTAAAATCAGCGGAGCGATCCAGCCTCCACTCTGAATGACCGCATCCTGATTCCATTAATACCTCAGTACCACCCCACTCCCCCCTATAGTCGAGTAAAAGCAACGCCTGAACGAAATATGTCTTAATCTAAGCTGGACATCGCGATAACAATATTATAAACCATTGCTCTTTACTACAATACGCTTTTAGAGGGGCATTGGTAATTTCTACGCATTTAATCTGAACCCCATTACAGTGTGAGGACCATAAGGGCACGTAGGGCTGTCCATAAGTACATACTTATGTCTCGTCAATGTTGTTTAAGATGAGTTGAATGGACCAATCCAATTTCTTTACAAATTTTACTTTGATTGAAGTCTTTTGAATGTCATTTGAAATAGGTACGGTATCTACTAGGTACCACTTATATAAGTTACAGTGATGTACCTGCGCAGATGTATTTTTGGCAGGTGTGAAAATATTTCATCCGCTATTGGTTTCCAAACAGTGCACAAGTGTTATGAGCGAGATAACACGAATTTCTGGTTGTTGTGCATGGTTATTCAAATATGAACATAAAACAACAACGTTTTTAGTCGCTATTAGATTAGGTAGTACTACCTATTATTAAAAAATCTTTTACATAAAGTAAATGCAAAAGATTTAAACATTACATAATTAAAATAATTTTTTGTTTGAAATTATGCACTAAAGACAAATATTGTTAAAATTACAGTAAAATTTGAACAAGAAAAATCTTTAAAAATATCAAAGGTATTTCGTAGCAACCCTAACCAAAGACAAGAAAGGGTCGCAGAGAAAACACTACCCACGCTGTCCACTACAACAGACCGCCAGGCATTTGCGTAAAGCAATTAGCGCCTCTAATGTGGCCGAGCCTTAAAACACAATAGCGATAGTGTAGCACCGGCTTTAAGATGCGCCAGTTCACCCGCGTTCACGGTGGACCGTGGTATGGAATTCTGGAGATGCGGGTAGATGGACGGCATACTGCATTCCGAGGGGAACGTCTTGTAAGTTTTAATGTAGAATTTTACAATCTCAATTTAGTAGTAATAATGTAAAGTAGTTTGTATTGCCATGCAATATAGATTGTTTTGCATTGTATTTAGTGCAGACCACTATTCCAACCATTAAGAAGACTTATAGATTTTGGATTATTATTATACTAGCAGGAGCACTTTAAAAAAACTTTACTTACTTTTAGCAACGGAAAGTAAGTAGGCAGTTCAAATAAAAGCCCCATCAATAATTTCATACTTTTATTAGATCTCTCTACTTACTTCTTTAATTCAGACAAGTTATTTTGTCAATATTTATAGTAATAATTATCGAATTAACTACAAAATCTATGATAGTTTTGTTAACCTTCGTCTAAACTGTTTTAATTAGCAGTTATTGGTTATGAAAAGATTTTCAATCTTTGATGAGCCGATTCTCAATAAATATTTTGTTTACAAAGTAGGTTAATAATAATAATGAACGATTTTACAAATATTTCACAACATTTCCTAATGAGGAGGAAAGGCGATTTTACTGAGTAAACATGTAGCATAGAGAAATAATAAAAAAGGAGAATATGGTCTAGTCAGTCTAGTGTATAACAACAATTTTGTTACTATTGTTACAATATACCTAAGCAATGAACGAAAAACAACCTTTAAATAAACACGTTCTGTATACAATACCCCAGACATGTTATGGCAACAATCTAAACTATTTACCTCGATAGCTTATTCTCAATAATCCTTGCAACATATAGATTATTTATTAGCTCAATATTCCGTGAGGTCCCGCCGACCCGCCTCGTAATGGTTATCGCCCGAACGTTTAATTACCCTCGATTCAAGACAATGGTTCATAAGAAACGATGGCTCAGCACTATCCCTGTGATTTATAGAGTATTCCTAAGTTTCATAGAGATTAGATGTATTACCAACTGCTAATAAGTTGTTGTATGGAGGTAATTTATGATTATTGATCAAATTAGTGTTGTTTGTCTTTTTCTTATATTGCTTAGGAAATTTTATGTAATGCTTTATGTGAATTTCAGATAGGTGAAAATAATACTTTCCAATAATTGAGCATTCACTATTTTTAATCCTTTGGTTTTTGACTGTAGGTATCGTGAAATTAGTCAAATATAATGAGTTTCTAATCTTTTTTCAACAAATTTTGAAAAAAAACTATACATAGTATATGATTTTTGTTAAATTTCAGAACTTGAAAAATATGAGAAAATTGTTTATAACTCAAAACTTGAAATCATGGCTTGGTATTAACATTTATTACTTTACAATTAAAAGTTATGCGTTTATTATAGTTATGTTCTTGCATATTCTACCCAATGCATTTGAAACTAGTATAAGTAGGAAATAACTCCTCTAAGCTAGCGAACATAACATCAACATCAAAGATGTCTAGTGAATATTCAGGGGTTCGAGAGAGATATAATGTTGTAACTATCGAGTCCCTACACCTAGACTCAACTAATTGATTGAAATTTATTCAGAGAAGCGATTTCAACCAAACTGCGAATTGCAAAGGAATGTATGTGTTATAAGTTGAGAGATATACTTAGAATATTGTAGTCTAGTAAAATAAAAATGTCCTACTTCCTACTAATATAATAAAATGAGTATCATAGGTTTTAATCATGGGAAAACATTAGATCCCTCGGGAGCGTGAGTAAAATCGCAGTGAAGCAAATATTTTAGTTTTTTTTATTCTAACTTGAAATATGAACGAAGGGGCTATATTGTTGAGGCTTCTGAAAAAAACTTATTGGGTGTGGATAGCAAAGAAAGCAGGGGAGAAAATAAACTAGAGTCCTATATTAAATCAATGAGTTTTGACAGCTGGATTTGAGAGCCAGTTTTTCAGGATTTGCGACCTTCAGCCACACCATCTCCAAGCATACTGAAATTTTTGTTGCTATAAGCAATTTCTTTAATATTTTTGCATTCAATTTTCAAATATCACAACGTAATAAAATACGCCCCTTCGATTCCAATGGTGGTGAAAAGCTTCTAAATAATTGATTAGCTATTCGAAGACGGTGTAAGGTCCGCCTGGAACATTTGAATCTTTATGTTATTCAAATTGGTACGAGGCTTTAGCTTTGATTTACAAGAAAGGGTAAGGAAGGTGATGACAGGATGATCAATGTAATTGTTTGACTGTTATTATTTGCTGATATAAATCAAGCTTAATATACCTAACAATTTTTCATTTTGAAATGGATTTATATATAAATAAATAAATAACCTAACAATTGACTCTCTCTGGATTTAATCACGCCGAATATGTATTTGCCTCGAATATGCCTATGTTTGATCACAATATCACCATGGTAAGTGATGAAGTGCCCGAAGGTGGTAAGCACATGAGAATTAGTTGCTCTGGCTCTCAATTCCAGTTGCTGGAACACCTATCGGTGCTTGGTAGATTTCCAATTTGAGAGTGGTAGCCAGTCAGGCGGGTACTACAAAGTACCCTACTACCGTGCAAATTAAGATGTGGGTTGAAAATCTCTAAGTCTTTTATTCTTATGACAGTTTCTAAGGTTTCCCAAGATTTATTTAATCACTGATGCATTTTGCAATATTTGATAGGTTTCATCCATTGTATAACCGATCCAGATCAGTCAAAAAGAAATCCAACTGTTTGCCGTTCGATTGGACAAAGTTCCAACCTAAAACTTCTTTCATTGATACAAGTGAAGATAAATCTCTTGAAATATATCACTATATGATCTACAGCACGTGTGTACGTAATGTAAGAACGTAATGAAACCGCACAGAGTCGGCTGACGCCGGCCAAGTTTTCTTATCTGTCGAATACTTTTCATAAGAACGCTGCACTTGAGTCATGACTGGGGTAAAAGTACATGGAACATTAAACAAAGGTTCATGGATATGGTACACTCTATAATATTGTAGGTATAAAAGTGGAATATTTAGTAGAGATAGTACATTTTTTTAAATGTAAAAGTTAGTAGGTAGGTAGGTATTTCTGTTTTTTACCATGTATCTATATATATTTGACCATATACGTGCACTCATTGAAATTCACCGGTAGGTGCTTGGCAACAGATTTTTAACTTATGGGGTGATTCCAAGCGTGTACTACAAAGTAACCTACCACCGATGGTTTCCTTATATACGCTGTTTTTCTCAACAGATTAAGATTTTTTTTTTGTATTCGAGCTTTAATCGGAAAATTCGTTATTGGATAAATAAATAAATAATGAAAGTTAATCCCCGACGTGCGTTGCTCTCCCTCATATTTTTTTTTTGTTGGAAGCCACTTACGCACAACAACTCACCAAACTTAAATCGCAATTTAATCGCGGTAACAAACAAACAAAGAGTCAGACAGACAAACATTGATCTTTATATATGTATAATAGATAACCGCATCCAATAGATTCAATTCCTTTTCTTACATCCCTGGCGTACAACCTCCATACGTCGGTGTTTACCGTAGCACGATCGCTCGTTAGCGATAATGTTGGGCGACATCTTGCGACGGGCGAAGCAAACGCGACCTATCGCCCGATAACGCGAAGCGCCCTGTAGATAAACTATTGTGGCCGCTTTTCTTTTGTTTTCTTTCTTGGGTAACGTGTGTTTGCTGTCTTTTGTTTGTAGATTCGAGTGATTGTACTTATGGGGCTTGTAAAGTTTTTTTTAAATAAATTAATGTGGGAATTATCCCCTTGATTTATACATGCATTCGGGTAATTAATTGAACAGTAAGTTTTAATTATTTGGTTTTACTTTGTCTTTTCACTGTATCGAAATTTTCTTAGGTATGTACATTATTGTACTTTTTCTAACTGGGGGGCTAAAAAGGAAGCTTAAGCAATATTACTAATGCAATTAATTTTTCCGAATTTATGGCATATTCATCAATACCAAATCCTCTAATGAATTAAATTGTATATTATGTGACTATTTGGAGTGACTATTTTACATAAAACATAATGAAATAAGTAGGATCTGCCGAGAATTCGAAAAATGAATTGCATTAGTAATATTGCTTAAGCTTCCTTTTTAGCCCCCCAGTTAGAAAAAGTACAATAATGTACATACCTAAGAAAATTTCGATACAGTGAAAAGACAAAGTAAAACCAAATAATTAAAACTTACTGTTCAATTAATTACCCGAATGCATGTATAAATCAAGGGGATAATTCCCACATTAATTTATTTAAAAAAAACTTTACAAGCCCCATAAGTACAATCACTCGAATCTACAAACAAAAGACAGCAAACACAACACAACACAACAAACGTTTTTAGTCGCTATTAGATTAGGTAGTACTACCTATTATTAAAAAATCTTTTACATAAAGTAAATGCAAAAGATTTAAACATTACATAATTAAAATAATTTTTTGTTTGAAATTATGCACTAAAGACAAATATTGTTAAAATTACAGTAAAATTTGAACAAGAAAAATCTTTAAAAATATCAAAGGTATTTCGTAGCAACCCTAACCAAAGACAAGAAAGGGTCGCAGAGAAAACACTACCCACGCTGTCCACTACAACAGACCGCCAGGCATTTGCGTAAAGCAATTAGCGCCTCTAATGTGGCCGAGCCTTAAAACACAATAGCGATAGTGTAGCACCGGCTTTAAGATGCGCCAGTTCACCCGCGTTCACGGTGGACCGTGGAATGGAATTCTGGAGATGCGGGTAGATGGACGGCATACTGCATTCCGAGGGGAACGTCTTGTAAGTTTTAATGTAGAATTTTACAATCTCAATTTAGTAGTAATAATGTAAAGTAGTTTGTATTGCCATGCAATATAGATTGTTTTGCATTGTATTTAGTGCAGACCACTATTCCAACCATTAAGAAGACTTATAGATTTTGGATTATTATTATACTAGCAGGAACACTTTAAAAAAACTTTACTTACTTTTAGCAACGGAAAGTAAGTAGGCAGTTCAAATAAAAGCCCCATCAATAATTTCATACTTTTATTAGATCTCTCTACTTACTTCTTTAATTCAGACAAGTTATTTTGTAAATATTTATAGTAATAATTGTCGAATTAACTACAAAATCTATGATAGTTTTGTTAACCTTCGTCTAAACTGTTTTAATTAGCAGTTATTGGTTATGAAAAGATTTTCAATCTTTGATGAGCCGATTCTCAATAAATATTTTGTTTACAAAGTAGGTTAATTAATAATAATAATGAACGATTTTACAAATATTTCACAACATTTCCTAATGAGGTGGAAAGGCGATTTTACTGAGTTAACATGTAGCATAGAGAAATAATAAAAAAGGAGAATATGGTCTAGTCAGTCTAGTGTATAACAACAATTTTGTTACTATTGTTACAATATACCTAAGCAATGAATGAAAAACAACCTTTAAATAAACACGTTCTGTATACAATACCCCAGACATGTTATGGCAACAATCTAAACTATTTACCTCGATAGCTTATTCTCAATAATCCTTGCAACATATAGATTATTTATTAGCTCAATATTCCGTGAGGTCCCGCCGACCCGCCTCGTAATGGTTATCGCCCGAACGTTTAATTACCCTCGATTCAAGACAATGGTTCATAAGAAACGATGGCTCAGCACTATCCCTGTGATTTATAGAGTATTCCTAAGTTTCATAGAGATTAGATGTATTACCAACTGCTAATAAGTTGTTGTATGGAGGTAATTTATGATTATTGATCAAATTAGTGTTGTTTGTCTTTTTCTTATATTGCTTAGGAAATTTTATGTAATGCTTTATGTGAATTTCAGATAGGTGAAAATAATACTTTCCAATAATTGAGCATTCACTATTTTTAATCCTTTGGTTTTTGACTGTAGGTATCGTGAAATTAGTCAAATATAATGAGTTTCTAATCTTTTTTCAACAAATTTTGAAAAAAAACTATACATAGTATATGATTTTTGTTAAATTTCAGAACTTGAAAAATATGAGAAAATTGTTTATAACTCAAAACTTGAAATCATGGCTTGGTATTAACATTTATTACTTTACAATTAAAAGTTATGCGTTTATTATAGTTATGTTCTTGCATATTCTACCCAATGCATTTGAAACTAGTATAAGTAGGAAATAACTCCTCTAAGCTAGCGAACATAACATCAACATCAAAGATGTCTAGTGAATATTCAGGGGTTCGAGAGAGATATAATGTTGTAACTATCGAGTCCCTACACCTAGACTCAACTAATTGATTGAAATTTATTCAGAGAAGCGATTTCAACCAAACTGCGAATTGCAAAGGAATGTATGTGTTATAAGTTGAGAGATATACTTAGAATATTGTAGTCTAGTAAAATAAAAATGTCCTACTTCCTACTAATATAATAAAATGTGTATCATAGGTTTTAATCATGGGAAAACATTATATCCCTCGGGAGCGTGAGTAAAATCTCAGTGAAGCAAATATTTTAGTTTTTTTTTATTCTAACTTGAAATCTGAACGAAGGGTGCTATATTGTTGAGGCTTCTGAAAAAACCTTATTGGGTGTGGATTGCAAAGAAAGCAGGAGAGAAAATAAACTAGAGTCCTATATTAAATCAATGAGTTTTGACAGCTGGATTTGAGAGCCAGATTTTCAGGATTTGCGACCTTCAGCCACACCATCTCCAAGCATACTGAAATTTTTGTTGCTATAAGCAATTTCTTTAATATTTTTGCATTCAAATGTCAAAATCACAACGTAATAAAATACGCCCCTTCGATTCCAATGGTGGTGAAAAGCTTCTAAATAATTGATTAGCTATTCGAAGACGGTGTAAGGTCCGCCTGGAACATTTGAATCTTTATGTTATTCAAATTGGTACGAGGCTTTAGCTTTGATTTACAAGAAAGGGTAAGGAAGGTGATGACAGGATGATCAATGTAATTGTTTGACTGTTATTATTTGCTGATATAAATCAAGCTTAATATACCTAACAATTTTTCATTTTGAAATGGATTTATATATAAATAAATAAATAACCTAACAATTGACTCTCTCTGGATTTAATCACGCCGAATATGTATTTGCCTCGAATATGCCTATGTTTGATCACAATATCACCATGGTAAGTGATGAAGTGCCCGAAGGTGGTAAGCACATGAGAATTAGTTGCTCTGGCTCTCAATTCCAGTTGCTGGAACACCTATCGGTGCTTGGTAGATTTCCAATTTGAGAGTGGTAGCCAGTCAGGCGGGTACTACAAAGTACCCTACTACCGTGCAAATTAAGATGTGGGTTGAAAATCTCTAAGTCTTTTATTCTTATGACAGTTTCTAAGGTTTCCCAAGATTTATTTAATCACTGATGCATTTTGCAATATTTGATAGGTTTCATCCATTGTATAACCGATCCAGATCAGTCAAAAAGAAATCCAACTGTTTGCCGTTCGATTGGACAAAGTTCCAACCTAAAACTTCTTTCATTGATACAAGTGAAGATAAATCTCTTGAAATATATCACTATATGATCTACAGCACGTGTGTACGTAATGTAAGAACGTAATGAAACCGCACAGAGTCGGCTGACGCCGGCCAAGTTTTCTTATCTGTCGAATACTTTTCATAAGAACGCTGCACTTGAGTCATGACTGGGGTAAAAGTACATGGAACATTAAACAAAGGTTCATGGATATGGTACACTCTATAATATTGTAGGTATAAAAGTGGAATATTTAGTAGAGATAGTACATTTTTTTAAATGTAAAAGTTAGTAGGTAGGTAGGTATTTCTGTTTTTTACCATGTATCTATATATATTTGACCATATACGTGCACTCATTGAAATTCACCGGTAGGTGCTTGGCAACAGATTTTTAACTTATGGGGTGATTCCAAGCGTGTACTACAAAGTAACCTACCACCGATGGTTTCCTTATATACGCTGTTTTTCTCAACAGATTAAGATTTTTTTTTTGTATTCGAGCTTTAATCGGAAAATTCGTTATTGGATAAATAAATAAATAATGAAAGTTAATCCCCGACGTGCGTTGCTCTCCCTCATATTTTTTTTTTGTTGGAAGCCACTTACGCACAACAACTCACCAAACTTAAATCGCAATTTAATCGCGGTAACAAACAAACAAAGAGTCAGACAGACAAACATTGATCTTTATATATGTATAATAGATAACCGCATCCAATAGATTCAATTCCTTTTCTTACATCCCTGGCGTACAACCTCCATACGTCGGTGTTTACCGTAGCACGATCGCTCGTTAGCGATAATGTTGGGCGACATCTTGCGACGGGCGAAGCAAACGCGACCTATCGCCCGATAACGCGAAGCGCCCTGTAGATAAACTATTGTGGCCGCTTTTCTTTTGTTTTCTTTCTTGGGTAACGTGTGTTTGCTGTCTTTTGTTTGTAGATTCGAGTGATTGTACTTATGGGGCTTGTAAAGTTTTTTTTAAATAAATTAATGTGGGAATTATCCCCTTGATTTATACATGCATTCGGGTAATTAATTGAACAGTAAGTTTTAATTATTTGGTTTTACTTTGTCTTTTCACTGTATCGAAATTTTCTTAGGTATGTACATTATTGTACTTTTTCTAACTGGGGGGCTAAAAAGGAAGCTTAAGCAATATTACTAATGCAATTAATTTTTCCGAATTTATGGCATATTCATCAATACCAAATCCTCTAATGAATTAAATTGTATATTATGTGACTATTTGGAGTGACTATTTTACATAAAACATAATGAAATAAGTAGGATCTGCCGAGAATTCGAAAAATGAATTGCATTAGCGATATTGCTTGAGCGGCCTTTTTAGGGGTCCTTTACTGTACTTCTGTACAGTACTGTACTACTGTTTTTTACGTACATTATGAACAAAAGGCAATGTAGACTAAGCAAGTAATTATGTCTAATGTCCAAACATATATGCTCACAGCATGATTATTAAATGAAGTCACATAAACAGTAAACAAAAAGTTCGTCAAATATATTAAAAAGTAAGAAAAATTCAACTAAAAAAGATTATTTTCACTATTGACTAATAAACCAGGTTTTGTTTTTAATTAAATATGTCAAATTCATAACTTATTACATGTAATGTTATAAGTCTTAGACGTGTACAGTTTTGGAGCACGATGTGAATGTTCGCATTGAAATTGATCAATCTAAGCAGATGACAGCGATCTTTTAATATTTGTCAATAAGTTTAACCTTTGAGATCGTTTTTAATGCGTTTTACTAACATACCTAATCCTTTTAAATTTTTTTTAAAGCTAGTTAAGTAACCTTAAAAGTAATATATAGGGAGACAAGAAGTAACTTTTATAAAGGGCACTATTATTGTGAAGCGAATTTATCATACATATCTAGGCAATTCAAAATAGTTTAAAGCAACTGTGTAAACTTTTCGCAAGTTAATTAATACAGTATACAGACAAAGTGCAGTATCTGTCCCTGGCGTATTAAATTCGGTTATTAGTCCCACAAACTTTGATCAAGCGAGTTGACCCCGAGTGGAGTTCATCGATCCGCGGCGACTTTCACCCGGATCATAAACTGAGCCACCCACTTTCAAAACTGAAAAAAAAAACAGTTCCCAACTCACTTCAAAACTAAGTCTTCCTAATCACGCGGCGCGAACAAAGTTCCACCAAGTTTTTTCCAAGTTCAGTTGAACTTCATCGATGTGGGGATCGTTCACCCTGGTAGGGACACTTGCATACGACTCCGGCCGTCGCCGGGCCATTGAAACAAAATGTGGAGCAAGGTTGGCTGAGATTACTTTCGTCGGGAACTTTTTGCGGATCGATATGGAAGTTAAAAGTTTATTACCGGCCGCACCGCCGCGACACCGCGCTCGTAAACTGAACTTTGTCTACGCTCGCGGCTGCCAGCTGAAATATCTAGCATGATACCCATCTTGCAATAGCTCCTGCAATCCTCATCGCTACACGAGCGCTCAAAGGAACCTTTATTTACTTTGCATATCACCGCTCGTAACTAACGAGCATAATACCTGCTCAGCATTCGTATTCACAAAAGGTTTTTCTACCTACGCCGGCGGCGGGCGTAAAATAGGAGGCGAGTCGGGAAGGAGGCATAAAGGAGAAAATAAAATAAAGACGGCGCCAGCGAACGGATGTGAGGTCCGTGAAAAAAGTACGAGGAAAGCAGGCTTAATGGTGTGGCGCAGGTGAGGTGGGCGGGGTCGGTGGGTGGTTCGCGAGGATTGGTCGGCGCCGCCCAGCCGCGAGAACGCCCCTCCCCTCCCCCCTGAGGCGAACCCCACCCCCGCGGCCACCGGCTATCGCCTGGCGACCACCTACAGCCACCCGACGCAAGCTATGCCTGTGTCGTGAATTAGTTTGCCAACTCTCTGTCTATGGCGGAGCTCCGAGGCTGTAAGTATGGACGGCGGGCTGAATAATCGATAAAGGTGTTTATTGAAAACGGGTAAGGACGAAGCTCTTTATTGCTTCTTTATTATTAAAGGCAGTCTGAAATAGCCAGATTGGCTACAGGAATTTGGGAGTAAAATAAAGCCATAGGTAGCCTCGTAGCACATCGTAGCACGACGTAGCTTTATTCGTATCAAGTGAAATTTTAAAAAATATTGTTAAAAAATACCTACAATAGACCTGAGAGTTATAGATATAAATTTAATTGACAAAAAGTAAATATTGCATTACGGTGCATTTCCAATAGTTTTCTTTACATATTTTTATTTCTTTAATTTTACTAAAAATATAATTATAAACACATTCTCTATGTACTTATGTTGTATATTTGATTTTATTATGAAATTATAAGTGATAAGTCTATATGGAGATGTTTGAAAGTTTTTATCACATCCTTGTAATTAATATGTGTGGCGTCATTGGTAAGATACCCTATCTATTACGCTACAGGTCGTGGGTTCGATTCCCACTCAGGATAGACATTTGTGTTCATGAATATGTCTGTTTGTCCTGAGTTTGGGTGTGATTATCTATATAAGTATATACTTAACAAAAGAAAAGTAGTATAATGTAGTATATCAGTTATCTGGCTTCCATAGCACAAGCTCTGCTTAGTTTGGGGTCAGATGGCCGTGTGTGAGGAATGTCCCAGAATATTTATTTTAAAATTGTAATGTTAATGAAGTCAAATATTCTATGGTATTAATCTTGAGGAGATTTTGACCCCAAAAGTCACATCACAGACACATTCTATAAAATAAATGTTATTATTGGTTATCAAAATAATAAACCACAGGTACTAAAAACTTGTATCCCTATTACGAATCAGCCAACCTACGTACACGATGATATAAGGTAGTCGCATAGTTATTACCAACACTAGATAAGCTTAGGTTGTTTTACATAAACGCGTTACGCTCCCGACCACGGTGTCTTGGGTGGAAGGATGCAAGACATCGTATAGCGGCTGTATAGTAGTGCTAGTAATATTATAATAGTTTGCACGTCAGATGGCTGCTAGCGTGCATAATTTAATATGCTTTGTCATTGTGATAAAATTTAATAATTATTTACATAGTAACGCAAAGTCTTGAGTAGGTTTTTATGTTTGACTACAATTTCACTATGGTAAGTGATGATGTGGCCGAAGGTGGTAAGCACACAAAGCCACATCGGCAGGTGTTTGGCGACAGATTTTTAACCTGAGGGTGGTAGCTAGCCAGGTGGGTAATACAAAGTAGCCTACCACCGTGCTATGGTTTCCTCACGATGTTTTTCCTTCACCGAAAGCTCAAGGTCATTATTGGATTCAAACCTGCTACCTTCACCGCGACATCCACTGTCACTACTACTGAGCTATCATCGATCGCCTTAAAGTATATATTTGGTTCCTTATACATTAATATTCAATTAAATAATATGATCAAATAAATAACAAATCAAATAGCTACTACTTATATCACTTTAAAATAAAATTTGAACACTTGTAATAGATAGTAAGTAGTAATAAATTATTATAATAATCTTACTATCTATTTATCATCATCATCATCATCTTAGATCATCATCATCTCAGCCGCTAGACGTCCACTGCTGGATATAGGCCTCCCCTAAGGATCTCCAATAGGACCGGTCTTGAGCGGCCTGCATCCAGCGTTTTCCGCCGACCTTTACATGGTCGTCCGTCCACCTTGTAAGTAAGTGGACGTCTTATGCTGCGCTTAGTACTATCTATTTATAATAATACAATATTAATAAACTTATACTAAACCTGCTTCCTTTTATAAGTATCAATTGTAATGTGAAATGTTATGAATTCAAAAGTTTGTGTGTGTGTGTCTGTGTATGTTTTTTTATGGAAATAGTATATACTTAGTTTACGTACTGGAATAGGACATAGTCTTTTATCCCGAGCAAACATTACATTCCTCAGGGACGCAAGTAAAACTGTGGGGCAGAAGCTAGTATTTAAATATGTTGTAATTATTTCTATAACCAAATATTTGTCCATAATTTTTTCGATAAATACTTTTCCACTTCTATGTTAACATTTTCATTTGGTCATAGATTTTTACATAGATATAACTACAATGCCCGTAAAATACTACAGTTACAGCCATGGAATTGGATTTTCAATTATTCCGATCCCTTGTATTGACAGATCGAAACAAAGGTCTGATAGTACTTGACATCCATTGTATCACTTTCAAATATCGAAACGCGCACGTGAATGAAAAAAATGCGATAAAACATTCGTGCAAAATCGAAAAGAAAAAATATATCGCCGAGTATCCCCAACCATTGTCCGGCAGGCACAATGCGTTTGCGACACCGGGTAAATAACGTTAGGAAAAATGTAAAAAAGCACCCGTTCAGTTTGCGGGTTCCGGGTAAACACGTCGCCGTACCCCTTATTGAGTTGATCTGGCCATTTGTACGGCCCTCGCCCTTTGCATTTGAAAAAAAAGAAACTCAGCTTGCGAATTCAATTTTCAATATTCATTTTTGACGTGGCGTGATTAGAACGCAGTTTGGTCGTTAGCTGGCATGTTTCGTGTAGGAAACGGGAGGTATCGTTTACTTCTATTTTGTCCAAGTATCGATTGCAAGTGTGAATTCATCTGTCTATACTGCTGTCCGCTTTAAATGGATTTGTGTTTTTGTTTTGAAATGTCGAACTTTATCAGTCTGTGAACTTTCACGTACTTTTATTATGATCTATAAAGTTTGTTTTAATATTGTTTGTATTCTACGCAGTTTTATTGAAGTTGAACTACTATTAGGTTACAATCTCAAACTGTCAACGATTACCCAAAGATGTTCCAAAACAATAAAACATAAAACAAACAATAAACACTATCACTTCCCAAATGGAATAAACGGTCTTCTAATACATCTCGCGAGTGTCTTCGAATAGTCATGTTATAATAATAAATATATCATAGTTATCCCCCGGGGACAAATAAAAGGGAAAATAAAGCAAATCGGCTCTCCAGGAAGGGTCTGCAAAGAAAAACGATTAATATTAACTGAAATTGTTATTGCCCCTTTATTGCGGAGCCTTAATATTTTTACTGCCCTTATCCGAAAGAGTTTAAGTTTTCAGCCGAATTCAATACTCGTAAAATTTTAAGATATCCATTAGAAATAATATTATTGTATTCTATAAATGAGGCAATGGTTAATCAATCTCAGTTTAAATTATGGGCATGTAAATAATTCCCGTATATTTTTCCACTTAAAAGGTTTTAAACGCTATGTTAAATGAAACACCTAACCTTTAGCTATTTAGATTTAGTATTTATGTTATGTAAACTGAATTAAAAATAACAAAACCATAGAAGAACAAGGTAAACATCGTACTTTAAAGCAAGTTCCAAGTTCATTAATACTGAAAGCAAAAAGTGTCGTTTTATTAGGAGTTGCTTCACATGAAATTAACCCCTTAACGAGCATAAGGCACCAAGCCATAGTATTCTTACATTAAAATGTAAACATGAGCCCTTTCCCTCAAGTCACTGTAGGGCCCAATCCTCATTTGTCTACTACATTAAAATTAAACACAAACTAGCGTTTGAAACGCTGTTGTTTATAGACGACAGCTGATTTTAAGGTAGTGCTTTTTTTTATGTCGTGTCTGAGGTCGTGCCCGTTTGGCTGGCTACCACCTTCATGTTGGATATTTGTCGCTAGTTACCATCGATCTCAGTCAAAGTCAAAGTCAAAGCCATTTATTCAGTTTAGGCCCTAAGAGGGCACTTATGAACGTCGAAACTACTGAAGTTACCATTAGTTATCTTTTCTGGCAGTCTTGAGAGCCAGTTCCCTTTTAAGCTTTGTGTATTCACCACCTTAGCCACATCATTACATAGTGAGATTGTTAAACACAAACTCATAAAAAGTAAAAAAAAAAAAATTACTAAACGTGTATAAACTTAACCAAAAAGCTCATACACATCAACTAAGAAAAAAATATAAGTAACAGATAAGTAAAATATAATTTTTAACTGTCAAAGTTATTTCGTATTTATCGATCACATAGAGTGGAAAGGAGTCGGTTTGAAAAAAGTGTGCATTATTATTCACTACAAGATTTTACCTTGCTGCCAATTTCTCCCGCTAGAGGTGCCACTTGTTATAATGTACATCAAATTACCTGACTGGTTACAATGACAAGACGAAATTAATGTCAAATAAATCGTGACACGCTATTGGACACATTGCCATTGTAATTCAGTAGCGCCACTTACGATTCTCTTTGTGTAAACTAACCTATTGTACCATTTTGTGTTACAGCTGTTTAATTATGTTATAAATGAAACAGATTCAGTAAATAGTTCCGAATAAAGTAATGGTTTCTAAAACAACATTCTACTACTTTCATGGTGTATATCTGATTGCTAAATGCATAGTCATTTATTCTCTTGAATCTATCGAGTCCAGCAAAAGGGTATTTTTTACTTTTAGTAGTAGTTTCTCTAATTCATATTTAGGTTCATACTTGTTCGTCAAAACAATATTAAATTATTGAAGGATACATAGACTTTCCACAAAATTAAGCGTAGCGTGAAAAACGCCACGTTCTAACCGCCTGTCTATACAAATTTCATAATAAGAGGGTCTAATCTAAGTGTCGAGCACCTCCGGAGCGGTCATCTCTGCCAGTATCACTCCCCGGGGTCCTCTAGACCCCAGAATACGGATTTATTCCGTCTGAACACCTACTGTCGTATAAACGACACCTCTGCGATGTTGAATGTTTTATGACAAAATGTTCCTAGCTCTGATTAAAACCCGTTAAAGTATTGAACAAACAAAAGTTTTTTTGCAATATAACGTCAGCTTTTATGTTGGTAATTATAAGATTCCTATGAATAGATAAATGAAGACAGAAGAATTAAAAAAAATCACTGAGATTTGGCACCACGTTTAGGAATTTATGTCAAGTTATAATGATAATTTATCTCAACGTCATTTTTATGCGACTAATATAAAATATTTTGAACTATTTAACGTAAACCCGAGGTCGTTCCTATACGGGTTAAGGTTGTGCGATATACCTTAAATTTAATATCGAATAATAAATCTTTGAAACTTTAATCGTAAAGCATGAATACATAATAAAAAAACACGAAAATTATTAGTCATAATCTGAGTTTGATTTAATATCCTAAATATTAATATCATAATACTAAACGTGTTCCAAGCTCTTTATCGAAAGCCCTGTGGAGTTTTATAAGTTCATAGTGGATGTAATGAATCTTGTTTGCATGCAAACGTGCTCAGTTCACACGTCTAGACCAAATTGAAATTTACATTCTTAAAGTTAGATGGTTGGAAACATTTAAGATAAAAACTAAGATTAAATTATAATTTCTCATTTTCTCATGAGCTAATATTAATACTTACGCATGGCCAGTTGAAGGATAACCATTAAATTTAGATTAAAAAATATACATTCTTTATGAGGAAAATAAGTTTATCAGTAACGAGTCAAGTAACACAAATATATTTAAGTTAGAAAAATACTATTATATATATATATATATAATATATATGTAATAGCTTTTAGAAATAGAGCCCAACAATGAACTTGTAAAATAATAACAATGTTTTAACTAGCAACTCAAACCGGAATGTAGGTATTACACGATACTAAAATTATTATCGAAAATATTTATTTTTAAATTATGCTGCTTCATTACTGTTTAACTTGCCACAGCTTCATAACAAAACTTTGACATTTGATTAAAAATAAATCTTCTATCTAAAGTCACGTTGAAGAAAACACTTCGGTGCTAAAAGAAGTTTAAGGTCCCAGAGTTCGTACCTAAATCAAAATTACGAAGTTAAGGCAGAACAGTCTCTTAATACCGTATAATGACTGTGAAGACGGTCGAATTCTTTAATTATTTAGCTCTAATAGCAGTCGAGATTGTCCTTTGACGTCGCCCGGTTTAATTTTGGATTCCTCCCCCAAATTAAAAATATAATGAGACTGAACTGAGGCACTGTTAATTGGAAACCGATCTGAGACGGGGGTGCTTTTAGTTAAAAGTGGTGGATTAACGGATTTTGCTATAACTACGACCTTAGTAGATATACCTACGTGTGTACTAGAATAAATAAATAATGTACATAGTGAATCTATGTTAATGATGTATATTTTTGATAAATTATTTATTTATAATGATTATGTGTGAAATTCATTCCGAATTGCAGTATTATCTACATTAAAAAAAAACCAGGCAAGTGCGAGTCGAAGTCGTGCGCTAAGGTATTACGGAACCATGCAATATAAAATCTAATTATTTGGTAAATAGTAAGCATACTAAAGATTTTAATAAACTATTTTATTTTGTCGATTTTATATTTTTTTTTGTTTTTCTGTATAATATAAAGTACCTACCTATACACTACAGTTGGACCAAGTTTGACGATTTAGTTTTTGTAATTTTTAAGGATTTGTACGCAAATGGTGCCAACGGAATATAGTAATCAAAAGTTTTTTTTAAAATACCCATGATACCATACCTTTGTGTCACGTATTCTGAAAATAAAATCAATTCTATAACATCTTAAAATGTACTGTGACAAACATACAGACGAATAACAACACACATAGTCTGAACTAAGAATAAAATGCTAAAAAACAAGATAAAATTTTGCTAAATAAGGTGATCTGTCTTTGTAAGGGGTAGTGCACACTTGAGTTTTTAAACCCATTGACATATTCACGTCTTGACGTAAGTAATTGCGTTCATTTTTCAAGTCGCGAGCAGATGGCGCTGTCGAGATGCGAGATTATCATTACTTTTCTCTGTACGTGTAAAAAGAAGTTTGCTTAATTTGTTAATATAGGATTTTACAAAGGCTATAGAAAAAAAAATGCTTTGGCAAAAAAACATGTTTTGTAGAACCATCAACGTACAATTATATATACTACGAGTACACCTACTAACTTTATTATACAATGTTTTATTAGTATGTATATGCATGTATTTATATCGATATGTAAACACTAAGAGGTGTAAGAATGTGTTTGTTCGTTTGTAAGCTGTTACTCAGTTACGCCGTAATGGCTAAATTTGGCACATATACAGATCATAAACTGGTACAATATCCCGGGTACATACTAAATCCCTCAGTAACGCGAGCAAAGCTGCGGTGAAGAAGCTAGTTAATAAATAAAATATATGTATGTAGTGTACCTAAAAGCATACAAAAGTATATTTTTCGACGCACATGAAATTGAGTTGTAAAAAAAGCAGAATTGACAATACCCTATATACCAAATACAAAAATATAGACATGTCCGAACAATCGCATTCATATTCATAGTTGGGTCGTGTCACGAGGAAAGTCGCGACTGACAAATAAAAAACAGTAATAGAATCAGAGAACAAAATCCATCAGGCTGACATAGCGTGACGTAGATACATGGGGGTTATCGTCACTTGCCACATATACAGTGTGCTCCTGCCAGAATTTAATTTTATACACGATTCTTTCTAGAGATTCCTTTATAAAAATATACTGTTTATGATAAGGTTTTATAATTATTTGGGTAAATATTATTGTTAAAGATTTATGTAAATAATGTATATTTATATAAATAATATAGATGCGTGCTATCTCATCAAAATAGTAAAAGGGATATAGTTAAATCCGAAACAATGCAAAGACATTTAATTAAAAATCTCTAGCAGTTTATTAAATTGGGCATACGATATAAATAATAGGTATTAAAAGAATTAATCTCGACAAAATAAAATCATCCTCTACGTTGGCCTTTAAGGTACATGTGGGCACTGCAATATTTTGCCCACCTTTGGGGTCTCCACATTATGCATAACAGATAAGCTCGATTCTGTATGCATGCGATCCATAGCGGAGCTGCGTGGGTATAATGACACAGTACCCTGGAGAGCGACGGCACCAGTTTTTAGCTCGTGTTTATGTCTTATACCACTAAAATTTATTATTATAATATCCATTAAATATTAGTTAATTTTGAAACCGTTGACTTCCTCCTATCATCTAAAACAAAATTATAGTATGTGAGTCAGTACATATTACTTATTAATTGTCCTATAAAATTATTTTAAAGATTACATTGATCGATGTAAATTGTGAAGAAACTTGTTAAGTTACCTTAACAAGTTTCTTCTAACATAGTGTAACAATAGAATAATACACCTGGTTTATTTTTTTTATATTATGTTGTGTTACAACTTGCGTCACAACTTTTACTATGGGAGCAACATTGACAATATACAAATTTTAATATTTCATATTAAGACCTTGCTTGATCATTAATGAAAATAATAATTAAAAATGCAAATTCATTAACAGATTTGACACCCCTACATAGATTTCGAAAAGAAGCCATCTTTATTAAGTTTTAGTCTCAACTTAAAATGTCAACCGCTACAAAATAAATTGTTTAAATAAACAACCCAAAATTACATGCCAATCACGTAACGAGTAACCCTCACTCATACCGGATATTCAATTCCTAGACATGTCCAAACTGGAGCGAAACAAATATTTATCAAAACATGTAAGGAATACACAAAACGACATAAAACATGTCCACCCCGGGACAAACAAATAACCGCTACTGGCCGTGATGGATTATTGCCACTGACCGCCTCTATTTCCTATTGGAATAAGGAATTACCATATGCGCCTCCTGGACTATGCGTCTAGTTGATACAGTTGTATGGAGATAGCTTTATAATAAATATTATAAAAAAAGTTGTATAAAACTACTAAATTCAGACATTTTAATTAACCTTATTAATTTAAGTTTTTATTTTTAGGGTGAATTTAATCATAAATATAAATTAGCAGTCTGATCTACATCATTATTATTTTGATATGATATAAATTAGTTTTTTTTAAATAGGTAGATACTTACACAAATAAGATACATTTGTTATTTTATACGTTGGCTGAGAAAAAAATTGGAAACGGGTTATTTATTCACATGTCCAAAAAATGCATCAATATATAGCAAATTTTGCAATATATTTTAAAGTTAAAGTCAAAGCCATTTATTCAGTTTAGTCCCTAGGTCCTAGGAGGGCAGTTATGGACGTCGAAGCTACTTTATTTATCTATATGTATTCGATTTATTGCGCATATGTAATTATTGAAATACTGGTAAGACGACACCAATACAAGGCGACGTTTTCACTTTCCTACACATTTATTTTGATCATAATTTTAAAATGTTCAAAAGCCGTCTCCTATCGGTCCTCGCATCCATCTCCTGGGCGCTGCCAGGTCGGCGTCGCGTCGCGCCGGCGACCGGAGACCCTTCAAAAACTTTGATAATAACACCAGCAGCGCAGCGCGTGGCGCGGGGCGGTAATGTGACAGCCGATACGTCGCCACCAAACAGGCTGGACTATTTAAATTTTGCGCCGTCGTTGTGCCATATAGGCTTACAAATTGTTTTGTTATATTTTTTCATGGAATGTAAATAATTGAAACTATTAGAACATTCCCTGCTGTTGGCATAAAGCTCAACTCCACTGGTGGTAAAAAATGCTATACTGGGTGACTTTTTAGTCACTGGCAATACTTGCAGGGGTGGCAGTACTCATCAATATAAACAACTTTTATTATGAGACTAACAGTGAAATCACGAAAAAAATATCAGCTGTTCCATACTAAAGTTCAATACCTACTCGACCAAAATGTATGAAGCAACCGTTTTATTTTACGCGATATCAGAGTTGGTCCCATAATAAAACTTGTTCATATTGATGAGTACTTAAACCCCTGCAAGTATTGCCAGTGACAAAAATATCACCCCGTATGTACTGGAGGAACGCTGGTCCCTAAGATACAGGTCTTTGTACTTAGTTTAGGAATCAGAAGTTCGACATAATTCAATGACGTCGATGTACAACCCTTGTGAATCTGAATTGTTAAAACTTACTGTGTAATTGTACAAATAAACGTTTTTATTATTATTATATTATAATTATTTAATTAAAATGAGTTTTTAGCATGATTTTATCTATGGTGTTTACTGTTTACTCAGAAATCACGTCATTAAAAAATAAACACGGGGCGAGTGTGGTTTTTTCACTAAATAACGCAATTCTTTTCCTTCATTGTACATCTTATTATTATTATTATTTGTTTTTTTAGCGTAACTATGTGTGTATGGAACACTTATTTTTCGTCACATATTAAGTTAATTATTAATACCCTACTAAATCGCTCGGCAAACGGTCGGTTCCTTATTTCATGTTAAAATTTTCTTCTGAAATGAGTGCTCGATGAAATACCTTTTTACAGGAATATTGCTGTATAGAAAATTATATTCTTAGTTAATGATGCAGAAGTTCTATTCTATGGCAGCAATATTATGAGAAATAAATGGTCAAAAACAACATTACCACCAAAGAAGCAATGATAATGCTCATAAGGTGCTCATGATGATAAATGACAGATTCATGAGGTGTCGTACGACAGCCGTGCGGGATTACATGTGTCGTTACCGGTCTAATGCAGCGGAAACCACCCCGTGGCCCCACTGTCTGATGACATGGCTGTATGGAATTGTTTGAGAAGAAAAATATTATAGCTTTATAGAGAGTGAACGATAACTGGCAGGTAATAATAGACAGTAAAAAATACTCTTTAGCCTTTTGTATAAGGTTGTATAAGGTGTTGTTGAGGTAAGAATAATAATTTATTATTGTTAAAAGGTATAACATTATTTCATACAAAAAAAATGTAAATTTGTGTTTTTAATGTTAACTCTAAAATCAGCAGCCTGAAAAAAAAATACACATATACAGATTTTTACTCTTATTTGATTAGAACACCTACTTATTTAAAAACTATGAAAAAGTATAAAACTGTCTAGACTAACCAGTTTATTTAACTGAAATATTCAATTGTCGGTCGCTACCAGATAAAAAATAACTTAGTAAAACTTTTCCATGTGTTGTCAAAAGATAATACCTGGGATTCTTGGGAGAATAGTTTTGTTTTCTCTACAGTACATCTGTTGAAAATTTACGAGACTAACAAAGCATTAAACTTCCCTCATAAAAGATATAAAAAGTAGTGTTCTTTACTATAAAGATGCCGTATATAATACAAAAAAAATATTGAACTATCTTTATATTATATACTATTTATTTACATATTTACAATTAAAGTAAAAATACAAACTATGATATATAGAAAACATCCTCAAAGCCCTATTTATATTATATTATATTATGTATCTATTCCTAAATAATTTCACGTTTGACATGTACTAAATCAAAACCGATTTGGTACCAGACATCAACAACAAAGGTGATCCGATGCGTTGTGACAAGTCAGATGCTAATCAGTCAACCCTTTAGGTCGACAAATCGGAAATTAGGGACGCATGAGCGCTCGCGGGTTAACCCGACTTCTGCCCACGCCGGGTCTTTTCGGCCCCGGAGACTTCTCAACCCTGTCTCGTTCTTTGAATATTTAACACGGGACAAATGCCGTTTCACATGACTGACGGTGGTGACGGGCTGTGGTGAAAATGAAATGAGACTACCCCTATACATTAGTCACATATTTACGTTGTATGTTAAATACATAGGTATATGCATTTTTTAGGGAAAAAGCATAAATTATTTTAAACAACTTTGGATGCGTTAAAGAATTTAAATAAATACCGACAATATGTATCTATTTTAAAATATTTTCTGGTGAGAGTGTAATCTAATTTAAACAAAAAAAAAAAAAACAGGCAGTCATGGGGACTGCTGATAGAAGTGAAAACTATTAACTTAAGACTAATTGAAATTATAAGCAAAAATTACTCATAGCTATAGATATACTATTAGCATGAGCATGTCGGTGACGCGAACCTATAAGGTTTTCCCCGCAAAAAATGCTCAACGCGGCTAAAGAAGTTTTCACTTCAATAAAAAAAGGTCACATTATTTCATAGAATTAGTTTGAAATATATAACAACTGTCTACTATATACTAAGTTTCCTTTAAAATGTACCCATAAAATAATGGTGTATTAAACGATTTTCATCTGAAACACCTTAACATGACGAGTTTGGCGTTTCGTCGATTACAGACTCGGAACTCGGAACGCTTTGATCATGTTACCGTCCGATAGACGTATCTACCTACAGCTTTGAAAGGCATCGGCTTGCTTAAGGCGCTCTCTAACTTGGTAATTTGAACGTTTCGCATCTAAAGTTGTAATGTTTATAATATGAGCTTTTTGTAAGGTGAAAAGTCTATAATTTATGGGAATACATACAATTTTGCTTTTGGTATGGTAAACTTGACAAGACTTGTTCGGACGTAATATTGTTACGATAAATGTAAAACATATGGTTAAATAATTGAGCTTTTTGAAAAACTTTTCGAGAGGTTTGAGAAATGTCACATTTATCATAACATGCAATTATAGGATCAGAGGTAGTACCTAAGTACACGTAGTCTATAAGGGAAGTAGCTTTCAAGTGCAGCTGCTAAAATACATAGGTCTTGCAGCATTTAACTCTACTTTCATCTGATCTACCATTGGTCAATGACCCTTTGTATTTTTGCCACCTTTGGTTACATCATCACTTACTATGGTGAGATTTTGGTCGAACACAAACCTATTCATAATAAAAAGAGACCTAAATAAAATAAAGGGCCTTTTTACACTACTTGAATTTGCAATATTTGTACTATATCTTGAATTTAGATACTAAGTTTTATTAATGTTGTGTGTTGTATAACTTTCTTTGTTATTTTCTTTATTTCCTTGTGTTTTATTAATTTTAAATGAAAAGTAAAAAAATCTATAAGGTTGATATTCGTTCAGCCGTAATGGAATAAGGTTTCTTTGTATAAACCTAAACATTATCTTTGTCCAAATTTCTGTATTCGTGACGTCTTAAAACATGTCGACCCTTTCTTGAGTGAAGTTCTTCCCCTAGCACATGTTGAGGTTCATTATAATTAATAAATGACCCACGGTCCCACAGGCCGCGCCGACCGTGCTTCGGGTAAATATGAAATTAGCGCGTGAACCGACATTATACATTTACAAACAAAAGTGCAGAGGTTAAATTGTATTTAAAAAGTTAGCAACACAATTTTTTAAACTTTAAATGGGTAATTGGGTTAAGAGAAGACAAAAATCAACCACGTAGAAGTTGTTTTTTGTCTCCACTTCTTTCCACTAGTTATTTAGATGAACAATCCCACCACTGATAACCATTAAGAGTGTTTTTGCATTGTATTGATAAAAATGCAGGAGTAAAAAATACAACAACAAAAAACAAAACCATATACCGATTGACATTTCAAATAAAGAAGGCAGTTTATTTAAATTCTTCTTTAATTTGTTATACCTTCTACATTTAAACTATGCTGCTGATCCTATCTAAATCGCAAGTCCTAGCCGATGCCACTGGCCCAGCACCCACGTCTCTGGCACCCATTAATTACTTAAATTTAATTCATACGAGACCCTGCCACTATTTACATTCAAAAACGTACCCTTACGCCCTTGCCCGCATCTCGTAACCCTTGCGAACAAACTTGTCGTCCCTAAGACGGTAACTCTCCTAAGTAGACTTTCTTTGATAGTGCGCTCCGCTGGTTCTGAATAAAGGCCACCGGGTCGATAGAGTTTTGATCTGTAATTTTATAGCTTTGAGGCCGCCCTCAGCATCGCTCACGCTCTAAGGATTGTGGCCTATCGATCTCTTCTTGTCTGTTTTTGTTCGAGTTGTAAATGGTATGGAACTATGGAACAAAGGCCCGTTTGATCCATCTGCAGTGAATTATATACCAACTAGATAAAGAGTTGAGCAAAAAAATGAGTAAAAATGAGCAAGAGGTCATCATAAGGCACTTTTTAGACCTTCTCTAAATATACTCATGGAACACGTATGTGAAAAACGAAGCAACTGAAATTATCGATGGATGTCAGACTTTCACTGAAGAACAATCGGCAAAAACTCAGCAAGGTAAAGTATCTATTTGTAGCAGGTGGATAATTTGAAGATGACATTATCATGCTGAACAACTTTTATTATGGGACCACCTCTGAAATCGCGAAATTAATTTTAACTTCTCATACTAAAGGTCAGGCTTGCTTGGTCAAAATAATTGAAAAAAAACTATAACAAACCTGGCATAGATCTCGAAAATATCCACCCAGTATAATAATATTTTTGACAACCTGACTATAGGTAGGTACCTATATCGGCTATTTATTTTAAAATGTTTATCAATTTTAAAACAATATGCTTGAGCATAAAAACCCAAATGAAAAACTAAAACTAAAACTTGCGCAAGCTCATAATTACCTACTTTTCAAAAGTTACTTAAACTTTTATTACTATGCATAACCTACCTAAACCATTATAAACAACCTAAATAAACGCTCATACGTAACTTTAAATACCGAAGAAACCTCGCCATTAACTTAATAGAATGATCAGAAATCTAATAAACAAAGATCACTGCTCCGCTGAAGAGCAACGGATTAGTCTCTATCATGGTGCCCGTAAAGCGGTGATACTTATATGAGTGCCCCTTTTATTGCATTAAACAGGGGAAGGGTTGTCCCTACGTCGCCGTAACGTCTCCTGAATACAGGAAGAATTTATAAATAAGTTAAGGGGCCCGCCTTATTCTTCGTCTCAGCGTCTTACTTTGTTTTATCATATTTAAATTATTAGAGTCAGATGTGGAACGTGTACCTAATTGCCGTACTTTGTTAAGATAATGTACCTTTGGCGCGACTCCACTTTTGTTTTCTTGTTGTACGGCGATATAAATTCACGGGAGGACGCCGCGTAACGCCTAACTTTCCTGTTCTGTTTTTGTTCGGACGTTCATTTTCTTAAGGAAATAAAATTTGTTATGCAGCCATTTGGAGGCGTAGGTGCTTAAGAATAATACAAGATTTTCCTGAGTTTAATGTGGATGAACTTGCTAAGTAAAAAGTTGCATGAAGAGGTTGTTTGAGTAATTAGTCTATTTACCCTTTTAATTAGATGCATTAATGAGTTGGCTTCCGCAACCTTATTTCTTACTTTTCAATTAAGCACCAATTTATGAAAATTAAGATTTTATTATAATATAATATAAACCAAAACAAATTAATATCATCCATGAATATTTGTTTTTTGACATAAATTAAACCGTAAGAAACAATAGATCAAATATTTTAATACAAAATGAATGCACGTACACAGAAAACGCCTTAATATATCCAAGAAAACAATGTCTTATTCATATTATAATATATTTTCTACCGTAAATCATATTTAAGTGTTATTTCATTTCCTACGGAACCCCCGCATGCAGCCCACGCATCGAACGAATAAGTAATTGAAATTTGAAATGAACTTTTGATTTTACGAAATGATTTCACCCCACCACTGCTCGTGAAATTATTATGAATTTCCGTTGAAAGTAAGTCTTTACGGTAAAAGCACGTCTATAAGGCGAACCTTCCGATATTTTCCTTTCACGAGAATGTTTTCATTTTGCATTAAAATGTGTGTATAATGGATTTGGGAAATCCGATTTTCCATAAAACGTAGATAGCCTAAAGTTGGGCTAAGAGTAAGAGGTGTGTAAATAAAACATTAGTAACTATATAATAATTTAACTATTGTTTTAGATAATTTAAAAATCCAGGCTAAAATACAATACTTTGTTAATTCCAATGATTTATAATAGAGGTTCTATATTATAAATTCCGAAGGTCTTCCTGGTTACAAGTGGTTTTGTTGTCAAAGTGAGTGTTATGGCCATGTTTATTCCCTCAACTATCATGGCCCGCGGCTTTGGGTGACAAGACCTTGTCAACAGTTCCCTTTGCGAAATGTTTCGTACTTGTTAACATTTGTTGATTGTTGTTAGTTTCTATAGGAACTTGGTTCGGTTATGAATGAAATTCAAGAAAGCTTTGAACCTAAAAGTAAACAAAGCTTTTAAATTCTATTTTAATATTCTTTTATATTTTGTGATATCTAGAATCGTAATAAGTCTTGGTCATACTTATATAACCACCGGTACGTCTTGATATACTTTATATCTATCAAAATACACTTAACAAAAACTTCAACAGTCAGAGTAGCTTGGTGCGGTTGCTATTAAGTAACTTGATTGCTGTCAGTTTCATTAAGAAACTGGTTAAATGTAGCGTTTTTATGATTATTTTTTCACGATCTGATCACTGTATGCGTAAACATTGGATATCGATTTGGAGGTTGTTTCAATTTGAAATTGATTGCAATAAGGTTACATAATACGTGTACAGATGCGTCCGTACTGTTGCTAATTGGTGGTACAATCCAGCGACACACAGAATACCTGCGACTAATGTATGCAAAAATACAAAGTAAAATAAATCACAAGTACTGTAACATCTGAAATGTCAGACGCTTAGAACATCCTTAATTCGACTATTAAAACCCGCTACAAGGAGCAAGATGTTTGCAACACCAATAAACAACGGCCGAACGCGAGCGCGAACGTCGAAAGTTTGAAGCGCGCGGTGAGTGCAGAGAACCCTTAATGAGGGTTAGAAATTTCGGCACATTGCGGGCCCAAACCGCACCCGGCATCTTGGCTTATTATTAATTCTGTAAGACGTGTCCCCGATGTCCAAGACGTGCGCTGAGATTCGAGACAAAAGTCACAAGGGCGGAAGGGACGACTCCCCTTGCCTCCCCACCGTACGTGTAAAGCGTCGGCAAGTCTGCCAAGACAAGAGTGTGAGCCTTACAGGTGGTTTTAATAACGGCTGCCACTAATGTCGCGAGATGAATACTTAATGGACGGATCATCGCTCGGATTGAGTAGGATTGTGAGACGTTTGACTTGACTAATAATTGATGAGCATCCAATACATTTGTTGTTGATGTTTCAAAGAGAAAAGGCCATGCGTATGTGTTTTCTCGCGTCCATCTTTGCTTCGATATATAAACCTTTGATATAGCTATCGTACATATTATTGTGCACTATAATAAGTTCATTAAAGATGTCTAAATTGAAATGTAATGAATATGTCCATTCATAATAATAGCACGGGGAGTATTGTTTTGTATTTACTTCAGTACGTATTGTTTCAAATTTAATCGGCTAGTGGTCATATCTCTTTCATGTAGACAACAATTTAGTTACAAAGTGCAAATCCCTTTAAGATGGCTCCCTGTCAGAGGGTGCTTTCAAAAACTCGTTAGGAGGTTGGCATTCTGTGGTAGCGGGTCACGTCTTGTGATGTGCTTGCGACAAGACAAAATACTACATACTACTGTGTACTATGTCGGGTGCCAGATTCAATATAGCAAGGATTCTTTTATAAAAATGTTCCAAAAAATTTAAAACTTTACAGAGGCTAATAAAAATATACATAATAATTTATTAATTATCAGGGCGCGTGAAAATGAAAGAAACATACAGACCTCCGATTATTTTGCTACAGTAATGTAAATTTGTTTTTTAATGACAGATAATTATTATCAAAAACACGTAATATACCTAATATTACGTATAATAAGTAAATCAATGTTATAAACATTTTTTTTTATAGCAATGTAGCAAAATGTAATAACTAATTCGTCATTATGTCCTGTTGTTTTCAAATAAAATGTAGCTCATATCGTCCCAAAAAAAAGAGGTAAAAACTTTACGAGTTTAAGGAAACATCTGCAACATACATTACACAAGAGATAAAGCAGGCTACAACCGGCGTGATTAAATAGAAAAATTGCCAATCGCGATACAAAGCGCCGTTAACGTGCCGTGAGTCGCACTCTTACGCGTGTTTATCAGCAAGTGCCCGCACGGGAACAATATAACGCTGAAACGCATAACTTATTGCGACATGCAATACGTGTAGCGAGTGTACAGATGTGAAATTGATTGCGTTTACCGTTTCTGAGTTTCAATTTGTTGATAGAATATGTACATATATTTATAATTGAGTAATTGTTGAAAGCTTTGTTAAAGTAGGGATGGGAGATGTCCAGCAGTGGACGTCTTGCGGCTGAGATGATGATGATTATTAGTATTTATAGATAAACAGTCTATTATTTAAACATAATATTTCTACTACAGACTTTACATCACAAAATAATCTTGATAATATTTAAAAAACTCAACATCAAATTCCAAATATTGTGAAAATTATAATCTGATACTAAGTGATAGTCAGACAATTATTTAAATCGAGTGTCATCATAAAATATAACTAAATTTGTAAGCATTATCTCAATTTTCCCTACGACCTGAATGGTTAATAAATAACAATTAGTCGTAAGGTTTCAATCGCTTGCCTTCACATTACGGCGGTAAATTATCGGGCGGAAGGCGCGAGCTGGACGAAGGCGGAAAGAAATATCGCTGTCAACGCTGGAATGTATTTGTTCCGGTTAGTGTTGGGACGATGGTTGGATATATTGTGTCGATGTTTTAACTCTTATAAAATATAAAATAATTAAAAAAAGGATTTACTTGGTGTCGATATCTCAATAAAAATACGTGTGGCACTCGGGGACTGCCGCGGTAAAGCTATTGCATAGCATTTTTTAATTTACATTTACATTCATAAACACGTACCTATACCCAATCACATACCCTCACAAACACCCCCCACCCCCCCAACCCCCCGCCCCACACACACACACACACACTCTCACTCATACATCCCACACTCCATACTTCAATGTTATAAGCACAGATCTACTATATATTAAAATAAGGTTACCTGTAATTGGCCTTAAGTTTATACTAAGTTCACTCTGTAAAATAATAATGGAAAACGCTGTTGGTTTCCTGCAATAAATAAATAAATCAACTTATGCAATTATTTATTTATTTTTTATTTAGGCGGTTTTTTTTTTTTTCTATGATATTAATAGATACCTATACACCTATATACCTTCTCACAAACAGCATTCACACACATACATACATGTGTGTGGGAGGTGTTAGGTTTTTTCGTTACGGAATTTTTTTCGTTACGGAATTTCTTGATTCGGTCGCCGCGCACAAACCCCGAAGCCCGCGATAAAAGCTATAAATAAAGAAGTTTAGACTTAATTTTACATTGACATAAATTTACATAAATTCTTTTTCACAATCAGTAAATAAATAAATCTATAAAATAAAACCAAGAAACTTGAATACCTAGAACATGGAGATTTTAAAATGCTTAATCATGTACAGCTACTTATCGTAACCAAACAGTTAGAATTTTATTTTTAATCGATTTTATATGGAAATTTTAATTCAAATATAATTATAATTAAAAAATCAGTAATGTTATTGAACATGAAGAAAAAGCCAGCATCGACGCTTTTCTCTGTAATTATTACAATTATTATACTAACCCAGTAACATCGCTACGAAACTTTGCTATGAGTCGTAGCACCGTAGCAAAGTTCGTAGAATTATTTATTGAGAGATAGTTTAAGATTTGTTTAAAATTAGTAGATTACAATGACTGATAAAAATGAAAAATTTGCGTAGCATAAGGATTTTCCATTATATTATGTTCTAAGGGATACTATGTAAATTTCCACAGCAACAACTAAAATTAGCTAATTAATCGGGCCTAAAAATATTTTTATCGATAAAATTTATCAGTAGGTAGTTAACACTATATTTCTGAGTGTACATAACTGTTTAACAAATCGGCGTGTAAGAGACCGACCCGGAGGCCACCCACCGAGTGCTTAATCACTTAACACTCACCAGATTAACGGCAAATTTATGGTCCAAAAATAGCCCTCCGATTTTATTTGTTTACCTATATGTATATAGTTACTAGAATATAGGAAAATATTCTTTTGTTCTGTTTCTGAAGCTTTATTTTGATGATGGTAGTTTTGTCGATAGAACAATGACAGAGAGGAATATGTACTCGTATAGGTGCAATATCATATATGAGTGCATTGAGTTGTATTTTCTAGCATACAAATATCCTCTCAAACATTAACTAAAAACTGTATTAGTTCATCCTTTAAAAATTACCGAAAACTTTCATAATTTTTCAATGGCAAAAGCCTTTGAAACTCCTAATGTAAATCACAAATAAAAAACTCTGTGACGTTTTTAAAGAACAGAAAACAAAAGCACATCAATCACGCACACAAGAGCGGTGTACCCTCAAAAAGACATTAATTCTTACTAGACTCAGGAGTGAGTCAAATGGGACCAAACGACCGGACAGGGGCGACTTGCGTTACATGCTACGTTATCGGTCCGTGAAAAGAAAACCCTTTTTTTTTAATCTTTGAACATAGTATAGATAAGCTTTAAATAAACATTGTATATAACCTTACGATATTAATAATTTAAGAATTTTATGTTATTTACTCAATCACACACACATTGTATGTTCTAAAATAATTTTTAACTTAACTTACTATGGAACACAATATAAATTCATAGGTAATATTGTTTTTTTTTTTTATAAATCGTTTTATGTTTGACCATTTTGCGTTATTGACACCTCACTATGGTATTTAATGTTGCGGCCGAATGTGATAAGCAAACAAAGCTTAAGGGACCCGATTCCCTTAAGAACCTTCAGCTACCATCACAACACACAAGTAGGACCTTGGAATATATTTTCTACTTGAGAATACTAGTAAGGTTGAATACTATAACGTATTTATTACTATTAGTTGTAATAAAAAATTTTAATAATTGAGTGTCTTACCAAATATTTACTATTCATCATAATTGTGAGAAAAAATCTCGAAGCCAACATAACGTTGAGCAAAATCATGAAATACTTTTTTTAGCTGTAACGTACTCAAAAACCATCGTCAATACTCCGTTATTTTGTTTCAGCAGTATCCATATTATTCTAACCGTATCTATCACCCTTTCGCCGAAAGGACAATCGTGTTTGTACGAGGTCATTCGGCGATCAAAGCGATCGGCCAATAAATAAATAGTTGATTTGCTTTGTAAATAAATACTGAAAGGTCGAATGGAATAGTTCCATCAAGAATGCGCCAGGGGGAGATACATACCTAACTAACAAGAACTAAATAGATTTGCTTTAGGACAGGAATTTTGTTTGCCCGTCCATTTGGATTTGATCGATTTATTTGCTTGTTTGGTAAAGTTTATTTAAAGTTTTATGGCTATTTGTTATCAAATATTTCATGCGTGACAAGGATAAGCTCAAATTTTACAACTAGTTATTATTAATATTCAGTCCTATTAACAATCATCTTATAGTTCAGTGGTAGTGACGTCGAATGTCTTGACAAAAATCACAGCAGAGTCTAGAAAGGTTCCGTAAATAACGCAGGCATCCATAACCATAACGTAGACAGGGTTTCTCAAACTTCTACAATGATGGTGAAGAAACAAGTCGTGAGGAAACAATATCACGTTGGTAAATATAGTACGTTGGTAAACACAAGCAAATCCAAAGTAGGAAGAACAAATTTATTATGTAATAATAGGTATTAGATTTTATTTGCCACATTAAATTACATAATTGAAAATATTGTGATCTTTATTTTATTACTAACAATATTTGATGCAATAATACATGGTGATAATATTTTTTTCAAAACCAACAGGATTTTTGAATCTAGGTCTCATGTTAAAACAAATATTTTTAGTGAGCTTGTAATTGATTACTTATCTCTTGTTCCCAAAATTTAAGAATTGGTTAAATTTTCATTTCAATTCACTCTTTATCTTTTTGATACATCTTCATGATAGTGCCAAGGAAGGTCACTCTAACGAATAGACAAACAATCGACATGCATAATTTTCTTACTTGTACGTATTAAAAAAAAATCTTAATTTGTTTGCTATTATAAATTCACTTTATTCACGTTATTCAAGATCAGCGCCATCTAACAGATTCAGTGAGAACTAAATTGAGTCCTCAACCCTCCGTATGATTTACCCTCTTAGGAGGGTTGAAACTCAACTTGACTAAAAGTGGTGAATATCTTCGCTTACAATTCTTGACAGCTTGTAACGTAACCTAACAATCATTGAAATATTTACTTTCAGTCAATTGCGATATAGTTTGTTAAATAGTAGTAAGTAATTACAATAATAAATTGGGTAAATATAAAACCATTATTTTTATTTTCAAATAATAACAAATTTCATTGGTTTGTTTGTAACCAAGATTTATTCGTATACATTTATTCCGCGATAGGCGCCACTGGGCTCACTATATTATTAGATTATCATCTTTTCAAGGCGATGTTTGATAAGGACTTACTTTAAAAATAAATAATATTATCTCAGAACACAAACACAATTACTTTTATCAAAAAAAACTAAAAAAATATGACACTATTTTGTAACTATTTTTTCTTATGATTCGAACAGTGACCACTAGAGGCGCCACTGACACGGAAAACTTAGTTATCGTCGTCAAGTTATTGCATAATCAACAATACATTATTCTTTAACGCTTTCAAAGTGCCTATTATAATTTTATGTTAGTCGTGGCCGTGACCTGTTAGTCACTTAGCTTATAAATTGAGAATTCTATTTCTGTATTATACTTTTCTTTTAAGAATACGCTTTGGTAGGGTATGATAATATCCATTAGATGGTGAAATTACTAAGATACGAAAACAATATAGATTTTCTTTAAGGTGAAATCTACGTCAATAAAGAATCGATTTCTTTAATTTGTATTGGCTTTAAAAAAATATCCGCAGACACACTTATCCATATATTATATTAATGTTCTTATCTTTCTGTTTAAAAAAGCCTCGTCCATTGTGAAAGGTTATCAGGTAATATGCATGCACTGACCTTGATACAGGGTGTGGGGGGGTGGGGACCTGAAGAAGGGGGGCTGCGCGGCGCATTCGGCAACTGGAGCAGATGACGTATGCTGTAATTCTGCCGAGATTTGCGTGACATTCTGAAAGCAAAAGAAACCTTATTTATAATGGCTTTGAGTTTTAATTCATTTGAATAAAGGACATGTTGATTGGAGATAGCTTTTTCATTGCCTATTATTGTAAAATTTTGTATGTTGTAAGTATTAGCAAAGAGGAAAATGGTTTTCTACAACTTCATTAGGTAATTAGTAATAATGCAAGTGTTGTTTTGTTATAAAATAATTGTTCCAAAACCAATTTAAACAATCAGTAAACTAATTTCCATAGTACCTACAAGCTCTGCTTAGTTTATGGTCGTGTGTGAGGAAAGCCCCTAGGATATTATTATCATTATTATTATCAATAAGTAAGTTGGTTACATGATGTTTATTGGATTACTTCCTAGAAACAAAACAATGACGAAATATGAATTGTTGTAGTGAGTTGATGACCTTACCTACCTAAATAGATTTCATTTCAAATTCATCTTTATCTTAGTTAAATAGAGTAGGGATTTGATAAACAAGAAGGTATATTGCGCTTTGAAAATAGCTACAGCTACTAAATCACAAACGTCGTGGGTTAAAATCCTACAATGAATGTTACCACCCTCAAATTAAAAATCTATTCGATTGAAAAGCGATTCTATTTCGATTTTTCCAGATATGCGATATGTTGATTCGATTGAACGCTACACTTGAACATAGGATTAAAACTATAAATAAAACCAACTCACCTCTAAAAGCAACACCTATTCATATATATTATCAAGAAAAATTAAAATAGAAAACTTCAGGTTAAATCCTAAAAACATATTATTATTATCTCAACAAAAGCATTACGACTTATTTATAAAAAATAATCCGAGTAGGCGTATCCTGTTTACCTCAGTGTATCTTTTCATGATATTAGTAACTGGCTATAATAATTACTAGCTTTTTGCCCGCGGTTTTGCTCGCACAGACTTTATAAAATTTCTATAACGTTTCTCCCTTATTGATAATAACTTCCTAACAGAATAAAAGTAAATTCCAAAAATCTTTAAATGGCAATAACTTTTTCGCAACATCCGATTTTAATGAAACAAAAACCAGTGAAAATTACATGAAAATCCGTTCTGTAATTCCAGAGATGTGCGTGAACAGACAGAAAGAAAATAATTCTAAAAATCGCTGATTTTTGTTCTTTTACTCTTCTTTAGTTACCGCCCCTTTATATTTTGAGAATACTTTTATTCAATGTACAGACACAACGAATTCTACTGTTTTTTATATGCATATAATATATAGATTATTATATGTATAGATAGATAAAGCGTGGGATAGTCAGAGGATACCGACACGCCACGCGGTCCACGCGCAATTGGTATTAATTATTATTTGCTATCTCAATCGACCACGAAGGGAGCGCGGGCGGCAGCGTGTGATAGCGATAGTTTTTTTTATGTAAAATTTAATAGCATGATGGATATTGAAGATTCATATTTTGAATTTTGAATATAAATAAATATTAGTTTTCTAAATCCCTGACAGGTAAAAATTCACAGAAATGTTATATTTATCCATGAATCCGTTCGAAAACATTTTTCGATAAAAATTGCGAGATATTTAGTCTGAAATTTTATAGCTTAGTGAGAATTTGACTTTTCACAGGATTAGTTAGGTATTAGTTATAAGTAAGTATCACTCATATTTACATAATGTAATTGAGTTTTATTCGTTTATCGAAAATAGTAATATTCGTTTTAGGATTAAACTCGCCATTGTACTTATTTTTTTGTAATATATTTTATTATAATGTTACATATTATGTGTGCAAAAAATAAATAGGAATATTGTATGGAGCTGGCTCTATATGGAATGTCTTCTTAAATAAAATAAAAAAAATACCAGACCTGATTTTCACATCCACTGGACATGGTTATTTGAAACCTTTATAAATATCACTTATGACAAAGTTGCATGTCTGTATTCACTTGGTTCACAAAAAAGTGTCCTAAACAAGGACAACCATCCTTCGATAACTTTATAAATCCCTTAAATGTCTATTCGAAAGAAAGTAAAATATTATCATTAGCGTAACAAAAAAATATTTTATGAAAATCAATCTTGACAATAAAATCTACATACATGTACATATTATACATAATATCTAGTGAAATAAGGATTAATTAAGACCTTTGTTAATTCATACAATTTTTTTTTATGAATTACATTCAACTTTGATGCTTGAGCTGAATAACGAAGATGAGAAGTTAATAGTAGTAGAGAGAGAGTTTTAGTAGATACTAAATTAAAAAAAAAAATAGTCTTGTGCTAATAAGCAGGTCATGTCACTCAAAGAGCTGGAAATAAATGATAGGGAAAACGGAAGAAAGCCTCTCGAGTAATGAACACCTACTGGGCAGAACTGTGCGGTTCAGCCTTCGACCAGATAAGACTTAGTAGACTACATTAGTCTGATTGATCTTCTCCATCCTCATCTAACACCATATTTCAAAAATCGTGGTGGTTGGTACTAGCGATTGTAATCCGGGCCCGGCCGGGTTGAGAAACATACCGGGTCGCAATCTCTAGTACTTTAGTTTTATAAATTTTCATTTTCATTTGCCGCTATGTCATCAGTAAATCTAATAAATTTTACTCTTGTTACATAATATATTTTCACACACATAAGATTTCAATCCTAGCTTTTCTTTTTTTCTTTACAATTTCTTGATTTCTATGAAACTTTGTCTCGAAAATTGTGTTTCATTATTTAGTGTTCCCATTATTGTTTTCCAATTTACTTTGTCGAAAGATTTGAATCTAAAAATGCTATATGAGTAGCTATTTACTCCAATATCTATTTGTCTTTCTATTATTAAACTTAATGGTGGATTGCTTTCGTGGTACTTTTATTTATTCTAAATCCAAATTGATTCGCTCTTAAACTAATTATAAGTATGAGTGTTCTATAATATTTATATTTATAATTGTTCCATTTTTTTTAGGAAATTATCACATTTAGTTATTTTAAGTTGGTAGTTATTTCTCCTGGAGTATATTATTACATTGACTAATTAGTAGTTTCTGCAACACTGATTCATTTGAATATTTTTTCATGAGTTTTATATCAACATTGTCTTTTATTAGCTGCATTAAATTCCTCCCTTATGGTTGTAGTATTTTTCGTTTATCCTTTACGTCTCTGTTATTTACTACTATGTATCCATCCCGTTCCCTTGGTAACTTAGGGATAAAAATATTTTTATTTAGAAATGCAACAACGTGTAAAAATTTCAATAGTTTTGCGGAAAGAAACATACAAAAGCTGATTTTTAGGGTTCCGTAGTCAACAAAGAACCCTTATAGTTTCGCCATGTCCGTCTGTCTGTCTGTCTTTCTGTCGTCCGCAGCTTAGCCCAGAGACTCTTAGTACTAGAAACCTGTAATTTGGCATGGACATGGAAATAAAATCTTTGGGGTAAGTACCTCCACTCCTACATGTAATATGGGGATGTTTTTTTTTCTCGTCTACCCCATGATGTGGGGTATCATTGGATAGGTCTTTCAAAAATATTGTGGTTTGTGACAACAACTTTTCGATTCAGGGATCCGTTTGTGTAATATTAAGCTTTAAAGTGCATAGTTTTGTTAGAGTCAAGTATCGTTACGTCGCATGCCATTTCACAATTTGACAGTTTCACTTCGATAGATTATAATCTACCGTAAAATAATGCGTTAATTTATAAGCAGTATGTTACGGTTCACAATCTTTCGACAGTTTACAATATCGCGAGATAGTATATAATCTAACGGTATTTACAATAAAAAAATTCGGTGACACATATGACGAAGTTAAAAAGAAAACTATCACAGCGAAGAAGACCTCACAAGTTAACGAGTAATAGTCGACCAACTTATAAAATGTACTTGGAAAAATAAAAATTACGTACAAATTCCATTGAAAGTTATTAGGGACTAGCTTCCGCCCCGCGGTTTCACCCGCGTTCCCTAGGGATTTTGTGTTTTTCCGCAACAAAAAGTATCCTATAGCCTTTCTCGATAAATGGACTATCCAACACTGAAATAATTTTTCAAATCTAACCAGTAGTTCCTGAGATTAGCGCGTTCAAACAAACAAACAAACAAACTCTTCAGCTTTATAATATTAGGATAGATTTAAAACACATGAAACAACAAAACGCCCTCTACATTGCGCGTAGCCCGACATGCACTTAGCCGGTTTTTATCTTGGGTGCGAAAATATAAAATTGTAATGTAAACTTACTTAGCTAAAGTTTCGTGGTCACTATTAACTATATGCTACAGAAATAATGTTTTAAGTATAGTTATTATAGAAATGATATAAAATAAACATACCTAAGTATATGTTCCACTAACAAGGTTTGGTTTTGCCCAGACATTGACCCTTAACTTTTCTCATTTAGACACAGATAAAATCAGGCCACTCTATTGAAAATTAATACAACGTATTTCAATAACGGTGTTATTGCAAAATACTACTTATTTAAACCCTAGTTAAAGCCAGGACTAACTAAAAATTTTATAAATATTAATTCATATGAATCTCTAAAAAAAATGGATAAAGGTTAATGCTTACTATGTTGTAATAAATAAATATATTCATTGAAATGTTCATCTTTCTAACAAAGCTATTGATTAAAATTCCGATAAAGATTGTTAGCTCGGATACCTCATTTTAGGACGTCACTTAAAATGGGTTACTAGATATTTCTTTATTCAATATTTATCTATCGTTTTGGAGATATCTAGATACCTAAAAGTTATTAGATACCTAGGTACATAGATTTAAAAGAGAACCCTAATTCTTGACTTTGCAAAAAAACACGCTCCTTATATCTGCCTGCTTAATCATAAATAATTGAATTTCGAATGGAAAATGTTAAAGTAATATTTACCTTCATTTATATTCATTAAATACAATAATAAAGTAGGCTACGAGTTTATTTTGAAGAGGTTATTAGTTGCAGATAAAAATAAACCCTGTGACCTCTAACATAAAATCAATTTTAGAGAGGTAAAGTTCTTTGTCTATCCACAGAGACTATCAAAGTTACTGAAGCCAGACAAAATTGAGTTCCAAACGAGATGAAAATAAGGTTTCAAATCACTTCGTTGTTTACGGGATGTAATAAAGTATGATTTTCCATTTGTTAGCACTAGTACACACTTACGTAACTAATGTAAGTTATGAAATTTATTATTAAATTATGAAATACTGTATGATATAGACATCTCGTCTCTATAGCTCTTAACAAGTCAGACATAAAGTTTAATATTGAATGCGCAATAACTTGCTAAAACTAAGTTATTGAAATAACAATTCTATTTAAATGCTGAAGTAGATAATTAGATTTATTGTTATGTAAAGAGACATCATTCACGGACGGATTCAGCAGATTTACGATTTTACGGATGAAAAATACTTAATTAAAAAGTAAATTAACAATTCCAATATTTTATCCACAAATTTGTTTGTCTATGTTATTGTTAAACCACTTTTTGTTGGTGAGATATTTGTAGAGGTTGAATATGTTTTTGGTAACTACACCTAGATTAGATACTCTATTGAGTTAGGCAATAAGATATAAAATTACTTAGAAAAATGTATCAAATCGCAAGCCATTTTATATTAAAAACTATCTTTTCACTCACAGTTCTCTTTCTTTTTTTATTCGCGATTTCCTATGTTACACTCTTTGGGGTTAAATTTTGAAATAACCTTCCATAGTTCCTTCGTTATTTATGGATCCTGTGTGAACGTTTCATAGTAGTATGAGCTGTGCACTGATATGTCAGCAGTCAGTTAGTTTCTCCTTTTATACATACAAATAAATGCAGACTCGGGGAAATTTTCTATCTACCTATACTAATATAATAAAGGAGATGAGTCTTTTGTTCGTTTGTTTGTTTAAAGGTGCTAATCTCTGGAACTACCTGTCGGATATGAAATATTCTTTTTCATTTGATAGTCCAATTCTTGAGGAAGGTTACTTTTTTATCCCGGGAATGCGGGTAAATCGGCGGGGAATAGTTAGTATTATTTTAAACTGAATTTTGCATTTTTGAGGTAATTTTTTCAAACAAAGGGTATTATAATATCTATCCCCTTCTTCCAATGTTACTGGGATTTTATTACTCTATCCACCGATTTTTAGGGTTCCCCTGACCTTACATTATGCAAAATCGCAACTTTATAACCCACTCATGAATTATCCAATAAAATCGATGCCAGCCTGTTTACATTCGCATAATATTACTAAAGCACGTACTATATAAGACAGTTCTGTTGTTGAGAACCATTTATTGTTCAAAGAGAATAAAAAGAAACGGAGCAAACGTACTGAATACACTGAAAGTGACTTGAAACAAACTTTCTGCGAGTAAATATCAAACTTATTCCAATGTCAGTAAGGCTGAATTTTATTTAAATTTTAAATGAGTACGTGTGGCATTTGAAATAGGTTTAGTTATTACGGTTTAATTCAGAAGCTAGTAGTAAATTCTGAATGTGCTTGAATATAACATACTACACAATTAAATAACTACGTTGTTACAGGCTTTCAGGTTTCTGTGGACCGTTGCTATATACATATTATATTTATGAGGGTATTATTATGTAGGTACATGTTCTTATGTAGGACAAGTACTGTGGAATGTATTTGCATTCTATTATAATAGACTTGATGAATGACATTACTTATACATACAAAATTACAGCAAAGTGGAATCAGTTTTTTTAATCTTAAACAGTAGATTAGAGTATAACAGTCAAACTTCTTATTGGACCAACTTTTACATTCCTACTTATAGGTTGCTAAATCTAAATTTATAAATAAAAAAACTAGATTTCAGAGTTATTCAACATAACATAGATTTATATATACATGTATACTGGGTGGATATTTTCGTTTAACAAATACACTAAAAATAAAGAATTCAAGGAACTACAAAAATAACCTTTAAAATAAATGTCTAAAGAATTATTTATCTAGCAAACAAGCAAGGTACGTAGGTAAAATCATAACAAAGGCCAAACATATTATTTACATTCAAACAACAAAGTCAAAAAAGTCGTGAATATTGTTCTCGTAGCGGAAGGAAAGTAGGTTATGGAATTTTTAATACACGTATTAAAGTCGGTTTGCTGAGGAGTTATGCAATTCTTTTATAATACACTAAAGAACTTGGTATAGGCTTCTTACTGTAATTTAAAGATAGAATTTAGTGGTTTAGCTAGGTATACGTAGACAAGTATAGAAATTTAATTAACTTTATAAAAACTAAGACATCGTGACGATCTTACTAACGTTATCGTAAGAATTAACTTTTATCCTAAATACTGAGTTAATGGTATTAACATTTATATCTTATATAATAATAACTAGCACAATGTTCTGATAAAAAGCATTTAATTTACAGCAAATGACAGATGAATGACATTGAACAACTGTCAGAATTATGATACATCCATCATACAAAACATCCGGCAATCAATATACGCACACCTATAACAGCTGCAGACGACGCCATTTTGAAGTGCTTATTTCCATTATAACATTGTACTAACTACACTGAAATGTTCTACAAAAGTTCGCGTTTTGCTTCGTGAAGTCCACAACTTTCATCTTAACAAACTACCCTAACTCCCCAATTGGCATTACGCGAAAACAACATTTATTACAAGCGAGTACAGATTGAATTAGCCCGCGGTAGAATTCCGCTTACAACTTTGCGCAAATACGCCAAGTTCAAGTTATCTGAAAAGTTATTTAACAAAGTTTCATAGCTTTCTAGGCTGCTGAGGGAGATTGTGCTCTCAGTTCTCGGGGATTAGGCTAATTGTTATTTGGAGGCAGTTTCGCACATGAGTCCTTTTAAAACTAAGGTCCATCTGCGTTATCCCATCGAGAGCCGTGACTGTAGAAAGATTTTCCTTCTACAATGGACTGAGACTGGGACCGGTTGCTGAAATGACTTTGTAATGGCGTCCTCAATAAAACGACCCAATATCGTAGGCATTTCACTTTATTTATGAGATAGTTCTTGACAGAACTTTTCTTACTAGATAAATGTTTGGGAAAGGAAAAACATTTACAAAAGTATTATTATAATACGCTTTAGACAATAATAATTTGTTTTGATAGTAAAATACTTCATTACATCTTTGGATATCTAAGTGATATTGATTAAAACTAAGTGTGTCACAATGAAGATATTATTATCCAGACAGACATTTTGGAACCATTATGGAACGCCTCATCTTCGTGATTTTATAGTTACTGTAAGTTTTAATGAGTTCAATTCAGTATAAGAGGCTGTCACGTAATACAAGTTTAAGTACTTTATTAAGTACTAAATTCCATTTTATTACGCATTGTTTTAAGGAGCAAATTACCTCAATTATGTAAATAAATAAACCTAAAATAAAAATAATGTTTTTGACACAATGTAATGAATTTTAAAAAATTAACGACTACCTAGTTAAACGATTTTACAAGGTTACGTCTCTCATAAATATGATTTTAAAATTCCATTTCTAAGAAGCTTCGTAGCTTATATACGCTTACTTTGTTCAATTCTGAGAAAATTAATTCAAACAGGATAATGAGAAAATTATTTTCCTGTCATGTTTGCTTCGAAATTATTTATTTACGTTTCATTAGGAAATTTTATACATTTACGAGTTTAATAGAGACTATTTAATCCCTTTGTGACAGTTACTATGTGTGAATTAAGTTATTGTCCACTATTTTACTAATTATATTCAAATATAAAGAAATAATAGAGATTCAATGTCAAAATAACTAAATCATATCACTGTGTGGCATCAAAACCGCGAATGTGTCATAGTTACGAACGTATTCACTGACTTTTTACCGAACGTGATCGCATAGTAACTCGTAAACACTTTTTGACTGAAACTTTTTACAAACACAACTTTTCGACCGGTCGTATAAACTAGTAAAACTAACTTTACTACTTATCACCTGTCACTTATCCGAATGCCCGGGCCATAGGCAAGGTCAAAAAGTGCTCGAAGCGTCCTCCTTACTGCTGCCAGAAGTAAACACAAATTACAACAGCTTCCAAGGAATGTCACTTGAGTTTCACATCAAAACAACACCTCAAATGTGCAATAACACTTTTATCCAGCCTCCACTAAGTCACTATAACACAATAACCACAGCTCCGAGTCAGAAAACCGTCTTTCCTTCACAGCATAACCTCAAAACATCTTACTGACACTCCGCGGCCCACAGGAATTAATAAAAAGTTTCTTTATAAAACAAGTGGGTTGTGAGCATGTTCCAAAATGGCGGAACTTTGCGTTAACTTCGGAACGTAGAGCGACATGAAGTTGTAGGGTGCGCGACTTGTGACGCTCGCGGTACGGTTGCGCAGCCACCCCCAACTTTTCTCATCATAACACTTGGAAAAAACTTAATTATACTTGTTTGTAAATACGAAAACTTTTTTCTACACAACTAAAAGCGATATTAAACCATTATTAAGATATAAAAGTATTTTAGTTACGTTTTAAAATAGTTGAGAAGTGGTATTATTACGTAGAACTCTCGTACTGGACCGCGAGCCGCGGAGCCGACAGGGGTTCGGTCGGGGAAAATCAATAACTTACGGCCGACTCTCTCCGCCGCTCTCCGCGTTTAATCATACACTTTGTGAGCAAAACATTAAAACTTGTCCGTTTGTTTGTTGGAGGCGGATCGTTGTCGATCGTGGAGCGCGGGGGGTTGAAGAAGCGAATTTTCGAACGATAAGCGGAGCGGGCGGTGGTGAGCGAGTCTGGCGAGCGACTTGGCCAGTTCCGAGAGTTTACTTGCGGCAAAGTTTTCCTAGGTGTTGTTACAAAGAAGTACGGTTTTGTACTGCAACGTGTGGAAGATTTGCGTCGCCCCGCGCCCCGCTGTCGACTGTACCAACTTTACTGCATTGTTATCGGTGAACAAGTTCGAATTAAAACTTTGTTCTTCCTCTATAAGTTTGTGGGGAGCTGAGTTTAGTATTATATTACGACCTAGATATATACCAATATCTTAGGTCGACATTTTAGGCATCTAGGAAGGGTTTTTTTTGCATTGTTTTGTTATTTCTTGAGATTGAAATCTTTCAGCAGGGGATTTTACAATGGGTATGAGGACTACCTAACTTAAATATCCTGTTACAATAGTTAAAATAGTGTTATAAATTACTATTATTGTATTTAGGTTGTGTGACCTTAATGCGCCAGTATTCATAAAAGTTTATAGGTACATTATGCATGAAAACCGTGCAATAAATATATACGTATTATTTTATACAAACTCTATGATATATTCTTTAACAGTTTTATCTTACGAGACCTTGAGCCACAAAGCCATAAGGTTTACTCACTTCAAATGATTGTGTAAACTCAATTTTAAATAAACATTAATCACTTGAAACACTTTCACATAAACTATCAAAAACAAGAAGTATACAAGTCAAAATGTGACCGGACCACTTAAAGCAAACATCAACTGAAGCGATTTAATTCTGTAAGTAGTGTAAACAAGTTTTGTCCTTAGATAATTCTCTTCCCACCCTCTGACACTCCTTTATATCTACAAACTAATCGTAAAACAAATCTGTAAGCCAATATAATTAGAGCAACCGTTTCGCCCGCGATGTTTGCAACAAGGCTTGAAACAGACGTAAGCAAATATAAGTTTGGAGGTCTTAATAAATTGGACGGAGCGAGAGACTAGTTGGTGAACTGGTCTAGCTTTATTTACACTTGAGAAGCCAGACTTAGTCCTACGAACCCGGGTCGAGTATTAACAAGTATTTTATGAGATAAATAAGTTAGCTTAAGATACTGTTGACGTTTGAGTAAATTTTAAATGTTAGTAATATACGAAGTGGTTTCATTACATAAATATAATTATTATTGTGAATGTAATCCTAGAGTTATAATCTTGAAGTAGCTATTTGAGAGTTATTCTATCACTTACAAAGATAATGCTTCTTGTTACTTATTGGGTACTAGCTTCCGACCGGCGGTTTCACCCGCGTTCCCGAGGGGTCTTATGTTTTCCCGGGATAAAAAGTAGCCTATGTTCTTCTCCATACCATCTATCTGCATACCAAATTTCATCACGATCGGTTCAGTGGTTTAAGCGTGAAAAGGTAACAAACAAAAACTCACTTTCGTATTTATAATATTAGTTAGGATGTTTTTTTTACAAATTTGCATAGTCTTGTTTTTGATCACAATTGGTAAGTGATGAAATAGTTCAACAATTGTACAAAATAATGGTGCCATCATCACTTTTCTACTATTGCAACGCTGGCCAACAATGCGGAGCTTATATTTTTGTATCACTTCGGTCATTCATGTACAGATTCAGTCGGATGTTACTATTGCGGACCATGGAAAAGAGCTCTTCAGCGTCGGTAACTCGTTGACATTCTCTTGGTATTGCTATAGTATGATAGATGGTTGTATAACTCCAAGTTCTCTATTTGTTATATGACATTAGAAACAATGTATTCAATACCTGGGTGTATTCAATCACACAAGAGACAGACAATCACAAAGGATGAAAATGAATAATATGAGAAAAATACAACTATTGCAAACAAAATCTCAAAGAAATTGAAGATTTAAAAAAAAGTCTTATTTTTATACTTTAAAAGTAAAAAAATAATCTTGTTGTTTATTTGGATAGGTAATAGTAGGAATCATAGCTTTGTTTAAATCGCGTGGGGTGTATTGTAAACATATTTTTTGATGTATTTTTAACCAACCCACGCCTTAGATTTTATTTTACACATTATTTCCGCCCCGCGGTTTCACCCACGTTCCCGAAGGATCTTATGTTTCCCCGGGATAAAAAGTAGCCTAAAGCCTTCCTCAATAAATGGGCTATCCAACACAAAATGATTTTTTCAATTCGAACCAGTAGTTCCTGAGATTAGCGCGTTCAAACAAACAAACTCTTCAGTTGTATAATATTAGTATATATCATCATCATCATCATCATTAGTATAGATTAAATACCTTTTTTTGTTTAATATAGAAATCTTAAGTAGTAGAAGTTTTCATTATTGGAACGTCTTGTGTCTAAAATTTTATTCATTTCTCAAAAGGAGAAAATATTGCCGAGTGTATTGATTCAGTAAGGTTTCCAATATCCAATTTCTTATAACAAAGGCATCTTTAGTATTACAATGCCGTTCGGTTTCCAACTAAGAAGCGCTTGGAAGTGCTTGAAAAATATACGGATGTTTTGTAGCACAAAGTTGCGGAAATAGTATTTCAAAGATACTTGAAGTGATTTTGCAGCTATTGTAAGGTAACTTATGTTGCCTTTTATTAGTTGTATATCGCATGATTATTTTGCTTCATAACTTTGTTACTCAATCGACAATCAGCCGTATAACGTATATACGTTTCCATTGGCTCTCCTGACTACAAGGGGAATGACTGTCACCCATCACGGGCCTAGTGTGAATCGGCGGACTGCATATGCCTTCGGTGTACGCATACGTATGCGTACACCTAAGCGTAAATAAAGCTTACATCTTCAGCCCAGTAATTTGAACCCGTACCCTCATAATCATATAAGTGTCATAGTGTTTACAGCTCTCGCCGATTCATAGAAGAAACGTATACTTATTTTTTATACATTTATAAGTCCCAAATAAAAACTGGTATAGTAAAAAATCTAAATATAACCAGAAACACTAATAAAAAGATTGAAAAATTACAGATTTTGGAAAGCGATGGATATATGAGAGGAAAATTATAATAAAAGTATGTAAAACCTACCCTAATAAAATTGTGTTTGAAGAAACTGGTCACGTAGACAGCTTCAGACACTTTATTATTAGATTTTCAGATAAATTGACAAAAAATACATGTACGTATTAAGAATTACATAGCGTGTCCATTAGCAAGCCAAGGGATTTTATTTATTTATTTTTACCCATATACAACGTTTAGTAATATAAAAATGTAGGTAGAGTCGCTAAATTATAAACTAGGTACCTATACATATATATATTTTAATGTGGATTTTATGTTACAATCTCACCATGGAATGTGATGTGGCCGAAGGTAAGCACACAAAGCTTAGAAAAGCCTAGGAAGTCTTTGATACAAATAACACTAAATGGCAATAAATCCGAATCTGAGACGTAATCTTTGTTTCTTTCAAGGAAAATTGTATGGCTTTTCTTGTAATTAAACTTTATTGAAAGAACCACTTTGAATTGAACAAATGAAGCGGGATTAAATAAAGTTTCTTGGTAAATTCCATTAGGTACGTAATGGAAATCTTTGGGAAACTCTTTCATCGAAGCTTACACGTTATAATACACGTGCGAATTTTATTCGTATTTTTCCTTCGATACTTATAATAACAAGCTTTTTATCTGGTAAGGTTTTCAGTTGGCCATTTTTATTTTCTAGTATTTCCTCTATAACATGTTTGTACTGACAGTTTCCTTATATCTTTGACATCAGATAAAATGGAAAAGTGGCCAATAGAAAATTACTTATTGTGACTCATAGATTATATCCTAACTAATATTATAAATGCGAATGTGAGTTTGTTTATTACCTTTTCACGCCTTAACCGCTGTACTGATTGCAATGAAATTTGGTACCCAGATAGCGTTATATATGAGTTATGATATGGAGAAGGAAATGGGCTACTTTTTTTGCGGGTGAAACCGCGGGCGACATCTAGTTATTTAGAAACCAACCATTTGGACATAATTATTTTTTTATTAAATAATTTATTTAAGAATTTAACACGTTTATCCTTTCCCCCGACTGTAAATCCTGACAACTGACAATCTTTAACCCTTTCACGGACCGTATTAAATTATTAACAGAGAAAATATATTCTTAAAAATCTTAATTAACAATGCATCACCCCATGGAATGGGGGTGTGAGCGGAAATAAAATCCATTTCGTTATTTATTTAATTCGTAAAATGTGATGGTGAAAGAATTTAAAATTAATCACAGGGTTTCCAAACGTAATTCTACTTTGGGATTATTTTATTTACCTCCTTTTATTAAGCCTACTTTTATTTAGATATGTCAGCAAAAAGTTACTAAGCAAATATGTTTGAAATTTCCATTTCAATAAATTTGTTCAGTTGGAAGTGAAGTAGGTATGTTTAAATATGGATAAGTATAGTTATCATCCAAAGATACTAAGCTAAAATATTAAACCTAAACTTTGAAGTGCAAGTATAGCGTGTTGCCCTTTAGATCGCTTTATTAAGGAGGTGTTTATCATAAATACGCGTCTAGGAGTCCGTCGGAATCTATTAAGGGGATTACTAGATGCAGCCAGAAGACGAGGGTCGTATCCACGTCTCATACGAATTATGGATGTATGTTACACCGTAACGGCAAATAATATCATTCAGTTTTTCACGTCCATATTCCCGAAAGAAGTTATAATAAGATGATAGATAGGTGAAGAGCACATTTCAGTGATATTTGCAAGAAAAAATATTTAATCGTATGGTTAATTCAAAAATTTAGAAACTGAACTTAGGTATAAAGTATAAATTTAAACCATAAGTAATTAAAAACATAATCAATGGTACAATAGTTTTAATATTCGCTGTGCGCCCGAAGTAACGTAGGTACGCACTGCAACACAATACGATGGAATATTTTTCTTATATTATGAATATTTATAACCTATATGTTCATCCCTCAAAAAGGACCATATTTAATTTCAACGTCATCATCATCTCAGCCGCAAGACGTCCACTGCTGGACATAGGCCTCTCCTAATGATCTCCAATAGGACTGGTCTTGGGCGGCCTGCATCCAGCATTTAATTTAATAGGAACTTATATACATAATAATAATATGAACTATTTTTTTAATCAGTATGTTATTATCTATTGCTCCACGACGAGCCGGTTGGCGTGGTTGGTAAGATACCCTATCTATCACGCCGCAGGTCGTGGGTTCGATTCCCACTCAGAACAAACATTTGTTTGCATGAACATGTCTGTTTGTCCTATGTCTGGGTGTAATTATCTATATATGTATGTATTTACAAAAGAAAAGTAGTATATGTAGTATATCAGTTATCTGGCTTCCATAGTACAAGCTCTGCTTAGTTTGGGGTCAGATGGCTGTGTGTGAGGAATAATGTCCCAGAATATTTATTATTATTGATACACACCCGTGTAAATACGGTCATCTCTAATCCTATGTCAGCTAAATTATTTATGCATTTAAAAGGATTTACTCTTAATGTGAGGTGTAGCGTCGTGGTCACGACTTCCTGGCAGCGCATCGTCGCTGAAAAGTTAATTAGGCTTAACATAATTAAAGTTTATACCAAAGTTAGGCATGTTATCCGAACGACGATCCGTGTAACTTTATAATTAGACTTGTTGAATTGAGGTATGTAAAAATAAGGCAAAATTACGAACAAATTCTGTGATATTCAAAACAAGTGATACATCAAATTCATAGATTTTTAGAAAAAATTACGTGTCTCGAGATTCTTATCCGGTCTTTAAAAAAAAACGTTCGTAGGTTGTAAAAGGAATAGGTAATTGTTGTTATTGAGCTCTGTGTCTGAAACTAAAAGAAAATTCAGTAATTAATTTAATTATTTTATACAATTCTCGTAGACATTGTGAAAGATGAAATTTACAAAACCAGCTACGACACCATTACAAATCAAAGACAATAACGTTTTGGAGTATTCATCTACTGTACAAAGAGCAAATGTCAATTCAATACTACAATATTCTCTAGACGTTGCTGTCGCCCGGAAATTGGCGTCGGGAATCGGGATTCACTAAACACACTATTGCTGCTGTAGCCAAACAAACAATTTACTGTGTAGGTATCTACAATAAACTTTTGAAAACTGATTTCCTGAACCGTATTTTTAGAAGCGTATAAAAACAACGAATAATTTTAATTCGTACATAATAATATTCAAATTAAAACTATACGTAACTTTGTATCGCAACTGCGCTCGCGCGCATGATGCTGTAAATAAATTATTTAATTTAAATTAAAAAAAAACTTATTATCCTAGTTTCTAGGAATAACACATAAGTCGTTATAAAAGCCTAACTTAAAATACAGAAATAGTATGACAATCAATCACCCTTAATTAAATTGCTGGTCCTTTTCAATTTGCACAATGTATAAAATACACTAAACAGTAACAGCTACAGTAAGCACTTTTGTCAAATGTGCGCTTTAGTCGACACCTACCATTGCAAGACATTGTTCACCTTGTTAATAACTCTGAATTGTGCCGACACCAATTATAAGTTGGCACACCTTTCAGAATAGTATCGTTGAGGTACAAATTGCCTTCCCTCGCTACCGAGTTGTCATTGATTGACGTATTTTCTAAAAGCTACAGACAATAAATTGCGAAATGTTTGGATCTCTAGAGATATTTCAATGCGGTTCGAAGTGAAACACTTAATCATTCTGTAGTAAGATATTTCATTTCATATAAACTAATTTCAGCTTAAAACCAATTTAACAAAATCACAATCACACAGAAATATTTTGGATAAAAACAGAATATTTTTAAAAGTCTTTAAACGTATTATAGACTTTTCTTAAAAATAACACACATTTGAACAATTATTGATTAAAAAAGAAAGATATTAAAGCTCTGAAAATTATCGAGCTAAGTTTAAATTTCCACGAAGCCTTTGTAAACTCCTTAACCCATTTAACGGAGTCCCTGCCAACCGCTAACCGCAAATGAAATCATTTCTTCAAAGATTATGACATTTTGTATTTTATAAAGGGTAACAATATTTTTGATGCGGTGAACGACCACAGGCTTAGATAAGTTGCAAAGCTCGGGGGGCTCAACCGTCTCTCTAACGAATAACTTAAAAGTTTCTGTACGTCTTAAGGTCCACCCCTCACGTCTGAGGATAGAGCTGGCTACGTGGTCGGCTTTTTGTAACTTGTTATGTAACTTTACACCTGGTGTTGAGCTAGGTTTACTATTTTTGGGTTTAAATAAGGTTTAAATTTATAATACAAATAACTCACGTACCTATACTACGACTATAATTAGGTAGTAAGCCTGGGAACTAGACTAGAGTTAAATATACAAAATACGATTGATTTTAAATGGAAGTTCAGTTTCCTAAAGTGCTTCCTAACGCACACGCCTTTGAGTTTTTTCTTTCTGTTTGAAGTATTGATACATATATCTACAAGTTACTATATTATGAGTAAAAAAATATAAAATAGGTAAATAGCCTTGGATAATGAATTTCCATTCTTCCATTCAGGTACGTAATCTGTAAATGAAAAATGGAACGGAATAAATGAAATTCCATCTTGGAAGTGAGTACGTCACGAACTACCTACTATTTTCTAAGAAAAGTCAACCTTTTCTAACCGGCTATTGAATTTCTTCCTCGGTGTAACCGAGCACTCATAAACTACCATACAAGTTCATCGGTTTTGCGAGATTTTAAAAATAAATCGAATTGATACTGTTCATAACGATACCTCAGTTCCAAAGTTCCAAATTTGAGATAAGTATGAGAAATTGTTCTCAAAACGATTACGCACCATTTCCAAAAAGTAACAAGTCGATAACTAAAATGTAGTTCAATTGTTATAGATTATTTTATTTTGATACAGTAACAACTCTATTTGTTTCCTTTTGAAACTGAAAATATTTATACTTCCTAGTAAAAAAACAAATCGAATACCTAAGACCATTCATAAAAATAATATATTTTAGATTATTGAAATAGCTATCAAAAACTAAATGAATAAAAGTATCAATGTCATAATAATTTTCTAATTATCTCATGAAAACCTGTTTCTGAATTGTTACACTTTGGAACTGAGGTATCGATAAGTACTGTTATATAAGTATACTTTTAATATTGTAGGTACTTTAATGGTCTCCGTAGATTTATATGACTTTTTAACTAAATAGATAAAGAAAAGGGAATTTGAATACCACCTCACACACTTATACACCTGGAGTAAAAAGTTAGGTACCTACTTAATATAGACATGATTTAATAGTTTATTGTACGGTCCCATTAAAAATATATTAAAATATGCTAATGTGCTCTATATATAGCGCTCGTGGCGTAGCTTGATTAGCCGTTCTTAACCGATCGGCAAATTTAAGCAACGTCCAGGCAGGCTGGTGTCTGGATTCGCCTAGTGGTGTATCATCTTGAGCGTTTCCGTGCTTCGGAAGCACGTAAAGCCGTTGGTCCCGGTTATCACTTAATTGTGATAGTCAGGTGGCTTGACAACTCCAATAGTAGATTGAACACTAGCCTACCTCCACCAATCCGCAGTGAGCACGGGTGGTGGAGTATCTGCCCATTCTCCTTTCTCCTTTATTTGTGAAAGGAGGCCTGTGCTCAGCAGTGGGTAGATATAGGCTGTAATTTTTTTTTAATTTTTATGCTAATATGCCAAACTGTCTTATTTATTTTTCAATAGTTACGAAATTCTGTAGCTTCCACCCCTTGCTTTCATTTATGCGTTACCGGGATGAGAAGTCACCAATGTTCTATTTAAGGACCTAATGTAAATATATATCAAATTTCATGAAAATCCGTTCAACAAACAGACACCCACAAACTCATACAAAACGTCTTTAACCCGTAACTCGGCGGGGTCACACCGACCCCAATTGTTATTTCCCAATAGAGCCATTGTCTCGGACGGTGTCGGGTTCGATTCCTGTGTCCTATACCCGGCAATCATATACTTATAATTGGTATTGAGAGATTTATTGCCCTTGTCGCACTGTATTTACTCCGACTAACGTTTATCTAATCTTCTGGCTCATTATTCCTTGATTGAGTGCTTTGCTTTTGTTCTGTTATTATTTGTTAGATTACGTAACGTCTTGGGATAAATTAACAAGGATTGTATGCAATATTATATTCATTTATCATTCGTGATGTTGGCATTTATTATAAAACGTTACATCTTATATTTATAATTTTTAACACCTTTATAGGTAGGATGGATTGTTATGAAAACTTATCTAAAGTAGTGAATGTACGTTATATATCCTAGATATAGTAAAGGGAATCAGAGAAGCTACATAGAAGTTCTAGTTACGTAGCTTAATAAAATAAAAACAGACAGACTACGCTTCTTACCTAAAAGTATTGAGATAAAATGAACTACAAGATAAATGTTACTTTGTACAAAATTACATCAACTTTTTCTAACATCCGCGTCATCGCAACCATTTTGTTTTTCTACTCAGCCTCAGGGACTCTGTTATGGGTACCATGCAAATTGCTTCAAGGACCGAGAATGGGGGTCGGATAAACACTTCTTTACGCCACAAATATCTTAGAATAATCTTACATACGTACTTCATTTTGAAACTACGTTTTGAAAAGTATCAGATTTTTATAAAACATGAAAAATATTTTCAAGGTTGATTTACATTGCATGGGGTATTGTGGTATTGTTACCTTAGAATAATGCTTGTTTTTCTTTCCAAAATTATTTTGAAGTTGACAAACAATAAGAAACCATTCATAATGGTTTCATTTAAAAAAAAAACATTTGGAATCCAAATAGCGAGTTTTTATGTTGGTCAATTGTGGAATGTTCTGATTCCTTTACAATTAATAAATAAAAATGTTACGAGCGCTAGGATATTGCCACGATTTCGTATCGTTGAAATGCAAACAAATATAAATCATAAAATTTATCAAAATGTTACCAGCTCACAATCATGTATTATCTGTAGTAATTAGTATATACAGGTTGACAGGTTGAAGGATATACTTGCAGGGGTGAAAGTTGGCTAGTAATCTCGAAAAAAAATCAAACCTTTCATACTAAAGGTATAACCTTGATCGATCAAAATGTATGAAAAAAAATGATTTGCGATTTTAGAGGTAGTCCCATCTTACAAATTGGCATATTAATTAGTATTTTCACCCATGCAATTATATATCTCGTTCATCTTGTCACCCTGTATACAATATACCAAATTTTTACTATACAGTGGAAGTAGTAAAAACATTACTACTACGTTACATTCGAAATAATTCAAATACAAAATAATGACACAAAAAACTTATCAAGTAAGGAAATAAGCGGAAAAGAAATCATAATAAATCCGCCCTCGAATAAACGTACTAATCAGTGTGGAGGGCAGAATGGGAAAAATTTGGGCGTCCAATAAAAACAACACTTCTCAGTTCGTAAAAAAATCTCATTTTCTTTTATTGCAGTAAGCCTAATTTGAATTGAGTGCTATGCAGTTATGATTCAAGAGAGTGTATAATTTAAAGAACTGCCTACCGCGAATGATGTAAACATGGGGCTTTTGGCTGTTGTATATATAAATATGAGGACCTAAGAAAGAGAGCCAATGTTCTCATTATTTCTCAAGTATGTTTAACTTAAGAATAGGTACATTTTGGATATAATAAATCAAAAAGTCAAACATAGCACTCAGAGTTTTTCAAATTACGTACGACTGACGCACTCATCGCACATTTGAAAATTGTTCATTTTGTGACTGCGTATACTTAACAAACAACGTTATGCAACATGACAAATAATTCATATTCAAAAGTTTGTACTTACATGGGTTAAGATTAAATTTGCAAACGAATATAAAATACTACCTTGAAACACGGCCATAAACTCAACCTATGTAACTGCCTAAATAACCTTTAGATATGACTGAAAGCTAGCCTATTATTATTTACAGACTTGGAAATTCTTGTGAAAAGAAAAATTGCCTCTTGATATTTTCCAGATGGAATTCTCGAAGGGGGAACAGTACACCTCAAGGCGACGGCACTGAGGTTGTCTCGATCTAATTTATACGTACTAAGATAAGATGTTATAAATAGGCAGCACGAATAACGTTTTAAAATAATCACCCTGAAATTACTGCTTGGATTGAACAGTAAAGTTGTAGAATAGCCTTCGTGTTTTTATTTTGTTTTTCGTTCGTTGATTAATTCAAATTGTTCTATATTTATTAGCCTAAGTTAGCCTTTAGCCTAAGATTATAAATTATAAACTTATATCTATATATATAAAAGAGAAATATGTTTATATTTATGTATGTTCCTTATAGACTCCGAAACCGCTAAACCGATCGCGATGAAATTTTCAGACAATCTTCATATTAGCTTGTAAGATTTGGTGGCGATTAGAGCACTCGGGACCGCGGGTAAAACCGAGGGGCGGAAGCTAGTAATTTATATATTAAGCTCCAGTAAAAATCCGTTACGTTTATAATAAACTTCAATATTTTCAGTCGTGGTTACCGTCGTGTAGTTCACTCTATTTATTCTTACATTACGCAATTATTGAAATAATTTACTGATATGATGTATGAAAATACTTGAATGGGCAAAAGTATGCTACTGTTCACTTTAAAACGTAGCAAGTTCGGACATAATTTGACGCAACCAATAATTTTTAGGTCGTATAAAATTGTGTTCTCCATTCATGTCTATGTTTCCATTTCTCAGATTTAAGAAAAGAGTGCTTCTACCGTGGTCGCCCGCGGCTCAATATCGTCGTGAATTTTGGTCCTCAGAATATACGTACTACACAGAAAATGCTCGTGTTGCGTTATTATGTAAACAAAGATTTCTAAATATTTATAAATTATGCGCGTAAAAATTGCTATTTAATATTAGTAAGTAGGTTTTTTAGAATGTTTTCAAAAGGCATAATATTGATATAACATTGTAGATAGCATGAAAAAAATATGGATGTGTGTAAGCGTGTGCTATTCTAGGACTCTATCTATCTGTGTGCTAATGTTCATCCAACTCTGTTCAGGTACCATAGGTATTGTTTTTTTCTGTTTAATCACTGTACCTATGAATTCTATAAAACATCAGTGAAAATCCAACTGCTGACAAAAGAAATTGCCGAATATTTTAAAAGGAGCATCCCAAAAAAACTTTAAACTAATCGAATTAAAAAAACAACGACAGAAATTCGAAACAGGGAAAGTTTATTCAATCTTTCCCGATGGTGGAATTTAATTAACATTCCCGGGGTAAGCGTGGTAGTGCCGGACACCGTCCCGCAGTCCGGGGTAAGTCCGGGGCGGGTCCTAATTGCGGGCTGTCAGCAACACGCCCCAGTCCGGTCACCCTACTCGACTCACCAACGCTAATGTCAAAACATTTTACTACAACTCTACAATTTTGTTATTTTATCGTGATTTGTATTTATTTTAATTGTTCGAGATTTGCAATTGGACAAAATATTTGAGACTAAACCAACTTGCAGTTAATATATCAATAAAAAAATATATACAGCCAATTAAATACCACTTAGGTACTTATAACCCACAGAACCACAGGCAGAAGCTAGAAAAATAGTGAAAATTATTCCAGTATAGCAACATGCAAAATACATAAATACACTCATAAAGCGGCAGAGATAATCTCCTGGGGGGCGTAAAGCGAAGTACCCAACGTAGGTAGCTTTTAAAAAGTAGTAAAAACTCTCAGACATTAAAAAGGTAACAGTTGGCAGGTGAGACGGTAGATACTCCGGTTTTGCCTTATTAAAATGATTAAGAAAGTTCCTAAACTTAATATCTGAATCATTCAACCAGGCATTTTGCAGATAACGAATAAATAAACAAATATCCTCAAACCATTTTATATCACTGAAAAGGTAGGCTTAGTAAACGCCGCTAATTAAATTTACTACTCATATGCTTGCTACATAACTTGCTAATAAGTAATTGTAGGGCCTTGAAAGAAATCAGAAGTTGAAATAGATAGCCTGAAAATTACACTTGTCTCCATTACCCTCGGAAAAATGTACAATCAATGATTACGTATATAGGTGAATGATAGGTATATATTTGCACATCACACATAGATAGGATCTACTTCGTTACTATTTAATTTGGGTTTCCAAGTCAAACAAGGAAACCACATACTATATAATATAACGTACTACAACATACAGTTTAATATACAATGACAGTGTATGTAACAGAGATGAATATATCTGTAACGATAAGCGCAATCGCTTGTTTTATTTAAACATTTCTTTCATCTAATTTCAGTCTTAGGTTTTATACTGCACCACATCGTACTGACTACGGAACCCTGCGCGTGTTCCAACACGCACATGGCCGATTTTCATACTTATGGTTATAGCTCCAAACTTGATCATAAATTAAAAAGATATTAATTACATTTGAGTACGTACATCAATAAGTACTCAAGTAACTTCCGCCCTATCTTTATTTACCCCCAAAGCAAGGCGGTTTTATTATGTTGATCATTAAAAAAAAAATACTACCACCCAAAGTTTATTAAACACTCGTAAACTGAATCTGCAGTGGGCATGATCATGGAATACCCAAGTATTATGGCATGATGCACCGATAATGAGAGTCGTAAATGAAGGTATTAAAGTTGGTATGAAGGTTTTAATTATGAAAACCCTAGTAATAAAAATACTTTTTAATTATTGTACTTAACATAAAATATTTACTAATTTATTATGGGTCAGTTAGAACCTTATTTAGTCTTTTAGCCGGTATTTTGAGATTGGTATTTACATAGATGGGGGCAAGAAGTAGGAAAGAACTTACTAATCAAGTTAATTACTTTTATTTTTAGATAGCTCTATTATATAGTACTACATCTTAGTACATCGAAGAGCGCATGGGACGCGAGTCCCAAAAGTACCTACAAATTATTAAATCTCGAGGATGTCATGTCGTATCGTATTAGGTACCTATAATGTTGTTAATCTAACTATCTTTATTTATAAATTTTAAAATCACATAAATACCTATTCAGAATTAACAGTTTACTCATACATACTATCAAACCCCTATAAATAACATAGTACCCACATTTAAGTTCACGAACAATAATTATCGACAACATTTCACTCCTCAATAATTACTAACCACTAATTCAAATGTTAAAATCAAAAATAAACCTTATTCCATTGTTTTAAGGCACGCAAGTCGACAGTAATAATTACCAGTGATCGTCACATGGGAAAAGGCCGAATACCATTTAGTTCTATCAAACATACATGAGTAAATTTCTCGATGATTGCCGGGTTCGGGTTGTGATTCAGGTATTCCCGAATGAATAATAAATATCCCATATTCCCGGCATTCGATTTACAAATTGATATTACACTGGTTATTTTTGGATACGACCATTAAATACCTACAAACGAGTAAATTTAAGATACGTAAAGCTTATACTATTAAGTACCTTCTGTAGACAAGGAGGTAAGTAGTACGGTCAGCCCTAGATGGAGTAGATGATCACATTAGTACCGTGACACATTACGCAATTCACAAATTATACAGTGTCAGGAGAATTTCTGTAAATTATATAAGAAAGGGTACTCAAGATCATCTATTTTTGGGGCTGACTGTACCTACCTACGCAATTGTTATAAGAGTTTTGTATGAACCGTAACATTTGAATGTAGGTAACACAAGTAGCAAATCAGAATACTTAATACATGAAAAATAAGTCTGACACATTTAGAAATTTCAGATTATGAATCCTTAATAAAAAGTAAAAAAAACCATAAAATAATATTAAAAATATGTAGGTAATTAGGTAGGTAAACCCCCATATTCAAACCCACTCGGTTGCCATTCCGATCGCAAAGGAGGATTTTGTTTCGTTAAATTTAGGCTGATGCTGTGTTAGTCGCAAAATTCATTTGCCAAGATCGTGTACCGATCGACCACGGATATGATAAAATTGCCTTTGTTGAATCTAAGTTGAATTACCGATCGAAGTCTGATATGAGAAAATAGGAGCCATCCTATTCAGTAGACTACTCCATCGGTTCGTCTACTCGATCGGGGCCTCAACTGAGCAGGTCTGAATAAGGGGGAATATTGAATTTAACGTATCGCAGCTATCATATTATTTATCGAACCAGAACGAAACCGATTAAAGAGCCAATAAAAAATTAGATCTAGCAACACAGAATTTACGGATCCGACATACCAAGCGCTTGCAAAATGTAGGGAAGGACGAGCGTTATGTATTTATGATCAATTTTTTTCAGAACCAGAATTCATAACACATCAGTATCATTCGATCTGACAAAAAACAAAATCAGAATATGTGTGGAGTAGTAACTATAAATTTGTATAACGTTTTGGTATTCATAATCTGAATTCTGTTTCCCAAATCAGTAGATATCTAAGGCATTGTGGGTACCTCAGGCCAGCCTAACAAGCGCATAAAAACAAATACAAACATATACCTACCTAAAACCGCCCTCCTGCACAATTACAAGCAGCATATAACTAATACTAAAGCGAGTCGAAGTTAGTGCAAGATTAGTGCCGCATGTCTCGGTCTAGTCCTAATTGTGCATAATAACAGTCGGGACAAAGGTGGGGAACTTGCGCCGCGCGGTCTGCGGTCGCTACCGTCGATAACAATTTGCGGCCTAGCGGAGTTATGTAGGCGTCTTTTGCTGATATGTCGTGTTAGGTGCAAAGACATGGGGTTACGTTTAAGGAAGGTATAGAATAGAAATAGATAAGTTTCAGACGTGGGCGAATGTAGAAATGCGAAGTTTCATGGAAGTTGGATTGGAACTAGCCGATCTATTTATGGTGAAAATTTGCTTTAGCTGAAAGTAAAATGTCATGTCGTAAGTACTTAGTTACACAAATATATGATCTAACAGTCGATTTTACCATTCTTAGCAAATATTTGGAAGTTACTTACCCTAAATGTTGAACTCGGTAGTATTTTTCGTGATGCAGCGCCGTTTGTCGCTTCCACACAGTACCTAGATCAAATGTTTAAGCGCCGCTACAGTAGGTACCGCCCATCTACCCACGCCGCCGTATATACAATACAGGTGAAGGTAATCGTAAAGTGTGACCAAGCGAATATTCCGTAAAATATAATAAGATTTATCAAAATTCTTTACACGGATATCGAAAGTAGGTACGTTGTCTGATGAGAAAAATTACATTCAAAATTTAGACTAAGCTGCCATGCAGTCTGTTCATCCGATTGCGATAAAAGCACAGATAAGTAGATAGTTACTGATAAAAGTTCGTCAACATACATACATATCGCTTGTACCTACTTGCGCGAAGGTTAGTAGGTGGCGCGCGTGTCGTACCGGCAGATGTATTTGAAAGAGCATTTCTGCTACAAGATTTTCTTTCCTTTCAACATATTTCAAAACTGACAATTGACAATTGGCAAAAGACAAACGGTACATGTCATTCGCAGTTTATCTACATCAATATCATTCAATTTCAATAAATGTATTCAGTATCGGCAAGAAAATAAATTAAACATAATTTAAACAAGACAACTCTTTCAAATTTAAACTATATTTCCCCAACTTATGTTTTCTATATCATATTTACTTATATATAAAAAAATATGTTTCTTTGTAGGTATGTTTGTATGCTTTATGCGTTCGCATTCCGAATCCATTCATCAGATTGTGATGGAACTTTGGTGAGTTGTTATGCGCAAGCCCGCAAGTTTCTAAAAAAGAAAAGAGGCATTGCCACACACGCCGGTGATTAGCTAGTTTATTATAAACTTCGATAGATGATGGGATTGATACTTTAACTGGTTAGGGTATTTGACTGACATTCAAATCAGCAACTTTTTATGAAATGTCAAAACGATAGGTTTATATGGAGATTTGTACGAAATACAAGCATGTGACGTCATAATTATATAGCATACTCTTTATGGTTAGATTGGTCAAAATCATAATAAGGATAAATATAATAAAAAATCGTGTTTTCCCCTTTTATTAGATGTTTTATACATTGGTTGGATAATTTATTTTGAATACAGGCAAATACCCTTGTAAGATAAATCAATCAAAATAATATGCCTCGTGTGTACTTGATCTAATCGATTGATTAGTAATAATACGCAGTTAAACACGAACGTTCAAACTGTCATATTAAATGGATAAGAGTGTTTATATTCAACGTTTAGGACAAAGAGAATATAATCACTACGTTGTTTTGGATAGTTCCGATATCAGCTTACTGGCTTAAAATTTTTGAAATCTTATCTTTACGAAATAATCGCACCAGGTTACGATTAGCAGACTAGCAAGTGCTAGTTTTTCTACTCAACTCTGGATTTAACCAACGACTCAAAAAAGCTTTTTGTGTTATACAATTACAAGCGACCCGCCCCGGCTTCGAATGGGTGCAATTTATACACACAAACTTTCCTTTTATCGCAATTTCTAGTAGTGAAAACCGTTTAAAATCCGTTGCGTGGGTTAGAAGTACCTATAAAGCGGAGAAACAGACAGAGACCTATAGGTACTTACTAAGAACAGTAATTTGATTTGTATAGAATCAAAACCGGTCCCCAGATAAATGTGTTGCAAGGAAAGATTTTAACATCATTAAAAAGAAAATAAAACACCAAAATTATTTAAATTTAATTTATTATCCATACATAAATGGACACAAAAATCGTACTTCAGCAATGTCTCTATAATTACTACATACAAAAACATTGGTAAAATCGATTGAAATTTCAAATAGAAAAATTAATACGAGGACTTCCTAAGAGAGTTTACGTAATATTATTTATTAACTTAATGCTAATGATTACATTAATCTAGTACATTTTGATAAATGGGTAAGTCGGGTGCAATTTCTAAACGTCTGATTATTCAAAGGATGTGCAAATACTTTCGTCTGATTTTAATTAACACATTGTAAAATATACTTTCACTACATACATAAGGACTATTATAACCCCTTGGATCACTAGGACGCGCGTCAAAAAAATAAAAAATTCCATGACACGTGATTCATGTTATTAATTAAATATGAAAATGGAATATTGGCAGGTAAAAAATCATGTTTAGTTCAAATAAATTGCTAGTTCTATTAAGATAAAGATAACGCTACTTAATTAATTCTATGAGAATGTGTTAACACTCCCAATAACAAACACTAAACTTACATCTATGCGTAGGTAATTAAATAATAAAGTCATATACTGATCTGATCCACAGTCCTATTATTTGGCCTTGATCAGGTCAAGTTATTTCAATGATAGGTCACAATTTGTTATAAAACAAAAATGGCAGTCAAAATTGTAAAAAATATTCTTTAAATACATGCTTCACTCAATCAAACAGTCTTATCCATTATTTACGATCCATTTAGTAACAAAAAAACACGACAAAAACTCGAAATAGACCATATTTCTAATATAAAAACGAATACTTTTAAATGCGCATGTGGTTAATAATTCCAATTACATTATCGAAACTAATGTTTAAAAACCTATAAAAATCTTACAATTTAATGTACCCTATGCTCCGATTACACGCATTTTATACGTACGCATACAAAAACTACGATATAATCAATGCAGGGCTTCGTTATAATAAATATTCTGAATCACGAAATCTATTCAGCTTGATTGCGCTAAACTTATGACAATAATCATGGTGTCTCAATTAAATCTTACTTTTCGTACTTTTACATTAATTATGTTATGTAGGTAAACGTTATTTTATATACAGGTAGCTGATTTGCATTATCGGTATATGAGAAGATGTAGCAGATTCAATAGTATCGTAAATAAAATGTGAATTATTTCACACTTTTATAAAATTAAAAACCCATTTGGCAACGTAAGGGGAGTTTGACAATATCGAGAATGCACATCAACATGCTGGTTAATTAGACAAATTTATCGTGATCCGTGTTCCATGCAATCAAATAACAGAATAAAATTTCAAAACATAGCACCAAATTATATTTATCTTTAATCATAAGAATGTCGAGGTGTAATATTCAATCTGATATTTAGGTGACATATTTCAGGGATTCCATCTTATATCTCAATATGTAAACGTAGCTGTTTTGTATCACAGGTTTTTGTTCGATTATGATTTAAGTAGAAATTTTACTATTCATTTAGGTTTTATAATTGAAATAAATGGCATCCAAATGCATACAAGAAATTGTCTCCACTCTAAATTAAGACGAACTTAGCTTAGTGGGGAAACATAAAACAAAAAATCGTACATTTAATGCCATACCGTAACAAAAGAACGCCATATTCTATAACATGTCTATCAAGCTTCATATCTCACGCCCATAACATTCAAATATAGAAATAATACGTGTATATTAGGGTTCATAGGGTTCAAAATGGCATGTCTATAGATCGGTGTCGTACCAAGCTGCTACATTGTTATTATCATGGGGCGGCTCGGGGAAGGCGAGGTCGGCGGAAGCGGCGCCGGCACCTTCAGTCTCCCCGATATCCATGTCCATACCAAAACCGCTGCCGATCTCAAGGCCCTGCATCGAGTCTATCGGTATCTGATCGTAGCCTGTAAATGTAAGTACAAATGTTTTTAAAATGGAACTTGTGTGAGATGGAATTGAACTAGTACTGGATGGGATATGAATATGTGATTACATAGTATTATAATAATTATTATTATGATGAATACTTGTTAATAATTATTAAAAGCAAACCTTATTCAATATTAGGTCTTCCCAGTATAAAACTAAGAGCTTAGTAAGAATAGCAAACTTTTACATTTGTTTACTAATTAAGATTTTATTGATTTTATCTGTGCATTTGTGAATCATTATAACTTCAGAATTATTACCAGTTTAGTAATCTGTACTAATATTATAAAGCTGAAGAGTTTGTTTGTTTGGTTGAACGCGATTATCTCAGAAACCACTGGTTCGAATTCAAAAATTCTTTCAGTGTTGGATAGCCTATTTATCAAGGAAGGCTATAGGCTACTCTTTATCCTGGGAAAACATAAGATCCCTAGGGAACGCGGGTGAAACCGCGGGGCGGAAACCAGTTTATTTTATTATAAGTACAGGGTGATTTTGTTATCACTGGCAATACTTGCAGGGGTGGAAGTACTCATCAATGTGAACAACTTTTATTATAGGGCTAACTCTGATATCGCGTAAAATAATACGGTTGCTTCATACATTTTGGTCGAGTAGGTATTGAACTTTTGTATGGAACAGCTGATAATTTTTTCATGATTTCACAGTTAGTCCCATTATAAAAGTTGTTCATTTTGATGAGTACTTCCACCCTTGCAAGTATTGCCAGTGATAACAAAATCACCCAGTATATCCCATGGCTCTAAAATTTGTATGCAAACCCAGATATATGAATTTGTATGTAGCCCCCAGATAGCCCGGCTTGAATTTTGGGTACAATACGATAAAATTAAAAGAAAACTAATTTTGGATAATGTGTGGAATGCAGACCTTAAAAGGAGTGAAGTCGATTAAAAATGAATTAATTAATAAAACAGAATTTTTTATGTAAAAATACAAATTTTGAAGATACTTGTACTGAACGGTTTTCGTATATTTCATTATCACGTTGTTATACTAACAAAGAATATTGAAACATGATTCAGGCTGTTAGGCGTTTATCTGACAATATCAATGTAGCATGTTGGGGTGAACGGAATTAATTATGTTTTTAAAGCTGGTAACACTAAGCAGCCTGTACTAGCATGAATGAACAATAATTTGACCCAAAAATATAGTAAAAAGTTTTATGTCACTTTTTAACTATAAGTTTAAAATAATGTTCTAATGGTCAGCAATTTAAGAGCAATATCGTGTTATATTTAAAGTTAAATATCATTATTAATATAAGAATGCAAAAGGTTTATTTTGCAATGAAGCTTGGCTTTTCATACATATTTCACTAATATAATGATTGCGTATATATTCAATTTTATATGGGTAGTAACATAGTTACATTAAATAAATGTTTTTACTCTTTAAACATGAACAAGTTTACGCCACAATCCAAAAGCATTTTTTTGAATTATTTCATGACACAGTATTTCGTAATTTTGACACAAAATGAAGTAAATTATAAAGATCAGTATCAACTGGCTACTTAGAACGTTTACTAAGCACTTGCTATGACATAAGATTTGTTCACACCACTTTAAACTGGCCTGTCAGTATACATGCAATTTACAATACAATAATAATACTAACACTTCAAACAATCACAAATATATATAAATAAAATACCACATTAGTTATTAGTTCACAAAACAACTATATAAATAATATTCCCATCACCTGAGTTTAGTGATAAATAGGTCCCGGGTTAAGCTGCGTGTAAAGAAGAGAGAAATCCATATTTATACAAATATCTTCCATAGTCTATGATAGGAACATGATATGCATTAAGTACTCTTACTTTTGTTTTGTATCGACACTTTAGAAATATAACGAAGAAAACATCTCAACAACAACTCTTTTATATACTATACAGGGTGCTTTTTTTTAACACTGGCTATATGCATGGGTGCAAGTACTCATCAATGTGAACAACTTTTAATATTGGGCTAACTCTGATATCGCGTAAAATAAAATGGTTGCTTCATACATTTTGGTCGAGTAGGTTTTGAACTTTTGTATGGAACAGCTGATATTTTTTTTATGATTTCACAGTTAGTCCCGTAGTAAAAGTAGTTAATTTTGATGAGTACTTCCATCCCTGCAAGTATTGCCAGTGACTAAAAAATCACCCAGTATATTTTTCTGCAAATTTGTGTTCATGCTTCAAAATATTTCTAAAGAGGTCAAAACCACAAAACCTAACCTAAACTATTAAATTAGTGTAGTGTAGTGTTTTTGTTTGTTTTGAAGCGTTTACTTCAAAAGCTATTTGCAATTTTTTACTAAATACATATAAAAAACGTATGTATAAAATCACGATCATTTTTTTTAGCGTAACATAGCATAACCTTTACATAAGCATCGGTTATGTATTTTTTTTTATATTAACTATGACTATGATGGCAATAAAATAATGCGACAGTTATTTAATTCCATAATAATCTACATTTTAATTTTATGTCAATGGTTTGAGTTAGAATATTGTAATTATTAGAATTTTAGGGTAGATTTTGTGGTACAGTAAATTTTCTACATTTCTAATGAATGTTAGTCGACCAAACTTGCTACAAATTCGGTCATACAACTTACCTTGCTGGTGGAACGACGGTCGCGTGCCATACAGCCCTTCATAGCCTTGCTCTGGACCGAGCATGTCCTAATGAATGGAGTTTAGTAAAAATCAAAACAATAAACAAAAATATAAAAATTGCGAAATGAAATATATATAATAAAATTAATACTCTATTTGCATTTTCTTATTTCACTGAGGTAATTTATATTTAATAATGTATAGCAAAATTCACGCCCACTTTACATGTAAGTACCTCCTACCCTATAAATAATTTCTACTACAATATTAATTCTATAACAATGCATAAGTTTAGCTTGGTGTAACTGGTATTGTCCGAGTAAAATTATACTTTGACATCTGAACCCTAAAAAATCATCAGTGAATCTGAGCCAGTTTTTTAATTTAATTTTGTATTGTGCAGCAAAGCCGAGGTGCATATGTGGAAGAATACGTCCATAATCCCCAATCAAAATAATGAAATTTGTGTGCCTCCATCAAAAAATAAATAAAAACACTGCTGCAGAGGCGCATAATTTTGGTCACATTATTGTAAATGGTATAATACCTGTAAATCAGGCTGTATAGCCAAATCGTTGGGCCACATCTGGTGATCGTCGCGGAACAGCGAGTTGGTCAACTCCATAGAGAGTCTCTTCTTGTAATCGTGAGGCTTGTCTTCGGACATGCGGAATAGTACCGCAGCTGCGTATGTTGCTACACCTGTAATTATGAAAACGCTCATTTTAAAGACTTGATTGTTTATAGGTTAAGGTTAGTTTTGTTTATTATATACATCTGTTTTTAAATCATATGTCATAGTTAATTATTATTGTTCTGAAAAAATATCTAACAAAAGCAATATTTGGAATAAATTTGTCCATTTACCTTTATAATCACAGTATAGCAAGTTATTCAACTACCCAGAAATGTTAAGGTAAGGTGATTATTTGTTTTGAACTATAAATACAAGTTACAATGTTACAAAAACATTGATGACCCTGATAAATATATATATTTTTAATTACACTTTCTAATATGCACCTATTCGATTTGCGTTTTTTTTTTATTTTTATTGCCTTATTTTTTATTCAAAACAATAATATTGTAATGTTTCAATCATGATCAAATGGCTTCAATAAAGTTTATGGCCCAACGCTACTGTTTTAGGTAGATTTAAATTACCTTCATTCCGTGAATGCAGTAACTCGGTAAGCGGAGCCGTGGCACCTTCGGCTTCTATCATCTCAGCGCCTTCTTTCTCCACTGCCAGTTCGCAGAGTACACCCGCTGCCACGCGCTGTAAATACCAAAATCTCCAGCATAAAAAATAATATAATATAATCATAAATCAAAATATATCAGCAACCTGCGCGGCCTCACACGGTTTCTGGATCGGCAATGGCGTTTATCTGACTACTTAAAGGTATTTAAATATCTGAAGATATTATATTTAGAAGACCTATTTAAATCTCCATAGGTTACATAGGTTAATTTACTTACGCGAATCATCAAAACTGGCCCCAAATCTATTCAGTAGATATAAAAAGTCCTGACTTTTCGAAGCTATCGCAACTACATCATTGTAATGCAGCGGGCCCCACAATTTGTCAAAATATTATTATAGATTAGAATCGGTCCGATAGATACTAGGTGAATTTGAATCTGTTCCCGGTGAATACGTATAGAAAGAGATACCGATAAGCGGATATAACCTGGATGTTCTCAATTTCATTGAAGAGCAGCTGCACAAATATGGGGATGACATTCTGCTGCCTGATGAGCTGCCTGTTGAGCGTCTCCCTGGCGAGGATGTGCAGCGCGCCGACGGCTCCCTCGACGATCTCCTCCATGCGCACCCCGTCCGCGTACGCGCCGCCCGCGCCCGCGCCCGCCGCGCCGCCCGCCCCGCCCGCGCCTCCCGCGCCGCCGGCTGATGACGTACGTTGCTGAAATATATGCTTGTTATCAGTTTTTTAGGGTTTCGTACTCAAACAGTAAAACGGGACCCTATTACTAAGACTCCGCTGTCCGTCTATCTGTCCCCAGGCTGTCTCTCGTGAACCGTGATAGTGAGACAGTTGAAATTTTCACAGATTATGTATTTCTGTTGCCGCTATAACAACAAATACTAAAAAAACAGAATAAAATAAATATTTAAGGGGGCCCCCATCCAACAAACGTGTTTTTTTGCTCGTTATTGATAACGACAACAGAAAATTTAGTTATACGGGGGATTTCTTTTTGTCACTGGCAATACTTGCAGGGGTGGAAGTACTCATCAATATGAACAACTTTTACTATGGGACCAACTCTGATATCGCGTAAAATTAAACGGTTGCTTCATACATTATGGTCGAGTAGGTATTGAACTTTAGTATGGAACAGCTGATATTTTTTTCGTGATTTCACTGTTAGTCTCATAATAAAAGTTGTTTATATTGATGAGTACTACCACCCCTGCAAGTATTGCCAGTGACTAAAAAGTCACCCTGTATATTCACTTTAAAAATAAATAATTAAATTAAAATAAAACAAATATTTAAGGGGGTCCCGTACAACAAACGCGATTTTGTCATTTTTATAGACTCGCACTTGGCCGGTTTTTTTAATACATAATCTGTATTTTGTTATTGTTCCTATGGCCCAATTTTACCAACAGCGAAAATCACTTATCCACAAAATAAATTTGACAATGTAAGAATTAGTAAAGAATCCAACAAATTGTCAAAGTATCTCATTTTTGTTGTGCGATTTAAAATTTGGGACGTCGTATTTATAAACGTCACAGCAAACTCCATGTTGCGAGAGCCCTCAAAACTGTTAACAACTACGCCTCCTATAATATGCTTATTTGGGTGCGATGACTTATTCGATTCTATTGGTGTAACAAACAGCATAGCACAGCACAGCACAGTACACAATATAGAGTGAGACTCACTCTCTGCGTGTCGTTGAAGGCGCGCATGAGCAGCCGCACGAGGTGGTGCACGGCGCCGTGCTCCCGCAGCGGTGCGTAGTTGGCCGGGCACAGCGCCAGGTTGCGCACCAGCCCCACCACCGCCTTCACCAGCGGCCAGCGCGACGGCGGCGACAGCAGCTTCACTATCACCTGCCAACACGACTGCCAACCGTCAACAATCATTGTTACACATATTCATTTACTATTACATTAAAAGTTGTTTAGTAAACCAAAACCATTAATTATAAAAATACATGTAGGGTCTATGTTCAACTGTGGACATCACCCAGCTGAATATGTTCAGTCAATGATTCATAGTCAAATGACCTTTGAATCATTATCCTCCAAAAAGAATATACTGATAAAATAAAAATGAATTGCATACACTGCTTGGATGAGGGATCAAAGTCAAAGCCATTTATTCAGTTTAGGCCCTAGAAGGGCACTTATGAACGTCGAAGTTACTGAAGTTACCACCGACGACTCAATAGCATTCTAGGCCTTAAAAAGCATGTATGAAAATCAATGTAAATAATATAAAAAAATTAATAAGTAATTCAACCTGAAAGATCCAGCAATTATCTCAAAAAGGTTATATTACGACTATATTGATAAAAATAATTAAAAATAAACAACATATTCACCGGCAATCCATAGTGCAGTCTAACAGCATTCTGAGCCATCTCACTCTCAACGTGGCGAGAAGTGAGATGACGTAGAGCGCAGACGGCCGGCTCGGTGATCTCCTCGCGGTCGCCGGCCGATACCACTGTGCGGACAAGGGCGTCCACGCCGCCGGCTTGGCAAACTGTCACCTAGAAATACAATATTGTTTAACTATTTCAAGTGCCCTTCTAGGCATCAAGTTATGTAAAACTGTCTGAGCTTACATAGAGTAACTGTCGATAAAAAATACAGCAGGAGAATGATAATATGATGTTTACCTTATTACGTTGATTGTTGCAGGTCAAGTTAGACAAGATACCCGCCGCACACGTCACGATGTTCACGTCTGTGGACGCCAGCACTTGCACCAAGCTCTGGAGTAGAGCTTCCAAACCTTCAACCTGACATATAAAAGCAATTATCATTTAAATTGAATTTGTATTCATAAACACATTTAAACTATTTAATTTTAAGTTAAAGTTTATATTCTATTCTTATTTTTTATTAGTTTCTTTCACCGAACATGACATACCAGAAAGATACCCTTACTTACGGGGTACTTCAACTAATAATCTTAAGATTCATATTCAAGTGAATATAGATAAATAGCAATGTGGACATAATAGGCTATATTTTTCAACAAATGTTGTTTGTGTACCTTAGTAGCGGCATCAGACAGATTCCTCAATGTCCAGAGGCAGTTCTGCACGAGGCGGCCGCTCGGGTTGCCGAGATGCATGGCCAAAGCTTGCATGCCGCCGGCTTCAACAATAGCTGGCTTGTTGCTTGAACATACTGACAACACCTATGGTGAAAAATTAGGCTATAATGAATGCCATCGTTCTTTTTAACGAACTTCAAAAAAGGAGGAGAACATAAAACCATGTTCAATTATATGTATTTTTACTGTTTAGAACTCCACCTTTAATCATGGTAATGTAACAAAATCAATTATTTCTCGTAAATTGAATTCTTGTTACTGTCATAATATTTTTTTCCAATGTGGTGACATCCTAATTTAGTTATGATAGATTAAAATATTATAAATCATGTGTATTTAATTCAGAATCAAGCCAACAAACCTTCAAAACCCTTGAAGTGGTCCACAGCAACTTTTCATAGTCGTAAGAACGCATGATGCGCACCAACTCGATGGGTCCTTGAGACGCCAAGATAATCAACTTCGACTCCTGATTCCCATATGCCAAGATCTGAAGACAATCAGTCACAATCGCCAAGAACTTCACATTGTTCCTCTGAAGCAAAGCCACCATTTTCTGCAAGCCTCCAGCCAGGCGTACAGCCATTTTTGACCCATCTTGATGTAAAAGTAAATTGTGGAGAGTTGTGATGGCATAGAAGAGAACAGATTCCACTGGGGAGCTGAGTAACTTCACAAGAGCAGGAATGCCTCCACTTTTGAAGATGGCGAGGAGACCTTGACGGTGGTGAGACAAATTGTGCAAGGTTCCAACAGCTCCCTTAGTTGTTTCCAAGTCATTGCTGTTTGAGATCGCTCGGACTAAAGCGGCGACCATTTGCGGTGAGTTCATGATGGCGTGGCGAGAAGCCTCCTTCTTGGACAGCTGGTGAACCATCATGGCGGCTTGGGATACCACCACTTGGTCCTCATCGTTGAGGAGCTTGATCAATTCTGGTATGGCTCTGGAAAAAGTTATAGTAAATGTGAGGGAAATAGCTTTTCATACCACCTGCTCGACTCCAATTAGGTACATATCAAGCAACCTCAATATAAAGCAATAATGTTGTATGAAAGCCCCAAGGGTTGTAATGTGATTTGAATTTTAACGTTCCAATAAAATTCGTATGAAAACTCATAAATATCAATGAAAGGTAAAAGTAGGCTAGTGGAATGAAAGGTTGCCTGCTCATTTCATTAGCAATATAGCACGGAATCAATAGTAGATAGTTTTAAGATCTCACCATTGCATTGTATGATTTGATTTTAAAATATGGTTGCTAAGTATTATACAAAACTGGGTTCAATAAAGAGATAGGTTTTATAATGATTAATAGTGTCTATGTGATAATAGCTTCACCAAAGCAAATAAATATTTACCTGGTAGCCAAATCAGCATCATCTTGGTAGTTGATCAGGTTGACAACAGCATGTTTCAACATCTGCGATGGTTCGGAAAGGCGCTGGACAGCAGTTGGCTGTGCCGGGTCCAGCTGAGTGGAGGGAATCTCGATGCCTTCCTCTAAGGTCTCAGGGAACATAGCTGCGCGGACGCGCTGGGAACGCGTCTGCGAGAGTTGCTGGTTCATGTCTGAGGAGGACATTAAATAATATAAGAGGGTCTCTCATCACCCGTGACTTCAGCTGACAATCAGCGCTGCAGTGTGCTGAGTTGGGGCCGTTTGGACTCACAATATCACACCATAGATAGACATTATCCCTGTTTTAGTATGTGTTTTTGTTTTATCTTTAGTGATGTTTATTATATTTTGTTCTGTGAATTTGTGTCCAATAAATGATTTTATATTCTTCATCTCTCTAGACAAATAGGCACATTATGATGGCCGTTTTGACATGAGGGTATCTCTACTGTCTCACTATGCTTGTCTCTTATTGGCACATGTACAGATAAATGCTAGTTTAGGTTTATGTTGCTTATTGAAAATTTTAAGTTTAACTAACCATCAACCTGCTCCTGAGTAAAACCCTGAGCAAATCCCTGATCCAGATCAAACATAAGCTGGTCTCCTTCCATCTCGTCATCTTCTTTGCCCGTCAGTGATGGCACCTAATATAGACATTTAAATATGTAGTAAAATTTAATTTATTTGTATTTACTCCATCTCGTATGTACTATCTATACTTCTATACTTAATATTATAAAGAGAAAAGGTTTGTATGTTTGTAATGAATAAACTCAAAAACTACTGGACCGATTTTAAAAACTCTTTCACCGTTGGGAAGCTACACTATCCCCGGGTGACATAGGCTATATTATATTTTCAAAAAAATAGGGATCGTTACTAAAACTCCAATAATGTAACCCGAGGTGAAAAAAATGACCTAAAAAATTCCTTACATCGCGTGCGCTGCGGAAAACTATTGATGATAGAACAAAATAATGTACTACGACTTTGCAGAACACATCATTATCTACAAAAAGTGTCCCGACAGCATATGTCTAGCTATTATAGTTATGTCACAATAAGTGTTTTTTTTTATTTTGAAAAATTAACTGAAATGCTGGCGCTAGAAAAGGCTCTTTTGTCCCTTGGTTTTGATCTTTATCTAAATAAATTACTTCATATTCAAGACTGCTTCAATACCTTTATATAACTTTTTAAATTATTCATTTCGGACATTCCATTCGAAAGATATCACGAGTTTAAAAATGTAAGTATTAGAAAAAACCGGCCAAGTGCTAGTCGGACTCGCGCACCGAGGGTTCCGTACAAACTTTGTCCATCGTTCGTCCATCACGGGAAATGCACAATTTTATTTATTTACCATATTTGAGGTAAGTGCCAATTAAGCTAGACCTCTAAATTGTATTAGCGCCCATGCAACTCAGAGGTCTTTATTAATTGGCGTTTCTATGTATGTATGGGGACACCTTTAATTTTCATTTTTTTATATTTTGGAATTTTCCCTTTATTTGTGTTGTTAGACCTTGCTTTTTGCCAAATTTCGTGATTTTAGGTCAACGGGAACTACCACAAAACAAATAAAAGGGCAAAAAAATCGCGTTTGTTGTATGGGAGCCCCCCTTAAATATTTATTTTATTTTGTTTTTAGTATTTGTTGTTATAGCGGCAACAGAAATACATAATTTGTGGAAATTTCAACTGTCTAGCTATAGCGGTTCTTGAGATACAGCCTGGAGACAGACAGACTGACGGACAGACGGACGGACAGACAGCGAAGTCTTAGTAATAGGGTCCCGTTTTTACCCTTTGGGTACGGAACGCTGGTCGCCGCTCAACCCGCTCGGCTAGCTAGGCAGCACCAATGCGATGTAGGCGTCACTGGGGTAGGGGATGGGAGTCAATGTCTAAACTTATAATATAAAGAGGAAAGATTTGTTTGTTTGTTACGAATTAACTAAAAAATTACTCGACCGATTTTAAAAATTCTTTCACCCTTAGAAAGCTACATATAAAATGCACGAAAAATAACGTTCCCTACTAGAGTGGCTCACGGCAGAACGGGTTTACGAATTTGGCACAGAGATAGATTATAGTCTGGAATAATACATAGGCTACTTTTTATCCCGGGAAACATAATCTGAACCCTCGGATCGCGGAAGCTATAAAAATAATATAAAAATATATACGAGCGTATAATATAATGTTACAAGTAGCTCTGCTACCCGTGCGAAGCCGGGCAGGGCCGCTTGTGTTAGATAAAACTCTTAATTTAATATAAATGATAAAACTCTTAATTTAATATAAATAACATAGAATTTGAAATTATAACTATGTAACTGTCAAAATTTGTGATTCTTATACAAAACAATAACAAGTAATCATAAAACAACCACCACAATATGAGACTAATAGTAAATAAAAACAAAGTAAATACTGTTTACCATTGTAGGAAAGAAGTTGGTTGGATTTCAAAGATTTTTTTTAATGGTCATAATTCTATTGAATAATAAACACATTTTATGGATTACTAAACTACATACAGTATGGCTGCCAAGATAATGTGCTTGTAACACCTAATGGATTAACTATGGAATTGGCTTAGCTGATTATGATATAATTTTCACTAAACTATGCCTAAGAAAATACTGAACCTTGTGTGAAAGTCCCATTGAAATTAGCAGTTTCGGTGATAAGCCCATTATTAAGAGGTGTCAAAAACGCCTTCTCTTAGTAGCCGCACTTTAGTTAAATTTAACACACTATTGATACTTTAGATTGTTTAATACAAACCTGAGTGGCAGCACCAGAGTTGATGCCAGAATCCACCAGGTAGGAGTTCTGCTGCCACATAAGCGTTTGCTGCTCCTTGCTTGGTGCCATCGGCACATCAGACCCACCATAGTTGCTGTGAGACACTGTTGATAATAATATAATATGTATTAGTTATCTATTGATTTGCTTCATTGGTGGTAATATTATTTAACAATTAGAAGTACCTCATCAGGATAAGACTCAGGACCAAATCTCAATAAATTACTTATTTTATTTAGAAATATGACATTCTGTGTCAAACAAGAGCTAGGGAGTAAAAAAGTAAATTAAATAACTATAAATGTAATTACAATTTTCAACAAATAAAAGTACCAACATGATAAGTAATCAATGCTGAAACTTTAATCTGCATTCTCTTTGCTATTATTTATAGTTGGTATTTATAATCACAGCTGAAAGATTCAAAATAGCACAGAAAATGTACCTAACTAGTATTTTCAATGTGTTGGGAATAGTAATTAGATTATAATGACCTACCTAGTCTACAAAGCTTAGGATTCAGTTGCTGATCTTACAATTTAAATTTAGTTTTACAGGGATATCCATCATAACTGAACATCAAAACTAATGAAGATAATGTTCTATATTCCTAATACTTTGATATTTGGCACATGTGATTTTATTTGAACAGTTTATGAGAATTATGCTAGATCAAAGAATCTGGTATATTATAATATGCAGGTTGAAAGTACCTAATTAACAATTTATCAAATATCTGAAGTTAATAGCGACAATACCTTTAGGATGAGTCACGTCACGAATAGTCACACAATATCACTATAGTAGAAAACATAATACGACGATAGTAGACCAAATTAGAGTGCATAACACATGTTATATGATAATAAAGCATATTAGTACTTACTATTGCGACTCTGTGACGACGGTAACTGATAGCTCATGGTTCAGCGGATGCAGTGATGCACCCTGCGCCTGTGAAGAAATAAAAAAACACGATGATGCGCCGTTCGCTTTCCACCCCAAACTATCGATTCACGGCCATTTTATACGCAAATAACATACAGGATTTTAACTATTCACAGAAACACATCCTCCAGTGATTGCATGCGCCCTACTTTATGCAATCGGGGCCCAAGTAACGAAATTAACACAAATAAACAAGCATTTCTTTGAACTAAATACCAATACCACACCCGTCCTCTTATTATGTTTGGAATTCATTTGATCGCTCTTTTGACCACATAGACATAGTTAAATGTCTCAATTTATAGTTACCTCAGCTATGAAAGCCGCACGGGTTCGATATACTACAAATTAACAACAATATCTGAAATTTTATGCACAGCACAATGAACAATACACCACCGTCACAAAATAAAATTGACATAACAATATGGCGCCCGTTCAAGAAGTTTTCGCTTGCCAATGCCATCGAATAGTTCCGTTAGCTATACACTTGTCTCTCTTACACTTAATAAAAAAGAATAGCGCTACTTCTGTCTTTCATCAAAGTAAACGTAGTACCAACCTAATAACAACTTCTAAGCGTTCCTTTATACACAGACAGAACTCAGAAAGGTTTTCATTGAATATGCTACCTGCAATTAATTAAAAAGAAATCACTCAATTTTATTAGAGTTTTGATTATGATCATCAAAAAGGATCTCTTCTTTGTAAAGGTCTGCAATAGGGAATATGCATGATTTTTTTTTATTTCTTAAATTTATCATTTACATTTTTATAACATGGAAAAAAATATAAATAGGCTTGAAAAGAGCCAAATTATTTTTCAAAGTGAAATTTAAAACATTGAATAAATTTGAGCCGTTCAAACGCCACCATTTAGCGCGCGGTTTTGATGACGTCATTTGTTATGTCCCGCGTTTGTTTACTATAGTGTTTCAGTTACTTCATACGTATTTTCAGTTTTAATTGCTATACAAATCATGGAAGTAGTTAAAAAACCATCTTACAAGTATTGTATGGTACGGAAGTGCAAAAACACTATTATTAGTACACCCGATAAAGTGTTTTTTCGTATTCCATGCGATGCGAAATTACGAAAAAAATGGTGTAAGATGATGAGAAGGGATATTGTATCTCCATTATCGGTTCTATTTTGTTGTGAAGATCATTTTAACGTAAGTATAGCATATATTTATGTACAGCTTAGTGTGAAAATAGGAGGTTTGGTCTAAAACTAACCTAACCTTGTTTACAAAAGTTCATTAAAAATGTATCTAAAGAGCTTGCTTATTTATTCGTATATCGGTTTTACGAAATTTTAATGATTGATAATTTATTTCAGGTTAAGGAAGATACAGTTAATTATATTGAATATAACATAATGAAACAGAAAGGAGAAAAATGTAATAATAATAATGTTCACTTGGACATAGCCAACTGCTGAATCACCGTAAGATTCTCGTTCAGATCTGAAATAAACAAGCACTTAAATACTGAAAGAAAATTGTTCATGTAAATCGGAATATCGTATTTATCTAATATTTACAAAGAGTATATAAACATATCATACTTTCGTGAGCTTCAATAATATAATATTATACGAGTAACTTATAATGATATAGACGTAAATTAGGAGTTTAAGAACAATTTTTAAATGACAAATGATAACCATTTGTCATTTGTATAGGTTATGTTTTGATGTAAGTATTATTTAAACATTTATGAATAAAGCCTATGTTATGGACTAAAATATACCATGTAACATAATAATTACCTTGCAGCTTTCAAAATCGAGATTTGATGCAAAATATGCTGACATCATAAATGCATCTATTTTCGGCAGATTATCTGATTGTGCTTGAACAAAACCAGTTTCTGTCATCGTCCTCGATTGACTACAAATATATATCCACAAGTAATCACACAGGAATACAGTTTTAAACACTTTTTGTCACAAACACTACTTTAACACAGTATGAATATCGACGCCGATAAATTCAATGACGTGACAATTAACGTCACATTTCGTTTCGACCAATGGTGACGCGTTTTGTAAGTTTGAATTTCCCTCCCTTATTTTTCACTTTTTATGTAATATTTTCTGGGTTTAAATAATAACTGAATAAAAAAATACCTTTTAAGTATAATGTAATGACAATAAAGAATCTAGAAAAAAATATTTGAGACAAATTTAAATTTTATGCATATTCCCTATTGAGTACCTACCCGTAGTATAGTAGGCACCAGAAGAACTAAAGCAAGATGAATATGAATCTCACACCTCCGGCTGTATTTTATGATATTTGTTTGAATTTTTAAGAGATACCTAGCATTTTTTAGCTTAAAGGGCAGCTTTACTGGGGAGGTACCTCTACCATACAGAATACCGCTGCCAAATTTAACATTATTTTGTGTTCCTGCGCGTGGTGAGTCGCCAGAGCTCATTGGTGAGGGGTGGAAGCTTAAATCATTTGATATTCGTTTAAGGGTGGAAGGGTCGGCATGAGTGATACCCCGGGGGGTTGCAAGCATCCATAGGCTACTGTAACCGCTTATCACTAGGAAGGTCGCAGGTATGTTTGTTTGCCAACTTCGTAGTACCTACAACAAAAATTAAATAGTCCACGAAGATTTTTATTTCCATCTTTTTCGTTCGCTTTTTACACAGTTGGGTTTTTTGATTTTTCTATTTACCTACTTACTTTTTTTTTATTAAAGATGGAACTATGAGAGTTCCCTGTTTGACTTCGGAATCCCAAATCGTTATCTAGAGATCGCGCCACCAAAGAAGTCCTGTGGAATAAATTAGGTACCTAAAATCGATCTTATTGCTTTTGCCATAGAGGTGGTCTTCGGGATTTTGGCGACTCTATATACCAAAGTTCCTTTATTATTTCTATGCATTGAATTCAACATCAATAAGACCTCTTTATTATGTTATAATTTCGCCTTGAAGATAGAAGATTGATTGACATTGTCAGTAATTGTAGGTACAGAGTAACTCTATAGTCTCTTTCTCTACCAGTCCACTCAATGGTATATTTACAGTCACCATATAGGTAGATACTTATTCTAAAAGAAGAAGAAGCCTGGTTCAATACATTGATAGATTTATGTAAACTACTTCCTGCGTTGTCTATATTATAAATACAAATAATTATAAACGTGATAAATAAAATACCTAATGTGAAACAATGGCATCAGGCCTACATAATATTTCTAAATACAGCCGTTTCACGATATCCCCTGATGAATCAGATATTCATATTTTCGTTGGAGAATACAGAGAGCGCATAAATAAACAATTGGCCTGGGAAGATGAGGGTTTACCAGCTCCATTTGTTTCTTTTGGCGAGAGAAGGTTAAGTTTCATAGATGCAACATGGATAGTTGAAAACCAAAAAAAGTTTATCAATGACACAGAAAATGATCACCTGGTGAAACTAGATTTTTTGTCTGAATGCGGATTTATATATTGCATGATTTATACACCTGATGGGGAATTCATTATTGTTGGGCATTCTACTGGGTTGATACAGGTACGGACCCAATAGGTAACTATATATACGTTTGGATATTTTCACAATAAAGACTAAAAGATGAGGTAACTCTATCTGTGCTACCTACTTACTTCTATAACTAAGTAATTAGGGTGCAACAACTGCATTTCAGTATTTATTGTTTTATTATCAGCTCCGTCAGCCTGATTTCTTTGTGGACGCGAATCCGTCAAAAGTTGCCTATAAGTAACACCCCACCATCTTCACCTTCGTTTGCCGGGTCATTGTCTAACTCTTATCGTTATGTGGAAACTAGTTCTTCTGAATCGTACGTTCGGCATTTTTTTTATATAGTATGAATACTTTGAGATAACATCTTTTCGGGACCCATGTTTGGTTCGTTATGCTGAACATATTTTACTTACGAACTTAGATTTCGAAATAATGCCTCTGAAAGTATTCACCCACTATACGATAATATAACTTACATCGAACTCTTAAATTAAAACTTTTAAACCATAAAAAGTAAAGTAGCAAAGTCAGTGCTCATTATTTTATTAGTTGCGGCAACGAATACCTAATAATGAATAAATCAAGTAGGTCTCTAATTAAACATGGAGGAACAAAGTGAAATTCTCGCAGAATTTGCAAAGAAAATTAATTTATACTATCACAATGAACAGTTTCCAAAAATTTGGTATCCAATGTTCTATAAGGGCAAATCAAAAGAGCGTAATCGTCTCTCCTGGGTCAATGAGAATTACGAAAAGTTTTTAAAGGGCACACCAAATGATATAATTTATAATAGATGGTTATTTTCTGAAATGGGAGCTATAACAGCGTTGGAGTACTCGCCTAATGGATCCCAAATTATTGCTGGACATTCATCTGGCTTGATTCAGGTACAAGCCATTTTATTAGTTTAGTTTTAGTTATTGTTTTTGTAAGTATTATTAGCATACTCTGTAAATTTGCTAGCTAGGGAATTAATTATAAAAGGAGACCATTAAAATGCTCAATCTTCAAACAAATCCAAAGATGAATATTTAATGTTTGATTAAAATGTTAAATTACAGCAATCATTTTTGGATGATTTTCTTAGAGGTACATTCACTATAAAAAAAAATGACGCCGTCAATGAGAAATTCACTCTCTTGTTCTACCCAAATTTAATAAACGACAAGGTTGAAAATCATCAAAGAACATATCTAATTAGAGTTCCTATGATTCTACGACCTCCACTGTTCCTATTAGCTTTGAAAGTATTCTCTTGATAAGTTTCCTAGTCTTCAAGAAATATAAATATTTCAGCTTGGAATTTCTTATATGGGTGGGTGGTTTATATTTTTTGGGGAATAATCGTAATATAATTCGGAAGGCACGTAAAGCCGTTGGTCCCGGCTATCACTTAATTAAAGTGATAATCGATAAGCTATTTGGAGAGCTCACCTAGGAGGTCTCTTGACAACTCCAACAGTAGGTTGACAACTCCAACAGTAGGTTGACCACTAGCCTACCTCCACCAACCGCACGCGTGGTGGAGTATTTGCCCATTCCCCTTTCACCATTATTCGTGAAAGGAAGCCTGTCTCAGCAGTGGGTAGTTATAGGCTGTAATTATTATTATTATTTTATTAATTCGCGGACCGGTTGGCGTGGTTGGTAAGATACTCTACCTATGACGCTACAGGTCGTGGGTAAAAAAATACTCAAGAAATAGTTCTTGAGTATTTTTTTATAAATTAATTCTTGTTTGATTAAAATAATACTCATTCAGATATAAAATAGCTAAGGTTTCTTTAACATGATCTGTTTAAATATGTTTATAATATAGATGCGCCATGGCACTACCGGAACAGTTCTTTGTACATTACGGAATGTGCAGTTCCCGCCGAAACCAGTGTATGCTCTTGAATACAGCAAGACTGAAGAGAGAGTATGCTATGCTGCTTGTATGGATGGAGCCGTTTACAGGATTGAAATTCCCCATGTAAGTAGAAATAGTAAAGATACACAACGCAGGAATTACAATTAACTTTTTTTTTTCTTGAAGTCAATATACCTACATTCAAATACGAGAAGCTTTCATGTCTTTAGAGCAACCTTTGTCAACATTTTATTCCGTTGATTTTCCTGCATTTCCGAGATAAAAAAAAATACGTACCTTTATACCGAGTTTCATGAAAATCCGTTCAGTAATTACGTTTCTGAGTGTAACAAGCACACACACAGACTTTCGCATTTATAGTACCTAATATTATTAAGTACCTAGGTATAATTACATAATCTTTATTATTCCTATATTACCTTTACTACATAGATATATTTTTTAATGTAAAATTTAATATAACAATATTATAAATGTTTTTCAGCAGTTTGTTTTATAATAAGTATAAAAAATAAAATCTCAATTTAATAACCTATCAAAAAAAGAATACGCTTCACACACAAACAAGGAAGTACAAAACAAACAGAATACAGCCACACGGCCACTTCAGCCTCATTTAGGTACCTACCTGGCAGGTGCTATCCAATTCACAAAGGTGAATTATTTATACCAAGTGAAATATTCGATGTGTTTCATTTCCAACAGTTTGTAGGGATATTGCGAATAACCAAAGGGACTCGCTGCGAGTGAAGATTAAAATGTTATCTGCTATTCCCGAAGGGTGTAACGGCCTCGTAGAAGTACAATGTTATATAATATTGAATAAATAATAGACTGAGCATATTCGCAAATAAATACGATAACCAATTTTATAATACTACCCAGCAGCGAAATAATATATCCGATGTAATTATGTTATTAATAATAGAGACTTCTGATAGTAGTATTTTGGTTTTCAAAAAACACTCTTAGCTAATATTTTTTTCAACCTTGCTAAGGACGTGGTGAGTACCACTAGTTACCCAGGTCTATTGATTCACCTACTGGGTATAATAATTATATTTCAATCATCAGATGACGGCTCCGTATGTTGATCCTCCTGAGTATTGTATCCGAGCTGATCCAGCCCTTGAGTGTCTCAACATGCAGTATTATGGAGCCCCAGGAATATCATCATGCTCTACGCCTTTTGTTACCCGTGAGTTTTGTTTTTCTTAAGAAAAAGGGTTTGATGATTATGGCTTTTAAAATATAAAGCCCATAGATTTTATTCCAACCTCTCAGTTTCTTTGTTATGAAAAGGATAGCGATTAGAGGATTCGATCCCGGTCGATTTTTCTAATCCCGGAATTTCGGTATTGTCTACAGTTAATCTCGGGATCCCGGGATAGTCTCGGGATTGTATTGGTAATGGAAAGTGGTAACAAAAAGACAGTAAAATATATCAAAATCATATTTTTATTTATCTTTTAGTTTTATGAGGACATAGAATATTTAATTAAGTTTTAAATCTTCAAAAAGGCGGTTAAACAAAATTATACATTCTTCTTATAAAATAAACAAACTAGTCACTTCTGTAAATAATTTATGAAACTGACATTAAACTTCAAAAAATCAACTTCTTTAGACTTATTTAGATAAATTAAACAAAAATGAAAAGAACATTTAAGTCTATGTACGACATTAACATAATCTCTTAGAGCTACAGAAAATAACACTTGTTGTTTTTCATCTACATTTACTCAGACACATTAATGCATTGTTGCTTTTTAATAATTTCTTTGATTCACCAATTAACAAAAAAAAATCAATACTGACACGACGTGAAGCGGGAATTTTTACAGACTTTTAGGCCTTTGCCACACTAGACGGAAATTCCGTCGCCGAACTTCCGCGGCGGACAATCCGTTTATACGGTACCCAGCCACATTGAATATTCAGCGGCGGATCATCAGTCGGCTGCCTGCGCTTATACGGTGTGGTCGTGTTTACGTGATGGATCCGATAGAAGTGATAGCTATTTATGAGGCATTAGAAGAAGAAAAAAGAAGAAAGCGTAAATATTGGGTTCATCCCTTAAATATTCTCCGACTGGAAATTGGGCAATTTCATACCCTGTATATGCAACTAAGATTTAATCCAGATAAAGCATTTGAATATTATCGTATGTCCATACAATCATTGGATGTATTGCTGAATTTAACTAAGGACTATATTACTAAGAAAGATACAAAATTCAGTGTCGAACATCCTGTACGTCCGTCGTCTCTGCGTGTTATCCGCTGAATGTGGCGCGATGCATACACATGCCTGTAATGCGACGTTGCCGATCTTACGCTGACGGAAGATCGGTGCGCGGACGACCGAACAGACGCGAGTGAGTGGCGGTCCGCTCCGAGCGACGGATCGTCCGCGACGGAACGACCGATCTTCCGCGTAGTGTGCCCGCTATTTGTATTTTATATGCAATAACATGTATTGGCGTTCCGCCGCGGAAGTTCCGCGACGGAATTTCCGTCTAGTGTGGCAAAGGCCTTTCGCATAATCTGGTACCGGTCGTTAGCAAAAACAAATGAAATCAGCTGTGTAAACAAGATGGCTGTCAAAACGTCAAATCATGGTAAGTGCGTTTCGTATCACGCACATTTTTATTAACTTATTTAAAAATGTATCAATCCCGAAAATCCCGGGATTTATTAAATATGATCCTGAAAATTTTGGGACTAAAATATGACCGGGATCCCGGGATCGAATCCTCTAATAGCGATCTACGCATTACTAGGTAGTTTATTTAAATTTTACGTATAACAAAGAAAGAACCATAAAAATATCATGGTAGGTACTTACCTATACTTACATTTTTTTAAATATTTTTTTGACAACGTTCAGTATAATATTGCGGAGCTATTACATTACTTATTTGCAATCAGGTTCAATTTGGAACCGTGTCTATAATTTCTGATAAGTTTTTTACGTTCTGGTCACTACATATCCAAACAGTACTTCATTGCTAATCGAATTATTTTCGACCTTTTTTTTTAATTTTTTTTTGTAAAGATATCTTTCTTGTTTAAAAAAAAAAATGTGATTTATTGTAGAATGTAATGTGTGTCTATATGTAGCAAATAAATGAATGTCTATGTCTACATTGTAATTATAATGTCCCAGAATGCCCCAGAATATTTATAATATCGATTATGAGGTTGTTTCAAATTGGAACTGCTTACAACAAAGTTATGTAATCCACGTACTGGAGATTAACAATTGCAATTGATTCTATTTGTAACAGAACGGATCCCGGCGCTTTCTCTCGGTATAACTGCTGACGAAACGAAGATGATCGTGGGCTATGGTGATAGTTCTATTAAATTATACGACATGGAGACACAAACAGTTAGTTTATATTAAAGTTTCCATTCCACAATATTTGAACTGCTATTACAAATATACCTAGTCTTGCCATAAATATTGTCACAAAGAAAAAACATTTTTTTTTATTGCAAATAATATTTATTACTTTAACAGTATGTTAGTTTAATACATAAATAAAAAACAATTTAAAATATAAAAAGCTTATTCGAAGTGGTCTCCATTGGCTGCAATACAGTCCTTTAAACGTTGAGGCCAGTTATCAATAGAAGCACGCACTCTTTCCATGGAAAAATTCTTCACTGCCAATCGTATGGATTGTTTTAGGGACTCTAAATTATCATGGCGTTTAGAGCAAGCCGTACTCTCTAAAACTGACCATAAATCATAATCCAGCGGATTAAGATCGGGACTAGACGACGGCCAGTCTTCAGCTCTGATGAAGTCCGAAACGTTTACTTCCAACCAAGACTGCGTGGACCGAGCTTTATGACCCGGCGCCGAGTCTTGTTGGAAGGACCATACTTGGTTATTGAACATGGTGTTGTTAAGGGGCTTAACTACCTTCTCAAGAATGGTATCTTGATACACTTGTGCCGATGTTTTGATACCTTTTTCACAAAAATATGGCTCAGTCACTCCTTCATAGCTAACACCCCACCAAACCATCACTGAAGTCGGATAATGCCCACGTTGCACTCTGTCGACTAATTGGGAAGCTTCCTTAGAGCTTTGAGCATAAATACGATCATTTTGTTTGTTAAAATGTTGCTCAACTGTAAAAATTTTCTCATCCGTAAACAATTTTTTTCTGTGACCTCCCTTTGCGTACCGCTTCAGTAGTTGTTTCGATTTTACCACCCTATTCTTTTTTAAATTATCAGTTAAAAAATGACCAGTGCGTCTCTTATAGGCTGCAAGTCCTAAGTCATCTTTTAAAATACGCGACATGGTTCTGGGTGCTATCTTCATCTCCCGAGATAAAATCTTTTGCTTTCGGACAGGATTTCTTCGAATTCTTTCCCTTACTGCTTTAACCACCTTTTTCGTACGAACACTACGTGGACGGCCAGATCTTTTTCTGTCAGAAGCAGAGGAGGTCTCATTGTACCTATTAATAGTCCGGTACACAAACATTTGACTAATACCAAGCGTATGGAGAGTTTTAAAAATTGCATTTGGCTCCATACCAACTTTGTGTAATGCAATCACAGCGATTCGGTTCTCTTTATCAACCCACTCCATTTTAATATCGCAAAATATTGTCCAATGTATTGGCGCCAAAATTAGAAAACCCAATGAACAATCGTATAAAAATGACAGATTCCAAATTCAAATGTAATATCTTTCTTATTTTTAATTGTAACAGTATTTATGGCCAGACTATGTATATACGCGTCGACTTGAGAACCTACTCCGTTTTTTCGTAAGTTAAAAAGTGAAAAACGATATAATTCATAAACAAAATTCATAATAAACAAAAGATGATAGTATTAGGTGTATTTTTAATTAACAAACAAAAATCCCGGTAGAACTTAAAAACTTTACAAGGTCCTGTAACTGTAGGTCCAAATCAGACCCGTCTTTAGTTTATTGTTTTGCAACCAACTTAATTGCATATTTTTGAGCATACAGCTTTTTCCAATATCAAACTATTCGTAAATCTTTTTCGGCACAGTTAGCCCCAAAAGTAAATGGTCATTTTACGTACTTAGTACTTTGTCATAATATTCTATTGACATTCTCTGTATGAAAATGTAAATTGCATAATGTGGCACGGTACTTTTTGGGTTGACCGTTCCTATATGAATAAGCAATATATAATTATTAGCTGAGGACTTTTATGTTGATAAAAAGAAATCATATGAACCGAGAAACAAATATCTAACAGCAACATAAACAGACGAAAAAAAATAACACGGTCCCGCGCGCAGACAAGCCGCGCCGCCGAGGCGAAATAAATAGCGAAATAAAAAAAAAAATATCTAGATTTTTTATTTTACTTTATTACTGCTACTTATGACCTAGACATTAAAAGGAACTCGGTTCATAATATTAGATCTTATATAATTAGGAATAAAAAAAGATAATATTGTTTGTTTGTATCCATTTTTGCTACTAGGTACTTGAGTCTCATAGTAAAAGTACGGTTTTGAAATTACCTACATCTTAAAGTATCCGACCAGTATAAATTAAATGCTTAACCATTAAAATGTAACACGAGTAGGTACTACATACTATACATTACTAGTGAAAATAAATTGAAGACTAGAATATGCAAAAGTTTCCTCATTCCATTACATGCAGATGAGTCTAAAGTGACGTAGGATTCTACTTCGTATGTTTTACAGGATTTACGTTTACTGTTTATTTATGATGCTGCTGAAGTTACTGCAAAGGTTGATAGTTGTTTTATTGATACTTTATTTATTGTCTAGTCATCTTGTATGTATTATGAACTGACTATCTTTGCTGTGTTGTCGACATTAGATTGCTCTATATAATTATATCTATACAAAATATTAGCTTTTAGTTAAATAATTGCATAAGTCAAATATTTCAATGGTAGTCATCTTTTTACGCTTCACTTTACCTACGATTTTATAAAAATAAATGAGTAAATACTTATCTAAGAAAAGAATTTAAATAACTATGCTTTTTGATTAAAAAGAAACGGTATTGTATTACAATTGATTGTAGGTATAATAATTGAATTAATAAAATTGTAAACAATTTTTACAATGGATTCAAATGGTAACAAATTTTATCTAACCATTTTTTAGGTACGTAGAAAGATAACAATTGAAGGGCTTTGCTTGACGTAAAATATAAAAGATAAATCCAAATTATTTAAACCCACACCAACCGCGTATTACGAGTTTGCGTAAAACGTAACCTCAAATAAAATGTTACAGCCTAATCTCAGTTTATTGCTGCAATAAATTTAACATTGCTGCATTGCTTTTACGAGGTCCTTGAGAGTCCTTGATCCTGGAAAAGTAGGTCGATGGTCAAGAATCTCATCGCAATGATGATAGATATTTTATGTAGTATAACTCTCCCATGAAATAAATGTTTATCATGTACTCTGTGGAACAAAGTACCTATACTATCTACATATTCCTCGTCACTTTTAAAACGATTTTATTCTTTGTTGAACATGGTATTATTGTATTGACGTCGAACCAATTGACTATTAATGCTAATTCATCGATCATAACAAAATTAAATGTAATTAAATAACATAGCATTAAGATTATTCCTCTCTCTTGCTAACGAAATTAACATCATCATCTTATTCAGCCAAGAAATGTCTAGTTTTCCACCCTACGGTTTCACCCACGATCCCCTTTTTTACCCTTCAGGATATGATATTCGGAAAATCCTTTCGCAGTACACGTTACGTACACACTTACGTTTTAAGAAGCCCCAATTCGTACAAATAATGAAATCCCTACTATTCAAATTATTTCCTATAGCAAATTTAGTACCTCTTTTCACCCCCTGAAAAACGTTTTTCAATTCAATGTGTCAAAGAATTTTAAAATACTAGTATCTTGTAAATTTGACCAGTTTTTTATTTTATTTTCATCGATAAATCATTTAGAATGAAAGCGTTTTAGGTTTGAATTTTTAAATGCCTACACTTTACAAGGAATTCACTCTCCAAATTTCTCTATAGAACGAGCGGTTTAGGTTATGTGTCAGGACTTTAATTTTATATTTATATAGAACTCTAGCCAGAGTTTGTCTTGTTACAGGCAATACTGACATACAAAGTGCACAAGCTACGTTTGCAGTTCATACCGAAGAAACTGCAGCGCATACATTTTGGTCAGGTGTGTGCGGTGCGGTGTCACTCCCAGAAGGTATTTACGTTTGCCAGCGGCGCTTGGGACAAAACATTGAGGGTATGTTGAATTATGTTGTCTGCACCTGTCTAATATATTGTTTTGTAACGTTAATTTTGAGTTCACGTAGGAAGCGTCAACGAGAAATGCTTGTTACATTATCCATTGATAAAATTATTATTCCATTTATATTCCAGAAACATGTACATATTATTTAAATGTGATATCGGGAATAGGCTCTTAGTTAATGGTGGTCAAGACTCTATGCGTGCCGCATCGATGTACCTCGATCGATAACCTCGACAAATTATTATATAAATCAATATGGGTCCATCTTTTTTTTTACCCTGGTTGTAAATAGCTATGCAGATAATGATTTGGTATGCTAAAGAAGACATACCTAACAGTAGTATGGTATCATACTCATGATATATACTATATTTTCAGATCTGATAAATCCACTTCTATTAAAAGTTGATCGAAAGCAATTTTAATTAAATTTTTATGTGCATAAAATAACAAAGGCGTTGAAACATATTGCATACATTTCATCAAACCTTTGGTAAAGGTATTCCTAAATAAAAAATGGAACTGCACAGAACATTTCAAAACAAACTCCTAGTGTAGTTTAGTGGTCGTCACGCCTATTAACAGAGAACAAAGTGCTGTTGTGCTTCGTTTACACTAAACAAATTAATGGAGAGAGAGATCGTTTGAAAAATTATTTATTCATAATTTTTAGTTTTATTTATTTTGCTTTAGCCAGTCAAATCATTTGAATCATTATGTTCCATGGATGAATTAAAGTGTTTCAAATTTTACTGTATTCTTCATAAAAACCAAATCAATATCTTTATAACTGACTAAGCAATTCTAGACCAATGAACGCGTTAAATTGGATATGAAAATGAATAGCAATGTATTAATATTTTACAGCAAAATAAACGTAGATATCTATATTCGTGGTACTTTTATTATTACTTCTGCTATCTGAATTCAAATTAATATTTCCTGAAATACATTTAGAAATTGTACCTAATAATAAATTCTGTCTCTATTACTTTGGAAAGATCTCGTAACTAAATAACTACTTCGTTATATTCAAAGTACTTATCTTGTGATCGCTCATAGCCTTACAAGTTGTCAACCTATAAATTGTATTTGTACCTGCTGACAGTCAGTGCTCAGTACTCAGTGTACGTGAGTGAGTAACTCAACTTGAAACTTGTAAACATGTACTGAATAAAACATAGCGGACAACGACCGCGAACAGACTCAAAGCGTCTTTGTCGAGATTAAAATATTTCTCTTTGTGGTTAACTGCTCAAATTATTTATCAAGCGCCCCTTTTGAACGTTTAAAACAGTCAGTGCAAAGAATTGTATCCCATTTATGGAGAGTAGTTATGGAATAAAATGGATTCCAGCATGTGTAACTTGATGGTTTTATTATGACGCCAGGATGTTTAAATTGATGATTTAATTATAGTTCAACTTTAACCATATAATTCTCTAAATAAACGCATTTTGTCGTCAAAATGTATTGTGTCATAAAGGTAACAAAGGCTACGTAAGTGCGTTCGGGCTGCTTAGGTGACATCTGATGAGCCAGGGACAAGTCTAGTATAGAATTAAGCTGTAGTTGAAATTGAAACAGAGAATGCGATGATCATCCTTCAAATAAATTAATTTTAAAAAATTCGACGTTTCACTTAAAAAACGATGAAAGATTCGATTTCACGAAATAAATCCCATGGGAGTATACTATACCTACTCCCTTTTGAAATTTATGAAACACTAGCTATTTATGTTCCCGAGGGCTCTTATGTTTTCCCGGGTTAAAAAGTACCTACCCTACATGTTATTCTAGGGTATGATCTATCTATGTGCCAAGTATCATCCAAAATCATTCAGCCGTTTGTGCGCGATTTAGTCACAAACATCCAAATATACAAACATTCACATTTATAATATTAGTAGGATTTTTATTCTACGACTAAGTTCAGTTGCACCCTAGTTGGGACAAATGGTGATATCGCATGTTTAGAAATCTGAGCTCATACTTGTCATTAATCTAAATTCCAAAAGCTTCATGGTAATATCAATCATTTATTCTTAAAATAGATAAGTAATGAAAAACCTCGATACACGACCACAGAAATGATAAAGTTATGAAGAATTAATAAAGTTCAAATGTAACCAAACAAAATGTTACCATAGCAACAATAGAAGTTCCTGTTTAGGTAGGCAAAGGCTTGATTGAGCAATTAGTTAAACCAACATGCTACGCAATAACCAAGAACATAAATGAAAAGTAAATAATACAGTTCACAGAACAGAATTCCCATCTTAACATAAACAAATTATATAATTTCCGTATATTGTTTCTCTTTCATCAATCAAGATTTAATTTATAACGCTTAAATAATTAAAATAATCAAATGAGTCTACATACAAAAATATTCCATACCCTATATCAGTATCAGGGTTTCTCAAAGTTTGTACTCCCAAGGTTACGGGTATGGGTACATCATTTGGTTACTGGGAGTATGCAAAATTAATAACTTAAACTAAATAATACTTAAATTGACACAATTTTATCCATATTATGTAATTAAAAATATATTAAATCTGTTCGTCTATACTGTGTTAGTATTATACTATAGAGAAGCAAGGTGGTAAACTCCTCCATCGAAAAGGGAAGATCTTCCGCCGGGTTGGTCATCATGCCTGGAGACTGCGGTCCAACTATAGATTTTGGAATCTTGTATACCTATATGCAAAGTACTTAGGGTACTTTGTTAATGCTATATAGAATCTTATGACGCCATTTTATCTCCGAATAGCGGATAGTTTCTTGTATTATTGATAGATGTCGCTACAATACTAAAGCTTTTCTTATTTACAGGGATACCCTAAATAAGAAAAGCAGTCTTTGGTATATGGGTATAATAAGTTTGAAAATATCTATATATATAAATCTCTTTTTTCAGATCTGGGACACAAGATGCAAGGTTGGATGTGTGATGACTTTTGAAGGAGTTAATATATGCAGTGACAGCGTTGATTTAAACGTTAGTTGGTACCTATAGATTTTTTTTTAATGAATTTTCCCTTCCACGAAGTAGGTAGCTATTTTATTCTAATTATTATATATTATGAAGCTTGTTGTAACAGACAGTAGATAAATTTTATTGAAACTGTAGATATCTATCAACATTCACGCAAGGGTTGTTGCGAGAGGTTTCCTACTAACATATTTTAAGGAAAACACGAACTCAATTATTATCTCCGTAATCTCGTGGGAATATCACAAAATTCTATCTTAGTTATCTGGCATTTTCTTTCCAATATTTGTATATAATGTATCCGTCATACAATATGTGTTCGTGATATGTTTGAATGATGATGTTATTATTTCATTCCATTATGCTTCCAAGTTAATTGAATTCCATTCATGGAAATATCGGTTTTGGTTAATAATTCCAAGTATATTTTGTTTGTTCTAAAACAAACTAAAGGTAATTCTGTCTTAGTTCTCTTCTGAAATACGGGGTTAGTTTTAATTGTTTACCTAAAATTTCAGGGTTGAAAGTAGGTACTCACTAATACAAACAACTTTTAGGTACTGTGAGACAAACTCTGTTCTTTGCATTTTGGTTGAGTATGGAACTTTTGTTTGGAATATTAGTGAGTAGGTAAGTACTCTCAACCCTGAAAGCTTTGCTAAACGATTAAGAATTGCCTTGTATACTTAGTAGAAATAGGAAACTAGTTATTAGTTACCTAGGCGAAGGCAATAACAATAAGAATTTTTGTCTTTGTTGGTGTCTATATGCTATATACTTTTTCGTCCTTCCATTGCACCCCTATGAAGTAAGCAGCAATACGAGGCACTTTTTAATTAAAAACTCTTTCCTTTGTCGTGCTAGAACTTGGTAGTGTTTCATTTACAGCTTAGTCGTGCCTCGAACCTCGTTATGAAGTTTGATGTTCCATAGTTTGTTCTTAGCCTTTGAAGAATATTTTTGTAGGTGCTTCACAGTACTTTAGCTCGCAAAGTATTTAAACTTCGACGTGTATTGAGATAGCTACGTGCACTATGTATTTTATTACATACTTTAAGGTATTATTATATTCGTTTGGTTTAGGTAAAGTAGTTTTAGAACTGTCTTAGACTGCATACTATTCTTGTATACAGCAACAGGATTGTAGCGAAAGTTTTTTATATCACAGTTTAATACTATTTTTAGTTTTTTTACGGACAATTTGTTATATTTTTAAGTGCTATTGTGATTCGTTCCTAAAAGATATTTTCAATTCAACGATTCCATTTGAATTCATTCAATTTTATTCAGAAATAACTTTCCGCCCACGGCTTCGCTCGCGCATTATTTTGTTTTTTTTCTGTCAGTCAATTTTAATAAATAAAGCCTTAATTTACTATTGATAATCGCATTCAAAAAAAGATTAGTCGTCTTAGAGATTAGCGTGTTCAAACAGACTCAAAACATACAAAACAGTAAAAAATCTATTAATAAATAGATAAACTTAACAAATATAATTATGTATTAATTCAAACTTTAATTTAATTTTATAAATTCGAATGTGAGTTTGTTTATTTGTTTGTTACCTTTTCACACCTAAGCCGCTGAACCGATCGCGATGAAATTTGATACGCAAATAGCCTATGGAATGGAGAAGGACATAGACTACTTATTTTTTCTCGGGAACACGGGTGAAACCGCCGGGGGACAGTTAGTAGGATTATATAATAGATTAAATAATCTATTAATAATGTATAGTGATATTAATAGATTAATGAGAATTTAATATCAATCTATCGTAATACCTTGCACAATTTTGAATACACGATACGTCATCTTTGAGAAGTAGACTCGTATGCTATACTAAAATCAAAAACTTTAAATTCTAGATTTATTAACCCTTCTTTTATATTTTCTTTATACCGAACGAAAAACAATGCAAAAAAAGTGTGTTTTTAAAGCCCAAATCCTCATCTGTTTTGTCTAAAATATTATATGCGTGACATAAAGGCAGTAACATGGTGAATGTCACGTGTAAAATCTGGGAAAGACATTACTAAAAATACCTTAACGTTATATTCGTAATATTTCAGAGGGACCAATGCATCGCTGGAAGCTGGCAGCCCACCGAAGCTCTGACAGTCTGGGACTTGGTTGCCAGAAAGAAACTGAATATAGTCCGAGTACAGAATCGTCGACCTGATGTGGATGGCGAGTACATCTACGCTTGTAGATATTGGCACTCCACTGATGTGAGTACCTATCAGATTAAGGTGCCCAATTCTCATCAACCTAACCCTTTTGTGCCATTCTATTTGCTTCGATGGCATTCTGGTCTTTCTTGCAGCCCGTTTGATGCTATGGCTACCCATCAGGCTGCTGTTGTCTCGCCAATTGTCCTGCCTAGCATCCTCATATTAGTATAAAGTATAATATGTCTTGTAACTCGTTACCATCACAGGATTGTTATAATCAATAACAAAGTCTCAGCCAAGTGCACGTTGAAATACACGTAGGATAGAGTTACGAATTCAGTATGATGTGGTACAGTCTAAAACCTAAACTGAACGTAAATTAATGTACACCTGTACAATACAATGTAATGTTTACATGTCGGGGAGATGCCCTAAAATATTTTTTTTCTGCGATTTTATTTGATAAATTTATTTGTGTCATAAATATGTAACTATGCAAAATTTCAACTTGATATTGTAAGTAGAATGAGCATAACAGATAGAGATCCTTATTTTAATTTTTTTTCTAACTCTAACAGAGTAATATATTGATCACAGAAAGCACATGTATCTGAGAGTGACGTCACGGACGTTTGTGACGGTGCAATGCTATATAGGTACTCGTATATTCATTATATTATCGATCATAAATCTATGCGCCAAGTTGTATATCTGTAAGTGAGATATTACAATGTATATCTACATATTTATGACCAGTGGTACTTGCTCCCACAATATACTCGTATTTGCTTAGAAAATACAATTACCGTAAAATAAACCTCAGCATTATTCGGGAGCATCGTACTACGGCTGTCAGAAACAAATGCTACTTCAAAGATAACCATGAACAAAAACATGTTTTCTTTTTACCTTCATTTCTATTGCATTTTTTACATGATATAACATCAGGTAATTAATTTAATATCAAAGTCAACGTTTGATGAAATTCTAAATTTGTGTTTTGCAACATCACTCTGTAAAACGACAAAGGGTGGCAAGGACTCAAAGCTTAGAAGTGCTCTCAAGTGTAGCTATCGGGTTACACCAGCAGTTGCTCGATGACAGATTTTCAATTTGAGTATTGTAGTCAACCAGGCGAGTATACTATAAACTACCCCCGTGCTATGGTGTTTCACGATGTTTTCCTTCACCGAAAGCTCAAATTAAACTCAATTTAACTACACATTTTAACGTTTATGGGAATTGGTTTTGTATTTGTTTGATTAACCACGCATCTGATAAGTCTCTACAAAAACTATTCCAATTCCACTCACATAACAATTAAATCAAGTATAATTTGTTTAAAAACAATTCTCATTCCAGTTCAACCGCAAAGGTAAGTATGGTATCATTGGCGGTAGTGGTACCAACTGCGTAGAGGTCATCAATCTCCACAACCGTTATATAACCTGCTCATATCCAGCGGCTGGCACCGTCTTATCGGTGACCAGCTACCAAGACCGCATAGCTTTCGGAGGTACAGCACCTATTTTCAACATTGTATCCTTCCGTGACCCGAAGCATGAGAAAGAAATGTATCAAAAGGAAGAGGAATCTGAAATTGATATTTTCACCAAAACAACTGTAACAGTATTCGAAGATACCAACGATGATAATATAAGTAATTATTCGAGTGAACATTATCCAGAAATGCATACGTATACAGGAACGACTACAAGTAATCCAAAGAGCAGCGTGTAGTTAGTTTGACCGTGATTATCGAGAGACTAGGTTTTAGTTTTTTAATCATGACATTATTTATTGTATTTTTCTTGAACGCAGCTTGAATACTGTAATATTAAATATTTAAATGTACCTTTCTGAATTTTGTGAAACAATATAAAAACACTTCATATAGATAGTACTTACATAAATAAGCAAAGAGTTTTCAGTTTAGTCATGAGAATAAAAAATGAAAATGATGATGATACCTCACATTATGACGACACGCAAACAGTCCATCACCGACAGAAGTAATCTGTTTCAATTTCCTGAAAAGATATTCGTGACCATTACGCATCGACGGAGTCGCCAATTTGACAGACCATTCACACCGCGCCATAATAATTTACAAAGCTTGTTTTAACTAAATTGGAACGCTTCTGCAATAACCGTAACCATTTTAAATATGACAATATTTAACAACAGCAAATTGGAATCCAGATAACAATTTTACAAGTTTCCCGTGACAAAAATAAGCAAAGGACTAGCTCGGGGTTTATTGAAAAATTTGAGTCGGCATTGCGAATTCAGCCGAGACTACAATGGTGAACGAGTTGCAATAGAATTTAAATAAAGAAAGCGTTCCTAACAGTGCGAACTCGTGTGCGAGGCGTTGGTGAACTTTCAACTTTTACCCGCTTATGTAGCGCGGGAGCCGTCCCCCGCAAACCCACCTCCGAGGTGGGGGCTTCCGTACTTGGACGGAATATTTACAGCGCAACCTAAATATAGCGTGCCTCTGCTCAGCTGGCACGATCGGGGGGAGTGGGAGGGTAAACATTCCCCCGCCACCCCTAAGCCAGCTCGACGATGGAATGGAAGGCCATTCGGGTGCCGGCTTTGGAAGTGAGCTGACATCTCTAGTTAAAAGTGGAGGTTGTATCGCGACCGTGACCGTTGGAAGCAAAACGGTGGACGATCGCGATACCAATAAAGACATTCCCAAGGTCATGGCATTTTGTCATGCAATAGGGGTTCTATTAATGACTACCCTTATACCTAACGACTAATCGGGGTAATCTGTAAAGATTATGAACGTATATCGGTCCTATGTTTATAAGCGTATGTTACATAATATTATGTATGATTCTTATTGGTAGCATGGTTAATATTTTTGGGATAAAGATTATTATGTTTAATTGTAATTTGGTTTTGTGGTCTAGCGTCCACCTCGCGGTTTTATCCGCGTTCTCAAAGGATCTAATATTATGTAAGGTAAAATAGAACCTATATTTTATTATCTAATTAAAACTATAATTTATCTACATACGGTTGCCATAACGGTGTGATTAAACATTTTTGAACATACACACACATTTTCGTATTAAAAATACTAGGTGGATGTTATTCTTTTTATTTTCCACTGTTTATGTCACGACGTAAGTTTATAGTTCACTCACGCCGCAGCATAAAATATGTAGAATGAATATAATACTAATTGTCTTCCAATAGGTACATTTATGATAAAAATTAAGGACTATAACAAATAAAAATCAAGTTAAAATACAATTGTAAAAACAAGACTTTAGTTTACTTGTTCATGTTGACCATTATAAAGCAAAAAGTAAATTCTCGGGAGAAGATTGTATTGTAGATAAGAAATGTCGAGTAAAAATTGCATGACCAGTCTTTTCCGAAAGTGCGCTTTTCAAAATCATTAAACGAGTGGTAAAAGGCCAAATAAGTTAGTTAAGTACCTCTTGCATTTTGCACGAGCCCTAATCATCTAGCTTGTTGAGCTCACTATGTATTATTCAAACCAATCTGCCATAAACACGAAATGAGATTAAAGTCGGACAAAGTATCTGACAGTGTGGACGAGAAAGGTAAATACAAAGTAAATGCGCTGTTTTATACAGATTTATTTTGATTTCACAAAGCCTATAAAATTATTTTGCTAATGTAACGCGGCTGTGTTACGGTCGCTTCGCTATGTTACGTACGGTGTAACAGGCAGGTTGTTTATCATTTTTGTGGCCTTTTTGTTTTAACAAATTTGGAACTGAGCCATTAGGCCATTAGTTACGAATACGAGTAGTCTCGCTTCACTAATTGTACGTGGGATGGCGAATTCTTTTTATTTTAGTTTCTTTTTTGAGGTCAAATTTTATATGATAGGAGCATTTCGGTCATTTAAAGAAATATACTGTATAGTACTGCCACTTTTATAACTTACATCGATAAATTCCATAGCGCAGAAAGTGATCTAACGCTGACTAAAACCGATAAATATCACCAATGAAATACAGGCCTTGTAACTTAACGTTTAGATTTAAAATACAATAATAAGAAGACACTCATGCTATCTCACTCATAACATTTGAGCACTGTTTGGCAGCCAATAATGAAGGAAATATTTCCGCGCCTACAAAAAAAATGACATCTGCGCAGGTATGTACGTCATTGTAACTTACTGTACCTTGATTTATTAATTTACCAAATACTGCGATTTGAAATAAAAAACTACTACCATAAGCATTTCGTAGGATATATACCTACTATTATAACTCTGATATTTAATAGGTTCAGATTGATTCTGTTTCTTGAATTTCAACCTATTAGTTTTAACGACACTGGATTTTGTGTAAATCCATTAAAATAGCTTTTAAAATTCTTTTGAGTAGCTTAAATAGAGCTAAGATCGCTATACTAAAAATAATCATAGATAAACTTTAATAATAAGTGGACGTTTCCGAGATTAACAAAAGTATGATCTACAATAAGTTTCATTCCGCTTGAGCTCACAATAGAGTCAAGAGATTGGAATTTCCACTGCTTTGAGAATCACTCCTGTATTCTTACTTTCAGCCAAAATTTTAATAATTATTTGACTAAAAGCATAAATTTTCCGATTTTTAGGAGTAAATCCTTCCTCTTAAATTAAAAAAAAATAAGTACGTAGAACTTGTAATAATTATATCTCCAGCGACCCGTGAATTAATTCAATTCTACCAATTTCGTATATAATATTCTGAGAAAATACTAAAAGGCATATATAGGCTCGAGATTACCATTTAACATTATTCTTCATTGTTATCTAAATAAAAGAGATTCATTACGCCATTATTGCGCGTACGAGGCGAACTCCGACCGCGCTCGTTCAATTTAATATCCCCGCGGAATACTTAACCTAAAACTGATTTTATTGAAGAAAATAAATTATAATTCAACACGAAACGGAAATCAAATACGTTTGACTTCAATAAGTCAGGATTTGGATGTAGAATAAAAAATCGTCAAACTTTGCGGAATCGGAGGTTCGGGCGTAGCGCCGTAGCACCATTGCCCGTAGCGGCCGCGGCGCGTAGCGGGGTGTGGGACGTAGCGGGGCGTAGCACGGGCGTCGTAGCTGCATCGATCCGCGGGCCATGACCTTGACCCGACCGCGTTCCCGGATGTGCCAGCACTCGCCTAGTTGCGCCATTGTCGCTTTATTCAGCTTTTGGCTTTTATTAGCCCGGGTTTTATTTCGCTTACCTCATATTAGCTCGCTCAAATGTAGGTGCGTCTAGACTTTGTTTTCTCACAAATAATGGATCATAAATCTTTCTGAAGGTTTTCTTTGACAAATATAAAACATCTTTCTTTCACACTTGCTTGATTTAAGTTTGAATAAGATAGTTGTAATGTCAAATGTTTTAAGTTTTCCTTTATTCATTCTTGAATTGTAGGTCTACTATTTGGATTTGGAGTAATTTGAATTTATGATAGGCTTAAATGTATGAATAAAATATTTATTTTAATTACGATGCCACTATGAGTATATTTAAAATAAGCCAAAGCTATATTATTTATGAGTAAAATGTATTTATGATGTAATTCTAATGGTATGTAAAATATTTTTCACGCGCAAAAGTTTGTTGTCTATTTTAATAGGAGGCCCTACTGGAAATATGTCTTTTATTTTCGTTCCGTAAAAAGACGGTCTATCTGATGAATTATTTATGGAATCAAATATAAATTTCAAATTATAAGTGAGTACTTTGGGTACAAATTCCTTGGAATTTTTAATGTAAGACTACTTAAGTACACGATGGAAACGAGGCCGATTTACCGCTGAAGAAAACCTCTTCAATTTTGCAATATCGCAACATTTTCGATAAACTTTTTAGGGTTTTTTTATACTTAAAAATTTATGTTTTTAATTTTTAAATTAACATGTCGCTTTATTTTTTATGTATGCATACATTAAATCGAAAACCTGGTGCAATCGAAACGGCTATTTGATTTGATTTTAGAACGAATTTAAAAGAAAGAGGTCTGACGTCACTGCAATCGCGAGCTCCACTGCAACCCTCAACGGCACTATTTGCAAACATATACATAATACAGTATGTAACCTAAACAGAATTATGCAAAGACATGCAATCTGGTCTGTAGGACGCCGACGCGCGACGGGACGGTGGTCGCAGCGCATAACAATGTATGTTAATCAAAAGATAGCCAAGCATGATTTAAGTGTGCGAAACAACTGTGCTTTTAATTTTGTAGAAGGCCTTTTTGATAATAACGTACAAATGTATAGGTATGTAAATGTCTTCAAATTGCATGTCTCTAGAAGACTATTGAGTGTGGCCTATTAATTAAAGATATATTTGCATGATAATATCGCAAGATTGAATATTTCAGCTTCTCAGCTGCTAATTTATAATAACAAAACTATGCAAGTAGGTATTTAATTATGCTAAAAAAAAAATGGCTAATTAATTAAATCATATGCAGTAGTAGCTACATATTAATTAGAATTAACGTGTAGATATCACCACCTATGACTTAATACTACTGAAAATTTAATAAAGGCTAAAACCGTAATAGAAACCTATAAGTATGATAGTTCAGTGGTAGTAGCGTCGAATGATGCGGCGAAAATCGTGGGATCGAATCTTTAAATGAGCTTAAGCTTTTGAAGGAAAATATCGTGAGGAAACCACAGCTCGGTATTAGGGTACGTTGTAGTACCAGCAGTATTGATGACAAGCAGGCATCTGTTTCACCTGATTTAAGTGGGTTGGACATCAGTAATACCAGGGGGATTGCCAACGTGTTGTTGATCTTTACAGAGTGTAACTGCAGGAACACAACTGGTAAGTATTTGGCAACGAATTTTTATCATGAAGGTTTTTCCTAAAGCGCATTTTAAGATTCGAGCCCACGATCTTCCTCAGAGCATTCAACGTCACTACCATTGAACAATCATTACTTCAATAAGTTGCTTTTATGTCTATATTTGCTACAAACGCCTCAATCCAATATTGAAGGCCGAGTTTCGTATTTCAGACATAAACTACACTTATCAAGGACGTCGTTTTCAAACAATCTAAAGGTGAAGGTTATTTTAGACGGTAGTCATTAATGTTAAAGTAATACAAAATAAATTGAATTGAAGTAAATGGTCTGTGTTTGAGTAGATAAGGTATTAGAATTGTGTTATGGCTATCTGTAATTAAAGCCTAATTTTTAGAAGTAGGGTTTAATTGAGAACACAATTTCTGTTGCTTATTATTTAATGTTTATACGTGTCTACTACTTCGTAGTTACCGCAAGTGTTAAATCCTTTTTAGGCTTTGTGCGCTTACCATCTATGGCCACATTATTATTTACCTTTTTTTTACTTTGTATAGGCTCGTGCTTGACCACAATCTCACTATGGTTAGTGATGATGTAGCCGAAGGTGGTAAGCTCACAAAGCCTAGATGGAACTGGCTCTCAAGTACAGCTGCCGGAACACATCAATAGATGCTTGGCAATAGATTTTTAATTTGAAGGTGGCAGCCACTCTGGCGGGTACTGCAAAGTACCCTACCACGGTGCTACCACGGTGCTATGGTTTCCTCACGATGTTTTCTTTCACGGAAAGCTCAACCTCATTGTAGGATTCGAACCCACGACCTTCACCACGGCGTCCGACGTTACTACCACTGCGCTATCATCGCCTTAAGACGCCTGGTGGGTCTATGGCCAAATACAAACCTATCTACAGTCTTTTATATATTAAAAACCACATCCCATTTGTGCAAGTTGCAGCCTTATGCATATATTTTCATAAATAAATACTACAATTGTATGTATCTACGTCTCATAACAATTACCAGAATTTTAATCAATTTTCTTAAAGTAATTTTATTCTCAAATTGAGATGTAATTTAATTTAAACACAAACGTTTGCAAATAAGCATTCCACATTTATTCACGAAGCTGTCATAAATCATTCAAGTTTTTTAAGTGCACGCGGCGAGTGCGTTTGTTTTGTTACTTAGTCTTATTATCTAAATGAGTGGCTGCAAAATAACCTTTTAGTGGCAGGGATATAACAGCCCCCTCATGATAATGGTACTTTATACTTTAAGTACCACTGTTTGTGGTTTAAATTAGCTTAAAGTATAATTACAAAAATAAATTAAAAAGAGATGTAAGTGATAATTATTTAAATGGAAACGGTAGGTAATCTAGTGGGAGTTGGCTGTGACCGATATCAAAAGCGTTACAAAAAATATTCTTGTTATAAAATATCGCAATATATTTATTTTTTATTAGCAATAATTTAAATTAAAAGTTTGTTTTCTTAATTCTCATCAATTAATTATCTAAAACTTGCATAGTTGTTAAAAGAGCGGCTTAACCGTAGTGTTTACTTAGGAACACTCTACGGCCAAATAAAAAACTGATACGTTACATGTTTGCGCTTGTCAAGGTAGCCGTATTAATCACATGGTCAAATACAACAAGCGATCCTTTGGTGTAAATTAATTATACCCGTATCCCACGTCATTACTCGAAGTTACAAAGGTAATAAAAGCCGCAAGGTTTTTGATGCTTTTTAAGGGTTGTTGGCTTGCCACGGAAATTACCTTTATTCCGTTACCTTCACCGTAGGGACTGATCGTGCACGGTCTGCTTAATGTATTTTAAATGAACGAATCAATTATTTATAATACAGGAAACTGTGCCATGTGAAAATGAAAGGGGAAAACTCAATGAAAATTTCATGACGCAATGAAAATGTTATGACGTACTCTCACGAGCCGTTTGTGAAAACAGGCACTCTCGGTTGTCATGTCTTTGTACTTTATACTAAACACACTTGTGTGTGATGTAACATATCGTCCCGTGTCAACCTACTGTCGAAAAATCCTACTTTGTCCAAAAGTCTAATGGTTATCTCTTTATTTTATATAGGTTGTAGGAGGCTGAGCTTGTTTCACGTAAATTGTAGGCCTTTGTTTTAGGCTGGTGGGTTCTGTCCTTTTTCCAGGTAGTGAGCACCCCTTTTTTTCCAATTTACAAATAACAAGTTACGCTTGCCAAACTATCGCAATCACGTAAATAAATCTATTCAAATACAGCGTGTGCTCGAGAAATTGTAGAGCTATGATTGGATGCAACGAATTTGAAAATTTCTCATCAACCATTGATTGGATAACGGAAACAAGTTTACTCTCGGTTAAATATAAACCGAATATACATTTGTGCACGTATTCATAACGAAAACGCGTGAAATACCCGAAACGTGACTGGCACACCGATTTGAACCTATCCTAAAAGGGTTAAATTGAAATACACCGTCTGTAAGTATAGAAAAAGCTTGCTTTTACGAAAAAATTACTTCAATTTACAGCGTCTCTAGAGGGTATCTCGTTTTTTGCACCATGTTTGGCTGTTTGCGTTCCGATAAAAATAACGTAGCTATTCCGTTTGTAGCGAGCCTGTGACGTGAGATGTTACATTTCTGTGAAAGGACGGACATGTTGACAAATTTAGTGTACATCAAGTAAGGCTTCTGGCGCACTACATTTGGAAACACGCCAACTGTGTTTATTTCGTGAAACAGTTCGTGCGTGTAATAAACATCGCCAGTCATGTATTTACATGATAATTTGCTCAATACCATCTTAAATGGGACAACAAAACCAAATGTAAGCTACTATTGTTTTTTTCTGCTCAGTTATAATGAATTTTAGGTTTGAGTGAATATTATTTTCACTGTAATACTTGAAGAGCGTTATTTTAGAAACGAAGTTAAAAGCTTCTTTTTATAAAGTGGGATTGAAATCAATATTATCGTAGCCTTAGGGTATCAAATTTGATGCGAGTAAAAACCAAAGAGACTTAAATGGGTACAAACTTTGAAAATGTTTACTTAAATTTCATCGAAGCTTGATTTGTTTTTCTATTAGACTGGAAATGAATTTTAGATTAAAGTGAATATGGTAACCACTTCAGTACTCAGAGACTAATAATTTGTCTAAAAATTATTTATCAAAATTACTTTATTAGGAGAAATTGTTTATCATTGTTATGATCAATAAAATAAAGTTCTCACTTTTCCTTTAGATATCACAAAATATTATTTTGCACAGAAAAATTACCCTCAAAAATATTTATGTTCGTTTACTGTCATATACCTACATAATGAACAGCGATAGGTATTTAATATGCGTATCTACAACAGTTCTTTCTAGTTTTTTATATAACGTATTTTATGTTAAAATAGGTTACTATAACTTTTTTATGTAAAATATAAATGACTAAATAAAATATAAAACTGTTCACAAACAATACGGAAAACACCTTCAAAGGAACGCGAGCATTCCGCGAGCATTCCGCGAGTTTTCCTCATTGAGGCACTATCAACAAATCTCGCTTGTCGGACCTAAAGAATTACAAAACAACAATAACCTCCAGCTTAATAAATCGCTAAGCGAGCTACGTATTTCCTCAATATTTCAAGTGAGGAAAGTTTCCGCCTGCACAATTATATTTTGTTCAGCACACCCACGGACTCCCAATCGATTTGCCTACTCAGACACATTTGGAATATTGCCAAGTGTTATTGCATCCAGTTCTGCGTGGAATCGTATGCCATACCGCTGCGATGGTGGGAACGTTATGAAAGCATGTTGAAGGAACCATTAGCATTTTTTATACTGATTTTAGTTTTCAATTGAAATATTACTTATGATTATAAGCAAAGTTAACCATCTATAGTATTATATTATTTAAGCATTTTAAGGTTCTGTAATAACTAAATGTTGGAAATCTGTTACCAATAAGCAACTACCTACCGGATTGTTTTGGCACATGGTAGCCAAACCCCTTCTAGACTTTATGTGCTTAGTTGATTATCATCTTCGGTCATCATCATTTTGATTTATGGTCAAACATCATGTGGTAACTTACGTGGTTTTAAGTGTCACAAAACACTATATTAAGGCTCCAGTCTCCCTAAAATAAGTGTTCTTGCGGAATTTATCAGAAAAGAAATATTGTTTTTTAGTCATCAGAAAAGCAATAAATGAAATATATTTTACGTTATTTTAAAGTGTGAGATTTGATGTTTCTAATACATATTTTATTTTTTAATTTGACGCCACTTTTATTAGCTTTGTGAGGCTTTAAACATACCTCTATTTACGTTCCACGCGTAGAGGGTCTCATTCATGCACACGCCACGAAAAAAATATAACAAAAACAAGAAATGTATTCAGATTACATTTGTCGGCAAATCTTTTACAATAATCTTATCTAGTTACTTTTTTCAAAATCGTCTCAATTTCTTATTTAAACTGCTTTAAAGCCTCACAAAGCTAATAAAAGTGGCGTCAAATTAAAAAATAAAATATGTATTGGAAACATCAAATCTCACACTTTAAAATAACGTAAAATATATTTCATTTATTGCTTTTCTGATGACTAAAAAACAATATTTCTTTTCTGATAAATTCCGCAAGAACACTGATTTTAGGGAGACTGGAGCCTTAAGTGCCACATATTTTACAAAAAAAAATCGGGGAGCATGTGTAGGAGTGGCTTCACACTAATGCAACTGATATTTAAACGTGGAATTACGGTAATCTCTTAGGACATGTAGGTACCGAGCATGTAATAGAGCAGGTAAGGTAGAGCAGAGCGGGTAACACCGAGCGTTTTAAATTTTCTCGCGTGCTCAATCTGAGCTAGACTGGTTCCCTCTAACTTATCCAATTGGTGTGTTTTCATCTTTAAACGATAGATACGACATCTTTCCACATTACTTAGGGAGTTTTATCGATTTCGGTGCGGGTTACGAGATGGATAACTCGATTTTTCTCTCGGCATGTCGTTAAATTCACCTTTGTGAAGGCTGCTGTTCCACAAATTGTTACTTAATACGACTTTAAATGTAGCGCTAAATAGCCTATTTTATTCCGAATAAAACAATTATATTTGTATTTTTATTTCACTTTTGTCCAAACAAGTCACAAAAATCGTCTAAATTCGAAGCTACTCACACTTTCTTCAAATAATAAACTTTCGGATTTGGCCTACCATTCCACTTTACTGATGTGATGATATGATTTTTATGAGATGTGTTTTGTAATATGTTTTTAATTTGTAATGTTTAATTTGTCTGAGCAGTGACAATTACGACTTTAGCCTACACCACCCTGTACTGCTTAGGTACCTACTCTTAAGAAAGTCATGATTCCACGTCAAAAATAAAAACTGGCGCTTTATCTATTATGTTTACTGGTAGCTAGAAGACAATTCAGAAAGATTTTAAAAAAATAAATTATTATATTTATTTACCAGAAATCTTAATTACACTGATTAAAGAATAAACTGAGAGAGCTATTGTTCAAATAGCTTTGTATAATCGCGTCTTATTTAACGCTTTCCTTTCAGTCACCCGGTAAATTGTTCTAAGAATTAAACAAGTTCAAAATAATTTGTATCGTTTATTCAGTAGGCAGCTTAGTTAATGAAGCTTTGACAGCTATTAAATTCGTGGGAGCTGAATTGAATACAGAGTTGAGAAATTGATTGATTTTAAGGTACCTAAATAACACAGATATTATTTTTGACTATTCTATAAATATTTTTACATGTTCTCACTTATTAATAATAACTTATTGAACAGTGTTTATTTTAAAGTTCAGTATGAGTGTCTAACCACGCAGTGTGTAGGATTCCATAGCATATAGGTACAAAGTGTTAAGTCATAGTTTACTTAATAATATAATAATACGTTTATTAATTAAGCTGTAGTTGAAATTGAAACAGAGAATGCGATGATCATCCTTCAAATAAATTAATTTTAAAAAATTCGACGTTTCACTTAAAAAACGATGAAAGATTCGATTTCACGAAATAAATCCCATGGGAGTATACTATACCTACTCCCTTTTGAAATTTATGAAACACTAGCTATTTATGTTCCCGAGGGCTCTTATGTTTTCCCGGGTTAAAAAGTACCTACCCTACATGTTATTCTAGGGTATGATCTATCTATGTGCCAAGTATCATCCAAAATCATTCAGCCGTTTGTGCGCGATTTAGTCACAAACATCCAAATATACAAACATTCACATTTATAATATTAGTAGGATTTTTATTCTACGACTAAGTTCAGTTGCACCCTAGTTGGGACAAATGGTGATATCGCATGTTTAGAAATCTGAGCTCATACTTGTCATTAATCTAAATTCCAAAAGCTTCATGGTAATATCAATCATTTATTCTTAAAATAGATAAGTAATGAAAAACCTCGATACACGACCACAGAAATGATAAAGTTATGAAGAATTAATAAAGTTCAAATGTAACCAAACAAAATGTTACCATAGCAACAATAGAAGTTCCTGTTTAGGTAGGCAAAGGCTTGATTGAGCAATTAGTTAAACCAACATGCTACGCAATAACCAAGAACATAAATGAAAAGTAAATAATACAGTTCACAGAACAGAATTCCCATCTTAACATAAACAAATTATATAATTTCCGTATATTGTTTCTCTTTCATCAATCAAGATTTAATTTATAACGCTTAAATAATTAAAATAATCAAATGAGTCTACATACAAAAATATTCCATACCCTATATCAGTATCAGGGTTTCTCAAAGTTTGTACTCCCAAGGTTACGGGTATGGGTACATCATTTGGTTACTGGGAGTATGCAAAATTAATAACTTAAACTAAATAATACTTAAATTGACACAATTTTATCCATATTATGTAATTAAAAATATATTAAATCTGTTCGTCTATACTGTGTTAGTATTATACTATAGAGAAGCAAGGTGGTAAACTCCTCCATCGAAAAGGGAAGATCTTCCGCCGGGTTGGTCATCATGCCTGGAGACTGCGGTCCAACTATAGATTTTGGAATCTTGTATACCTATATGCAAAGTACTTAGGGTACTTTGTTAATGCTATATAGAATCTTATGACGCCATTTTATCTCCGAATAGCGGATAGTTTCTTGTATTATTGATAGATGTCGCTACAATACTAAAGCTTTTCTTATTTACAGGGATACCCTAAATAAGAAAAGCAGTCTTTGGTATATGGGTATAATAAGTTTGAAAATATCTATATATATAAATCTCTTTTTTCAGATCTGGGACACAAGATGCAAGGTTGGATGTGTGATGACTTTTGAAGGAGTTAATATATGCAGTGACAGCGTTGATTTAAACGTTAGTTGGTACCTATAGATTTTTTTTTAATGAATTTTCCCTTCCACGAAGTAGGTAGCTATTTTATTCTAATTATTATATATTATGAAGCTTGTTGTAACAGACAGTAGATAAATTTTATTGAAACTGTAGATATCTATCAACATTCACGCAAGGGTTGTTGCGAGAGGTTTCCTACTAACATATTTTAAGGAAAACACGAACTCAATTATTATCTCCGTAATCTCGTGGGAATATCACAAAATTCTATCTTAGTTATCTGGCATTTTCTTTCCAATATTTGTATATAATGTATCCGTCATACAATATGTGTTCGTGATATGTTTGAATGATGATGTTATTATTTCATTCCATTATGCTTCCAAGTTAATTGAATTCCATTCATGGAAATATCGGTTTTGGTTAATAATTCCAAGTATATTTTGTTTGTTCTAAAACAAACTAAAGGTAATTCTGTCTTAGTTCTCTTCTGAAATACGGGGTTAGTTTTAATTGTTTACCTAAAATTTCAGGGTTGAAAGTAGGTACTCACTAATACAAACAACTTTTAGGTACTGTGAGACAAACTCTGTTCTTTGCATTTTGGTTGAGTATGGAACTTTTGTTTGGAATATTAGTGAGTAGGTAAGTACTCTCAACCCTGAAAGCTTTGCTAAACGATTAAGAATTGCCTTGTATACTTAGTAGAAATAGGAAACTAGTTATTAGTTACCTAGGCGAAGGCAATAACAATAAGAATTTTTGTCTTTGTTGGTGTCTATATGCTATATACTTTTTCGTCCTTCCATTGCACCCCTATGAAGTAAGCAGCAATACGAGGCACTTTTTAATTAAAAACTCTTTCCTTTGTCGTGCTAGAACTTGGTAGTGTTTCATTTACAGCTTAGTCGTGCCTCGAACCTCGTTATGAAGTTTGATGTTCCATAGTTTGTTCTTAGCCTTTGAAGAATATTTTTGTAGGTGCTTCACAGTACTTTAGCTCGCAAAGTATTTAAACTTCGACGTGTATTGAGATAGCTACGTGCACTATGTATTTTATTACATACTTTAAGGTATTATTATATTCGTTTGGTTTAGGTAAAGTAGTTTTAGAACTGTCTTAGACTGCATACTATTCTTGTATACAGCAACAGGATTGTAGCGAAAGTTTTTTATATCACAGTTTAATACTATTTTTAGTTTTTTTACGGACAATTTGTTATATTTTTAAGTGCTATTGTGATTCGTTCCTAAAAGATATTTTCAATTCAACGATTCCATTTGAATTCATTCAATTTTATTCAGAAATAACTTTCCGCCCACGGCTTCGCTCGCGCATTATTTTGTTTTTTTTCTGTCAGTCAATTTTAATAAATAAAGCCTTAATTTACTATTGATAATCGCATTCAAAAAAAGATTAGTCGTCTTAGAGATTAGCGTGTTCAAACAGACTCAAAACATACAAAACAGTAAAAAATCTATTAATAAATAGATAAACTTAACAAATATAATTATGTATTAATTCAAACTTTAATTTAATTTTATAAATTCGAATGTGAGTTTGTTTATTTGTTTGTTACCTTTTCACACCTAAGCCGCTGAACCGATCGCGATGAAATTTGATACGCAAATAGCCTATGGAATGGAGAAGGACATAGACTACTTATTTTTTCTCGGGAACACGGGTGAAACCGCCGGGGGACAGTTAGTAGGATTATATAATAGATTAAATAATCTATTAATAATGTATAGTGATATTAATAGATTAATGAGAATTTAATATCAATCTATCGTAATACCTTGCACAATTTTGAATACACGATACGTCATCTTTGAGAAGTAGACTCGTATGCTATACTAAAATCAAAAACTTTAAATTCTAGATTTATTAACCCTTCTTTTATATTTTCTTTATACCGAACGAAAAACAATGCAAAAAAAGTGTGTTTTTAAAGCCCAAATCCTCATCTGTTTTGTCTAAAATATTATATGCGTGACATAAAGGCAGTAACATGGTGAATGTCACGTGTAAAATCTGGGAAAGACATTACTAAAAATACCTTAACGTTATATTCGTAATATTTCAGAGGGACCAATGCATCGCTGGAAGCTGGCAGCCCACCGAAGCTCTGACAGTCTGGGACTTGGTTGCCAGAAAGAAACTGAATATAGTCCGAGTACAGAATCGTCGACCTGATGTGGATGGCGAGTACATCTACGCTTGTAGATATTGGCACTCCACTGATGTGAGTACCTATCAGATTAAGGTGCCCAATTCTCATCAACCTAACCCTTTTGTGCCATTCTATTTGCTTCGATGGCATTCTGGTCTTTCTTGCAGCCCGTTTGATGCTATGGCTACCCATCAGGCTGCTGTTGTCTCGCCAATTGTCCTGCCTAGCATCCTCATATTAGTATAAAGTATAATATGTCTTGTAACTCGTTACCATCACAGGATTGTTATAATCAATAACAAAGTCTCAGCCAAGTGCACGTTGAAATACACGTAGGATAGAGTTACGAATTCAGTATGATGTGGTACAGTCTAAAACCTAAACTGAACGTAAATTAATGTACACCTGTACAATACAATGTAATGTTTACATGTCGGGGAGATGCCCTAAAATATTTTTTTTCTGCGATTTTATTTGATAAATTTATTTGTGTCATAAATATGTAACTATGCAAAATTTCAACTTGATATTGTAAGTAGAATGAGCATAACAGATAGAGATCCTTATTTTAATTTTTTTTCTAACTCTAACAGAGTAATATATTGATCACAGAAAGCACATGTATCTGAGAGTGACGTCACGGACGTTTGTGACGGTGCAATGCTATATAGGTACTCGTATATTCATTATATTATCGATCATAAATCTATGCGCCAAGTTGTATATCTGTAAGTGAGATATTACAATGTATATCTACATATTTATGACCAGTGGTACTTGCTCCCACAATATACTCGTATTTGCTTAGAAAATACAATTACCGTAAAATAAACCTCAGCATTATTCGGGAGCATCGTACTACGGCTGTCAGAAACAAATGCTACTTCAAAGATAACCATGAACAAAAACATGTTTTCTTTTTACCTTCATTTCTATTGCATTTTTTACATGATATAACATCAGGTAATTAATTTAATATCAAAGTCAACGTTTGATGAAATTCTAAATTTGTGTTTTGCAACATCACTCTGTAAAACGACAAAGGGTGGCAAGGACTCAAAGCTTAGAAGTGCTCTCAAGTGTAGCTATCGGGTTACACCAGCAGTTGCTCGATGACAGATTTTCAATTTGAGTATTGTAGTCAACCAGGCGAGTATACTATAAACTACCCCCGTGCTATGGTGTTTCACGATGTTTTCCTTCACCGAAAGCTCAAATTAAACTCAATTTAACTACACATTTTAACGTTTATGGGAATTGGTTTTGTATTTGTTTGATTAACCACGCATCTGATAAGTCTCTACAAAAACTATTCCAATTCCACTCACATAACAATTAAATCAAGTATAATTTGTTTAAAAACAATTCTCATTCCAGTTCAACCGCAAAGGTAAGTATGGTATCATTGGCGGTAGTGGTACCAACTGCGTAGAGGTCATCAATCTCCACAACCGTTATATAACCTGCTCATATCCAGCGGCTGGCACCGTCTTATCGGTGACCAGCTACCAAGACCGCATAGCTTTCGGAGGTACAGCACCTATTTTCAACATTGTATCCTTCCGTGACCCGAAGCATGAGAAAGAAATGTATCAAAAGGAAGAGGAATCTGAAATTGATATTTTCACCAAAACAACTGTAACAGTATTCGAAGATACCAACGATGATAATATAAGTAATTATTCGAGTGAACATTATCCAGAAATGCATACGTATACAGGAACGACTACAAGTAATCCAAAGAGCAGCGTGTAGTTAGTTTGACCGTGATTATCGAGAGACTAGGTTTTAGTTTTTTAATTATGACATTATTTATTGTATTTTTCTTGAACGCAGCTTGAATACTGTAATATTAAATATTTAAATGTACCTTTCTGAATTTTGTGAAACAATATAAAAACACTTCATATAGATAGTACTTACATAAATAAGCAAAGAGTTTTCAGTTTAGTCATGAGAATAAAAAATGAAAATGATGATGATACCTCACATTATGACGACACGCAAACAGTCCATCACCGACAGAAGTAATCTGTTTCAATTTCCTGAAAAGATATTCGTGACCATTACGCATCGACGGAGTCGCCAATTTGACAGACCATTCACACCGCGCCATAATAATTTACAAAGCTTGTTTTAACTAAATTGGAACGCTTCTGCAATAACCGTAACCATTTTAAATATGACAATATTTAACAACAGCAAATTGGAATCCAGATAACAATTTTACAAGTTTCCCGTGACAAAAATAAGCAAAGGACTAGCTCGGGGTTTATTGAAAAATTTGAGTCGGCATTGCGAATTCAGCCGAGACTACAATGGTGAACGAGTTGCAATAGAATTTAAATAAAGAAAGCGTTCCTAACAGTGCGAACTCGTGTGCGAGGCGTTGGTGAACTTTCAACTTTTACCCGCTTATGTAGCGCGGGAGCCGTCCCCCGCAAACCCACCTCCGAGGTGGGGGCTTCCGTACTTGGACGGAATATTTACAGCGCAACCTAAATATAGCGTGCCTCTGCTCAGCTGGCACGATCGGGGGGAGTGGGAGGGTAAACATTCCCCCGCCACCCCTAAGCCAGCTCGACGATGGAATGGAAGGCCATTCGGGTGCCGGCTTTGGAAGTGAGCTGACATCTCTAGTTAAAAGTGGAGGTTGTATCGCGACCGTGACCGTTGGAAGCAAAACGGTGGACGATCGCGATACCAATAAAGACATTCCCAAGGTCATGGCATTTTGTCATGCAATAGGGGTTCTATTAATGACTACCCTTATACCTAACGACTAATCGGGGTAATCTGTAAAGATTATGAACGTATATCGGTCCTATGTTTATAAGCGTATGTTACATAATATTATGTATGATTCTTATTGGTAGCATGGTTAATATTTTTGGGATAAAGATTATTATGTTTAATTGTAATTTGGTTTTGTGGTCTAGCGTCCACCTCGCGGTTTTATCCGCGTTCTCAAAGGATCTAATATTATGTAAGGTAAAATAGAACCTATATTTTATTATCTAATTAAAACTATAATTTATCTACATACGGTTGCCATAACGGTGTGATTAAACATTTTTGAACATACACACACATTTTCGTATTAAAAATACTAGGTGGATGTTATTCTTTTTATTTTCCACTGTTTATGTCACGACGTAAGTTTATAGTTCACTCACGCCGCAGCATAAAATATGTAGAATGAATATAATACTAATTGTCTTCCAATAGGTACATTTATGATAAAAATTAAGGACTATAACAAATAAAAATCAAGTTAAAATACAATTGTAAAAACAAGACTTTAGTTTACTTGTTCATGTTGACCATTATAAAGCAAAAAGTAAATTCTCGGGAGAAGATTGTATTGTAGATAAGAAATGTCGAGTAAAAATTGCATGACCAGTCTTTTCCGAAAGTGCGCTTTTCAAAATCATTAAACGAGTGGTAAAAGGCCAAATAAGTTAGTTAAGTACCTCTTGCATTTTGCACGAGCCCTAATCATCTAGCTTGTTGAGCTCACTATGTATTATTCAAACCAATCTGCCATAAACACGAAATGAGATTAAAGTCGGACAAAGTATCTGACAGTGTGGACGAGAAAGGTAAATACAAAGTAAATGCGCTGTTTTATACAGATTTATTTTGATTTCACAAAGCCTATAAAATTATTTTGCTAATGTAACGCGGCTGTGTTACGGTCGCTTCGCTATGTTACGTACGGTGTAACAGGCAGGTTGTTTATCATTTTTGTGGCCTTTTTGTTTTAACAAATTTGGAACTGAGCCATTAGGCCATTAGTTACGAATACGAGTAGTCTCGCTTCACTAATTGTACGTGGGATGGCGAATTCTTTTTATTTTAGTTTCTTTTTTGAGGTCAAATTTTATATGATAGGAGCATTTCGGTCATTTAAAGAAATATACTGTATAGTACTGCCACTTTTATAACTTACATCGATAAATTCCATAGCGCAGAAAGTGATCTAACGCTGACTAAAACCGATAAATATCACCAATGAAATACAGGCCTTGTAACTTAACGTTTAGATTTAAAATACAATAATAAGAAGACACTCATGCTATCTCACTCATAACATTTGAGCACTGTTTGGCAGCCAATAATGAAGGAAATATTTCCGCGCCTACAAAAAAAATGACATCTGCGCAGGTATGTACGTCATTGTAACTTACTGTACCTTGATTTATTAATTTACCAAATACTGCGATTTGAAATAAAAAACTACTACCATAAGCATTTCGTAGGATATATACCTACTATTATAACTCTGATATTTAATAGGTTCAGATTGATTCTGTTTCTTGAATTTCAACCTATTAGTTTTAACGACACTGGATTTTGTGTAAATCCATTAAAATAGCTTTTAAAATTCTTTTGAGTAGCTTAAATAGAGCTAAGATCGCTATACTAAAAATAATCATAGATAAACTTTAATAATAAGTGGACGTTTCCGAGATTAACAAAAGTATGATCTACAATAAGTTTCATTCCGCTTGAGCTCACAATAGAGTCAAGAGATTGGAATTTCCACTGCTTTGAGAATCACTCCTGTATTCTTACTTTCAGCCAAAATTTTAATAATTATTTGACTAAAAGCATAAATTTTCCGATTTTTAGGAGTAAATCCTTCCTCTTAAATTAAAAAAAAATAAGTACGTAGAACTTGTAATAATTATATCTCCAGCGACCCGTGAATTAATTCAATTCTACCAATTTCGTATATAATATTCTGAGAAAATACTAAAAGGCATATATAGGCTCGAGATTACCATTTAACATTATTCTTCATTGTTATCTAAATAAAAGAGATTCATTACGCCATTATTGCGCGTACGAGGCGAACTCCGACCGCGCTCGTTCAATTTAATATCCCCGCGGAATACTTAACCTAAAACTGATTTTATTGAAGAAAATAAATTATAATTCAACACGAAACGGAAATCAAATACGTTTGACTTCAATAAGTCAGGATTTGGATGTAGAATAAAAAATCGTCAAACTTTGCGGAATCGGAGGTTCGGGCGTAGCGCCGTAGCACCATTGCCCGTAGCGGCCGCGGCGCGTAGCGGGGTGTGGGACGTAGCGGGGCGTAGCACGGGCGTCGTAGCTGCATCGATCCGCGGGCCATGACCTTGACCCGACCGCGTTCCCGGATGTGCCAGCACTCGCCTAGTTGCGCCATTGTCGCTTTATTCAGCTTTTGGCTTTTATTAGCCCGGGTTTTATTTCGCTTACCTCATATTAGCTCGCTCAAATGTAGGTGCGTCTAGACTTTGTTTTCTCACAAATAATGGATCATAAATCTTTCTGAAGGTTTTCTTTGACAAATATAAAACATCTTTCTTTCACACTTGCTTGATTTAAGTTTGAATAAGATAGTTGTAATGTCAAATGTTTTAAGTTTTCCTTTATTCATTCTTGAATTGTAGGTCTACTATTTGGATTTGGAGTAATTTGAATTTATGATAGGCTTAAATGTATGAATAAAATATTTATTTTAATTACGATGCCACTATGAGTATATTTAAAATAAGCCAAAGCTATATTATTTATGAGTAAAATGTATTTATGATGTAATTCTAATGGTATGTAAAATATTTTTCACGCGCAAAAGTTTGTTGTCTATTTTAATAGGAGGCCCTACTGGAAATATGTCTTTTATTTTCGTTCCGTAAAAAGACGGTCTATCTGATGAATTATTTATGGAATCAAATATAAATTTCAAATTATAAGTGAGTACTTTGGGTACAAATTCCTTGGAATTTTTAATGTAAGACTACTTAAGTACACGATGGAAACGAGGCCGATTTACCGCTGAAGAAAACCTCTTCAATTTTGCAATATCGCAACATTTTCGATAAACTTTTTAGGGTTTTTTTATACTTAAAAATTTATGTTTTTAATTTTTAAATTAACATGTCGCTTTATTTTTTATGTATGCATACATTAAATCGAAAACCTGGTGCAATCGAAACGGCTATTTGATTTGATTTTAGAACGAATTTAAAAGAAAGAGGTCTGACGTCACTGCAATCGCGAGCTCCACTGCAACCCTCAACGGCACTATTTGCAAACATATACATAATACAGTATGTAACCTAAACAGAATTATGCAAAGACATGCAATCTGGTCTGTAGGACGCCGACGCGCGACGGGACGGTGGTCGCAGCGCATAACAATGTATGTTAATCAAAAGATAGCCAAGCATGATTTAAGTGTGCGAAACAACTGTGCTTTTAATTTTGTAGAAGGCCTTTTTGATAATAACGTACAAATGTATAGGTATGTAAATGTCTTCAAATTGCATGTCTCTAGAAGACTATTGAGTGTGGCCTATTAATTAAAGATATATTTGCATGATAATATCGCAAGATTGAATATTTCAGCTTCTCAGCTGCTAATTTATAATAACAAAACTATGCAAGTAGGTATTTAATTATGCTAAAAAAAAAATGGCTAATTAATTAAATCATATGCAGTAGTAGCTACATATTAATTAGAATTAACGTGTAGATATCACCACCTATGACTTAATACTACTGAAAATTTAATAAAGGCTAAAACCGTAATAGAAACCTATAAGTATGATAGTTCAGTGGTAGTAGCGTCGAATGATGCGGCGAAAATCGTGGGATCGAATCTTTAAATGAGCTTAAGCTTTTGAAGGAAAATATCGTGAGGAAACCACAGCTCGGTATTAGGGTACGTTGTAGTACCAGCAGTATTGATGACAAGCAGGCATCTGTTTCACCTGATTTAAGTGGGTTGGACATCAGTAATACCAGGGGGATTGCCAACGTGTTGTTGATCTTTACAGAGTGTAACTGCAGGAACACAACTGGTAAGTATTTGGCAACGAATTTTTATCATGAAGGTTTTTCCTAAAGCGCATTTTAAGATTCGAGCCCACGATCTTCCTCAGAGCATTCAACGTCACTACCATTGAACAATCATTACTTCAATAAGTTGCTTTTATGTCTATATTTGCTACAAACGCCTCAATCCAATATTGAAGGCCGAGTTTCGTATTTCAGACATAAACTACACTTATCAAGGACGTCGTTTTCAAACAATCTAAAGGTGAAGGTTATTTTAGACGGTAGTCATTAATGTTAAAGTAATACAAAATAAATTGAATTGAAGTAAATGGTCTGTGTTTGAGTAGATAAGGTATTAGAATTGTGTTATGGCTATCTGTAATTAAAGCCTAATTTTTAGAAGTAGGGTTTAATTGAGAACACAATTTCTGTTGCTTATTATTTAATGTTTATACGTGTCTACTACTTCGTAGTTACCGCAAGTGTTAAATCCTTTTTAGGCTTTGTGCGCTTACCATCTATGGCCACATTATTATTTACCTTTTTTTTACTTTGTATAGGCTCGTGCTTGACCACAATCTCACTATGGTTAGTGATGATGTAGCCGAAGGTGGTAAGCTCACAAAGCCTAGATGGAACTGGCTCTCAAGTACAGCTGCCGGAACACATCAATAGATGCTTGGCAATAGATTTTTAATTTGAAGGTGGCAGCCACTCTGGCGGGTACTGCAAAGTACCCTACCACGGTGCTACCACGGTGCTATGGTTTCCTCACGATGTTTTCTTTCACGGAAAGCTCAACCTCATTGTAGGATTCGAACCCACGACCTTCACCACGGCGTCCGACGTTACTACCACTGCGCTATCATCGCCTTAAGACGCCTGGTGGGTCTATGGCCAAATACAAACCTATCTACAGTCTTTTATATATTAAAAACCACATCCCATTTGTGCAAGTTGCAGCCTTATGCATATATTTTCATAAATAAATACTACAATTGTATGTATCTACGTCTCATAACAATTACCAGAATTTTAATCAATTTTCTTAAAGTAATTTTATTCTCAAATTGAGATGTAATTTAATTTAAACACAAACGTTTGCAAATAAGCATTCCACATTTATTCACGAAGCTGTCATAAATCATTCAAGTTTTTTAAGTGCACGCGGCGAGTGCGTTTGTTTTGTTACTTAGTCTTATTATCTAAATGAGTGGCTGCAAAATAACCTTTTAGTGGCAGGGATATAACAGCCCCCTCATGATAATGGTACTTTATACTTTAAGTACCACTGTTTGTGGTTTAAATTAGCTTAAAGTATAATTACAAAAATAAATTAAAAAGAGATGTAAGTGATAATTATTTAAATGGAAACGGTAGGTAATCTAGTGGGAGTTGGCTGTGACCGATATCAAAAGCGTTACAAAAAATATTCTTGTTATAAAATATCGCAATATATTTATTTTTTATTAGCAATAATTTAAATTAAAAGTTTGTTTTCTTAATTCTCATCAATTAATTATCTAAAACTTGCATAGTTGTTAAAAGAGCGGCTTAACCGTAGTGTTTACTTAGGAACACTCTACGGCCAAATAAAAAACTGATACGTTACATGTTTGCGCTTGTCAAGGTAGCCGTATTAATCACATGGTCAAATACAACAAGCGATCCTTTGGTGTAAATTAATTATACCCGTATCCCACGTCATTACTCGAAGTTACAAAGGTAATAAAAGCCGCAAGGTTTTTGATGCTTTTTAAGGGTTGTTGGCTTGCCACGGAAATTACCTTTATTCCGTTACCTTCACCGTAGGGACTGATCGTGCACGGTCTGCTTAATGTATTTTAAATGAACGAATCAATTATTTATAATACAGGAAACTGTGCCATGTGAAAATGAAAGGGGAAAACTCAATGAAAATTTCATGACGCAATGAAAATGTTATGACGTACTCTCACGAGCCGTTTGTGAAAACAGGCACTCTCGGTTGTCATGTCTTTGTACTTTATACTAAACACACTTGTGTGTGATGTAACATATCGTCCCGTGTCAACCTACTGTCGAAAAATCCTACTTTGTCCAAAAGTCTAATGGTTATCTCTTTATTTTATATAGGTTGTAGGAGGCTGAGCTTGTTTCACGTAAATTGTAGGCCTTTGTTTTAGGCTGGTGGGTTCTGTCCTTTTTCCAGGTAGTGAGCACCCCTTTTTTTCCAATTTACAAATAACAAGTTACGCTTGCCAAACTATCGCAATCACGTAAATAAATCTATTCAAATACAGCGTGTGCTCGAGAAATTGTAGAGCTATGATTGGATGCAACGAATTTGAAAATTTCTCATCAACCATTGATTGGATAACGGAAACAAGTTTACTCTCGGTTAAATATAAACCGAATATACATTTGTGCACGTATTCATAACGAAAACGCGTGAAATACCCGAAACGTGACTGGCACACCGATTTGAACCTATCCTAAAAGGGTTAAATTGAAATACACCGTCTGTAAGTATAGAAAAAGCTTGCTTTTACGAAAAAATTACTTCAATTTACAGCGTCTCTAGAGGGTATCTCGTTTTTTGCACCATGTTTGGCTGTTTGCGTTCCGATAAAAATAACGTAGCTATTCCGTTTGTAGCGAGCCTGTGACGTGAGATGTTACATTTCTGTGAAAGGACGGACATGTTGACAAATTTAGTGTACATCAAGTAAGGCTTCTGGCGCACTACATTTGGAAACACGCCAACTGTGTTTATTTCGTGAAACAGTTCGTGCGTGTAATAAACATCGCCAGTCATGTATTTACATGATAATTTGCTCAATACCATCTTAAATGGGACAACAAAACCAAATGTAAGCTACTATTGTTTTTTTCTGCTCAGTTATAATGAATTTTAGGTTTGAGTGAATATTATTTTCACTGTAATACTTGAAGAGCGTTATTTTAGAAACGAAGTTAAAAGCTTCTTTTTATAAAGTGGGATTGAAATCAATATTATCGTAGCCTTAGGGTATCAAATTTGATGCGAGTAAAAACCAAAGAGACTTAAATGGGTACAAACTTTGAAAATGTTTACTTAAATTTCATCGAAGCTTGATTTGTTTTTCTATTAGACTGGAAATGAATTTTAGATTAAAGTGAATATGGTAACCACTTCAGTACTCAGAGACTAATAATTTGTCTAAAAATTATTTATCAAAATTACTTTATTAGGAGAAATTGTTTATCATTGTTATGATCAATAAAATAAAGTTCTCACTTTTCCTTTAGATATCACAAAATATTATTTTGCACAGAAAAATTACCCTCAAAAATATTTATGTTCGTTTACTGTCATATACCTACATAATGAACAGCGATAGGTATTTAATATGCGTATCTACAACAGTTCTTTCTAGTTTTTTATATAACGTATTTTATGTTAAAATAGGTTACTATAACTTTTTTATGTAAAATATAAATGACTAAATAAAATATAAAACTGTTCACAAACAATACGGAAAACACCTTCAAAGGAACGCGAGCATTCCGCGAGCATTCCGCGAGTTTTCCTCATTGAGGCACTATCAACAAATCTCGCTTGTCGGACCTAAAGAATTACAAAACAACAATAACCTCCAGCTTAATAAATCGCTAAGCGAGCTACGTATTTCCTCAATATTTCAAGTGAGGAAAGTTTCCGCCTGCACAATTATATTTTGTTCAGCACACCCACAAAGCCTCACAAAGCTAATAAAAGTGGCGTCAAATTAAAAAATAAAATATGTATTGGAAACATCAAATCTCACACTTTAAAATAACGTAAAATATATTTCATTTATTGCTTTTCTGATGACTAAAAAACAATATTTCTTTTCTGATAAATTCCGCAAGAACACTGATTTTAGGGAGACTGGAGCCTTAAGTGCCACATATTTTACAAAAAAAAATCGGGGAGCATGTGTAGGAGTGGCTTCACACTAATGCAACTGATATTTAAACGTGGAATTACGGTAATCTCTTAGGACATGTAGGTACCGAGCATGTAATAGAGCAGGTAAGGTAGAGCAGAGCGGGTAACACCGAGCGTTTTAAATTTTCTCGCGTGCTCAATCTGAGCTAGACTGGTTCCCTCTAACTTATCCAATTGGTGTGTTTTCATCTTTAAACGATAGATACGACATCTTTCCACATTACTTAGGGAGTTTTATCGATTTCGGTGCGGGTTACGAGATGGATAACTCGATTTTTCTCTCGGCATGTCGTTAAATTCACCTTTGTGAAGGCTGCTGTTCCACAAATTGTTACTTAATACGACTTTAAATGTAGCGCTAAATAGCCTATTTTATTCCGAATAAAACAATTATATTTGTATTTTTATTTCACTTTTGTCCAAACAAGTCACAAAAATCGTCTAAATTCGAAGCTACTCACACTTTCTTCAAATAATAAACTTTCGGATTTGGCCTACCATTCCACTTTACTGATGTGATGATATGATTTTTATGAGATGTGTTTTGTAATATGTTTTTAATTTGTAATGTTTAATTTGTCTGAGCAGTGACAATTACGACTTTAGCCTACACCACCCTGTACTGCTTAGGTACCTACTCTTAAGAAAGTCATGATTCCACGTCAAAAATAAAAACTGGCGCTTTATCTATTATGTTTACTGGTAGCTAGAAGACAATTCAGAAAGATTTTAAAAAAATAAATTATTATATTTATTTACCAGAAATCTTAATTACACTGATTAAAGAATAAACTGAGAGAGCTATTGTTCAAATAGCTTTGTATAATCGCGTCTTATTTAACGCTTTCCTTTCAGTCACCCGGTAAATTGTTCTAAGAATTAAACAAGTTCAAAATAATTTGTATCGTTTATTCAGTAGGCAGCTTAGTTAATGAAGCTTTGACAGCTATTAAATTCGTGGGAGCTGAATTGAATACAGAGTTGAGAAATTGATTGATTTTAAGGTACCTAAATAACACAGATATTATTTTTGACTATTCTATAAATATTTTTACATGTTCTCACTTATTAATAATAACTTATTGAACAGTGTTTATTTTAAAGTTCAGTATGAGTGTCTAACCACGCAGTGTGTAGGATTCCATAGCATATAGGTACAAAGTGTTAAGTCATAGTTTACAATGTTAATTTCTCGTTAAAACCAATTTTTCAAATGGAATTACATAGTCAACATTTTTATTACTTTATCGTCTAATTTAGGCCTTTCAAACGATGTTTTACTCATAGGTACATTAAGTTGAAAAGACAGGTTTTCTTTTCAGTAGTAGGTACTTATTGTCTCAAGAATTGCTTTGAAAGGCATGAGTATACTTGAATTTAAGTAGAATATCTGAGTAGTCTCTTGTTAAAGTGCTTTCAATAATGCCTACTACTGACTCTTAATTGGTATTTTTTTATGGGTAATTTTATATTTATCATTACTATCTACCATTCAAAGTGATGATCAAATATGCGTTTATTATTGTAATGTTTTATTTTTTCTTTGTAGAAGACTTTTTTTACTTCGTAGTAGTCCTGCATTAGACCACAATTTGTCGAATGAATTACTGATATTACACGTTCCGGGCTACTGGAACAGGAAAAGAATCGTGTAAAACCCTATTAGTGTCATCCTGTTTCTTGCTATTATACCATGATGTTCTGCGTCCTAATAAGACGAAAGACGGACGGGCCGGTTGGCGTGGTTGGTAAGATACCCTATCTATCACGCCGCAGGTCGTGGGTTCGATTCCCACTCAGAACAAACATTTGTGTGCATGAACATGTCTGTTTGTCCTGTGTCTGGTTGTGGTTATCTATATATGTATGTATTTACAAAAGAAAAGTAGTTTATGTAGTATATCAGTTATCTGGCTTCCATAGTACAAGCTCTGCTTAGTTTGGGGTCAGATGGCCGTGTGTGAGGAATAATGTCCCAGAATATTTATTTATTATTTATTTATATGAAATATTACACCAATGATGAATTCAAAAATATTAAAATTTTATTCTAATGCTATCTGTGACATCTTAAACTTAGATTATAATCGATATTGATGAGCCGGTTGGCATAGTTGGTAAGATATCTCATCTATCACGGCACAGGTCGTGGGTTCGATTGCTATTCGCGTTCTTAATTATCTATAAATATGTTTAGAAAAAAAGTACGGTGTATCAGCTAGATATATGGATTTCATAGTACAAGCTCTGCTTAGCTTGGGATATGGCCGTATGTGAGGAATGTCCCAGGATATTATTATTTTTGTTATTATTATTGAATACATTGTAACCGAAACCATGTCAATCACTGCTTGACACCGGATTCTCAACTTAAGGAATGAGTCAAGCTTCTTCAAACTATTTGTAGGATTTGAAACCATTTGACGTCACTGCTCTTGAACTATCATCGCCTTCTTGTAACGTACAAAAGGAAAAGTTATCTATTTTGTAGGAGTTTTATGGTCAAATGTAGTAATTTCTGAAAGTTTCAAGAAACTTGGAAAAAAGAATCACTGTTCGCCGTGAGAATTCATTGATACCTACTTGTATTTAACATTATTGTACCACATACTAAGTATTTATTTTTGACCTATAAAAAGCTTGGAAATTATACTTGTTCAAGTAGAGATTACTAGATCTTCATTGAAGAAAAATCCATCCCTATCAAAAATATAGTGCAGTTTATTACTGCTGCAGGTCTTGATAGAGAAATCTAATTTACGATCACAATAGACCTAGCCTGGTCGTAGTGATACAAGCTCAGGAATAACTTGAATAAGCTACCTTACTCAAATAATGATAATAATAAGATTTGGGGATCTTTTTAGGGTTCCGTACCCAAAGGGTAAAAACGGGACCCTATTACTAAGACTTCGCTGTCTGTCCGTCCATCGATTGAGATACATCTCAAGAACCGCTATAGCTAGACAGTTGAAATTTTCACAAATTATGTATTTTTATTGCCGCTATAATAACAAATACTAAAAACAAAATAAAATAAATATTTAAGGGGGGCTTCCATATAACAAACGTGATTTTTTTGCCCTTTTATTTGTTTTGTGGTAGTTCCCGTTGACCTAGAATCACGGAATTAGGCAAAAAGCAATGTCTTACAAATTCGTCTCTTGTCAAATTTAGGGAAAATTCCAAAGTAAAAAAGTTGTCCCCATATATACATAGTTACGCCAATTAATAAAGACCTCTGAGTTGTATGGGCGCTGATACAATTTAGAGGTCTAGCTTAATTGGCACCAACCTCAAATAAGCTAAATGAATACTCGCACTTGGCCTGTTTTTTATTTATTCTGTCATCTACCTATATGCTATGATACGAAAATTGTAATGATGGTCTATTATTATCCTTTGAATAGGTTTGCCCTTGGCTACAATCACACTAAGCTGACATTCTAATAAGCCAACTTTAAACTAATCCCCTCACACTGTACTGCTGAGCGGGTGCAAACAATATTAGTAAATCCAGAGGGCGCTACCGTGTCACAATTAATCTGGCATCTGGCAGTCTGCCAGGTCTAGGAAACCTAGATGGAGACATTGATACAGCCTGAGCAATGTAACTCGTACGTGGACAGTTGGTCGTACTTTATAATCACGTCAACACTTCGTTACTTTAAAACTTCCTTACTCAAATATAACCATGTTGTATGAAACTTTTCATACCTGTGGGGATATTGACGTCAGAGGCTGCGTCACCGTATATTAGTAGTGGAAAATATTGCGTCAAAGTCAAAGCTATTTATTCAGTTTAGGCCCTAGGAGGGCACTTTTGAACGTTGTGGCTAGTGAAGTTGCCACCGGTTTGCAAGCCAGCCTTCAACTGAGAACAACGGTTTTTGCAGATTTAAAATATTTGGGCGGAAAATAGTACGGCGATATATTATTATGAATTAAATAAACCTTTAAATTGCCAGTAAAAGTAAGACCGATGATATAGCATTCTTGCCCACAAATTGCCTATCTACTGAAGTCATACATTACCATTCCGGTAGGTATTATAGTTTCACTGTCAAGGTTAATCGCAAAAGAGATCTCCACTAAGGCTTATTAAACTTATTAAGGCGATGATAGCTCAGTGGTAGTGACGTCGGACGCCGCGGCGAAGGTCGTGGGTTGGAATCCTACAATGAGCTTGAGCTTTCGGTAAAGGAAAACATCGTGAGGAAACCATAGCACGGTGGTAGGGTACTTTGTAGTACCCGTCTGGCTGGTTACCACCCTCAAGTTGAACACCAAACACCTGTTTGAGAGGCAGTTCCTTCTAGGCTTTGTGTGCTTACTTTTTTTTTTTTTTTTTGGACTGGAACAGGAAGGTGGTGGGTCCAGGGGACCTTCTTCCACACGCGGACTTTTGCGGTGAGCGCTGAGGGCTCTCAACCGCTACTTAAAATTAAAACTAAATAAGTTTTGGGCAACGGTAGCCTGAGGGTGCCCCCTGTGGGGCTCGACCTCGGCTCAGGACGTTGCCTGGGGAATGAGGGAGGACTTAGCATGCAAATATATTATTTGGGGATCGGTCGGATTGCTAATATGCAGCTCGGGCCGCTTAATCGGGACGAGACTGGAAAGGACGTCGCGACGGTCGTTTCGTCCTCGCCGGCGAGGACGAAATCTAGGTTGACGATTTCGCATCTGTATTTGTTTGCGGGCTTCTTCGGCCTCGATCTGCGCTAGGGTAATGGCATCGTCTGGTTCGCTGAGGGCGAGCCTAGGCCTACGGATGCGGGAAATAAGGGACGGGGTGTATGTGATAGTGTTGACTATCAAGGGATTCGCGTGGTGCGCTGCGGTATCAAAATATCGGCGCGAGGCGCGTTTTATAAATTGTTTGATTGTAGGGAGACCTAAGTCAAGGTGGAGGTTTTCATTGCGCATGTACCACGGGGCGCCCGTGGCTTTGCGCATGAAACGGTTTTGAATCACCTGAAGGGTGTGGAGATGTTTGGGAGCAGCGTGAGCGAACACGGTGCTCGCATACGTCAGACTGGACGGATACACGCGGTATAGAGTCTAACCTTGCTTTTTAGGGCAAGTTTAGACCGGGCGTTGATCATACAGTGGAGTCGTCCTGCCACAAAGGCGGCGCGCGCGCGAACCGCCCTTATGTGTGCTTACCATCTTCGGCCACATCATCACATACCATAGTGAGATTGTGGTCAAACACAAGCCTACACAAAGTAAAAAAAAAAAAAACTCCAGAAAATCAATATGTCCTGTTAACACCGCAGTAATAAATCTGATAGGATATGGCCCTTAAGCACTGACAAATGATTTTTAAGTGTTACGTTAGGAAAACAAATAAAATAAAACGTAAGGCGTCGACGAGTCTAGTATAATTTTCCTCAATCACACATTTAAGCACCTCAGTAAATCATAGTGATTAAGATAAAGTTTTTGAATAAAACCAGCGTATTTTGCCTCCATATAAATTTCTATAACAGGTTAAAGTAAGAAAATTAATCTATTTTATACGGAATATATTTTATATTTACTACATTTTAATCTGCTAAATTCAATGCTAACTAAAGTTCTAGTTTTTAACAAAATTATGTTTTCTGTCATTTTCTTTTTAATAGAGAATCGGTAACATGAAATAAAGTCAGTACTATACTATGTTTTGTATACTGAGTCTACCTACTCTTGGCCGAAGTCCAAATGTTACGGTCCTATTCTTGCAACGACTTAACTACACAACTATGCGTCTTAAGTAACTTGTGACAAAAGTTTTAATTGGCCATGAACATCAACAGCATACTTGTTTATTTTTATTATTATCCGACCAAACTATCTTCCAGCGAGTCTTTTAAGGTAGATATTCTTTTAATTTCTTTTTTTTAGAACATGACCTACTGACACCATGTAAAAATTCGAATAGTAGGTATATTCAGTCAGTCGTATGTCGTGTTACTATTAGGTAAAAGTGGCTCTATGTGCAGATTATATAATACGGAGCAGGATTAAAGTTTAATTTCATAGAAATGGGTGTTCAAAAAGGAAATAATAGGTTAACAATTAATAAAATAAACACTTAAGTTTGTTATTATTTATTTAATTGTAACAAAAAAGCCTAAGAAATACATTGTAAGTACATTGTTAGGAACACAATCATGAGATTGCTTGAGTAGTAGCAACCTGAGGTAGACAAACCTAGAGTAGATAGGCGATGATAGCTCAGTGGTAATGATATTAAATATCATGTGGTTAAGGTGAAGGTCGTGGTATGGAATTAAAACTTTCAGTGAAAGCAACATCGTGAGTAAACCATAGCATCGTCGTAAAGTACTTTCTAGTACCCGTCTAGCTGGCTATCACCTTTATGTTGAAAATTGGACGCCAAGCACCTACCGGTGTGTTCCGGCATGTGCACTTGAGAGCCAGTTCACTTCATAGCTTTATGTACTTACCACCAGCTACACCATCATACCGTGCTGAGATAATGGGCGAACATAAGCCTATCGTAGTAAAAAAACCTGCATTATAGGTACTTGTTTATTTCAATTGTGTTTTTCATGACACAATTTTATTATTAATTCAGTGATACTATGTATCCATAATTATATATAGGTAATAATAAGGAACAAAAATAGTTGTTAATCATCAACTTCCTATTTCCAGATAAGTCCATCATAAATTCTACACTAACTTTTATGCTTCTTGGATACTGGAAAAACACGGTAACCTAACGTAACTCATCCTTTAAAATGAGATTAGAAGCACGTAATGACGACAATGCTATATTTTTTTTCCCTTTTTTACAAGTAACCTGAAACAACTGTAAGTAAACATCACGAAGCCTCGTGTTATTTGTTCACTGTTTATATTATGGCCTACAGATGCTTAAACCTTCCGAAAAGGTCAGGTAACTCCCGGGTTCCGTAATGGATATTTTGCTTCTAGTTCAGCACCACTTGGATCGTAAATGTTAGTTTAGGACTTCTTAATTAATTTACCAAATTACAGTCACTGCGTGTAATGGGATATTTCATTAAAGCTCTGAGTCCATTTACAAATTCTAATTGCGCCATCGCCAGTTATAATTTGGCAAAACCGTTTAGTATCGGCTTTATTTTCACTTTGAAACAAACCTTTATCAAAGGTTTCAAGTAACCGTTTCCTGAATGTTAGCATTTAATAACAGCAGATACTTATTTCTATCAAAATAATACATTTTATTGTGAAAATAAAACGACTATCATAGCGGGAATACACAAAATATATTTTTTTTTTTAAACTAGGATGAAGGTAATAAGAGAGGGATTTGAGATATTTATTTACCAATATTTATGTATTGAAAATGAATTGATGTTATTTCTATTCTGTTCCCATTCAATAAGTCGTGGAATCTCAACAGTTGAATCGTAATGAGGGTCGGTGCCTTTAATAAAAAGGTTTCAATGCGGGAATTGACGAAAATATGACTTTAGGCAAGAAATCCACTTATTACCACTTTATTGAATTTCCTCACATTTCACCTCGCCAAGAAAATACCAACAGAAAATCTTTTCCCCTCTTGTAACGATATTATTCTCATAAAGAATGGTATTTCGAGAAAACTGACTTAACTTGGTAGTCATATAAACTTATAGGTACGTTCTCCTTCTAAATTGATTTTGATTTCAGTTAGGCGTTTTATTTTTTCATTTACCTATTTTGAGGCTTCGTGACTATCTATTTTCCACTGAATTAGCCCCTAATGTTTTGTGCTATTTAGGTCACATTTATAATAAAACTAATACAATGCTAATTCTATCTATCACCACTCAAAAATTTGTTTAAGAAACGAGTAACTCAATGGTTCCTGAGCTTGGACTACAACGAAAAAGAGAGTGTTATAAAAACACGAAGAAGAGACTTTGAAATTAATTGGTGTTTTTAGATCGGTCAGTTTGTCATGTATGTATATCCTTGAGTTTCGTGCATTTAATATTCAATACCATACAGTAAGCAAGATTAATTAAATTGGAATAAATAAAAAAAACATGGACGTTAGGGTAATGGAAGAATAAATAGAAATATCATAAAATAATACACGAACTTCCATTTTCCATGTCATAGGTACCTGCAGGTACTTATGTTCCAACAGTACCTACTTCGCTCACCCTAACAAACTAAGAATATTTGATAAAAGAAATTGGAAGAAGCTCTGCCGTGTTAGCGCCTTTGAAAAGTTTAATTGACCTTAAAATAATATCTTTTTTTCGGAGGAAAGAAACCGCTTTGACCTTTTCGAGACGATCCACTTTTGGCGGTCCGCAATAAAAGCTTTTCGGGGGTTTGAATTTTCTATTGTTTCAAACGAATAGGCCCTACTTTTTTTTTCTATTCCTTCCTCAGTTATTTATATAAAAAAAACTTTTAAACTAAATTGCTTTTGCATAGTCTTGCCGTTAATGAAAGTTGTTGTTTCATTTCATTTAGGTGCTTGTACCAACGACTTATGATTTTGAGAACATTCGGTAAAATCAGCTGTCGTATGACCTAAATAATGGTATGAATTTTCCTTTTGCTATTACGTAGAAAAAACACTAGATAGGTAAGTGAATATTCTGAACCTTTATTTTATGAATACTTATCAGTAATTACCAACCTAAGAGAAATCTGGCTATGTCACGTTTCTCTTTTCAGATAAATTTTCTGAAGCACTTTAAAAGCTGTTATTTTTGCCACTAGATTAAGAAACTACTTTCGAATTAATGGCTAGACCATTACCTAGACAAGATAGGTTTGATTCTAGGTCATACAAATTCTTCCGAAAATAAAACATAATATAGTCATATAGAATAAAGGGCGAACTTTGCTCACTCATAAAAAGAATAGGCTGAAAAATATCGCAATTCTATCTCCAGACTAGAGTAGGTACCTACTTACGTACTAAAGATATACCAATTACAAGACAGTCGTAATATTTTCTTATATAAAAATAAGGTTTTTATTACTACAATTCATTATGTTATGGAGATATTAGTCTGACAAACATTGCAGTAAGTAGATGAAGTAAATAAGTTGAGATTACAGAATATAATGGCGTCCTTAGTGTTCCCGATTCAGGAACAATGGGCAAGATAAATGGATCGTCCTCTGGAAGGCTTCCTGTTTTTCTACAATTACTCCCACCTGGTCCCTGACATTTCTACATTGTTATATTATTTACGTCTTTGGCGATAATGCGGTTAATTGTTAACGGACAATGGCGGAATGAATACATTGATTTTATCATATTAGCTTTTAAATTTTTCTGATATTTATTTATGTTTCGACCAAAATTGATGCTGTAAACGAAATTAAAACTTATTCGATATAAAAATCATTGGCAATTTGTTTTAGCTAATTAGAACATAAACACAGTGTCTCAACTCCATGTTGCAATAACTTAAGAACTTAACAAACAACACTTAAAGAGGAATCGCCCCTAAACTTCTGCAAAGTAGCACGGATAAACTTAAACGCGATGATTTCCACTTGACTGGCGTAATTTATTTGTTTACATTCACAAACAATTGTGTTATAATATAAGTGGGGCGAGCAAAGTCGGGCAAAAAGGACAAACTTCTTAAGGACATCCAATTAAAAACGGGAGACGCAAAATTAATGAGTTCTTGGAATTTTCTGCGTTGTTTCTTTTTCTGTGAGAGAGCTTTGAGTATTTTTCTTTGGCTAATGTTTCGTTTGTCTGTTGCGGGTGGCAGTATTACGTTTACCTTTTTATGTTTTAGCTTCAAATTTATATTAACATTTTCATTTACGATATTTTTAGTTATTGACGGCAAGTGCCTCCTAGGCTTTATAAAGGTCGGCTACACATTGACAATTCACTGGTATTGCTTATGTCCATAGGTGACGGTATAATAGCCACAAGTGAACCGCCTGTCTGTTTGTCAGGCATCTGACATAAAAAATAGGCTTTATTGAAACTATAAACATGATACCTATTTAATTATACACTAAAGTTAACCCATAACCAAAAAGATGAAACTCCTCACGAAAGTCAAATGGTCAGTTTTATAGTTATATAAATTTATCAATTTGATATGTAATAGAAGTCTCCATTATCCTTATTAAGTCAAGTTAAATCCATATAAGCATCATTTTGTATTCAGTACCTATAGGATAATAAGCAAACTGGCCTCAAAAAAGCTGGGTGTACTAAATAGGTCCAAACAGTACTTCTCACCTCTTCAGCGGCTTCAGCTTTACAAAGCGCAGGTTAGGCCACATATGGAGTACTGCTCACACCTTTGGGCAGGCGCACCCGCTTACCAGCTTGATCCACTTGCCTCGGTGCAAAGGCGGGCCACTCGTATCGTTTTCGATCCTGAACTCACTGACGGTTTAGAACCCCTCAGCCTTCAGAGAGACATAGGCTCCCTTTGTGTGTTCTACCGTCTCTATAATGGGGAGTGTTCTCAAGAACTTTTTGATCTGGTGCCATTGTCACCCTTCTACCATCGCACCACTCGCCGGCGATGTGGAGCTCATCCTCATATCCTCGAGTCGCCTCGATCGTTGACACAACGTTTTAGTCGGACGTTCTTACTGCGGACCATTGGGATGTGGAATGAGCTCCTCATTACGGTTTTCCCTCAGTGCTACAATATGGGGTTTTTCAAGAGGGGCGTAAAAAGAGCTCTTCAAGGTCGGCAACACATCGGCAATACCCCTGGTATTGCAAATGTTCATAGGCGGCGGTGACCACATACCATCAGGTGGACCGTCTGCCTGCTTGTCAAACTACTGACATAAAAAAAAAAATATGTTTTGAATCTAGCAAATTTATAAACTTTAAATAAGTACGCTACATTTTAAATGTAAGGATTCGTGGTGGAAGAGACTCGATATTAATCCTATAAATCGGTTTCTGCTACAAACTATAGTTATAACGTTTTATTCCAAAATGTAATTCCTAATTTGTAAAGAGGAAGAAAATAAACTTATTATTATTATTCATATCAATTGCCACGAGCTAATATAATTTCAATATCGGTTTATATCGTTGAATCTAAACTATTACAATAATCCGCTTCTAGCGCGAATCGAAAATTGATACCGGTAGTAACAGTAATGGTATTCTGTTTATTTCTAAGAATACCTCCGGATCAATAAGGTATTTCAATCGAGTATAGTCGGACCATACAAATTGCAAAGGTATAAGTCGTGAATTTGTATGCTAACCTAACTACTATTATAAATGAGAATGTAAGTTTGCTTGGTAATTTGTTACCTTTTCACGCCTAAACCGCTGAACCGATCGCGATGAAATTTGATACGCAGATAGCCCATAGTATGGAAAAGGACATGGACTTTTTTTCTCGGTAACGTGGGTGAAACCACGGGGGACAGCTAGTAATATAATAATAAGCTTTGAAGGTAGGTACTTTCTGCCTGGCTGAAAATCTGTCCACAAGCACCAGTGTATTACAGCAGCTGCACTTGGTTACAGCATTGTAGAATAGAGATCTGGTTAACTAAATATATTTTTATTATATTGTAGGTACCTATAAACTATTTATTAACTTAACATAGCTTAAATGAAGTGAATTTAATCTACCGTACCAGGAATGTAGAGTTACAAGGAGCTGCGGAAACATTGGGTGTTCCTAATTAGTGTGAACCACAGCAGCGGTTGCTTGTTAACCTAGTTAGAAACGCCGCCGCTGGCTGTGGACGGCTCAGCACTTACAGTTTCTTTCGAATACTTTTTGATTTAATGAATACGTTACCTACCAAGCTATACTCGCCTAGTACTTTCCAGAATACTATGTTCGAAAAATTGTATTTTTTTAATTATTACTAGCTTCCGCCCCGCGGTTTCACCCGCGTTCCCATGGGACCTTATGTTTTCTCGGGATAAAAAGTAGCCTATGTGCTATTACAGAATATAATCTATCTCTGTGCCAATTTTCATCCAAATCCGTTCAGTAGTTTTTGCGTGAAAGAGTTACAAACATCCATCCATCCAAACTTTCACATTTATAATATTATATAGTAGGATATGAGCGAAACCACATGTATATAATGTTTGTATGCGACTGAAGACAATATGCATAAAAATATATACCTACCTATTAAATCTTATTATCTTCTCAGTAACATTACTTTTGTAGATTATTTGATCAGTTAAGTAGCGCATTAGTGAATCGATGTAGCAAATAAATGGGCGGAAGCAAAACAAAAAGGAACCAAAAGAAGGAAATGGGGACTTGTCCCAATTGTAGCATCGAATCATTAACGAAATAGGCTTCTTTCAATCTGATAAGTTGATCACTGAACCGGTTTTTATATTTCGATTGACCTTTCAGAAATAATTTGGAGTGACCCTTTGTTTGTTATTTATTCTAAAACCGACGATAGAACGTGCTTTGGTAGGTATTGCCATCTCTGAACAATAATAATTTTATTATTTGCTTATGCAAAATAGGAATAAGATATATATCTAGATACCCCTAGTAATATTTAACCCACTATGTTAGGTTTCGAAGTCAAACAAGGAAGCCTTATAGTTTCTTTTTGTCCGTCGGTCCATCGGTCTGTCTTGGTCATGATGAATTTAAAAGGAAAAGCATCACTAGTATGAAGCCGTTTTTTTATGTTAGTCACTTTTGTTTACTTTCTAATGAATCCTTAAAAAGTACCCTACTCTATACGATATAAAGTAAAAAATATATTTTTCATATCTCAATACCGACCTTTTCCCGAAAATGTATAATGAAATGAAAACCTTTCGAGCGCACGTCGAATTTGAAGCTTAATATAACTTGACATACATACATATGTAGATAGGCTGCCGTGTGAAATGAGCCAACGTGTGACGCAAATTTTTGTTGATAAATGTTATTTGGGTGAAATAAATTACATCAGTCGTCGTTACCTACCGCCCAGAATTAAAATATCGGAAAAAGTATTTGTATCTCTCTTCCACACCTTATGATAAATCTTCGCTCTCTTTTCTTTATGACAAATTAGTTTTTCGTACTTAGTACTGTCATGTTACTGTGTTATTGTATTGAAAATTCTTACAAAGGGTAGAATAGTATCTGAAATATTTTTCATATAATATTTTCAGGAAACAAAAGAATAACTCCTTTCACCCGAGACGTGTAAATAAAATGTTAATACGTCTACATTTTTACGACCATCAAAGTTACATTATATGAATACATCGTTAGGAGACATAAGATAAGAAATTAAATTTGAATGGGTATATAAAAGTAGCTCGGTTCGCGTTAAGGAGGTTTACATAATATTAAAGCTGGTGACGCCGGTGGATTTTATATCCCCAACAGTTTGAGAGCATTGTTAAACTAAAGCACCTGTAAGCCTTCATGCTTTAGTTTTATTTTCATTGTTCTACGAAATTTTATGATAACACCTGTGTGGAGATCATTATAATTTTCCTAAAATGTCTATCATCAAGTCTAACCTATTTAAACGACTTTAATCTAATTAATATCCAAATATTGATCTAAATTTAACCAACCTATATTAAGGGCTTTATTATTTTATATTATCACTAGCTGTACCCCGTGGTTTCACCTTCCTTCTCTATACCATAGGCTATCTGCGTACCAAATTTCATCGCGATCGGTTCAGTGGTTTAGGCGTGAAAAGGTAACAAACAAACAAACTCACTTTCGCATTTATAATATTATACTTAGAATTAGGATAGTTAGGATGTTAGGATAACGAAATTTATATATAAATATAAAGAACCAGCCGCTGCTTTTTATTCATCCCAAGTCTAAACCTCCTGAATATAAATACAACATAAATTCTTCACGTGTTTCGTTCACACATTGTAACAAACGTGAGATCTTCCCTGAATTCTATAGTGTGGTACAAAGGCCTGTTTATAACAAAACGTATTGCCAAATTCCATATATTTTCCGAGTGCATACGCAAAGATATAACATTGCTTGCTTTTAGAGCTATTTGACCCATTCAGCTACATCTGAGCTGGAGCGTTCATCGATATGTGGAACGAGGTATAAGCTTTGACGATTAGATATAAACTATCTAAAAGATTTGCAAAATTTAATGGTTGATTTAGTAGTACAAAATCTTACTTACCTACTCATTAATTACTATCGTGTGTAATTAGGATTTGATAGATTAGAGGGTATGGTGGATAGACACTTTATTGTCACACCTATACTAAATATTATTGGAGTAGTAATATCAAACATACAATGAGTGTATTTTTTAAAGTCAGTAGGCTGACAATCCCGCAGGCGGTACACCTGAAGGTAAGTGGCTACCGTTTCCTATGGACATTAGAAATACCAGAGAGATTAATGTGTTGTCGACCTTTATAAACACAAAAAAACAAAATTTACATTGAATGAAGGTGAAACTTAAATCAACTCCCCGCTATGTCTTCTGACTTGACACTAGTTACGTGCGGGATGCGGACGCGGGCGGCGTAGGCGGCCGCTACATCGATCGCACGACCCCTGACATTAAATGAAAGACAGCGAGCTCGTTCAGGGTGAGGGACGGTTCCGTTCCTGCTGTAAGCTACGGGTTTTATCGCGGCAAATGTTCTCCATCGATGTTCTAGATACGCCTTTAGTGAACGAGAGATTAGAAAGAGTGAAATGTTGGTAGCTCTTTTCCAGCTTCGCCAGTTGTTTTTACCTTAATCGTAGATTGGACATTAAATTGTGGATAGCCCAAGCGTAGAGTGGCAATACTATTTCTATATAGATATAACAATAAAAATATGTATTTTACTAAAAAGCAGTTTTACATAAATTATGTTGATCCCAAAATTAGGATAGCCTGTATCTTAGGGATTAACATTATTGACCCAAGATCTGGACAATTGGAGTAAAATACATCAAGAAGCGAACGAATGAAAATATTTTACAGGTAGCTTCATAGAGTAGTTGATGGTATATGCTATAGTGCAGTTGCTTAAGGCATACCTAGGTCTACTTGCATCGGCTATGTGTTTGTATGCCGCTTTTGTCTATTTGTTTGAAACTTGTTGACGGAACTATTTTAAGGTCCACCACACGCAAACTGGAAATCCTAAGGAAAATGTTTGCGTATTCGTTCACAACAGCTGGAAGGTACATATGTATTTCTCCTACAATTTGCATAATATGTTAATACTCTAAGGGGCACATGCATGAGTTGTAAATATTATAGTCCAAGAACAATATTATTATAATATTCTAGTACCTAAATAGTCTTGATTTTTATTGGATTGAACATAAAATGTTCAAGGCTCTATAATGTAACAAAACGGTAAGTAAGTTATTTACTTAAAACATTTACAAATAAAATAAAAATATAGCCCTGTCTTGTGTAGCGTGAAAAATATTGCAAGTAAGGGCACAAAGAAAATTGCCTCAAAAAAATTTGTACAGATGCAATAAAAATAACAGTCTCCCGAGCTTCATATAAACCTCCCGCTAGTAGAGGAGTATTATGTACCATTGTATAGGAGAAAGCTGGCAGCCCTGGCGAGAATGTAGGTCACACACACACTCACTGTACCACCCTAACACGCATTCACACAATGTTAGCAAAGGCATTACGCAGTCTCCGTCACTCGACTACCTGGCCCGTTCATGATGTACACACAAGCGTAACTGTCTCGTAGAAGTCAGCTTATATTTAACTCGGTAGCTTAATGTGACGTATACTATGCTACTGAATCAGGGGTGTGCGTAAGTAAAGGGAATTTATTGCTTCCCACGGCATTGTGCTAAACTTTGTTTAGAAATCCTTTATGGAACCGTATCGTTCATCGTGGTTCAGGCAGGTCATGATTATTGGCAGTAAGTAATTGGTACTTAGAAAGCTATTTTCCTGTTATAATGAGGTATTTATTAATAGCTTTGATATATAGATAGAAAAATGTTTTTTGCCTTCAAATGACACTCCTATAAAAACATTTAGAAAAAGAGAAGGTAAAGCTTATCAGCACCTTTAATCGAAATTTTGCCCCAATTGGTTTTATAATAATGTTCTGTAGAGATACAGTTTATTAATATTATTTAATTGTTTTTGTTTACGTACTTTCCTGCTATTGTAAATTAATTTACTTTAATATAATGTTCGTAAAGGTCAATGACCGAATACATACGTAGTTGAATGTTTTAATGCTAAATATTATGTTGTAGTTTAATATAAACTAGAGGCAAGATAATGAAAAAATAGAAAAACCTAATAGGAAATTGGAAACGTCGAACAGCAGCAGAAGTTGTGAAAATGATTATTGAATATTAAATGAAGGTAAGCTTTTGTGAACCAACTTTTATTGGAATAAAGATATTATGAACGAACGATATTGTTAATTAACGAATCGAAAATTAAAGGAAATTCTTATTTGAAAATATATTAATAGGAAATCGGGAGAGTTCAATAAAGGTTTTAATATAAATTGGAAGGTAAATTATTATAATTCCACAATAAAGCCTTAATTAAATATATCTTTATGTATTGTATAGTTTAATGAACCAGAAAATGATAAGAAAATACGGTATATTTGAGTAGCTTAATGAAGTCTCGCAAGAAAAAGGACTTTTAGGAGATCAATAAATATTTGTTTCTTATATTCATAATTAGCTTTAATGTATAACTAAGAGTTCTTTTACGATATACATATCCTACCTCTATAAAATAAATATACAATTGATCTAACCACCTGAAGGTCTACTCCGAAAAACGAGACACGATAACTATCGTTTTCAAATAATAACTTATATTATAGAGTTTTTAAATCCTAGGGATTTCCTCTTATGTAAGTATCTTAGGTACTACTTACTTACTTACGTAGTACTTACATCGGCCACAGACTCGCTTACCAATATGAAGTAGGTAAAGAGAGGTAATTATTGAAACAATCCAAAAGGATTGTTTCGGAGGTGGAAGGCCTTGCTGGTCGTCAGGAGACATTTGGTTCAACGAAAAAAGTGTTGTTTTTTTGATGCAAAATAGCATTAGATTGATTGATAACTACAAATATGATTTATGCTTGTACGCAAGTATTTTTATTATTACTAGCTTCCGCCCCGCGGTTTCACCCGCTTTCCCCAGGACCTTATGTTTTTCCGGGATAAAAAGTAGCTTATGTCCTTCCCCATACCATAGGCTATTTGCATACTAAATTTCATCGCGATCGGTTCAGCGGCTTCAGTGTGAAAATGTAACAAACAAACAATCTCACTTTCGCATTTATAATATTAGTTAGGATAAGATAGTTAGGATTTTAGAGGATTAAATGACTTCTCAAGACGTGATGTCAAAAAGCATACCTTAATTATAATCCGCTTTATAATTTATTGAAATCAACGACAAACAATTTATTGAAGCGTGGAACTAACACGACTATTAGTTTAAGATTGTAAATGGTTGGTAAACTGAATCCGTTGGGTTCAATCAATAGTTGCCATGGTAGGGGTGTTAGCTAGGTAAAGTGCAAAGGTAAATGCAGTCCGTGATTCTATTTATAGCTAGTCCGGGCGTCCCCTACTACTTTATTCCTTCTATAAGTGAGAATAATTTCCTTGTTGTTGTACAAGCTGGTAGTAGGAGTGAGAAAGGATATTCTCGGTATTTATGTAGGAATTTCATTAGTTTTAAAATATAATTATTTTTCTACAGGGCTTCATTCGTGCTGGATAATGATTTTAATTAAATAGGTATAAAAATCAAAATATTTGTAAGCATTTTTGTTACTTTTTGTCGAACTCTAGATAAAAAAACAGGAAAACAATTTTTTCAAATTCTATTCATCGAAATATTAAACAAAGGCAAAATATTTCCAACAGCTCCGAATAGCTAAAGTATCTTTCTCGAAAATTTTGCGTTGAGTTGAAAAATGTTATATTCTATCACAGTCCATGTAACTAAGTTACGCTGTGATTCTACTACATACCTACCTAAACGGGCTACCGGAATATCTACGTCACGAGCCCAGGCAGCAAAACCGGGCTTGCGTCATATCTGTATGGAGCTATCTGTCTCACTCCATCAGACCCCGGGAAACCTAGATACCTATTGCACAATTTGGTTACTGAAACCAGTTCAATCGATGTTCAACTTTATTGTGTTAACAGTAGAGTGATTATTGGTAGTGGTTTTTGAGTTGATGAAGACCTGTTGCAGCCCCGCCATCGGAATTAAATTCAGAGGTTCATGAAGGTTCACGGTTTTGAGCGAGGCTGAATTGATGTTTCTTTGTTATAAATTCATCTGTTACCTGAATTTTGAAGTTTAAGGGGATAATGGGAAATATTGTTAATTTTACTATCAGTTGTTTATAACTTATCATAACTTATTAACTAATCAAACATAACTGTAGTTTATCCATAAGTAACTACTTGTAGCCATTAATCAATTCACTAGTAGTTGGTAGAATGCCGGTCAGAAACATTGAGGTGATCAGCGGGCTAACATAAAAAAATTCTATGTCACAAACGAATATAATAATATGTGCCAGTCACTCGTACTTGATGTCATCAAATATTGTTAACCGCTTTGTTTGTTGCCAGTCTAGGCTTTGTGTGCGGCTACATAATCAATTACTATGGCGATTGTGGCCAAACGTAGGCCTAAACAAAGTAAGGAAAGGCAGAAATTATCTATCCTTTTCAACCATGAATAATAATAATTTTCGTTGTAATTTTATAACTCAAGAATGGGCCAAACCAAATTTTTAGGCTCTGTTCTGACTATTTAGTAGATGGTTTATGTGAAGTTTGCACAAAATCGGTCGAGCGGTTCTTCATTTATCACATTTTTTGTAACAATAAATGGCGGATTATTTTGTTAATGGGGATTTTGCTGTCAAATAGAAACTTTTTTCAGTGAATAAATAGGCTTTGTTTCGTCGAAATTGGCTAACGGGGAAAAAGTTATAGACATTTTATAAAGTCTGCGCGAGCAAAGCCGCGGGCGAAAAGCTAGTATTTTATATTTTTAAATATATTATGAATGTTATTTAATATTTGCAGAGCATGTAGCTACTATGAAAACTATATGTATAACTGATATACTAGGTACCTACTCGTTTTTCTAAATATATACGTAAGTATATAGAATAAATCAACGAATGAAATTGTTTTGTTAAGCGCGAAGCTATAAGACGTCTGTCATCCATTTCATTTTAAGTAGATTTATCTTAAGCTGGTTTTCATAACACAAACATACGAGCAATTCCAAACTGTATTTACTTTGCTGAATGCAGATAACATGGTCTTTATATGTAGAATAGAATAGAATAGTTAGAATAGAATAGAATAGTTTTTTATTTGACAGTATATATCAATTTCTAAACCTATTACATGCTTATACTAAAATTATTATTAATTATACTGCCAACAAAAGGCAACCGCTCAGCAATATAGTTGCGGTATAAATAAACCCACAACGCTGATTTTCAGCGGCAACTTTATGTGTGTAGATGGCATTAAATTTATCGAAGCATTCACTGCAAATACGGAATCAATTGAAGTGACTGTGTATAAAGGGAGCTCATCTCTCGGGCACGTAGTAACATCTCGCTTCATATCTGGATTCTCATCAGTTATTATGGAAACGTTAGATATTTTTGTTGTGTTTTATGTCTGTGATCCTTGTTCATTAAATTATGATGATGAGACTGCTGAAGAAGAATATTTAAAAAGTAAAATAACTAAAATGCGCCTGGTTCGCATACTAATGCTTACACGCTAGTGTAAAATTATGCTGGGCTTTTTGTCTAATAAATAAAGGTACCTATTTAATAGAAATACTTTTAGTAGGGGTAAAAGAGTATATTTATTAAAAGAATAATGAAAAGTGGGCATACGTTTGGCCATTGACTGAAACCCCAGATGGAGGCTGAATTATGGTACTATAGCACTTGCCCTGAAAATGTCGTTTTGCTCCTTGAAGACATCTAGGTTATAGGTGTCAGCAGATACAGACCCTGGAAAAGAATTCCACTCCGTCGCTGTTAGCATAAGGAACGATGGAGTAAAGCGTAGTGTCCGTGTAAACGGGATGTCGACAACGTGTGGATGAAAATCCTCTCGGGGCGTCTTGTGGTTTGAAGGGATGGAGGAATGACTCTGAACTATTTCTGTGCACACTTTAAAAGTATATCCCATAGAAAACCGACAAACATGATAACTTACGTCTATTTTCAAGGCTCGTTAGCTTCGCAGCTAGCACGACAGTATATTAGGTCAAGAGCGTCCAGCTGGTACTTCGTGGGTCCATGCCAGAGGTGGCAGCAGTACTCAATGAGGCATTTGGACAATGGGTCGAAAGGAAAGCAATAGTAGAAATGTTCGTCTAAATTATAGCCTGTGATATATGTTTAGGAATTTATACATGCGTTAATTACACAGGCATATGATTTCAGACAATAATAACAATACTGATATTGGTGTTGGTGTTCATTAATTTTAATATCTAAGTAAAAAAAGTTGATGTTTTAAACGTAAACCTACGCCGTAAATTGTACCTACAGTAACTCCGGCCTTGAAAGTTTCTCTATTTCCCAACAAATTGCCTAAAATTACTACAAGGAAATCCTTCATAGTGAGGTTTATGGTGGTCGTAAAGCTCTATCAATTTAGGGGAGTAAATAAGAATATGCGTACAACAAGGACAGATATTTTGAGCCTTATTTACGGAAAAATTACGTATTTTTAAAAGGAATTTATTTTATAAACAACAAAAACAATATTTTATCATTCATCTGGTAGATTTTTTGTTTTATATAATAAATAGACTATAGGTGTTTACATTTTTACAAATCATCAAAGTCAAAGTCAGTTTAGGCCCTAAGAGGGCACTTATGAACGACGAAACTACTGAAGTTACCACCGATTCGGAAGTCGCCTTCAACTGAGAAGAACCGGCAAGAAACTTAGCAAGGTTACATTTTTTATATATTTAGTTTTTTTGGACAATCTCCTATAAATGAACCCTAAATCGACTCATTCATTTATCAACCCCATTGACGTAAAAATAATCGACTACATCTATATACAATCTACTCTTACGCGAATGAAATGAAAATGTTAGGTACCTACCTGCTTACGAGTACATTGACACAACAATATATTTTTCCATAATAACATAAAACTTTTGATGGCTACAGGTACTTACTACTCCAACTCCATTTTCTACGTACCGGTATTACATTAGCAATAAATTGTAAAGAAAATAAAAGCCCAGGGGCCATTTCAAATAACGTACGATCTTGAATAAAATATTCGATAGCCATTACCAGCCATTCGGTCTAGACATAAAGGTCGAATATAATGTTCATCAGCATGTTTGTCTTGTCGATTACGATAGAGTTTTCAACAACTCTTATAACTCTTCCTTGTATTAAAATAAGACTTAATTTCCCCTGTGAAAGTTTCCAGTAATCCAAAATGATATCAAATATAATATTATCATTGAAACTTACGACATTTTTGCTGTCGATTTGTTTAGTTTTCACCATAAAAATAAAAAAAAATTGCTAAAGATTTTTTAGAGCCAATAAAGAATTTTAATTAAATTAATATTCGCAAGCAAATTACATAATCTTCTTCATATAAAACCAACCGCTTGTAATGTTATGCTTTTATAATGCCCCTAAATATTTATGAACCAATTTCACCTGATTAATGGTTCGTTGTTTTGTTGATAATTTTAATTTATTGTACAAATTAACGCCTTGGAATGGCGCTGTACGAAATTAAAGGAAGAAACAAATAGGTTGGTTGTTTACTTACATAATCTTTAATGTAGTGTACGTAACACGCGACAAAAAGTGGCAAGCTATTATGTATACCTAATTCTTGGATATTCTGTCCCTGATTGTACCTATATATCGACCTACTTGACTGCCAAATCTAACATTCTATGTAATATAGATTGATGTACATTTTATGTCAAAAGGCAGACGGTCCTTTTGATGGTAAGTAGTCACCTCTACCTTATGAACATTAGGAATACCAAGGAGATTGCCAAACTTTATAAAGCCTAGACAACTTGACGCTTGTCCATGAGGGCTTGAAACTTCTTATTTAGCTTTTTCGGAATTACTCTACTAGATGATCTTGTTTAAAATTCAAATTTTAGATGTTTTTTCTGTTGTAAACCTAAGATAAGAAACTCTACCACTATTCATAAGTTGCGTGCATACAATACGCATTCAAAATGTACAAGATTGCTGGCAGATAGTTAGTCAGTTCCAACTATTGCTACTATACTAAAATGCTTCAATTTCACAAATCGTTTTTAACCGTATCGTTTTTATTTATTAATGTGTCCTTAGACTAATTTTAAAAAGCTATGCTCTACATCACGTGCGTATTAAATAATGACTTGAGTTCTAACAATTCTCGCTCATTAGATTTCAAGGCCTCGTACAGGTATTTTATCCTTGAGTTCTACGAATTCTAAATGAATTCCTGTTGTATCTAGAATTGAATTAGTTATTTTTAATGATTTGAAACAATACTTGTAAAGACAATTTTTCACATAGAAAATCACATAAAACATAGAAGATATTATATAGAAAATATATAGAACACCAGAATCATTCCAATTTCAAACACTGACATTCAGATTAATAGCAAATATGTTCGCAAAAACCCCTACGAAAGCTATTTCCAATAAGGAAAAGGTCCAAAAAACTTTTAGGGAACGACTGTCGAATTTTTTTATCCGTGATCACTCATGTGAATGGTATCCGTTCAATGATTACAAAATTAGTTGCAGATACGTCAGTCGAATACGTGACGTACATAACCTACACTGTGGTAAGTAGAGCAGCGTATAATGAATCCTGAGTTTACGACAGTTGTGCCATATGAGTCCTCGTGGCTTTTAGCAATAAATAACATCTGTCGTTCGTAACTTAGCTCCTAAAGCGGATAGGAAAAAAAAGTTTTTATATGATGTATTGATTCTTTGAGGTTGGATTTATGACATTAAAACATTAGTTTTTTGGAGTACTTGATTAAAAACAGGAATGGTTTAATTGAAAAAAAAGGCCTCGTGAATTTGATAATCGATGGTCTTCTTCTCCATGTAAGTGACAAAAGCGTAGCAATATGCCATGGATACAGTAAATAATTAACCTTATCTAATAGCACTTACATGAAAGCCCTAGAATGAAAGAAAAAAGTTGTGTGTCTTTCTACTGAATAGGCTTCAGTAGGCATTACAAATTGCGGCATGTCAAAACTGCTCCATTAGGTTGCTAGTATCTATTGAGATTGATTGAAGGTATCTGTGGTATATTAAATCAATGTGCCCTATATATAGACTATAATATTTACAGATCATTTTCTTTTATGGAACTCCCACAAACATTTTCGTGTTTCTACTTGTTTAAGTTCATTTAGTGAACCCAGAGAATACTTCCGAATATATATTTTAATACTTACTTGTAGTTTTTTGACTTAATTAAATTTAAAAAAAAAATGAAAATAATTTCTTTGATCTTTACCTCAACAATATTATGTATGTTTCATTAATCTCGACTGTAAGGATAAAAATAAAAATATAACAGACAATCTTATTACTGGAAACATTTTTCCATGAAAATAAATGAAGGGATCCAATTCATCGCTTGGGGCCTTTAATATATTTTTTATTAAACTTTAAGACCTATAAAGCTTCTTATCGTTTCTTAAGGCAGCTGCTAAAACATGTTTTATCTTTTACATCCATTATGTATGTAAATAAAGCTTAAAAACTTTTCACACCTTGTAACTATATTTTGGGGTCTTTTACCGTTCAATGTTGAGTGTAGATAATTTTCATTTCGGTTTTACGATGGAATATGTAATAGATTTTAAATTATGAATGCATTATAATATTAATATGTAATATTACATACATTTTATATTATTATGAAATGGATTTGTTGTAATATCTCATAAGTACCTATAGGATTTAATTAGAATAGATTTAGAGAGATTTTATAGAAACAATTAGTTCGAAAGAAACATTCTTATGCTTAAAACATTAATATTGACTGTGTAAAAATAAAAATAGCAGAATTATATTACAAGACAAAGTTCAAGACGCAGGCTGATCCATATAATCCGGGACCTTATTTCCGTGGAATGTCGCAATTGTTCAAGTATTTACAGTAACTTAAACCGTTACTTCACATTTTCAACTTTATAACAATTCGTTTAAGTCTATTTTCATCTGATGATATTTTCTCAAGTTAGAAGATGTAGGGACTTTTACTCAGGGGTACAAAATGCTCAGGTAAGCCAAAGTGGGGTTAAAAGGAGGGAATATAGGTCAAGGTTCGATTAGAGGAAGGTGAACAACGTTGCAATATTTAACAGGTCGTTTTTAAGTTTAAGCAAGTATAGTCATAATTGTAGTCACAACGAGTGCATTGCATAACTTCTGCCTTTTTATAATGAAACTAGCTTCCACCCCGCGGTTTCACCCGCGTTCTAGAAAGATCTTATGTTTTCCCGAGATAAAAAGTAGTCTATAGCCTTCCTCGATAAATGGGCTATCCAACACTAAAATAATTTTTCAATTCGAACCAGCAGTTCCTGAGATTAGCGTGTTCAAACAAACAAACTATTCAGCTTTTTAATATTAGTATAGATTTATAATGAAATAACTTTGTAAAAGCAAAAAATACTTAGATATTATATTATTATAGTATCTTAAATACGACTTTAAAGTAATAATAATAAGTAATCACATCTGGTTTCTTTATTTTTGATTTCGTTTTTACATGCTTTCTATCTGCCTACTACAATTTTTGACAATGTAACACAAAAGGACAAAATCGGACAAAAAAATAATGTGTTATACACATTATTTGACGAAATAAAATATGTAATGAATTCTTATAAAGGACTATTTATTTGACGTAAAGCACTTATGAAACATCAAAGGCCTTACGAAGATCATATGGGAAGATTTTCTGAAAATCTCAAATGTCCCGACACACAGGAAGTTTGCTCCAAGGAATTGCTTTAGGAGTTTGCCGATCCATATAAGTAAACATCACCCTGCCGCGATTCATAAAGACGGCTTTACTAAATAAAACTCCATCCATCCATTGTTATATCATGGCTATAATATAGGGCTGGTACAATTTACCGTTTGTACGTTAAATAGAATGTAGTTTGCCTCTCAAACATCTCCAAAAACGTAGTACATGCTGCTGATTAAAGGTAAAAATATAAGCCCGCTTTAAAAAATCTTCATAGTTTTTTCTTTCAACAGTGGCGAGCAGTGAGTCTCAAATATTTGCATTTTTATATCCCAGATACAACGTAACAACCCTAAAGGAAAGTTCTGTAATAACAGTTAACACTGAACAAAAGTAGAACAGCTGAATCTTGCCTTGATGTGAACTCTTCACACGAAACGTCTCATTCAGATCTTGAGACGGCTTCCATTATTGTTTTTGTTACGTCTCGACTATATTGTCTCGACTTGTTCCATATTATTTGATGATAAGGTTACCTTCATTAGAGCTTATTGTTTTTATTTAGGCGTCAAACTTATTTTCTTGAAAGTTTAATATAAAATATTAACACAATATAATCTATCATATCAATATCAATTACATATAGGGAATTTTAAAAATTTCAAGAGCATTTATCATAAAACGCAGGTATTAAAAAAACATATTAAATATGTATTAAATAATACTTTAAAAATCAAATTAAGTTCAGGATATAATAATATACTCAACTCATTTATAGAACCAGCTTCTTAATTTATGACTTAATTAATTATTGCTAGTGAAAATATGGCTTATTGTAGAGTTAATTAAACGAAACAACAAATACGAGAGAATGATACAAACTTATCCCATATATGATAATGACCTGGTACTGGTAATCAGTATTACAAACTTAGTGACAGAACACTCTGTGAAGTTAATTATTGAGATAGGTAAAATAATACTAGGTACATTGATGATAATTGTGAAAAATATGACTTACCTTTGGATACAAATTAATAGAAAAGGAACCCTAAAACTAAAATCAAAAGAAGGTTATAATTTAACTATGGAAGTCCCAATAGTAAAAGATTTGGCAGTGAATTTATTGCCAGTTAAAAGATTAAGTGAAAAGGGTTATGAAATTACATTTAGAAGAAACACAGCAATAATAACATTGGCAAAGCAATGTAGAATGAATGCAAGTTGTAATGGAAACCTCTTTATTATACATTTTATAATAAATTAAGGAAAAGCGTTCAATACTGTAGATGAAGATTTATGGCATCGTCGATTAGCTCACCTTAACCATGGAAGATTGAAAATACTAGATTTACCAGTATCTGCAAATAAATGTGCTATTTGTCAAAGCACAAAAGGAGCTAGAAGGCCTTTTTATCCTATTATGCAGCCTAGATCAAAATCTATTGGAGAGCTTATACATTCAGACATAGGTGGACCAATATCACACGAAAATATAAATGGAGAATAATATTACCTGACTATTATTGATGACTATTCACACTTCACTGAAGTTCATCTATTAAAGAACAAGAATGAAGCAAAGGATTGTATAATAAATTATATTAAAAAATTAAAAAATAGTAACATTAATGTTCAAAGAATAAGAACACATAATGGAGGAGAATTTATAGGACTAGTAAAATTTTGTCAAGATGAAGGTATTAACCAAGAGTTCACATGCCCATACACACCTCAGCAGAATGGGGTAGCTGAGAGAATGAACAGGACTCTCATGGACAGAGTAAGAGCCATATTGCTAGAAAGTAACCTGCCAAAATAACTTTGGAGCGAAACAATCAAATGTGCTGTATATGCCTTAAATAGAAGCCCAACAAGAGTATTGAAAGGAAAAACCCCAGCAAGTATTTACTTAGGAAAAACAGACTTGGAAAAATTACGGGTGTTTGGCAGTAAAGTATGGGTATTAAATTTACCTAAAAAAGGAAAACTAGAACCAAGAAGCACAGAAGTAAGAATGGTTGGCTATGGAAAAAGTGGCTATAGATTATGGAATCCTGAAACTGAAGAAATAATCATGTCAAGAGATGTTACATTTGATGAGTCAGACTACAAATACCAGTCAAAAACAGAGAGAATAAGTAAACCAAAAACAATAGTTATTCAAGGTGAAGAAACACAGGAAACAGTAAATATACAAGAATATGATATGCCATACAAAGATAAGGAAGAAACAAGTATAAATATTAATATAGAAAAAGAGAGTTGTATTCGAGATCTTAGGATCAGAAATATATCTTATAATAGAATATATATCTTGACTGTTTGTACCGCTATAAAATCAATGGAAATGTATAAAAAGAGAAATAAGTTTGAGTGATTAAATTCGAAGTATCAATTTAAAAAAAAATCATAATCGTCTTATGAATGTTACGGCAATGTGTTAGAATCAACCACCGTTTACCACCGTTCATCACCGTTTTATTCAATACATTTTTTTTTAGGTTGAACATCGTTTTTCCTATTTATTTCTTTTAAGACACCCATTTTTGGCAACATTTGCCTACCAATTCGCGACGATAATGAATTTTCCTCCCGTGCTCTGAAAACCGGGTCAAGGATTAAAAGAGGACGAAAAAGGATTGCCAGGGCTCGCACATTGACTATATTTGGGACGCGTCGGGTCGTAACCAAAATTGGTCTAATTTTACTACAATGGCAACCCTGTAATATATAACTCAAAGTGAGAGAGTCTGGGCTTTGGCGTCTTAAGTGGTTATGCGTGGAGACGAACACAGTGTTGTTTATGTTAGTTAGCAAATAACAACCTTATTTGATAGGAATACAATATTATTTAGGTAGATACCTGTAAGTGTATTAAGAAAATCTAAGATTGTTATGTCATGCCCATTAAAAAGGTTGTAACTTTGCCGAGTTATAGCTACTTACAGCTAGTTTGCTATTAGAATGCATCTTACAACGATAAATATAAATGGTAAAATTTTGGGGTATAAACAACCCCACAACAGCTTTTGGATGTTAAGGGCGATTAAACTCTGACCTCATTTTAATAAAACTCCCATTTTAAATAAAATTTCTAGTAAATTTTCAAATGTTTTGGGGCTTGAAAGACCCTTGTACATTTATTTTGCGTGCTTGGATGTATTGTAAATTGTAAAAATAGTCATGAATGACACGTTAGTTTTCGAAAATTTCAAATTCATTGCCATTTTTTCAATGTAGCTATATGTGTATTATTCAATACATCATTTATGTATCAGGTGGGTAAAAGGAATCTACTGAATTACGCTTTTGAAGATCAAAGCTACAACCGTCCAAAAAATCAGCCTACACGTTAGAACATTTTAAATTGAGATCCCAATAAATTCTGATTTCTTTTCTTTCATGAAATACAAATTTCTGCTCTAGATAAAGTAATTTTACACTATATAAAACGAACAATAGCAGTTTATCTTTCACAGTACGATGGGTCAGTGTGCGACAATCTTACTTAATTATATACCCAAGTTAAGAGACATTCTTACCCTAAGTGGGTTAATGGTAAACTGCCAGCTAAATGACCTCCTGTTTTATTCACGGTAATTCAATAACGTCTCAGCTTTCTCGCTTACACCTAAACATATTCCTGTATAAATAAAGAGATAGAACACACGGAAAATCCGAATCATCGTGAGAAAGAAAACGGGCGTCCCCATAGATACATATTTACTCAAATTGCTTAATTTACCATTTACCGAAGTGACTTTCGGAAGCTAATGGCCCTTTCGACATTTCACCAAAAGTAATGCTAGCTGCGAAGTGTTGCGCAATAAATTTGATTTATGATTTTGCTAAAATATGAATGTTGGTTCACAAATTGGATGATAGTTAGGGACACGTTAAATGAGAAAATAAACAAAAAAAAGAAAAAAATTATATTCCTTGCCAAAATTTAGTTTTTTGCTGTTTTCATGTTGTTTTCGTTAAATTGTATCCTATGATCGTTGTGATCATTAGACATAGTTATTTAGATAGTGATATGAAAGCAAAGTGATGAAAAGAGGAACGAATCATATCCCCACCCCACCTCACCCAAAAAAAAAACGATGTCTACCGCTTGCCCACGCCTTGTGTGAGGTTGCATTACATACTAAGTAACTTAAAATTCTAACGTTATAATATTTGCCTATTGTTTTTTTAGCCATGGTACGTGATGATGTGGCCCAAGGTGATAAGCATTCAAAGTCTATTACAGGAACTAGCTCACAAGTGCAACTATTGGAACACACCGGTAAGCTGGATTTCAATTTGATGCTAGCTAGCTAGGTAGTGGCAAGGAACAGAGTAGAGTGGAGGAAGCTACACCGATTAGAGCCCAGCCCTTAGGCGGGTACCACAAAGTACCCCACCAACGTGCTATTGTTTCTTCACAATGTTATCCTTCTATGAAAGTTCAAGCTATCATCACCTTGACTTTATTATCATCATCACCTTATTATATACTGCCTTGTAATAGGAAACGAGCCTGATTAAGGCCTAGCACCCATTATGTTATGAGGTTTTGTCCACAAAAACATGCTTCACTTGATGTATTGCTCACTCTAGTCGAGATTGTTAAAAGAATTCAATAGTAGCTAGTAGCGATAGTTCGCGACCTATCTCAAGGTTTTCTCGAACCTAGAACTTCATCACTTGATGAATGCAAATGAGTTCGCTTTATTTATTTTCTAAATATTATTGCTTTTTTTACTTTTAATCGGCATGTGTTTGACCACAATCTCATCATGGAAAGTGATGATGTGGCTGAAGACAGGTATTCGTGTTTAGACTAAAAACTGTGACGTCGAAAAGCATTACGACTCAGTTTCACTCTGGGGTAAGAGCTTATCTTTTCATGAAAATCTCCAAAAACAAAGCACATAGTATAATAATTATTAAAATTGAACTTAGATGTATAAATTTAATTGCATTGCTTTGAAGCAAAGCTGGCGAACTTAATAATTATATAAATCAAATTGTGCACTCAGTTAATTAAGTAAGTGTTTAACTCAATTAAAGTGTAACTGTTGTTAACTGTACTAAGCTGCAAGTTAAAAGGGTTATTTGCTTCGCTCCTGATAAACAAAGTTATTCACCCGTCACTGATACTTTAGTAACTTTACAGATGACTAGATGCTTTATTTTCATTAAGAAAATTAAAAAAAAATCACTATTTGTAGAAAATGAATGGGTAAGTATCTTTTTATATGTTCAACTTCATCCAAATCCCTCCACCTATTGCGACATTATTGAGAAACAAACATCCATACAATCTATAGTATTTAATATATCAGTAGGATATATAATAATATATAAGTAGATGTAATTATGTGGTTCATGATGAAAAGACCTTCAACAAGCCACTGACAATATGTCGTAATAACGAGAATTTTAAATTGTGTAAGCTTTTTAGGACACCTATGAAAATAAATAGTATTTTCCCACCCCAAATTTTCATCTACCCTTTGTTTCGCAAACGATGGCCTTGGTGTTAAGTGCCCATTAAAGCATCCTTACTACCGGGCTTTATGTCTGGGTCGTTACTATACGCTATCTATTGCGAATTGGGACATTCTAGATAAAAAAATATCGAGTTCATCCCTTAAGGTAAAGTTAACCGACCGCAATCGGTAGCTCCTCAATAGAGCTACGTATTTTTAGAGCTGTGACCTATTTCAAGCTGCCGGGTGCTGCCCGGGCCGAGCTGCGCGTTCTATTGACCCACATGTACGCAAGCTCTGACGTCAGAGCCCGCGATGACGTCACGCAGCTACAGGCTGCTCTTTGTGCCCGGACGGTGTTTACCGATGATATTGTTGCGACTACTAGTGACATAAGGTTCGAGTTTTTCCATTTAGTGTGGGTGATTTTTGCTTTAGAATGAAGGTTGTGACAGTGCATGTCTGTTTTGATATTGGGAAATTGTTGTTTGTCGATATTGATACTGTTTATCTCGGAGTGTTAGACATAATTTAATATTTATTGTATGTTGTTACAAAAATGCATTATTATAAAAACACTGAAAGTTATCGATTACCGTTATACCACCTTATTACCGTTATAAGGAAGTAAACGTATCATCAGAACACGTAAAAATATCTTAAAATATAAATGACCGACGCTATCGAGAGCTATAAATATTTTATAAGATAGGTCCTAACAATATTGTTGAGTGCCTAATAAATATAACTTGGTATCAAAATCAGTGCAGCGAACCAAAATATCTCAATACAATAACGTGAAATAAATCAAATCACATAAAAGCATTGCTTCAATTTTTCACTCGACATTAAGTGGCATACATATTGGGTTTGTTAAATTTTCTCCATTTACATAAATCGGGTGTCAAGTGAGATTGGCAATAGCGTCAATAGTCAATAGCATATATTTTATCTGAAAATCTAAAAATGTATGAAGTCTTAAATTTTCTTTTATTTTAAATATAAAAATTCAGAATCAAAAATTCTCAATTCTCTTCACCATTTGTGGACCAAATAATTTTATAAAAATAATAATTTATGTAAAATTAATAAACTCTTCACAACAACGACAACTTAAAACTTTATCAATTTTTGAACGTGACATAATAATTTGAAAACTTCAATGTTTTCTGTAAAAGCATAAAATAGCAATAAAGTAAACAAAACGAGAACGAAAAACAAAAACGAGTAGATAAATGAAAAATCTATATAAATAAAAATGAAATCCTATTTCCCTTGGTCACGCCATAACTTGTGAACGACTTTACCGATTTCATTCATCTTTTTTTATAAGTTATCTAATACTTTCTTACGGAAAGGAAAACAAGAAAATTGCACAAAAAAATGGGAAAGTTCAGAAAACTTAATAATAAGGGATCACTGGTGAAACCGCGGGGTGGAAGCTAGTCTTTTATAAAAACTATTTAACTATTCAAAATAGGTATAGTAACTAAAGTATCCCACCGTAAAATTGCAATTCAAGTCGATACCATCCCTAATGGCAACATTCTGAACACGGATAAATTAAAAATTCTCCCTACATTCCAGCTTGTCTATTTTAAATTGAAATTATTCGAAACATCGACTGGACACCCGCTCAAACATTTTATTATTCTTCTTGTTGCTCGTCCGAGAATCCATTAGTTGTTCGGACTTGTTAGGGAAAAAGTCGATTCATACGGCGAGATGTATTTTTCAGCTCATCGGAGATTTCACTGTAGCAGATTTATGTACCTTCAGTTGGGTACCACAGATTAATAAATTTCAACACTTATGATAGTCAGAAATTGTTTGATTTATCAAATCAACAATGAAATCATGATTAATTTACCTTTTATCGAAATGTCATATTTGTATGGGAAAAAAATTATATTTAGGGAGGGGTAGGAACAGATAGGTATATAATATTAAATACTAGCTTCTGCCTGCTCGTTTTGCCGAATTCTCGAGGGATTATATTCCAGGGTATCTATCTATCTATGTATCTATCTATGTGACAAGTTTCATCCAAATTAATTCAGCCGTTTATGTGTGGTTGAGCCACAAACATTCAAACATACAAACTTTAGTAGGATAATATAAATGTTTCAACCATTTCAAAACCGAATTGACTACTAAAATTCCATGCTAAAACAATCTGAAAATAAATCATCCACAAAACCTTTATGATCAATGCATATGAACCTTTGCAGTGATAGAAGAAAATATTTGTAGAGGGTACATGGTAGATAAATAAAACGCGTATTTAAAATATTCTCCAAAGTCTAACACGTTCATAATACTCTGTGACATTTATCGTCCAGTCGATATGGCTTTACTTGTATTAGGAATAAGTGCTTCGGAGATCTTGTCCCCTCGCGTAAAACTACTGCGGATTATTCTTGGCTTACGTATGTACGTCTTTATGTACATAACTATTTTATACATACTCGTAAATCATATTATATACTGGGTCTTATATTTATTTTGAACATAATATGAGATAGAAATACTGGTAAGTGTTGTTTACTTTTATATGTGATACTAACTTCTGCCCCGCGATTTCACCCGCGTTCCCGAGAGATCTTATGTTTTCCCGAGATAAAAGTACCCTAATATGTTATTCCGAGGTATGATCTATCTATGTGAAAAGTTGATTGTCAAACATCCATGCATCCAAACTTTCAAAATATATAATATTAGCTGTCCCCCGCGGTTTCACCCATATTCCCGAGAAAAAAGTAGTCCATGTCCATCTCCATACCATAGGCTATCTGCGTACAAAATTTCATCGCGATCGGTTCAGTTGTTTAGGCGTGAAAAGGTAACAAACAAAAAAACTAACTCGCATTTGCATTTATAATATTTATAAAAAGTTAGGATTAGTAGGAAGTAGGATTGAGGTGATAAACGCGTACCTACGGCTGTGGTCCGGTGTCCGTTGCTTACTACTTTATTTCATGCAGATCATCACTTATTTCATTGTGATTGAAGGGAACTGATCTCAAGTGCAGCTGCTGAAATACCGGTAGATGCTTGGCGGAAGATTTTCAAGTTATTGGTGGTAGCTAACCAGATGGATACTAAAAAGTACAATAGACGTAGCTGTAGCATGGCGATAGTACCCACCAGTCTTCTTCAAAATGTTTATCTTAAATTAAATCTCGAGCTCATTGCAGAATCTTCGACATCAAACAAAAGGAATTGTAATCAAGTGTAAGTCTGTTTTTTTATTAAATTGTAATGTCTTCCCAAGAATTTTGTATTTTTCATCATTGAACAAACTTGTGAGATTATACAAAAACACGGCTTAATTACCTATCGGCAACGAGCTCCAGACCTCTTTACCTAACAGTTATTGTGATATAAAATCTTTCTTTCACGATAATGTCGAATTTCACAAACATTTTCTTTTGTTCTCGTAATGGAGAAACATTTTTCTGACATCGAGAAATTTTATGATTAAGCAGGTAACAGGCAGGTTTGTTATTTATTACGAAGTAAATGGCATGTTTATTATTATTTTTTATTTTTTTATACCACATAGTCGGCAAACAAGCATACGGCCCGCCTGATGGTAAGCGGTTACCGTAGCCTATGAACGCTTGCAACACCAGGGGTGAGCTCTGGCGACCTAACTCACGCGCAGGAACACAACTATAAGTTATTTGGCTGCAGTATTCTATAAGGTGGAGGTACTTCCCCAGTCAAGCGAACTTTGAGCGACATATCGCTACGCTCTACCTTTCTTACATATCTTATATTATATATTTCTTTCATATTATATCATTCTAATCATAACAAAAGTAAGGATTAAAAATATTGCTGCTTTTTATAATAAATTTGATATACGTTCTAAGGCATACCCTTAGAAACTTTCGCTCGCTTTTATATTATTTTAAATACCTACCTGCAGTTAATCCTAGAAGATAATCCGTAATCCTCTTTGAAAACTTCTTCATTATCTTTAGTCTCAATATACATAAGTTTAGATCTTTTCAGGGCGGTACCTAAATATTAAATAACTAGTGGCCTAAGCCTACGTCTTTCGTCTGTCTACCTGACTGACCTGACGCATAGCAAACCGTAGCTGAGCCTAGCAAACTACGTGACCATAAAAATGCAAAATCAATTCACCTGGAGGTTGTTTTTGTTCAAGTGTTGCTTTTTGAACTCAAATAAATCTATGCTTTGTTAAAATCTTACACTTGCAAACCAAAACAATTGTTTATTTTTTCTATTGAATTGGAAAGTGTATATCCAATTTTGCCGCCAGACGGACTCGTAACAAGAATCTTCATGTATCACTTGAAAACCCGTAGTGTATGCCAGTAATGTAAAGAAATAAAATGGACAAAACCATCGGATCTCAACGCTATGAAATGTGTCTGGGTTACATTGATATCCCTTTACAAAAAATGTATACTAAAACTTTGAAACAAAACTGATTTCATTACAATAAAGATAGTTCTTTCTATGTGAATCGGTCGCTTTGATTTTTTTATAGATATAAACATCTCCATAAAATATGGTGTGACTCCGTACGTCCATGTCATTTTTTTAAACAAAAATAACCTGATATAATAACAGATTATATAATTTTATGTTGTTACAATGTATGGAATAGGTATATGTTCATTGCAAGAAATTAATGATGTCTTAGAAGAAAACTAGAACAGTTTTTCAACAAACTTATGCGGTTCGGTTTTTTATTTTATTTTATCTACTGTTATGGCAAATAACTTTTTATTTGTCTGGAAGGTACAGTAGGTACGAAGTCTGACTCGCACTTGGTCGGTTTTTTTAGATACAAGAAGCCAATCCTTTTTTTAATTATTTCATTATAAAATGCTATGGCTTATTTTTTTTTAATTATAAGTACACATTTTTGTTGGTAGGTCAAAGGCCACCACCAATAATCTGGAAAAAAAAAATTGTTGCTCTAATAGTTAATTCTTTCTGTCCCTACATTAGGCTTTAATGACTATATATACAATTGTATCATTAAGGGACATATAATCTGAAATGTGCTACTTAAACATTTGAAAGATGTACGAAGTTCTACAAAAAGAGCAAGAAGTTAAAAGTAAAGATGGTTCCAAAAATATCTGATGGATATAAATGTATTTCTTGACTTGAACTCTTTCAATTTTACTACAAAATCCTAATACTGGATTCTGTATTGGACCATTTCTATGTTATCAATAAATTAAATCGTATAGTGGCCGTGGACTGTCATTGAAGGTAACAATGCAGCAATGGCGCCGTTTGGTACGAGAATAGCAAGGGCTATGTATTATATTTTACACCTCGTCACACTAACTTCTAATATCGCAGAACTTCTTTAGAATTCCCAAGCAGTTTATTAAATAACTTTAAGCTAAATATAATTTCATAATACGTTAATTTCAATGCGGTTGCTAGTTGACGGCACGAAATCTTTATGTAGCATTGCAAGTAGGTAATATATATTTATTCAATAATATGAATTTTCTTCTCCGTATCATCATGATATTATGATATTAATGTGGGATACATTGTTCACACAATTTCCATTAAAAAAAATTCAAGCGAGTTAGTATGAGGTGTGAAATCAAAATTATTGCGCATTTTAATATTATATTTACCTGATGTTGAAAAAAGTATGTATTACAACTACACTTCTCATCAGAAAAATCGAAACGCCTCTGAAGTTTGGTTTTGAATGGGTTTTATGTTTATTTTTTACATGAAACAAAAAAAAGTAATAATGCCAGATAATTGCGGATATTATAAGGTATCGTTTAAAAAATATTAATGTTTCAAATTAAAATCAAACTCCTTTAACCGTCGTGTTTTTTACAACAGGTAGGTATGTTTTTTTTCAATTTTTTTTTTAATCTTTTTGAAACGAAGACGTAAAACAAAAAAATGATTATGAAAACTGTATCCAGTATCTCGTATTTCCTCCCCAGGCTCTAATGTCTGCTTCCATGCGGTACGTTTTCTATAATTTTACAAATTCTTCTTAAAGGGAGAAAAAATACCTATTAAAAAAAACACGATATTTAAACAAATTTAAGTTTAATTCTAAACTTTAATATTCGTTAAACGATATCCGCAATAATCTGGCATTATTACTTTTTTTTGTTTCATGTAAAAATAAAACATAAAATTCATTTAAAACCAAAATTCAGAGGTGTTGTTGCAGTACCGTTTCGATTTTTCTGATGACAAGTGTATTATTTCAACCAATTAATTATAATAACCGATTGTATTGAACCTAAACGATATAGGTACAAGTTGAGCTGGTGAGTAGAGACACGCGCTCACCCGTCGCGACGTCATACTTTACTTGCTAATTCTGCAATCTGTATCGCGCACCGCACACATCGGTCTACTTTGTAAATATTTCCTCGTTGAATTTTTGTCGATGACCTATATTCATTAAATGCAGTGTTCGTGACTGATGCTATTTAGTTATTAATTTAGGTCACCGGTTAGCATTGAACTTGCCACGTTTCGTTGGGTAACCTCTCGTTTTTGTTATCGGCGTTGTTTATGCTTGATAAGATTATAGCATTATGAAACGCAGCCTGGACCTACGTTCTATGTTCTGGTAATCACTATGTTATTGGATTTTCAAACGTGTTTACCTAAAAGTTAACACAACCGGATTACGTAGTAATACGCACGAGTAAACCCTACAAATGTATATTGGCATGCGCAAGCGCAAACGTGACATCGCTACGTTTCCAAGACATACCAATAGATGGCACTTCTAGTCTTTTACATCGCGCTCTGGTCACGTTCTCATCATTTATATAAGAAGTATTTCTTAATGTTTTCTATTTAAGACCTTACTTCATAAGATCATTTCTATAGTAAGCTCTTCCTGAGACTGTCACACTATGTGAGTCCTCAACAGCCACGTTGATGAGTTATAGCGCGCCATCCTGAGCGTGAGGCGGGCGGTGGTAGTCTACCATCAGCCCACGATGATCGTTCGCTCCCTTTTAAGAGGGAGAGTGGGTGGTCTGAGTGGTTTGGTACTTATATCTTGTATATTTTCTCCGCGCCCCGCGGTCCCTTAATTGGGGACTTGGGGTTTAATTTCGGAAAATCCTTACTTGGTGCAACACTAGGGTAGGTAAGTACTCAAAGAATTTCCTCCTGCATGATTTCAAATCTCTAGATCTACTGGTTTAGGTTATTAATGTCAAGCTTTTTTTTACATAACTGTAAAGCCTAATTTCACAGCCGCAAACTTATGAATAGCGTATAGTACCTACAGTTCTCGTATAGGTAAAGCTGTAATCGTAATTTTTCTATCCAAACTTCCCAACAAAATAGAGCAATTACAATAAATTATAATAGTCACAGTTATGAACAAGAACTAAATAAATAAGACCGCAATAAAATACCTGTGCCAATAACAACGACAAATTATTTCGTTACAAAAAACAATGAATCACTGAAATGGTCTTTAGTATGGAATAGGATACCGTAAATAAAATCAAAATATTTTCATTGAACTCAATGAGATTTTTAGCAGGTAGTACTTTTAGACCTTTCTTTTATTTGAATCTTAACTTATCCTAACTTAATATTATAAATGCGAAAGTGAGTTTGTTTGTTTGTTACATTTTCACGGCTAAGCCGCTAAACCGATCACGATGAAATTTGGTACGCAGATAGCCTATGGTATGGAGAAGGACATGGGCAACTATTTTTCTCGGGAACGCGGGTGAAACCGCTAGGGACAGCTAGTGTGATATAAAAGTGAATTTTGATTGTACGACTATCATTTATAATAGAAACAAGACAAATTATTGAATATCCTTCGCTTAATGTACCTACATTCATGTTGTTTTTAACTAAAAGATTTCTAAATATAATTAAATAACTTTCAATTTTTGAAAATCGTTGTTGTTAAGTGTACGTACTACCTACTAGTATCTACCTACTCTAATAAATCCTTACTTCTCTTGGAACGAGATAGTTACCTTAGTTTTATGTTTTTTTCAGTGTACAAAATAAGTTTAACTTTAAGACTTAGAGGTAAAATTTAGAAAAGATTCATACTATTCATACTTTCCTACTAATATTATTAATGTGAATGTTTGTGTGGGTGTTTGTATATATTTTTTCACAGATGTAGATTTGGCAAAAAGTTAGATATGGATAAAATATGAAAAAACTTTTTATTCCGGAAAAACTTTGGATACCCGGTGACGCGGTAATTTAATTAAATTTAATCTTGTAATTTTGATATTATTATATATGATATAACTTAAAGTTCGATACTTGATACTTTTTATAACCCAAATAATTATTATTTAGTTCTTTATAGAAGGAAATGTTCTTTGCTGGTCACTACATAATATAAAACTCCTAACGTTATTTGAGAAGCATGATTCCAACTGAACGTATTGATAGTAAAGTTTTAATCAAGCATTGTTTATTTATTGTTATTAAGTTTCAGTCTGTTTATTATTCAGTCTGTTCCACGTCTAGTCGCTATTGTTTCAGTTTGAATATTTTCTATGCAAATGTTTCCTACGACGATATCCAACATTGTGCATAGGATCCTACACGTACCATTTTATATTAGTTTCTGTTTATTAAATTTATTAACGAGAGACAATTTTGGTAGCATAAAAATATTTCATTTAATTTATTTTAAAAACTAATAAAAAATATTTCCTAAGATAAATATTATAATTATGTTTTTGCTATTTAAATATAATTTAGTACGATTTAAAGCAGCTAACAAATTATATATGCCTACACGAATTGGGTTTGTCAAAATCTAAATATCGCCCTAAGTCAAGCTCTTGCTTTTGACTTGCATGCTCTAGAATTTGACTCGAAGTCCAATTTTTTTAAACTACAAAAGCTTTAACAACAGTTTTCAATAAACATCAAACCAAATAAAACTAACGCATAAAATTGATACGAAAATAAGTAGAAATTACCTCCAACAACTAATTAACTAGTTACAATACAAGGTTATAGAAACAAGTTGGAGGTAGGTAGTGTTTGTTCATGCTCAGAAATTTGCTTAAACCCCTCGATCAACAGTCGAAACCACATGTTGACCTAAATGTTAAAGGTTGGACGGAAGTTTATTCATTAGATAAAGTTTAACTTTGTCTTTGTAACGATGTTAGGTTAAACCCACACATCGTTCATCTTCTATCACACCTACTGTTTAGAAGTTACGCTTTCATGTAGTTCTGTGTGTTATAATGTCTTAAGTACAATATTTTAATTGAAACTACAGTCCTAAAGTTTTAATCTTTTTTCTTAATAAGAGGCTTGTGCTTCACTACATTTGTAGCTGAAGGTGGTAACCACATAAAATCTAGAAAAGTACTGACTACCAAATATCGTGCCATAACCAAAGTGATAAAGAAGACCATTGTCCTTTCAAATAGGATCCTACGAAATCTACTGTAAGATAGGGGCAATTTCAGGCATGCACCATTTACCCGTGCAATTCCCTTATGTAGATGAAAATCGATTCGGAGAAGCGTTTTACGAAATCGATAAAAACAATTTTGAGAAAGGGTAAACGAGATACAATACAGCAAAGAAACCGATTCATGAGAATAGGCTTATAAAATAGCCGACGCTATTCAAGAACTTTTAAGTTTATAATCTTTAGGTGGATTCTTCAATAGTTTCTTGGAAAGTACATCAGTTAGGTTAGGAGTTCATGAATTCGTTTTTTTTTATGGTCTATCGATTTGTCGCATGGGCGGGATATATCTAGTAGTATAAGTATTTAGTGTAAGCTTTCTTTAAATATTAAAATGAAAAAAGTTTTTTAACTAAATAGCAATATCCAGGCTATTTCTATTTAACTCCGATAGATGCATTCCTACCTGAGACAAAGCATTATAACTATTACCAAGTACCTGAGATTACACATTATGTGCGACTCGATTGATTTCGGTATTCAATAGAATCGATCATATGTCTAGTGAGGTTTGCAACCCAAAAGCCAAATTGGATGACATGTTTAGACGTGCAGAATAATTAACCCGATGTCCTGTAGCATCGTATCTCTCGTATGATTTTTTTGGTATACATAGGTACATAATAGGTAATAGTATTATATTTTAATTTATGGTTGTATTCTTGAGTAATTTTGCAATTTGGTTTTATCCTTAGATTCTTTTTATACCTACTCTTCATACTTTTTCTTTATGTTGAGTTGAAAGCTAGTACAGCTTTTCCACGTGATTCCATCAGCGTTCTCGTGATAAAAAGTTAAAATACACCAAAATCGGTTCAGCCATGAAAAAACTTTACTCTTAGGGGTTGAATAGGGCTTATTAATTCTCTTTTATGGGAAGTATACTATAAATATGTACCCATGTTTATATCGCATGGATATACACTGAAATGAAATGAAATAATTTAATGAAATGTAATGAAGTAATTTATTCATTCAAATAGGCACTTATGAATGGTCAGACTCTAACGCACGGTTCGGAAGCTTGTTTTTGCTGAGAATAGAATAGTAGGTATTCCAACTTTCTAGGTAAAATGCAATATAATGCTAGTGCACCCTATTGCACCCACTTAGGGGTAAAGTTTTACATCATGCTTCGCATTCAAATACCTTTCCATTAAAAAGTTATATTCAAACCGTATTTCCCCCTTTCACCTTCAAAAATCTTTCACATGCTATAAGGACCCTGTAGCTGTCAAATTTCAAGATTGTAGGTTTTATAGTATCGAGATTTCGTGATTAGTGAATGAGTGAGTGGTATTTCGCTTTTACCTTAGTGACAAGGTAGATCTCTTCTCTATGTCAGTATTTTATATTAGACTTGCTTCCGCCTAGCGAATTAATGCGCGTTCCCGAAGGATGTTTTCCTGAGATAAAAAGTATCCTATGTTAATCCAGAATAAATTCTATCTGTATGCCAAATTTCATCCAAGTAGTTTTTGTGCGAAAGAGTAACAAACATCATTAATGGGTTTAATGTTTCACTTCACACTTAATTTAAAATTGATTACATACATGTTGGAGTTTATTATTTGCACTGGAATAGTTCAATTTCACACAAGAGGTATTGGCAATAGCTTCTCATATATTTTGTTCACGAATGCGCTACGCTTCGAGTTAGCTTGGAAGCGAAGCGCACTCACCTTCTACGCCAGAGAATGAATGATTTACTTATATAATGTGCATATTTAACCATATAACACAGCAGAGTATTTACTGTAATATATGCATGAGCTTATGTGCACCCCAAAGGATTTTGAACTAGCCCGTAAAACGAGGTAGTAAAATTGAAACAATTGTAAGAATTTGATTTAGTCGTATTATAGCAGCGAGTGAATGACGACGTCTGTCAGGCATAAGTCAAGCACATTATTATTTACAAATAGACGTATATGAGATACTACATTCATGCATATGATACTCCAAGTCTTATCAATATGAATGAAAATGGAAATTGAAGGTTATAGTTATGAAAATGGGGAGGTCTAAGTTTCGTGATATAAGTATTAAAACGCGTTTGAACTGTTAACGAAGAAAACTTCAAAATATCTCCAACAAGTTTGTTTGTTGATTTGAAAAAAATGGAAATAAAATTAGTTTTGGAACAACTGTTTTAATTTAATAATTTCTAGATGTAACATTGAAAAAAAATATGAGACGTCACACTAGGGAGGAGGGAGTCTCACAAATGTGACCAGCTGTGACAAGGATGGAGGAGGGGTCAAAAATCATTAAATTCATATAACGTAATTTATGGATGGCCCCTAAATTAAGAAAGCTTTACAACACGCTGACAATATTTGATGTTTACATTTAATTTAAGCTGCGATATAATCGTACGAAGGTATATTTGCTCAGTCAGCACTGATAAAAAGTTGTAACAGAAGGGACGTGCCTCGGCATACACACGTGTTATAAAACTTTAACGATTTATCCATACGACCAATCACCTATTGAGTCAATAAAAAAAATATAACCACCACAAGAATAAATGTGTAAACTTGAAAAACTGAAGCTACAATGTTTAAATAGGGATGCAAGTTAGATAAAGACCAATAAAGAGAATATGTATTACGGGTTCGTTAATTGTGAAATTAAAATCCTCGGCTTGTATTTTAATCGTAAAACTCTAGATTCCGGATCGAATCATAAGATCAGCTAGGTGCAACAATTATTTAACAAGCTAAATTTTGAAATATAGAAAGAAGCTCGATTTCATAGCCAATTAGTCAAACTTAAGTTAATAAGAAATAAAGTCGGTTAGAAATTAGTGAACGTCTTGTCTCTATTTTTATTACTAGGGATACTATGTGTGAACTGAAAATACTGAATGTACGAAAACATTCTATAAAAATATAACAAATGATCTATAAATAGTCTTTAAGTATATTCTATTATCATTTCAAGATTACTTGAGGATTAGGAATAACCTTAACCTATTTATCACATTATCTACCAAATGAAAAAAGTAAAAGAAATCTTATAGCATTTAGAAAGCTGTATTGAAACCAGTTTCTTTGGAAATGAAGGATGAATCTCAAAAGGAGGTAAATTGAAATAGAACTTTCCACGAGGAATTGAATTGCTCTCTGAAAGTCTTGTACTTATTTTATTTATACCTACTTATGTATAATACTTGATTATAAAAGAAGTCAGTGGATTCTCCGTTATTTGTCTTCTGTAGGTATCTATACTAATCTATCTATACTAATATTATAAGAGGAAAGATTTGTATGTAAGTATGTTTGTAACGAATTGGCTCAAAAAGTGCTGGACCGATTTTAAAAATTCTTTCACCGTTAGAAAGCTATATCTTCACCGAGTAACATAGGCTATATTTTATCCCGATAACGCGGATAAAACCTCGCGGAAAAGCTAGTACTTAATATAAAGGAAAAACTGACTGACTGACTAAGTTTTTTGATGATCTAGGCTAGCTAAAATCCATTTGTGATTGTAGATGATATCCTATTTCACCTACAAACAAGTCGAACTTATTCAGAACCTATCCATCACCTATATCAATACAAATATTGAGTAAATTACCAAATCTTAACGGAACAAAGATTATCAAAGCAGCTTGTTAACTAGGTGTCCCTCAAAGTGGGATGGTAAATCATATCACCGTCATACACCCAATGAAAGTCCTTGACAAACAAACTATAGACAGCACAAAAGGCGCGATAAGTCTACTACTGACAAACGGCACACCCACGCTCTTCTCAACCTAGTTCTGTAAAGTTGAATGTGAGACTTGGTAATGAATTTTAAGCGGAAATAATTTCTTAACAAGAGAAATTCTTATCACTCAGGTTTTAAAGAATGACGAAATTCAAAAATGTAATTATCTAGTCCAAAAAGTTTAGGCCCTAGGAGGTACTAATGAAGCAAAGCAGCTTTGGTTGAGAAGAACCGGCAAGTTTTAATGTACATTTTTTATGTAAATCTAATAAAAAAAATAATCGTGAAATTTAAAAATCCAGTCCCAACAATTAGATCAGAAATCCATCTATCAACTATATAGTAACATACAATAACCGTGAACAAAAATTGGACCACACACAAAACATCAAGGCCTAGGCTGAATCTGCTCGTCGCTTGATGAAGGCACATTTCCATATGGCAGCTCAGCGTAATCTTCGGTTTATCTGGGCTGATTGTGTCAAAGAGACGTCTGGGGTATTTGTTCAAAAGGCTTAGCGTATCCCGACAATAAATGCCCGAGGCATGTGAATATCTATACGAGTAGCCATGTAAAAGTTTTCAGTTAATTTATGATATGGATTTAATAACCTAAATTTATGGTTTGTTTATAACATTAGACAACCAGTTGGTTACGTAGTCTGCTGTAAATTTTAATACCAATAAAATTATAATAGATATAAATAATAACTAAAATAAGTAGATATAGGTATAATATTTAAAATTAAGATTCGATACTAAAGCATAGACTAAAATAACATAGAACTAAAATAAAACAAATAGTAACTAATCAAGATAAATACCAAATGTGGTAACTTGAATAAAGGCTGTAGTGACTTCCCTCTGTACATCCACGTAGTTATCCCTCTCGTGATCCCAAAGAAAGGAGATAGCATTGTTGTAGCTTTGAGATCTCTTTTGAGCAACAGTGACCACGCAGATGACCCTGTAGCGGTTGAATTCCATCCATTTGACTTGACGCATTAACTCACCTGCTACACGAATAGCTAATGCGGGAGATTCCTGTCGATATTATTTGTACTGTTAGGAATTTGAGAATATACAAGTGAAATTTTGTAAGTATGACTTAAGTCCTTGTTTCTTTTAAATAAATCGTTTTCGTCATCATAATTGTGAGCACATATCCACCTACTATGGAGTATAAGCAATAATGTCTGAAATGTTCCAATTTTTAGTTGAACACTGGCACACTATTCTTAGCACCCTGTACAATGTACAGGCTACAGTGTACATAATTACAGCGAACATCTGCGGTAGGTCTTGTCACGCTTTGGCTGCGATACTCATGCGAGTTATTTGGGACAGACCCTTCCAGTTTTTCCCTATAGAGATTTATTTTAGTAGCCCCATACACCCAACCGTTAGGTTATACAGTGAGGTACACTATTCGTAGCGCCCTGTACAAGGAACCTTTCGTCATGGTACTCATGCGAGTAGCTCGTGATTTACCCCCACTTCCATTAGTCGAGAATAGTACTGGAGCTGTTACAGTCGCTCACCCACCACACGCATAATAAAGAATGTTATCGGATTCAATTCCCGCTGAGGACATTATCATTTGGGACAGTAATAACAATTGGAGCATAACTAAACGTTGCTGTATTTGCTGGTAAAACGCAAACTTACAGTACCTGCATATGATACTTGTGACCTGTAAATTGTTGGTCTAGAATTTCGTTAGTGGCATCCGTTACACGTGCAACATTGAAACTCAAAAGGGGATCCAGTTGATATGTGTTCAGGTACATTAATGGAGGGCGTTTGAACTCCATGCCAAGCTGGAGATTAAAATATTCTTTAACTTATAGGTAAAATTCATTTCGGTACACGAACAAAAAAAAATGTTAAGTACCTGTGAAGTTCGTTCCACGGGTCTTATTCCAGGTACCCCTGTGAAACCAAAGGATTGTCTCCTCATTCTGACTCTACTCATGGATTTCATCCCCAATGCGGCCATAGAACGAGTCGACTGCTGACTCTTAACTTGAGCAATCGACACTTTACTCTTCGTCCGTTCTGAATCAGCCATTATTGAAATTAAATTTAAACAAGTTGAAAACTTTTATATAATAAGGGATAATTTCAAAGAAATTGATTGTGAAGGAATGTGATTGTGATAAATTTTATTATGAATGTGACAGCATTTATTTTTTAATTCCATTTGGTAAGAAAAAGTTTCTATCAGTTCGTAAGTTCTCTTTCACTTGACGTGCAATTAAAAAAAATATATGGTCACAAATGGGCTATTCAGAATTGATGCTTGTAAACATTGACATACATGTACATGTACATAAATATAAGAAATATAAAAACAGTTTAAACTATTAAATAAAGTACAAGGTACTTTATTTACTAACCTAACCTAACCTAACGAATAAACTGACATATTTTTTTGATGAAACAATTACTATCTTTTTTTTTTACTTTAAGTACCTACTCCTACGAATAAACTTATTATTTATTCGTAGACCTACTCCCATAATTTACTATGGCATCCGTAGAGAGTCATTAGTTTATTTATTTTAAGAGGATGGTTTAAACGTTCGTTTATATGTCAAGTAATGATTATGAATGATTAAGTATGTCACGTGTTTAAGTATCAACTTAAAACAAAATAAATAAATAAATATTCTGGGACATTATTTCACACACGGCCGTCAGATCCCAAACTAAGCAGAGCTTGTACTATGGAAGCCAACTGATATACTACATATTATAATATTTTTCTTTTGTAAATACATACATAAAATATATAGATAATAACACCCAGACTCAAACAAAATCCGGAATTGCAAATTAAAAATATCACACAATATTAAAACTGAAATATTTTTAACGGTTCCTTGTTATAAAAAACTTCCACATACAGAAAATGTGAAAAATTCCTCTTCACACGTCGACAAAGAGGTTTTTCGGGTAAAAGCTGAACGTAGCGCGTAGGTACGCTACGTAAAAATACGTATATTTTGGAATGTGAACTCGCTTTGTATTTGACACAAGTTATTTGTGCGGGCAAACGGGTGCGGTGTGCTTGTTACCTGAAATTATTTTTCCCAAAAGTTCTGGTTATTTTTATTTATTTCCTTAACCATTGATCCTAGCTATAAGAGCAATTGATAAGTGGGAAAATTGCATTGAACATTTCCAGGTATATTTCAAAATTTCCTGTTTTGTCACTTATCAGTCTAAAATTTGTTGAGATTGGCCCTAAGTACGTACTCATCTTTTAAAAGATTTAATTTAGGCGAAACCAAAATTTAATTAATTTTGAAGATGACTCGCTTAGTTTACTTGGTTACTGTACACGTGCCTGATTTATTAATTTTGGGCGTATTTGTGGTAGGTATATTTCAATTTGATATCTCACGAAGTAGAAGTTCCTACGAAATATTTTTACTTCTTTGAAAAATTCTTACTCAATATAGTATTAGTAAAAAAGCCTTGTATTTTGTTCTAAAAATACTAATTTTACGTAAATGAAGCTAACAAAATATCAAATAAATCCCTAAATATCAAAATTATAAAAAATAATCTGATATTATCTAAATAAGTATTTCTCGTACCTATAAATGTTAAAGTTTATGTGTTTGTATGTTTGTTGTTACCACTCAACTCCGTTGGCAGACGGTTTTGGATGAAACTTGGCACATAGGACCTTACTCTGGAATAACAAATTTATATTTTCTTTTAATTTCTTTCTACTAAAGTAAAAAATACAAACTATGATATATAGAAAACATCCTCAAAGCCCTCGCTGCTGTCGATAGGCAAGGTTCCCAACAGGCTGGCAGCGTTCCCTTTTTGGATGGCCAAGCTTATGCGTTGGCGGAAAAAGCTCCCAGCCCGTCGGTCTCCCGAAGCCTCGATGAGCTTGGATGATAAAATCCGAGCAAATCAGCGAGCCTCGAACCCCCATGGACCCATGGTTTCAACTGCGAATGGCATGAACGAAAAATTAGAACCAAGACAAGCGTATTTTTTAAATTTGGATTTTTCAGCACCGTCGCAGCCGCCCCAGCGACTTTACAAGTCGCCAGTAAGTGGGAAGGCGCAAGTGTATCTACACACGTGGCGTCCCACACCAGCGGCTTGCCAACACTCCACGGGATCAAAGTCATACCATCCGGCCTCTTGCCATCGTCACGCGCAATTCCGACTGGTTCTAGTACAGAAGGCACGTTGGCAACAACAAGAGCCTTACGGATAATATCATTAAGAGCCGCGTGGCGTGAAAAACGGCCGGCGCTTAAAGAGCACGAAAGCCCATGGTGGCCGAGCTCGTTGACAAAGTCTCCGCAGCGGCAGCGATGAGGATGATTGGTCCTGGAACCAAGACGGAGACAAATGCATAAACTTAAAGTGATTCGGTCTAACAAAGTACCGATGTTTGTAGATGGAATGGCTTGCAACCAGAGACCCGATTCCTTCTCAGAGACAGCTAACAAGCGTGCGCGGTCCGAATTTGAAGAAAAATTGGAAAATAGATTTTGCCAAGTTTTTTCGCATAGAGGCTTGTATCCCGGGAAAACATAAGAAACGCGGGAACGTGGGTATAAACGCGGGGTGGAAATTTGATACCTACTTTAGTAATAATAATAATATTTTATTTTCAATAAAAATACACACTTTACTCCTCATTATGAATATTATATTAATATGTAGGTATGTAGTAAATACTGAATTATCAGTATAACTGAGAAGGATTTCTTTTTAATCCGAGTGATCAACGTTAGCATCCAAGCTGCTTAGTTATCATAATTATTTAAACTTCACTTCTATTTTCGATCATTTTAACCGACTTCATTATGATACCACTTAACCAAAGAATAATAATACTGCTATCCAAAACTAAAATTAACAACACTAAAATGACAAGGAACAAAACATATCATATACATACCTACATCACTAACTATAGAAACTATTCCATGTGTCGGAAAAACTTTAGTTTTCCCAATCACTTTCGTTTGGGCATCGTTAGTTTCTTATAAGGGACGTACTTGAATCGGTAGATAGTTGTACCACAGTCTATGTAACTCTTACAGTCGGCTAACGGACATGTCTAGACAGAGCAATCGTGCGGGGCTTGCGGGGTGAGAGAGGGGCGGTAGCGAGCCCAAGCTGCCATTCACTCGCTTGGGGCACAATGGAGCAATTACGAATGCCTATACAAAGCGGCATTTCGCGCGACTTCAAACGCGATAGACCACTGTATGTAATTACGCTGTGGTTGTACGGTCTCTTTAACTGCGAAATTGAAGCTGAAATTATTTTCTTACATTATTTTATCATACTTAGGTATCTAAAGGAAATAAATGAAAAACACTGTTATAAATATCATGTTATATTCCAATATCCAGTCCCATTTTGAAATACTTCGATATTCTATTGAAAAAATATTATGTTATACAAATGCTTTCGTTTTATTTACAATAATTTATTTAATAGTCATTCATGCAGATGTTTCTGAAATAGAAAACTTATTTACTTAACTAAGTAGTAATACGTCAAAACAGTGAAACATCGCCTGTTCATTGACCCTCAATGACAAACATATAGCATAAAGCATTGAAATGCAAGCTGCATTTACTACATAGATGCAGCGATAGTAGAACCCTGCATGAAGCATGATCGTGCTCATACCCTCATAGTATAGGTCAGTTAAACGAATATTCACCCCAGAGCAAGTGGTACGGGGTGGGACTGAGATTTGACCGATAGGGTATCAGGGACTGAGTTTTTTATACTTAAATTAGGAAGCATGAGGATAGAACTAAAATAGTACCGTCTGAAACGATGGCTATTGAATTTATTTCGAGCGCGAATCAATGAATTTATTTACTTTGACTGTGGCTTATGAAAATAGAAGTGTAGAGTGCATATTACTGTTATGTAGAATGCAAAAAAAAAGTTTGCAGTTTTTTAAATCAAACTAATAAATATCAGCTTTTAGATGAAATCCGCCCATTCTGGGTGTGCCAATAATTTGATTGAGTGGGCTGACGCCGTACCTCTTTTGGTTGTTCTAATAGTCAAAATTAAGTACAGATTAAATATTTAAATTGCAATTCAAATGACTTACTTCATAGCAGAAAACTAAGAATGGCTGAACTGTAGGTAGGTACCTAACATTGCACTAAGGTTTAAGGTTAGGTTAATTGCTTTCTCTTCTTAGGGAAAGCAACCTTCCGAACCAGTATTCGAGTTGGACAATTCATGAATGATTATGAAGGCCTCTTTGAATATTTTTATTGAACTATTTTTAGTAACCTTGCTATATTTTCCCAAGGGAGTACAGTATAGGGCTCTGCAAGAATAGTGCGAAGAGATTTTTGCAGGATCGGCAACGAGCGAGTGTTACCCGATAGTGCAACCGTTTACCAACAGGTGGGCCGAGTACTTGTTTGTTACCTAAGTGGTATAAAAAATATACCTACTTATTATTCATCGTATTAGTACAATTATAAGAAGTTATTAGCCTTAATTTATTACTGCACATCAGAAGAAGGAGGAAACACTCAAACACGATACGAGTGCAATTTGAGTCAAGCCAACTTTAAATATTGAAGAGTCTCTAGCTATATATTATTATTACTTCATATATATTAAAAGATAAAAAAGTAACGTACAGTGTAGATTGATAATGTATATTCTTTTTGTTTGTATTTTGAAGTTTTTATTTTATTTTTTATTATTAGTTTTATAGTAATTTAAAAAAATATGTATTTATACTGTGCTGTGTGCATGCCGGCACGTGATTTCGCCAAATGGCTCCAACGGAAGATCAACGCTGGCGACCAGCTGGCATTATGCTGAGTTGGAGCCAATTTGTGACAATTGCATGTTTTGTCCTAGTATTAATTTGTTCTATTTTTTCTTATAATATACATACATTGTGATGTCGCAAATAAATATATATTCTATTCTATTCTATTCTATTATATTCTATTCTAGTCTCGTTTTCACCGATCAGTTAATTCAAATAAACAAATCTTCGACTGTCCCTACTCAATAAAATCTTTTACAATGTTTTCTTCCGCTCTTCTTGGATGAATATCTACTACCTACATTCTGCTACCATTAAAAAATGTCAACTCTCGAGAGTGTTGCATTTTCCTTGCGAATGTAATATTTTGCAAAACAGCATCCCTTGTTCTTTTTAAAGGTTTTTTCTCATTAAACTAGATACACAAAGAATTTTATAACAGAAAGCAAATCTTTATTACAGAGTGCAAGGATAAGTATGACGCAAGACTGCAAGAGGGCTTCGATCGAGCGGCTACCGACCCAAGGTGCATTGAGCTTGACGCTTTAGAGCTTACAGCAAGTTACCAAAGTTTAATAATATTATGCTATATTTATTTTTAAAACAAACATAACATTCTAATTGTTTATACTGTTTGTATAAATAATTAGCTTAGCTTTCCTTTAGTCTTAGCTTTAACTTTAATTAATTATGTTGTAAATAAATAGGTACCTATACAATTGTAACTAGGGATTGCAATCCGGAAAAACGGATCCGGTAATCCGGCGGATCCGGCATCATTAAACGTTTACCGGATCCGGAGCTAGCAATTTTGGCAAGCTTTAAATGCGTTGCGCGTAATGTTCGCAGCTGATGACACAATTAACGCTATTTGTTTTCTTCGATCCTTTTTTCAAAATCAAAATTGTTTTTTTTTATAATATATTATGAATACTAAGTCAATTATTTATTGTATGTTAAGGCTCCAGTCTCCCTAAAAACAGTGTTCTTGCGGAATTTATTTTTTTAGTCATCAGAAAAGCAATAAATGAAATATATTTTACGTTATTTTAAAGTGTGAGATTTAAAGTTTCCAATAAATATTTTATTTTTTAATTTGACGCCACTTTTATTAGCTTTGTGAGGCTTTAAACTTACCTCTATTTACGTTCCACGCGTAGAGGGTCTCATTCATGCACACGCCACGAAAAAAATATAACAAAAACAAGAAATGTATTCAGATTACATTTGTCGGCAAATCCTCTACAATAATCTTATCTAGTTACATTTTTTCAAAATTGTCTCAATTTTTTATTTAAACTGCTTTAAAAAGTTATAAATTTCTGAATTCGATCCTTGCAACATATATTTTTTTCTATTACAAAGTAATGGTTTAGAGAAATCACACTTTAACTACTCCGAAAACAACTACTTATCTGTCGAATAAAAAATATATGCATTCAAAAAATGATTTGGAATAAATTTACCGAAGCTAAACAAATAAAACATAATACGCATCAAAATTACATTCAATTCCGCTGGGAATTGACAGCGTTCATTCGCGTTTGATCGGGTCCGATCCGGCCGGATCGATGGGAATCCGGTCGGATCTGGCCGGACTGATAATTACGCCGGATTACAATCCCTAATTGTAACAGACTTAATACAACTGATTTTTGAAAGTTTGTATGGATACTAGATACTATCACTACCCACCCATCATTACTGAACGAACTTGAATGAAACCTGTATAATAAATAGATCATACTTCAGAACATCATATACTTTTGGGAAGCTACTCAAGAAATTTACGATGTTTGATCTATGATTTTTTGAAACGAAACTAAAGGAAAGTATCTATTAATGTAACGTTTATGACTATTTTGACTGAAAAGGGAATGGATAACAATGTGATCAAGTGAAACTTAAAAACTAGATAAAGGAACCCTCGCATCATAACCGTAATGGTAAATACCACATAACGTGGAATGACGTCGCTTTGTGCATTTGACGGCGAGTGGTCATCGTACCCCATAAAGTCCATAATCGCCCATAATGCGACTAAATTAAACATTTCCGACCTTTTCGAAGCATAGATACTGTTCCTATTGTCCCATTTAGATGTCTAATAAAGTTTGTTTCTCTGCAATAATGTTTTACTTAGTATACGTGGAGTTTAGGCAGTTCGGTAGAAAATGATGCTATTAGTATCGATACCATAGACTATGCAAAGCACTTCTTTTCAAACAATGCAGTACTATGTTTTCACTGTTTGGCAATTCTGTAAATATATAGGCGCTTCATTGAACATTTTCTTATTATTTTATTCACAATATTCTTTCATTTATTTCGGTTATATAAACACTGCGTTCATACCAACAAACAAAACATGTACTTATTGTTAGTAAATATAAAACATGTTTGAGACAATCGCATACTTGTTTTGAGTTTTAGTTTTGTTAGTTGTGTTGCTAACAAGTATTAGATATAAACGCGGTGTTAGCCTGAGATACGCTTTAATCTTGAATCTAAACTAAAAATGTCACAATCGCGCTTAGTTTGTCAAAATCAAAATGGCGCAATCTACCCTCGGTAATGTCAATTTCTCTTGCCCTGTACGTCCCATTCATTCTCCGATCGTGTCTGATCTTCTCACAATGTTATAAAAGAAAACGAGTCTAAGGAATTGTGTAATGGCTTATGATCGTACATTGAAGGAACCACTTTATAAAAGGCGAATGACTCAATGTAACTCTGCAACCTATCCAAATAAGTAGTTACGACTTTAACGTATTATTCTGTAGTTGAAATTATATGCAAAGTATTCGTGTTGGTATGTACTTTGCAAATTGAAAATAAGTTGTATTCTCTTTGTACAGTTCTCTGTTCTCTTAAGTTATATGTAGCGTGAAGAAAATTTTATGAATATGAATAAATAAGTAGGTAGCAGTTTCATATTCACATGGACTGTATCTGCTAGTAACATCAATATTCTACGGTAATAGGTATTAGAATTCACTAAATTTGATAATACTAAAATAGATTAATCATAATAGAACAGAAAAATATTTATGGTATATTTATAAATGGAAAATAAACTACGTAGTTAGTTTTATTGCGCCGTTCATATACAATCAACTAAGCTTATCCCCCTACATCTATTATTAGTTACCCACCCCGGCTTCGCACGTTAGTTCAGCTATTTAGTACAAAATATTTACAAATTATATCCACAAATCTTCCTCGTTTATCGCTCTTTTTATTTGTGAAAACTGTATCAAGATCCGTTGCGTTCTTTAGAATAGTTTAGAAGAATTAAGCGGAGAAACAAGGTGAGGCAGATAGCAAATTTGTTTTATACTATTAAGACATAGTAGGTATATCCCTAAGCTTCAGTTGTGACGTAAAAGCTCAGGGTTCAGGGCCAACGACTTTACTTACAGTGCACACGACTTGCATCTCACTTATTATGTGATCGTGAGTGCATTCAACTGCAGTACCTTTTCTATTTTACTAACTATAATACAAATAGTAGATTAACATTTTGTTGCATGCACACATGTGTCAGTTATTAACATGTAGGTATCTGACGGTTAACAACACCGGCGTAGTGTTTGCTGATGTGACATGAAAAGTCTAATAAAAAATTTTTTCATGTTGCTGTTAAAAATTAAATGTTGTTTTTGATTGGTTAACTTTTACAACAAAAAATAATTAATCAAAAAGACCTCTTTAAAATAAGAGATTCCAATTTTACCGACATTGAGGATCGATTTGAGGTTCCAAAATTTCTACATAATGTAGAAATTTATATATATCAGTTTCAATTAAAATTAACTGTTTGGAAAAGTAACGAAATAGTTCCCTTTGTATTGGATTTGAGAATGTCTGTTAAAAAGTTATTTGGATGGGTAAAATGGGTAGGTAAAAATTTATTTTCAATTTTAAATCTCGATATTTTTCTGACGTTATCATAGAAAATTTTAAAGTATTAAAAAAATAGTTCCGTGGCAAAAATCCTCTAGTTTAACATATATTTTTTACAAATCTCTTGCATTAAGGAATACAGAGAAAAACAATTTAGAATCATCATTTTGCGTATATCGTCGCCTTAAATTAAACAAGAAAAACCATTTTGTCGCATACGCCCTTTCCGTTTACGCGGGTTATCTATGAGATGTCGCTATAGTAGGGAGCGGGACGCAGCACTTTGAATTTTAGATTTTTAAACTTAACGCGGCGTCACCTTAATTAAAGAGCAAAATCTGTGGTAAATAGGTACCTGCAGTCGCGAGGATGAATATTTATATGTATATTAGTATACTTATTTAGATTTTTTCGTAAAATAACGATTGTAGGGTTGAAATAATACCCTTAATACTATTGGTTCGAAAATACTATATAATATGTTCGTAACAACATAAAATCTCAATCAACACTTCAAAAGAAAATCCATTTTATATTCTGCTAAGTTTATACATATACATACATATTTATGCTCATGACTGTACATTAAATAAATATAAAAGTTGAAATTTGGCACTTAAATATAATTAAATGACTTCGCAGTTGAAACCATGGGTCCATGGGGGTTCGAGGCTCGCCGATTTGCTCGGATTTTATCATCCAAGCTCATCGAGGCTTCGGGAGACCGACGGGCTGGGAGCTTTTTCCGCCAACGCATTAGCTTGGCCATCCAAAAAGGGAACGCTGCCAGCCTGTTGGGAACCTTGCCTATCGACAGCAGCGAGGGCTTTGAGGATGTTTTCTATATATCATAGTTTGTATTTTTTACTTTAATTGTAAATATGTTAATTAAATGACCCGTAAATAGCTAATTAGAAATTTAAATACAAACTTTTTCAAGTGATGTGTATCGAATAAAATGGTTCGTTATGAAAAATAAAATATATTTCTTTTTATAATTTTAAAACGTTTTTTTTTTGGCTTGAAGTTGTCGGCCAAGCCCTATACAGCTATTTGTCAAACCTTACCTATTCACCTACAAAACTGAAAGAAACCTATAAAATCCGAGTCAAACTTAAATGTGAAAAGTATTAATAACTCGGAAAAGAGTTTCACGTCATTTTATGAAAAGGGTACCGAGAAAGGCTCTGGGTCTGGTGGGCATGAAAACTTTTTATAAATAACCTTTTAGACTTAATGTCTGCCCTAAGCCGGTTCTCCAGAAAGGTCGATGAACATGAAAAGAGCCGGTGAATTTATTTTCGGACTAATGAACATTCATACCTGAGGAAAGATTGAATAATATATGAGTTACGGAGCAGACTGGCTCCCAACAGAGCTGTAACTCAGCGTACTGCGCCTGGATTTGGACGGAAAATCTTGAAATAATAATGACTATTAGATTTGTAGCTGTTTTGTGGATGTTTGTCATTATAATTTACTTTTGTGATGTCTCGTGCTATGTTGGTGGAATTTATACGTTATTGGAACCGTTAAAATGTTAAATTTATTGATTGTCACAATCGAGATACTTGAAATATCAGAATCAATATTCTTGATTTCGCAATGGTATCTTCATAATACCAACATTATTCTACATATTAAAATTTGTTAATGACATAAACTCTTGTTTCCAACATTCTGATTTCCTACTTTATGCTGGTGATATGAAGATTTTCAAGCAAATTAATTGTACACATCGATTGTCATTTGCTACAACAGGATCTTTGCAGGTTTGAAGAATACTGTTGCCTCAATAAATTCTGAATGTCGTTAAATGTCATTCAATAACTTATACCCGTAAATTAAATTATCCAAACTCAATTTTTTAAATAATTGTTATTAATTGATAAAAAAACCGGTCAAGTGCTAGTCGAACTCGCGCACCGAGGGTTCCGTACAATCTTGTGGGTATGTTAATAGTTCGTCCATCACGGGAATCGTAACGAAAAGATAAACTAGATTGAGAGGCAAACTCAACATTAAACTGTTGTCCCCATACATGGACATAGATCGCGGTCAGTTTAGATCGCAGCAGGTTTTTGGATTTATTCCTTTATTTGTGCTGTTGTAAGACAATGCTTCTTTTTTTTCCTTTTCCCTTCTCTAGGGTACCATCGTGTCACAATTTTGCTCCATTGCTTTTGGCCTCTTATCATGTACCCTAGAGAAGGGAAAAGGAAAAGGGGCAGACCACAGAAAAGGTGGGATGATGACATTAGGCAAGTAGCAGGTGTAGCGTGGAGTGAAAAAAAGTGGCCCAAAACAGACAGAAATGGAAAAGGTTGGAGGAGGCCTTTGCCGATTGGCAAACAGACCTACAAAAAATAGTTAAGTATTAGAATAGAATAGATTAAGATCAGTTTATAGTTTTTAGTTCTTAATACTTAATAAACAGATACTAAGTTGGATGATTCTAGGTCAACGGGAAGTACCCTATAGGTTTTGACTCCCTTGCGAGTAGTTGCGAGTCTCAAAATATGCGGCATGAACGGCCGTATCTTTTGATTGCGATAACTTAGAAGTTTGATGATTTCACAGCTCCAAAAGATGGGAGACCTGATTATTTGATATTAATTTCAATTTGATACCTCCACGAGTTCCTGAGAAAAAGGTCTTGGCAGTCAGACAGACAGCCAAACGGACAACGAAGTGATTCTATAAGGTTTCCTTTTTTCCTTTTGAGGTATGGAACCCTAAAAAGAAAACTAATATTTTTTACGCAAACTAATCGTGACACTATTAAAATTACTGTTTCAAAAAGCCTATTTTATCGGCCCTCATAAAACCTTTTAGGTCATAAAATCTGTGTTCAGTGAGCCGAAGAATCAATGAGGCAAGAATATATGAATTATATAAAGAATGTTTACTTAAAAAGTGGTTATTGTGATTACCTTTACATCCATAGGTAGAAATTGTTTGGATAATTTTATAATAAAATAAAAATAATGTGTTCAATGCAACTGCGAGTAGAACCGGGAAAGTGTAGATCTCGGAGCTACACTGAGCGTTTTATAGTCGAGTTAACAGTACAGCAACCCTACGTTGCATTCAACCATCGTATATGAAGAACTATTGACAGATGTATTCCCTTTTGACCCATCGATTTTGATCCCCATTAAAAATCAAGTGATTTTTTTATTTTGATCGTCTGATGTTATTTTGTAAAGTGACAATTAATGTACTCAGTGGGGTAATTATTTAAGCGACGACGCATTCGCTCAAGACAACTCGCGTCATAAACATCATTTACATACTAAAGTGATGCTCACTCGTATGAGATGTATTTTTTTGTGTAATTAGTAGGTTAAGTACCTATTCATGAATCGATATTACAACTGAAATTAACAAAATCCTACTTTACTCAAGTATAAAAAAATAAAGTAGGTTGGTACGGTCAGCAACATAAGTAGCTGAACAGGTCCAAATCTACAAAACACCTGTACTCTAAAACTATCCAAGATGTAGAATGTAGTTATATAGGTTTTTAAAGACACACATCTATAAAATACATGTTTTACTTTATCCCTCCCAATATTATCCTATTTAATATTATAAATGCGAAAGTTTGGATGGATGGATTTCATTTAGGACAACAAACAGTGTAACAATAATACATTTATACAGACAATAGATAAATATAAAAGATGTGGTTAATATCACACCAACTACGTTACCCACAGATTACAAAATTATATTTTTGTTAAGGTGGAGAACATAGATAAGTAATAATAAAGTTTAACCATAGTTTAACGATGGTTTAACGAATAGTGAATGATTAAACAGTTTAAATAAACCTACCTATATAAATAACAACTTAAAAATAAATTATAAAAGAACATTTTTCATTTGAAATGAAAGGTAAACAATATTGGGAGTGATGCTGGAAAATATTAAAATTATACATCTAAGGCTTTTTGAGATTTTATTTCGAGTGATATTACAAGACGACTTCAGAGGAATTCCTTGCACAGTTACTGCAGACTACTTCTATTTTCATGTGAAAAAGACAAGGTACAAAGTGCAACAAATCAATATGACGATAGAATTTATACCAGGAGCTCAGTGCAGACAGGGAGTTTAAATGTTAGTTTTTAGATTGGATGGCAGCTCGGTGACCACTCATAAGAACTACGTAATTAGTTTCAGCTGTAAACTGAGTATTTCCATGTTAATATCACGGTTCGTTGTTTTCAGAAGAAATGTGAGGTATATTGTTTGCTACTGTCATTATCCTAAAGCCCGCTTTGTAGTATAAATTAGACTTCTCAACATTCTGTAGCGATCGTTATTTGGGTTTTTTTGTTTCATTATAATTAAAACCTTCCGAATTAAATTTAACTATCTATCTTATTACCTAGTTGAATATTTTTTCTAGCATTTCGGTGTTTCTTTGATCTTCCCATCCGCAGTTTTAGAATGATGTTTAAAATAATAAAAATTCTCAGAAACGAGCCATTGTTCTCAATTACAGCTTTCGAGGTATCTTTGAGTTTCATTTCTTTATTAATAATAATATTTAATCGAGAAATCTTTTTGTAGGAATCCTTTAATAATTTCATTCTAAATACGAGTGTCTACTTAGTAGGTATTAAGTATCAGGTAGGTATAGGTATATTTATATTTTTTTATATATTTTTACTCACGTACCTATTTATTTCATCATTTGTGTCGAAAGTTATAAAACTATACATTCTTGCTTTATGAATTCCATGTATTAGATATTACTCCACAATATATCACATATATCAAGAAAACAAAAGCTACTTAGGCTAGGTGGTTAACCCCATACATTTGTGGCATAGTTTATCACCCCATTCGGCCCATATACGGTACATTTGCTAAGATTGCCCATATTCTAAATGTGCTGTAGACATTACTTTACTGGTATAATAAATATCACTTATTTCCATGTATTCTCTGTGTTTTTATATGAGACCACAGTCTTATGTGATGTACAAAAAAGTGTCAGTATTATGTTAGAAACGTAGAGTCACACTACTTCGCTTCCCAAAAATTCAGAAAATGAACTCACCTCACTTTTCATAATATAAGAACCTTTGACTGACGCTAACAATATCAATCCGACATCGTTTCCAATAAGCTACCGTCGCCATAATTTAGATGAGCGTGGAATTTGATGACAACGAAGTTACGAAAATACCTCGTCACGTGTGTACTTACACACAGTCTACGGTCCGAGATTCCATTTTCATAATATAATTATAGTTAGTGCGTCCGGTATGGCATGTTACACCGTATTATTTGCCTGCAATTTAATTAGTGCCTAAGCCACGTCGTTCATTAATTAGAGCCTGCTGCATCGACTGATAATAGGGATGTCGCTCGGGCTGTGGCTCGGGTAACGCACGGAATACACTGGCGGCCATCATTTAGATACTTACTTGCTTTTATGTTGTTGTTTTTGATGTACTACGTTAAGCTAACGATTTGTTAGAGTAACTACTTAAAAATATGCTGTACTAGCTGTCCCCCGCGGGTTCATCCGCGTTCCCGAGGAAAGCCTATACCATCTTCACCTGCATACCAAATTTTATGCCGATCGGTTGAGCGGTTTAGGCATGCAAAGGAAACAAACAAACAAACCATCAAACAAACAAACTCACATTCGCATTTATAATATTAGTTAGGATAGTTAGGATTAGGATATTAGGATTAAGATAATATTGTTAATCTACCTATAAGACAAGTCACTGATTAAGTTAACTACAAGTAAGCCAATGACTTCAGTAATATATTAATTTGATGCAATTTTTAACTTTTGGTTTTATATGGATCAAAAATCTCATCTCGTCAGGAAAATGTGAAACTGCAAAAATGTACTGACCAGTACATCTTCACTGACAGTTAAAATTCCGTCCTAATTACTTAGATACCAACACAAATGAGATTTAACGCATAGTTTACCATGGGCCAACAAATTGGCGAACTTCCCGACCGAATAATACTTATCAGGGGTGCAACTTTTATACACTCCTCGTTAGGTGCATAAATAGCTGTTGGTGATGAAACTGATGAAGTTTACCAGCCTTATCAAGTGAATAACGAGCTTATACTCTATGGAAGAAGATTGTGCGTTGACGTCACGAGTGGGCGTTTTAATTACAGTCTATATTGCATTGGTTGTCGGTAAATTACTAACTTGTTACTGAAGGCTAACAATTTAATATCAGATTGACTTTTCATCTTCAACAAAACGAGTGTGTCTATAATAAAATAGAATTTTCACCTACAAGTAGTAGGTAGAAGGAGTAGTAGATGTCTTTTTATTCTAAGATATGAGTACAGTTGCAGGTTGAGTGATGCTGTATCAAATAACAAGAAAGCAACCCTTGAGAGCTTCGTCATTAAAAATTTACTTTAAAATATGAGGATATTTTCTATATACTATAATTTTTATTTTATACATTCGTTGTAAATATCTACTTGTAATAAATTATTGTAAAACTTAAAAAAAATACTATAAAATTATGTTTGAAGTTATTAAATTGTTAAGCACAACTCATTGAAAACCTAATTTGGAACTTTATAGGGCTTCAGAAATTAATTTCCTAAACGGAATTATGATAATCATGCCGTCATCAAAAGTTCCGGGCGTACCTTTACCCTTCTGAATTTTGACGTTACGTTCGGCAGAATACATGAAATAGCTGAAACTCATGCGAACCGCGCAACAAAGTTCAACGACCTTTATAAATAACTTAACATAAACTTTCACGTTTGAAAAAAAAAAGCTTCACCCTGTTTTCCTTAAATAAAACAGCGATATGCTTTGAATAGACAATTTTCTCCGCGGAAAATACCAATAAGCTTTTATTTCTGACAATATACTACGTGGGTGTATACATTGGGTGTGTAATTTAAAGTACTTTTATTATATTTATTTGATTATTATCTATGAAAGTGTGGGTGGACCACTTATAAGCACAATATGTTTCAACAAATATCACAGTCTAAAATATTTCTGTAGGTTACCAATACTTTTATCTTACTTGCCTACTGAGTACTGACAAACTGATGAATATTCAGTTCAAGGGAACATTATGTCCATCAACTAAATAATAGTATTACAGAAGAATATATTTCACATGATAAAAAAACTACCTACGTTCATTTCTGGGCAAATTCAATTTCCTTTAATTTTCCGATGAAAGCTCGATCAACCTGAATCTAATAATAATTTGATTTAAAATCTAATATAAAACGTAGGCACCTATAAAAACATAATGAAACAAGTCCCCGAATATAGGCTGCCTAGATAGGATTTTGTTGTAATGCCAATTTAAATTCTCATCTCACGATTACAGTCGTTGACGTCACAGAACCTTGTGACCCAAATCTATTTATCTAAACAGAGACAACGGACATATAGGCTTCCTTCTTTGTCTTTAATATTATGAAATAAGCAAACCTAATTTGGGGTTTAATGAAGTTTGTCCAGTCGGTTCATATATTAATTGTTAATATTTAGGATTTGAAGAAAAACAGATATTGCACCCTCGTTTGAGGTAGTAGAATATATACTAATATGTATCTAATAGTTACAGATTCATCCATATATACTATACTTAATTAATATATTGCGATATAGCTCTGTCTGATATCTTTAAACGCGTACCTAATCCGTTGAACCGATTGCGATGAAATTTGGCAAGCAGATAACCTATGGTATGGAGAATGACATAGGCTACTTCTTTTCTCGGAAACGCGTGTGAAACTGCGGGGGGACAGTTACTATTCCATAAATGTAATATAGTTGAAACAAGATAGATAAACGTTAGTTTCACAACTAACTAATAGCTGTCAAGTGACGAGCAATTGCTCCATAATGTATGGATGAATGAACTTTAATATAATCCTCAACCAACTCAGTTTTATGGTTATCTACAAAGTTTCAGAAATGGAAGCGTAAATAAAATTCAATATAATATTCAAAGCCTAATAAATGTGACCATAATTCAAAAGTAAATTTAACTTTTGCTGTAATAACCAGGCGTTGCCGTTGGTTAATTGGTCAACATTTACGTAAATAATAAAAGGACTCTCACAGCCTATTGTTATACTAAAATTGATTCCGATATGGGTCACGAAAAACCGAAATAATAGTCAATGTAGTCAATTTATGGTGGCACCATAACTTTTGCTACATCCGCGTTATCCGCATGATTTATAACACGCATTAGGTTTGTATCCGTACCAAGATTATTGCGTATTCAGTACGAATATCGCCTCAATAGTGGAGAGATATCGACTGAATTGAGGGCCCAATTCTTTTGAATCTCGAGACATTTTATGATGAAATAAAAGTACAAACGAGGTTTATTGGAATTGTTGATGGAATGAGTGCCCAAATCTCTGCTTATCGGTTTGAAAACGAAAAAAGAGAGAACAAATTTGTGTACTCAAATTGATTGATGCTTAATGTAACTCTGCCTGGAATAGAATGATAATAATATTTTCATTAATAACAAAATACTTAGGAACCGATGAGCTTTGGTGTGACAATTTTTTTTTTTTACTTAGTATAGGCTTGTGTTTGACTCCAATCTCACATCTGTGTGATGATGTTGCCTAAGGTGGAAAGCACACAAAGCCAACAAGGGAAGTGCAGCTGAAGTGAGGGTGCTAAACTTCAAAGTACCTTACGACCGTGCTATGGTTTCCTCACGATGTTTTTCTTCACCGAAAGCTCAGACTTATTGTAGAATTCGATCTTCACCAAACGGTAATCGACGTAACTACCTCTACTGACTGAGCTATTATCGCTTTATGTTGTTGATCCTAACCTACCATTATAAAGTGAATAATAGGGACTACTATTGCCTAGGGCACATTGCTTTTTGACTTTAACCAGGTAATAATACAATTTGTATACCTACCAGCAGTACTCTTTTATATGAGCTTCATATACTATGCAAAAGAATGGCTTCTTACAAAGCCTTTGAAATATTATCTGTTACCGTTACGTATTCAGAGGTAAACATTTTTCCTCGTAACTAAGCAAAATCTTTGGATTTATAGACGCATTTTTCTGAGCGCTTTTTCTTCATAGTAGGCGCCGTTTACGAATCAAGTTACGCCTTTAAAACATTAATCGTGAACATAGATGTTCGAAACGAAAGAAATATATATGCAAATTAATGATAAGTTTTATTGTTCTTTAAGTTTGATTAAAAATAAAGATTCATTGTTCAGATTGTGCTATTTTTTCCATTTTATTACCTACTACCAACTAACTACCATCAAAATACATTATGTATTATGTAGTTGGTAGTAATGTAAATTTTTAAAGTATTATTTACCCTCTGTACTATGTCGGTACTTGTAAGTACTACCTACTTGTGGTGATGAAATTAAATTTGGTCACCTGAAAAAATAATACTTCAGTTATTTTCACTATTGACTTTGAAACGTTATACCACAACATTCGTTTGAATATGTTCTCTTTATTATATTTACCCAATTTAATTTAATGTAGATTATATCTTCTCTCATCTGAATTTGAGCCGGAGTAAAGGCCGCTTCCCAACCTCAGACGAAATACAGGCTATGGCTTATTATTCGCCCTTGTTTGTAGTCAAATCTATTGACGAAACAGCCTTGAATGTCTCTCGCTGCTGTCATTCTGTTAAGTATTGGAATTATGTAATGGTTTCAGTTCATTCACCCTGAAGTTAGATGGATTCCAAAGAAAGTTACTTTCAGGAAAAGATTGGAAATAAAATATTATCACAATGTCTCAGTTACCTAACAGTTTGTTTGTATTTGATTTCAAGGCTTTATAAAGTCGGCAACTCGTAGGAATCCCCCGGGTATTGCTAATGTCCATAGGCGATGGTGGCGGCTCACTTACCATTAAGTAGACCGTTTGGCAGTTTGTCAGCCTTTTTTACTTGAAAAAATTTCTTCATTAATATCTTCTTACTTGTAGTAGGTATTAAAACTAAAAATTTAAATCTCTTTTGATGTATGGAGCAATTATTTTTTTGTATACAGCTATGGCGGCAAATAAGCATACGGTCCGCCTGACGGTAAGCAGCAGTTTGGCTCCAATGTGTGAGGATGAGCTCCCCGTCGATGGTGAGAGGTGCGATGGTAAAAGGTAGCCGTGGGCATCAAGTCAAACAATTCCTCAGAGCACTGTCCGTTGTACAAGCGGGAAAACACACAATTTAATTTGAATCCTTTCGTCCGTAGGTATAACTAAATAGCTATATTCTCAGAATAATTTGCATTATTTATTATAATTGAATGTATATTTACAATGAATGATGAAACCGATTTATTTATTACTTTAATCATATTGCATTTGAGCTCGAAATGCCGTCAGCACTAACGTATATCAGAGTTAGAACCACATACACATATTATTCGTATTTATGTTCTATTAACTATTGTTATTGTACTATTGAGGAATTACTCATCTATCATAAAGGACCCGTAAAGCAGTATAAGGCCGATGGAAAAAATTATTAGTAAAGTTGCAAGTTACCTTGTGAGGTATATTCATTGTTTGGATAGATATTTCTTCTTTTTTTTTCAAAGAATTTTTGGTAGATTTTTTTTAAATGATTTAGAATTTCGGGTCAGCTGACAGTTTATTGCTCTCAATCCTTACGTTATTGAAGTAGGTTTAAAAAAATATAATCAGTTATGAAAACGACGTAAATACAATTATAAATAAATAAATAAATATTCTGGGATATTATTCCTCACACACGGCCATCTGACCCCAAACTAAGCAGAGCTTGTACTATGGAAGCCAGATAACTAATATACTACATATACTACTTTTCTTTTGTAAATACATACATATATAGATAATATATATATGTATTTATAAACGAGCCTATTGCGAGCTAGCCAGTTTTGCTACTAAATAATTCTGCCGGTCTTTCAGTAGCAAAGCTAAATTGGGAAACTAAATTAATTAAGAGATTGCCATGCATATAAATTTGTATATTTACATCGTAATAGTACTGAATCCTTTTTAATTTAAGCTTTATATGACTTTCAAGTGTAAATTAATAAAGTCATATTCAGTTTTAAAAAGTACCTATTAAATAGCTGTTTAGAAATAAGCGTTCGCTTTTATAGTTTTAGTTTTATAATATTGATAAAATATACCTACAAACATCTTCTTGCCCAAATATATATAACTAGCTTCCGCCCCGCGGTCACCCGCGTTCCCGAGGGATCTTATGTTTTCCCGGGATAATAAGTATAGAATATATTCTATCTGTGTGCCAAATTTCATCGAAATCCTTTCAGTAGTTTTTGTGTGAAAGAGTAACAAACATCCAGACATCCATCCAACCTCACAAACTCTCACATTTATGATATTAAGTAAGAAGTAAGATAAGATAAGATCTCAGAATATTTCTATAGCTATATTGTATACGAACCATAGAATAATCTTATATAATGTGGGAATACCTATTTACAAATAAGAATATTTACATTAATAAATTAGGTTGACAGAAGCATAGATAAAAATCGTGTATTAATATAGTATATACATAAAATACCTACCAATCTGTACTTCGAATAACGAAAGCGAACATCAAATTTTTCAGGCATTTTTTCTGAAACGTAATAAGAAATGTCAATCTCGCTATGACTGATATTGAATTCACGACCAACTTAAAAAGATACATGGCATTTCTCTATATCAAAGCGTAGTGAAACGAAATGGCAGAATTTAGAGGTCTATCTATAATGGTTGCGTTGAATGTGAATTCAGGTTGATATACTAAACCACTATCGTAGAAAGGATTATAATTCCATATATCCTACATATATAATATATATTTTTTTTGTTTGTTTATTAGTTCATGTGACGTAGTGAGTAATTTTTAGTTTGGATTATTCTGTAAATAAAAAAAATAAACCAGCAGGAGAACATGAATCTATGTATTTTTCTTTTAATGCTGGCTTATATTTTGGTGCAGCATTTCCATCCAACGTGGCAATGCCGCCAGCATTCTGGGTACGCTGCCTTCTGAAAGCGACTTTTTTAATTTAGACTATTTTATGTAACAAAGTGATTATTGTATTTATAGTTTTAGTATAGAGAAATATTTTTCTTTTAAAAATAATATATTTTATATAAAATTGGAATGAATATTTTGAGATGCCTAAGCTTCTTCTTAACTAACTGGCCATAATGAAGGCATTTTACTCCGCTAACCAGAATCAATGAACGCAGCAATACAATCCTACCAATATAATTCCGACTATAAACAACTAAGTTTCAAACTCAAATCTAAATTACCACAACTTGAAAACGTTATGATTAACGATATTGTTGCAATGGTTTACCTAATCAACAACTGAGTAAATTACGCTGGCACTTGTTGACATTTAGCAAACTCAAGTATTACGCCACTAAATAAGCCAAAATCAAGGCAATATTTCTTGAGAGAATTTAATAAATTAAACTTTACTTGACGCTATCTGAATTTCAGTTTGGGCGGTGAAGAGTTTTGTAATTTATGCAGATTGTTAGCACTCGTCGGGGTAAGGTGAGTTGAAATGGAAAATAATTTTCTTTAATACCTCCCGAGGAAATAGGAATATTCTAAGAAAAGTGCCTAGAATAATGTGTATTTTCGAATTCATTTTTACGTTCAAATTATATTAGCGTCGGAGAAAATCAGTCTTATTGTTAAGAACTAAGTATTTTTTTTAGATTTATACCTTAAATTTGGTCTAAAAATCATGGTAACAATATACATTATTATGGCATTTTATTTTATTATGTCCTTATTATTATATTTATTATTTAACCCAAGGTTTATAGTTTTTTAATTACTTATATCATGAGTCTCCTGTATTCGTAAAATATAGGATATAAAAAAAACATATGTTTTAATTTACTGAAAGTACTAATGCCATCAATCAAAACCTTTTTCAAAGTAAAAACTGTCACCGGCCATCAATACTACGTTTTTATACTTTTATTCTATATCCGCATAGTTTTTCCTGAAAATCCCTTGTTCAATATCTCTTTGTTTTTATATTTACCTTTATGTTTTTTACATTCACTGTTGTAATATGAGACTTATACTGATAATAGAAGAGGTTTTAAATTCTATTTTTATGTTTAGTTTTCTAAAAAATACATTAAAATTAGTTCTAATAAGACAAATAGTAATTTAAGATCAAAAAGCTAAACAACAACAAAAAATAAACATAAAGTAAAAACAAATATGAACAAGCTATCAATAATGATAATAATGATTATGAGATATTAAGTAAAGAGTTTATTGTCTGTTATTTAATTTTGGGAGCTAATTTATGTAATAAATCTAATATTCACCCGTTAAGAACCTTGTTTTAGAACAATTTTACACTACTGAAGAAGTATTTCAAGTCTTACATTGTTTTTGTTATTTTATAATAAAATATTATACCGATACAAATAACATTATGATAATTGTTCGAATAATTGGTTTACCTTTTCTCATAAACGGTTAACCAACCGGAAAATTAAAAAACTAAATGAATCGCATCAATCTCATCATAATCTTGACATAGGTACTTATCAAGATACCGATAATAAGAGTTCATCTTCGATCAATTTACTTGGATTTCGTTTAGCGGTTTCAAAGGTTATTATTCTGAGGAACGATAGGTAAATTAAAGTCCGTTGATTTTTTTTATGTATATATTGCATTCTAATGTTAAATGTAATTGTCTTAATAGGTACCTACATAGTTGTTTACTAGCACCAACGGTTAGTTCCGGCAGTTACACTTATAGGAGCCAGTTTCCAACTACCTTTGGCCATGTCACTTTTCATAGCGATATAATGTCAAAAACAAACTTATTCATTACAAAAAATGGAATTATCATGAACGCTGGTCTAAAGCTAATGTTATTATTTGACTTTTGGTCGTAGTTGAACATTACTTAAAAAAAAAAATGTTTTAACCTAACTATCCGATATTAGCAATAATTTAAATAACAATAAACATTATAAGTATTAATATTATGATCTCATTATTATTAATAATAAAAACATAATAGAAATAACTCGTTGTGTCTGAAGGCTGAAAGTACTTACTGAAGAAAAAGATTTTCTCCTTTTTTATGTCTGTAGGATGACAAGTAGGCAGACGGTCCATCTGATGATAAGTGGTTACTGCCGCCAATGGACAATTACAGTACCAGGGGGATTGTTGCCGACCAGTAAAAGTTCATTTACACCCTTTTTGATATATCCCCCATATCGTAATAGTACAATAAAATTTGTGAAAAAGTATAAAGCAATTTCATTTTGTCCTGTTACTAAATACACATATCCGTTTTCACAATTCACATTATCGTTTCATTATCATCTCGTTGATCAAGATAGAGCAGCAGCAATTCATCAAAGTCTCCACCATCTATCATTGTCGCGGTATCGCGGGCCGCTTGCAATGGCCTTGTGAACTTACACTGATAAGGAACAATTGAAGTGTTCGAATAGCTCCTAGAAAAGATTAATTGAGCATAAGTATTGCGTCACACCTCAATGAAATGTTTTGCCGGAAATAAATGAATGTTTTTTTTCTATATTTATGTTTCCTTATGGAGTAACCATAATTATTTTGGTCACTAGACTTACTAATAGTTACGTAGATAAAGGTAATTTTCCAAGGATTTTCATGTTAAATTTAAAGGTTTTATGCTTCATCTACTACTGTCTCTTTCTGTGCGGTTTTGGTTTTCCTAATCTATGACGGTCACATTCTGGAAACGTTTTCCACCTACATATTACACTATCACTAAGTCAGTACAGTACCTAAATATATTTGTTATTATATCACGCATAATTAAGCAAAGAGCTAATTTGCAGGTCAGACGTAATAATGAAACATTAAATTAAATGTTTAATTAAATGGTTAAATTAATTTAATGTTTCATTAAATTAAAAGCTAAAATAGAAACAGTGGCTTTGCTGCGACTTTTATTTACAATTATAGGTACTAATGTCTATTGTCTCTATTAAATTGGAGGAGAAACAAAATTTCTACATATATTATTAATAGATTGAATACTCATCAATATGAGCAACTTTTACTATGGGACCAACTCTGATATTGCATAAAATAAAATATTCATACATTTTGGTCGAGTAGGTATTGAACTTTTGTATATAACAGCTGATATTTTTCAGCACAGCTTTTGAACAGCTTTTTTTTTATCTCAGAGGTAGTCCCATGATAAAAGTTCTTCATATTGATGAGTACTTCCACCCCTGCAAGTATGGCCAGTGACTAAAAAAATCACCCAGTACAAACTAAGTGGAAGCAAAAGTAGACATCGAGTCGCATAAGGAGGTACATGAAGTGGCGGGGAACAGATTAGAGTGGAGGAAGCTACTCCAACAAAAGCCCATCTTTGAAAATTAGAAGAAGGTATACCTAATGATATAGAGGCTTAATTGTGGTGGATAAAAGACTTATCATGTGCGCTATTAACTTCCACTACCTATGTTCTCATTAAAAAACAAAATTCTTGGCACCTATTTACATTTTTTTTTACTCTGAATAGGCTTGTATTTCGACCACAATTTCATCATGTGGTAAGTGCTGATGTGTTCGATGTTCAATATATGTATAAGTCTAAATGTTCTTAGGTAATACTAATTGATTTGGAGGTAATATTTATTAATATAGGTAACCTCATCTTATTATGATATACACAGCCTTATTTTATTAATGTATAACTACAAGGTTTAATATAGAATAAGTTTACTTGTACAAAGGTACTACAGCTATCGAAATTTCTAATTTGAGTTTTCCAAGAATATAATGTCATAATCTCTATCTAAGTTATTTAATTAAGTACACATTCAATAGAAATCATTCTCGAATGAGCTATAACCACAACACATCTTTGAGATTATTAATTTCTAGAAATAGGTAGATGGTACGTACAGACAAAATATGCAAGAACGAACGAAGACGAAGAGTGCAGCCGAACCCTTTGTCCGCTCTCGTAAGCTCATCTTTACACGCCATAAGGGAATGGTATTGACGTGAATGCCACAATGACTCAAACTAATCATATCTGTTAAGTATCGTAGCTGGTAGTTTTGTAGTAGCCGTTTAGTTCCCTACAAACAACATCGACAAGCTTAAAATCTGTCGCTAAAGATGTCAGGTGTGTTACAGCAGCTGCACGTGAGAGCCATTCTCTGCTGCTAGGTTATAACTTCTCAATAAAAACTATTTATGTAGAAGTTTTGTAGTAGATGTAATAGAATACCAAAATCAGGAGTGCATTTGCACCAGAATATTGCCTACCTCTTAAATAACTTACATTCTAATCATTATTACATTCCAGGTGAAAACGTTCACAGAATTTTCAAATAATATATGATCTTAAACATCATAATTTTCAAAGATTATTTGAACCTCGACCGGTCTCGACAGTTCAACTTCAGATTTAATCCACTTAAATTCACGAACACGGCTGTGAACTCCTGTACAAACCACAACTTAATACAACAGAGCTTTGTCTTTGTTGGCCAAAGGAATGGAAAACAGTTGGGTACCGTGCAATTTATAATTTGTATATAACTTTTGTTTCGTGGTTACTGCCTTGAAGTCTTTCTAGATAATGAAATGGTAGGTAGCTACTAAACTTTGAGCAGAAAACTGATCAGTGTTGTAGACGAAGGTCTCTCTCTATTGCTCTCTCTTACTCTCTATTGATATGACTTTGACTTTTAAGTTTTTTTTTTTTTTTTTAATTTAATTAACATTCTTAAATTTCCGAATGATTAAGAATGATCGATGTACCTATATCATATTATATAAAACTAATTTGCAGAATTAAAACGCGTCAAAAGTCAGGACAATACCTTGTATACTTATAAATTACTAAAAATAACACCAAATGTGCCATTATAACGGGGTTTGCTACCCGTATAATAATACCCTCTAAATTTATTAGTAACTGATATGTTATAATCTGGGTTTAGGTTATTGGGATACATCGGGGTATTGTTTATGTTTCCTTCATACTTACGGATATTTTTTTGGGTCATATTGAGTGGCATTGTTCTTTGTCCTCATCAATACAGTTCAAATACTGATCTTTTATTATAAACTTGCTGGGCCCTAAGGTCCTAACTAAAATCTCACCTGAATGTAATATAAAAGCACTGTTCTTTAATTGCAGGGACAGATAAACTCTCCAGAGTTTGTTAACTAGACACCGCGAATGATCTGACAGAAGTTTATCTAGCGAAACTTGGATGTACAAAACTTATCTAACTTAAATTGACCTAGCGGTGCTTTACAATTTGGTCTCCTTAATTATCTCAATTCGAATCTCACAAAGTTTGAATGACGTCAGTGGTAAAGTTGGAACAATGTTATCTTTACTGTACATGATATCGCGAGTCCTTTTATTTTTATTATATTATTAATTGGTTTAATTTCCTTTGGGTCTACTTACCTATAATGAATTAAATATGCCAATGATAAATGATTTTTTAATAAATAAAAGATTTTATAATCAAGCTGTAACTTCAGTAAAAATCCAATTTACTAAATTAAATAACCTAAACGTATTTAAAAACTTAAAGTCTTCGTTTACGGAGCGTATCTTCACGTCTCGTTAAGTGTTTAAATAAAAAAAGTACAATATTTTTGTTTTTGTTTCTACTCAATTAATCCTATATTAGTAATAGTATAATGTTGCTTTGAAAATAAAATCTTATTGTAGAATGAACTAATTGACAACATTCTTCTAATAATTATTTGTTTTGTTTGTAGGGTTCCGTTCCAAAAAGTTAATAAAGACCCCTTTCTCCGTCCATCCGTTTAAAACATCGTATTTTAGCAACTACTTATGCTATAAATTTGAAATTATTAAAAAACAATGTTTTCTTTGCAAAAGGGGCCAAAATGGGAGCTCTAAAATTTCAAAATACTTACTTACAAAAAACTTACTAGTTTTTAAATGGGGTATCATTATGAAAGCGCTTCATTTGCACATACGAAAACAGCTTTTGTACAGGAAAAATGGAAGTCATCAAAAATCTTTCACAAACGAACGTAGTTATGCGGTCCTGTTTTTATTTTATTTTATTATAGCCTTTTTTTACTTCCTAAAGTGGCACGGAACCCTAGGTGGGTGAGTCCGACTTGCACATGGCTGTTTTTTTTAAGCTTGGTGCGTTTGTTGAAAACAAAACAAATTAGTTTGCTTTTCAATTTTAAATTAATGCTTCGAGCTATTTTATTATTTATAAGTGTTTTTTCTTTAAATTAAATTACATTTTAGTATACAATTAATTTACTTTGAGTTATATGAGATGCGTTAAAAAAAACATACCTAAATACTTTTGTAAAAATATTTGAATAGTTTCTTTTTTAGTTCGAGTTGGTAGGCTTCACTACGACCACAACTCACCAAGCTAAGTGACGACATCGCCGTGCTAGCCTAGCTAACTCGGGAAGGAAGAAGTTACTTTTCTTTCTTTATTTTCACCACATAATTCTTTTACGCAAAGGTTATTGACATGTACCAAATATAGTTTTGTGTATTTTGGCATAAGTGCGGGTAGTAGTTTTGGTAGGTACTTTAAATTCTCACGGTCACCTGTAAAATAACAGAAAAAAAATCGATTTTTTTCTGACGTTATCTATGAAAGATATAAATTAAAAAGCATTGTTCCATGGCATCTAGGTTATCTCATCATAGTTTAAAATAAATATTTTTTAAATATCTTGCAATAAAGAATACAAAGAAAAGCTTAATTTAGAATCATCATTTGTCATATATCGTCGCCTTAATTGGCTACATTCTAATCCGGTCCTGTAAAGGTCACATCAATCCCGGATTGAATTAATACAATGGCACTGAATAATGGCGTATTATCAGTGGATATTGTTGCCCAAACCTTGTCTATTGTTGTCGGTTTAGCTTTAGGAACCTAAGCTTTATTACTTTATACATTATGAAAGATAATTAAATATTTCCTTGAATTTAAATTTCATTTAAGTAACTAGGTAGTTTTATCTACGCTCGGAAACAAAAAGTATCCTAGAGTACATTCTATGTGTGTGCCAAATATCCATATCCGTTCAACCCGGGCAAGATGTATTGTAATAACAAACATCCACACAAATATTCTCATTTATAATATTAGTAAGATTTAATATTACTAAGGTGGCCAACTAACAAACTGCCGCCCTGATGGTAGCCGGTAACCGTAGCCTATTGACAAATCTTATCCCTATTTTTTTTGCTCTAATGTAAACTCTACTTTGTGTTACTAGGCATTACAATCGGAAAAGTATCCATTTACTACTTTATACTGTAATTGTAACACTGCTCACTTGCCAATTCCAGCCCGGGCAAGCTTGATGTGAACTGTATATTAAATATTTGATGCATGAATATAACATCTCACCCCATTCCACTGACACATCAAAATCAATAAAGCATCTGGATGACCCGGGAAGTACATGTTACCTGACTGTTTGTGGGCATTTGCGTATAATATTAATTCTACTAAGGGCTGATTTTTCAATCATTATGGATGTACCAAAACTTATAATTATATTCTTGGGAACCTTGCCTATCGACAGCAGCGAGGGCTTTGAGGATGTTTTCTATATATCTTAGTTTGTATTTTTTACTTTAATTGTAAATATGTAAATAAATTATATTCTTCTGATAAGTCTTTAGATACTTAATCTGTTTTCTTCCGATACATATTAAGCATTTAACATTTAAGTTTAGTTTGTTTCAGGATTTCACAATGAAGACATTGATTTCTATATTTTTATAACAAATTTTCTATTCTATAAGATAAGTTATGAAATAAAAAATGAATCCCTAAACAAAATTCTGGATCGACGCCTGAATTAATTAAATGTATTTTAGATTTATGAATAGGGTTTTCCATATTAAGTTATTTAACTAATAGTGGAGATGGGATGCCAAACTGTAATTATTACATTTAAGGCACGAAGTAGGTCGTATAGAAATAGTAGCGACCCTTGGGTGCTATTAAAACTATCAACTAAGACCAAAACAAGGTAACGACGTTTATTACTAGACTGAACACCCTTCGTATGTTGTATGTTAGCAATAGTAGGTACAGTTGGCGTGAAAATATATTTTTCCAAAGCATAAACTGTTAGCACAACGCTAAGATCCACACAATAAGCTTAAGATAAAATATTGTTTAACAACAAACACATTTTTATGAGTATTTATAAAATTTTTAGAAACATTATTCGTACCGTAAAGCATAAATTAACTGATAATTACAATATCTATTTTTTTTTATATTTGGCAGCTATATTTGACAGCCGATGTTTATACGTTACTATTATTATTGCGAATTTAATTCATTTATTTATTTAAGGCGATGATAGCTCAGTGGTAGTGACGTCGGACGCCACGGCGAAGGTCGTGGGTTCGAATCCTACAAAGTAAAAAAAAATTATAAAAAATATGTGTTTGTCCTTCTTTCACGCAGTAACGCAGCAATGGGTCATTGTGATTTTTTGCATAGAGTTTATGGACCGGAGAGTCACAATGGCTACATTTAAACCGCAGAACGAATACTAGTCACTTTCAAAAAGAATTTCTAAAACTTTAGCTGCTTATCGAGTAGGTATGTACAAAAATATCTGTATGAAATCTCAGCGTTACGTAACTTTTGGATGTGAGAGCCTACAACTGAGAAGAAGCGGTTAGAAACTCAGATTGAAACATTAAAACTCACAGGTATACCTACGGTAGTAAATTTTGCATCTGATTGTACACGATTGTACACTGCTATTTATTCAGCTGAAATGCGTCGTGTTACAAGAAACAAGCAAAACTTAGGGAACTCCAGGCCAATATCTTAGGACCTAAACTAACAAACTAGATTTGGAAATCATTGGTCCGAACACAAACTTGAAGTTACTCGACCATTGTGCTAATCTGCACTAACAGGCGTCAAGCTATACGCTAATTTCGATCTTATTCCTAGAGTGTTAAGTCTTAAATTAGAAAAATAAAAGTTTTTAGATAGTTTTTGAGCCGCAATGTAAACCTTTAGGTAACTAAATATTAGAAACATTAATTAAAGTAATCATTTACGTTTTACTTAACCCAATTTCTAAAAGGTCTTTTCTAGACAAATAATTTATCGTGAAGACTTATCTGGTTCAGTTATTTTAAAGTAAAATTGATTGCCAATACTTATTTTGGGTAAAGGATAATTAATGGATCTTATTTACTTAAAGTTTTAGACTTTCTAGTTTTTTTTTTTACCATGAATTTGAATAATATGCATTTTGACTTGTTTATTTAATTTAGTGTACGATATATAGATATAAACAAAAACATCTTCCATGGTACTCCATCATAAACTGAAACATTTTGTGAATTAAATTTTAGAAGCAGGTGCAGTATTAAGTATTGTATTCTAATTAGGTAAGTAATATATTATTCAAAACCTAAGTATTAAGGAAGTGATTTTTAAAGCTAGCGCGTCCCTGTGCTTATTTACATCACTTTGTCAAAAACAATTCAATGTTACAACTAAAACATTGCAAAACTAATTTACCAGTAGGTACCTATGTCATCGACGTAACGGTCATACATATTCATGAGCTAATTAAAACAAATGACTGGAGGTATTAATTTCTAGACTCATTTTGTCTGAGAAATAATGCTCCTTTGAGAGAAACAGAGGTAAAATATTCATTGTTAAGCCGGTGACATTCAAAATTTAATTTTTGGATTATACCTACCGGGATGCTTTAAAAAAGTTTTAACTGATGTTAACATTAACTTTTGTCGCTGTAATGTCTCTTTCATTTTTATTGTGTTAAACTAGTCCGGGCTTTCCTGCCCGTGCCTTTTAGCTTGGAATATTGGAGTATGTGCAAAAGCTGTGCGAAATTTCTCAAACCTTTTATAATAAAACTCACTATTTTAATTAAAAAATGATATTATGTATATCAAAGCGGAGTGCTGCGTACTTTATACCTACGGTTTAATATAAGCTCATACTTTCCACGTATTTTCTGATCATATCGAGACCTTATTTCGCTTAAATATTTTCCTATCACTACAATAGAAGATTGGGGAGAAAATCGACGATTTTTTTAAAAAAGATTTAGGACTCTGGAAAAATCATGTTTTTCTACTTTGTGGATATACATAAAGTATTTATTATGTAATTATCTCTCATTATCTTCCTTTCTTATTAACATTTCCCCAGTATCTTCCTTATGACTCTCTTCCACTTCGACATTATGAACATCAACTCAAGATACAATCTTGAATTAGAAATACTAGCTTTCACCCGCATTCCCGAAGGATTATATATATTTTCCCATTGCAATCAAACCTTATTTTAAGCAATGTTGTAGTCATAAAAGACCTACTGCATCCAAGTAGGTTCATTCTGTATCCAAGTAAGTTCGGTTCGTGTTTTCAATTCAGTTTTAAGTAATGTTGGCAACAACTACCGTACATTGTTACGTAAAAACGCTGTTATAGCCGATAACGTCAATACACGAACGTTGCACAAGCATGAATAACTAGTTGATAACACCGAGCTGCGCTTGAGTGTAAACATACACGCGTAACATTAACGATGTTGCTTAAACGTAAAAACGAAATAATGCAACGGAAATTGATGCTCGAATATTGAAACCTGGGGCTTTTACAGCTGATCATTGGTCGTTTTTTTTTTTCATGGTTGATACTAACAATACTACGATTAAATTTGACTATGACTTTGGAGCTACGTCTTAAGTTAGTTTTAAGGCGATGGTAGTGACGTCCGACGCCACGTCGAAGGTCTTTCTAATCCTACCATGAGTTTTCGGTGAAGGAAAACATCGTGAGGAAACCATAGCACGGTGGTAGGGTACTTCGTAGTTACCTGTCTGGCTGTCTACCACCCTCAAGTTGAAGATCTGTCTCTCACTCTCAAAAATATCCTCGACTCATTTGAGGTGGGTAGTGACCTCGCCTGGGTGGTGATCGAGGGCATCGCCTGCCTCCTGACAATCCTATAAATATTGCCGCCTGTGCCACCAACTCATAACTCCATTATGACGACCCCCAGGTTCCACTCATATTCAAGGGCTGTGGATGATACCCCGGATAAGGGGACTAAGAGTCCTAAAACTGGCTCCCCCGCCCCTACTGACTGGTATTTGTATGTACTTTTGTAACTGGAAATTTTGTGTAAGTAAATTAAGTTATTAATAATATTGTTATATTACCTACAAACCTTTGCCGCGAGACAATCTATCTATTGATGTCTATTTTAGGAAATCCCATTCAAACTTATCAAATAGATAGACGTAGCGGGCAGTAATATACATCTTACTATGTAGTAATCGGGACGATGACCTTCTATGCACAGACAATATATTTTGTAGAGATGTAAATGCCTAAGTACTACTACTTTGACTCTACATAGGTATATTAGAAGTAAGTACCTATATCATACATATTACAATCTTCTGAGGAATCTTAGCTCGGCCAAATGTTTTAGCCAAACTGAACCCCTATGTACGGAGTTTCACTCGAGGTTTGTACAGCGAATAATTTATGTATTACATCAAGGCCTCCTTAATTTACATTCATCATTATCGATATAAATGTTAAGTTGAGCTACGGGTGTCGATTTTTGAATTTTTGAGCGTAATATTTAGTTACGAATGAAGTTCTCAATAATATTTATTTAGGACAATCCTCAATATGGAGTAGATACTTCAATATCACATAGAGTATAGAATCTACTATTTATATTATAATCGATATGTGATGAATCTAAAATGTATTTTTTTGTGATACAATTTCATATGTCACTTAGATACGCTTTGTGCCGTCCCTATTTTGCAAATGATATTATGATTCCGTTGAGATGCCGGAATGATGGATAGACATATCCGATACAAGTAGGTATCCATCTAAATGTAAAGAAAGTTACTTCTATCTTTTTATTTGGCGATCGGGAAGTTTATGTAACTCGGTGAGCCTAACCCAGCTCTCCTGAATAAAACAACAGCTTGTGTCTAAATTTAAATATGGACGAATAATAAATTAATGTTCATATAGATAAACTTAAGACGAAACTCAACGAGGCTTCGGGAGCTTTTTCTGGCAACGCATTTACTTGGCCATGCAGAGAGGAAACGCTGCCAGCTTGATGGGAACCTTCGGCAGCAGCGGCAGCTTTGAGGAAATTGTACTTCATATTTTTGTTATAAGTAAATAGCCTATCATTATGCCAAGTAGATTTAAGATCATAAATTTCTCAGTCCAAAACATTAAATAATAATTTACAACAAAAGTAGAAATTAGTTCACAGAACAAAGAGAATTATTAGATGGACGAGTCTGTACCTTCATAAATACATTGAATTAGGTACCTCTATGAAAAGGTCAGCCCCTAATAAAAACAAATGCCTATTGTTCGCAGTTAATATTAAGGCTTAATATTATTTATATTACTATCCCTAAGAGAGTCATAAAATAAAATAAAATTGTCTAATCCGACTTTTTTGATACCTAGTCCATTTTTATTTCAGAAATTACTTCAATTAGCCAGCTCGTATGCTGAAATTATTATTTTAAGGTAGATGTACATAAGGTAAGCCGGATCCCATTACAACGCACTGAATAAATACAGTTTGTATTCTGTCCATAGCGGTACAACAACCGACTGGTAAATCCGTACACCATAGTAAAATCCGACCACGGCACGGATGCTACGGACCTCAGTAGACGCAAACCCTTATTCAACTTAATTAAAGCCCAGATCTAAGGCTTTATCTAAATCCCAAGGAATTATTAATTAGGGGGATAATTACCGAACCGTTGTTTGGCTAGATAGTGATGTGATACATACATTATTTATAGGAGAAAACCTACTATGCTCTGCTGTGATTACTTTGTTTCAGCGCGTACTTAATTCCCGAGAGACTTAAATAGGATTATCAACATATTTCTACTGACCTTTGTTTGTACAAAGTTCACTTGAATTAGATTTTTACAACCTTTTTGAGAGAGCTACGCCGGGTTCATCAAAAACAAACAACAAATATTAATGAGGATCACAAGCTACAAGATTTCAAAAATTGTTTCTGGATGTTTATATATAGGCATAACTATGAATAAATATTATATTTCTAATTTAGTATTTCAATCTTTTGTTACAGATTATTTCCTGTTATTTTTATCACCATCTCGGAATATCAATATCAAAGATAAATGTTATCAAGTATGATGATAAAACTGATAAAAATAACTGCGGTTGCTACATACTCTATATCTACAATCGATGGTACATAGCAAGAGATAGCGCTCGTATTATTTACAGCGGAAACTTTAGGATAATCTTTTTGTTGAGTTTTTTATAACCACCTTTTCAGTCAAGCATAAGCTTTATGAATTCGTTCGTCGCTCCACTTTTATCTATTTTATAACACCGAACATTTTCTTCCTCGTAATTTTGCTTTGGGCGTCGTGCGGTTAAGGATTTGAAGGATTTTAGAAGATTATTCAAAGTCTTCTTAAAATATTAATATTCAACGTTATTTGTTAGTTGTTACGCACTGTGACGAAGCGGTATAAAAAGTTGTTTTTTTAAGATAAATCTTTGAAGGATTTGAACAACTACTGCGTAAAAAATAACAATTTATAATTTATTTATTTGGCCTTTAATTTTATATTGTTGTTTAGTTTATTTTTCCCGTTAGTAGGTCAACTTTTAATGTATTTTGGTGGCTAATTGATGATTTTTTTTAGAAGCAGCCGGGATGACGACCTTCCAATTTTGAAATCCGTTTGTGATGGATGGTGACTTTTGACAATTCATCTTATCAAATAGCTGCCATTTTATAAAGCGCCAAGAGTCTATCTTTTGGTCGGCGTAATCATAGTATCGCATAGTGAAAATCGTGAAAAAAGTACCCTTGAACGGCATACCCTAAATAGGTATATCAGTTTAAACGTGTATTCAATTATATTTTGGAACGAAGTTTTGGAACGAAGTACCTTATCGCGCGTTGCGAAAGGGGGCTAGACGGAAAAAATTAAGACCAAAAGTCGTAACGACACTTTTTGCTATAGTTGTACGCCGTGCGGCGTGCGCGTGTTTCTCTGTCTGTCTCTCTCTCTCTCTCATAGAAAGCAAGCCAGTTATTTTCGTTTCGTTTTTCTATTTCGCATTGAACAGTGTGGTGTCACTAATTAATCGAAAGGAACTTCGTTCCATCCGGGTGTCCCTTGACACCTCTCATGTTTTTTTATTTATTTGAACCTTACATTTTATTTCCTTAATCATAAGCACGCTATGGGGTGTTAAAGAGAGGTTTTCACGATAGATTTCTTTACGTTTGTAAAACACAGCCTTGTTGCAAACGACTACGTTTGTTTGTAAATAGGCAGCGTAAACTACCGGCCTGTAACTCTATTGCAAACTTTGCCAAATTAAATGTATCCACGAGAGGTCTGAACGTCTGCTAGACAGTTTGAAAAGTGGAGCCATTTTGTAATCGGCCTAGGTGATTTGTAAACAGACGGCGTTAAACAATCGGCCAGCGATATCAAATATATCTACAAAAATACACCTAAGTATTATACATTACCTACCTAATAATAGAAATAACCTTTCTAATCACACTTACTTTCCTCTAAATATCAGTAATTTCTCCGGAATACCTCATGATCATTATTATAGATGTAGGCATTATGTTATCCTGGTTATAAATAAAGAAAGCTGTTAACTACGCCAGCACTCGGCACGAACGATAATAGCCATTGATTACAGCCACATTATTTTCTACATTTAGCCTAATTAGGGAAAAGTAGGTACGAATAAATCCCCTTTATTTCGTTAGAAGCAGAAAACGATTTCCTATTAGGTTATTATTCGCGCCGCTGCCTTCGAGGCCCTTACTGTTTTTTGGTCGTTTTTTCAACATGGAAGTAGTCTTGGGAAGAAGGAAATGCATCTTGTTTGGCCTCCGAATGCATTAGATTTTGTTATGGTTGAATGGTCTTTAATGATAGTAACTGCGTCGTTTGTTATGTGGTGAACTTGTAAACAGTTCCTCAACAATAGTAGGCTACTAGCGGTAATAGGCTACTAGCGGTAATAGGCTATTGAGATAAAATGTTGCTGCCCTATATATTTCACTCACTGTGCCACGCGGTTTCACTCGTGCATATAACCTACCTCAATAAATGGACTATACATATACCTAGGTGTCGTAAAAATACTTTTTAAAATCGGTCTTGTAGTTCTTGAGATTAGCATCAAACCATTTACATAAGCTACAGTAACTAAGTAGTTTAAAATAGAATGACAAGAAACTATGCTGGGGGGCTAAAAAGGAAGCTCGAGCAATATAATGCAATTCATTTTTCTGCCGTAAATTCACGGCAGATTAATCAAAACCAAATCTTCTGATGTATTAAATTGTACGTATGTGACTTTTTTACATAAAACATATTGAAATAAGAGGATCTGCTAATATCCTATTGCAAATATTGCTTGAGCGACCTCTTTAGAGGGCCAGCTAATATGATATATATTTTTTATGTTTGTTGCTCTATCTCGTCGTAATGGCATAGCGGAACCACGAAGAAGAGTGGAAACTAGTAAGTATATCAATAGAACTGATACAAAAATAAATAAATCTAACTAAGGAAAGCACATGATGCCGAGTTGTGCCTTAGGGAAGGCCTACGTATTGTATTTGAATGAATCTCTTTTATTTATTCTTCCTATATTAGATCCCAGCAACGCAATAATAGACAAGTCTTAGCAAGGCAATATCACAACACGTAGACAACAAATGTTTTATTCTTGTAATGTTCACCGAGGGATAACTATGCGTAGATGAGTTTTTCTTGTTTTTGCTGATTCTTATTTGTTAGGTTACATTACGTTAATTACTAATAAATTACTTTTCTTTTAATTACTTATGCTAATGAATTGCTTGAAAACAGTAATACTGTATATGGAGTACTACCATACATGTTAAACATGATAATAAAACTTGGTTATAGAGAGTCAAATGATAGATCATTTCTGTTCGAAAATATTTAAAGAGCTGCATGAACGCCGCAATGTTTGCATTTAGCAAGAATCGCATACTAGGTAAATACGTGTTTGCTCGGACAAACAGTGATTTGTCTAATATAAATTCACAGAAGCTCGGATAGATAGACAGTAGGTACTTATATTGGATTAGACATCTATAGTTCCTTATGTATCATAAAAGTATCGTCTTTATGGCATTTCTTTCAGCGTATCTGTGTTATTACAAAGAGAAAGAAACCTCAAAAAAACATATAAGTTTCTAGCAATACACTTTTTTATATTATATTCCACGTGTCACCCATCAACTTTTCTTATCCAACACAATTTACGCTTTCTATGACATATAGTCATAGAAAGCGTAAATTGTAGTTTTCTAAGAATAAGTTGGCAAAAGAAAAGGTATACGTTATCTTTTTGAATAATATATGGAGAGTCGTATGAGTCGTTGCTACGATAGGTTTAATCCCAACACTGAGAATATCAAAGGTGGAGCCTAAAGGTCAATACACAAAGGTTACAGTTTCCCGAAAACTTTTAATATGTATGTATGATTTGTATCAAATTGTGTTATTTTTATATTTATTTTCGTTGCATTAACACAGTTTACATAGGTAACTGAAATATACATTTATTTGTTAAAAAAATATGATACAATGAACTTTTATTTTAAGTATGTTTTATTTATAAGCTTAAGTGAGCGAAATACCACTCACTAACTAATTTATAAAACTGAATGAATTTTCACGATCATGTAAATATCCCTCTTTTATGGCGAAATGAGAACAACAAAAAAGTGTAACTCACTTTCAGGTCTTTGTAGCCCTCATTATAGACTAGAACAAATATGTATTTATCGAGCAAGCGTCACATTCCTGAGGATCTACCGCGTAAGATTTTTTTTATTTGGCTTATATATTCTGAAATTCTATCATAATTTGACTCCAAGTACAGTGCCGAATAAGTCAAGGTTTACTTGATTGTCTCTATTTCTATTCGTGTAGCAATAAATAAAAATATGCATAATATTCCACATAGATCCTTAACAATAGTGCCCCGGGGAGATTTAATGGCCAAACAATAAGCTTAAAATAATACATAAATACCTTTAGATACCATGTTATAGTTTCAAAATTAAAATGCAATTACTTGCGTATTTCTATAAATACAAGAATACAAGACCCTTGCAACACAGGCTTTAGTGATGTGACACTGCAATGATGACTTGTGAAATTCGAAAATAAATAGGTTACGTTGGTATTAAGTATTAAAGGATACTCAAGTAACAATTTTTTTGGGTGATACCAGGATGCAAACGGTTCACGTGAGCACCTGATCACCTATAGACACTTGCGATACCTACTAATAGTAAATACCAAACTTGCAGCAGAGCTATTTTTACGCATTCTACAGAACCCATGTTATAGCCCTGAGAGAAAACTAACATCAGATTGAATCAAGATAACTGAGGCGCCTAGAGGAAATGAGGATTATCCATATAGTAGATAATGGTGGACAGATGATGATTGCTTGTTTTTTTTGTTATTTCCCATTATAAAGACGGTAGAATCTGTGGATTCTTCTATGGAGACTCATAGGCTGTGGCCTATACATCGCAAATTTCCCAATAGATTCAAAAATCTCTCAGCATCTCAAAACAAACCTTGCAGAAATCATTTCAACTGTGCACAAGTATCTATAAGAAGATCAGTAGCTGGTTTTCCAGGTCAATTGTAAGTCAATATAAATTTCAGAAATATTTACTAAACTTTCTAAAAATACTGCCACGATAGATTTTTATTAAATTCACATTTTTATTGCTTAAAACAATGATGTTAGTCAATTGGCCTGTTTACAACTTTTGCACTTAACTTCCATTAACAAGTAACTCGAGTACAACAAAATACTCTAACTACACACAGCACTACTGTTCTGATTTGGACACGTCACGACGGAGCAATTTATCACGAGCCGAAAGCGGCTGGCACCCTACCCCCGTGCCCTAACAATGGAAAATCAATAATTTGCACCCGCTGTTTAAAGCGTGCAAGAATTTAGTGGATTATACTTATCTATATTTAGAATCTGGCATCGGTTTGTACAACACTTTAGATAAATAAGTTGTGGTATAAAGTTTTCAGCAAGTTTTGTTAACTTTATCGGACTGAGTTTTGTCAAATTGTTATTGATAAAAAAGGATTGTGCTGTTTATGGATGACTTACTTAAAGAAAACATTTGGAGTTTCAGAGAAAATATGGTATTTCACGGACTATTTAATTGGATGAACATGTAGCATTAACCCCAATAGAAGATAAAGGAGTCAAAAACAAAACTATTATTATTATTAGACTGTTTCAAAATTCTATCACAAATTAAAATTCTAGTGAAATTCAATATCCATACTTGATATATTAAATTATTATACACAGTTATAACTCTTTATTAATTTAACCCCTACACTTACTTAAAAACCCATTTGCACAGCGAATCTATGAATTATTCAAACAAGAATTTTATAAAAATGTACCTAATTTATTTATGATTAAAATACGGAGCTAATAGAGTAACATAAGCCTGTAAGCCGGTGCTTCAGACTCCCACTCCTTACTGGCTTGAATTAAAATACCTCCGCGGAATTTAGCCAGTGGAAACTTTGGATTAATTTTGGCGATTAAATCCATCAACTCAGTTATGAAGGTGTATTTCTGTTATAGAACCTATTATGTTGCTATTCAAAGGATAGTAAGCAAAGGAAACAGAACATTATTTTATTTTATACTGTTTGGAAGTAACAGCTGATTACATCAGTATATTTCCATTTTACAAGATGTGTGAGCCAACAAAAGAAAATTGTAAAGTCTTAGTAGGGATAACAAAAGTGTAGGTTAAATCTGGGTATCATTATATATTGAAACTGCAAAATAAAAATGGAAAAGTTAACGTTTGGTTGGTTTAAATAATGCTCAGTCGCTTGAGAAGAATCGCCCACTCAGCCGACGCCTCAACGATGAGTTACTCATATTAAATGAATCAATTTTCTCGGGTTTGAAATAATGTTGTATGCATTGCTAGTCCGCCATAGAAATGATTTTTCCCTATAGTTGATAGACACTGATGGGACAAAGAAAAGATGGTTTATCTGCGGATCAGCTGACGATTTTAGACAGAATTATGAAAACTATATATATCTTTTACGCTCCAAATACACTTTTAGTTTCATATCTCTCGCTCTTGAGTAGTCATAGATCTCAGTTATAAATAATAATGAACGCCAAGTAAAAAATTGATTATATTTTTTTATATTTTATTTGCCATACATTTATTAAAAAGCACGATGTTAGGGTACTTTGTAGTACCCGCCTGATTGGCTACCACACTGTAGTTGAAAATGTATGCACCTACCAGTGCGTACCGACAGCTCTACATGAGAGTTATTTAAAAAAATATATAAATAATACTATACGTTGTTAAGTACTTACCCATTAAAGTTGGTCATCCATTTCTAAGTACCCTTATCGGATCGTACATAAACTTTTAACCTTTTGTATAAAAAACAATGATATTAAAAAGTACACGAGCCTATCTCGTATTTAAGTCGTAAAATCTATGTATTCAGAAACCAATCCACCTTTTATACGTACAAACAATTTCAGGAAAAAATAAAACAACACCGCATTGTTCGAAATTTCGACCGAAAATTGGGATTGATTCCGCTTCACGAGAATAATGAAAGATACTCCCATCGGATAACCTTTCGGTTACGTTATTTACATTTATATGAAAACGTTAATAGGTTTCGTACATTTTAATCGTATAATATAGTATTTATGGAATTGAATGATAAATTCTTCAGGGGAGTAATCCGTCTATTGTTTGTCTTCATAACGAGTACGACGTTTGTCGAGATTAAGGGTGATGGAATGAATTCAGGTGTACATTTTATTTATAATGTATTCCATATAATTAATGAATCTAAAAAGGGTATGAAAATGGATAGGGTTCAATTTTATAAATTATTTATTGTTGACAATATGGGTACACGAAAAAAGTTACAAATTATAAAAATAACGTTAAGCGATTTGTAAATTCATGAACAATATATTTGACTTTATTGCTTCAGTGATTTCTTCATTTATAACTGGTTTCCGCCCCGCGGTTTTACCCGTCCCCGATGGATTTAAAGTTTTCCCGGGAAAAAATAATCCTTTTAGTTAATTCAAAATACGTTCTGAGTCCCAAATTTCATCCAAACCCATTCAGCCGCTACAGATTTGAGTGGTAGGATAACGAACCATGGGGATGTGAAATGAGCTCCCCATTACGGCTTCCCCACAGCGTGATATGGGGTTATTCAAAACAGCTTAACACATTATCTTGTCAATTTATTCGGTATTATAAAGGTTCCTAGCCTGCGTAAACCACTGATCATCCACCTGGTGAAGGATTGTAATTCAACATTTAAAAAAATATCATCTATATAAATAATATAGAAAGAAAAAAAGTTTAAAAATTGCACCATTTGTTACTCAAAACCCGAATAGCAGAATAATTTATTAAAGCATCGGACTTTTTTTATACTGGGAATACGGGTGAAACAGCGGAGTACAGACAGTTTTTAATAAATCAGACATTATATTAACATGATGCTCCCACTAATAATAGTCATCAAAATCACTGTACGCTCTTACTATAATTCTATCGTCACAGTCTTCTGATCTCTAAACTGTCCTAATAATACTCAATAAGCATTACTTACGCTTAGTTTAAATTATTACGGACAATAAGTGCACACAATTGTTCTAGTCTGAGTAAGTAGAGCAATGTGAATTTATTTACCTAGCTATCTAGATGAAAACACTTGATATAAACGTCACAATATATAGTAGTAGTTTAAAGCGTAGAGTAAATAACCGAATGAAGATAAGAATTTACAAAAAAAATGTTTAGATTTTCTATGGTGTAGTGTACAAAAAAATTGGAAAGACACTGAAATTTTGTTGAGAACGCAGGTGAAACCGCGGAGGACAGTTAGTTATTAATAAATCTAATTTTAAAAGCACTTGAGAATGTTAGAGAAAATCATCCATATATACGCTTCGTCCTTGCAAATGTCATAAAAAAGATGTACGCTATAGGTATTATCATCGGTCACCGACCCAACATTCTGAGCCAAAACTTTTAAATTAAAACTTCACAAGACTCCATATGACCAAAATGCACAACCAAGCTCATATAAACACTAATGTACCTAACATACAAACTTTTGAGAGTATGACAAATTTTCTAAATGAAAAATGTCTGAACTGAAGGGAGGACTGTACAAAATTCATTAGCTAAATAGTTTTGACGGTGTAAATCCTAGTGGGATGTCGCAGGATTCTGCTAAATATAATTTGAGAAACTTTCCCAGTTATAGCAAGGATCGTTCTGATGGAAGGAAATTATGAGTTGGGAGATGTTAATTTAAATCCTAAAGTTTTAGATTTAACGAAGTTGTTATATGACTTGTTTTTGGAAAGAGAACAGAAGCTAGGACAAAATGTACTGGTAACGTTTATTTTGATGGATGAACAAATTGGCTAATTTCCATAACTGAAGTAAGTATATTTTTTAAAATTTGTTCAGATGATCCACAAGTTGCTTTTACCAAAAGCTAGCAATAAATTCAGTCTCTTTTCAAAACACGCTGTGATTTACATAACATTTGCATTCTAGTTTCATTGACAAATGCGTCATCAATCTCATGATAGCAAATTTTAGCAGATAAATTAAACAAGCTAAAAATTTTATTTAAATTCTTACGTATGTATTCGCAAGGCAAAATTATCATAACACAAACGCCATACATATACGTTACGCAATGAGCCTTCCACCTAATGAAACTAATCTCAATAATAGTAGAAATAAAAGGAAATAATATTAAAAAATTAAGGTTGCTTTCATTTGCTTAAAAGATTTTACCACCTGAAACGTTTTTTAAACATTTTTACTATGTAATACTAAAACAAATAAAAGTTTTTTATATTTCGGTCTACGACAGGACAATTTTCATTTATTTTTAATTTCCTCTAGAAAAAGGATGTTAGTTATGAAATAATGGTACCTAACCCTATTATCACAGTATTGGTATAATATGAATTGCTAATTATCGAGTAAACAAAACAATTGAACAGTCATTAATGTAAATCGACAAATTATAATGTTAACAATGAAGAAATAGTTAATTTGAATTAAAAAAGAAGTGTATTTTTCTTTGAGAGCATGAAAACCTATAACTCTAAATAGAATTGCCTACTTACTGGATAAGTATCTACTAACGTAGACTGCATCATCTTTTTATCAAATGACATAAAATTTAAAATATTTTCATTCCATAAATATATATAGGTACATTAGGTCTCTCCAGTGTTGTGGGACACACGGTCTTCCTATAAATAGTAATATTACGGAATTATAGTTAAACTGACTTTCTTTCCCGCGGTTTCACCCGCGAACCCCTATTTTGTCCCCTTAGGGGGGGGAATTAAAATAATCCCTCCTTAGTAAAGTATTATAAGGCACCTACCTATCAATGTGCAAAATTTCAAGTCTCTAGATCCAGCGGTTTAGGCCATGCATTGATATATCACCCAGTCAGCCAGTTTGCCATTTTATTATTATACAGATAAAATGAGATAAAACTTACACTAAACTAAAGTGGGGGTGAATTATTATTTAAATAAAATACTACGCAAATACGCAAGTATTGTATGTAATGCTAAATACAGCTATGTATATAGCACAAATGTATGAGCTACTTGATCGTGACTACAATCTAGTTGCAAGTGGTTGTTCAGTTAGCAAATAACCACGATAATTGTAGACCGGCACCTCTTCAATTTAATTATCACCATCGAGCCCGGGCGTAACTTCGTGAAAATCAATTACTTTTAAACAACTTTAAATCATTGACTAAAAAGAAGAAACCTACATGGTTTTTTTTAATATAATTAGATTTTCATAACCATTTTCTATTGCCGATTCAGGTTTCGAGGTTTTAAACTCCTGATCAGAGTATTAATTACTCGGAAACTAATTAAACTGCACGACCGAGCGTAGTCAAAAACTGTGATATTCAACATTAGTTTCCTTTATCTGATTTATCATAGAAGCGAATGTGAACGCTCCGAAAAAAAGACAGCCCAAAAACTTTTCCAATTCCCATTTCAACGAAACTGCTTTGTTTCGTGTCTACTCCAGTATTTCTTTGAATAGTTTGAATTTCAATTACCCGTGTTGTTCTAGTCCCAATAGAGTCGGCTACAGTATTACGGAGACGGTGCTACGAAACCGTAGCTACCTACGAACCGTAAAGGAAATAGTAGCTATTGTAAACGTAAGTGTACGCCTAATCACGGCTAGTTATGTCCTTAAACTTGTCAAGTGTATCAGCACGGTAGAGTGGGCAAGTGCAGGCCCAGTCCCCGTGACCTACATCCAACGACCCTCGCTCGGGAAGCTGCTAATTTCCACCATCGCGGGCCGTAGCCTACGTCACGGCGGGGGCAGCAGGGAGGCACCTCGCCGGCTCGCTGGCTGGCTGCCTCGCTCCGATCAGTCCACCGCCCCACTCCGACCTGACAACACGCGCCAGTCGCGATCCGACACGCCGCAAATGATCGCGAACAAACACACAACCTCACAAACGCCGTCTGATTAAAATAATTAAAAAGTGTTGCACCCGTATTTTTGTAAAGTGCGAAAACTGTGAAAGTATTTTTTTTATTTGTAAAACTGTGATAGCGAGTCAGGCGGGCGGAGGCTCGGGCGGGGCGCGTTCCGCTGACACAGTGGCTCAGTCAGCCGGCGGTCGCCGAGTGGCAAGCACCATCGATTTTCTCCATACGACTGTACGCGAGGTACGTAACTATCACGTGCTCGTATTTTCACCGTGGCTATTTCCACGCGCCGAGTATTTTCAGACGATCTGCTTAACGTTCAAGGCCGCGTTTGTTTGCGATCGCGTTTACGCTTAGCAATAGTTTACGTTTATGTTTTCATCGATTGTTTAGATCGTGTGCAGTCTATTATCACGTGGTATCCGTTCGGGAGGAAAATGTATTGTTTTCACGGCTCTTGACGATCTTCGGCGCGTGCTTAGAATAAGTAATGCGATAACGCTGTTATAACCAAGGCTGTAGTGTGGTTGGTAACAAGGTGTTATACTTATTGTAATGAAAATTCATCGCGTGCATACAATATTGTTTGTCCTGAAAAATGCCTAAGTACCTACTTATTTATTATGTTTCAAGGAATTAAGTGTTCTCAAAGTTAACAACGATGTTTAAAAGTGGATTAAATTAGATAACCGTGGCCAGGTGTGCGATCAGATCATGAGCACGATCATGACCTACAGACGAGATACACTAAATCTAAATGAGTGTGATACGCGATCTGGCATCTGTTCAGACGTGGTTTCATTCAAGGGACTTGCATGTGTGCGTACATTACATCATGTTGTGGATTGAAATTCATTAAATTGATGATATAAATATTCCTATTAATTATTTTTTAGATAAACGCTTTACCTATAATACAGTTACGTACATTACTATGTAATATGTTTGAAAAATAATGCTAGCAATGTTTCAATTTGCGTGATTTTGTTCAATACAAAATATTATCTAGATATTTGGTGATTTATTTTATTTTCGTCTATCGACATGGTAGGTAGAAAATATGTGCCTGAAACTTACTACTTACAGATTATTTATTAGGCATCTATAGGTTGCAAAGCATTACGTATTTATCTAAGTATCAATTATAATTATTATGTATTTAAAAAAAAATAGCAAAGTATTAAAAATATATTTATATCAAAAAAAAATTATATCAATAGGAAATTTAGTTATGTATCTACCCTAAATATAAACCCGAGAAGACTATTTCATGAAAATATCTACAATATATTTAATAGGATTTAAAAGTAACACGTTTAATATCGTGTATGGTGTCGGTAAATAAATTGCTTTCCACTCAATCGTGTGTCGGTATTTTCCACTAAATTTTTTATTGGTTTCTTATCGTTTTTATTTCTTGATTGGTTCGATCGAAGCGTTTACAGAACATGCAAAATAAATGTACCTACATTGCTTTAACATTAAAATGAACTTTTACTTAGTTCTTGCAAAAAAAAATACTATTTACATTTGGAAACTGTAAAGGTGGATTATTTAAAATAATTTTTCATGTTATGTTTTTGGCAATATTTGTATATTTTTCTCTTTTGTTTGTAGTAAACATTACATAAGTCTTTGTCTAAATATTACGTACAGAATAATAGTTACAGGAGCTTATAGCTATACTTTGATTTACATGAAATATATGTATAGCAATTCAATCAAATATGTTTCATAAATAGCTAGTTGTCTTCTAGGCTTAATTAAGGTCAGGAGCATATTGGCAATCTCCTGGTAGGTATTGCTAATTTCCATAAGCGACGGTAGCCACTTACCATCGGGTGAACCGTTTATAGTAAATACACGTAAAGTACCTACATATTACACAACTCTAGTTATATAAAAAAGGCAATCACGTGTTTTTGTTTGTTTACACCTCGCTATTCGAAGCATAGCATGATTGGAAAGAGCGATAGCAACAATTGGTCCCATGGGCGGCACAATGTTGGCATATGATATTAATTTAATTGAATGCTGGCTTATATCTTGGTCAGAGAATCAGCATTGCCATCCAACGTGGCAATGCCGCCAGCATTCTGGGTACGCTGCCTTCTGATAGCGACTTTTTTAATTTAGACTATTTTATTTAAGTTTCTTTGTTTAGTAAGTTGGTCTTGAATTGTTTATTAAATTAAATATAAATTTATAATGATTAAAGTATTGATAAATTGATGTCGTCACAAAGATGTTTATTTGTGCCAGTGAAACCACTGAATGTTAGCACAGTTTGTTACTCTGTGGTTTCGAAATTTGCTTTTCGTGATATAAAGTGCCTAAATAGGCAGCTTTACGCAGTGGACATTCGAATGTTTTCAAGTTTACGATTTATAAATAAAGTGATTAAAGATTATACATCAATAACCTTGGGATGAATTAATTGAATTTGCAAAGCTTTTTGATCACAATTCAGAAGGGGTTTCTTGTTAATTTACATAATCCTGATAAAGGCATTGATTCCCACTCCCGCACAATTAAAAGCTGTATTATGTTATCTTAGCTATTAGAGTAAGTTTAAATAATAAATCAACATATCAATAGAATTATTAAATGCCATCCCCTTAACATTTTTCTGCTGCCAAAGTAAATGTATATCGTATTTTTATTTATCGTAGCTTTTTAGTTATTTTTAGTCGGCGTAAGGAAAACTGCCCGTAACTAGTGCCCGTAGTAGGTACTCAATGGGGAAAAAAGTCATTGAAAATCGTGGGCAGGTAGGTACTCAGTAAATCTTTCACGTATTAACCTTGTATTATAACAAGTCAATGTTCTATCACCATACAGATGTTAATGGGCCACGTATTAATGTCAAGGCATCAAGTGTCGAGCACTCACAGTGTCACGAATCATCTGGCATCATCAGAGCGGTGCCACAGCCAAAATTATGTCGATAAAAAATCTGTCGATGAATTGAGTACCTAAGTACCTCTATTTTGATGGGAAAGGACCTGAGTGTTTTATGACTTTTGTATAATGAAATATATCTTTATGCGGTGACATTACTAGTGGTAGGAAATTGGCACGATTCCACGGGTCAGCAATTTAGTACAAATTTTCTATTGATAGTTAGTTTTAATTTTGTTTTGTATTATATATGTACCTATATATTAGTCAAAAATGACATTAAAGCACGAAAAACGCGAATACCTTTGGAAATACTAATAGATATTTATTTGTATGTAATAATATAACCGAGGGATGGAGATACGCTCACCACATTTATTACACAAATACAAAAATAATCTTTGTCAAACTAAACGATTTAGGTAAATAAAATATAGACATATGTCACATCTGTGTTTACCAAGCCAACTAAACTAATGAAAAGAAAAGGAGCTCGCAACTTAATGCAGCTCATGTCAAGTTAATTGAAGATGACAGAAACAAGGACAGTTAACACTGGCTACTCATCTGTCATTGTCAAAACTGATACCTTGTCGAGCATTTTGACATTGCCTGAGATTTTTTAACGTCATGCCTGCGTCGTGCTATAATTTTTTGCTGGATTTTACTAGGCAAATTTAGTGTTGTCGGTACGTTGTTTTTTAACCATGTTTATTTTACTCAAGGTTCTATAAAGATCAACATATTATATGTAATTCACAAATATTTCAAAAAAACTTATCTAAGAAACATACATGAGATCGTCCTGATCATCTGTATCGGTTAGAACGTCTTAAACTGTTTTTCAAAACAAGCACTATATGAAATTCTCGTCCAATATCCATAAATTCATTATCACGTCCTATTGTGCGTTTGTGAGTTTTTCGTACACAAATTGATTTAGCGTGAAAGTCAAATTGGATTTGGCGTAAGCTATTTGTTTTGCGTTTCGAATTGCGCTTCCATCTTTAGAAGAACCAATTTTGTTAGAAGCAAAAAATAACATAGGTAATGTACCAACCAATATATGATCATTCCTTTGAAAATGAATCTACAGCAACTTTATTAATATCTACTACTCTCCAGAAACATTAAAATTCTACTTAAAACTATGACGATAATAAAGATTTCTACTACATTATTCAGTTTGTGGAGACCATAAAATTTGTTAATTAACAAAAAACTTAACTAATCAATGTTAATGCATACAGTAAATAGCTTAGAGATAACAGCGGGATTTTGAATATATTCTATGAAAACATGACCTTTTCCGTCGTATAGGCCGAAACTCCCAAACTCGATGAGAGGAGGCTCAAATCTACTGAAATCTACATAATGATGTCGTTAGGGTACACTGTGTGAGCTTGGGATTTGGTGACACACATACATAAGTACCTATATACATATAAAATACATATATTAGGTTCCCATTAGACAGTAAGATACATAGTAAGCAGAGGAAGCGAAAATTCATTATAAAAAAAATATTTAGATCGACCAATAGCGATATACTTTTTGTTTCTTTCTAATCTAGGGATGCGAACAGTATTTATTAACAAAAAATAAATCTAAATAGCTTAAAAGCTACGTTCAAGTCTTAGACATTTACATTTTTACCGAAAAATGTATTTAAATATTTAAAACTTATCTAATTTCAATATCTGTCAATTCTCTTATTAACATGCTTTAACTTAACCGCAAAGTTTGTTTATGCGTTTTTGCTGAATCTGTTTAGTTATTCTTTGAGCGTCTACAAATAATTGAAAAAACTTTTATCCATCAAGACTTGAGACGAGATATAATTACTTTTATGGCTTAGAAAAACGTTTTTGTTGATCGTTTGTAGTGGAACACATGTATAGAAGAGTAATAATTAGATTTTTATTTAACACAGACACATTGTACTCTATATTATTATATCTATATTGTATATTCAAGTTTAAATATATCCAAGTATATATAGTATATTATTATAATAAAAATTACATATAGATTTCAAGCCCGTAGAGAATCTTCATAAATATTTTTCCCTGAGACACCAAAGGACATTCAAATTGCAAAAGAAAACATAATCAATTCATTGACCTTGACAGTTAAACCTTCCGACGACACGTCTTCTGACAGTTTGGGTAACGCTGCCCTTACCTAATTTATCATCCAACTTTACCTCACTCCGTCACGCAATCACTTTGACGAACTTTTTCCTATACAAGAAACAACTATTATGAAATTTTACTTTTTTTATTACGAAGTCCAATTTTATTGTCAGCAAAAACATTGAATACCTATTTTTACAAACCATACTTAACATAGTATAAATTATTCAACATTGATTGAGTTATTACCAAATAAAACTACGGAGCAATTAGTAGAATCAATAAACTATAACATAACATTATAATCTAAAAAGTCTACAATATCCACTTTGCTCACGACTTGAAGCGAAAGTAATAGTTAGAAAATTACTATAATTGAAACCATTACGTACCTAACTCTAAAAGTAACCTTTTAGGGAAATTACAGAAGAAATAACGATCTTTTTTGGAACGATCGAAAGAAAATGTTTTGTATTTATTACGAAATATGACGTGACCGAAATATCATTGTTGGAGAGTAGAAAAACACGTAGCTACTAGATTGTAGCGATAAACACGCAATATGACTATTTACTCAATGAAATTACTAGTTGGTACATTTATTTTTTATCGTATAAAGATCTTTGGACATCGAGACGATCATTAATCAGTAGATGAAAACAAACTGTTTTTGCACCAATAAATTACTTAAAAGCTATCTTTGAATGAATATTTTTTTTTAAAAATATTTTTTATTCCATTTGTATTTTTGTAAAGATCAGTGTTGTTGAAAAATATTTTTGTAAAATTAATTTATGCTGGCGTAAGTACCTACTTTATATTTTTACCTTCACAGTCAAATGTTATTTTTTAAAGAAAAATAATATACTTTCTAAAGTTTTATCATAAATTACGTTAGCGTAAGCAAACAGTTGAAAGCACTTATTACTGAATAATTAATACCTACTTGGAGTGAAAATGAGCCAAGTCTGACACAATGCCGCGGGGATATAAAGAGACTGCCAAACTCGAGTCTGACAGCATAGCATAGCAACAAATTATGATTATGTAAGACTTTGTCTACAAACAATATTCAGCCAATGTTTTGCGGCTTCAAGCTTAAATATTCAAAGCTTTTGTGGGATAAAAATACGTAGGTACCTGTCTTATAACTGTCTTATTTTCACAGGCATTCTTTGAAAACTAAATCCTTGTTTTTATTTCAAAATTAAATGATTACCTAAATAAGCTTTAGGAAGTATCGTTTTATTACGCTATAACAACATAATAAATGTGTTCTTGACATGGTTAGGTGTGATTTTAACTGAAAGGTCAAGAAAGTTAGTCGTTATTCATTAACTATTTTGTATAAATAAAGGTATGTTATTTATGATTTTGTTTTTCGAAGCTTCTTACGCACGTTCGAGATAGCGACCTAAATAACAAATTGTGTGAAAAAAAGCGACGATGCAATGTTTTTTTGCATTTATTTGGCACAAATACTTTTTATTTTTGATGTTACTACCCTTTATCAACATTACAGATATTTTTGTGTAACATTATTTATGTATTTAATTGATCTAGGAATACAGTTGTACTTAATTAAAAAAATTAAAATTAGACTACTTTCCATCCGTGTGAATATATACCCGGATATACTCGTGAGACATTTTGTTTATTTTATCTATCACAATTAATAAATAAAACTTGTTTCATGCAAAAAAAAAACAAATCATCGTCAGCATCAACAAAAAATATATTTGAAAATAGAATATTATATAAGTACAATAGTAAATTTACACGGCGACGATAACAATCAGTAAAGTTACGCATTAATGTCAGTAAACGTCCTTAAAGCTATTAATATCTGCATAAATTATAAATAACGTTCTACACTAACAAATATTATCTTTAACTATCTCACGGTTAACTATAGTGCTACTAATCAGACCCGGACTTTGAGACCCAGGGCCCCTAGGCACTTGACATTTAGGGCCCCCCATCCAAGTCATCCCGAAACAATTTTGAAAAATTTGCAAATATTTTTTTACTTTAATGGGTGGATAGGGACCCTAGGCTCCCTCGGCCCCTAGGCCGGGGCCTTGTAGGCCTAGGCGGAAATCCGAGGCTGCCACTAATTGGTTACATCTGATGTTGTTTTTTCTTATAAAAAGAGAAATAATCTATTTTTGTATGAAATGTATCACAAATCTGTATATTGCATATATTTTCCAACATATTTCCACTCACTTTCTGATTTTGTCGTTAACCTAGTCATCAGTTGGCTGACATCCACTTGCAAGCCTTTCTCAAAGTATGTATATCATCGGACCATCTGGCAACTACGCAGTACCATATTAGTGAGTGATCTCAAATGATTATTACCTAAACAACTCCAATCCAACGCAATTCAGCTATTACATAGCTCAGAATGCTTAGAATAATTAGAATGCTTAGAATACATTCACGTGGAATGTAAGCATAACAACTGCAAGACTATTTACTGAAGTAACAAATTCTGCAGTTGTTTTTACAATTTGTCATTGCGGCTTTACACGTGAAAATTAAGATAAAAATGATGGATGGGAATTAAATTAGAGAAAAATAAAGGAATATTAAAGTCTCTATTTTTCTAATACTTACTCCTTTTGAGTAAATAAATCTTGCGGAAAAAAAAACAGCACGTACCTACTTTGCGTTTTTTGGTACGGCGCGTACGGTGCGAATAGTTACGAATATCAGTTCCATATCGGGTAATATCACTATAAACCAACCGATTTTTTTTTAAACCAATTTTATTTTTATTAATAATGTATATGAGTTTTTTTTTCTTGAATAGTTCATAAAAAGGTAGGAGAAAGCACCTAACGTTTCTATTTAAGTCGTTGCTATAATCTCCATGCCAAGAGCACCAGACACCACATTATTTTCCTATTTCAACTGGCATCTATTCAAAATTCCAAGCAATATGAACACTTCCGTTATTTATACTACAAACAGTTAGGTATCTAGATTAGTGAAATAACATGTTTAATTCTACCTGAAGGTTTTGTAATGTTTAAATTTGCTTTGTTGGATAACATCATTTTACAAACATAACAATTTTGATTATGTTTTAGTGAAACTATTTCTATAGAGTGATTTTTAAAACGATGGCAATTACTTGCTTCGATACTAACTATGAAAATGCAAATAAAATACCCTTGTTTATGCGGCTACTAATAAACTACTCTTAGAAGTAGAACATACAGTTAGTCAATTTGTTTAGTACCTACCTATTCACTGATTAAAGTCATAAAATAGGCCAATTAACAAAATTCGGAAATCGAACGTAACCTGTTTTTTGTGTTAGCGCGTTGTGTTTACACTAGCTTAACTTAGTTGCAATCCAACACATCGAAAAGTGAATTAATTTTGTTAGGCTTGAATACACTAAATCTAGTGTATAACGTGTATTTTACGAGAACTTCATAGGTACTAATTGTAAGGCTAGAATCTAGGGTATTTGAACCATACAATTAGTATCTATAAAGTTCTCGTTTGTTATTATGAGATTAGCTTTACCTGACGTCACATTGCATGCTTCTCTCATGAAAATAACTATTATGCTGTATATACAAAGGTGCATCGAAACTGCCATATTTGTCTAAACACTTCGTAAACAGTATGACGTCAGTACTCAGTACAATAAGAGTCTGTTTTCCAGACCATTTGCTCTCAAAGCCGATTGCTGATGATTGAGACAGATAGTCTCAATGTAAACACTGGCCAGTCAGCTGGGACGATTGCATTTTGATTGGTCCAAGTTAAAAGATAAACAATAAGTTATGCTACGTCAAATTCCGACTTTTTGTAAACGGAAGAACAAAATGGAGGCCGCTGTAACACTAATTTAGTTATACCAATTTAGTTATCTAAGCGTAGAAGTGTTCAATTGTGTCTCATGGCATGTTACAGCTTTAACATTTGCAACACTTTAACACTAATAACACTCTATTAAATACACGTTAATAAACAGTTAAAGATTTTGAAGAACTTTATAGCTCGATAAAATTCTAACGTCTCTACCATCTATACGTTGACGGGCCGGTTGGCGTGGTTGGTAAGATACCCTATCTATCACGCCGCAGGTCGTGGGTTCGATTCCCACTCAGGACAAACATTTGTGTGCATGAGCGTGTCTGTTTGTCCTGAGTCTGGGTGTCATTATCTATTTATGTATGTATTTACAAAAGAAAAGTAGTATATGTAGTATATCAGTTATCTGGCTTCCATAGTACAAGCTCTGCTTAGTTTGGGGTCAGATGGCCGTGTGTGAGGAATAATGTCCCAGAATATTTATTTATTTATTTATACCGAAAAAAGGGATGTTCAACTTTCGGTGAAGAAAAATATCATGTGGAAAGTGATGAAATTAATCAAAAAAAAAGGAACGATGTTGTTTAATACTTTAGCCACTTTTACCAACTTCTTTTAATAAAAAATATAATATTTGATTTGTTAAATGATTTAAAATCTTATTGCCAATATTCTGTAACTTCTACCGATAACCGACAGTTGCATAAGCATGTTTTGTCAATACTTTGCAACGTAAACAGGTAAGGTAATTTTACCCGCTTCAATTAAACTCGATTGAGATTCAATTGAGAGCTGTATTGAGAACTGTATTGAGAGCTGTATTGAAGTGCTTCTATGGCTTCATATGTTCCTTTAATTTTTAACTATTTATTTGTTTCATTAGCCCGTCTTATTTTAGAAGCCCGGTACTTGTAAGTACTACCGCCGTTTAATTTAAAATCTATCACCAAGCATGAAGCATCTAACGGTATCTCCTAGCAGCTCCACTTGAGAGCCGGTTCCCTTATATTTCATCACTTTTCAGTGTAAGATTTTTATTTCCAAAGTCAATAAAAACTTATTTGCATTTTTTTAATAAGTAAACCACACAAGTTTAATCCTATAAAGGCCCTGACTCTAAACCTGTGTGGAAACATGTGCACTACACAGGTTCCCGTCGTCATTCCGGGAGCAAGGAACTCCTTAAATCTATATGAACTGGTCTATGTCAGTTGCAGTCAAACAAACCCAGTTTGTGACTACTCATTGAGGATATTGAATGATGAGGTCAAACACATTCGGCCTCGGTGCATCCGCTGTACCTAAGTAATAAACAAATGAACAAATGCTTAATTTGGTGTACACTAATAATATTACAAATAGGTCAAGTTTGTAAGCTTGTAACTTTGGATGTAGGAAGTAATATCCGATATATTCTTCGAAAAAATCTTTCTTACCTTTAGAAACCCGTTTATTGAGGAAGGTTGTAGGCATTTTTTTTATCTGGGGAATGCAGCTGATACCGCGGGGAAAAGCTAGTTATGAATAAAGAAATACGCCTATATTTTTACATACTAAAAACTTTCTTCTAATTTATCATCTATAGGTATGGTTAATAGAAAAAACTCAGGGAATTTTATAGATACGCAATTATGCGAGTTATAGGTAAACTTTCATACTTATTTTTTATGAATTAAATCAACTTACATTTATATTACACTAGCGACTAGACCCGGCTTTGCACGGATAGCATATATATGTATAACTCTATTGGTTTACACGGCGCACGCCAGTAAAACTCCAAGCCGACACCTTCAACAATTGTCATATTTCAATCAATTTACACAAAACTTAAATTAATTATATACCTTAACTTCCTCATTAACCACTCCAACCATTGGTGAAAACCGAATGAAAAACCGTTCAGTAGTTTTTGAATTTATCGCGTTCACACAAATAGACAGACGCGGCGAGAGGATTTATTTGGATAATATGTAGTGATAAGAGGAGAATTGAACCTTGACCTTTGATTATACTGACAGATACAAAAGCAAAAACTATTGACCTCAGTCAATTATAAAAAAAATACCACCCAGATTTTAACTTTCGTTTTTAACTTACATTTAATAAAACAAGCGTGTCTGCTTTTGCACTAATAGCAATACTTTTCTCTCATTTAAAAGTAGGTACCAGAAAAATCAACGCTGTCATTAATTATTATGAATATTTATATCAGTTAATTGGAATGTCCGTAAAGAACAAAGAATGCATAAATTAATTAGTCCAATATATATAATATAACTAGCTGTCCCGACAGACGTTGTCCTGTCCAACTCATACACAAAATTTCATCCAAATCGGTCCAGCCGTTTATCCTATCTCTCAAGTTGGACCAGACTGCTCACGGTGTGCCAATTTAATTAAAAATCGGTTAAGTAGTTTAGGAATCCATCGCGGACAAACATCGTGACAGGAGATTTATATATATTAAGATAATTATAAGGTAGGCAGGTCCTACATAAATATTCAGTGTAATAAATTTTGCAACAACGGGATGTATGAAATAAACTCTTCGGTTACAATTTATTGATTTCTCGATTCTGCATACCACATGTCTGTCTACTCTACATGAAACATTATTTTGCTGGTCCGCTGAAATAAGAGCAATATTGACTTATTCAGTTCTATTTTTAAACACACACAGCAGCAAAAAGACAAATCTGAATAAACAAAAGACTAAACTTAAGGATTATTTAGAACCTTGTCTTTCCACAACAGTAGATACTGTAGTCTTGGCCATTCTATGGAAGTAAAAAAATAAAATGGAATCGTGTCACGCATCGGTAGTGATGCGTGCGTGATGACAAATGACAACCTGACTGTGACAATGAATGGTTCCCGTGACTTTGACCACGTGCTGTGACGTCACTTCGCTGTCAATGATTTTTAAAATAAGAATGTCTTGTTGGCTTAGCTGGAATATTAGTGATGCGCCAAAAAATTGTACCGAATGAGTTATTTTTTTTACTATCAGATACAGATAGGTATGTAGAAATGATGTATGCTATTAGATAAGCTTCTTACTTTACGGAAATAATCAAAAACATATTTATTGATATTTAACTTCTCCCAAAGTTGAGATCCCTATATAATTAAAATATTCCACAATAAAAATAGTTGTTTATGGTAATGTTGTGACCGTTGTATAATTATACTTTTTAATTAGATTTAATTTCATATTTAAACTACGGGGTTCTATAAATTATTTGAAATTCTTCAAGATATTTGAACTTTACTTTGACAAAGGGGCTTTCCCACGCAGAATATAAAATATTTTTCAGGCATATAAATGAATAAGATCATCTCAACAGTTCATTAGCGCTCCCACTCATTATTTAATCTTTTTTTATCTCTAATGAATTTCAAAAGATAAAAATCAACTGAATTTTTTGAATAATAACAACGCATTTTGCATAACATTACGTGGCTTCTAATCAAAGCGACCTTTCTCCGACCTCAAGTGTATTAAGGTCAGGACTATTCTTTTATTTAGTACCTACACAATTTTATTGCAATCACGTAGTTTAAATTTAATTGGCGTCGTATTGTAATTTGTTATCTCTACAAGTTATGTTAGCGATGTTAGCTGATTTGAATGTGGTAACTTTCAGGCTTAAGGAGTTTTAAAAAGTTTATATCCAAAGAAGTTATGGTTTTATAATGAGTTTTTATCGGTTGCCAAGTATTTATTTTTATTTAATATTTACTTTATTTCTGGTGCTGCATGTCTAAACTTTTAAGTACTTTTTACATACTTTAATTGTTTCCGTTGTGACTTTAATTAAAAAACTAATTGAAAACATTGCATTTAAAAATCGAATGCAGAAATAATCATGACCTTACGTCACTCTTTGCGTGATATTACGAGCAATGCGATGCGTGTAATGTATTTTAAAACGATACATTTGTCTTCTTCAATATACAATGCTGCGTCGACCTCGCCAATGTCACGGACACTGACCATTGATCGCTCAACCGCTGTCGTATTGTCATAATTGTGATTTCGTCAATTATATTGACAGAATTGTGTTCATTGATTTAGTAAGTAAAATAAGTAAATATCGTTGCGTTACTTTTTAACATCTAATATTACAACCATGTTTTCTTGCTAAAGAAATTCAGTTGTCAAAACTTCCTGGTCACACCATGGGTAGGTATTAAGGACTTTTTTTAGGTAAGTACCTCCCTACGCACTGTTTTTCAACAGGCAACCACGCTATATAATCTATTCACCAAAATGGTAACAACATAGCAATCTACTTAATCAAGTTTTTTCGCCGACTCATTGAGAGTTACTTTTATAACGTGTAGACATAAATATAAAGCTGGTAGAGTATGCTTTTAGTAAATTGACTTAGCGACTTAAGTTTTGGCACATCCGATTATAACAAAGTGGTTCTACCGACACAGGGTTATAAAGATTAACCTTGCTTTATTTGTTATGTCATGTATGTTATGGAGTTATATAGAGTTTGTGGGTAAATGTTTTGTTCAAACGTTGATTTATTGATATATTTATTAACAAATAATAACTAAGTACTAAACAACATAAAATATAGATACGATATTAGTTTCGATGCCAATTTTAGACCAACAAATAAGTCTACGGACCCGATAACCCACATTCCCATTTTGAACATAGAAAAAACATATATATCGGAAACGAGGGGTGATCTGCTCACTAGCGCCCCTACTATCCTCCATCAATCAAGTTTTTTCTCTTGCAATCATCCCCCGAGTCTATACCAAATAGATGGCCAACATTACTCATAAAACGACGGACTTTGGCCCACATTCTCTGTCGCTTTTATCTGTGGGGTATCTTTCTCCATTTATTTCTATATTCTATGACAAAATGTCATTGAAAATTGGTTGGGAGCTTTTTCTTTTGGTGAAAATTGGCGATGTGTGTTAACGGTAATGACGTAGGGGAGGAAGGTCGGAGCTAATGACGTAGATACGTACGTTTTGGGTGAAAGGCTTCTTTTTTGTGTAAGAAACTTGGTGAATTTAAAATTTTATGGTAAGTAAGTAAACTAGTGGTAAGTAAAGCGGAATCTTCTGTAGGATGTATGAAATGAAAAACTGATAGATCAAACCACAAGGTTCAGGAACTTGAAACATTGTACACAGGTTGCTTTTATATCGTAGGTAGACACTAAGGAAGCGCTTTTCAAAATTCAACCTCTTGGGGATTGCGGGTTAACGCGGGATGGAAAGCTAATAATAATGAAATATACATATATTTGCGTTACTTTTTAATACTTACGAAATATACACAGATTGCTTATATAGGTACTTACATATTCACGGATAACCCATGAGGAATCATACTTAAGTATCTAAAAACTGTTAAATTCAACCCATTTCCAAAAACCTTGTTTTTCTTAACCCAAAAAGGAAAAATGCTCGTAAAACCTCATATGATAATAAAATTCTGAAAGGTTTCATCGATCTTGTCGTAACACGCTGTGACGCAAAACTGTTTATTCAATCGATACCCAAAGCACCTATGAACGGAATCACTATAATCCAAGGTAACATCCCGCGCCGTCGTGCTAAACGAGATATCTCCAGAGATCCAAGTTTTAGAATAAATTACCAATAATGCTGGTGGAAATGTTCACGAAAGTTTATCCGCCTAAAAACGTCAAAAGTTTGAATAATTACCATAGTTTATCGCTGAAAAATAACTTATTATAACTCCGATAGGTATTCGGATGAGACGAAGGAATTTCATTTATTTTTGCTTTCAATTTTATCTCTGACAGTGGAGACTCTCGAGTCTATCGTTGTCTTAAAATTTCTGTTTGTAAATCACATAAATTATTTATTTCAAAACGCGTTTTACACGATAATCTACATATTTGTAATAAAAATAAGAAAAATTTTGGACAAAGACCTCATTTACCTGAAAAGTCAAATCTTAGCTTGAATACGCACAGTTTGGCATCAAAATGATGTACATTAACATAATATGTTAATAATAACTCTGGATATCAATTAACATCGTAATTTAAGACATCTATTAAAATACTGTGTGTATGTGAGCAATGTCCCAGAATATATTTATTTATTTATTTACTTATCAAAATATCTGGAAATGCAAATACAATAGTCTATACTTTATATGACACGTATTTCGAGTATACGTATTTGTAGGTATCACCCTCCCTCCAGTATAATGTAAAACAAGCGTAGAAATCGGATTAATTTAACAGTAGGTAAGTACCGGTCGCTTACGTCACGCAATCCCACCCCTCATCGTTTTTTATAGGATTTAGTTCCTTGACACATAATACTGAAGAGTTAATTTCCCATCAATGGCTAACGATGACCCAGACTTTGACGATACTGACATACATTAGCTTATGTGCCCCTTGTCCAATAACAGTTTGAGGTTTTATTTTTATTTGTGAATACAAAATATGTATTTTCCTAATTTATATAACATTTAGATCTAGACTTTACTTGACTTAATGTACTAGACTGGCTAGTGTACTAACTTCACAAACATCTCTATAACAATAATTATTTTCTTCATTTATTTGAAGGAAATTCAATTATCATAGAAAAAAAGTAAAAAATAACTATTGGTCTTTTCATTTTCATTTGCTGCGCAATATCTATTATCAGGTTAGGTAAGGTAAGTATAAACACGTCATCAAGATTAAAACAACCTGCATACAAAGTTAAGCTGAAAATAAATGTATGAAATTGTTGTTTACCATGGTGGTACATTTTGTGACGGTATATTTGATACCCACTCTTCTACCCGCGTTCCCAGTATAAATATCTCCAATATAATACTGTTCTCGTTCTACTCATATAGGGTTCAATTTTGAAAAATCCTTATCATATAAAATTCATAACCTTCTCCGAACAATATTTATACCAATTTCGTATTCCAATTGCTTTCCACGCAAAGATACATTCAAACTGTATTTCCCCCTTTTAGGCCCTTAGGGGTTGAATTCCGGAAAATCCTTTTTTAGTCTATACCCTATAGATAAGGAAACTGCCTACCAAACAAGATTGTAGGCTTTATATGAGTAGTTCTTGAGATTTCGTGATGAGTGAGTGCGAGAAAGATATATGTACATTCAAATCTATACTTAATATTATAAAGCTGAAGAGTTGGTTTGTTTGGTTGGTTGAACGCGCTAATCTCAAGAACTGCTGATTTGATTTGAAAAATTATTTCAGTATTGGATAGTCCATTTACCGAGGAAGGCTATATGCTACTTTTTATCCCGGGAAAACATAAGATCCCCCGGGAACGCGGGTGAAACCGCGGAGTGGAAGCTAGTCTATCATAACAAGATAGTTATGAAAATTGTACCGCAACAGCATCGCTATGTAGATAGGTAAATACCAATACGAAGCACGTGAGATAAGCGAACAATACAAAGTCATACATAAAATTGTTAAAGTACACATCGATTATGTATTATTATATAGTTACATGACATAATTATGGCGTCTATATTTAAAAACCCATTTCAAGGACAAACATACGTATTTACGATTACTCTTCCTATTATAGAACGTTATTTTTATTATACAGTCAGCAACATAGGTAAGTAGCTGGATGGCGATTCTCGCGCTTTCGATAATAATATCGAAATCGATAAATATATCATGACATAAGGTATGATATTTACGTATCGACTGCTAGAGACCACTCGTTGCATATCGCATAAATAGATAAATATCGAATGTGATATCTCGAGAATACCAAAAAATGATTTTTATAGATATCCCCCATGTTTTATGATAAATATCGAAAGTGATATTTATCTCTACAGCTCGAGAATCGCCTCCCAGATCAAATTTAGAACAAAACACCTGTACACAAAACTATAGGGATCAAGCACGTTTTTGCTAGTTACTAAAAATCTGGGTTAATTATCTATATATGTATGTATTTACAAAAGAAAAGTAGTATATGTAGTATATCAGTTATCTGGCTTCCATAGTACAAGCTCTGCTTAGTTTGGGGTCAGATGGCCGTGTGTGAGGAATAATGTCCCAGAATATTTATTGTTTGCTTCCATATTAGAAGCGATTATGGCTCAGTAGTATTGACATCAAATGCCGTGACGAAAGACGTTAGTTCGAATCCTACATTAAACTTGAGCTTACGATTATAAAAAATGTGGTGAAGATACCAAAGCATTGGTGTATGGTTTGTAGTACCCGCCTGACTGGCTCTCACCCTCAAGATAAAAATCTATCGCCAACCACCTACCGTGTGTTACAGCAGTTCCCAATGTTGCAATTGAGAGCCAGATACCTTCCAGACATAGTATAATAGGTCAGCAACACATTCGCAATTCCAATTTATATTGCTACTAGATTCCGCCCCGCGGTTTCACCCGCGTTCCCCAGGGATCTTATGTTTTCCCGGGATAAAAAGTACCCTATGTTCTTTTCCATACCATAGGCTATCTGCATACCAAATTTCATCGAGATCAGTTCAGCGGTTTAAGCGTGAAAAGGTAACAAACAAACAAACAAATAAACTCACTTTCGCATTTATAATATTAGTTAGGATATATACAGGCTGATTTTTCAGTCACTGGCCTTACTTGCAGGGGTTGAAGTAACCAGGACCAACTCTGATATCGCAAAAAATAAAATGGTTGCTGCATACATTTTGATCGAGTAGGTATTGAACTTTTGTATGGACAGCTGATATTTTTTTTGTGATCTCGAGAGTTAGTCCCATGATAAAAGTTGTTCATATTGATGAATACTTCCACCCCTGCAAGTATGGCCAGTGACTAAAAAATCACCCAGTATATATAAATAATATATAAGTTAGGATAAGTTAGCCTGTGTGTATTGTGAAAAAAGAAATGTGGTATATTTCATTTAGGTCATTCATTAACAATTGACATCTAGTCCATGTCAAATTTTAATAGGGAAACACCTTGACATGGTAACGTCGACACAGAGCCGGTATATCCATTGTCATAACTAGCCGGCATTGTATCTGATTCACTATAATTTGAATCGTTTTTGATGCCAGCTATGACACTTTCCGCTATTCAATTGCGCTATACCTACTATATTGTCACTGAATGTGGATATTTATACAACAAAAATACAGGTGATTTTTTTGTCACTGGCAATACTTGCAGGTCTGGAAGTACTCATCAATATGAATATCTTTTACTATGGGACCAACTCTAATATTGCGTAAAATAAAATGGTTGCTTCATACATTTTGGTCGAGTAGGTATTGAACTTTTGTATGGAACAGCTGATAATTTTTTAATGATTTCACAGTTAGTCCTATAGTAAAAGTTGTTCATATTGATGAGTAAATCAACCTGTATAAAAGTTTACAAAATTATTCATAGTATAGTAGGTACATAAGTATCTTCTACTTTATGTAAAAAGAACTCTTTGAATAGAGTGGATCTATTATTGAATTAAATTTTATAGACTCCGTAAAAGCCAATCATGTATATTTTCACTCTTATAAAATATCATAGTAATGCGATAATGAAAATAGAGGTCTACTTTAAAAATCGTAACACTAAATTGCAATCTCGTTGAAAGAATTCTTTTATTTTCTTTCTTTTTGTTCAATCAAACACTGCTTTTTCACTCGATTGGCATTGAATATCTCGTTTTGTTATTATTTGGTTCGTTTCACTACGTTGCAAGCTTTTATTGAAACTTGGGTTTGTAGGTGACGACTGTAATAAAACTAAGCTAATAAAGTTACATCAAAATGATATTAATTTCGTAGAGTTTATACAAAAATCCAAGTCTTTTTTTAATACGTATGAACAAATATTTTTATCAAGTTACAACCAAAGTTATTAGATAAACAAAAAACTGTCCCCAAAAGACAATAAAAAAGACTGCCGTTAACTTAAGTAATTATGACTACTGAAATAAAATTAATAACTAAAAACTACTTACTTATAAATAAAAAAATTGCCCCAAATCGCTGCCGAGCGGAAGTGTGCCAAAAAGGCTGGCAGCATTGCCATTCTTTATGACTTATATTTTCACTCGTAAATATTTAATAATTATCTGTAACATGCTGTTAAGTAAGCGCTATCGCTAATCAATCACAAATCTGGTGTAAAATTAACCTGTAAAATTATATTTACCTAACTGTTACATAATTTTGTTCCAGACATGTTTTTGAACATTACCGAATGAGTTATGAGTGCGAATAACTAAATTATGTAAACGGGCTTTGTAACTTATATTGAATGTATGAAGTTAATTTTCATTCGCGCAATCATCATAAAGCTTGTTAAATGAAAAACATAATGTATTACGAAAGAAATGATTTTTATATTATATTTGTAGGCTAGTGTATACATTAAAGACATATGTAGACATTAAAGTTTAATAGTAAGTGATTATGAGACCGAACTTTTAACAAATGAAAAAAAACATGCCCGATAATGCAGAATGATTTTGAAGTCGTTAGCATTACTTGCAGGGGTGGAAGTACTCATCAATATGAACAACTTTTACTATCGGACCAACTGTGACAAAAGTTCTATACCTACTCGACCAGAATGTATGCAGCTGCTATTCTATCATTACTGAAAATTGTTCTTATTGATCAGTAGGTAGATACTACCACCCGCACCCCTGTAAGTAATGCCAACGACTTCAAAATCACACTCTATAATTTGGAATATTTCCTAACTGTTTTTACTATCAAAAATCCCTTATAGAAACATAAAAACATTATATCTCCACCATACACGTATTGGATCTCAACTACATGTTGTTTCAGCGCCATTACGCGACCTTGGGAGGCATTACCTCCATTACTGACACGTCTACAATCTACATACGCGCATATAATGCCAACCTATACATATGTATAACGTAGTGTAAAGTACATACCTATTATGACAGAAACGTGTATTATATATTATCACATTTTGTTGTATGGTCTACGATAATAAGCGCCGAGTCGTGTACTCAATTTAATGGCGCCCACACTTTTTTTCGGTTGAAAAATCTTCAATTATTTTGGTAACCATCATTGTTAGTAGTATAACTACAGAATAAAAAAGATACTGCGTATTACTTTGATAATTATAATTAAAATGAATCTACTTCTTAGTTATTACTCTTCTTTGACTAGAAAACATACAACAGAAAAAAGTAGCCCATGTTCTTCTCCATACCATAGTATCTGCGTACCAAATTTCATCACGATCGGTCCAGCGGTGTAGGCGTGAAAAGGTAACAAACAAACAAACTCACATTCGCATTTATAATATTAGTTAGGCTTAGGATTAGGATATATACCTATGATGTATTTTGGTGAAATAATTTATAAATAATCCAAGAGATTTATGCCCCTTTTTCACTGATTTTATCGTTTTAATCATTTGATATTATACAACAGAAACACAACAAAAACTATATTCGGTCTAGAAATAAAAGCACCCAAAAGTAAAAATCGTACGAAAATACCAACACTAAATTCATATTTGCACAACGTTTACCTAGTTTCATTTATCCTTTCATTAAAAATAATGTCTCAAAAAAGGTCGTTTTAATAGCACTCTCGCTGACTTGTCAATCGCGTTATAAAATACTACCTATAAACAAATAGACACGATGCAATAAATATAATTATTCTTATCCATCTTTCACTATTATTAGTAGCTATGAGTATCTGCTTATACATAAAAAAAATACAAAAAAAGCATGATCCCGAAACGAGAACTGCGTGACGTCACAGCAGTTTTCGCATATAATTTTATATTTACATGAAAATAAGCTTGCGTCTGTTATCTACACAAGTGTTTCTTTTATATGATTAGTTGTTACGTGTTACGTCACACAATTACGTTACATACTATCAACTATCAAGAACTACGTCAATATACGCCTACTTATTAGAGACAAATTACAGGCATGCGTCACTTTAATCAAATTAGTTTTGTAATTCGAACATTGTTTCAACTTTATAAAGTTCTTATTTGCGTTGGCGGTTAGATAGGGTGGCGACGAGAGTCCCTGATTTCGATTTTGATTGATGATTTCGTAAACTGTGATTCAGTTTAATTTCACAATATAATTTTCATTCAATTTATTTGTTTCGTTCAAAAAATTAGCAGGATTCAAAATAACAATGTGTGCATACGAAATATTGTTCTATTTAGATAAAGCTAAGGTATACTTTAAAGCCGATCTCTTAAAACCTACAAATATAAAACGGGAGTCTTTCTATTTCGTGCCACAAAAAGCAATAATACTTAGTAACTGGAAAAAAACAGAAGCCGGTATTATTGGACATAAATAACCTATAGTACCTACATATAAGCCAAGTGACTTACGGACTGACGGAGATATTCCTTGAGTACCTAAAGAGGGATTTTTGAAATTTTATCCCTAACGGGGCGAAACTGTGGGGCAGAAGCTAGTTGCAAATAAATAAATATTTACTTTAAAAGTTGGATGGATAAAGCGCAATATTCAAGTAAACATTAGTATTGTGAAATGGGACAAAACAGTCGCCAATTTTATGCGATTGATATACCTATGTTGGCATTAAATGTAGGTACCAATATCCTTCCAAGAGCTCTCCCCGCAAGGAGACTTAGTAGCACAGGCCCTGCCTGCAGTCTCTACATACATGACATGTCATCGCAAACTACCGATCGCTAAATAATAACGAAAAACATTGGTTGCCATGACGATGTCTACGACAAATGCTAGCCTATATACCGGGCTGTCAAAAATGGTCGCAGATTTCGCAAACATAACGAAAAATCGAGAAAAATCGATAAGATACCGATAGAATTAACAGTAGACACTACCGAATATCGTTATCGTTAGGACTTAACGACAGATTTATATGTCGAGACTGCTGCCCCAGGGAAACCTAATTTGAGTTCCTGTCTCCCACAAATAAATGTACATACTACCTACCTATTAATAATTAAAATTGGAGACTAAACGACTTTATTTTTTTACGTAATCAAGAAAGTGTTTTTATGTAGTTATTTTGATACTGATTTGAAATGTTTGTCTTGAATGTAAAACTGTAGGTACTTTTTTTTTATTGTAATATTTTTGTATTTTCATGTTAAAAATTCATTATGTTTCATGTGTCCGTAAATACAAATATTTGCTAAGAAAATCATTGACATTTACATGGTTTTATCTTATATTTGAAAGATCACCTGATACCTAGATATGTTATCTTTAGAAAATTGAGTTCAGACATGTTTAATCATAAGAATTGTGTACTTTAGGGATTCAGTATCGCTCGGGGAAGCTAGAACTCAATATTATTCTTATCTTTCGTTATAAGGAGGTAAGGTAATGGTTTATACTAAAGTCATGCATATATTTCCAACTTCTGTAACATACCCTTCAGTTTTGTTATATTCTTTTAATTATAAAAACCTGACGCTTGGGGCGTTGCTATAAAGGCTATATATAAACCTAGTTCAGTAGCAGATGCTACTTAACTATCACAATTATATGATATAAACTTACTTATAATTAACAAATAGCCAAAATATAATTGTGTAAATACGTTTTTTGATAAAACAAAAATATAATATCATTCTAATCTCCCATCATTATTTTTCATTTTGGGGTGGTTTACGTGTCGGGAACTATTTTCCATCTAAATAGAAGCGTTATAATATATTTATATATGTACTTATATAGATAATGCCTTATAATACAAGCAATTTACGTATTTAAAAAAATATATAAGTGCTTAATGCATATAATATGTAGTTATGTTTCTTCCCAATAAAACTGAAAGTTTATAACATTCCCACAATAAAATCTCGTAAATAACTACCAAACAATGACGTCGACAAAAGAACAGACTTAATTATTTACATAATATACAAGCAGCGTGGTAGTATAGACATTATGTGATAATTTAGTGATTTAATAGCTGTGTTAATTGTGCGTCTATATACCTATACATCTGTGGCCATAATTATACGGAACCAAAGGGAGGCGTTCTGTTTGAAATTTAAATAAATTATTTCTAATTATTTTATCTCCCATGAGATATAATTTGAATTCATCTGAAATTGGATTCTCGACATATATAAAGATAACATATGCGTAGTAAAGTACCATATATCAACTAAATGAGTAGAAATACTACCTTTGATCTTACCTTTTTAATTCGATAACCAACTAATGACATTATTTTGTAACATTATACCTATACAATATTTACGTCGAATTTAAGCAATAAGGAACTCTAATTAGTTAGCATTAACTTTTTACACGAATTTCTGGTTTAGAAAAGACTTTTTCAATTCAAAAAACACCATCATATTAAAATGCATCGATATGAATGAATGAATGAAATATTCTTTATTGTGTACATCAAACACATATGAAATGATAATTAATTTAAATAAATAATGGAAGAGAATACAATCTAGGCGGGGCCTTATCGCTTATGCGATCTCTTTCAGGCAACCTTTGGGTTACAAGAAATATATAAAATAGTTTGTTATCTAATGGAACTAGTCTTCTAAACTTATTACCAAACACACACAGACATTATTAGAGATTTGGAATAGTTTTGACATAGGCATATGTAAGGGTATGTAAAGCCAATCTTTGATGAACAATCCAGTATTCGTACATGAAAAATACTTTAGCACACGATACGATACGGGCTCCATATCGCACTCTTGCAAAACACCGATAACCCACATAGCTATCGTTAGAGCCATCCCGAAACGTGTATAAGCCACTAACTAGGTAAAATTTGCATAACAACTGATAAACATTACCACATTTTGTAGATAGGCTAATGCTTCCACCAAACGAGGATATAGGTACTAATGGTACTTCCCACTAGTAACTTGATGATTGGTTTATGAACATACACACAATATTTGTGGATTAACGTCGTCACAATCTAATACGCCCGTTTTGACAGCTCTTAAGCATACAAATATAGCAAGACCAAAAGAGACATACTCTTGTCATAACGGGCCTAACAGATTGTGACGACTTTAGTAGGATACAATCGTATGTTTGATGGAGTCAATTAGCCAAAATTAAAAATGTTGTTGACATTTCATAATAATGGTAAAAGGTAGCTTGTATTTAATCGACCATTTTATTTTTCTTTTCAGGTAACTATCGCAATTTGCAGTGCCAGTAAATGCTAACTCAATAATGTAAGTTATCTTGAAACTTGAACTTGAATCTTGGGAAAATGTTTCAACTTTGCTTTTTAACCATTATGACTACGATCTCACAAAACTGATGATGTGGCCAAAAGTGGTAAACATACCAGTATTTTGTGATAGACTTCCAGGTGGCGAAGGTGGCAGCCTGCCAGCTAATTAAGATTCTGTAAATTGTGTCATTGTAATTGTGCTAATACTCGTAGATGTTGGTACTATAGGTACCAATCGTTATAATTAAATAATAAATAAATAAATATTCTGGGACATTCCTCACACACGGCCATCTGACCCCAAACTAAGCAGAGCTTGTACTATGGAAGCCAGATAACTGATATACTACATATACTACTTTTCTTTTGTAAATACATACATATATAGATAATTACACCCAGACACAGGACAAACAGACATGTTCATGCACACAAATGTTTGTCCTGAGTGGGAATCGAACCCACGACCTGCGGCGTAATAGATAGGGTATCTTACCAACCACGCCAACCGGCTCGTCACACACTTATTACCAAAATGAAACTATTACAGTTAAATAAATTTCAAACGTAAATAGAGCAAGAATTTATATTCAATCCTAAATAGCGTGCGTCATTCTATTTTGTGCCAAAACCGCAATACCAATTACAAATGACGAATGGCAACAATTGCGTGCACTATCGAATTTATAATACTTTAAGTACTTTAATTTATCCTAATATATACATGATAGGACAGACACAGATCAATATTAGTATTATCATTATTATCGTATGGATTCGATAACATAATTCTCTAAAAACGTTGTATGTAAGGTACATCTGAAATTATCAATATTCATTAAAATTCATTCAAGTGATGAAGGTATTATTATCGTTATAATATGCTAGCTTATTACCGCAATTTTACTTGCGGTGATGTAATGATAAAAAGTATCCTATATTTAATTTTGAACCATGATTTATCTAAGGTGCTAATCCCACTAATATTATAAACTAGTTGTTTTCACGCACGTTCCTGGTTTTATTTTTCTTTCATACAAACCTTCTCCTGACAATAACGAACACATAAACGAAAGATTTATCTAATTTGGTGCAGTCGTTTGGAAGTTATGCGCGTACAAACATTTTGGTGATTAATTTTTATATATATATAGAATATAGGATGTTTATTACTCAATCACGGCAAAACGGGTGAACGGATTTGGCACAGAGATAGGTTATAGTCTGGAATAGCACATAGGCTACTTTTTATCCCAGGAAAACATAAGAATCCTCGGGACCGCGGGTGAATTAATTTTATTTAATTCCGTTCTGCTATTACGGGGTAATTGAATAATAAATATAAACACAAACATTCGCATTTAGTATTGGTATTAATTCACATAATATCATTAGATGTATTGTATATAGGTAGGTACCTATACTTTTAGAAACTTCCTAAGCATACAGCCTTATAGCTTTATTTAAAATTACAGTTGAAATTTCTCTTTACACAATGATATTATAAAGTACTTACAGCATTTTTTCACAAGATTTTGTAATGATGTGAAGAATAAATCAAATCAAATCGTTTATATAGGTACTTAAACTAAAATAGTCTGATTACATGAGATGACATAAAGTAAATCTTGTAAAATCCAGGTTTTTAAGATATCTCTTTCTGTTATATGGCGTAAGAAAGTGACAGATATATTTTAAAGTTTGGTCTAGTAAAAGACTTTAAATCATCGCGTAATAAGGGGGAAAAATGTCTCAACGATAAATTCATTGATGTAATCATACCATTCTCAAAAGAGACACAATTAAGTGAATCGACATGTAAGTATATGCCTAGAGACATACCTAATGCAGTAAGTGAATGAACTTAAGATGCTTACCACATAATGACTAGATGTGTCCGAAACGAGGTCCTAAGAAAACGTTTGGGTGTTCACATCGACTTGTCGGACCCTTTGTCTGGCGGTATATTGTCAATTTTAAATATGGTTAAGATGGCCCTTAGGAACAGAAATACTACAACATAACCCATTGTTATTTGTAATTTTGTAATTTTACAGAGTGTCATATTCGCACAAGCGAATAAACTCTTTAAATAAAGAAAAAAAAAGTAAATGAACTTCAAAGTAAAGTCTTTGTATATAATACATTGTTAGTGGTATATTTATCCGTCCGACACAGGAAGATATACCCCAAAAGAAGGAAGGTAAATAATTTCGCGAATGTTAGCGTGGGTATTATATTGCTGAATATGTTTTGCACTCCCTCGAAATGAAGGTTGGGGTTAATATAACCATAATAGCTATACGTTGATATTATTAGGGTTGTCGGCTTGAATTTCTTGCGTTGGCGTAACGTATTAGTGGTTTTATCTTGTAACCGGAATAGGTATATTATGATATACTAGCATTCCCGCAATAAAGTGGCTACTTTTTATTGCGGGAATGCGCCAATTCTATAATTAATTAAGAATTGGGTATCAAATGCTTTTTTTCTAATCCGACTGGTAGTTCCAGAGATTAGCGCTTTCAAACAAACAAACAAACAAACAAACAACTCCATCTTTATTATATTAGTATATATACCTATATAGATTGTATTAAATGACTAACTTTCGCCCCGCGATTTTGGCCGCGATCCCGAGAGATAAAAAGAACCAGCTCTATGCTTTATTTCAGTGTATATCTATCTATGTGCCTATAGTCTAAATCTATTCAGTCATTACTACCTGATTGAGTAAATAAAAAATATATCCACACAAACTTACTTATTTATTATGTATAAACACCTTCCTTAAGGTCTTCTAATAGCTAATAGCTTATCCGAGCTTTATCCAGCGATTGAAAAATCGGCCCGATGGTTAATGTCTGAAATATTGTCTTAGAAAACGATTTTTAAAATACAGGAATGTCATGAAAAATTTTAACACTTGTGTTATTCTTTTTTACAAATAAGTAGGTAACTTAGAGAAAAGGCTACGAACAATTTTTTCTATTGACCCTTTTAGCACCACTTAAGCAATATGTCACGACCTATTATTATAGGTGCGTGATAATCAGCCGGGGGTCAAATCCTTCAGTGATCAACATCTAAAACTTAGGTGTAACCTTGTTTACCCACGGCCTACAATCAGGGCTCGTTGGATATTCATGAGGTTAATAATTGAATGATTTGTTTTATCAACATGGGGAAATTGAATTAGGTACGCGGTACAACGGTTTTATAGCTCAAGTAACTTGAGAGTTATAAAAATCGATTGTTACTTCACAAGTTAGCAATTCGTAAATCACAGTGAATGTTTAGTGGCTATGTGAATAACCGGTCCTATTTGAGATCCTTAGGGGAGGCCTTTGTCCAGCAGTGGACAAAGCTTAATAACATTAATTTAAGCGCGGCTTACAGCTATTACTTAAATTATATCTTAGATACACGTAATCTGAAATTCATTAAGTTTATATAAGTACTGAGATATTACATAAATTTGTTACCGGTACGGTCCAATTAATTAAAGCTAATATTTATGTAAATGAGTCTAACTCCACTTTAACTGAATCACTTAAGAATTATATTTTATGTACTTCAGACAGCGTTAGTATTTTTCTTTAAAATGAAACGTATATTCGTGCCAAGAGACTCTTTAGTTCAACACAATTTTCATTTAAATCGTTAGTTTGTAGGAAAACATATATATATATAATGTTTTTGTGTTAGTAAATACCTACATGTCGATATAATTCAGTCGGTCGGTTTTATTAATGCCTATATTAATATTACGGATAATTCGTACGTTAAGTTTTCGTACTGCCCCAAATTGATTGTGAAAATGTAGAGATAAAGTAATAAAATTAACAAGTATTGTCAATTTTTAGATTTCTCAATACAACTACTATAAATATAAATAAATAGGTACCTAGCATAAGTATCAAAGTTCAATTTATCTTGTCACTGAAGCGTGAAAATGTATTTAAAAGCTTTCTGAAAGCCTGTAAGATATTGGAAAGGAAAAATTACTTAATCGACGTCCGCAGACATCATTTAACTCACTTTGTCTCACTCTGGAAGATGCCAATAGATTGCTAAGAATTCTCTAGATATATACCGGGTATAAGGTAGGAAAGATTATTAAGCTATAACAATATATCAGACCATTACGCGGTGAGAGCTGTGTAACATAGATGAATGCATCCCATTTGTAAAGATGCTGTGCGGAGTAAAAGCAGCGAGCGGGATGTATACGCTATATAAAAAGATAATGCATTACAAGCAAATACTGAAACAAACTTTTTATTAGTTATTTAAAATGTGACACCTAATATTCTTTCATTAAAATCCCTTGATCTAATATACATTTCATTTTTTTTAGCAATTCTTAAACCCTAATTACATATAATTACTTGCCCAGTATACCTAAGCTCTCAACTCAATAAGTATCTATTAGGTACTGAGAACTACTGATTTCACTCGCTGCCGCTACCGCTATCGCTTACGATTTAGACTAAAGCATTAAATAGCACACGCTTACTTATCCTAACACTTTCATTCCGTTTCGTAGATAAAAATAATACTCTTCTGCAGACTTTCTGGTGTAAATAGTCCATTGTATATAGTTAAAACCGTTGACTTAACTTGCCAGTCAGTTATGTATTAACTAGCTAGAGAAAACTAAGTCTAATTTTCATAAATCTTCGTAATTTCAAAAACTATTTGGAAAAATATTTCCTTCATAAATATTTCCTTGTTAATTATTATAAACTTTTCATATTATACATTACTTGGTACTTAGGTACATTAAAAGCAGCTGTTTATTTACACAGTCACATGGTAAGTGCTTTTCTCACAAAAGGTAAAATAATAACCTAAATTATATAACATAAGAAACATTGGACAGACATCTGCCAAATCGTTATTCTAGCACTTTGGAAATTCGTCAAACGATAAATAAGACGTGAACACTAAAAGGCGTGGTGGTTTACCACTGACGTACATTTAAACTGTCTTTTTGGTACATTATCGGAAAAAGATTTAGACTATGCGTACGTATGCAGGACTTCAAATCCATTTTCTACTTCATTGACTCAATTTACTGACATTTAAGGTTTGACGCAACCTAACCTATCTTAGGGCCTACTTATAAATTTCCTATTTTTTAGCCCATTCTTTTACAAGTTAGAGTGCTAGGTTTTAAGCCATATATACTTCATCTAAATGATATTCATCTTATTCTTAGTATACCAGATTGTTCAGAATTGAAATACTACCTACTTAGCTACCGACAATTACCTATTAATTACCCAAGTTATCAGACATAACCTAACCTAACGTCAAAATCAAGACTAAAGAAAGCCAGAAAAATGTATATATAATATGTATATGCAAATATAGACCACTTGGCTTTACTATTTAAAACCTACTTAGGTCGAGAGCGGCAACAATGAATTGTGAACTTTGCTGCTTTCGGATTAAGTGGTATTATTGAACGTGCGTGGATAGGGGTAGTCGGGCAGTGGGGCGCCGGATCGATACTGGGTTACAGATATAAATAGGACAGGCTAACTTTAAGGCCGTACGTCTCAACGCTCGGTTTCATTCGTGGAAATCGATTTGAAGATGCTGCAGACCGTCAAGGCTGCGGTACTACTCGTTTTAGGTTGTTTTGAATACTCTTTCCTCTGGAAACTCTATGTTTTATGTGTTATTTTTGTGGTGACTATGATTACATAGGTTTTTAGGATATGTCAGTAGGTAACACTTTTAAACTAAGATCCAGTAAGAAGGACATGGGCTACTTTTTTTCTCGGGAACGCGGGTGAAACAGCGGGGGACAGCTAGATATAAATAAAATTTAAAGAATAATAGCTCAGCGATAGTAACGACGTATGTCGTGGCGACTGTCGTGTCGTGGGGTTAATAGCTTGGGTTGTTGGTAAAGGAAAAGATCGTGAAGAAACCATAGCACGATTGTAGAGTATTTTGTAGTAGATCTAGATTCATAAGTCACCAAGCGCTTAATGGTGAATTCCAGCAGCTGCACTTGGGAACCAGTTTTTTTCTCGACATTAACACCTTCGGACACATTGTCACTTACCATGATGATTGTGGTCAAACAAAAACCTAACCATGATAAAAATCGTTTTACAATATACAAACAAAATCTCTAGATACCTATGACAATCTATGCAAACTAGAAACTTAAGTGTGTCATGAAATTAATGAAAAATACATGACACAGTTGTGATATTTTAACTACAAATTGAGCGAAAATTTACTTTACGGTACGATTGCGTGCGGACACGCTATGCAAGTACATCGTACCTTCTAATGGCATTGAATATGTGAAATGATGACACTAAACAATGTTTCATTTCCTGATTTATGTAATTTAGCAATTTATCTGACTAACCAATTTATAGTGCATAATATATACCGACAAATTATATTGGTATCTATAACATTAGATCGTTTGTCCCTCCAATTTTAACTGCGAAATGAAGCGAGCTAAATAATAAATAACAGCTTACTTTTAGCAATATCTAGGTCTACTATACCAATGAATGCTTCATCAAACATGCAGTTTATTAAAATTTTAATATACCTAATGTAAGATTTATGTAATGATTTGCCGTAACAATAAATATTCCTACACAAGTAAAAATCCTTATTAGACATCCAATCCCACTCCTACTTATTAGTCCAAATAGTGTAAAATAGCAAAGGATTTTAAAAGTAAAGCCATCCACTTGATAGGAGCAATTCTAACAGTGTTTTCATAAACTAGGCATCTATGTATAACCACCCATTGTAGTGTTTTTTTTCAGTCTTGATTTTGATAATTATTTTTATTTTCTAATAAAGAGTTATCCATCTATCTATGTGTCCAGCAAGAGGTGTATAGGCCATCTGAAACTGGTTTTCACGAGTCCATTATGTAAGTTGCTATCCGACTGATCATTTACCTGACCTGCCTACCTACCTACCTCAATTCTATCTACCTAATTTTGTGTGCCAATAAAATTTGCTAAAAGCTTTCATCGAGCCACATTACGCTGAAAGGAAATATTACAGAGCTGTGAGATTAATCTTAAGGTAAATTAATTACGTACGTCGACCTTCATACTTCACAGCTCACATGTTTAGGCAAACTGCTGTGGCCTGGGAAACAGAAGTCATTGCGGTTTCGGTTACAGGCTGAAGCGATTTGTTAAACATCAAATACGGTTAGCCATTAAGTATATTGTAACTAGCATACTAGCAACAAAATTTAATGATGTAGGTAATTCTACTTTATTATTATATATATAATATGAATCCGTCATAATGCTTACCTCATCCCATATATTATGTAGGACACATATTTCATGCATTGTATTAACTTCTGAATGGCTGTCGCTACCGCTTACAACTTACACCAAACCCATAGGCTGCCATTTCTCATTATGACCTTCCTCGTGACAAGGGTGGCTTTGTTCGAGATATAATTGTGGGAACCATTTACCTGGAAAATGTGCCTGGATCCTTCATTCCTGTATAATTACATAAGTTTATTAACTTTGTGAAATTATATTTGTATTTAACTTCCGCCCCGCGGTCTTACCCGCGCTCGGGAGGGATCTAATATTTATCCGGGAAAAAAGAATGCTTAGTATAAAAAAGAAAGGAGGTAGAGTCAATTGTAACGTTCATAAATGTGTTATCAGGGCCTACTTAAACTGAATAAATGAGTTTGAGTTTATGATATGATTCGGTAACAAACATCCGCACAAACTTTCCCATATAGGAATACCTAATACTTTTTAGTAGGTTTTTAAGTGAAGTTGGGATCCATGTTCTCTTAAATACTAAGTTTCAATCAGTAATGACATCATCCAGGTAGAAGATTATCTAAATTAAAAAAAAAACTATTCTTAAAGCATTTTCTGAACAAGAATTTGTGCTAAACAAACACTATTAGCTCCTTAACTCTATCGAAAAACTCTTTAAAAGGTAAATGTTGAATGGTTCCATCTCTATGAAACTATCCCCGACAAATGCTGTAGGTAAGGAATCAAACAAACTTATCGCCGGGATAGGGTACTCTCTTGACAACTCTCCAAAGGGTTTATAGTTCCTTTTCATTTATTCTAGTAGATAGATCTTCTGTATGAGGGTTAACTAAAGTTCACGTGAATAAATCGAAACTAGCTAAGCATTTGTTGAGTATTTTAAAAATCAGTTAGTTGTGGCCTTGTGGAGACTACAGCCAGTCGTTTATTATGTACCTACTTATAAAAAACTTAATATTTCAAATTGTTTTTTTTAAACATAAAGTTACTTGTACATTTTAATCAATACGTCTACTTCTACTATAGTACTTATAATAGATGATACTTTAGCTTTATTTTTAAACACAGTCAGTAACAAATTTCTTTGCCAAGTTGCGGCTTCAACCTTGGACATAGAGCATATTCTGTTATGAAATTTGCAATATTAGCACTTCACTTATAAAATATCAATATCGTTTGTGTGCCAGAACTGCCAGATTAGGTGCTTCCTTATTGATTTGCAGTAAATGCCAATGTCATCTTCTTCTAACCTTTTGTAAAAACCTCGGATTAATACGTTAAGCTGCATATTAATTTATTAATACTTAGGTAAATTGCTGTTATATCTTTTACTGCCTCAATGGGAGAACTTAGCGAGTATCTACTTAAGCTGTTTTTTTTTTAAATACAACATTGTCGGCAAACAAGCATACGGCCCACCTGATGGTAAGCGGTTACCGTAGCCTATGAATGAACGCTTGCAACACCAGGGGTATCTCTCGCGCGTTGCCGATCCTTCCGCCTACCCCGATGGGCTCTGGCGACCTTACTCACGCGCAGGAACACAACTATAAGTTATTTGGCTGCGGTATTCTATAAGGTACTTCCCTAGTCGAGCTGCTCTTGAGCGACATATCGCTATGCTCTACCTCTCTTTAGTACTTGCAGTTTCTTGTTAATGAACAAAGTGAGTGCCTTTAACTATAGAAAAACTTCATTCTTCATTCATTTATATAATGAGGACTGTTTTCAAGATCCTTTTGACATGATTATCTTTCTATTATCACTACTCGCCCCTGATATGCAGCTCAAAGTCAAAGTCAAAGCCATTTATTCAGTTTAGGCCCTAGAATAGCACTTATGAACGTCGAAACCACTGAAGTTACCACATGGTTGTATCGTCAAGGCACCTCTGTCGTTCACGCAACAATTTAGTCGGACGTTCCTATCGCAGACCATCACGATGTGGAATGAGCTCCCCATTACGGTTTCCTCGCAGCTCTATGATATGGGGTTCTCATAAAGGGCATGAAAAGAGCTCTTGAAGGTCTGCAATACACATTTGAAATCCCCCGATATTGCGGTGCATGATCATTTACCATCAGGTAGATCATTTGCCAGTTTGTCAACCTATTGACTTGAATAAAAAAAATCCTCAGTATAATTTACAATCACGACAATCATCAACAGTGCATAGATACATATTATTATAATAGAAATTTGTCCATAAAATAAGAAGTTCCATTCATTTTAGGCCGAAGTACGGATTACTTCGTCCCTTGTGTAAATATTTGTGTTTTCATTCTCAGCATACCCTCGATTGATCTACTGAAAGAAAAATATTTTCTTAGAAGCCTTCATATTTTCCCTATCTACCCTCACGCTATTTTTTCATGCATCGGTTGTATCATTTTATCCGTATCTAACGTATGGTGTTACGAAAACACATGGGGAAAAGTGCAAATGATATTTTTAGATAAGGGCCTACTTTTTAAGATAAATCTTGAAACGAGTTAGGAAAAGTTTCTTGTTTAGATTATTTGAAATGCTGTTTCCAGAGATCTTGTATTTACAGTTCAGTTTCTCAAAATTCACGAATGAAGAGATTAAATTCATTTTTCTAGCGTTATATCAAATAAAGCTCTCAACTAACAAACGTGGCGAGGTGAAATGATCATCGCCGTCTCATGTGAACAACGGTCACGTCCAAGAAAAATATCTCACTGAAAAGAATAATACGTACTTCAAGTACTTTTCAGTTCTCGAGATAACTACAAATAAACCATTGTATGAGATTGTACCTAAATAAATACAATGTGGATTTGTTACAATGTTGACAAACCCAAATTGTCTGTCCCTATGATTAAATAAATAAAAATAAATGAATGAATATTTCTACAGAATTGAGATTTAAGAAAGATTGTGTACCTAATGAACTTCTGAACTTTGAAAATAACATACTTACTATATAGTACCTACCTACTATTATATCATTAAAAAAGGTAATCATGTATATCTATATCCGGATTCCGGACATAACCTTCCACAGTTTTAACCATCATGCTCCTAAACCGATAAATTATAAAAAATACGGAATATTTTCCCAGTGCGACTCATAAATACTGCTACAATGTACTAAGATATTTCTGGAAGATAGTCGGTAATATATAGTTCGGTCTGAATAGAAAAAGCCGCGACTTCGGTCACGAACGATAACGCACGTGACTTGAGCACGCAAATAATATTACGGGACGTCCTATGCTACAATGAGCTACAAAAAATGACTATGTATGAAGTGAAGGTGCCATTTTGTTTCCGAACGACTTGAAGTACTAAAAGTCCGTTTGTTAAGTAACGTAGCATTGGCTCTTTGCCATATTCTATCTTAAGACTTGATAATAAAGTCGCTAAGAGATATCTTGAACGAATAAAAACTATAATTTCCTTAAGTGTTTCATTTATTACTTTTTTTCGTTTTTTACAAGCGTATGTTTAACCACAATCTCACTATGGTAAGAAGATGTGGCCGAAGGTGGTAAGCACACAAAGCCTAAAATGTTTTTTTGTTTAATTTGGTTTTTACAAGGTAATTAGGTAAATAACATCAATACCTACTCGAGTTTAATGCGTGGTTCTTTGTTACTGTGATTATTTATTACTTGACATTTACTTTCTCGTCTCTATCATACTTTTAGTACCTTCATTATATCTTGTCTAGAAACTTTTATCTTTTATTACCAACTAATTAATTTTATATCAATAAATATTCCCCTTCTCCATTTCAAATAGAGTGAATAAATAATTTGTAGCTTCGCGTAGAGTCACCCACACACACCGCTTCGTTTGAAGGCCAAAGTTAATTTTGTGCGGAAATAACATTAGCCAACGTGTCATCAGACAGACGGAAACAGGGAGCGACGACCGGATATCAAAACAATTCTGTTTAGTTTCCTATTTTTAAAAATCTATATACCTACGCCTACTAAGAAATGTGCTACAGTTATGATAGAGTAAGATCCCAGTAACCCTCCCTCTATCAGTACCTCTACTAGTAGTAGGCTCTATCACCCTAGCTCTTGATGCAATGTCGTAGATCTGTACAACTTTTATTATTCACTAACTTGTACTAATGTGCAGCAACAGACAATGCGTTCTATAAATAATACAATCGATTAAAACTTCGAACTTCTTCAAAGTAATCACTATTTAAATATTAGATTCGCAAATTACTGAGGCATTCTCATTCCGAGAAGCGTATCGATTTGACTCGATTACGGCGTATAAGTAAATCGATTTACTTATATTCAAATAGCAATAAAGCAATTGATAGCGGAAACGGTCTTTTTATAATTTTTATTTGAATTACGATGATTTTATAATGCCCATTGTTAAGGTCAAGTGACATAGTGTTTTAGTTTTAAATAAATAAATAGGAGTAATTACTTTGCTATTATATTTTCGAAACTACATAATTATAAATATTATCTAGATACATACATACTACTTACTACTAGATAGAATAAATAAATGAGTACCTACAATGTGTAAAAGCAAACGATATTCAAAATTTTCTGTATGTTTTTATTGTATGGAGGTACATATGACCATACTAACCAAATTTTTTTTTTTGTTCACAGTGAGACCAAAAATGCATATTGAAGTGCAAGTCGCCCTAAACTTTGTCATATCTTACCTGTACAACAAGCTGCCGAGGCGGCGCGTCAATATTTTTGGCGAAGAATTGGAGAAGGCCCTAAAAGAAAAGTTCCGGGGTCATTGGTACCCTGACAAACCGTGCCGGGGCTCAGCGTTCCGATGCTTGAAGACAGGGGGGCCATTAGATCCAGTGCTCGAAAGAGCGGCGAGAGAATCCGGTGTGCCGGTTCGGGATGTTCTTGAACATCTTCCACGGGATCTCGCCGTCTGGGTTGATCCAGGTAAGAGTTCCACTTCTAAAAAATATCAGAATGAACAGCGATGCGTACCTATAATTTGATTGAGCTAATTATAGATCCAACAATAGTTGGGCTAAAAAGTCTTGCAAAGAACAATGTAAGTATTCCAGTTGATAGCTCAATGAAGTTAGAACTGTTATAACTTGTCCATAATTTCATTGCCACTGCGGTTAGATAAACGCTAAGTAAAAAATGACACGGTTCAATAACAGTTGACTGCGTTATAGCTACGTTAACCTACGTCACTTATACTGCATTGCATAACACGTTAAATGAACGAGGTCGTCGTAGTCTCCGAGGACAATAACAAACTGATTGTCTGTCTCGTAACCCTAGTTGCAACTCGATACAATCTTTTCAAGAACTACTGCGATAGTTGTAACCGGTTGTCTTCCTTGATTTTGATTTCGATTTATGTTTGTTGCACGCTTGACTAAGTTATTTTAGATTTCACGTTTGTAATTGCAGGACCGATTGTAATACTGAATTAAATGAATGTTCAGTCACCTTTTCTGAGTCGATGACGGGTTCTTTAATTAAATAGGTACCTACTATTCAGAAACGACAACCTGATTTTACAGTGAAGTGATCTTGTGACTAAGATATAATAGTTGGTTTTATGACGACTTAGCGTAATTCTCAAAACAAAGCTTTTTATGTTTAGTTGGAAGCTAAACAAGTACTAAAAATAAAGTTGGACAACTAAAATACGTATAAGTCTACTTTACGATGAAGTTGCATAAAAGGCATTCAAACTTGTTATGCTTAAAATAAGTAAACAACTTAAGGCCTATGAAGAAAAATCTATAGAAACTTGTTATAAACGTTTATTCCCTTAATTTCAGGTGAAGTCTCATACCGGATCGGTGAAAAGGGAGCAGTGAAGGTGCTCTTCAGCAGTGACGAACGAGCCGCTGATGAGAGGACCGATAGAGAGGTAATGTATAATATACCAGAAATCCAATTAACTGACTTGCCAGATCTCGTTCACCAACAAACATTTTATATTCTTCCAAGCATCTAAAAATAACACTGTACTAGCAATTGTAATGTGTGAAAAACAATAGTCATATTAATTATATGTCTGGCTTTGAGATTTGGCAACAGCACACATCAGGTGTAATCAGACCTATGATGAATTTGTTTCCCATTTCATTGCATCATGCAAACGATAGTTCAACTAGGTGAACGCTGTTTTTGCAGGTGACTCGCGCGTTCAACCCTGAGGCGCAGTGCTTCCGGCCGGTAGAACCTGCAGCGGCACCATCGCCCCCCGCGCCCGCAGCCTTCTCTCCCGCACCGCCGTTCAGAGCGCAACCCCTTACGTTCACAACGGCAACATTCGCGCAGACCAAGTTTGGCAGCACCAAGCTGAAGACAAGCAGCAAACGCGCCAACCGCATGTCTCCCACCGAATTCAGCAACTATATAAAGCAGCGGGCGGTGCAACAGCAGCTGGCGGCGCGGGCGCTGTCACCGGCCGCGGACCCAGCGGCGTACTTCGTGGCGCGGCGCGAGCCAGCGCCCGCTTCGGCGCCTCCTTACCCGTCGGCGCCGGCGCACTTGCTGCTCGCCAACTGAGCCGCGCATGCGCGCTAGCCGCCACGCGCGACCCGCTCATAGAGTCTTTACTTTTTTACGAGAGAGACGCGCGCCGCGATTTATTTTTTTATTTTCCGCGGGGGCGTCCCGCGCCGCCCGCCGCTTGTGATATCCGTACGATTTTCCATAACTTTTTGTATTCTCGTTCGTTACGTCGATGTGTAAATTTATCGATAGGAGCAATAATCTGTCGCCGTCGCCGGCGATTTATTTTCGTAATATTTAATGCCGAGTCAAGTTTTTGATGTCTTCGTTCGATATCGATATATTCGTAGGGTGTAAGGGAGCGAGAGGCCGAACGGCCGCGTGCGCTTACGACGACGTACCTTCTAGAGCGAGCCTGTATACATACGTCCTCCGATCTAAGAAAATACTGATATTTAAATATGTATACATAATAATATATATAATATATATATATTCGTACGCGATGATCGTCTAATTTTTCACGTGGAAACGAATGGCCAATAGAGAAATTACGTATTTTTAATATTGAAATTGATAATTCATAATTACAATTATAGTGTACTGGTATGTATTATACTCGTATGATGTAATAAATGTTTGCATATCCGGTCGGACGCGGTCGGACGGCGCGGCGGGCCGCCCGAAGGCGTCGGAGATCTCACATAGTGTAATCATCACTCGTACCATTGTACCCTTGTAATATACATAATATATTATAGGTTTAGCTACCTTTCAATCTAACAGTATTTTTTTAAGAAGATATTAGTCCTTGTGTACATTACCGGTCGGTCGACCGCACCGCGGCGGCAGGCCTTAGCGTGTATGGTATACTTATATTGTTAAAAGACATGAATATGATGAATAAAGAATAGAAAAAAATATTTCTCAATTCAAAAATAACGGGTGCATGCAAAAATCATGGAAATAAATACTATGTGTTATTTATCTTTTTTATATTTCACTTGGCGGTCGGTACAGTTTTTCAATGGGGGCGAGCACGGTAGTTAGTGTAGTAGGTGCAGAGGTAGAGGTAGCGGTATGCGGGTAGCTCGAGCAGCTTGTTGTTGTGTTGCGAATAGTCGTTCTGGGGTAGAGTGGACGGGGCCTGTACAGACCGTTCATCATAACTTGTCCCCTCGATTAAAAGTTGGTAGCCCTGTAATTCCATTATATTATTGTCACATTATATTGTCAATCAATAGTGCCAACATAAAGGCAAGGGGACAAGTTATGATGAACGGACTGTACCTACCATCGGTACCATCGGTAGCGGTCGCAGCGCGGCCCTGTGCTGGGTTCGATGCACAACATACACAAGTTGTACCTAAGCGGAAATGTACAACTATTTTTTAATATTTTTATATTTTGATTTAGAATTAAGTCTAGTTGTATTATTTCAATTACCATTAACGTGTACTTTATTAATACCCCATAATAATTAAATTATTACGTAAAATATAATCTTTGGCGCTCGATTGAGAAACTGACCGATATGCTGCAGTATTTTGTAGATAAAATCTATAATGTAAGTTTAATAATAATACAATTTAGCGTAATGAGATTTTTTAATATAAAGATACTTTTTATTTTTTCTTTCTTTTGTAAGATATATTCGATGGAAGTGTTAAAGATAATATAATATTTGCATAATATAGTAAATGCGGCTCTCCATGCCCGCTAATATAATTAGTCAATAATAATTTTTCATATTGTTGTACGACTTTTTAAGTTTATATTAAAATGTTTTGTGCAATCTACAAAAGGCGTATTTACTTATTCACTCCTAGATATAAAAAAAATACATACCTATGTACCCCCTAACTCTGAAGTCATACTTAAAAACCTAATAAATAGCATACCACCGAGTTATTATTATCGCTCATTATTAGCAAAGAGCAATGACTGTTCTGATAGTACCTAAGTAGAAATTTGGAATGTTTAATTTTACGAATAACATCACTCGATTTGCTTCAGCAAATGAAGTCTATAGATAGCCCATAGAAACGGTTACTTCTCTACGCTAAGGGATAGTAAATAAATAAATAATAGAAATAAAAATTAATAATAATTAAGTCACTTTATTTACCAAACCACAAAGATGACAAACTGAAACCTCATCTATGGACAATATAAAGGGTAGGACACCGTCAATTACAATAATTCTTAACAAATATTAAAAAAAAACATAAGGCCTTCCCTGATTGAGAATCGGGGATATGTGCTCAATGGTGAGAATACATAGTTACCTAAATAGTTTACAATTGTGAGTTGGATAAATCCAAAAATCCCAAGTAAAAGTATTTAAAGTAATTACGTAACAATGTACAAATAGGCATGCAAGAATAAAATAAATTATTTTAACATTATTTCAATAAATTGTTTTTGTACCTTTCTCATTTTAGTACATAATTATAATACTAAATAATATTTGATTATGTTCATAGTATAATAATTTGACAGTCCTACGGTGCTTTATTGCATTTATTCGATTGACAATTGACTTAGCAAGGAACAAAATTATTCAAAATCATCTCACAGAAGCTAATGGTGAAGTAGGCAAGTATTTCCAACTACACAAGTTAACATCCGTGTTGTCCACGAAGGCGATTGACCACCCTACAATTATTGTGGTACTGGGACCCAATTCTCGCATTATATAGACATAGATGTAAAGTCGTAATAGACATGACAAACATGGCGGATGTTTTCTATAAAATTCAATAAAAAGAATTCAAAAAAATACAATTATCAAGTTTTTCGTCAAGTCTGGGTCAATTTAAGCTAAACGGAAAGCCGGTTCAGTGGTTAGAATTCATTTGAATAGGCCCAAATGCGACGACGAAAGTGCGAGAATTGGGCCCCTGTAGACAGTTTCGTCATCAACAGGTATATCAGAAATATTATTTGTCAAATAAAAGTTAAACGCTTTATATTTTCTGACAACACGGTGAGTACAATCGTAAATTTAATACATGCGTCGTATTTAGTACATCGAAGCAGTTTTCTTAGTGTATTGTGAACGATATAATTTACCTACATTAATTTTTTTAATTATTACTCTCTATAATTTTACAGGAACAATTTTTAGAACTTACTAGTGTATATTCTTATCGATTAACAATGAAGCAAAGTAATGTATTTTGGCACTGATCATGTCTGATGATTTTATATCATGGGCTGTATGAAAAATAGATAAATCTATGATTTATTCAATAAAAAAATCTTACTAGGTAGTCTTATTTAACTGTTTTACGTACGTTACTTCCAGTTTCTAGGCCATGTCCTATATTTCAATATTATATAAATATTAAGTGCTAATGTACCGGTCGGTAGGGTATTATGGTCACCATAGATGAGGAGATATGTCCTTAGTGGTTACTTTAGTTTATATAAAATATACAAGTGCTAAGAATAATCAGTACATTTTAATAAAACACAAATGACATTTCCATTTTTCTCATACCAACTCAATAACTCATTTAATTCCCAAAGTTACATTTAAATTGATAAGCTAAATTATATACACAGTATAATTAAAACTAAAAAATATTATTTTAAGATTTTAAAATTACTAGTCCAAGATCACTTTGATCCGAGGAATTTCAATGTCCATTTTAGAAATAGTCATATCACGTTTTCTATTAGATAAAAATGATAATTATATAATTTTAACACTGGCTTTGACTGATTTTTGACTATATTAATAAATTTTGGCCCGTGATTCCAATACTAAAAATAGTAATTAAACGATAAGTTTCTTACTTAAACATCAAAATTTATTTTGTAAATCATGATAAGAACCTACACTTAAAATACATCTATAGACATAAGTGTCCGAAATGATTTTACATAGACCATTACAATAAAATAGACAAATCTTTGTAGTCACTGAGGACACAAGTAAAATAAATAATGCAAATATGTGAGCAGACTTAATGACAAGTACTAAAATGAAAATAAGAATAACTCGCTACTTATTAAAAAACCAAAACAAAGTCAAGGAATGACAACATAATAATAAAAACAATATCGTTTTCACTGCACGAACTGCAACAGTCCATGTTCGTAGATTTAAAGTTATGTACAATACAGCATACGACACAATATGTTGAGGTTGACACCCACTGTAACATTTAGAAATACGAGCAAACATGTCCCGTATAAATTTCATTTAATTTCTAATTATTACTGAGCAGGGATGATCAATTGCATTTAAGCGATCATCAGTGAGCCATTTCAATGTGCCTCTGTAAACTCTTCTTGTTCATATAGAACCGGTCGCACATGGCACAGGGGAAGAAAACTTTTTCATTGTCAGCGTGTCTCGCCCGGGTGTGCGAAGACAGATCGAGTGCTCGCGCGAAGTAAACTTTGCATATATTACAGAAGAATTTAGTAGGGGTAGCGTGCATGGACCGATGAGCGATCAAATCGCGAGGTGTGGCCACTCCGTCTCCACATTGCGCGCACGTGAACTCGCCAGGCGGAGCAATGGGTACGCTTCCGTCATCATCAGAATCCCCTGACTCTTCACCGTGATGCTTCACACGATGAGACCTCAAAGCTTTAGCGTTATCGTACTGTGCGCCACATAAATCGCACGAGAAACTGTCGTCTTCAAGTTGTGCGACTGCAGATGAACTACTTTCTCCACTTTCGTAATGCTTCTTCATGTGAACGAGAAGAGTAGATTTCCTTGTAAAGCTCTTATCGCATACCGGGCAAAATACAGAGTTCGGTTGGTGCACTTCATCCATATGGCGTTGGTAAGCCGCACGTTTAGTAAATTCTTTATCACAAATAGTACAATATCTATCCTCTAACGGACCAGAACCATCCATTTCGACAGAATCATCGGAACGCATCTTTTTGTTAGGATTTACAACAGTCACTTCAACCTCTGGTGGTAGCCTTCTTTTCATTACAGCGGCAGCGGGTGCCGAATGTTGAACTCGAGCCAACTGCACGGGGTCAACGACTTCGTGCTTGCTGACTTTACTCGTGACTTTGTGCTGGGGCATCCAGAGTCCACTGTTGTTTGCAGCAGCTTTACCATCAGGGGACCGCAAATGCCAGCCACGATGACTTTTTAATGCAGCTATAGATGTGTAGCTCTTGTGGCAAATCTCACAGTCAAATGTTTGTGGCTGCGAGGAATGCTGATTTATGCACTGATGGTTCTGCAACGCAAGCAAACCAACAAATTGCTTGCCACAAGTATCGCAAGGATAACGAGCTTGATAATCCACGCTGGGATCGACTGATTCTTGATCATTATCATAGTCTACCTCCAAATCCGGAGTTATTTCTTGTGACTTACTAGAGCCTTGATTGTCATTATAGCCCAGTAACTCTCGAGCATGAGCAGCTTTAAGATGCTCGTAGAGCTCTAATGTAGAGTTGAGAGGTTTCCCACATATTTTACACATTTGTACAGAAGATTTGTGAACAGTCTTTCTATGTCGATAATATGATTTCTTGTCTGAGAATGATATTCTACATATAGTACAGCTCGACCTACTACTATTCTCTCCGGAGACCGTTTGGGTTTGAGTTTCATTGCTGCCTCCTGCGCTGGCATTAATGATTCCATGTTTAGCGCGTTTATGTTTCCACAAACTAGTTCTAAGCGGGAATTTTTTGAAACATATTTCGCATGAGAACGGCATAGGGTCCTGTGGCGTTTGTTGCACATTATTCGTGAAATTTGTGAAATTGAAACTGTTAAATTGTGGTGTTGACAGTATTGCGCCGTTTTCATCTACATTATAATCATCATCTTCAGTTGAAGCTTGCATAGTGTTGTCTTCACTATCATTTCTATCGTTCAGAATATCAGCATGCAGCACTTTCTTATGTTTCCAAATATTTTTCTTATGCATAAAACCTTTACCGCATAAGTCACAGGAATATGGAGCATTAGGAACATTATAATTTGGATTAAATGAAACAATTCCAGGTTGAACCATAGAAAATTGTTTGATCGGTTTACCGATAATTTGCGGGGGGAATCCTTTGTCTCCCGGTTTTCTATTAGTGGTGGGTACTTTGGCGTGTATACGCATATGATTGGAATAAGCTTGGCGGCTTTTGAATGATCTGATGCATATGTCGCAGAAGAATTCGGTTTCAGCCGATGCGTGCGCTGCGGCGCCGGGATGGTTCTGTTGCACATGCTCGCTTAGTTTCTGTGGAGTGCTGTATGAATTAGAACAGACACTACAAGGATAAAATTTAACACGCAAGTGGGAATTCTTATGTTCAGCGAGTTCTGATGGACGCAAGAATTTTTTCTCACATTGATCACAATGATGAGCCACTTGATTATGTTCGGCCACCTGGTGATCGGTCCATGCATCGACGGTCTCAAAGATAGCATTACATTCTGTACACGAATAGTGATACTCTTCAGCTTCTTCTTTAACAAGAGACATATCGGGTTCCGTTGGTTGCATTCCCAATGCTTTGTCAGAGTGTTCCGCATAGATGTGCTTGTTAAGATCACCAGTTTGCTCGAATTTGGAATCACAATGTTGACAATAATGAGGTTTCTCTTCATTATGTATGATCTTCAAATGTTTTACCAAATTCGGGTAACTGCTATTCTTCTTTCCACATATTGGACAATCTGTAGGACGACCGTCGACACATTTACTTTGATTATCAGACTGGTCGAAACTGCCGGCGTGAAGCGCTAGAGCGTGATCATTGAAGTCTTGCACATTACCAAACTTTTCCGAACATAAGTCGCAAGCTATGTAAACTGTACATTCACCGTTGCGAATATGTTTCTTCAATAGACTTTTATCTTTGTACCTAGCACGACAATGTACACATGCGAGTGGTACTCTCGATTGTCCGTCTTCATGAACATCCAAAACGTGCTTCATTATAAATTGTTTCAGTTGGAATTTCGCCGGACACAATTTGCAAGCATACGATCTAGCATTAAATATGTCTTTGTATTGTACCTTAGGATCTTTTGGCTCGTCTTCGAGAACCAAATCATCAGTAATTCCATTCTCCTCAAAAATTATTTTCCACAGGTCTGTGCAAGAGTTTGACCTCATATGGCTGAGTAAAGCACCAATGTGTCCGAACGTAATTACGCAATTATAGCACGTGTGCTTCGGAACCTTGTGCCCATTTTTCTGCAAATGTTGTATTACTGCTTTTCTACGCGGGTGCTCTTTGTCACAACAAAGACAGCGTTTTGTGTTAATCTGTTGAATAATGTCACGATACTTGTGGATAAAGTCTCTTTGAGTCTTAGTGACATACAATTTGTCAGGGTCTAGTACTTTTCCTACATCAGCATCAACAGTATCATTAGGATCTACCGTTTCATCAAGTTCCTCTTCCTCATCCTCTTCATTTATCTCGGTGTTAAGCGAATTAACCTGCAAATCTTCATTTATCTCAACAACTGGAGCAAGACTAAGTGGAGGTAGCTCATCATCATCATCGTTTTCTTCGTTATTAATCTGTTGTTCCTCATGTTCTCTATCCTCGACGCCTTCTTCGCCATCCTTATCCTCATCATCTTCAACTTTTAGTTCACCAGTGTTATCATCATCCATATGTTCTTGACTTTCAACCGTGTCCTCATTGTGATCTCTTTCAGTATCACTTTGAGCTCCATCCATGTTATTTTCATCGTCTTGTAGAGCATTTTCTTCTGTATCATTCTGATCCTCATTTTCACCACAATCATCATTGCCTTGTTGTCGGGCAATTTCAATTTCATTATCTGATTCCATATCAACAGTATCATAGTGATGACTCTGATTGTTTTGCATTTCACCATCCATTTCATCCTCTCCTTGTGGTTCGTAACCATCAGGTTCAGAAAGAATGGCTTCTACTTGGAAGGACGCAATTTCAGGCTCGGAAATTAATGTTTCAGGACTCTCTGGGCCAGAATTAGCTATCTCAGGTTCCGATACTAAGATCTCTGGTTTTGCTGTGAGAAGGGTTTTTAAAATCTGTGGCTCTTTTTTCTTAATTTGAAGGTCTTTGAGCGCTTTTATACGCAATGGATATGGCAAATTATTTTGTGGGATTTTCGATGCTTTTATAGGAATAGGTTTCGGTGGGGCGATTATTTTGTGCTGCATTATTTTGGCTGGAATTATTTTGGGCATAAACTGCATTTTGTGGCTAATAGGGTTGGGCATTAATCGGGATTTGGGATTGAACGGGTTTGGTCTCAATTTCGGTTGCATATGAGCACGTGACTTTTTAGTAATTACTTTGTTTGTGTACCTGTCGAAGCTGTGAGCGGTGAGCTCGTGTCGTCTAGCGTTGTGGGAATATCTGTAAGTGCGGGCGCAGACGAGGCAATCTTTGGAAGCCAGCTGTTGAATACCTTGCCGAGCGTGGAGAGTCTCACCTGAAGGACGCATCACTGTGATCGACACCTCTGGCATGTTGGGAACTTTCGGGTATGACTGTATGGGCTCATTCATTTCTTCGTCGTCATCTTCTTCTTTCTCACTTTCCACTCCCTATAATATCAACAATAAATTATTTAGTTGAGAGGAGTCTACCAACTTAGGGAGATATAGAAACCTAATTTGACGGCATTTGATAATTTTATTTAAATAAAAATAAGAGAAAAGGTTTTACAAATTTTAACAATTTATTTTAAAAAGTAATGAAGCAGTCAACAAACTCGTCACAACAAATTGGTACCTTATACATATAACTGTTGAAACATGAAGAATCTACTGAAAATTAATTTTATATGACACATCAGTTTTTAATATTAAAGATATAGTAACAAAATAAATATTTCAATGGTATATGTACGAGAAATTTATTCCGAATTTAATTAATTGTATGAGAATTAATTAAAGTAATAAATAATTGCACAATCCCAATAACATTGTTTTCAATATCTACCAGTGAGAACTCATTTTCAATTCGTCAGTTGTCTAGTAATGACTGAGATGAGGTTATCTGTTACGCACTATACCTACCCATAAAATAACATCCATAATAATACGATTTATTTATCGCGTCTTTATCTACACGTTGTTTGGTGTTTAGTGAATTTTATTAAAAAAGGATAATGCGTCAATGTGTGACTCTGTGCTGTACCAGTACATACTATTATATTTAATTTTGTCAGCCAAGGGGGTCACAGGTTTATACTATTTTTAGGAATCCGATTAATTTAATAATATCTAACATAGGTATACAATAATAAAATAATGCTTTATATTCTTATAGACAAATACTTTTTATATATACTCTTATAGCCTATCAACTTCATGCCTTGAAATATTGCACCTTAGTTCAACGTGGCTGACAGAAAAATGTGAATGAGGGCAGAAGCCCTCATTGCCTTAAGTCCCATTTTGAATATAAAAAATATTTCCAACATGTGAGTGTATATCCTATAGATTAAATAATAACAAAAGAAAAATGTTTTTTATAATGAAAACATGAAAAACAAATAGTATTTTATTAGCTACCCATATTCATTAGTTATTTTAAAGTATCTTTCTGACATGAGCTGAACTGATACTTTCCGTTTTGGAACGAATGATATGGGCGACACTAAAACATTATTTTAGTTGTAATGACTACGACCAATAACAGATTAAAATAAACAAATAGTACTTAAAAATCATAACAATAACTATAAAAGTGAAAAATTATTATTATCATACTGGTACTAAAATTATTTTAAGTTTACTAGTAAATAGTCCACCTTATTCAGACCTACACCTGAGTAGTCTACTGAATAGGATGGCTCCTATTTTCTCATTTCAGACTTCCATTAGAATGAGGCAGTCGATCGGTACACAATCGCGGCAAATGAATTTTGCGATTAACATCAGCCTAAATTTTACGAAATAAAAACGTCTTTACCGATCGGAATGGCAACCGAATGAGTCTGAATAAGGGGGTGTCCACTTCAATACAAAAAAAGAGTACATATTACACATTCGTTATAGTTCATATTTAATATGAATTTATTAAGAATTACGATACACAAACGGTGCATATATTAACAGCATGCTCCCTACATATAAATTGACCACATTTGACGCAAAACTGTTTTGTCCTCCTATCCCGCTTAGTTGTCTTAGTGCAAATTTTGCATCTCCTCCTATTTTTATAATAGGTCGGCGGCTCATCGATATGCGACAAGAAAGCAAACTTCTTTCTCTCCGGTGTTATGTTCATAGGCAGTATGGAAGACAATGTTATGTCATGTTCCAAAAGACTCAATCCCAATTCCTTGATAAATAAACGACGCTGTACCACATTCGTAGAATTATGTGAGCTCCACAGAACCTGAGCATTTACCGAGGCAATATTTAGCAATGTGAAAAACAATGACAATGTCCAATCATTTGTATGCTGCATTGTTGTATAGTAATGCATGAGTACATCAGTGACTTCCACTGCAGACTGATTTTTCTTAAACACAGACACCACTGTAGTCCTGTTTATATGACCTTTCTTATAGTACCTTGGCTCATTAGTAAGTACATTTATAGATTTTGATTCTGAAGTAGCATAAGAAGTCAGAGAGACATCGGTGTCTAAGAACCCAGACATGAACATACGACATTTTCTGTACTGAGAAAGAAACAATGGTGGTATGTTCTCATTGTTCGGTTTCAAAGCTGCAATAGTAAATAGCTGGTATTCTCTCTTAAGACTGTCCATCAGGCAGCGAGATGTAAACCAGCTATCCATAATAATAGTTCTCCCGGATCCAGCCAGATGTTGAGTTATTTTTTTTACAATCTCATCAACTCCAAAATAAGGGTCGGTTATCACATCAACATTACTAACATAGAAATTGGAGGGATCAACCAATAATACCAACTTTATACCGCGCTTCAATGGTTTCTTATCAATATTATATCGGAATGGACAAGGTCCATATACTGGCACAATAATTTCATCAATCACAGCGTAATTATCGACATCAAATGATGTTCTACAATTCATGGCGAAGATTTCGAACACTTTACGTATGCGTCTCATTATATCAAACTGTATAATGCTATCGCCGTCGTCTTTATCAAAACTAATGTGCTGAAGGAGAAACCTAAAGCGGTCATATTTCATTGCACTTCTTACACATGATGTACCACAGTCGCTGTTCCAGAGGTCTCTAATTTTCTGATGTGTTGGCCTCATTATGCCATGTAAATAAAGAATGCCGATAAGAGTTTTTATTTCACTGGAGTTAGTAGAATCAGAGTAATCTCTTCCGTGCCTAATTATATTATCATTAGTTGAAGTCACAATGAGCTCCAGCAGATCATCAGTCAATAAAAGTTGCCAAGCATTTTTAGGCCGAGGGCACTCCCTCTGCACATCAGCCTTGCGTTTTCTCAGTCTCGATACTTCTTTGATCTTTGCATTATTGAGAGACACTGACAGTTTGGGATCTTTTGAAATAATTTTCTCGTTTTTACATTTATATCCATTGTTGCAGTCAATGAAATCTTCATCAACATCAGGTTGGAGATCAGCCTCCATTTCAGAATCGTGATCTGAGTGGTGAAGTACATCACACTCTTCATTTGATTGTAGTGAGTCAATGACTTCATCGTCTTGAACCATATCCAATATTGCATGGACCCGTTGCCAATCCATTCGTGGGTCTATATATTTCTGTGGATGAAATTAATTCAGTTGAACTATTCTCACATGATTTCCTTCACATTACAACATATTTCTCTGTCCCTTGTTTAAGAACTGACTTAGACTGAACAAATGCTTTAATACAATATCTAAGTAAATAATATTATTTTCATACATCTGATGTGTCATATTTTATATATCAATGAGGTATATAGTGCTTGTGTTAATAAATGATAAGACACATTGGGAATGTAATCTTTACCTTATCACTCCTCGGCGTGAGCCCCAGTGAAGCCAAGATTGGAGGCCCCTCTGGCTGTATCTTGCTTGATGAGCCTGCATTCTGTAACATTCATCATTGTTTCTACTAGAATTAATAGATATAATTTCTTAAATATAAACAAAATAATGGATAAATTGACATTGTACTATATTTTACAAATTGAGGAATAAGAAATTGACAGAAGTCATATTATTATTATTGAAACAATTTGATAACATGGCATCATGGCATTCAGGGAAAAACTTCATAATAACTCCTGATATGGAGCAGCAGTAGCAGCTAACATACTATTATTATCATTTCACAAGTTCCTTTTATTATGACTCAACAGCTACTCAATCACATGACCTTGACACAAAAAGACATGGTTATAGTCTAGATATGTACATTATGTATAAGCTTCAGCACACATTCACACTTTCATTTCATATAGTAGGTAATCCGGTGGTATAAAGTTTATACTATAAACATCTTGACACATAGGTACATACCTCAAAAGGATATGATCCATCAATAGCAACTCCATCATCATAGGCCTCATCAGACAATGGTTCACTTTTGATATTCACCTGAAAATACATGAAGCAATAGGTATGTAAACAATAGAACCACAAAAACAAATGCCTATTCCAAGCTCAAATGGCCAGAAAAAATTCAAGCCCACCTCCTCTTCTAGTAGGCTGCCATCTTTTTTAATCAAGGAATGTAGTTTGTCCTGAGTCCTTTCACATACAGTCTTGAATACATGCCAGTTGTTGACATTGTCCATGCATTTCTTGCAGACATTCGTCGGCAGTTCGTCATTTTCGTTTATCTGAAATAACAATCATACGCAATCATTATATGGAGGGCGATAGGCGCGCTCCACAACGCAGTCGTTTCATCAGAACGAGCGAGGCGAAACCGCGCCTCGTGTATAGATAGCTACGCGAGGAGAAACTAAGTAGGTAGGCGTAGGTATAGCCGAACGACGGCGAGCGGCTGCTCCTCGACCGAATAAGTAGAAGCGAGTCGAGTGGCAGCCGGTGAGCCCCTCGAGGGTTAGCGCTCGATATACGCACACAGCTATAGCGCACTCACGCCGACACCGACAGACGCTCGACCCGTTCGAGGCGAGGGACGAGCTGCAGGCTGGTCTCGTCCGATAAATCAATACGCCCTGTGATCAACGCGGGGCATACCTAGCGATACGCAGCCCCCTCCCGGCCTGACCCCCGGGAATAATGCTTAACCCGACCCTCATGATGCCCCGTCATTCCCTGCCGGCTGAACGGAATGCGACGCGACGCGGCCACGAGCCGAGCGATAGCCGTGGAACATTACAAAATGGTGGACGATCTTACGACATCTCCACCTAAACCGAGCGCTGCCCGTCATTGCTCAAACCGAGGCGGATGACGAGTTCTCACGTATACCGAGGGTCTACTTTCACTCAAAACACCACTGTATCACTTATTTTATGCATTACGTACCTCTACAGACACACAATCCTTGATTTTCAAAGCGAGGACGGGAGGTTCCGAGTCATCCGAACTGGTGGTAAGAAAAATCGGCTGTAATTCACATCGAGATGACAAGCACAGTCTACAAACACGATCATAGTTCAGATTCATTGTAAATAAACAAATATTTGAAAGCTAGCACACTTTCCACAATGATTAAAAAAGGGACGCCATGTCACCACGAGCACTTCAACACAAAGCACTGTACATCGTTCTTGCTAGAGCACGAAAGCGGCTGATGATGAGGATGAGAAGTCGATAGGTTCGGTCGGAACGCTGGGTCGAGTCGGCGACCACCTGTCGTTCTGCGCATGTGCGCGTAAAATGGCGTCAGTGTGACCAACATAATAACAGAAAATATGGTACATCTCACAGATCGCCAACTTTGAAGAATATTTTATTATCTTTTTTTTCTTTTCTATTATTTCTATTATTTTATTGTACACGTTTTGAATCATCTATACAATTATATGAATGCGAAATACCACCACTTAATCTCGGGAACCACAGAAATATATCTAGATAGAAGAAAAGAGTTCACCAATTTGTATGGAGACCGAGCGTGTAACATTTTGCGTAGGTACCATCGACAAACTTCAAGCATGATCAATTTGTCATCATTTCGTCATTTCATCTCATCATTTCGTCACGCGTGGTACATACACTCTTTCTTTCTATCTAGATAATATTTCTGTGTCGGGAACTATAATGCCTAGATACTTATTTATAGAGTACTGCTGTTCCCCGTGGTTTCACCCGCATTCCCGGGATAAAAATTAACCTATAAACTGCCTCAAGAATTGGACTATCAAATGCAAAAATATTTTTTTAAATCCAACTGGTCGTTCTAAATAATAATTAGCGCGTTCAATCAAACAAACAAACAAAAACTCTTCAGCTTTATTTTATTATATTATAGTCCCATAAACAAAGTTGTTCATTTTGATGAGTACTTCCACCCCTTCAAGTATTGCCAGTGACAAAAAAATCCCCCAGTAAAGTAAAGATGTTCTAGATTCTCTAAGGTAAATATAGAAGCATTTGATATAATTTAAAAAATTGAAAAATCCCTCGACGTCTGTAAATGTTGTAATCGAAAGAGGATTTAATATTATTTTCGGAAAGCCTCCGAAAGCAAATATTAAATATATAGGTACTACACATATTCACCTACATATTAACATAATGATAGCTAAGAAAATTCGTCGGGTGCTGCCTGCCATATCTGTGCCCGATTTCAATTAAAATATAGCAGTATAGTATATAAAATAATGTCAATTTCAATTGCTACATCTGTAGCAATTCATATCAACTAGATATTACATTTATTTATGTACCCAACGCCATTTCAATTAGTCACAAACTTATAAATGAAGTCGGTTAAAAATAGCAAAATTTTAGTTCATTAAGGAATGGAGAACTAAAGCCCAAATTAGGTGCCCGAGCACGTCTGAACTTTGAACCCATTAAACTAATTTGGGCGTTGCGATCTGCTTGGAACTGATATATTACGAGTACAACAACATTGTTGATAATTAAGCAATTTGGTATCTATTTTCTTAAATTTAAGACATAAATGCCGTCCTTTTGTTTTAACAAAATTGTCAATTTTATAAACCAACTCAAAAATTTCGGAAAGAATACTTTTTTTTACAAAACCAATCATATTAATTTTTAAGTAAACAAGCCAACTATAATCAAGGTCTTATCTAATATGTTTACGATCTCTGATTTTTCAGACTGTGCTCATTCTATCTCTTTCTAAACCGGTACGGTGATGGCGCTGAGTTTGACATTCGGCTAACTTCGTACTTTAAATCCGTAATAGCGGGAAAATTCAAAACTCTGAAAAACGCGCAATTTATTTAAACTAATTAAAGTAAGTAAATAGTTGCTTATTTATTGTTTTCAGCGAAGCAATAGCATAAGTTGATTTGTTTATTATATGGGTAGATCGTAACTTTACACTTGGAATATTATTTATTGTTTTTATGGGTAGGTACTTTACTAACAGGTACCTACCCATTTATGTAAGATGTTTAAATTGGTGACTAAACCTAGTTAGTTTAACACACGAATCTACAGGATTGTGTAGAATTAGGTGATACCATATGTTTTGAATTTTAAAAGTCTGTAATATTACTTCATTTTCCAGGGCACTTATGAAGGTCAAAGCTACTGAAGTTAGCAACGGTTAGGAAGTCCGACATTAATTTTATTGATGATAAGAAAGGGCACGAAATTCGGCACGTTTAATTTTTTTTTATATTGGGTAACTACATAAAAAAAAATTGCAAGAATAGTAATAGTTTTGCACTGTGTTCTGTTACATCCTAAATTCTCCTTGTTTTTTCTCCAAGAGCTAACACTGCAACGTGCTACATATATCTTATACTTTTTTAACTATATCTGTCCTTATTGATCCATTTTGTCCTTATTGTCCCAGCGTTATACTTTTTTACCTATATCTGTCCATATTGATAAAAGGTATAAGATATATAAGCACGTTGCAGTGTGAATTATGGGTAAAGGCCTTTATTGTAAATTATTACCAAGGTATTCATTAAATAGGTCACAATTTGTAGTTAGGTAGGTAGAAAGTATTAAAGAAAAATACACTCATTTTCATTTGCGTTTTATTATTCTGCACAAGCAACACTCAACGCCATACAACATTTAAACAAAATTCAACGACAATATTAGGTATGTACTTTATTACATAGATTAGATATTATAAATTTATACACATTGTTATTGTTTCCTATTGGAGAGGTAATTTAAAAAATAAAATAATTATTGATACTGAGTAAAATAATAAAAATCTACTAACAGCAGTGCTGGTTCACCAGGGTGGACAATCATTAAAATTATTCAAGCTGCCAACAATTATAGCAGACACGATTATTTTTTATGTTCTTAGGTAAGGTGGGTAATACCTACTTGACAAACGGTACCTACAAACCGCGGTAAAAAAAATCCTATATTACAATCATTCAAGTAACAATTTGTACAGTGAAGTGATTAATTTGTAATCTAAACAGGTTTTAAATTTAATTTAAAAATGTATATGTAGATATACTTATATATGTGCATACATATTATCTTAATAAATTTAACATTACCTACAGATATGAATGTGTATTTAACAGGTAAATATAGGTACAGGTACTATTATACCTACAAAACAATATAAATGGTGAGTACCTACCTTAAATTTAAATGATTACAATAATATTATACAATGATGATTATTTCTTGTAAAAATATCACAGGGAATAGATATTATTATAATAGGATACATAAAATACACTTGTTTATTAAATACTAGCTTCCGCCCCGCGGTTTCACCCGCGTTCCCGAGGGATCTTAGGTATTCCCGGTATAAAAAGTAGCCTATAGCCTTCCTCGATAAATGTGCTATCCAACACTAAAATAATTATTCAATTCGAACCAGTAGTTCCTGAGATTAGCGCGTTCAAACAAACAAACTCTTCAGCTTTATAATATTAGTATAGAAGTATATATTAAACTTACGCGTACAGTGCCACCAACTTCTTTATTCAGGCGGAAAAAATTGGAACTAATGGATTGTCATCGAAAGAAATGAAAGGTACATTACGTATGTTAATAATAATTATGTATAAGGTTACAGCATAATAATGAAGTTAATTACGCGTGTTCTTAAATCCATACGTTACGAAATCTGTTATACCCTTAACTGTAGGTACTGCTGCGTCGGCTGCCAGTCAGCATAATAATAAGAACGTTCTGCGACGATATTAAATGTGCTTGCGTCGTAGTTTTAGTTTTCAAGTTGAGCGTATACTGTGACGACACAGGACAGCGCAGAATCCTCAGGGATTGTGGGATTGCATTCAGCATAAGTATTGTCACTCTGTATGTGGCTAACACAGTAAATTATCATTAAAAACTATTGAGCAAAATTACTAAAATGGCGAATTGAATTTCGGAGAATCGTAAAAAGACAATTTGCGTTTTCGACCAAACAACACAAAATCAAAACAATACTGACTTGATGTGATAATAATTAGGTATTCAATCACGGTGTACCTATGTATGTAGTAACGGCAGAACAGATTTCGATGAAAGTTCGAGCCCTATAACTATCATTCCATAAGTTTTCTCGTCTTATAGACGTCTCAAGCCTTTGCGGAGGCGAATTATTTTATTTCCAACGAGCAGTTTGTTCTTTAAACCAAGCACTCTAATAACATGTAGGTACCTTCTTCTTTGATGTAGCGAAAGCATTTTACAAGGTATGGCACAATAGCTTAGTATTCAGCCTGGGTGTCCGCACAGGCTCGTTCTCAACTTTATTATCGAATGGTTACTTACGCTACTGTATAGATAGACGGTAGATGGTGCGTTATCCTCACCTACCCTACTCCCGCCTCACATATGCCGTAGTCCCTCAAGGGTCGATATTCTCCCCCCTATTATTCACACCATACTTTAGCGATATAACCAAACCCAGGTCAGCAAATCTTATCATCTTTGTCGATGACACGGTGCTCTCCTATTCGGGTAAATAACCCAAAACCCTAATCAATTAATTCCATGCCCTAGCTAAAGCCCTAGCCTACTTGGTTTCGATTATAAATCAATCCAACCAAAAGCCAAGCCATCGTGTGGCGGCCACTCCCTCCCATCGTCCAGTTACAATGTTTGGTGAGCCAATCCTCTGGGAAAACAAGTCAAATACCTCGGTGTCTTTTACCTTCGGGTCCTCACATGGCGGTTCATGCGCGCGCCGCCTTTGTTTAGGCGTCTCCTTTTTCTACTTCGCAAAAGGTCCGGACTCCGTAAAGTTATACTCTACACCGCGTGCATCCGCTCCACCATGACATGGCTAGTGTGTTATTGGCACACGCATTCTCCGTCAGGATCCAGCAAAGTCCCCAAGTCATTCAAAACAGTTTTTTTATTTTATTTGGCACGTAGTGCAACCGTATCTATAGTAGGTAGGTAGTTACGTCCAATAAATATCTATTCATTGTATCCACAGAATCTATGATTATATCATAATATTTCTTAGGTAAATATAAGGAGGAAACGTTGCCATGGTAAATATATTTGGGTAGCTTAGAATAAGTTACAATTACACTTAGAACATAAGTTTTGAAGTTATTTTGGGATAGGTAGGCTGTATTTTTTTAGGTATTTTAAGTTGTATTGTAGTATCTTTACAGTTATAGAGTATCGTACGTTACATATTATGATTACAATTACTTAGGTTAAATAACATATCTATGTCGTATATACCTAACTAATCTCAGTAGTTAGGTACTTACATTACAGTAAGTAGGCTTTTCTTTGATGCATGGGCTAATAATTTACCTTCATATAATCATGCCTTCACATTTGCGCATTCGAACCTTCCATGTAATTTTTTGACAGCTACAAACAATGATCTTACTATATCACTTCACTGGATATGACTACTGCAAAAAATTTGCACGTCCAAATTGGTCCACATTCAAAATAAGTCGCGCAATTCGAAATAAAATTTACGAACATGGCGGGCAGGAAGACCTTTGTTCCTGGGTTGGCTGCGCGCGCACCGCCAGCCTCGAGGGGTCGACGGGGTTCGCTTTCGCGACTAGAGAACGTGCAACGTGAGCAAAGGCTGACTCGACGTTCAGTCCGGTTTTCGCTGATGTCTCCATAAAGGCGACTTGGTATTCTCTCGCTAAGCGCTGCCCCTCCTCCCGCCGCACCGCCCGTTCTAGGCCGCTGTCGGATTTGTTACCTGCAAGCCAAAATGGTTTGTTTAAACCACGTTAAATAACGATCTTCTATCTTTTACAACGTTGTTCGCCTGTCTCTGATGATGAGTGGTAAATGTAGCCACTAAAATAAATGTCTATAGGAATTAAGGGGTTGATCCTGATGACATGATGAAATTAGAAAAAAAAAATCTTACTTTATTTTATGACTTGCCTGTTAGACTTTGTATTCCAAATAGGAAAAATATGCTTTTATTAGTCCCTTATTTATCCGAATATCGGCTGAACTTTGAACTAATACGAAGATAATGTTAAAGGTAGATATAGGGTAGGTACATCAGTTTAACAGCAAATGAGAATTGCCTGTAGTAATGCTTAATCCCTATGAATAAAATATGCCAATTTAGCGTTAAACTAAAGAAACCTCTCCGTAGGCAGAGCAAAACGGTTTTTTTTGTATTAGTGGATAGGCTTATGTTTGACCAGAATCTCACCAAAGTCATGATAAGTACAGCTGCTGGAAAACACCGGTGAAGGCAAAGAGAATATAAACGCTGCGGTAATATGGTAACCGATTTTCATCTCGAGGGTAGTACTTTCGTATGAATATAAACTGGCCTAAATTACGTTATTATAATAAGATTATCCTAATGTCTCTACAGATTGAGGTACCTAATTCAGGTACCTAGTATGACAGAAAATAAATGGGGTTTTACCTAATAACATAATCACTACGTCGTCCTGCGCGTACTCTCGGATCTCCCCGAGCCACGCGCGGATGTTGTCGAAGCTGGTCTTGTTTGTGACGTCATACAAGAGGAGTAATGCTGGTGACATATGACATAAAAGGCGCTTATTATTGTGCACATTACTTGACAGTCCATAAAGGCATAAACTGGATAGCAGTTGATAACAAGGTAGAATTTTTAGACGACGAAGTGGTTGAAAATTGTTAGACTTTGACCTTACTAGTATAATTTAAAACAGACAGACAGCAGTCCGTCGCTCGCCTCGTCACACTCATTTACTTTCAACCATTTTCACTTCTATAAAATGTGATGTTGACTCCAAAATTATTGATTTGTAAACTGGCATGGATAAAGAAGTTATTCAATAATGTTCTTTGATTTCACATTATGTAGGTCCTGGTCATTATTGTTATGCACTCATACTCTTACGTACATTATATTATGTAAAGTATTTAATAGGTGGTCTATATTCAAATCAATTACATCAAAAACTTTACGTTTGTTTAGTTAAAACTGCTTAATTAATTCAGACCAGTTTTTAGACAAATTAATACAACTTAGACCAAAGGACTAGATCAGATACCATCAAGCGTAAGAGCATGTGACCAACTGGTTCGATGTGGCCACATCGAGTTCCACACATGTGATGTTGTGACATGTGTGTGTGATCCGGTTTGACGTTTGGGCTGCGTACGCGCAACAAACAGGTCGAGGCCGGGCCTTGACTGTCTCGATTCTCGATAAGTCGTGTCTGTGCCAACTCGTTTGTTTCATTGATGAAAATTTCTAATATCGATACTAATAATTTATTTTTACTTCTATGGAACTATTATTAATTTGTAGATAATAATAATGTTAATTTATTAATTAAAATCACAATGATGTTTGATGTTTCAAATGCCACCAATAGATGGCAGTGGTAGTATCATTATTGGTTTTTATTAAATTAGTTTCTGATGAATATAGAAACTTTTAGAAAATATTTTAAATTAAAAAAATAAATATTGTTTTTAAATTATTTATTATTGTCATAATTTACCATGTGCGTCCCTGTAATACGCATGTGTGACGCTACGGAAACGCTCTTGTCCCGCTGTGTCCCAAATCTGAAGCTTCACCTTGATGCCGTCGACAGTAACTACTTTATTCTGTGGACAGATGGCGCTAGTTGTACTTAAGCATGCGTTTCTTTGCTATTTTTTATATTCAACAAGTTGTGTGTTATAATATGCCATCACATTATTATTATAATAATCACCTTGGTTTATTAACAAAATCAAATGAGAAGCTAAACATTGAGATTGACTTTAGGACTTCGGGATCTTTTTAGTTAGATTGTGTTTTTAATACCCGCGTAGAAAATACACCTAACGCGTATTTACCCAATGATTAAAACTCCATATTACATATAAACCTATCTGCAACGTGTGTGTGTAAAGGAACAACCTACCTACTTAAAGGAATCAATTCTATCTATAGAAGGTACCTAATGCTATTTTTTTTGTAGCCGTCAACGGCAGATGCAATAAATCAAATTGCAAAACCTAAGCAAACAAAAAATCGAGGGCTTTTGCAACAATAAATCACTCAACCGAGTAACCGATTCAATCACAGCTGTCACGGGTAAGGGGGCGGGCACAGAAAAAGCGCGCCAAACTTCGAACACCAATAGCGTGCGACCGAACCGACCGCATGCAGCACGTGACTGGCCCATTTGAACTAACCCTTGACGGTCGTTAATTATTACTTTTTTCTGCACGAATTAAAATACTATTGGCATGATTAATAATAATTCCAGTTTAGCAGAACCACATGCTCGGTCAAGTTTGTGCCAATAAAGAGATATTAGAATACTAGTGATAAACTGTAGCGAGTTTTTATTTCAAAAAAGAACAGGTTTTGTTTTATTTTTTTTAATGCAAAGGCTGTAATCTCATTCAGCCGGACCTGTAGGTAGGAAATTCTATCTTGAATGTTATTTGCTCTTTTCCTTATAGTAATGAGAGCGAGGAGGTAATGGATTGAGTCGGTCGGTCGGTAGGTATGCACTTTGTCTTAGTACCCGGAAGTCGATGCCGACGGTTGATATGTAGTTTCCTGCAAGGAACATCCCGTCGCGGAAACGCACTAGCATACACGTCTTGCCGACACCACTGTCGCCGAGCAGCATCACCTAGGAAATTAAAAAGAAACATACTTTATTTTACCTTTTATGTAACTTATATAGTATTCAGAGCATAGATTTCAGACTCTTTATTAGAGATAGGTATATACTATACCTATAGTATTTTTATATTTTCTATTTATTTACATAAATAAATAAAATATATGTTTGCAGACAGTTGATCTTTGTGAATTAATAATAAATTGATCGTCTTAGATTAGTTCTTAGGCTAAATGACTGTTTATCAGACTGTGTCTGACAGTTCAAAGTTATAAGATTCTAAGCAACAAAACGATTAATCAACATTTACGATTGTGAAGTTAGACTTTCGTTCTAGCTAATGTTAGAATACTCAATTGAATTCAAAAAAATGTTGTATTTTCTAGAAGAAGCACATCATAGTTCGCTGAGATTTTGGCACGAATTATTAAAAAAGCACATACCTTCCCAAAAACGTCATATTTATCCTCCTGCTTAACATGTGGCTCCCAAGGTTCCGTAGGTGAAGGCGGCTCGCTGTGGGGCATAACACCTTCCTGATCATTCTTGTCTTCGTCTTCCCTCGCTTCTGGAAGGTTCCTCGCCCACGTTGGTCGCACCCTGCCGACCACCACTCGCTTCTCCATCTGTCTGTTGTCTACTGTGTTTGGATTCCACATGTTTTCTAGTAGTTCCTATCTTAATTTTCAAGCATAATAGGTAGGTACTTTGTAACCTGAACCGTCTTTTTTTACCAGATCAATAAATAAATAATATTTACAACTCGTAGTTTTGCATGGATTGCTCAAACACAAGAAAAAAATTCATATTAGGTAGGTACTTAATAATTTTATTACAATAATACTACTCTGTCATGAAAGTACCGGGAATCGATCAATAATACACAAAATGTTAGTTATTCAACCAAAAGTTATTTTATCGCCTTCAAAGTACTTATGCTCCTTCAGAAACGATACACTTACGCCAACGAATAATACAATCATCAAAACATTTTTTAACGTTTTTTCCGGAATTGAGTTCAGTTCTCGCCGCGAATTCTCCTTTATGTCTTCTACCGAATGAGAACGGGTGCCACGAAGTAGTAATTTGAGTTTAGGAAAAAGAAAGAAGTCGGCTGGAGCCATATCTGGTGAATAAGGTGGTTGCTCGATGGTATTTGTTGAGTTTTTGGTCAAAAATTCGTTCACTAGGCCTTGTGCGAAGGCGCATTATCGTGGTGCAACATCCAAGAATTTTCTTTCCACAAATCTGGCGTTTTTCGTCGAATTAAAATTTCGCGATTCAAAATTTAAGACAAAATTTTTGTTCGATATTTTTGTCCATTATGAAATTTGCAATACACACTAGATAATGATCCAACTAAAAACAGCTCTGTATTTAATCTAAATAACAGATGCAACTCAAACTCCGCGCCAAAATGGAAAACAGTTGTGAGTGCCAATCTAAGAAAAAAAAAATTTGGAAACAAACAAATCATCCATTCCCGATACTTTTTTGTATAGATCACATATCTCATAACATGTAGGTATATAAAACTGATGCGTGGTTAATTAAGTAAGTATATATTCATCCATAAAGTCAAAGTCAATGCCATTTATTCAGTTTAGGCCCTAGAAGGGCACTCATGAACGTCGAAGCTACTGAAGTTACCACCTATTCGGAAGTCGCCTTCAACTGAGAAGAACCGGCAAGAAACTCAGCAAGGTTACATTTTTATATATTTTTTTGGACAGTCTGTCTTTTGGACGGTCAGTCATACATAATTATTTATCTTCTTACGTTCTTAAAACTTGTCTAGAAAACTTTCCAAGTAAGACGAAATATAATCCTACCTTGAATTAAGTTCACCCTTTAATTATGAAGCTGCTATCAAAGCTAATTTACATTTCAAACTAACAGAGGTATGATTGGGATGGCCTTACGTGGAGGAAAGGATTTAATAGGATGATTGCTTAAAGTTACTAACCCCTTAGAACGATTGGGATGCGTCCCAAACCTACTAGGTAATAAAAAAAAACCTGGAATCGCGATTCAAGTTACTTTAGAAAGAAAGAAAACATTTATTTGGACAATCACACAACATTACAGAGGCAAATACATATATATATATATATATATATATGTCAAATAAATATATACATATATATACATATGTTTACATAAAAAGACTGCTGTAATATTGTGTGATGCCAAAAAGGATTCGACTCAGTATACTCCAAGATATGTGGTGTGTTCCCACATACCCTGGAACTGATTTTCAGTCGAACCCATTGTGACATCATCAAGGCATGAAAAAAAAATAAAAAAAAATTAAGATGTAACACCTTAGCATAAAACATACAAAATAATAACCTAACAACTAATATGAAGACATTTTATACTATACTATGCGTATTGCGGAATTAGGTGGCAACACGGCCAACAAGTGTAATACGCACTCCATGGTCACCCTTCACCAATTTGCCCATAGAATAAATAATGTTTTATATGATTTGGACATACATAAATAGAAGTAGGTACCTGCTTGTAATTTGTAAATAATTATAATATTAAATATCAACACCTCTGATCTGGTAGTGCTGTATGTAAATATATGTTCGCCTGTTTAACATCCTCCGGACAATATTAATCTAGTAGATAAATATGGCGATTTGATAGTTTCTCAACATGATATATTATATTGTTATAGGTACTAGGTCCAATAAGTACCTATAAAAGAATACACAATGGTATATCCCTCCAATAAGAATGAACTGCTACGTATTTTTTATCAGAAAGTACCTACTTACCTACTTATTTTATAGAGACCTCGATTTGTATCTAGTAATAATATAGTATGAATACCTAATAGAACATCTCATATTCTCAATATCCGTGGTTTATATTATCTAATAGATTATTTCCAAAAATCTACAGTAGGTATCAACCTAGTCAAATAATATAACTCGTTATTTTATTGCCTGTAAATATGAGTAAATGCATCCTAAATTCTAATAATAATTATAAAAATAAATATTTGTTTATTGTGTGGATGTATGTTCGTATCGCAATCACAACATAATGGTTGAATGAATTTGAATTAAATCCTCCCCTCTATGAGTTTGAGACTATGATTACCGTGTAAGCCGATATATCATTGAGACCATAGACACAGTTACTAATAATCCGTGTCAATCAATACAACACTCAATCGTACCTATGCTGAATCAAAGCTTAGTAGGTACTAGACTGCAAGCAGATAATCGGTTTAATATTTCAATTATTTCTACATATTGTGGGTATTATCTCTCTTTTCATTATCATGTACTGTATATTTATATACCTACCTTTTATCGATTCAAAATTAGGAATAATGAGAGAGCAACTGAGCTAAATTTACTAGAACCTCTCTTTGAAACGTAATGTTTGATCATAACATATAAAGGGAAACTGAAAGCAGAAAACAGCTTTCAGTAACGTTTTAATAGGTTTAAATAATTTCGTATTAAAATTATACTGAACACGAATAAGTAACACTCAAAGATATTAAATGAACCACGGGATTAGGTACAATTTCCTTTGATATACCTAACATCGCCTACAGTATCCGTTTGAACTGAAACATTAACAAAGATAATAAATAATATCATATACCTACTCGTAGTTATGTTGGAAGCAGATATAAACCGATGTAGTCATATTTATGAAACCTAAGGCACAGATTATGCTGAGAGGGGCCGGGAGAAGGCAAATATATCTATATCAGGATCGAGACAAAGAGATAGCGTGACGTTTTCATCAATTGTTATGCTTTTAGCATCAAAACTTTTCCAAATTTCACAATAACGAATTGATAAAGAGAAGAGAGATTTTAATCGTCTCCCTTCACCCTTGCTAGGATATCAAACTCATAATAAAGAAATGTTTGAACATATCCAGAATTAAAGGGTATCCATTACTGTTTTTACATCTTCGCCTAAAGTGAATTGGGCCATTAATTTTGTTGCTAGGACCAATTAAGTACAATCAATCGATTGTCTCCTAATACTCACTCGATTAGCTGTTAGTTAAAAGATAAAAATGATTATGATGTCATGTTATAAGATGAATTCTAAGGGTTGGAGATAAAATCACTGAGTAAACTAAATTAATCCGAAAAAAATTGCGGCGCTGCTTTGTTATTGAGTGAGCAACAACTTATGATGCTATGCCAAGAGTAGGAGAAGTATATCCTGACAAAAGTTGAAATTTTCCAAAATTAAATAATATGTAGATAAGAATTTAATAGGTAGAAGGTAAGCCATTAGGTAGCCAATTAGCCTTCTATCACACCTGTATAAGCTATTCACTAGGGTCATAGTCAACAGACTTGAAATTAAACTCGACTTCTACAAACCACGAGAACGAGAACGGCTTTCGATCAGGATTCAGCACAAATGATCACCTTCAAAGTCTTAAAACCGTACTTGAAAAGTGTAATGAATACAGGAAGCCATTAGTCCTTACATTTATTGACTATGAAAAAGCGTTCGACTCTATTGAGTGGTGGGCCGTGGAACCAAATACTAAACCACCTTCACCAGAATGCCACAGCCTGTGTCGCCTTGCACAAGAAAACTGAAAAGGTCCGACTTGAACGGGGAGTCAGACAGGGCGATACAATATCACCCAAGCTGTTTACGCTCACACTTGAATTCATCTTTAGGCAGATGCGGTGGGAGAATAAAGGCCTGATGGTGGACGGAGAGTGACTTTCCAACCTTAGGTTCGCGGATGACCTGGTCCTCATCTCGGACAATATGAGTGATATGCTGATGATGATAGATGAGCTGAAGATGGAGTCGGAAAGAGCGGGCCTCAGGATGAACGTCGGGAAAACTAAAATCATGACCAATGTAATAGACATCACTAATTACCGACTGCCGGTGGACGTGGTGTCCGAATACATCTACCTTGGACATTTAATCTCTCTAGGCTATGAAAATCAGACTGCGGAAATAGAACGTAGAATCGCACAAGCGTGGGCAGCATTTGGGGCTAATAATAAGACACTGCGTGGAAAACTACCACTACACCTTAAAGTAATAGCCTTCGAGCAGTGTGTCATGCCTGTTCTTACATATGGCACGGAAAACATGACACTCACTAGGAGATCCGCGGAGAAATTCAGAGTCGCGCAGAGAGGTATGGAAAGAGCAATGCTCGGAATCACACATCGCGACCGTAAATGCAATTAATGGATCCGAAGTAAGACAAAAGTGAGTGACGTGATGTCCATCATAGCCCGAAATAAGTGGAGATGGGCGGGACACATTGCTAGAATGCACGCCAGCCGCTGGACAAGGAGGCTCCTAGAGTGGAGACCTCGAGCTAACACCCGAGGGCGAGGACGACCACCGCAACGCTGGGTGGATGACGTCAGGCGACACGCAGGTCATGACTGGATGCGTCGGGCACAAGATCGCCAGGAGTGGAGGAAAAGGGAAGACGCCTACATCCAAGACTGAAATGAAAGGCCCCCATGATGAAGCCATTAGAAAAATAGCCAAGTTTTAGATAGAAGCACAATCCGGTGGTAAGTGAATCATGAAAAAAAGATCAATGACATTCTAAAACCCAATGTTCTACCTTTTTTGTCCACAGAAATAACCGATAGACCGACCATTTAAATGCATAATAAGGCTCCGGCATACATGGCAAGAGTGGTTACGTACAGATTATGTTGTCAGCCACGAGGCTAAGCCCATAGAGCATCTCTGAGATCAGTAAAAAATTAGGTTCTAGCAGTGGACATGAGAAATGATCGGCAATTTCTCAAAATGATAAAGTCAACGAAACATTGTTGCCAGCAAATTAATGCCAGGGGAGGTAATACGCAGAGCATTTTTTGTTTTACAAAACCTTTTTCTTTAAAAGTGTGTTTAAAGCATTTTTTGTGTTACCATTACTTTTCCTATTAATTTTGTTTTTTAATGAAGCAAATTACGTTTAATTAATGTTGAATTCATGAATAATACCTATCTGTTTATATAATTTACATTTATCAAAGACGGAACGGTGCTAGCCTTTTGGGAATCTTGCCCATCGGCAGCAGGGGGCATTGAGGAAATTTTCTATGTAAGTATTATAGTTTGTATTTTACACTTTTTTTTTTGTAAATATTTGATGTAATTAAATCTATGATATTACATTTATTATATGTATAGATAAATAGAGAAACTGACTGATTGAACAAAACAAAACAAAAACAAACAAAATTCAACAATAAACAGATATATTTCATCAATTAGGAAATTGTGAGAAACCACGAGGCGGGAAACTAGTATTTTAAAAGAGTCAATCGTAGGATCATCATCAACATCATCTCAGCCGCAAGACATCCACGTGCTGGACATAGGCCTCCCCTAAGGATTTCCAATAGGAACGGTCTTGGACGGCCTGCATCCTATATATGTAGGATAATCCTACACAGTTCATTATTACCTACCTATCATAATAATAAACCTATCAGTACCCGATGGTGTTGGTAATATATTTATGATTCTCGTAACAAAATCAGTTTATGGGATCCGCACGCTGAATCTACATATTTAATTTAGCGCTTGTTATCCCAATTGTACTGGAGAACAGCTGATTACACATCTAAAGTACGCGCTACGCCCTCGTCTCTTCAAAGATAATATTATTTGAAGATTTCCTTTGTATTACTCATTTTTATCATGCATTTAGAAAGCTTCGTGTAAAGGCTCGCAAAAAGAATTATTATTTTTTTACGAAGTACCTACATTCGTGCAGAAATGGGTAAACCTTTTGAGAATGTAGTCGTTGTTTTGAGCAGTTTATATGAGACTGTCACAGTGATGACAGGTTGGTGGGAGGCTTGAGATTACCGCGGACGCTCAATTTGTGGAACGAGCTCCCCGCCATGGTTTTCCCAAGGGCAGCATGGGGTTCTTCAAGAAGGATAAGTAACGCACGAGTGATGCCCCAGGTGTCGCAAGCGTCAATAGGCTACGGTTAACCGTTTACCATCAGGCAGGCCATAATTATGCTTGTTTGCAACCTTAGTGATATAAAATAAGGATATACAAACACTTAGACCAAAATACCTCTGATTTAACTTATTGATTTCTATTTTAACTGTCACAGAATTTGATATAAATGTGTGTTTTAGTTTTTAGTTCAGAGGGTATTCATGTGGGTCTGAATCGAGGCAAAATGCATTTTTATATATCGCTATTGTTAACGTATTCCTCTATTTTATTAACTACCTACGTAATAAACATGATGTAAATACGACACGTTTGTAAACGTGCATAATTAATTACGCCCACACATTCGGGCTGCACTTGTGAACACTGGACTGCGACACAAAAGCTTTTGACTCGTATAAAGTTTAATTAAAAATACTTTAGTGCTTTTATCACCTTTTTGCATTTAAATTATTAGGGATTCATTTAACCAATAAATATATTATTTGTTGTGGAAAACCAAACATCGTCAAACAGTGTTTTTAGTGAAACGTTTAGCCGGCTAAATTTTGGTAAACGAAAGCATCGACATACAAATTAAAAGAAAGATACTGTATTGTTTACTCAATAGAGTAAGATATTTTTGCCCTTTTATGAGCTGAAAGAATTCTTAGAAACACCCACGACGGGCAATTTAGCTAATGTATTTGTTCTCTGGTATTCTCGAATAACAAACATTTTCCAGATCTTTGAAGCTTTGAAGTGCCACAAGCTGTTAGCTATAATACAACATTGAAATTGGTTCAGGTGTATTTGATGACACGCGACATAGATAAACAAGATATATACTTAATGAATTTTATTCCAACTATTGTGTAAGTATTTAGGAAGTGTGACATATTTGTTTAAGTATTAATAATTTCCATTTTTAAATAATGAATTCCACAGAAGTTTGAAACGGAGAATTATTTAGATTTTCACTGATCGAAATAAAAGTTGGTAAAAATCTTATACCAAGAGGACTACAGTTTCAACCGAAATACTGAAATAAATGTGATTTTGTTGGGTGTTGCTTTTAAAAGAAAATCAAAAACATTCAAAGAGTGGCAGAGCGTTGAGAACGGAAATGATAGTATGAAAAATCAAAAAAGGATGTAAGGAGCGTAAAAAGGAGGCTTAGAGGCTTAGCAACAGCGGCAGTGCAGGACGAGTTGTACAAAAACCTGAACAGTCCTGTTAGCAACATATATAACTAGCTTTCCGCCCCGCGGTTTCACCCGCGAACCCCTATTTTACTCCCATAGGGAAGGAATTTTCAAATATCCTTTCTTAGCGGATGCCTACGTCATAATAGCTATCTGTATGCTAAATTTTAGCCCGATCCGTCCAGTGGTTTGAGCTGTGCGTTGATAGATCAGTCAATCACCTTTTCCTTTTATATATACACACACAGAAGATAAATAATAATAATAATTACAGCCTATATCTACCCACTGCTGAGCACAGGCCTTCTTTCACGAATAATGGTGAAATATAATAGGCAAATACGCCACCACGTGGTGGAGGTAGGCTGGTGGTCAACCTACTGTTGGAGTTGTCAAGACACCTAGGAAGTCTCCAATAAGCTTAACGACCATCACAAATAAGTGATAACCGGGTCCAACGGCTTTACGTGCCTTCCGAAACACGGAAACGCTAAGATGAAATACCACTAGGCGGTCACCCATCCAGGTACTGGCCAGACTGGACGTTGCTTAACTTTGCCGATTGGTTAAGAACAACTAATCAAGCTACCCCACGAGCGCTTCTAGATAATAGATATATATTTATGTCTATCTTATCGCCCGCGGCTTCTTTCGCGCAGATTTTATAAAACATCTACATATATATTTTCTTCCTTTCACCCGATTTCGGTAAATAAAGCCTATTCGAATTTCGAAGCGCCCCAAGCCAAGCCGCATTTACGTGTGGGAACTCCATGAAAATCCGTTTAGTGGTTTCGAAGATTAGCGTGTTCAAACAGAAAGTCAAGAAAATAATAAAAAATCTCTTTCAGTTACACTTCCTATATCACCCAAACTCCATTTATAGTAAAAAAAAATATGTATGTTCAGACACGCCGGCTCTACAGATTTATTATATGTATCTATGGATAAGTATAAGGTATTAAAACAGCTTTTTAATATTATTTGAATCTGCTCGCATTAAACTATTATTTTTGTGTGAACACCTGTATTAAACACATTAAAATTAATTGAATTAAATATATACATATATGTATCACAATTATATATGTAATATAATTTTGTTAAGATAAATTATAGTTGTTGTATTTATAGATATACGAGTATATGTATATTGTTAAATTTCATTAGTTTTACTTCCAATGGTATATTCACATTTTACCTTGTCTTTAGTTTCATTATACTGGTGATTTTTTGGTCACCGGCAATACTTGCAGGGGTGGAAGTACTCATCAATATGAACAACTTTTATTATGGGGCTAACTGTGAAATCACGAAAAAAATATCAGCTGTTCCATACAAAAGTTCAATACCTACTTGAAAATGTAATGTAATGAAAAGACTGTTCATTTGTTTGAGAGTATAAAAATCAGACTTCATTCCCTTTACCTTACAATTGCAATGATCTTTTAGTTTTTGCATTAAGAGTCGAAAATACTTTGTGGTATATACCTACCACAGAAAACAACACCACAGTAATATTACTGTAATGTGCCAAGAGGATTAGGTAGATATACCTATGTAAAAGTACAAAATGTGTACCGTTTAAGGATTAAGCTTAGGTAAGTACTAGTAATAAGTTTTGCCCCAAAAACAGATTATGTCCCTATCTCACCTTATCATTTGCACCACGTAAATGATGTTACAAAGGATAAAAGTAAATCTGATCTTCGTGATAAAAGCATAAGATATTCGGTACTTACTGATATGTTGGATTTTTTCGGCTGGTAACATTATTACCTACCTTAGATACCTTACTTACTTAGAATTAATTAGTCTTACTATTCTATTACCTTGCCTATCGACAGCAGCGAGGGCTTTGAGGATGTTTTCTATATATCATAGTTTGTATTTTATACATTGATTGTAAGCATGCAATTGATTGATTCTCTATTAACTTGAATCACTATTCTTTTTTTAATTATATATTAAGGGACACGCGTCCCATTCGCAAGCCAGAAAAGAATAGATACTATTTCATAAAAATACGTAGGTAAATGTACGCAAATATTTTGCTGTATAGCTTAGTTTGATTAGTTCTTGCACTATTCTAGCAAAAATCTATCAAATATTTCTCTAAGCTTCAAAAAATCTCACAACTAAAGACTATCTTATTGAATTCTACAATTTTATTTTCACCGAATAAAAGGCGAAACGTAATGGAATAGGAGATTGACACAAAATGCTAAGCTTCCTTATAAAGGCAAATAGACATCATTTCCAAGCCAATTCGACAGACCGACGGGCCGGACGGTCAGGCTGGGGAAGCTAATTCTGCTAATACACTGTCGCTTTTACCGACATCCACCTCAATTCAGGTGGTTCTTTTTCCAGTTGCCCTATCCTATTTAGTAGATTATTATCTATCCTACATTTTACGCCGAGGTAGCTTTTGCACTTTGCGTTACATTTGATTGAAGCTCGAGATTCTAGTTCTAGATACAAAAGTATTTTCTGGACGAGCTCCTACATCCTCGGTTTCGTTATAATTCTTCTGACTGTTGAGAATCATCATCATCATCTCAGCCGCAAGACGTCCACTGATGAGAGTAAATGTCGAATTAAATTAAAAAAATAATTTAAATAATTTCTTATATAAGTACGTCTCCTTACATTTTTATTAATTTATCTTGTAATTAAACTAGGTAAGATGTTCTAATTAATTATGATAATTTCTTTGATACGACATTGTGGTTAAAATATAAGTTCCCCTATCAAATTGATCATTAAACATTAAATTTCATTAATTTTACATAAACCTCCCCTATGTAAGCTCTTGTGAAAGTGCGTCATGGCGTAATAACTAAATTAAATTGTATACATGACTTTTTGCTCCAATTAATTTCCATTATTAAATGGGTTCTTGCTCGTAAATGTATACTACGTTATTTGATCGCCCAGGACCAGGTGTTTTGTCTACTTCGACTTATTTTTTCTGGAGTAAAGTGACACCATTACAAAAGATTATTATTGCCTATGTTCAGAATAGTTTGTCTGATCTATACAAATAAAGCATTTAAAGTAAAATACACCTAGTGTTTGATTCATGGATATTTTATAAGTTTTTATTCTTTTTACCTCCAGTTTTAATGTGAGTTGTAGTTAGGAAGGTAAAAGGTATGTTTAGAAAAAAAAATACAATTTTGACCACTTTTTTTAAATAGTAATTTTGTCTTTATTCAAAAAGTACATACCTATAACAACACTTTCTTTCTAAACTGATGTGCTGCCAAGTTTGTTTCCTCACTCTCTCTCTCTCAATCTCTTCAATGTTAAATAATGATTCGAATTTGATTTGTAGGTATGTAAACAGTTTTGCTGTAAACAAAATTCGGAATCGAAGAAAGATCTTTTGTATTATTACAGATAGTATTTTTGTTGTAAATATCAACTCCTAAATTTAAAAAAAATACGTATATTTTAGCAAAAGCTAAATAGTATTACTTAATATCGTGAGCAAATATTTTAATCAAATTCGACGGGTGAAATTAAACACGAAAATATTTAGGTACATTATGGATCAGTTAGCAGACTTCTCAAATTAACTGGTAATATCGAATATCAGGTTGGCACACATACGAACTATGCAAAGGGTTAATATATCTAGAGCTTGAGAGGTATTAATATAATAAATCCATGCCCAGGATTAATTTGTTTGGCCCTTACCAAAGAGGATATAATACTACCTACGAGATAGAGCCTTGTGATATAAAATTACATACTTTTTAAAGCAAAGATAAAATAAGATATTCTTTTTGGAGAACATCTCTGTGGATCTACGATCAATTGATCGTGTGAGGAAAATGTGCTTGGCTATAAAAAAATCTGTTAGTGAAGTTCATACTTATTTCACTAAGGATTTTGTGGTTTAATGAAAATGAAATCTTACACCATAGCTATAAAATTGTAGTCTAAATAAACACTTGCTATGATTGCTTGATTATCCGTAGGTACTATCACAGGATAGTACCTACGGATAATCGGATTTTACACTATAGGTTCAGGAATGGGTTAAGCTTTGAGTGCCGGACGAAGCACTAATTAAATCACCGATAGCTGTTTATGTAAAATCCGCCACAAAGGCTATATGTAGTGGGCAGTATAATGTAGAGAAGTGATGTTTGGTATTATTTGCTAAGTTAATTAAAGCTGTTTGACAAACCTTTACTTTGTAATAGTTTCATATTATTTCGAATTTGTTACATGTCATGTTTTAAGACTTCATTGAACAAATTACTTGATATATATTTATAATACTGTAAGTCTGATAAGATTAAGAGGAGCTTAGCACAGAGTTTTTTTTTCTTTAAGCCTAGTTGCACCCTATTTTTTACGTGGCCTTTTTACTTTTTACACTATGAAATTAATTAGGATAATCAAGTCCGGTAGCTAAAGGGTTGAATAATAATGATGAAACGAGGTGATGATGATGAAACCATTTAATATAAGAAGGGCACTTGGAAATGTCATCTTTCGAAACTTAGTTACCTATACCATTTTTAAATATTCTTATTGTATACAGACACCGATGTAATCAGGGAAAAAAATATTGTTTTTAACTTGCGAATTAGCAATTGCGGTAAAAAAGTGAAGAGGAATTAGTGAAAACAATCAATGAAAACAACGAGCATTCCAATTTATAACAATAGGGGATTCGAAATCGAGGTAGGGGTGTTAATTAATCCAATTCGGGGATAAAAGAGCCGCCAGGGGTAAGTATTGGGACAGCCTTTGTAAAAGCATTTACAATTATTTCATTGAATTGTACTCATTAAGGTTTACGAGTGGAAAAGATTTTGATGGGGCTTCGAATTGTTGCCACTGTAATTTTGTATACAATTTTATTTTTGAATCTAGTTCTGCTCCGCAGTTACTCCCTCATTAATTGTTTCCCCAGGGTAAAAAGTGTTTCTCAAAAAAATCCAATATGGAAGTGTACCTACAAATAAATTTCCAAATCGGTTTATAAATAACAACGTTCCGTGGTAACAAACAAAAAAAAAATACAACCCAATTGAACATAACATAACAGCGAACCATCGACGTATGAAGTCGATGCAGCGAACGAAAGATGAATTAATGTTTTAAATATTCTTCATTCTAAGGATTTTAATGTTATTATAACAAATTTAGTAAGTTAACAGTACCCCTCCCAAATTTCTGATAATAACGTAAACTTAATAAAATAAACATTGATTGTAGGTATTGAACCTTCCTAAGGTTGGCATTCGGGTTGTTTGAGGAACCCTCGTTATCTGACAATGCTAACAGCAGATGTTCTAATAAGTAAGTAAAACCTCAGGGAGCTTCATCACTAGCAGTCGACCGGAAAATATGATGTTCGAAAGTTATAAGGCTGTGAGTTGTCTATAAATGTTTTAATTACTGACTTAGTAAATACAGACGCTGCCTATTTAAAGCATTATTTTTACTTATAAACTGTGATGACGTGGCTGAAGGTAATAAGCATACAAATGTTAATAGAGAACAGATGGAGCAAATAGGTAGATGCTCAGCGACAGATTTCCATGTTGAGGTTCGATCTCAATGCAGTTTTAATAATGATATGTAAAAGCTAGAGGTGGCGGATGAAAAGCTACTAAGTAGATATGTAATGATATACACGCATAGGTCCCACTTAGCCCCAATTTCTTCCAAAGACGTAAACATAAAAATACGAGCACATTTAAATATCAGTAGAGCTCATATACGAATTCACGCTCAGTTGCCCCGGGTGCAAATTATTTCTCTTTGAATAAATAAATAATTTAAAAAACTGTCTCATACGTATATGTAACCGTGATTGAAGCATGAGCAAGCAGTGTACTCCAAGAATTAAGTTCACGATTCAGCCCAATGAATACTACAATGATGCTATTTTTACCTAAACAAGGGTTGAGTATGGGGTTGCCATTTTGTTGGGGACTTAATGAGACGGTGTGTTTCTTCTATTTACTATGGATGTTTATTTGGGTTAATACTTAAGAGGAAAGATATTATTGCATTTGATTTATGTGTCGAATTAAAATCGCGAATCTTTTCGATTAGTAAACATAACGTATCAATTCAGGCATTAATCGGACTCATTTGTAAATAATGTATGACAAAAGATAGTCTGTGGATAATTTTATTACAATTTATGAAGCTTGAACTATGATATTGTTTTATATAGTATTGGCAACGATATAATACGAGAAGTATATGAATGTATATTGATTTACCCACCTAACTTAACTATAAAACCATTTTACCGACGTAAGCAGTCATTTCAAAATAATGGAATACTATAAACCAGCATCACTACATGTCTGTTGACAGAAGATAACAATGAATTTACGATCCAGTAGTACATATTATATATTCTTACGTATATTCAGTTTGTGACGTTGTAATGTACCTATCATTCAGCAACATCATTACTTACCAACACGCAAAAAGAATAATTAAAATCTTTTAAGATTTGTCAAGTAACGCTTTGACGCTAGACATTGAAATTTCACCGCACTAAGAAATTGTAAACTAGTATTAATGAAATTCAAGCGTAGTTACCCTACAGAAAGGGAATATCCCTTGCCATTCTAGCTCCCTCGTGCGCGTGATGTTCGGACGAGAGTAGAATTTATAATGGCCACTAATAGCTTTTGCGTTAGACGCTTTTATTAATATGGCAACAAGGATTCGTGTGTTCTTTGATTTTTTGGATTTGTTGGAAGTCTGTTTAAATTCAATGGAATAAATTACGTATCTAGAGGATGAAGCACAGTTAATTCGAAATGTCTATAGCGTAGTTAGAGAGATAAATACCTTGAAAAATTACAAAACAACATCTTGCCCATCGGCAGTGGCGGTAGAGTCGAGGATATTGTTTTTTTGTTGTAAATACCTACATACGCTTTTGATGTTCAAGTACCGAATTTAACATCTGGATTCTAGATGCTATATTCGGTTAGTTCTAGATTCTAGAACATTTTATTAATGAGAAGGTTGAACAAGATTAGATCAATTAAATGTTCGCAACAAGCCAGCAGGTACAATACATACAAGCGATAAAAATATATATGTACTACTATCTGTAACCTTAAAGTGCATTTTCATATTTCGGCTGAAATGCTCTGTTAGGTTTAAAACTATTAAAAATAAACAACATTTTCCACTAGACAGCTCCAATTTCCGCCCTGTTGAATCTTAATTTAAAACCGGTTGGTTACTTTATGCAAATCGTACCTAGCATATCGTGATGCCAAGGTAGTAATTGCACTCAGCTTGGTGGTTTCAGGTGCAGGCTGCACCGGCTATCAGATCTATTAATTAAACTGATTGGACAAAAACACCGTAAATCGAATGAGAATGAATCGACTAGGTAGTAGCATTATCAGTAGCACCTCATACTTACAAACAAGAATACTCGTCTATATGTACAACGTAATTATATTACGTACACATTTAGATAATAATATGATGGTTATAATTTCTATGCAATATACCTACTACAAAGCCTGGTGAAAATTAATGGGAGTTAAAAAAAAATGAAGTTGGGAGCCAGTACGGAGTGCACAAAGCTAAAAGAAGTTGAGCAGTTGAAACGCCGGGAAGTCTAGTAGAGTGCCTAACTTTGCGTCAATTCAGTCTCTGAATTGTTTCAGTTGAAGAAGAACTAAGTATTTAAATATATCCCGTTCTCTTATTTGAATTTGATCATATAACTTTACATTAAAATAACTTCGTAGAAATATATTTGATTCGGCAAACAAGTAAGTAAGTATCTTACATTATTATAATCCACTAATCTCCATGTGTTGCTATATTTCACATATTTTATTAACAATAAAATACATTCCAAATATTGATTAATACTAATTATTTACAGAATTTAAAAAAAGAGGATAAATAATGTTATTTTAATAAATTATTATTAAAAAAATGCTATTTCCATTAACCTTTCAAAAAGTTAACGTCCTGTCTAGAACCTTTATACAACCTTTAACTTATATTAGCCACACTAAAACGGTGTAAAGTAACAAATCACTAAAGTCATGTCACATACACGTCTTTGTAATTCACTTTGAACGCGGGCGCCCCGCTGAGATCTATGTGTCCAAGTTTATTGAGCTGGTCTGGTGCAAACGTGGCTACTTTAATTTATGTAATTTTGCTGTGTAGTTTGGATGGAAGTTGTATTTGCGTAGCGTAAACATTCGTTTCGTCGACGTTTTAGTTATATTATTATTTTAACTTGTTTACGTTTACTATTTAAATGGTGTCTTGATTTTAGGATTTCCATTTATTATAAGTTTTATTTTATTGATAGCTAACTTTCATTCACAGATATGTATCTATTAACAAACTATATGTACCTGTGTAATATTTTCCTATTGATTAAGATAAATAAAGTTTTCATAAGGGTTATTAAAGGAGCGCTAGATATATGACGGGTTTCCGTTATTCTTTTTTATCCTCGTTAAGATTTATAAATAACATAGTAAACATCGTTGACGTTTATATCTACTTAGTCTGTGCTCTATCAACTGTTATAATAAGGAGAAAAAGGCAAAGTAAGTACACAACCTCTTCCATACCTGCTGAAATACTAAATAAAAGCAATTAAAAGTATCATTGGAAAAACAATTCACGTGTCAACGTAATGGTACAAAATAATATTTAAACTTAACACGGTACAGTATTCTATGGAAATATTATTATTATTTGATACCTACCTAATCTATCTTAGACACACTTGACCGGCAATGGAAACCGCAACTAGTAACCGGGCCAACCGGGCAGGGCTTGCCGCGTCAGCTGACCACAAACCGGATAACAACTGGCGTGAAATGTCCCTTCTCTCTAGGGAATGACGAGGGATGCTTACGGCTATAGATTTGCTTAGTAGGTAGGTTCCTTTAGTTGTATGTATTTACAATTTGTGATGGTATTATAATATAAATTGTAGAAAAAAAAAATATGATTGTACAATAGAAATGAAAAAATAGATTTTTTAATTTATTATTGAAACATAAACCATACAAAATGGATTATAGTAAAAATCATTCGCAAAAATCACTTATATAGGTTACTATTACCTATATTACACAGGTAGATGATTGGTAGATACATCTCAGTCATTATAGGGTAATGCTGTGCAATTCTCATTTATTAGCTTAGGTATATCGCTGATACAAACTCGATTGTTCTTTCAGAACGTGATAAATAACCGGGTACCGGCTTGCCACGTCAGCTGACCACAAAACGGATAAACACTTACGTCGCCTTTAGGAAGTGGTTCACGAGGGGTGCTAATCACATGGTGTTATTATCAAGTTTTCTTCTCTATAGAAAACACAATGTTCTGTCTCTGTTTTGCCTAGTAAAAATATCACTTGCATCAGCCATCAACATTTTTACCAAGAGAATCCGCCAGTACGCTCTGATTCTGATCAAGTAGACGAGCAGTTTTGGGACAGTTTTCCCGGCATATGTACGGTTTACGTTCTCATATGAAATAAATGAAACTTTTACTACGATAAGATAATAAAATTATGCAAATAGAAATAATAAAAAAAACAGTTATACGTAAGTACTCAATAAAAAAAAAATACTTTAAATTTAAACACTAATCCATATTAGGTAATAATAGGTAAGTACTTAATTATAGTACTCGACGCGTTAAATGTGACGTTACGATTTAAGTACCTACGTTATTATTGATTGTAAGTGAAAAATCTGTTTTAGGGTTTAAAATTACTCAAAATAATCGATCGAACCATAATACTTATCTATCCCATGACCCATTTTCGATGATATTTTAAATTGAAATAAAATTATTAAAAATTAAATTAAAAGAACAGAAAATCACATAAAACCTATAAAACGTTATCAAAGTAGCTTTGGGTATATATTATGCTTTGATTAACTTATAAAAGATAAGATAATAGAAATATTCGTTATACGACCTTGACTTATCGTATTACTGGAATTATTAGGTATCATGATCAACGTTGGCGTAGAAACTTATCAAATCGAGAAACTTTTTGGAGATTTGGCCTTATATATATTATATATAAGCCAATATGCTTATTATAAGTTTTCTTGAATTAAACTTATTATTTATTCCTTATTCCCTGCGTTAATAATATTTATGAGAGTAGGTAAACATATCGATATAGGTTATTAAAAAAAGATTCCAAACATTATTATACTAAGGGCCGATTTTTCAATGGTTGGATAAGCCTCGGATAAGCTATCCCTCCGATAAGTCCATACAAAAACTGTTCTAATTGCAAATTAACAGCCAGATGTCGTTTATCTGGCCATTGAAAAATCAGACCTTAGGTAAGTATAAATATATATTTTGAAGGAGAGACAATCAACGATTTCAATACCCACCATAGATAATTATTTACAAAAAGGTACAGACAGACACACCGCCATTTTTTAATTAAAATCTCAAACTTCACTTTGCGCGTTTGTAACTCAATAGATACATATTACGGTTCTCACTCGTAATATATTATAATAACGGTAAGTTATTATTACTATACCTACTCTAAGTATTCAGGGGAGATCATATTGTCTTTTTTAGGGTTCCGTACCCAAAGAGAAAAAACGGCACCCTATTACTAAGACTTCGCTGTCTGTCCGTCCGTCCGTCTGTCTGTCACCAGGCTATATCTCAAGAACCGCGATAGGTAGACAGTTGAAATTTTCACAAATTATGTATTTCTGTTGCCGATATAACAACAAATACTAAAAACAAAATAAAATAAATATTTAAGGGGGGCTCCCATACCACAAACGCGATTATTTTGCCCTTTTTTGCTCGATATCAATAATGGCAACAGGTAGGGCACTTGAAATATTCACAAAATACTCAGTTGTATTTTTACTTTAATAATAAATAATAAAATAAAAATAATATTTAAGGGGGGCTCCCATACAAAAAACGCTATTTTTTGCCTATTTTTGGTCGATATCAATAAATGGTAACAAGTAGGCACTTGAAATATTCACAAAATACTTAATTGTATATTTATTTGTTACCTACTAATCCCGTTTTTTTTTTTTTTTTTTTGACTGGAACAGGAAGGTGGTGGGTCCAGGGGACCTTCTTCCACCGTTACGCGGACTTTTGCGGTGAGCGCTGAGGGCTCTCAACCGCTACTTAAAACTAAAAACTAAAACTAAATAATTTTGGGCAACGGTAGCCTAAGGGTGCCCCCTGTGGGGCTCGACCTCGGCTCAGGACGTTGCCTGGGGAATGAGGGAGGACTTAGCATGCAAACAATTATAATTATTTGGGGATCGGTCGGATTGCTAATATGCAGCTCGGGCCGCTTAAACGGGACGAGACTGAGAGGGACGTCGCGACGGTCCTCGCCGGCGAGGACGAAATCTTGGTTGTCGGTTGCGCATTTGTATCTGTTTTCGGGCTTCGTCAGCCTCGATTTGAGCTAAAGTGGTGGCATCGTCTGGTTCGCTGAGGGCGTGCCTAGGCCTACGGATGCGGGAAATAAGGGACGGGGTGTATGTGACAGTGTTGACTATCAAGGGATTCGCGTGGTGCGCTGCGGTATCAAAATATCGGCGCGAGGCGCGTTTTATAAATTGTTTGATTGTAGGGAGACCTAAGTCAAGGTGGAGGTTTTCATTGCGCATGTACCACGGGGCGCCCGTGGCTTTGCGCATGAAACGGTTTTGAATCACCTGAAGGGTGTGGAGATGTGTGGGAGCAGCGTGAGCGAACACGGTGCTCGCATACGTCATGACTGGACGGATACACGCGGTATAGAGTCTAACCTTGCTTTTTAGGGCAAGTTTAGACCGGGCGTTGATCATACAGTGGAGTCGTCCTGCCACAAAGGCGGCGCGCGCGCGAACCGTCCTTATGTGTGCAGCGAAGGATAGGCGATCATCGAGGGTCACACCGAGATATTTGGCTTGCCTCTCCCAAGGGATCGGCTCGCCGAATAGTGTGACTGGATCGGGGATGGGGGGACGTCTTTTTCGGTCGGTTCTATAAAAGAGAACCGCCTGACTCTTGGAGGGGTTGATCTCTATTCTCCATTTCCGGAACCATGCGCCTAGGGCGTTGGCTGCGGTCTGGAGTTTCTTAGAGATCGCGGGCGGGCTTTTGCCTGAGCAATATACGGCAGTGTCGTCTGCAAAGAGAGCGAACTGCGTATTCCTGACTCTAGGGATGTCGCTCGTGTAGAGCGTGAAGAGCAAGGGAGATAGTACCGAGCCCTGCGGGACACCGGCACTAATGGGGTGTGGTGAGGACAGGACGCCTTCGACCCGATATCGAAAGAGACGATTCGACAGAAAGTCTCGTAAGATGGTCACGAGTCTCGGTGGCACACCTAGGGTGTAAAGCTTGTAGATCAAGCCTGTGTGCCACACCTTGTCGAATGCCTTTGCGACATCGAAGAAAAGGGCGCCTGTCATGTGACCTCTCTGGTAACTTGTGGAGATGTGTTCAACAATTCTATGGACTTGATGAACACACGAGTGTTTGGGTCGGAACCCAAATTGCTCGTCTGGGAGGAGTTTGTTAGCATCGGCAAATGCTTTAAGGCGGACATAAATGATTCTCTCATAAATCTTGCCCAGTACGTTGAGCAGACTTATGGGACGATAACTGGAGGGCTCGGACTTGGGTTTGCCGGGCTTGTGGATCCCAATCACGTGGGCTTCTTTCCACTGGTGTGGGAAAATATTGTTTGAGAGGGCGGCATTGAAGATGGCCGTCAATAACATGATAAGGGGGGCTGGGAAGAGTTTGATCACTCTGTTGGTGATCTTGTCCGAGCCCGGGGCCTTACGAGGGTGTAACTTCCCGATGATCGCTTTCACCTCGTCATGGGTCGCGGGTGGAAGTGGGTCGTCATTTGTGTTGACGTCATTGGCGACGTCGTCAGTCGGGGGAGCGGGAGGAGGTAACGGAAGAGCGGTCCTCCGTTCTACTTCGGCTGTAACTTTCTCCAAATGACGCGGGTCAATAGGGAGAGAACTGGGCGTACATTGAGCCTCCAGACTTTCGGCGAGGCATTCGGTCTTTTCCACGTCTTCAAAGGCGGGTGGAAGGTTGGGTCGCTTTAAGGGAGGCATTGGAACTACTGTGTCCTTTGTGAGGGCACGAGACAGTTGCCAAAAGGCTAGGTGGGAGGGCTTGATTTCGCTGAGGGTCTGGCCCCAGCGATTCTCGCGAAACTCTGCGATGCGTGCCTTGACGGCACGTTCGAGAGCTCGTAATTGGACACGATTTTGCTCTGAGGGAGCTCTATCGTAGGCGCGAATGGCGGCTTTCTTCTCCCTCAGCAGGTCACGTATGTCGTCGGGCAAGTGCCAGCGTCGGTCATCCTCCGCTGGTACTGTCCGAGAGCAATCGCTAACTAACGATTGCACGTGACTTGTGAGTGAGTCGATAGCGCCTACAGCGTCGTCGGCGGTGACTAGGCTGTCAGGGATACGGTCTAGATGGACGGACGAGGTCGCCTTGAGGCTTTCGCCTAATTTGTCCCAGTCCGTCACGACCTTGGTGCGAGAGGGTTGACCTGAATCTGGGGGACCTACGCGCGGTGTAAACTCTAGGATTACAGGCCGGTGGTCCGATTGGAGCTCGTGTAGCACTGCTAAGTCATGCAAACGTAAGTTTACATTACGCAGCAGCGCCACGTCGAGTATGTCGGGTCTGTGAGTCACTATGTCCGGGAAGTGAGTCGGTTCGTATGGGGCGATCAGGTCCACGTTGAGTGGCCCGAGGAGGGATTCAAGAATACGCCCTCTGGTATTGTTTGCGACGCAATTCCAGAGGGTGTGCGAAACACACCCTCTGGAATTTAGGTTTAGGTCGCCCGCCAGAATGACTGAGCTACCTAAATTGAAAAGGGATTCTAAGTCACGTTTGAGTGACATTCCTAAGTCGGGTAGGTTGTGAGAATGGGAGCAATATGCCGAGACTAGTATAATGGATGAGTGTCCAGTCATACCGAGCCTACAGATTGAAGCCTCAATGTACTCTAGGGATGGTGCGTCCATAGGGGAGCAGTGAAGGGATCTTTTATAATATATGAGGGTGCCGCCTTTTGCGGCGTTGGGTCTGTCATTGCGAATTATCTGATAATTCGCAATTTTAGGGTCCCTATGAAAGGGCTTAAGAAATGTTTCCTGTACCAAAAGGATATCGAGTTGATGCTCTCGCAGGAATTCTGCGATCTCATCTCGTTTACCTATAATGCCGTTGGCATTGAAGGTTCCTAACTTGAGGGATCGGGGTTTGATTCTACCGCGCGTGGGTGTAATATCCATTATGGATTTACGCGAAAGTGATCGAGTTGGCAAGCGATTTTGTTAAATCGCAGCGCTGCAGATGCAAGGGCACGACCGTTGCCCTCGCTCTGTTTAATAAGATCGGCGAGCTCCCTAATTTCATCGAAGTTTATGAAATCGATGAAGCGCTCCACGAGTGCGAAATCCGCATCCACACTCGACGGAGGGTTTTGGTCCCGTTTTGGTGACGGGTTTGCACGGCGGGTGGTTTGGGTTGGCGGTGACGGCGGGGCGGGCGCTGAAGGCGCTGCGGTGGGTTTCGGCTGCCAAGCGGAAACCTTGGGAGGAGGAGGTGGTGGCTGGGTCGTGGTTTGCTCGGAGAGAGCAAACGCTTCCCTTGGGAGGGGAGGGTACTCCTTAGGAGAGTTAGAGTTAAGGCGGGCCCATTGAGAGTGCCTTTGTGGGCGCAGATCGGTCTGCGCCGGGTTGGAGATGGGGGCTTTGCGCGTTGAATGGCGCGAAGGGCGGGGGGCCTTCGAGCACCCGCGGTAGTTCGCGGACTAATCCCGTGATAGGCGAATTATTTATATAGGTACCTACAAGTTTTTTACGGAAGTCTCAGTGCGCGAGTCCGACTCGCACTTGGCCGGCTTTTTTTTACTATGTATAAGACTGTATTTGTCCAAATTCTCACCACAGTAAAATGGTGGCCGATTTAATTAAATTCATCACGGACTTTTTGAGACAACCTGAAGAGAAATTAATGGATTTCATTACAATAGTGCACATTGATCTTCATTGGACAAAACGCTGCACATATTATTCAAGCATAATTCACAAATTAAAATATACAGTGGAACATAGAACCTCCTCCTTTTTTGAAGTCGGTTAAAAATGAAAACACAACGTCACTTTGCAAGCTCCCGCCAAAAAGTCCAAAACAAGGCTGCGTTCAGGAACCACGCCATGTGATCGCCCGACGATTATCGTCGTTAAGCGTTCAGCAAAGAGTATATATGAAAGAAAGTGTATATGATTATATACACTTTAATTTAGTTTGCTAGCAGTTATCCTTTGACAGTTTGGATTCTGCGCACACCCAGCAATAAAATACACAGCATAGGGTTAGAGCAAAGTGGGGTATTAGTATTCCATATCTACCCGCAACACGGTTACTCACTTTCCTTTATTCTACTATGAGTAACAGACAGCACAGCTGGGATCTATTTTGAACCATTTTGAACAAAAGCTTCTAAACGATGCATTGGGTTTTTGATTTATCAGAATATATTACCATCACGTTTTTTAAGATTTTTGAATGAACAGGGTGGTAATTTATGCTAATATTTTTTGTAATGTTAAAATTTTTCATAAACAGTGTAATATAAATAACGTATATAAGTAGGTACTTAGGTCTTATAATATTATTAATAAAAGTTTCACAAAAGTAAATAGGTACCGTAAAATGAAAACAATGTAACAATGAATAATGGCCACAAAACAAACAATTTATCAACAGTTTAATCCGTTCCACGCTCCACCGAATAAAATTTTAATTAATTTAAAACATCAAAAATGGAAACGGTCGCTAATTAGAGTAGGTACAACATTATGCAAAACCAACAATGCTTAAGAATCTTCAATTCATGCAAAATAATAATATTTGTTTCGATGTCTTATTAATTTTATTACAAAGTAGATATTAATCTAGTTGAGGTCATCTCATAAATAAAAAATACTGAATTTTCCACCGTAATTATACTTTTTTTGACAATTATTATGATAGAACTATAATTCTATTATATTCTAATTAAATCCTACAAGATTTATTGAAAATATTATATTACCTAATTTATGAAAATGTTTTCACGGAAATAGAAAGAAACTTTTCGTTTAACAAGGGTCCCTACGTTGTTGGAGGGAAAAATCGAAGTTAATTTGTAATTGCCTTGGATTCCGCACACCTACCGTCGTGTCGTTCTGCTATTTGAGAATCATATAAAATTTTATATTATTGCAAACAATTGGTAATGTTTATTCATTCAAAATCAGGAACATACATATATATATAGTAAACAAGTAAAGTCGACAGCGTAACCATAACGAGAAGCAGGCGTATTCGCTGTGTATTCTTTAGATTCGTGGCAAAAAGGGGACAATCGTCGAGTCGCCGCGAGAGCAGCATGTTTCGGTCGCGGCTTTCTCGTAAACCACGTATATATGATTTTTGCAACAATAGTTACGGTTATCGCTTATGATTATACGGCTTTACTAGTGTTTACGCATTCGCCCCCCGTTCGCCCCTAATTTCGCATATCTTGGGTTTAAAACTAATTGATTAAAAATATCGCGTTTGAGAGAGCCAATAAAATAAGCTCATCAAATGATTTATTTTATGTGGAACAAAACCGGCAGACAAATCATCAGGATTGCACCACTAACATCGAAGGAAAACTCTTTTTAAAAGCCTTGCTGCAGGTCTTAGTAATTGAGAATTTTCTATATTTCACCTATTGCCACTTCAAATTGAATGACGCCCCTAGAATATATATAACAATAGTTTACCAATCGATATCTACGACGCTGTTAGTGAAAGGCATTCAGAAGTAGGAATGCATTGTAAATGGATTGATAGAGAGTACGTACCTACTAACAACACATTTCTTGTTTGTTAGAGTTTCGTTTAATTAATGCAGTTTGCATTCTCGTTAGGGAGTTCAAAATTAATTTGTGGGAGATCTACCTACAATTACTTATAATGTTCAGAATTTCATGAAGTCTATTCCTTTAAAAGTAGGTTGTAGGGTTTTATATATTTGATCGCAAAATCGGTCTTTCCGCTCGATTAGATAATGAAATAACAATTCTCGTATATTTTTTAGATAAATATGTACTGTTATGTTCAGTATGGTCTAATGGGGACTTATACCGCAGATGACAGAGGTCTGTAATGACAGACCTGTGAGATTGGAAGTGATTGATGTGTAGGTATACCTCGTGCGAATACTATGGTGTAGATCTCAGGTGTAAATATAGATATTATTTATTATTGTTACACTATTACATGTTTACTTACCTACACACTGCTATAAGCATGTATAGCAGTACGTACTCGTTTTAATATAATTATAAGCAAAAACAACCTTATTAATACTTCGAAAGTTCAAAAAACCGTTAAGACTTTCGTTAGTAAGACCTATCGTTTCATGTTTGTCACACAGAAAATGTATTTGAAAATGGCCTGTAAATAAGAAAACTTTATCAATCCATGAATGAAGCGTGGCGTCTATTATCGATTTCCAATATACCTAGGACTCTATTGTACTCGCCCATCTCTAATTGGGCTTCTTTCATTTTGCCGAGAACTTCTGCAGCTGGTTACGCATTTGATTAATATTTAATAGTCAGTGGCCCTTATAATCGAGGCTATGATATTCCAGTGTCTAAAATAAAATCTTTTTTATTATTTGCTTTATTAAAACGGTATAAGGAAAAGGTTCATAAAAATTTTACTTCTAATAGGAATTCAAATATTTCTCTATATTGTAAAAGATTTTACACAATATTTACGTAGGTACGTAATTAGTAAACAATATCTTGGTTGTTTGTTTTGGATTTATCGTAAACATTATTTTTATTAAAAATAAACAAAGTTACTTATTTACAAACAAATTATTATTCATTCATGTTTGTACGAGTAGGTTTGGATGTTTGTTACCACACAACTCCGTAACGGCTGAACGGATTTGGATAAAATTTGGCACACAGATAGAATATATTCTGGATTAGCATATGGAATACTTTTCATCCCCGAAAAACATAAGATCTTACGGAAACGTGGGTGAAACCGCGGGACGGAAGCTATTTTATTATAAACAAGAAATAACATAGGATAACTTACAGTACATTAACGGAATATCGTTAAAATGCTCAAACTCCTTAAATAACCGAAATAATGAAGAAAGCCATATTTCATATTATTAACCAGGAAAGCATTTCTTAGAGTGAAGCCAATGAAATTAAGAAGCATGTTGGGATAAAAGCAATAAAGGTTCTCGAGTGGTTTTATTCTCAGACATTATTCGTTAAGTAGGTACCTATACTTACATACTGTAGGTACAACAAAAGACTTCGCAATAATTTGAACAATTATTTGAAGTATGCGTGGGATTAAGATGTCGATAAAAGAAGTTAATACTTTTGTAAGTAGTTACCTAATTGAGTATCTAATCTTGTTAGACTTCGAGCATTATTATAATAATAAATGCGAAAGAGTGTTTGTTGGTTTGTCCTTTAATCACGAAGCAACGGATCGAAGTGATTTTTGGCAATTAATTTATACGCCGGAGAATGACATAGAAACCGCGTAACGAAAGTCGGGTATATGTATTGAGAAACAACAAATATGGAGCCGGTAACGTAACAAAAGCATTGTATTATAATACCTATACGCGTAACGATATCACAAGTGTAAATAGTATGCCCGTTTTTGCTAAGCAATACTTACCAGAATCTCACTATGGTGATCATGTGGTCGAAGGAGTTAAGCACGCGTGGCCTAGAAGGGAACTGGCTCTCAAGTGCAGCTGTCGGAACATACCGGGTGACAGATTTTCAACCTAACGATGTTTTCCTCCGCCGAAATATCAGGCTCACTTCAAGATTCAAACCTACGACCTTCCTACTACCACTAAGCTACCATAGCCTTATAGTGTCCGGAATTAAATTAGTTTATTATAAAATCGACCATACCTGATCTTGACTTTAACGCGATAGTCACAAACTGTATCTAACAAACTAATTCAATTAACCCTGATAACCTGCGACAAACTGCGACTAACTCGACTAATTACTCAACTCACGTACAAAGTTTCACTTGTATATTGCAAGCTTTGAGCTTTAATTAAATAGTGCATTTATTTTGTATACTTACTAGTAACATGCATATCATCTAGGAATAAACAAGTTGTTTCCTAGATTGCTAAAGATTGGATCGACAATTCTCACTCAATATGTGAAAATTAATGCAGTTATATCGCTTCGATCTTAGTTCAAATCTGACTACTTTATTTAAACTACACCATAGTTACAAACAAACAATATCTTGAATTAGAACATAAATTATCATTGCTGGAAGTCGTACTTAATCCTAAATACATATCGACGCTTGAAAGGCAATAATTACCAAGCGACATTTTAGGGCGATATTGAGTTATATATATATCATTGAAATCAGAAAAAAAAACTGCGTCGATTAATCCTACTCTCATGCCGCTAGGACAAATTATGTTGTCGCTTGGTAACTTAAAAAAACCACATTTTCACAGTTTTCGGCGTCCAAGCGACTATAATTTTACCGATTTATGAATGAATGAAATGAATGAATGAAGTGAAAGCACTTAGTATGTATTTGATTTTTACAATTTACCCTTAGTAATTTTTGCCTAGACTCGAAATAATGCGTTTAAAAATAAAGTATTTTCTGCCTTGCGGTACCTAGGGTATAATTATACATTGCTTAAGAAATTTTACCTGATATTGTTTTTCCCTCGTAATTTAAGACTTTTTAAAACACCTTAATTATGTATTATTGTCATTTAGTACTTTTTACCTAAATTAGTAATATTTACTGATTTTGAAATTTCTAATAAATACTATGTATAAAAATAAAATGCCTTAGTTATTTACAACGACAGCTCATGTTCTTTATACTATCCATTTTGCGAGAGGTTTGATTGTACTAAAACCTAAATTCTTTGTTACTTGGTCAAAAAAGTCCTACACTTACCTTATTTAATTTGTACTATGGTTGAAATTGCCTGGCAGAAAAGTTTTTTGATTTTTATTTCGATCATTTTATCTATGTGTCATACATCTGTTACTTCTGGATGCATCATTTTGCTTCAAACACAATTATAAAATACTGGGGCTTAGTTCATTTTACATGTTTTATAATAAAATTTTGTTGTTGGTAAGTAACTTTTAAATTTATGTAACGATTTATATAACGATTAAAATTTTACTAACCGACACTATTTCTTAAAGTATTGAGAAAATCCATAATCTTTAAATGCCAGTTTAAAAAGCTTTTAAGCTGCATTTAAAATTCGTCTGGAATGGAATCGAGTAGCAATGACTAATAGGCGATTTTTGATGATTTTTTTTCCAAAAAAAAATAACTTTAAAATGCTCTAGTGTAAAGTTGCCAACATGTCGCTTAGTCATTATTGCCTTTCAAGCGTCGATATGTAACTTATCAAATTGGGTTGGCTCTCAACCGTACTTAAAAACTAGAAAAATTTTGGGCAATGGTAGCCCGAGGGCGCCCCCTGCAGGGCTCGTTATTAATTAAATAATTAATTTAAAAGCTTTTTAAGTATACCTAATAGTATTTTTATTTTATACTAAATCAATCATTGCGGCTTAAGCTCTCGGCCGATAAATTGGATCATAAAAGCCTATATCGATTTAATGTATGGTCCAAAGAAAGTAGTTCTATCTAAAATTAATGTAATCTGAGAAGTCAAATGTATTTAATATCTGATGGCTACATGAACAAATATATATTGTTGTTGTCTACATAAACTCTACAGTTCTGCAACTGTCATTTCGAAAAAGTTTATACTAATAAGCGATCACAGTTCTGCGAATGCTATAAAATTACGAGGGCAGATACCAACGCGCTACTGAACGATATTAAATCTTCAAATTTGTGCTCAAAGCTCTACGATACAAGATTCAATTTGTTTTATAGCAGGAATGGTAGGCAAGGTAAAAGAGAAATTTCACGTGGAGGAAAAATATTGCTTTTGTTGCTTTGAGCAAAACTTTAATGAAATTGTTGATTTGCTTTTAGATGTAAAAATAATTTACTTCGACATTTCATGAAACGAATGCATGTAGGTAGCGTGATGTATTTATGTACATACTTTGCTGTCGTTCTTATGTCAGTAGGTAGGTTTAACTTAAGTCTATGGATGTGGCTGTATTTTGTTTAATTTGAAGATATCTAGAGCCAGTGTAAGCCAAGTGCGAGTCGGATCTATTAATTTATTTATTTAGTAACTGGACTATTATTTGCCATGACCGGGGTCATTTAAAATAAATTATTTGAGCTCTTTTGGTGCGGTACCCTAAAAATGTTTATTTCTTCGTGTCGCTACTCGTAACTGTTTTTTTTTAATACAAAATTTCTCAATTTTCCTACGTTAATTTTATTTGTATCTCGAATCGCTGTTAGAAACGTAACTATGCTGTAAGTATTTGTGCTTTTATTATTTTTTTACCTATTTGTGTAATATATATATAGAATTCTTACAAGTCTCCTCACTAGATGGCGATAGTAGTATTTTAAATAAACCGAACTTCAATCAATTGTAAGCTTTCATACAATAAGTCATATTAAATATGGATTTGTGTGCGTCAAAGAACAGCTTATTATTTCAACTAATTATGAATGTGGCTTAACATAATAGCTATAAAGAACAACGCTAGCGCTTACTATAAATCCTATGAGCAATATTTGTATACTAGCTGTCCCCCGCGGTTTCACCCGCGTTCCTTAGAAAAATGTAACCCATGTCCTTGTCCATACCATAGGCTATCTGCGTACCAAATTTCATCGCGATCGGTTCTGCAGTTTAGGTGTTAAATGGTAACAAACAAACGCACTCACATTCGCATTTATAATATTAGTTAGGATACCTACATATAGTTACGTTCTACGTTCTCGAAAACGGCTCTAACGATTTCGATTAAAGTTGCAGTGTGGGGGTTTACAGGGGCGAAAAATCGATCTAGCTAGGTCTCATATCTGGGAAAATTCGTTTTCTCTCATTCACTCATTAACATAGAATGTGATTCTATAAGGGGTCCGTTTTTCAATTTGAAATTATAGAAACTTAAAAATGATTTCATGTCTGTGTTCATACCAAACATGATATTATTCTCTTCAAACGGTTGCTTGCAGTCAGCTTGCTTGTTTTCAAAGCCAACATCGGTATTGCTGTTAGGTACATTGATATTGAAATTGGAAGCCGTCGATTATTGGCAGAGTGCCAAAGCGAATTAGAATGGATATACAAGCTTTATACTAATAATCCTACTATCCTAACTTCCTAATCCTAACTAATATTATAAATGCGAATGTGAGTTTGTTTGTTTAAAAGTCCAAATATAATATTTTTTACCTACCTTTCATGCGTGTCACAGGTTCGATTCACACTCAGGACAGACAATTGAGGTAGCCTTTGGTATGGAGAAGGACATGAGCTACTTTTATCTCAGTAACGCGAGTGAAACCGCGGGAGATACTTAAAAAAAAAAAAAAAAAAAAAAAAAAAAAAATGACTGGAACAGGAAGGTGGTGGGTCCAGGGGACCTTCTTCCACCGTTACGCGGACTTTTGCGGTGAGCGCTGAGGGCTCTCAACCGCTACTTAAAACTAAAAACTAAAACTAAATAATTTTGGGCAACGGTAGCCTGAGGGTGCCCCCTGTGGGGCTCGACCTCGGCTCAGGACGTTGCCTGGGGAATGAGGGAGGATTTAGCATGCAAACAATTATAATTATTTGGGGATCGGTCGGATTGCTAATATGCAGCTCGGGCCGCTTAAACGGGACGAGACTGAGAGGGACGTCGCGACGGTCCTCGCCGGCGAGGACGAAATCTTGGTTGTCGGTTGCGCATTTGTATTTGTTTTCGGGCTTCGTCAGCCTCGATTTGAGCTAAAGTGGTGGCATCGTCTGGCTCGCTGAGGGCGTGCCTAGGCCTACGGATGCGGGAAATAAGGGACGGGGTGTATGTGATAGTGTTGACTATCAAGGGATTCGCGTGGTGCTCTGCGGTATCAAAATATCGGCGCGAGGCGCGTTTTATAAATTGTTTGATTGTAGGGAGGCCTAAGTCAAGGTGGAGGTTTTCATTGCGCATGTACCACGGGGCGCCCGTGGCTTTGCGCATGAAACGGTTTTGAATCACCTGAAGGGTGTTGAGATGTGTGGGAGCAGCGTGAGCGAACACGGTGCTCGCATACGTCATGACTGGACGGATACACGCGGTATAGAGTCTAACCTTGCTTTTTAGGGCAAGTTTAGACCGGGCGTTGATCATGCAGTGGAGTCGTCCTGCCACAAAGGCGGCGCGCGCGCGAACCGCCCTTATGTGTGCAGCGAAGGATAGGCGATCATCGAGGGTCACACCGAGATATTTGGCTTGCCTCTCCCAAGGGATCGGCTCGCCGAATAGTGTGACTGGATCGGGGATGGGGGGACGTCTTTTTCGGTCGGTTCTAAAAAAGAGAACCGCCTGACTTTTGGAGGGGTTGATCTCTATTCTCCATTTCCGGAACCAAGCGCCTAGGGCGTTGGCTGCGGTCTGGAGTTTCTTAGAGATCGCGGGCGGGCTTTTGCCTGAGCAATATACGGCAGTGTCGTCTGCAAAGAGAGCGAACTGCGTATTCCTGACTCTAGGGATGTCGCTCGTGTAGAGCGTGAATAGCAAGGGAGATAGTACCGAGCCCTGCGGGACACCGGCACTAATGGGGTGTGGTGAGGACAGGACGCCTTCGACCCGATATCGAAAGAGGCGATTCGACAGAAAGTCTCGTAAGATGGTCACGAGTCTCGGTGGCACACCTAGGGTGTAAAGCTTGTAGATCAAGCCTGTGTGCCACACCTTGTCGAATGCCTTTGCGACATCGAAGAAAAGGGCGCCTGTCATGTGACCTCTCTGGTAACTTGTGGAGATGTGTTCAACAATTCTATGGACTTGATGAACACACGAGTGTTTGGGTCGGAACCCAAATTGCTCGTCTGGGAGGAGTTTGTTAGCATCGGCAAATGCTTTAAGGCGGACATAAATGATTCTCTCATAAATCTTGCCCATTACGTTGAGCAGACTTATGGGACGATAACTGGAGGGCTCGGACTTGGGTTTGCCGGGCTTGTGGATCCCAATCACGTGGGCTTCTTTCCACTGGTGTGGGAAAATATTGTTTGAGAGGGCGGCATTGAAGATGGCCGTCAATAACATGATAAGGGAGGCTGGGAAGAGTTTGATCACTCTGTTGGTGATCTTGTCCGAGCCCGGGGCCTTACGAGGGTGTAACTTCCCGATGATCGCTTTCACCTCGTCATGGGTCGCGGGTGGAAGTGGGTCGTCATTTGTGTTGACGTCGTTGGCGACGTCGTCAGTCGGGGGAGCGGGAGGAGGTAACGGAAGAGCGGTCCTCCGTTCTACTTCGGCTGTAACTTTCTCCAAATGACGCGGGTCAATAGGGAGAGAACTGGGCGTACATTGAGCCTCCAGACTTTCGGCGAGGCATTCGGTCTTTTCCACGTCTTCAAAGGCGGGTGGAAGGTTGGGTCGCTTTAAGGGAGGCATTGGAACTACTGTGTCCTTTGTGAGGGCACGAGACAGTTGCCAAAAGGCTAGGTGGGAGGGCTTGATTTCGCTGAGGGTCTGGCCCCAGCGATTCTCGCGATACTCTGCGATGCGTGCCTTGACGGCACGTTCGAGAGCTCGTAATTGGACACGATTTTGCTCTGAGGGAGCTCTATCGTAGGCGCGAATGGCGGCTTTCTTCTCCCTCAGCAGGTCACGTATGTCGTCGGGCAAGTGCCAGCGTCGGTCATCCTCCGCTGGTACTGTCCGAGAGCAATCGCTAACTAACGATTGCACGTGACTTGTGAGTGAGTCGATAGCGCCTACAGCGTCGTCGGCGGTGACTAGGCTGTCAGGGATACGGTCTAGATGGACGGACGAGGTCGCCTTGAGGCTTTCGCCTAATTTGTCCCAGTCCGTCACGACCTTGGTGCGAGAGGGTTGACCTGAATCTGGGGGACCTACGCGCGGTGTAAACTCTAGGATTACAGGCCGGTGGTCCGATTGGAGCTCGTGTAGCACTGCTAAGTCATGCAAACGTAAGTTTACATTACGCAGCAGCGCCACGTCGAGTATGTCGGGTCTGTGAGTCACTATGTCCGGGAAGTGAGTCGGTTCGTATGGGGCGATCAGGTCCACGTTGAGTGGCCCGAGGAGGGATTCAAGAATACGCCCTCTGGTATTGTTTGCGACGCAATTCCAGAGGGTGTGTTTCGCGTTTAGGTCGCCCGCCAGAATGACTGAGCTACCTAAATTGAAAAGGGATTCTAAGTCACGTTTGAGTGACATTCCTAAGTCGGGTAGGTTGTGAGAATGGGAGCAATATGCCGAGACTAGTATAATGGATGAGTGTCCAGTCATACCGAGCCTACAGATTGAAGCCTCAATGTACTCTAGGGATGGTGCGTCCATAGGGGAGCAGTGAAGGGATCTTTTATAATATATGAGGGTGCCGCCTTTTGCGGCGTTGGGTCTGTCATTGCGAATTATCTGATAATTCGCAATTTTAGGGTCCCTATGAAAGGGCTTTAGAAATGTTTCCTGTACCAAAAGGATATCGAGTTGATGCTCTCGCAGGAATTCTGCGATCTCATCTCGTTTACCTATAATGCCGTTGGCATTGAAGGTTCCTAACTTGAGGGATCGGGGTTTGATTCTACCGCGCGTGGGTGTAATATCCATTATGGATTTACGCGAAAGTGATCGAGTTGGCAAGCGATTTTGTTAAATCGCAGCGCTGCAGATGCAAGGGCACGACCGTTGCCCTCGCTCTGTTTAATAATATCGGCGAGCTCCCTAATTTCATCGAAGTTTATGAACTCGATGAAGCGCTCCACGAGTGCGAAATCCGCATCCACACTCGACGGAGGGTTTTGGTCCCGTTTTGGTGACGGGTTTGCGCGGCGGGTGGTTTGGGTTGGCGGTGACGGCGGGGCGGGCGCTGAAGGCGCTGCGGTGGGTTTCGGCTGCCAAGCGGAAACCTTGGGAGGAGGAGGTGGTGGCTGGGTCGTGGTTTGCTCGGAGAGAGCAAACGCTTCCCTAGGGAGAGGAGGGTACTCTTTAGGAGAATTAGAGTTAAGGCGGGCCCATTGGGAGTGCCTTTGAGGGCGCAGATCGGTCTGCGCCGGGTTGGTAATGGGGGCTTTGCGCGTTGAATGGCGCGAAGGGCGGGGAGCCTTCGAGCACCCGCGGTAGTTCGCGGTGTGCCCGGTCTGGTTGCAGAGAACGCAACCAGGTGGCGGGGTGTTTTCATCTATGACCTTTGGACGGTCACAGTCTTTGGTGGCGTGAGGTGTGAGGCACTTCACGCATCGGGGGGGAGCAAAACAATTGCGGGCGGAATGGCGGGAGATACTTAGCTATAATAAGTATTATAAATGAGAATGTTTCTATACTCAATCACACATAAACGGTTGAACGGATTTGGATAAAACTTGGCACAGAAATAGATCATACCCTGGAATAACACAGGATACTTTTTATCCCGGGAAAACATTAGATCCATCGGGAACGCGGGTGTAACCGCGGGGCGGAAATTAGTAAAAAGAAAACAGAATTCTTATAGAAATTTAAATTGATAAGTATACCTACTACAGGTTGATTATTTTTGATAATTACCTACTATTAAAAAAAAATCAATGTAAGTAAATAAAATAGAGACATACAAAGATATTCTTTCTAGGTACATACTTACTAGGTAGGTACTAAAATGAAAACTATTATAAAAGAACCTTACTATTGAATATTAAATTTCAAATAACAATATCCGTAATATGATATAAATACAGTCAGTACCTAAAACAGCGTAGGTAGAGGATATTAAATCTTGTTCGTCACGCGTCAGCGGAGCTCGGAAGCGGAAATATGAGGGTGAAGGAATAGTCCTACTTGTTTATAAGGCATTACTCACCTCTTTGCTTTCATGTGAATATTGAGTGGATATGTATTATATTTGGTTTTCAATCGGGTGCCGAATATTAGATTATGTTTTACAGGAGTAGGTACCTACCTACTGCGACTTTATCTAAAGTAAACTCAAGTTAAATAAATCTACATTAGACAAAGTCGGGTTAGTTACACTATTTATAATTCAAGAACGACCGGATTTTTATGATCTTTGATTTGTTGGATTTGTCTCCGCCCCGAATAGCAGAACGCGGGCGAAACCACGGGAAACAGCTAGTATATATGTTGGATATTTAGAAATGTCATGAAAGTCATCGTTTCAAAAAATAAAATTAGCCTTCCTAGATTGAAATGTTATGAACTTTTTATTACAGAGCTGGTGACGTAACGTAGGTACCTTCCTACCTTTTAAGTTATTTGGCATGACAAACACGACATTACGTTTTGAAAAGGTGACATCTATGTACTTATGATTTTGAATGACATTTCATTTTTAATATGAATAATACAAAACTAGAATAAAATAGAATAGGAAAATATTTATTCAGCTCAATAATTATATCTTATCATATATAATTATTTATCTTAAATCTATTATATTCTTAAATCTATAACTTAACCTAAAACTACCTCTAAAGAGCTGACAAGGCCTCCCACTCAGCATTATATCGCAGCAATACGGTGGGTATATTGCTACGACGCTGGTTTTCAGTGGGAACCCACATAGGCGACGTGTGACTTAGGTAGTGTTGGGTAGGACACGGTTTTAAAATGAGTTTGTAAGAGTAGCCTCTTTTTTGTACTGAGCCACATGCCTCTCTGTCTCTCACTCACTCACCCTACAGTTCACGTCATATGATAGAGTAAAGAGTACCGCGACATTAGATTTGAAGTAGTACGTGTCAAAATCTCGTACCGCTCTTAAATTTTTTCGTCATGTACGGGACAAATGTACTGCCTCTTGTATTTCCTACTCAACACTAGAATTAGGTAATAACAATCTACTACATCAATTCTGTAAACACAATTTCATTTTAGTACGTTCATGAAAACGGAACAGACTGAATTTAATAAAGAAACATTTCATAATATTTTGTCCTTTCATGTGGAAATCCGTTTCAAAGTTTCAATATCCGTCAATAAACTCTGTATTTGCTATCGACAAACATTTCTACTTTATAAAGCTTCAGAGTAATGAATTTGTCGGTAACGTAACGAACTCTATTTGTAACGCTTCAGTATTTTACGAACTCGCGGCAAAAGTTGTTTGCCCACATTTTAACTTTGACTAATACATTTTACAGAATTTCAGGGATCTGCGTTCATGTTGGTTTAGCAAATATTTTGTGATAACATCTTTTTCATTACAAATGTAACATATTTTGATAAAGAATTATGTTAAAAGGTACCTACTACTTGAGAGAAAAGTGTAATTACCTACGTGTAGTTACTTACACAAGAAGATTCTAATACTGTCGACAGCTAAGTGCTTGTTCATAAATTTTCATTTTTTAGCACACAGTACAGAGTATATTCATGACAAGATAATAAAGTACATACCTAAATGAAAAAGTTTGCCTAAATGTATCTTAGCAACAATTTATTTATTTATTTTATTAAGAAACAAAGTTTTTAATAAATATGGTTACAAAAATGTTTACAACTCGACCTATAGTGCCATCTATTAATTTTATTTAAGTATACTACATAAATTTATGAGTATAATATTTAATTGATATTCGCTAGAAGGTACATATTAAGAAAAAATATTATGTGGGTATATTATCTGTATCAGTATCTGTATATATAAAAGGAAAAGGTGACTGACTGACTGATCTATAAACGCACAGCTCAAACCACTGGACAGATCGGGTTAAAAATTGTCATACAGATAGCGATTATGATGTAGGTGTCCGTTAAGAAAGAATTTTTTAAAATTCCATCTTTAAGGGGGTAAAATAGGGGTTCGCGGGTGAAACCGGGGGCGGTTAGCTAGTTATCAGATTAGATATTTTTTTAATGTCTCCGGAACTGATATAATTTTAAATATACACAGAGCCAGAGAAAATAACAATAGGTTGAGACCTATTAAGGTAAACGGAAGCAAATTAATTACTTCCAAGTTTTAGCAATCGAAAACGTAGACGACAACAAACAAGAGATGAAGCAAAGGCGGAGGCTACTTAAAAATTGAAGGCTCCCAAAGGCCAAAGCTCTGTTCAGCGTAAACGCTGTTCAATGATCATTAAAAGCCAATTTTGTAGCCATTATAGATGTTCGTGTCCCATTTATTCAGTGGTTCGTGGGTAACGTGCTCGGAGCGGATAAGCCGGCTGATGTAATAAAACTAAAAAAGGGCTAGGACTGTTACTCGCGACACCGTTCATTCTTCGCGCGCTGCTGCTTGTTTGCATCAGAGGTCAGCGCAAACAAGCTTATTAAAAAAAAATAAGCACCATTACGTGTCGCTTCAGATTGTGTTGAGAATTTTAAACATAGTGGTAAGTATTCATTGTACTAAATTTAATTTTAAAGAGATTAGTTTTTTTTTTGATTAGGTATCTATCAGTATCTCTTGATTCGCAACGTACGAGTATAAACTACAAACTTTGCTCAAATTCTAGTATCAATCAAATAAAATGCATGCATGCGAATTACCCTGTTCAAATATAATGAACTCGTGCTTAGAATTTTATTAAAAAAAAGGGCATGGAGTTAGGGTAACGAAGCGTAGAGACATCTAAAGTATGAGGATAACATGACAGTTTTTATCAATAGATACATACCTAATGTATATCTTTTAAAGTACAAAAGAGCACCTACCTACCTAGATATTTTTGTTTGTTTTATTTTATTGTTAGGTATTTAGTTATTTATTTTATGATTACAATTTATAGGCAAAGACAAAATAGTTAAGTACATTTCAGTTTGTTAATCGTTTTATTTTTAAACTGGCGATTATTCCATAGATAATATAACAGATATCATAAAAAAATTAACTGCTATTGAAAGTACGTTTTTGCCTAATAAATAAAATGATGTCAATATTTTTTTAAATAAGCAAGAACCTTCCAAGTTATTGGTTTAAACTCTCCAATGCATTTAACTACTATGACATACGTAGAGTCTATAGTTTCCTTATTTTAAGAGAACTAGTGGTTTAAACGTACACTCTGTATATATAATTTTAGTGGTAGGTATATGAACACATTTGTGTGGGTGATTCTACTTCCCTAAAAAAATTCAGTCGATAATACAGTATTTAACTAGATAACAACAATAAAGCGAAATTTAATCTCCCACAACACAGATTGTCACTCCGGAAATTGAACCTTATATTAATTGGCTTTGGTATTGTATAACGAGAACGAGTGGAGAGGTAATTAAAGATTGATTTTCATAAACCTGTCTCATCGTTTGCTTCGTGGTTTATGGGATTGTCTTTTGTTCATCTTGTTCATCTCTATGCAAAATCAAGTTAATCCGTAAGTTTTTTATGGTGTTCGTAAAATCCTAAGCTAGTTTGTGTAACATTCTATATGTATGTTCTTTCGTATTCTTTTAGATTAGTAATAAATAAATTTGAATTTGATACTTTAAGATAATTTAAATGGTTGTCAAATATAAGGTGAAAAAGGAGATGAAAAACTTCAACAATCATGACCATTAATTTATTAGTTCTTTAGATAGAAAGAAAAAAAAACCAATATTCACATAGCATTGCAAAATAAGAATATGAAAAATAAATGTCAGTAAGTTGTTAATTAACTTGTTAATTTCATTTGTGGAAACTTATTAGGACTTAGCTCTAAGTATTATTTTCTCATAAATATTGAACGTGAACTAAATAATTAATAGCCGTTTGTTTCCCTTAACTATATAAATAAATAAATAAATAACTGCAGAAAGTTATTTATGACTCTCAGTGAAAGCTATTTTAAATTGCCAAAATACACTACATTGTATACAAAGTATATTATTATATAGATAGATACCTTCTTTTTTAATTCGCACATTCTTTGACACATCCTCTGGACAATGTCGCTTCTGTCCAGTAAACTGGATTAACAAAGCCCAGCTACGCTTTGTACATGGGAATTGACGCTCCCTTTGACGAGAGTATAGTGGAACAATAATCCTGAAATTGTATGGCTCGATTGATGGAATTCACAAACAGAATGCGTGGTTTGAAAGTCATGAATATGACTTAGTTGAGGTGAATTTATAAATTATGTTGTATGTTTTATTTTAGGGGACTGTTAAGTAGTGGTTGGCAAGAGAATAATCACTACATATACTTAATACAAAGCCGCGTCTGTCTCTCTGTCTGTCTGTACGCGATAAACTCAAAACTACTGAACGGATTTTCATACGGTTTTCACCAATGGACGGGGTGATTTGTGAGAAAGGTATAATCATATAAATTAATTAAGGTTTTGTGTAAATTAGCTGAAATATAACGATGATTGTTGAAGATGACGGAAAATATTATGCCGACTTTTTATTTTATGCCGATTAGCTTTGGTGGCGTGCACCGGGTTAACCAATAGTTATATATTATGCTTATTTAAATAATAGTTGAATAATGAAGAATGATTACATACTTATATGGCAATAAACTGATGCTTCATTTAATTGTCACAATAGGATAATTTATTTTGAGAGATGTGCTCTGAGATTTAGACAAAACTAATATAACTCTTAAACCTATTTAATTCGATTGTTTAATCTGAAATAATGAATAAATATTATTTTGGTAATTACTAGATACTTAGACAGAAATAAACACTTTTTGACAACACTTGTATAAAAAATACATTATTTACCGTGGCAATACCATGCAAAACACACCGGCAATCGAAATTCAAATTACGAACTGAAACTTTTTAAATAAATCCGCGCGTAAACTTATCGTGGGCTATAACCGCGAGAAACTGCGCCGTAGGACAATAAGCGCTCCTCGTCGTCCTGTGTCGACTGGCTCGTCGCTCCCAGCTCGCTCCCGAATCCAGGGATGTCTCCCCCTTGCTCCCCGCGTCGCTCTGGATACGGCATTGAGCTACTAGGTTTTAGAACGCGATAAATTGGATGCGGTTTGTGCTCGTATGAATATTTTGAAAATAAATTAGATCTGATGATTAGAACATACACGAGTTGATTTTACTGAGGAGTTAATTAACAACATTGAAGTTGAAAAACTAATTTTACGCGCGAATATTTATTTGTTTTTGATATTCCACGTTTGGTGTTGCCTGTAGGTTCATAGTTATTACATTCTTACTAACGTAAGTATCTATTTAGGTCTGCCTAAAACCTATAGGTGGACTATATTGAAACATATTTATCAACATAGAATAATAAATGTGGAATCTAAAAAAAAAATACTGTTTTACAATCGTCAAACCTATTTACTATTCAAAATTTAAAAATACTTTTAACAAAAAGTATTTTTTCATGGACAAAAAATATATAGGTTTTTATAAAGACATGTACTTGTGGGATAGATAAAAAAATATATTAAGTACCATCTCGTGGCATTTGTAAAAGAATCTCTAAAGGATTTTCCATCAAACATTGCGAACGTAATATAAAGTCTGAGACATGTTTTAATTATGTTTAAGAATGTCGATCCTTCACAAAAACCGTGTATTTCATCATACATTATGTACCGACCCGCTAGCGATTTGTGGACGGATAAAATAATAATATACATTCTAAAACGGTTTAGATTGCAATGAAATGAGATTAATCGCCAAACAAATTAAAAATCAACAGATCGAGTACCTATAAATTGAAAAACCTTTGTCGAAGCAGAATACTTACCCGTCGATCGATATGGTTTCAATAATAATTATACAATCTCGATAGGTTTCGTGCAAACCCTTGATATATATTGAAAATCCTTTTAAATTGTATAAGAAGGTAAATTGATCAATAGAAATAAATTTGGAAGGTAAAATAAATATTTTTCTAGGATAAGTACCTAGGTAATGTAGGCGTGAGAAAAGTTCAAAGTGTTACGTATTAATTTTAAATAAATACCAACAATATTTATATTAAAAGTAGAAACACATATTTACAAAACACCTGTTTACTTTATCTTTCGATATTATTTTAAGATTCGATAGTCTAAGTAGGTATTTTATTTTGGACTTGTTCAGCTACTTGTTTTGCTGACTGTACCTGCACAATTTTGAAAGATTATGCACAGCTATCACATTACCTACCCTTTGATAGAAGGTGAACCAGAATTCCATTCACAACGGCTTAACTCGAAACAATGCAAAGAGTAACGTTTGCAAAATTATTGTAAGTAATTAATTAACTTGGGCAACACTTCTCTTCATCCCACTTTTTATGTATTTCTCAATTCAAATTTTAAATGTACAAGAAATACACAAAAGTAATTACATATATTAATTTTAAATCAGGTGTGTTTTAAATATATTATTATGTACTGCGTTGAATAAAATTATAATATACTAACCTCTATTTTTTCTACCTTATTATAATTATTTATCGGTATCAATGAGAATTTCAAAATATAGACTTTCTCATGAATTATAGGTATTCAACACAGAAATGTATATCCATAATATGTTGGTTCATATCCAGACTATTTCGATCTGCTCTACAGGGGGGTGGACATAACATGCATGGTCGCTTAAGTAGAATGTGCTAGGGGGAGTGGGGAGTCACCCTTTGTTAGTTGACACTCGCAAGTCGTGTTAGAGCTATTACAACACATGACCGATTTATTGTCGACTATGAAATAGGTATGTACATTATATTTTTATTCAAAAGTGAAAAGTTAATTAGTAAATGTGATTAAGTATGTATATTTGACATTTTCTAGAAAACTAATCTATGCATTGAATTGAACGAACGCTCCAACGATGAAACGATGTTGCGAAAAATTCCATGAAACTTCCTCAAAAGTTTGAATTAAAAAAGTTTCTAAATTAAAACCAATCTATAAATAATGTGATGGCATATTTTAATCATAGAAATAACTAAAGATAGCGTCAATATGTCACTTTTTGAATTGTGTCTTTTATTTGTAAGCAAAAATCTAACGGCACCATAAATTGTATCACAAAAATACTGTTTTAATGTTCACGTATCAACAAACTACCTGTGCAATGTGACATTATTGACGTGACTATTCAAACATAATTATATCATTTTTTTATTTTGCTTGTATATATTTTTTTTAGTTATCTAGAAGTTAGTAAAAACATTTTTGTCCAAACACAACAGAAACCATTCTGTGTGTCTTTCAAATACTAGAAAGATTTTAATTATAAGTCGTTTTATGTTGAGTTATTGTTTATTGCTTTAATGTTTTATAATGGCGCTATAGGTTTACAAATAAAGACACAATACAAAAATGTTGTAGTTATTTTAGGTAAAAAAAATCTAGTAAGTACTTACCGTAAACCCAATACCAACTGTAGCGGAGAAATTCCCGGCTTGGAATTTTCCCGTTTCGAATTGCACTAATAGAGACGTCTTGCCAACACCACTATCTCCAAGCAGGATTGTCTGAAAAGAAAACTTAATTAGTTGTTAAGACAAGGTTCATAAAATATCTATCCTAAGGTATAATGCCTTTGCAATCTTTTTTTAATAATAAAGTGTCTGGTCTTTTATACAGGTTATTGAAATGTATTCTCGATACTTATATTATTGAAAGTGAATTTATAGGACTAGCTTTCCGCCCAGTGAATTCATCCGCGATGGCGATCCCAATCCTGTCCCTTTGAGCTGTGCGTTGATATGTCAGTAAGTATCTCCATTTATTACTTATATTGTTGAAACCATGGACCAAGAAAAAAATGTGGACTGATAGATGGCCGCTAAGAAACTATTGAAGCACTAAAATGGTGGCGACGTAACTGTGTGTGTGTGGCTTGGAGCGTCCATGGTTGAAACTAGCAAAAAGTAAAATTTAAATATATTAATTTGTTTCCCGTGTTACATAATAAAGCAGTCGTTGATTCGAATCCTACAATGAGGTTGAGCTTTCGGTGAAAGAGAGTTCTACTTTTGATTTATCTTTTTCAGTAAATCTAGTGATGCCTATTTATGTCGAAAATGAATTAAGTTGGATAAGTAGGTACGTATACAATATGGCACACTGGATTAGCAATTCTACGATATATTATATTTTTCTAATAAATACTCAGATTTCTTTAATTAACTCTAATCCGATTCACCAAATAGATTACAAAAAAAATATTAAAAAAGCGAGAAAAAAAATCTTATATGTATGTACCTATTTGACATCGACACAGAATAAGTTACAGTATTAAGTAGTTAGTTATTATTATAACGATCTCTAAAGAATGTGACAGCTGTACAGTCGTAGTGAAAAAGGAAGGTGCAGAGTCAACTAAAGTGAATGATTTCCATTTGTATTTGATTTGATTCTAATGAATTAAATAAACTCAAGCATTGGACAAACTACAGCTTTAAAATGTACAGTAATGTAGATAAAGGTAACCTGTAATAACTTAATCATTATTGTCAACCACACTTTTGTACTATTCTTTAATGATATTACATAAAAGAAACCGGCCAAGTGCTAATCGGACTCGCCCACGGAGGGTTCAATAATAATAATACCAACTTAGTTTTTTTAACTATTGTTACCTAGAAAATTCGACACTTAAATTTTTGGAATTTTCTGTGTACTAGCCTTGACCTCATTCCAATACATCCACCTTTGGCATTGTTTGCAATTTATCCCTTTTTCGGCTTAATTTAAACTTCGTTACAGTATTCCTTTTTGATTTTTTTACAATGAAATTGTTTTGTTTTGATTTCGCTGGCGGATCGATCACTGACGTCCTGTCTCTTTGACGTTTCCAGTGACGTTCCATCGCTCCGCCCGCGTTTAATCATAGATTTGGTTAGGTAGTCGACTTGGATTGGCCGTTTGTTGGGTTGTTTTAGGAATTAATTGAACGGATTTGGGAATCTATGGAGAAGTCATGCCTCATCCCTAGATGACGGTCATGACTCCTTCATTTCGATTTCCGACATCGCCGGAAAAGCCTCGGCGATAAGCCAAGCCTTATTTTAACTGTTTTATGGTGAGTAATCAAGCACTTGTGAATTCTAAATTTATTGTTTTGGCTTTAACGATTTGGTTATTTTTTACAGTTTTGTGTGGCCACGCTTCCTTTTTAATCCTTCCCTGTAAGTATTAATTGGATAGGCCTATCGCATAATCACGGCTTGCGTCACGTCGACCTTATTTTAATATTTCTTTTTTTACAGATTTTACCTAACATTTAACCTTACCCCAAAACCCACGCGCTGAGTCTAGCTGGCACCCTTTTTTATTTTTCTGCCTTCAGCAATTTTTTGTACAAAGATAAATTAACATAATACTTATGTAATTTCTTCTTTTGAATCAGGGTTATATTGTTTTTATTTTGAACACACACGGCCATCTAACCCCAAACTAAAAAGCTTGTACCATGGAAGCCAGATAACTCCTACTACATAATAATATACTACATTTCTTTTGTAAATACATAGTCTGGCCATAAATACTGTTACAATTAAAAATAAGAAAGATATTACATTTGAATTTGGAATCTGTCATTTTTATACGATTGTTCATTGGGTTTTCTAATTTTGGCGCCAATACATTGGACAATATTTTGCGATATTAAAATGGAGTGGGGTGATAAAGAGAACCGAATCGCTGTGATTGCATTACACAAAGTTGGTATGGAGCCAAATGCAATTTTTAAAACTCTCCATACGCTTGGTATTAGTCAAATGTTTGTGTACCGGACTATTAATAGGTACAATGAGACCTCCTCTGCTTGTGACAGAAAAAGATCTGGCCATCCACGTAGTGTTCGTACGAAAAAGGTGGTTAAAGAAGTAAGGGAAAGAATTCGAAGAAATCCTGTCCGAAAGCAAAAGATTTTATCTCGGGAGATGAAGATAGCACCCAGAACCATGTCGCGTATTTTAAAAGATGACTTAGGACTTGCAGCCTATAAGAGACGCACTGGTCATTTTTTTACTGATAATTTAAAAAAGAATAGGGTGGTAAAATCGAAACAACTACTGAAGCGGTACGCAAAGGGAGGTCACAGAAATTTTTTGTTTACGGATGAGAAAATCTTTACAGTTGAGCAACATTTTAACAAACAAAATGATCGTATTTATGCTCAAAGCTCTAAGGAAGCTTCCCAATTAGTCGACAGAGTGCAACGTGGGCATTATCCGACTTCAGTGATGGTTTGGTGGGGTGTTAGCTATGAAGGAGTGCTTGAGCCATATTTTTGTGAAAAAGGTATCAAAACATCGGCACAAGTGTATCAAGATACCATTCTTGAGAAGGTAGTTAAGCCCCTTAACAACACCATGTTCACAGTGGCGGTACCTTCATACAAGCCCAAAAGCCCGGCTTGCCTAACTTATACCCACACGTAACAAACATCGAATAATTTGAATTTCGCGCTAAAAAGTTCGCGCGGTCATACGATGTAGGTAAACTACCCCGAACACAGCGGCCGGCGGCCGGCCGGCTACGCTCACTACTACACGCGCGCCGCTTCATGCGTACAGCACACACGTTCACAATATTCCACATCTTCCATCCCGCTCGTACGCACGTCTGCAAAGCTAACGCAAGCCCAAAAACGGCGGCTTGCACATCTCTCTTTCTAACCTATGAAAACTACGCATAGTGAAAATAGCGCTACTTTGTAACGAAACTGCACATTAGTATGGACGGGCGAAGCATTGATTTACCATGAAGTTGTCTGCGGATTTTTGGGGCGAGTATTGCGCATGCTCGTGTACATCGTAAAATAGCTTCGTTTCGCTGCAACTTCAGTGCATAGACATTGTTTGTTTTGGATTGTTTGAGTTGAAAGAAAAGTTTTGTTTGTTGTCGATTCATTGCAATACTTACTAGATAGTAGATTTGTGTTTAATAATGGAAGAAATAGTGCGTTGTGTAGATATGAGGTGTATTAAAGCGTTACTCGACCAGAGCAAGGTAAAATCTTTGACTTTTTCTCAAAAAAAAGTTTTGATAACTTCACCAAAACCAACGCCTGACCTGTGTATTTCTCAGAGCAAGGGACACAAACGTAAATTCAGTAGATCTATTTATAAAACAAATTGGATTGCGGGCTGTTCTCATTTGAACAAGTTGTTTTGCTGGAGCTGTTTGTTTTTCTCGAACGATACAAACGCTGTTTGGAATACGTCCGGTTATGACGATCTATCTAGAAGTAGTATGCCTTCAGTGTGCTTTGGTTAACTCGCCTCAAGGACCCTCAAGGAGCAAGTGATAGTTGAAGACTAAGATTACTGATTGAAGAAATAACAAGATGGATTTTACGTCAAACGGTTAGAACCCACAAAAATATAGGTTGGGCTTGCTCTAATCTAAAGCCCTAGGCACGCCACTGCATGTTCAATAACCAAGTATGGTCCTTCCAACAAGACTCGGCGCCGGGTCATAAAGCTCGGTCCACGCAGTCTTGGTTGGAAGTAAACGTTTCGGACTTCATCAGAGCTGAAGACTGGCCGTCGTCTAGTCCCGATCTTAATCCGCTGGATTATGATTTATGGTCAGTTTTAGAGAGTACGGCTTGCTCTAAACGCCATGATAATTTGGAGTCCCTAAAACAATCCATACGATTGGCAGTGAAGAATTTTTCCATGGAAAGAGTGCGTGCTTCTATTGATAACTGGCCTCAACGTTTAAAGGACTGTATTGCAGCCAATGGAGACCACTTCGAATAAGCTTTTTATATTTTAAATTGTTTTTTATTTATGTATTAAACTAACATACTGTAAAAGTAATAAATATTATTTGCAATAAAAAAAAATGATTTTCTTTGTGAGAATATTTATGGCAAGACTAGGTATATAGGTACTTATAATAGATAATTACACCCAGATTCAGGACATGCAGACATGTTCATGCACACAAATGTCTGTCCTGAGTGGGAATCGAACCCACCCTGCGGCGTTATAGATAGGGTGGGTGTCTTACCAACCACACCAACCGGTTTGTGTGTTCAACTAAACACACAAACAAACTCTTCAGCTTTATAATATTAGTATAGATATGTTTGCGATTGACCAAATTTGACGTTATTACTGTGGTATGCACTTAATATAAATTCCAAATGAAGTGAGTATTACCTCATTGTTTTTTAAATTATGATCTGTTAAGCGTATCATCAATACGCGCAACTTTGTCGTCAAGTAGATGACCTAAACAAACAAACCAATGACATCATCAAAATGACGATGATTGATACCCAATGTCAGAGCTAGGGTCAACGAACTGTATAAAGTAAATTAACTCTATTTTAACTTCACGGAGACTACCTATTGTTAGTTTTATTAACGTAATTCTACCACAGAGTAGCAAAGAAATTATAAATGCAACAAAGAGACTAATTAAACAGAAAATAAATTAAGGTTGATGTAACGTTTTCCTTTCCAGACTCTCTTCACTTATTATGTATTTGAAACAAAGTAAGAATCACAATCAAATTTATTATTCAATGCTATACATATAGGTAAGTACTTGGATATAAACAGAAAACAAATTCGTAGAAACTAAATACTATTTGTTGAAATATGCTAATTACTTAGCCCCGAATAGTAAACAAAAGTAACTTTAGTTAATTAATTTATTCTCAAAGAAATCTACAAAAGCTCTAACACCGAATATGTATATATACCTAAGTGTTATAAAACTGGAGAGTTTATTTGTTTGAACGCGCTTATCTCACGCACTACCAGACCGATTCGAAAAAATCATTTTACGTTATTAATGGAGAATGTTTGTTTATGTGCTACTTTTCATGCCGGTCAAAAGAGTAAAATCGCAGGAGACAGCTAGTTTATTATATATATATAATATTTTAAATTAAATAAATTATTCTAAGGATTATTCCATTATGGACGTCTAAACTCACCTTATGAATAGGCAGGTCATCATCAGCTTGTATCCTTATGGCAGCTTCGGCAGGTGGTTGGTAGTCTCTGTATCCGGTAGGGGAGGGCGTGCTGCGTTGTACGGGAGCGCGTAACGTATCGTCTTCGAATACGTCGTCACTCATGCTGTCGTCTGTTCCCATTTGCTGTGGAAAAATGATTTTTTTTTTAAATTAAAAATGCATTTATCTTGAAGTGTTTGTACGAAACTGCACTAAATGCTGCATCTGGTAAACATTATACTAAAGGGTCAAAAGGGCGCCATAGAATTATTTAGACTATTATGATATTCAAATTCTATTGGTACTAATACTAGCTGTCCCCCGCGGTTTCGACCGCGTAGCGGTATAAAAAATATTCTACGACTTTTTCTCAGACCTACCAAATATGTACAAAAATTTTAAACCGTAACCTGTTTTTTCACATCATATCTTTTAACCCAAAAGTATATACAGGGTGATTTTGTTATCACTGGCAATACTTGCAAGGGTGGAAGTACTCATCAATGTGAACAACTTTTATTAAAGGGCTAACTCTGATATCGCGTAAAATAATACGCTTGCTTCATACATTTTGGTCGAGTAGGTATTGAACTTTTGAATGGAACAGCTGATAAATTGTTTCATGATTTCACAGTTAGTCCTATAATAAAAGTTGTTCACATTGATGAGTACTTCCACCCCTGCAAGTATTGCCAGTGATAACAAAATCACCCAGTATATAAAAGTAAGAGACGTTACGGAACAATAGGAAAATTCACTGCACGGACCATAAATTCGAACTCAATGACACCCTCCCCCCACACCCCTTGATGAAATCCTAAAGTCACTTTTGGTTATGCTACTGGGGTGGTTAATTATATTTACATAGCATGCATCGTCCCTCATTCGGAGGACAAATTTACTTTTATAACATAATTATGGTGCATCTAATACTAAAGTACCTAATACTCAAGGCAAATCAAACATTATCTTTAAAGAAAAGGTTTTCTACGGTAATTGATCTTGTAATAGCCATGCGATACGAGATGAGTTGAGGGTTCCAAAGTTCTGTAGTGCGTCGGCACAAACTTCAACAACTGTAACACAATGGCTATTGTTCAAGGTTCCTTTACACATATTGTTAGGTAAAGTTGGTTAGTTACTTGTATTTAGTTGATGATAGTGAAAATTGGGAGTGATATACTTTAAGTAGCCTCACGTGATAGCAAAATAACATGAGAAGATTGAAAGTAAGTAGGTAAGTGACATTTAAATTTTAGGTTTATTTGTTCCCAAATGGAGAGTGATCCGAAATGATTACAGACCCTAATATGTGTCAAGTACTTTTAAATATTTAAGAAATAAGACCAATACTTCTTCTACTAAAAAATAAAAAGGGAGGGTGCTCACATACGTTCGCTAATCACTATGAGTTGTTTCATCATAAAAATAAGAATAAAAGAGTAAAAAGAACAGACAATTTGTGAAACAATACAGAAATTTTGTTAACACCATCATTAACATTTACTCGTACATATATATACGTAAGTGAGTTGAAACATACTATATTCTCAAAAACCGGCGTGAGATCCGTTACAATGTCGGTTACAAAGCTAATTACTATAACTGCTCTATTGTCACTAATCTATTCCGTTGGCAATTTCACGCAGATTTCACGCAGAAATGCTCGTAGTCTCATTATTGATCAATCCACCGAATGATTAAGCACTGTCGTCCGGTCACTAGGTAAGCTATGTGCAGTTATGACCTGAATTTCGATAACAGTCTTAAATTAAAACAAAATAGGGCACGTGTAGGCAAGCCCTAAAGTGAAAAAATAGGGGGTCGTGGGAGAAGCCGCGAGGCGGAAAGCAAAATACTTTAATCAAGATCCATTATTAATTTATAATCGATTCGCGAATAATCTGTCCCAAAATTCCCTTTAATGTTTACTGACTGGACAACATAATTTCCTGTAGTTTATTAACCTGGAAACAAAATTAATGATCCCCAAAAGATCAACTTAATGAAAACCCTCTTTGACCGATGAAACGTTTATAGGGAAATATTAAATGAAATATGAGGCCTTTTAAAGGAGTACTCTTGAGGGTTCGTGTATATTTTCGCTCGAATGATTTCTAACGTGAGCGCGAAATGTGTTTGTATTTGAGAAAATACGATATTGATGTGCAGTATCCTGTTACGCTATTTATGGTTACATTAAAAAAAAACAGCTAAGTACGTTTTGGAACACATGTTGTACTTATAGGGTTCCGCAGTATACTACTTACTTGTAGTACCCGCCTGGCTGGCTACCTCAAGATGAAAATCTGTCGCGTGTGTGGAAATCTGTCGATGACAAATTGCGCTTGAGAACCAGTTGCCTTCTAAGCTTTATAAAGGTTGGCAATCCCGCTGGTATTGCTAATGTCTATAGGCGATAGTTGCCACTTACCACTTAGGGTGGCAGCCCTGCCTTCATATCTGCCTTATGTTATAAAAATATATTTACATAATATGTCGAAATTGAGGTCTAAACAATCAGAACTCTAGAGCCGAATCGTCACTCGCAATAATTATCAACGAAAGCAAAATTAATGACCGAACCCCGATAATAGTTTTATTATAACCCGTTCAGTAATTACTCACAATATCATTTAATGATTTTACAGGAGGGTGAACTAAGCTGTATTTGACACAACATCAAAGGCATATCCCCTGTCGCTTCGAGCTAGCCTCGCAGCCAGCGGTATATTGATTAATTATTGAACCCGATGCTTCGTATTCACCGTGTACATACATATATATCTGCATACCTACCGTGCCGCCGTGAAGGTAATTAATTTTACAAACGATATGTGTTGCGCTCGCAACTGATATGCTTATGCTCTTTGTTTGTACTGCCTGTGATTGGAAATGAGTTTTTAGGGAGTTAAAGTAAGTATTAGGAAGCCTTCTTCTTCTTGTCGGTGTAGCTTTCTCAACTCTAATCTGTTACCCGCTACATCCTGACACGACGTCTACTTTTGATTCCACTTTGTCTATATAACTTTTCCTTGGTCTTTCTTCTCCTCGCTTTCCTTCTATCTATTGGTTTTTAATACAATACATTAAGATGGAATGATTTTTTTTCATTGTTAAAATAATATTCTAACTATTAATTAAAACAAAAACGTTAACGAACGTCTTTCCAATTAATTTTAGTTAGTTTATTTTTCAAAAAGCTTTACAAAGCATTTTAAGTCAATTAATTAAGTTTCTCTCATTTAAGTTTTCTTCTACAGACGTTACACTTTGTGACGTCCAAAACTATTGAACGAGTAGCGAACATTTCAAGAAAATCGCATTTTACAGAGTAAAAATCAGTTCAATACCAGAATGCTGCCGCGGTCACGTTTGTGACGTAAACACGACAGAATAATTTGCTATTGAAACATTTTACTGTTCCGGCAGATTTCTACCTAGGTCTTTACATTTAAATGAAATGAGACCTCTGTCTAACCGTGTAAATTGGGGAATCTTCTATACTAATACTAGCTGTCCCCGCGGTTTCACCCGCATAGCGGTATTAAAAAAATAGCCTACGACCGATTCTCAGATCTACCGAATACATATACACAAAAAAATCATAAGAATCGGTCGAGCCGTTTCGAAGAAGTTTGCAGACAAATACTATGACACGAGAATTTTATATATTAGAAGATTATAAAGCTGAAGAGTTTGTTTGTTTGGAACTACTGGTTCCAATTGAAAAATTATTTTAGTGTTGGATAGCCTATTTATCGAGGAAGGTTATATGCTACTCTTTATCCCGGGAAAACATAAGAACGCGGGGCGGAAGCTAGTATTAAATATTTTTAGTACACTTATTTCAAAATAGCTACTTGTGCCCAAAGCCTTAAGTACTAAACTTAAAGCTTTGTATTGTACTATTTTACAACAAACGCAAGCTTTGCTATCTGATGTCCCATTTCATAATCGCAAACGTGCGAGGGTGTTTTATTACAATTGGGACACATTGGGACAAGATCAGATACGACCGTCCTTCTCTTGAATAAGTTTAATAGGACATCCTGTAAAGTTGCCTTTGTACAACGTGCCTCTAAAATTTTAGGTTAGCCCTAATTCTAAACGAGAAAGTTATGGCCGAAAATCTATTCTAGATATAAAAGACGATAAAGGTACCGACTGACTGAAATTTGGATAGTGTATTTTTTTGTAACGTACGTACTAAGAAAAGATTTTCCAAAATGCAATCCCCTTTGACGTCAAATAGGGTAACCACGTGGCGGAAAGGTAGTATTGCAACTTTCAGGGTTCCATTTAATTTCCCAAGAGTATAGGTACTTTATATGTACAGTAAGTTCGTGAAGTGCTAAGTGGAAAAGCGAATAGCGAATTCCAAATAAAAAGTTTTCAACTGAATAAGGCTCCTTGTGAACGTTCTGTACGTTCAATTTCAACAAAGGTCATTTGATCAAGTTAACTCTTTACACTTTTTCCGGTTCCGGTAACAATCGAGTTAACAGGAAAGGTTTTGAATTTTTGGAAGACTTTCCTTCTTTTGTTTTTAACGGGTTGGTAAATAGTACTAAATGCAGTAGAATCTTATATCTTCTTTCTTATACAGAGTGATATTTGATTTGTTTTCGTCCTGAATAGTAGAATAACAAAAAAATATACCGGGAACGCGGGTAAAGCCGCGGGAAACAGCTAGTAGTTATTTAAGTCAGTCTATATGTGACAACTGCTGGACATGTTCTCAATGTCTGCCAGTCTATTCATTCGTCAAATTCATCTGAGAAGAATAAGCAATAATATGCAAGGTTAGATTTATTATGATTTTTTCATTAGTTTTATAATTTCAAAATAACTATTTATAAACAAAAACAAAATAATGACAAGAATGCATTCGTCCGACCCTGCCACATTTCACAGAGCTCAGGCGGGGTCGCGCCCATCCTGCAAATTAATAATGTATAGGTACTATAATTAACTTGAACATTCGAAGAATAACATGATTGGATCCAACAAGCATTTCATTCTATTAAGCACCAGAGCCTAAATATTTACCTAATTTAATTATTTTTAAGGAACATAAATTATTTTACTAATAAACGATCCTCCAAAAAGATAAAACAAGTGTCGCCACCTAGCGTCGTAACTCCGAATGTAGAGATAAATGTGCACGATGAAAGCTGAAAGGATCCCGAAATTCAGCGGGATGCCTTCTACGATTAGTTCCCAACTCTTATTGAAGATGTCACTTCGGGTGAAAAAAAGTGGTTCTATGAAAAATTTTTCTGGGAATTAATATCCCTCGGAAGAAAAATAAATCGAATCATTGTGTCGATAAACTCCACGTCTATAGATGTGTGCGTGAGGTATAACTTTTTTATTATTATTATTATTTATCAAACTACAAAGATTTAAATAATCGACAACAATTTCTCTAGTGATCTACGTTAGATAAAGAAGATACTCATACAGTTTTGTAGGTATTGATGTAATGTTTTGTAGGTAGGTACAATTCATTCGAAGTCTTTTTGGAATAAGGCAAGTACCTATAGTACAATAGCGATGGGTTTCCTACCCCCACGTGTTTTTTACAATCCATTGTTAGAGTTTGAAAGACGATACATATACTCTATATATCATGCTTATAACACAGCTTAAATTATTATACTGGTAACGAAGGCAAATCGTTATATGTACCTATAACATACTTTTTATCGATTTTTTAATTAATCCTTTCGCAGTCCATTTAAGGTCGGTGATTTCATCCATTGAAGTTAAATTGTAATTGGAAATTGACGATCGGATTCGGCAGTTCATTTAATGTTTTACTCAAATATTATTTTCAATTAAAACGTTCCTAGACCAACACTGAGTCTTGAAGAAATATTAGAAGCATGTATGTGTGTAGATTACTATTACAATTTCAGTATTATTTCTAAGAAATCGGAAATACTTTAACTGAGAAAAGTGAACACTAGAAAAAATACCTTACTAACTTCGTTAATTAATGAGGAAAACTTAGTAGGCTTAATTTTCTTTCTCATACTATGGACTATCTACTACTACTACTATCTCACAACATAATATTGATAAAAAGGGAGAAATATTCGATACAGACATGAATTCTGTGCGACTAAAACATCCCATTAACATCCCTGTTTTAGTATGTTTAAATCAGTAATTTTATGTTATTTGTTCTATTATATTAAATATTAAATTATTGTTTAATTTAAAACACTATTTTTTTAACTTCAAAAAAAAAGAAACTCTTTATCAATAACCTCCAAAATTATATTTTTTTATGATTACTATTATTAAATTTTCTTGCTTTGTGTAATGCATACTGTGGTAGCCTATAATCACAGTATAAAGATGTAACCAGTACGGAAACTACCTACAAACGGACGAAACGGCTCACTCACAAACATGCGCATCGACAGGGGTCCTAAGCGGTTTTCGCGGTGCGTCAGTAATGTAGTGAGCCGATAGTGCTGTCAAAATATAAATCCAAGATGGCGGCTGCGCAAAATTATGATCTTTTTCGTCATGAGTGTCGTTTCCATGGTTTTCGAGGGCATTGAAACCGATAGTACTATCAAAATATAAATCCAAGATGGCGGCTGGAAGAAATTATCAACTTTTTTGTCATGGGTGTCGTTTTTAAGGTTTTCGAGGGTGTTAAAGCCGATAGTGCTGTCAAAATGTAAATCCAAGTTGACGGCTGCAAGAAATTATCAATTTTTCCGTCATGGATGTCGTTTTTATGGTTTTCGAGGGTGTTGAAGCCGATAGTGCTTTTGCAGTCAATAATTTGTAATTTATGAAGAATAAAGGTATTTTTATGTAATGGTTTTTTAAATACTAGGTATCACACGCATTCTTGGGGTTGGTACGCGCCTAGCGCGCTCCCAACTGCGGCTCGCCTACGCCAAACATGAAAAATGTTATGCCACAATGATAGGTTAATGACCTACCAAAAAAAAAAAAGATCTTTAAGCTGTGTGTCAATATTAAACTGCTTTCCGTATTTTAAACTATCGACATTAACCGACACTATGAGATACCTATTTAAATTTTATTTGTAGACTAGCTATTTCAATTCGATTAATTGATCACTACAGAACATAGAATGTTTTAATAAGAAAAAACAATACTATAAAACATTAAAAGTGTCAACCCTATTGCTTCAATGGAGTGTAGGTAATTATTTTATCAACTAGTTTCCAGACTGGTTACATCTTTATACTGAGCTATAATTGAGGAAAACTTAGAATGTAATGGATCAATCTGTATAAGGTTAAGTATTTAGTGTACGACGTATGTCTTACTGGTTGTCCTTAAAATAAATAAATAAATCCCTTACAGAAATCAAACCATTTAATTGCTTTAACAATGAATTTAAACTAAAATATAATTTGTAAAAGCCTCGAAGCGTTTACTGCGAAAAAAAGATATGAATCCATTACCTCTCCAATATGCATGTAAAGTAAAATGTAATGACTTTTGCATAAAATTTATTTTTACATCAGGGGTGTGTCGGCCCCTCCGCCGAGGGCAATGTGGGTCAATGTCGCCCTGCGTTTAACTGGTGTATCTTCGCCCCCTTCTGTCCCCTACTCCCCCTTGTTGTCAATGCTAAGGTAATTGAGCCTATTGATTACGTGTTAGTGATTTTTGTTGAATGTTTAAAAATAAAAATGAGATAATTAGGAACTAAATATCCATCAAGAGTAAATTTTAGATGCAAGTACGTACGGCAGTCACCGGGAGAAAAGTACATCCCCTACTAAGATATGAAAAATAATGAGAATGAGAACTAGATATGGTTAATTATAACTTTGCCCAGATAATAGTTTTGAAGAACTTAATGCCTTCGGTTTATACTCAGATGATTATTTAGAGCTAAATCTAATTTCTGCCTTGCCTGATAAACTTAAAAAAATCTCCTTATCACATATATTCAAGGAAATAAAAAATTACTAGTTAGGTATTCAAATGAAATATTAAATTTATTTACAGCAAAATTTACTTTCCACTTTGTTGATACTCAATCATAGAAGTAATAACAAATGTTCCAGGTTTACTAATAAATCTCAAAGAATTACTTTACAATAAATCATTAAATTCATGACGCATGAGAAGCAGGAGACCCGAACAAATCTATTATGTATAATAGTATGCGACCTCTATCCTATTTGTGTAGCGAACGCACAATTAGGGTTCGTAGACCCAAATAGTGTACACGTGCCTTGTCAGCCTTTTGGCATAAAAAATATACACGTGTCAAAACTGGAAACATTGGTTAAATATCAATTCTTACCGTATACTTCGATAGATACCTACCTGAATTCTTAGTTTTGAATATATTAGAAGTAGGGTTACCAAATTGTAGGTACCTAAGCTGGACTAGTAATCTATTTTATATATTTTTTTACTTTCTATAGCCTTGTGTTTGACCACAATCTCACTATGGTAAGTGATGATATGGCCGAAGGTGGTAAGCACACAAAGCCTAGAAGGAACTGGCTCTCAAGTGCTGGTGCCGGAACACACCAATAGGTGCTTGGCGACAGATTTTCATTTTGAGGGTGGTAGCCAACCAGACGGGTACTATAAAGTACCCTACCACCGTGCTATGGTTTCCTCACGATGTTTCCTTCACCGAAAGCTCAAGCTCATTGTAGTATTCAAACCCACGACCTTCGCCGCGGCGTCCGACGCCACTACCACTGAGCTATCATCACCTTAAAATTTATTTAATCCTTACAAGCTTTTTAAATATTGAACAAGTAAGTATAACTATTATAATAAAGATTATGTATTCTCTGCAAATTGTAGGTCGAGCAGCAATTTTTTATATTGGCATCCAATTTAATCCACCTGAAATCTAGAATGCCCTGCACGATTCAATGTGACAACTCTAGGTCAAATTATATGCGCTCCATTTAATGTGTGTAATAAATACCCATTGTGTGTTTTTGGCCTTAAATATTGATGTTGGAAAGCGGGACTATAAAACTCTGATAATATCTTGGCTATTGATGGATTAAAGTCGTTACAATGAGGTGACAAAAAGAGATCCTCTTGCCAAAACGGGCTTCTTAGATTGTGACAACTTTAATAATATAGATTTATGGCTCGTGATATTGGTAGTCACTAATAAAGTTTGAGCTCTATCAGTTCGGGTATTAGACATTTGTGTTTTGACATGTCTACCTTTAAATAATAGAAGCATATCCAAAACGATTATTTGAAGCATCTGTCAACCTCCAGCTTCACGTTTCCATCGCTCCCATAGTCGTTTTAACCGACATGTAAAAAAGGAGGAGGTTCTGAATTTGACACGTATGTTTTAGTTTATAGAAACAACTTAAAAGTAAGGTAGCATCCACAAATATAAATATTATTAAGAAAGCGTGTTTCATCGCACGAAAAATTTCAATTTCAGTCTTTCATTTAATTTGTAAATTTTACGACGTTATTAAATAAGAACCTGCCTTGATACAGATGCGAGGCCCCAAATTTAGTATTTAAATTGTTATACCTATTACATAATTGAATTCGTATATAAGTAAATATAGATTCTGCTTAAAACAAATTGGTTTACTTCAACATATTGCGTAAATAAATATATATAAACTATTTAGGTACTTATTAAGTAAATAGTTTATAATCATGTCACTTAAAATATAATTTTGTGTTTCGATAAAAATATTAAACATGTTTTCATACATGAAAACTATCCCTAATTATGATGAATTGATGACGAGGTTAAGTTGGTGCTTAAATCCAAGTACAAAAGGGTTGTTTCAGATATAAAATGTTTCGTGTCACAATAAATTACCGTGTGGAAAGCTCTCATAAAAAAAAATCTGACTTGTATAGTACAACAAATGTAAATATATTTTTTTAACTACTTAAACCACTAAGTTGACAAACAAGCATAGGCAGGTGGTAAGCGTTTACCGTAGCCCATCGTTACTCAACCTTTTTAGTGTAGCGACCCCCCAAATAGCCAAAATAAAGTTAATCCCCTCACTATATTACGGTTTTCTGAAGAGATTGCGACCCTCCTCGGGGTCGCGACCCACAGGTTGAGAAACGATGCCGTAGCGGCTACGGCGTTGCCTATTGACGCTTACCTCGCGTTGCCAACCCTGCAAAAATCTCTTCACACTCTTTTTGAAGAGTTCTCCCTACTCCTCCCTACTTTATTATATTATAAGGTTTATGATTGCGAGAATCACACCAACGTCTATTACCGTATCTAAATTCCAGAAGAGGTTGCTTCTTAGCGATATAAGAAAATTTTGTTTTTGGTATACAATAAATAGTTATCTATCTTAAGTATATCCAGATCCTTTTGATTATCATATCTAAGGTACCCAGAATTGGGTTAAATCGATAACTATGGTTTGTACAAGGATCTATCCTGCAGTAATAGAATTTAAGTAATGATAACACAGACAGCTACAGGTTGTGACGTGATCACAAGTGGGTTCTATAGATAAAGCTCCCTCATAAACACTGCGATATATCGCACCACGTTATCGTAAAGGGAATGGTGACAGTTGGACATCCAGCTCCGGATTATAAACCTTAGCTATATTATTATTAGGTTGCATATTAAACTACACATATAATAATTCATTACCTACTCTTCTCGCGGTATACCAAGTACGCCAATAAAAACTACTTTTCCTATTTTTAACCGAATTCAAAAAAGGAGAGAGGAGGTTCTATTGTTATTCAATGTGTTACACGTTATCTATTCCCATAGTTTCTAGAAGCCTGATCAATATACCTGTCATTCTCATTTTCATACTAAATAACAAAGATGGCTATAGTTTTGATCAAAGATCAATATTAATTGGTTTAAATCTAGCGGTTTATCGTTACCGCGCGGTTTAAGTAGATTTACTCAAGAATCCCTTCGAGTTGTTACCACTGTTTCTCATTAAATTATATACTTCCTTTACATTACAATATTTACATATGTCCCGTGTAATCCTGGGTAGCAATTAGAGCATTATGTGTGTGTTTATTCATTAACGCTTTCATTTTGCCCGTGTTGACTTCAAAATAATAAAGATCTATAATTCTATAGCGATAGCCTGAAACACAGGTTTTAACCTAGTCCAGAAAGACAGACCGCTTATAGTTATTGTGATTCGACCTGACATAACTTCTCAAGGTACTGTAAATTTTATCTTAGCCAATAATTAGGTTTAATTTAGTATTAACAACAATTTTTGTAAGATCATATACTTTTAAATATTTCTGTAACTTTTTGCTTTGTGTTTATTTCATAAAATTTATATTTATTTATTTCATTATAAAAGCAATTCAGGATTGGTGGTGAGATTTTAACCTAATCAATAATGTATTCAATTGAATAGGTAGGTAAGTAATTAGTTAAGAATTTTATCAACTTAAAGTGGTTTTATATCATGAAGGTCGTCGGAAATCGCTGGATGAAGGCCACCCAAGACTGGTCCTATTGGAGATCCTTAGGGGAGGCCTATGTCCAGCTGTGGACGTCTTGCGGCTGAGATGATGATGATCATGGAGGTAAGCTACGGTGAAATTTTTTTGGGTAAAAAAACGTATGATGTGAATTTGCGTCCGGATAGAAAGCAGATAAAGCCTCATTTCAGTGCAGTTGTAGTGCACACAAAATACCTACTGCAAATAGTACATGTGGCTACTAATGGTCGCTGCCAGACAAGCTGTGGGCTACTCGGAAGTTTGTGGATTATGGCTATAGTTTTTTTACAATATTTTCCTTCAAACTCATCAATCAACTGTAAAATATTTTCTGGTAAAAGCAAATCCGCGCTGTAATGAATGATTCATAGAACAAATTAAATATTTCACGATATCATTTGCTCGAGGTCAGCGAATGTCATAAATATTATTAATAAACATTTTAAGGGAACTTCCTAATTATAATAATATTATCATATCGCAACATCCGCCCATGGGTATAAACTGATATATATTTTTTTTATGTTCATTAAAGCGGTAGTCTGGTTGGTTCACTTAAGTCGGTACCTAAATAATATTTTTCAATATTCTAAATGTTTAGGATAAACTTAACCTGTTACCTGTAGCTCAGTTGTAATGATTAATAATGTCGTACGAAGTTCGTGATTTCGAATCTTGCAATAAGCTAATTTTCAGTGAAAAGAAATCATCGTAAAGACATAACAACGCGGTGATCGGACACTTTAAAGTCCCGTCTGTTTGGCTACCACCCTCAAGATAAAAATCTGTCGCACCTATCGGTGTCCGACACTAGGATTTATAAGCTAACAACGTTTGCTACACTAACAAAAACAAACCTATCCACATAAAAAATGCAGTTTTTAATTAAAAATAATAGATATAGGTAATAATTAAAATTTTAAGTTCATACTACATAGGTAGGACTAATCTTGTAGCTTCTCTTTACACGTCCATATGGATGACTAGTCAACTGTTATTCTTGAATTATTATTAAATTAAATTAACAATTAAAAACAATTACTAAAAATTCATGCAGAGATACACGAAACGCAAAATGATACTTAGTTACTGAAGTTTAAAGTTGTGTTTATTTAATAAGCAATTTATTTAATTTTTAATTAACATAAAGTCATTCAAACATACAAGAAGTTACATACATTAGTGACGTTTATTAAACTATAAAAACTTTACGTGTTCCATAATTTCCAGTTTTTCATCGTATATTATATCAATAAATATTTGTACTTACGCTCATTTTCCGTTGAAAGACCGTCCGCCCTACATTGAATATTTCACAACAAATTGGCACACCACCACCACAAAATTACAAAAATGTATTAGTTTCCCAATAACAAGTATTATCGTGCCGAAATTACACACATTTGACACGTACTAGTCACAAAAACGTTACACCGAATGAAATCCGCCCCTAAATTACACAAATATACACTCTATTAATACAGAGACAACGTCATGATTACACAATAATTTGATTCGAAATTAAACATATTTGTATCAGAAATGTTAAGGAGTTGTGTTAAACGCTGCAACGCGATCTTTTCGGGCCAAAAACTCAAAATTTTTAGGTTATCTCTCGGATCGGTAAATGTAGGACACATTGAGAGGAAACTCGAAGCTTTAAGGTTGAAAATTGCATAACTAACTGTGTATGTGTGTAAAGCTCTGTATAGGACAAACAATTCCCATGTGTATAGTGGTGTGATTGTGTGCGTATGGGTGAATGTTCTTTTTTCAATGTGTGTGTGAAGAAGAGTATACATGATGTAACAATTTCCAAGTTTATCTTGTGATATCAGTGACAAAAAACCAGATAGATATCAAATTAAATGACTAAGGTAATTTTTCTAAAGTATCATCATAGTGCGTTTCCACTGCCTTAGAGGAAGGCCTACAGATAGTCTGCCAACAGTCAAATGTGCCACTATCCTCGTGTACATCTATAAGCAAAACTGATTATAATTCTAGCAATTTCCATGTTTCCAGGTACGTATTAAAACTCTTTTACCGAGAAGTTTTCTCAATTACCGCATACAAATTCAATCAACCGAAATGCCACGGTCGCACGATTTTTAGCATGATTTCTTGCAAATACCGCCTCAAGTGTAATTTCTCACCATGGTCATTAAAAATAACTATTTATTTTTTTAGCGTTTCCAACATTGTTTGTCTTATTTAATTGTTTGTTTTATTTTTCATCAAGATTTTTTATATCAGCAGCTCTGACCATGAAAATGTAACCTCATGTATACCGTGCACTTCAAACAGATCGATCGCTCTATAGGGGTGGTAAGTACTACAGAAACTCGTTATTTTCTCACTTACAAAACATTTCCTTACCTTTTCTGATACGTAGCTTATAAAAGGGATAAATGTACTTTTCCGACTCGAGAACTCATTGTAAGTGATTTTATTAACAGTAGTACCTCTATATTTACGTTTGTATAGGTTGATTAAACACTCACACATTGATAATTTCCTTTATGGCATTTTCCTTTCAGGAGATAATACTAGACTCTATCACGCGGCACATAGAGTTCACATTGACTTTTCCTGCACCTAATTCTTTGATAAGGAGAGACTGAAAAATGCGGGAAAGAGATGCGTGCAACAATGTATACGATGAAAAGGATAGCGATAGAGGAAAGCATCGTAGAGTCAATTCGTTTGTGTGACTGTAAGCACACTTATCTTGTTTATATTTAAGTACCACGCTATAAATTTACCATTGAGTGAATGTATGTACTTAATAATATTTATTTTTTGTATATAAGAACTAGCTTCCGCCCTGCGGTTTCACCCGAGTTCCCGAGGGATCTTGTATTTTCCCGGGATAAAAATAACTATAACCTTCCTCGATAAATGGGCTATCCAACACTGAAAGAATTTTTCAAATCGAACCAGTAGGTCCTGAGATTAGCGCGTTCAAACAAACAAACAAACAAACAAACTCTTCAGCTTTATAATATTAGTATAGATATAAATAATACGTGTTAAGTAGCGCGTAAAAGTAAGCGAAAGAAGGCAATCAAAAAAGAAAAGGAAGACGATGAAAGCCAATAAAGGAATGATTGATTGCGGAAGCTATCAGGACTGGAGTTTGGTGTCCCTACTTTAGATTTACGTAGTACTTTTAGATAGTTCTGGGCTTCTATCTATTTTCACAGTTGGAACCATTATCTATTGTGTCAAATTATCTTAATTAAATTTTATGATGTCTAAAAAAAGACGATTTATTAGAACTCGTAATATAAATAACACAACACTCTCTTTATTAAGTAAGCTAAATGCTGTTGGTGGTAAGTATATTTTAAAATAAATTAATAACTGGGGGGTTTTATGTCAGAATATAATTAAATACTTAGAATGAATAGTTGAAATATTTTACGAATAAATATAATTATTTATGGTGCATTTGATCTTCATTCATTTCATTCATTAATTTGAAAATGGTATGGTCAATGGTAGGAGTCTTGTGGTTTTGCAAATACGTAGCCTACATTGTATTCACGCTCAAAAGTTCCCGTGGGACACAAAACCGTGTTCATGCGGGCAAACCCGCAGACATTAGCTTGTACACTTGTATCTTATCTACGAATACCGATATCAACGCACAGCGCAACGCGGTCAATTTATTTTTATCAAAGTGCACTTGACATGCGCTGTTTGACCTCCGAATCGATGGAAGCCGCATTTTGTTGTTGTTTTGTCTCGCTTGCACTTAATGATTTGCATGCGCCGTCTCACGCATCTGTCAAGGTGACAAGCGTAGCTGTTGTCCAATGGTAAGCGTCACGCGTTTACAAAATAGTTTACATATATTTCAACAGATGGCGCTACTTATTCTGATGATAGGATAAATAGGTAAGTGACCTACTTCATCATTCTTATAAAATAAAGTCATTATTTTAAATCATGTGACAATGCTATGGCTGATCTCTCGCATTTAAGTAATATTTTTACATACTTTTGTACTTAGAACTTAATATGTACTTGAGTCTATCTTCAGTGATATAAGGTGCGTATAGTAAGCGAAAGAGGGCAATAAAGAAAGGGGAAGACAATGAAAGCCAATAAAGAAATAATTAATTGCGGAATACTCATGGAACTCATTTCTTCCATACAAATTTTTAGTAAACGCAAACGTGATAGTAAGCGTTTATTTACGCAAATTCTTTACACTCAGGGTACTGATCTAAACAAAGTAAAGCTTGGAAACTAGATATGTAGTTGATATAGGTACCTGCTACATATTATTACATTTTAAAATATGTAAAAATTTTAACATCCATAGCAACTGTCGTCGCGTTGATTTATTAACCGTCTTTAAAAAAAAAGGAGGAGGTTCTCAATTCGGTTGTATATTTTTTTTATGGATAGAGGACTCATTACTCCGTCATTTATGAACCGATTGGAATAATTCTTTTTTTATTTAAAAGGGTATACCTCCAAATTGGTCCCATTTTTATCAAAATTCAGTTCTGACGATGGAATCCTAAGGAATTGAGGCAAATATTATAGGCATATACATAGTGATTTTGGTATTTTCGGTAATAAATCAAGCATTTGCATTTAGAAAGTATCATTTTGTGATGTGAAACTGATGAAGAAGACCATAGACGACCACCGGAACTTCTCAATAATCCTACCTATTTCTGGGGATAACTTATTTGTTTACGAACGAATTTTAAAAAATTCTTTTGCATTGGATTTAGTATAGCGTCAAAATGGTTCCATTTAAATTTCATTGCTATTGGACAGTGGACTCCGAAGATATACCAGATAGGAATTTTGTAGTGACTGGGGTATAATTAGGTTTATGACAATTCCGAGGAGGTACCTAACTATGATCAAGGACGTGTTGGACTGGACTGGACTTGGACTAGGAATGCATACAACGGAACTCCTTAATGACAAACAGCTCGAACGTGTAAATTCAGTACCAATGGATATTATCTCATGGCATAAAGTTGAACATTATACTTAAAGAGTATCATTTCTGGCAATGCTCTTTGACGAAAGAATCTGTGTGGCCTACTCAATAATTTATTTAATTCTAAATTAGACTGTGCTATTCCTTCAAAGGTTTTTATACGACTGACAGCTAAATACGTACACATTTAGGGTTTAGGCTTTTAGGGTTTTTTTTATTTCCAAGATCTATAACAGCTTCATCAAGTGTAGTGCCTTGTAACTTGTGCACCGTGATGGCCCAACTCTTACGGACTTTCATCAATATTTCTTCAATATCTCTGTTTCTGTACGCTCTGTTTTATTCCGTTTCATCTAGCCGTCGTTTCCGCATTATAAAATTTTTCTTTTTATTATAAATAATTTATAAATAAAAAGAAAACCGAATTCAAAAACTGAAAAGCATAAAATAAATATTTCCTTTCTACATCATCTTGAAGTCGGTGCCAAGTAAAACATTAAAATTACTAAAGATAACACAAAACAACAACAACAAAAAATTACAACCAATCTTTCACACTAGCTCGAAATATTATTAAAAATAAATTAACCTGAAGACAACAATATGACAACTTAACTAAATTTAGTATGTGTTTATAGATACTACTTAACTATTAAGAAAACTCGCTGACACAAAACAAATCAAGAAAGTAACCTGAAGACCAAATAATTTTTATGTTTTACTTGGCACCGACTTCAAAATGATGTAGAAAGGAAATATTTATTTTATGCTTTTCAGTTTTTTAATGTTACGAAATTGTAATGTAAACTTACTATAAAGCTAATATCTATTGGAGCACCTGACGTTCATAGCCGAAGTCTTCTAGAGGCTTTATAACTAATGACTGGCATATTGTGACCGTAGCTACCGTGTTTTCTTTTCTATCAATGATTGAATTGATCCCAAAAACTAATACGGATAGAATAAAAGATGATAAAGTTATCCTGCCAACTTATTTGTTGCTTAAACGGAAAATGATCTTTGCAAACAACAAAACTGTTAAATTCAACTTCCTAGTAAGAGAATTTTGGGTTACAGTGATACATACCAAGCTTAGATGACTTACTTGGAGCTTAACTGATATGCCACGTTTGTATGGTAAGGATGTTGATATTGCTCAACATGATACAAATGATGTTCACTTAGATTATAAAATGATTACCATCACAAGTTAGAGAACTGAGGAGAAATTACGAGAATTCTGGTTTAAACTTTTTATAACTAAGCTAGTGTTACTCAATCTCATTAAGGTAAGTATAAAATGGCAGAAAGTGGTAATAAAACTCTCAATTGCAGGTGCCATTACACTACACACCGTATTGAACAACCGTGGTACTACCGTGCTATGGTTTCCTAACGATTTTCTCGTTAATGCTCTTTCTATTCGTGAAAACCGTATCAAATTCCGTTGCGTGGTTTAGAAGAAATAAGCGGAGAAACAGACAAAGGCAGATAGAGATTATGGTGAAATTTGTAAATAACTGTTAAGTCTATGTCTGGTGGTCCACGTGCACACTAGTCTCTCAACAGTCTCTGTGCAGTTTCCTTCACAATAACACATAGGTAGCCTAAACTTCCATTGAATCCCCTAGGTCAGGGGTTGCCAAAGTGTGCGCTGCAGTATACCCTGGTGCACCTTAGATTTATGGATATCTAACTATAGTATTAATGTGTATATTAGTAGCTCTCAAGCTATAAGCCCAGTAGGTAGCCGTTATATAATCTCTACATAATATTATAAATGCGACAGTGTGTTTGTTGGTTTGTCCTTCTTTCACACAGCATCGATGCATGGAATGACGTGATTTTATTGTAGGTATATAGATAGTTTAAGAGCCGGAAAGTCGTCAGTTCTCAGGATAAAATGTAGTCTATGCCACATTATCCCAGGAACTTGTATGAAACCGTGGAGCGAAAGCTAGAATTTTATTGCCTACGGATGAGTAAGTGACAAGGGACTGATTTTTGAAGTGCACGAAGATTGGGCCCGAGATTCCCAGTACAGTAGGAAATGTAACTGATCGTCGCTTTTGATACTAGGTTTTAACAGAACTAACAAATTTTGAAAATTTTATTCTAAACAATCTTAATGTAATAGCCAGCGAGTCATAAATATAAATAAAATCATGAGTCATTTCATATAAAAGGTATGATACGAACTACCAATGAACAAATAAGCACAGAACCATACGAGACGAGACACCGTATTAAGTTTCTCAATACTAAAAAGGTTTTAATTGAAAAATTATTCCGGCACAATAGCCGGAAACACGGGCTAAATCCAGACGTAGCCTCGAGTAACAAAAAGGCCTTAAAAAAGATATAAAAAGACACGATGCATTCGAGCGACCGCCTACCGCAGCCAAAAATAGACTAAGAACGAATGTAACAAATTCAAACTGCACGAAAACAACTCTACAACGCTACAAACAAATCCAAACTTACACAACTTGGAATAAAATGCAGTTTTTATTGTGAATGGAAGAAACTAAAGCTGTTCTAGAGGAGATAAACTATGCATCCGTGTTTACATGTTGGCAGTAGAAATTACTCCTTGATCGTTTTCGGCTGAACTAATTTTAAAGCACACGCTTACATTTTTGGAGCACAGATATTTTAGAAATGTTAACTCTCTCTTCTTGTTAGGTATTTACTTTAATGTTCTTCTATCTGTCAAAGATAACTAGACAGAATGAAAATTGCAGCATCATAATGTTATTTGAAATAATTTTAACTAAAACCTGATTGTCTCCTATTTATAGTCTTATATCTATACACATATTATTAATGTTAAGACGAAGGTGCAGGGGGGATGTGGGGAAGGTAATAGACTCAAATTTTCAACGTGAAGGGATTAGCCTGCTAGGCAGATAGGTATTAGAATATACTCTTCCTCCGTGCTATGATTTCCTCATGATGGTTTCCTTCACCGAAAGCTCAGCGTCATTATACGATTCGAACTCACGACTTCACTCTCATTGGATAGTAGTGACGTTGTAGGCGTAGTAATGACTACTGAGCTATCATCGCCCTTTCTCTATAAATACCAAATTATTTGGATATGTGCTTAGTGACTTATTCTCCTAAGGACAAAGCTTATGAGCGCCAGACCCTGAGATAATATTTTACTACTATTTTTTCACATTATTTTTACAAAAATTTTCCATCCCATATCCGATAGTATAAACCATATTCAATTTGCATAGTAAAAACATGAGTAAAGCTATGCACTGTGAAGGGAATTTTCACAGTGAAATCGTGGAAAATTTTAATTAATAAGAATCCTAATGTCTCAAACCTGAATACTTTCAACAGTGCATCTTTGTCGTAAAATTTGACGGAATATTGGGAAAGACTCATGTTCAGCTGTGGACTGACATCATAGAATACACCTAAGAATAGATTATTATCTATTTTTTTCTGTTTTATTTTTTCTTTGGCCGTAATGCAAGCCGTTGTAGTTTTAATTGAGACTTTAGTTAGTCTGTCTTGTTGGTTGCCCTTAAAATAAATAAATTTAGATACTTGAGAGGAGTTAAATAAGCATGAGGAGTGATAATTACATACTTAGGTCTGCTTTGTGTATCGGTTTTCGACATAGACTATAGCCCTATAGGGATTTTGCTCTACGTGGGTCCGCCGACATGCCGTGCTGGTGGCTCAGCCCTTTATGTCATAGGGAATGTTAGGCATATCATTCATTGCACTTTATTATATACTTATACGTAGCTACAGTAGCAAGCAACCTTATTTACCTATTCCGTGCAAGCAACGATATGAGCAAGTTTCTACTAGCTCCGAAATTCCATTTGATGATCCATTGATTTTATTTTTGCGACAGAATCCTCATCTAGAAATGTCAAGATAATCTTTCGTGTTCTAAAAGATTTTAGATAACATTTATTTGGTTTCCTACCAATTTCTTACACTGTGTCAATGATAATCATTGTCAACACCAATTAAACATAAGCAGAAAAATTCTCTCATAAATCTTTAGTAATTATACCTAGCGTTTGTAACATCGCGCGAAGCCAGCGGAGCGTGGCGACAAGGTCACTCCACGTGGCGCTGTAGGCACGGAGAATTGAAAACGTCGCGTGACGACTAAACAGAGCCAGCAATACACGCCTTGTTCGCAACAGAGCGAGACGACAATATTCCTATTGTGCATTCAGAAGAGAACGGATGTGGAGTGTGCAACTCGTGACCTGCGAGAAAGCGGGCGCCGCCGAGACAAGCTGAATTTGTAAGGAATAAATTAGAAAGGAATAAATGCGTGGTTTTGTAATTTGAAGGGTCGTTAGAGGAGCATTACTTGAAGTTTAATGAATTTCCACTTGCAGTTAGAGCAGCAGGGTTGATCATTAGGCCTACAATTAATGAATTGGTTATAACTTTGCAGAGTGTTTGGTACTAGCTATGATTTTAGTACCCTATGTTAGTACCTACTTCCATCTATGTTACTGGATTTTTTAAGCATCTTATTTATTTAAAAGAAGTAAAATCTATAAAATATCTAGGCGTTGTTGTATAGTTATGTCATAATGTTTATAATAGAAACGATCAAATTGATGGTTAAATCTTCATAATGAATTGCTAATACACGGTTAAAAAATTGATAAATGTAATACCTACATTTCTACATTTTTACTATTCTTCCGCGCAAAAATAACATTAAAAATATTAAAGTACCTACGCCAGACTGTCGGTAAACGATAACTAAATAACAATCACTAATGAATTATTATTGTTTAATTACCTATATTATTAAGTTACAATGCATTATTATTACTAAATTGTAATTAAAAGGTAGCAAGCAAATAATGCAAATATATTGAAATTATTAAAACAAAAAGTACCAGGCGCGCATGAATCCGCGCAACTCGCGCCGAGCTTAGGCCTAAATGTCATGTGTTGTTTGTCGTAGTTTATGACGATATTATTTCATTTAAAATAGTAGTTAGCATTATTATTGAAATAGAACGTTCGTTTAAATAATTAAAAAGTATTCTGATATTTACAATATTAGAAAATAATTAAAAAGTGAAAACAACCGTAACTAGCTTGCTGACTAGAAGGATTGATCCGTAGATTGTGCTGTAGTTTTTTAAGATTTTTCTAGTTAAAAATATTTAAAATAATATTATTGCAATGTTTTTATTAATAACACTTAAATCCACTTGCTTAAAAGAAAACCGTGAAACATGCCAACATTGCCACCAAGGGAAATTTTGCCCGAAGAACAATTTATAAGCATATCTTTGATGTGAAAAAATATTTAAATGTTATGGCAACATTGATTGACTTTGATGCAAAATAGGTAATATGTATCGAGTCTGTTGCTATCTTTGCTCAGTAACTTGATGGAACTCGTCAAGTGAGGTGCGTGTTTTTGCGGGCAAATATTCGTGCAATTTTGTAAGTAAATTCTGCGAGATGGCGAAAACAGGTTAGTTTGATTTATAACATGTGATAGTAAATTATTTGTAGAATTTATTAATGCTAGTCTCATTGCGTAAGATCTTTTAAAACTAAAGTTATGATGATGGGCAAAGTTATCTAGTAATGTTCCGACCTACGATTGACAACATTGCCCACCATCAAAAAAGGCTTAGGGTTGGCACATTACGAACGCTTGAATTTTTTTTTCGTTTTTAATTTACTTCTGCTGATCTGCTGAGCTTATTTAATTTTAAATATATATTAAGTAATTAACTAATAAAATTCAAAGATGGCATTAGTTATTGCGTACTGGTACTGAGTACCTGTCCACGGTACCTTATAATTTGAACATTTTTATTATTCTAATATTGGTCGATCCCGTAGCCTTATTTGTAGTATGCCTGCCTCCGAAATAGGATCGCGGGTTCGAATCCCGCTCAGCGCAAACATTCATGTGATGAACATGTATGTTCGTCTTGTGTCTGAATGTTGTTTCTATGTAAGTATCTATTTATCTATATTTTATGTATGGCAGCCGTCTGGTACCCATAGTACAGGTTCTGCTTAGTTTGGGGTCAAATGGCCATGTGTGTGATGTCCCCACAATTTAAGTAATTATTTTATATTATTATTACTTCTAACATTTTTTGTTGTATGGTTTCTTTCAGAAAAATAAACATAAATCTCGAATTCGACAGAGGAAGTCGAGACGAATAATTGGATCCAGGTTATATAAAAACTACTCTGATGAAATGTTAAAACTTGCATGTGAATCAGTAGAATCAGGCCAAATTTCTTCACGAGATGTAATTTAATTTGTCAATCAGTCAGACGTTATAATAGTATTGAACAATTGTGATATCAAAAAATATGTGATGTATGTTGTTATTGCGGGGTGGATTTAGACGAATCACTAGTAGATAACCACAAAAAAATATATTACTGTTTTAATTTTATAGGATATATATTAAAGGATATAAATTAAAAGTGGGAAACACCTAATCTTGATATGTTTTCTATTAATCTCTACATAAATATGATTAAGGTGCGTATGTGTACAAATTTAGAAAAATAGACGTAAAATATCCATAATATTTCATTATTTTTTTACTTTATGCGAATGAAACCAAAATATCTTAATTTAATTTACCTACCAAATACGAGTTACTTGACTTGATCTCTATCAGTAGTACCTAAGTATCTACTTTATCAAAAAAAGTGTTAGTTATAATTTCAAATTTTATTAAAGCGTGGAACATTTTTCTTTTTATTTACCTAAACACATATTCTTTGTAGAAAGGAAAAAAAAAACAGAATATTTTTACCATGTGCCAACCCTAGCAATTTTAAAAGGTGAAATGTAGATTGTATGAAAAAGATAAAAAATTACAGGGTAATATTGCCCAGTCATTTTTTTAATAAACTTTTCATAGTGTCGTTTACATTCCTAAAGTAAACGCCATCTTTACCAAAATTATTGTACTGGTTTTTATGTCATCTGCATAAAGGCCATATTTGCGTCAAAAATCAATGTGGGCAAAGTTGGCTAAAAGTCGATAACTTCGCCCGCCAACGAAATCGAACAAATATAGAATTAAATGTTGAATAATATTAAATTTAGCTATACTAACACATGCACATAATCTTACAGTTGTTGCTGATGAAGGAAAATACTTATGTCTACATAGAAAAATTGTATTAAAATTGTAATAATTTGATAAAAGTGGGCAGAATTGGCATGTTTCACGGAACTTAAAAGTAAGAAGCTTGTATAAAATAGTATTACGAAATCAAATATTTTTATCAAAACCTATTAAGTAGTTGGATATGAAAACTGACTTTTAGCTAAGACGTCAGGCAGGAGTTAGTTCGGTATCTAAACGTTTCTAACGATTAATATGTTGAACAAGATCCCGGAAAAAAGGCAAATTATCATCACAATTCTAGCTACCGTCGGCGTTGGAAGAAATTGCTTTTTATCCACACTGGTTGATATATTACTCAAGTTTAATTCTAAAAAGGTCAAAAATATAGTAAATACTTAGGTAATTTTGCATATGGCAATAAAAAAAAAATTTACTCATGTATAAAAGTACGTAAAGTACATGAATGGAAAGTTCTGAAACACGCGACTATCTAAGGTCTTCTTATCTATTTACCGACCGACCGGGCTCGGGTAGGGGTTATTATTTTTTTAATAATAAGTGCTTTATACGAATTCTTAGTAATTTATACAATAGTTGATGATTTTATATTAAAATAACTGAATTTCCTGACTTCTCCATTGAAAGTCACATTTTTTTTAGGTTCATGTTGATATTGTAGTGGGAATTCGTCAATACAAATAAACGATATAAAGTATTTATTAATAACTTATCATTCATGCTTATCAATGAAATTAAACGACTGCCCTACGGTTATAATGATCCATTAATAGGCCTTTGACATGAATCATATGTCCCTATCAATATTGTTTCACAGTTTGTCAATAATAATTACATTAACTGACGGCTATCCAGCCTCCCTAACGATCACCCCCTGGCGCGGCGGGAGAATAAAGGGGAGGGTAGCATTGAGTGGTAGGTACTAGTTACAATTTATTAAAGATACTAACTACTACGATTTTAAATTATTGCTATTTTATCTTTCATAATAATAATAAAAAATCTCAATACAATCATTGATTACAAATTGATACACTCCATTATTCTTAACTAAGGGCCAGATTCATAAATTTCCAATAAGTTCCTCATAGCTATTGATAGATAGCTTTACGGACCTTCCTATTCTGTTAATTTCGAAAGAAAGTGACTGCATTATCAGATATCGGTCCGATAAGCAATGCGGAACTTATCGGCAACCTGTGAACTGGCCCATAATAGTTTAAATTTAATGTCAGCTTATGTTATCGTGCTTCGGTATCATTAATACCGAAGCACAAGTCACTTCTTGCTTGTAGCAAAAGGCAAAAATTGTAAGCGTAAGGTGTAAAAGCCCCCTGAGGCATTTTTATGGACTAGAAAAGTATGTAAAAAAAGGAACAAAATTCCCTATATTATGGAAAAAATCCTAGTTATTTCTAGGCAATGGAAGCCATAGTGGCATAGAGGTATAAAAATAAAGGTATAACCTATCTACGATCATGAAGGCAGTTTCATGTTACAGGCCCATATACTTTTAAGTATTATAGACTTACGTATGAATTCAGCATCGGTTGGCATTTGGTGAAGGAAAACTCTGTGAGGAAATTGTATCGAAGAGTTTAATTTAAAAACTATCCGAAGTCTCCCCTCGGAGCTCTAAATCCCCAGGTTGTTAAGGGAGCCTAGTGCTTCTACAATGGGAACAGAGCTATGTATATATGGGTTAATAATGATGATGTTTCCTCACGATAAATTCTTACCGAAATCATCACGCTTTGTGGTAACATTTTTAAAGATAAGTAAGTAAGTAGTACCTACCTCGTCGACGAGTTTGTCTACGGAACTTCCTTATGTAATTGTTTGGTGACATGTAAATTTGGGTGCATCAGTTAAGGCTGAACGGGGTGCACCAGGGCTACATAAATAATATGGGGCAAATGCAAAGGGGCACTGCAGCTTTAACAGTTGATGAAAATATTTTTTTAATTTTTTTTTCTCGTTAGCTAATTATGGTTTGGGTTTGGGATAGATTTTTATGTTCTTTTGAGGTCTGATGACACTATCCCATAAATCCCTACTTCACTCTATGCTTCTATTTTTAGATTTTTAACTTAATTTATGTTTTTTTTTTTGACGGGACCAGAAGGTGGTGGGTCCAGGGGACCATCGACCACCCTTACGCGGACTATCGGCGAGTGCTTAGGGCTTTCAGCCGTACTTAAATCTACAAAAATTTTTGGGCAACGGTAGCCTGAGGGTGCCCCCTATGGCGCTCGAACCTCGGCTCAGGACGATGCCAGGTGAATAGGGGAGGACGTAGCATGCAAATAAATTTATTTGGGGATCGGTTGGATTGCTAATATGCAGCTCGGGCCGCGCTTAAACGGGACGAAACTGAGAAGGACGTCGCGACGGTCCTCGCTGGCGAGGGCGAAATCTAGGTTGACGGTTGTGTGTCTGTTCTTGTTTGCGGGCTTCGTCAGCCGCGAACTGAGCTAAAGTGATGGCATCGTCCGGTTCGCTGAGGGCGAACCTTAGCCTACGGATGCGATTCATTTTTTTTTATAGATGTGGATGAATTAATAGACATGTTTTTTTGACGGGACATGAAGGTCTCTCGACCGCGGCCACCCTTAGAAATCACATCATAATTATAGGTGATGAACAATGTTTAGCTATAAACGTTGAAAGGCTTGCTACAGTCACAATTACCATTTTTATAGACCTCGGGTACAGCCCCTAAGCGAACCGTTAAATGTCGTCAAGTCATCGCCTTGTCTTTTCTTTTCATACCTAAACCCCTATAACATTTGATATCCATGCATCGTACGTGCGACTCCTGATAAAATTCGTGACCCAGAATTTACCGGCTCTATCGTGACCATGTATCCGATTTAGATGAGCCTCATTTAAATACGGTATCTGACGGTAAAAATAAAAGTAGGGAAGGAAGAAAAAAATATTCAAACATGAAAAATTTCGTAGAGACACGGCGGATTCATAATTTGTACAATAAGATAAGGTAAAATGCAGAAAGCAAGTCATTTTTGAAATGTGGAAAACGAAGATAGATCTATAAATATTTATCTAAATAAGGCCTTAGCTCTACTTTACAATCCCCAAGTTGATAATCTGCGCGGTCGATACGCTCGCAGTCACACCCTGTCTCCCGCCACCCACCACCCTTTGGCCACCTTCGGCCACCCTTCGGCCGCCCTTCCGGAATACTAATATTGCGGGCTCCACTGTTTGCAGTTATCCTGTAGGTACAACCCTAGTTGGATTAAGGGCCCTGTCGTTCCGAAGTTAATGAATGTTAAGATTGTGACATCCATCGCTAGATGGCGTTATTTGCAGTATTCCGATGGCCCATTTTATATTTTCAATAGGAAACGTTCAGTCACGTTCACATCACGTTAGTCATAACTATATTTCGTACAAGGAAGGATTTAGGGGGGGAGCACAGGGGCACGTGCCCCCCCTCAGACGGTTGTGGAGTTTCCATCACAGTACATACTTATAGGCAAATCAAATTATCAGAGTTGATTCGCAGCAGGATGACCAATTAGTCTATGGCATCCTCATAGACTCTGGATGACATAAGAGCCTTTGAATGGACTGGCTTTAATGCATATCCATCAAGACATTGCGACAAAAATTTTCGCTAATTAAGTGCGGGGCATTTTTAGCAGGAAACATAAAAGAAAACTGTCTTTATTAAACAAGTAATTTTAAGTTTATTTTTAACAGTTATTGTTGATTATTTTTGCCCGTCTGCACCTTGTGCCCCACCCAGAAAAAAATCCTAGATCCGCCCTTGTTTCGTTAGGCTACATAACAAACGTATAGCTAGAATGCAATAATTAGAACTGCACGTCGACTGCAAGTGCTGTCCATAATCGGTAGATATAGTATGATGCAGAATGCATCTAAACATGTGTGAAAAATATGTTACAAAACAAATGCTTACTTACAAAACAAAACACAACCTAGAAGGGAACTCTAGTGCTGCTGCCGGAACACACCGATAGGTGGCGACAGATTTTCATCTTAAGAGTGGTAGTAATGGTAGTCAGCCAGGAGGATACAATTAAGTACATACCACCATGTTATGATTTCCTCACGATATTTTCCTTCTGGAATAATTTCATGCCCATGTAAAAATATATATTTTAGTATCTGTAGATTTCTAAATTTAAATGTCCTCGTATCACAAAACCAATTCGTATTTTTGACCTAATATCACAAAAAAAAACAATAAATGTGAACAAACCCCTAAAAGATATTTTTTCCTGATAATTTTATACTGGGTGATTTTGTTATCACTGGCAATACTTGCAGGGGTGGAAGTACTCATCAAAATGAACAACTTTTATTATAGGACTAACTGTGAAATCATGAAAAAATTATCAGCTGTTCCATACAAAAGTTCAATACCTACTCGACCAAAATGTATGAAGCAACCATATTATTTTACGCGATATCAGAGTTAGCCCTATAATAAAAGTTGTTCACATTGATGAGTACTTCCACCCCTGCAAGTATTGCCAGTGATAACAAAATCACCCTGTATATCATCTACAATCACATCTACATCTTCCTTGCGCAAACGAACAAAAGTGATTTCATGATAAGTCTGCTGAATAATAAAAAAAAGCCTATGCCTAGCTTTACTTTTTTATTTCATAGATAGTTTAAATCTATTGTACTACCTACATAGATGAAAATATTTTATGATGGCCATTTGCGTATAAAAAAGTAGTTAATCGTTTTATTCATAAAATTTATAAATGACAGTTAATGTAATTTTTTGGCCAGTGTTTATTATTTTAGGTTAATGGATGTTGGATTTTAAACCATTATGTATGTAACCTTATCCTAAAGTAGGCAGAAACGAATGTCTACTTAATTATTTTAATTGATGATCAGGGAAGTATTATATACCATTTTTTTTTAAATGTTAAATGGGCTTACGTTTGGCCATCGACTGACCCCAGGAGGAGTAAAGACAAGGCCGAGGATGTAGCACGTTTGCCCAGAAAAAGCCTTTTCACACAGTCCTCGGAAGGGAGTTCCACTCCTTCGCTGTTCGCATAAGGAACGATGAATCAATGCGTTTTGTCCGTATAAGCGGGATGTTAACAACGTGTGGATGGTAGTCCTCCCGAAGTCTTGTATAGGTAAGTATGTCTCTGATTTCGCGATATCAGCGTTTGTCCTATAGTAAAAAGGGATCAATTTTTTTGAACTGTTATTTAAACATTCGAGAGGTTATTATGATCAGTTGAAAAAAATAATGGGAAGTTATTTTTTTTATCGGCAGTTTGTAAATTTGTGCAACAGTAAAACATAGACAGTAATAAAAAAAACAATTAGCCGGTTATTTCGTCTGACAATGTCAGTACTAAAAATATGTAAGCAGACTAATAAGTAAATGGCCAGTAAAATTTATGGAATGGGCAATTAGATAAATATTTCGGCAGTTCACAGGGATTCTTTAGGTTAGAAGCGAGCGACCGACATACACTTCGTGGTTATTTTTTTTAACTGCACGGAAACGCTTCATATTGACAAATGTTGATGAGATTTGAGATTTTAACCCATTTTACCCTCTCATTGTTCATAGAACTGCTTAGAATGAGATTTCTTACCGACTAATTCCGATTTGTTAACTGCCCACACGTAAAACTGCCCGTTCTGCTATTTCACTGCTCAATATTTATTTAACTACCCATTTAATTATTTTCTATGACTCATTTTTGTTTACTTTAGTGTTAAGTTTTAACTGTAGAACTTGATAAATATGCATTTTTTAATTTTTAACATACCAAAACTACGATATACTTACAACTGCCGCTTTAAATCAGTGCCTAGTAAAAATTTATTAAGTAAGTGATTTCACTCCATAAGGCAGCAGGGTGAATGTTAAATAACCCTTATAAAAAAGACAGGACTTTTTTTTTTACTTATCTATTCTAATATATACCTACTAATACTTACTAATTAATATTATAAAGCTGAAGAGTAGTAGTAGAGTTTGTTTGTTTGTTTTTTTTTGGTTGAACGCGCTCAGGAACGTCGAATTGAAAAAATATTTTAGTGTTGGATAGCCCATTTATCGAGGAAGGCTAGGTATATCCCGGGAAAACAAAAGATCCCTCGGGAACGCGGGTGAAACCGCGGGGCAGAAGCTAGTATTATATATTACGTAAGTAAGTAGTAGGAACTTTTCGCATCCATGCACCCTTGCCAGGTTTTCCAGGACTAGCTAGCGGAGGGGCATCCTAGCTTCGCTTGCTTGTTCTATGATGATAGAAGTTCCAGGTTCGTGGTCGTGATAGTACCTAAACTAACATACATCAGTTAAAAAATTTGCTCTACAATACTATTGATTTCTCTACATTTATTAGGTCATGATGCCACATTGATTAAGTAGGTAATACCTACTTAGTACCTACATACCTACGAAGAAACACTACACTTCTAGGTACTTGAACTTTTTAGGTTCCTAGAATGAATGATGCATCGACATAAGATAAAATAAAGCTCTAATTGATTAGCACGACTATTTTTTTAAAATTACGAAACCGCGCTAGCCTGCTTAAATCCAATAAATCTAGAAACATTGTTATGTAACCTACCAAGTAAAAAAAAACGAAAAGCCCGCCGAAACAAGGTCCGAGCTCGCGATCGCGGGGCGTGTGCGCAGACGTAGGGCCACTCCCGGGGGCGGGCATACCGTCTCGCCCCGCCCCCCGCCCCGCCCTTCGCTAGCCCTTTGAGACGGCACTCCTTGGTGAGTCTAAAGAAGTTGACATTCCTTTTGCAAAATAGCATAGATTAGCTTTATTGAATGTTATTAAAAAATAAAATCCTTTTGATGATCGGAGGTAACATAACGAAAGCAAGAAAACGAAGAAGGAAAGTCAAAGATAATTTATATTAGGTATAAATTGAATGGTAAAACGCCCACTTCTCGTACAGCAAGCGGAATAAGGATTTGAAGATGTTTCAAGATAGAGATAGGGGTAATTAGTGCCTAATCTAGTCAATAATCTAGGTAGATAGATAATGATAGATAGATATTAAAAATGTTTATCTAGGATTCGATAAGTAAAAGTAACTCGCTGACTTGTTTAATTGATTAATGATGTTAAATTTAATTAGACGTCTCATGTTATTTTTTAAAAAGTCTTGAAAGATAATATGAGAAAGAACATTATTAGAAATGTGGCGATTTTTTGCGGACATAGTTATTTACGATCTAAGCAAAAGAGCTATGTTTTCATTGCAGGATTATTCTTTGCATGCTACTCCATATTTTTGTAGTTGTATTTAGCAAATTTATGTAAAATAAAGAAAAAAAATAGAATAAATAAATACTTAAAAGTTTTTGTTCAACACTGGACTTGGACACATGAAGATTCTAATATCGGAATCCTATATTAACCTTATTTTTTTATATTTATAGGTTGTTTGACCACAATCTCACAATGGTAATGATGTGACCGAAAGTGATAAGATGACTAACTGGTTCTCGAGTGCATGTACCGGAACTCACTGGAAGGTGTTTAGCGACAGATTTTCAACTTGAGGGTGGTAGTCAGACAAGCGGGTACCCTACCACCTAGCTATGGTTTCCTCACGATATTTTCCTTCCCCGAAAACTCAAGCTCATAGTAAGATTCGGATCCACAACTCTCGCCGCGGCATGCTCAGTAACTAACATCGACTAAAATCTATTTTCATTAGGTATCTACAGTCTTGTGAATGATGTTTGAGCATGCAGTTTGGTTACCCGGGGCCTATACCCAAGATTTGACTTCTCGTCATGCTGATGACTTACACTCGACTAAAGGAAGCATGACACAGCCTCTAATGTTAGTTTGTCTGTTTCCATCGTCTCTGCTGGGCCTCCTTTGACCCACTGGTCTCGTCTGGTCGGATGAACCGAACTTGTCGCGTAATCTGCAAGCCCCCACATCGTGATATTTGCGATTCCTATTAAATTCCTGCTATGACTTTAAATTAGCTACCTAGGCTAAATTTAAACCAAACTACCTTCCGTCCCGTAACTTTACCCACATTTCCGAGGCGTTTTATATTTCCCCGGGATAAAAAGCATCTTTTGTTTTATACCGAGATCTAATCTATTTATGTTTGTACCAAGATTTATCTCAATCCATTAATGCGTTGCGGCGTGATCGACTAACACACACACAAACTTTCGTTATTACCTTTAGGATACATTTTCTATTGGTATATTCATTGCGAATATCAATAGTATGTACATGAAAGACTGTCCTGAGTGACTAAAAACTGACCGGCATACCTATAGATAGAGAACGTACAGTCCAAACTGCTGGACGTGAGACTTGATATTTGGAGGTTGTGATTTAGCAGGGCTCGGGTGAAAAGTCACACTAAGAAAGGCACACGCACCCCAAGAGAGTCGAAAAGCCGAAACAGTTCACGCTAGGTAGTCCAAATTTTGAATGTAGACTTCCGATTATGAGATATCCGATTCCGAATCCGAAGAAATACACATTGGTGAACGTGTACTATCAGGATTTTCCAATATGTTCAAAACAGGGTACCTACCTATAATGTATATTAGGTACCTACCTATGTAAAAAACAGGTCAGGGTCGGTTTTTCATAAAAATAAGGGAATTTTTTTATAATATTCTTCGGATATAGAAGACTTGAAAGGACTGCGAAGCGATTAAGAATACTGCTTCGGGCCCTGGTCCAGGGTCTGATGATCAAGTGAAACTGGAACTTTGAATCGATAATAGTAAGAATATTACCTACCTATATTTGAACTCTTTCGATTTGTCTTTTTGAAACAATTAACAATCCATGGCAACTAAGGTCTGATGATGAGATTCTGAGAGGTTCAGTAGAACTTGAGCAAAACTGAACTGTTTAGTGGACATCAGTAGAATTATCATGTTTGGACCCTTTCAATTCGTCTTTTTAAAACCTTTTTTGCTCCATGACAACCAGAGCCCGATGATGAGGTGACAAACATGGAAATACTTGCGGGCTGCGTTTAAGAGTAAGTGGGTTGGATCTATAGTCTTTTTTTTAAAAAACCTCACTCGGATCAAACAAAAGGCCAACAAATTCCAAACGCCTTACAAATCCCAGCAACCATATCTCAAGGCTTCCTCCTTACTCTGGTAGATGCATAAAAAATACCTGGATTTATAAACAGCGTTACTTATGATGGCTTTATGCGGAAATTTGCATTAGCAGCATTAATGTAACCCAATATTGGTATCTGATTTAGAATACGGAACTGCGTAGACTGTATTCTATAGCTTTATCGTCGTCATCATGATATCACCATCGACTGAGACTACCTATAGCCGGAGTAAATTGAAATTCTACACCAATCGGTCCCAACTTTCAAGTATTTTTTTTACCCAGGAAAATCCTCATGGATACCCCGTGGCTCCGGGAGGAAGCGACGGGGTTATGTCAGACTCCTAATGACTAAAAACCTGGGGTGTTCCTACATGTCGCTGCCGGCTGGGAATACGGGGGCGCCGAAGCATTCGTCTGCATACCCAGCAGTGACGGCCCGGTGGGAGGCCTCCTGTCGTCGTCGGCGATGACGTCGTCGATGACGACGGTGGGGACCGAAGCTCTTGTCTCCTCCGTCTTGCCTTTGGGAGCGTGCCGGAATACACGCGCATCTAACCGAGCCCGATTGTGACGGGCCGCAGACTCCCCCGAGTCCTAGCGCTCAAGTAAGGTGGGGGAAGGTGGTGAGCAGGAATCTAATTAACCTAACCCAATCTACGAACCGGAGATTGAGTTTCCATACTATGAATGACATCGCCAGTGGGTATATTATTTAAATTATGGTAAGTAACTGTTAGCAATCTATAACTTATATCTCACGTTATCTAAAATTATGGATATCTATAGAGCAAAGCTGATAAAATAAGTAAATTACTCACTTGCCTATTCCAAGTTTCAAAGTAAACCCTAACAAAGTTGAGTAGAGGGGCGCAGGGTGTGGGCGTGCCTATCCCGCTCCATTAGCCTTGAGCAATGCGCTCCACACTGGCGCTTTTTGTGTTTACCATTTTTATGTTATGTTAGCCTGGTACTATGACGTCACGGTTACCTGTGGATCCTATAGAAAAAGGGCCAAGAGTGAGTCGGCCGGGTAAAGCAGCTTTTTTTCATAGAATTAAGAGTTTTGGAGAAATCATCTTTTATGGCATTATGTTGTGAATTTATAACATTGTCGGAGATGCTTTAGTAATAAACTAGTCATATTCTGTTCGAAATGTGAAAGTGATAGCAATTTTATCGATGAAATTAGTGAGCCACCTACAAATTTAATTTTAAAATAAAAATGTATAGGTATGTTAGTCCTTGGAATATCAACTAAATATAGTACAAACAGAATTCCTTTCTACTTCTCTTAGCTAACAGTTGAAACACTCTTGTCTTATGTAGGTACTTTATATGATCATTAATGAGCTGCGTTCTCTCATTTTGCTGCTATTGCGAAACTTCTTAGAACTTTGATTGTAGATTTACGTAATCATTAACACCTACATTTCCTACGTACCTCGTAATATTGTTCTCGTTGGTTTCTATAAGATATACTACAAAACGTTGTGGATAATATAATGAACGGTATATGACGTTAGTATTCTCAATGCGTAGCTTGCAAAACTGCGTTTGAATTGAACATTTATATATTTTTCGCGCATTTATTGGAACCTCAATAAAAAAGAAGGTAGGTAGTTGAGACTCGCTGGTGATTAGACTTTTAAAGCTTTGTTGTAGACCCTTTATTTATAAATTGGATTATATCTTTTATGTTTGTCCTAAAGTAGTGATGTCTAGATTTTAGGCATCAATCAGTTTTACAGGTGACTTATCATTTGTACTAACTTTTATCATGTCAATGTTAATAAAGCGGGTAAGTTATAGCTTTTTATGTTTATTATAAGAAGCCGTGGATGTGTCGCTCTGAGTTTGGTTCGATAAGAATATTTACATGCGTATCTTATGTTATTTATTTATGAGATAGTTATTTATGAACAAGTAGTTCCATCCGCAAGTCAAGCAAATCAACTTGTACTAAGAGTACATTTTTTAGTTATGTTTTACTCGTATTAAACAATCTTTAAGGTCTTTCAATCTTTTTACATAGGTAATGTACTTTGTACATTATTTACGTCAAGAAAACTGTTGACTTCGATGAAGTTGCTGATTGTTCAGAGTGAACGCAATATAACATTTTAAATTCCATTTTTAAGCATTCTTGATAGTTCTTAACTTTGGGTCCTGTTTCTTTGGCTCTTAAAGTGATATTATGTTATACTAGGTAGTACTATTTGAAATAGTATTTTTACAATATTTTCAACCTTATAAAGGTCATCATGTTCTGCTTTCGGGTTACTGTCTTTCAATTTCGATTGGATCATGAACCATTATGAGTCCATACTATTGATATTGTTGCTTAGATTATAAAATAATCTATTTTCATGACAAACTCTTTAGAAATATGGAAACCGATAAAATATGGGTCCTCGTGAATCGTTAAGGGAATTATTTAAAGATATAAACGTTATGACTTTACCTTCACTATACATTTATGAAAATATAATGTTCATACTTAAAAATATAGAATTGATTAAATCAAAAATGGAGGTACATAATATCAATACAAGACAAAAAGATAAATTAGTTGTTCCGTATTTTAGATTAGCCAAAGTTAAAAAGTCATTTCTTGGAAGTAGTGTACGCTTTTATAATAAATTACCTCTCTCAGTTACCAAGATGACTGATTTCAAATTCAAATCTCACATTTAAGAAAGTTTTGAAAGAAAAAGCCTATTACAAGGTAGCTCATTACATTGAAGATAAAGATGTCTGGAAATAGCTGCACTCTGCACAAGTGCACCTTGTTCATACTTATAAAGAAGCCAGTACTTAGTATTTTAGAGATACTATATTTTATTTTATTTTTTTTATAAATTTGAACTTGTTCAGGTTATTATTTTTCTTGTTGTTTTTTTTTCATCTTTTGTGTTTATGTGTATTATATTTCTTTAAAAATTGTTAAAAATTTAATGGAAAAAAAGCCAACATTGTCAGATTGTCCAAAAAAAAAAACAAAATATATAAAAAATGTAACCTTGCTGAGTTTCTTTCTTTCTCAGTTGAAGGCGACTTCCGAATCGGTGGTAACTTCAGTAGTTTCGACGTTCATAAGTGCCCTCTTAGGGCCTCAACTGAATAAATGGCTTTGACTTTGACTTTGAACCAATGAACCATTAAAATTCATAATTGAAACGTTTTATATTTTCAGCAGTTGATTTCCTCACCTTCTTCAATCTAAGTAAAAATTTATATTAAGTTACACGTTTCTTTGGTCGTATATTTTGCATCTTTTTTTACTTTGTATAGGCTTGTGTTTGACCACAATCTCATTACGGTAAGTGATGATGTGGCTAAAGGTAGTAAGCACTCAAAGCCTAGAAGGAACTGGCCCTCAAGTGCAGCTACCGGAACACACCAATAGGTGATTGGCGACAGATTTTCAACTGAGGGTGGATCTTGATTTTATGATAAATTTTGTCAATTATCCTTGGTTTTCTAACTAGGAATAGGCTGGGCGATCTGTAGTGGCATTTGATCATAATCTCACTACAAAATACAAGTAAGCAGTAGGGAAATGATGATGTCACTAAAAGTTTTAAATGCATTAGAACGTATGTTAAATATTCTAGAATCTCTTATGGAGCATTTGCCAGAATACACTTGGTAACTGCTAACCGTAACCTTACTGAATTGACTTGAACAGAACTTGACTTGGACTTATGTTCTTCATTAAAATTAGAATAACTGCGGCGCCTAACGCAACAAATATCTATAGTACCTATCTAATAATCGCTCCATTGTTTCGTACCAGCTGTTTTTATCTTTTACCTGGTTCAGTGATGCATGTCATTCAGCAACTAATTATATTTCAGTTATTGATATACCCAAAAATAATCAGTATGCATATGATTTCTTTAATATAGTAGTTCACGAAGCATTTAGATAGGTACTAGAATATTGATTGATTTATATTAAAATTGGCACACTGTTTTATTATTATTATTTATATTATAAAGGTTTGCGTGTGTTTAAAGACCCGCCCGGGCCGAAGATGTATAAAGTATGCTAGAAGAAGTCTGTTCCCTGTACCTTGGGGCTAAAAGTGTTTGGAAACACACACTAAAGAAGACCTCACATTCATTTTATGAGACATATTTTGCCAGGTGTTTTGTGCGATGTCATCTTGTGCAATATAAATATTTCTGCCCAGCCCGTAGAGAACATAGTATAGTTATAATTTGACAGGCGATCGGATCAGTAAAATGGAGACACAGTGACGTAAGCTCCTACTATAGACGAGTATAGAGATGACGATTCATGATAACTTTGCTCGAGACCGGTGATGGTGTAGTAATAAGTTTATGTAGGTATTTACAGATCATGGTGCATCGTGCGACATTCTTTCGAGAATTTGAAAAATACGCATAACTACGCATAGGTATCAAATATAACTTAACAATTCAATAGAATAGTCGATTAGTTGACTGCTATGTGAAAAGAACGATCAAAATTCCTTACATCTATTACATAAAGTCCATTGTCAAGTCAGTAACAATCGAGTGTCTATACAGGCATAAACTGGTGATTCTTATGAACGAAACGTGCCGTCCGTGTACATGAATCTATTAACCAGTCAAGGTGACGGGATCGATGATACGGCACATGCGCACCGGAGCTGTAACCACGTGGCTGTCAACAGATGGCAGTGCCTGTCGCTGCGCATGCCTCATTTTATTGAACCATCACACACAAGCCCATTCTTCTACACACACAATCATGCGTTGATATAAATCATATGTTAGTCGGCTCCTAACCATACGGCTTTAAATTACCTCTGCGGCGCGTAATGACGCAAGTCGATTACACCGTTGGATTTTCATTCCTATATTTATGCATGTAAAGGTAAATTTTGTATATCAACTTTAGTTAGAATTACAGAAGTGGTCGAGTGAGCTAAATGGCTCGCCGCGAACAGCCACGGACGTCAATTACCGTCGTCTTTATCTGGTAACCGTTTGCGAGCTAACATGCCACAGCTTGTGGAATGATCTATATTCAACTGTAACCAACGATTGCCAAATTTGGAAAGAGTTGTTGAGTCATTAGTGAGCATAATTGTAGTAGCTATTAGTAACTACTATTGATTAGAATTGTTGTATTACAACATTAGAATACTCTTAGGTTGATTAAGGTAACATAACAGCCAAGGAGGTGTAACAAATGTTTCAGAAATCTATTTTAAATAACGGGTAAAGTGATGACGATTTATTTAATTGGACAATGCTATTTTTGTTACCTCGTAACATAATTTGCTTTATTAAAATTGTTTTCAGCTATTATTTAGGTGATGTTGTAGCAGCCAAAATAGTAATTATAATATTGGTTTACTGCCTAATAGCATGCAGCTTTGTTGATTGGCTAACGTCGACAGATAGAACCAAGTATCGCCAAAATTGAGATAGATTCTATATTTATCTCTAACAGATCTTACCTACGCCCGAAATGCGAATGCGGAAAACACGCGTAGGAAATTTCTTTTTACATCGTATAATTATTACTTTTTCGTACAAAATAGGGGGGTGAAGAGCTTAAATGTGGAGTGAAAAATTAAAAAGAATACATATTACATATTTTTTTTGTAGGTATTTATTTACTGATTTTTTTATATGTATTTTCGGGCTTACCATTTGTTAAGTTTGCCTACATACTAGTACCAACGTAGGGTAATATTTAGGTATATCAAAATTATATATCAAAGCCTATATAAAATTTAACTCCATTATTTGTAAAATATTATTTTGGAAGAACTATTTTTAAGTTCATCTAAATAACATTTCCCTACAATATATTTTTTCGTGAGACCAAAAAAACATCGAAAAGTTCTAAGTTAGGTACAATTTTATATTAAAATGAAGTACCTAAACAAACCAAATACTTGTTTTATAGCATAATGACGTCATAAACAGTTTCCGAAACCAGCATAACTTCGCCCAAACAAGCTGAATAGTTCCAAAATGTTCAATGTGAAACTGCCAACTGCTGCCAACAATCGTACAGTTACAGACTCGACTACATTATTCTTTATGACTATGGAGTATGGCTCGGTATGGGAAAGTTAGCGTCTACGTAGTTTCACTGGAGTGGAGTTGGTCTGATATTTACTGCACTTTGAAATACAAAGTTTGTGTGCCGTACCAACTTTTAGCAATTAGCAAAGAGTTGAAATGGAAAATTTCTCAACATTTATATGTGGGATTTAAGTAACCTTTATATCCCGTGGGTGTTATAAAACGATCTTTAAATAAAAGCACATGAAACATGGAGATTAGAGGCTGAGTGTCAGTAAAACGGTGCAGAAAAACTTATGTAGTTATGTACAAAACTAGCTATAGTGTTGAAAATATGTATCGATCTGTATCTTTTACTTTGCTTCGTGACTTTAGTTGTTACCTACTGAGCACATACTTCTTCAATAATAAAATAGTAAATGCTTGTGAGCTATGAACAAAATAGATCGAGTTAAATTCACTATCGATTTTTGTAAAACCAACCAGCGCAGTTAGACTGAGTAAACATTTGAACCATTTATTCTACACACACGTGTTATTACATTAATACATACAAAATTTGTTGACATACATAACATATACATAATTTAAATAAGTAGTACGATCAACCTGTGTGTAGCTAGGTAGTCAGCTCAGTGTATACATACTGTTGTTGATTTATTTTGTGAAAAAAAATCTCGTTAATTGCTTATTCATTCATTCATAACGAAACAGCGCGGCAGCGTCGCGTTTAATGCTCAATCGGAACTGGTGACAAGTACCAGAGGCGCATAACGCTCTAGGAAGTTCATTGGCCGAGAACGAGTGACTCGACTGCGGAAACCGGGAATAGTGTCTCGTTTTTATTGCAGCATATTATCACAAATCACAATGATACAAACAAAGGCTAGACAACCTAGGCTTGGGGAAATAATAATAATATCAGTGTTGTGGACATAGTTGGGAATCACAAACGTAACGAAATGTCAATTTGATTTGAATTTGGAATTTTCATTTCTTTTTGAATATTTAGCAGTTTAAATGGACCGCTTTTTTGTACATGACATAAACTTTTTTTTAGTCTTCTAAATTTAATTTTGTTTGACATTTGGAATTTGTTTTCATAATTATTTTTAATTTGCACTGTAGAATGGGGTCTTGGGCAACTAGGCTTAACGTCAAACTAGTCCCACCCATATGGGCCTAGATGCCCCAGGCGTTTTCCGACTTGAGCAACTAGTCCCAATGTCAAATGGAACAAAAAACGATAGTGTTTTTTTATAGTTTTGGTACTTATAATTACAAGTCTTAGATGAAAGTAGTTAAAATATTTATCATCAAAATAGTCGTTAGTTGGTTTGGTACTCTCTTCCATAGAAAAAAAAAATCTCCTATGAAATTAAAAATAGTGTAAAAAAACGTTAGTTATCATCTTAATATTTTTTTTAGATATAACATACAATTTATAACATTAACAATACCTACCTTACAAATACCAACCATATTATAACGAGTAAGTACCCAAAAGGTGCCTCTACAAGTGATTAGTCATATTGTGCATTGGAGTTCTTAGAATCCAGTGAAATTGTGCAGAGAGGGGATCCACTGCGTGTGGGCGTACTGCCATTATTTGAATGGGAGGCGTTAATGTATTATCCTCGTGTTTAGGTAAGTAATTTATTTTATTTATATTATTATTCATAAAAAAATACTTTGTATAGTGACAATTTATCTAAATTTCTGGGGTGACTTCGAATTTGTGTGTTTACGTAATTCGATTGGTGAAATATATTGCATCATAATGCCATTACATGAATTTAGATACTCACCATTAACAAGTAAATCATATCGCGTGTAAGAGTATTAGGAAGATATAACAAAATCCATAGAATACTATCATGGAAACTACATATTAATTTTAGGTTCGTAGGTCCGCAACCATCAGGCATCTTTGAGACACCAATATAAAACCTAACTTTTTCTCCCAAAATAACTCTTTATTATTTCAACGCCAACATAAGTAAAGATATCTAAGCCTTCAAAAATCCGTTAATCTTAGAATCCCATTGTCAACATTATCAAAAGTTTCTTTGCCATCGAACCAACAAACAAGAACCGAACTTACAACATCTGCCGTTTTCTCAGGAGCGTGCCAAGTCCCCCTAATCGCCTACAAAGGCACAAAGGAGCCATGCGGTGTTTAGAAAGAGAGGGCCATGTACAAAACGACATGCGAGTGAAAGAGACTGATATAAGACCGGAACATTACACAAGCCCGTCTCGGTTGACGGGTCCCGAACAAAATGAATGGTTGAGGAGCAGATTAAAATGCGCCATAGCATCGTCATGAATGAAAACACAAAAAAGCAATAATTGCGTAACACGAAGCTAATGGGAAGTTGATACGAGGGAATAATGATCCAAAACAGTTTCCCAGAATTATTTTAAAATATACGCAGACCTATAGAAACTAAAAAGGCAATATATGCCATCGCGCGTAAAGCAGATAGTAGATAAGTTACTAGATAGTTAGTCAGTATTGAGATGATAATATAGCTATTTATTGGCCAGACCAGTACCACGAAATTATCATTACAGTATATTTCGATAAGTTTTATGGATAACACGACATTTCAACCAAGACACACGCTAGGAAAAATAATTAATCGTAAGACTTTTTATGTCCAAAAGCTGACTGACAAGCACGCAGGCGGTCCACCTATTGGTAAGCGGCTACTGTTGTCTATGGCCATTAGCAATATCTGAGGAATGGTACCTAAATATTACAAACATTACAAGACCATAAGAAAGCTTAACAATCTACTGGTACAAGTGCAAGTGTCGGAACACGAACAGATTTTCACCTTGAGGATGATAATCAGTCAGGTAAGAAGTAGGTACATACTTACTACAAAGTACCCTACCACCGTACTATGGTTTCTTCACGATATTTTCGAGCCCTACAATAAGCTTGACCCCACTGAGCTATTCAAAATATATTTGATGAATCTGTAACTAGAATAGTACGAAATTGGACTAATCAGCTTAAATAAGGATTATTTTTGACAGGGATCAAAAGCCTGAAGCCTCTAAACCTTGATTTGGGAATGGATGGATCGACGATCCAAAACATATATCTACCAAATCACCCACTAACTAAGTTTACAAGTACTCTTATTAAATTAGATCCTTGATCCTATAGATTATTTATAAATGAAGGTCAGTCCAAGATGTCAAATAACATAGCATTCATTTTAGCGACCATTGTATTTCTGTGACAAAAGATGTTTACGCCCATTCAGAGTATTAAATTGAAGGATCAGAAATAGAAGTACGAAGGCTTTGGATGAGATTAACGAAACACTAGTAAGAGATTAAAAAAGAAGAATACGCCATTGACTCTACTCCTACTTAGTAATCTAGCTAAACATAAAAAGAATTGTGTCCTAACTGACAGACTAATTTATCAATGCACTAAGCCGCTGGGCATAGTGTTAAAGAGTTTTCAAGAAAAAAATCAACCCTTGGGACTAAAATAGGGGATCACGGGTGAAACTGCGGGGCGAAATGCTATTTTTTATGTTTAAAAAGCCTTAAATCCTCATATTTAGGTGGTATATTTTCTACGGGAATTCACACATGCTACATACTACATACTTTATCACAGCATTAGTCGTCCAAGTCAGGTAATATTATTATCAACAATATTATCTAATACATAGAATAGCTTTGTCTCTTTAGTTAGTAAAATCCTACTAATATTATAAATGGGAAAGTTTGGATGGATCGATGGATTTGGATGAAATTTGGCAAGCGATAGATTATAGTCTGGAATAGAACATAAGATCCCTCGAGAACGCAGGTGAAACCGCGGGGCGGAAGCTAGTAATTCATAAAGAAAAAAAATACATGTAAACGAAGACCTAAGTCATGTTAAAACATACCTACGAGTTCCTTTCTAAAATATACCTACTTACTTTATTTTCCAAACCTAAAGCTATACATTACGCTTTTCTCTTTACGACAACAAAACGATTTTAATGTGTGCCTAAGATCGGTGCTGAATTATTTATAGCGGGCGCAGCGACAGCCGGGTGCAATTAGCATGTCTATCTATCATCGCGAGCGAATCCACAACGGAAGAGGCGATGTTTACCAACCGAGCGGCGATGCTCGAGCGTGATGACATCTCGCACCGCCACAGTAGTTATGCGCTCCTGGTAAACCATGTCAATCGTGTTGAAATAAATATTTAAATAAAATTTATCATCATTATGTCATTATTATTGTTAACGGCTTAACTAGCATGATATAATGTACTAAACATCAATATTTAATTAAGTATAATATATTGATAAACAAGTACATAATGGAAATCTTTTGACCTTCTCTGATTTTTGTTAGGGATAATCCTTGTAAGTTTTGATTTTACCATTTACTCGTAATAAATCTAAATGCTTAGCTAAATTTATGTTACCGGTACATTTTCAGTTCAATACCTAATATCAATACATGGTAAATCGACCATAAACAATCTTGTTATTGTATTGCTGCAAACGGTCCATTTGGATGAATGAATTCGCGGAATTAGTTATAAATTGTGTGATGTAAATTTTATTTGTGCGTTGTCTATTCAGATATTAAAAAAGGTAAAGAATTAGATAAGTACATATAGGAAATCACTAATATAAATAATAGCACAGTTTGTATTTGATATCAAATCCACTAAAATTTTGCAACTATGTAGGTACCTACTATAATATCAAAATCTAAAATCCATATATGTAGACTCTAAAAACTTACTTAGTATTATAAATGCGAAAGTGAGTTTGTTTGTTTGTTTGTTTGTTTGTTTGTTTGTTACCTTTTCACGCTTATACCACTGAACCGATCGCGATGAAATTTGGTTTGCAGATAGCCTATGGTACCTACGGAGAAGAACATAGGCTACTTTTATCCCGGGAAAACATAAGATCCTTGGGGAACGCGGTTGAAACCGCGGGGCGGAATCTAGTAAATAATAAATTAAACCTGCTGAAACCTGCAACCCGTCGATAATTAAAATAATATTTGAAGTCACAGTCTATTTTATTACAGAAGTCAATCACGTGGGACTGTGGAATATGAAATAAGATAGAAAATGAGACAGTAATCTACCTACCCCTTGACACGACATATTGTACGTATTCAATGAAACATGTCCAAATAAAACCCATTCTTCGTATGATTGTACGTACTTTATCCAGTGTACTAATCGTGCCGTGATCGGGTCGACGGCCTTGTGATAGAGACAGCCATAGAACTCTTTGAGCGTGAAAGAGAGACGCAACACGAGAAGTGCTGGCAAATACGGTCGTAAGTAAAACTCGGCTTTGTGCTTTTTGTTTGATTTAACTTTGAAAAAAATCTGTTGCTTGAGTTTGAAACTATATTCTATGATGTTGAATAACCTCAGTTTGTTCGAGTAATCACAAAATGTATGACTACTTTGTAATGAACACCAGTAGCAAATTTACGAAAACATGATATGGATCACGCATGCCGCTCAAACATATTATAAAGAAAAAATTGCGACCGACGATACCTATCAACATTTTGCAAATTTATATTTTTAATAGAACTTTAGTCCTTCAAAGATCACATCTATTTAGGAAGCACTAGCTAGGAGCTAACAAGATGACAGTTCACTCAAAAATCCTTATTGTCCAAAACCTTTGCCTTATTCTTCATCATCATCATCACTACATAGTATAAAACAAAGTCGATGTCGCTGTCTGTCCGTCCCTATTATTTATTTATCTATCTTTAATTAAATCTATGCAACGGATTTTGAAGCGGTTTTTTTTAATAGAAAGAATGATTCAAGAGGAAGGTTTTAGTATATAATTTGTCGAGTTTTGTATACATTGGTTAAAATATAATTATATTTGTTGGAGGTGTCGGAAAAAGTAAGCCGTCTGGGAGTTTTCAACGAAAACGCTGCCCTTTGAGATATAACAAAATAATGTATGGTGGAATTGTGTATCTTATATAGGTCTACAGAAAAGTCCGCTATGGCATATGTCTATCTCTTAAGGATAACATACTATACCTATCTATTTTAATACTTAAAAAAATGGGCAATTATAAAGCGGTAATTGGAAAGCTATTTACACAAATACGGTATAAATCCTTATCATTTTAAATAAATTAGAAGCTATAAGCATTTCATGCACATTATTTTACTCTTTTCCACTATATAGGTAATTTAAATGAATATCTTAGGAGCTATCGTAAATTAAATATTACGCGCGAGAAAATAAATTCAAGCGGTCTCGATTGATGCAGCCACCTCCGCCCGCGCTCCACTGCCCGCCTGTTGCCACGCAACAAATTGATGCAAAGAATGTAGGCATAATATATTATGCTCTTCTACCCGTGCGAAGCCGGGGCGGGTCGCTAGTAATCTATATAATAGAAAGTTACTAAAAGTTGCAATAATTCATGATATAGTTACTGCTATCCATTTTCCCATGAAAGCACATCAACATGCAAGCAAACCACCACCAACCAAATGCACAATTAGTGGTACAACCCCAACAATGAACGCAGGGGCGGAACAGTGCGATGTTATCTCAGATGCTTTATGTGGCCGGGAACTTGATATATGTTTTGGACGTGCGATACAGTACTTTACACGTAATTATGGCCAAAGCAGAAGAAAGAACAGTCCATCGGGAGGACTGTTCTACACATAATAACCTTATCAGAGTCATAAGTATTAATTTATTGTTGAAGTTCGCGATATTCATAGATAATAACGATACCGTAGGTAACAGGTATTTAGTAGGTAATAGCGTAACGTACGTATCTCAATATCTCCCTCTGTCTTCCGTTATAATCTTCTTCCATATTTCTCAGATCATTAACCCCATCACATCTTGACTGTGTGATTTTTATCTGAGATCTGAAAGGTATTTAATGTATCCTGTATGTACTCAAGTGTCTCATACTTTCCTACGGTACTTTATTAATATCAGATTTTATGGAAACACATTAAACTCGATGTAGAAATGGCAACGACCTCAAATTAAAATTCAAAGCCCTAGAGCTACAAAGGAAGTCCCTTAATTACTTTTAAGCTGAGATCAAACGGATGTTGTTAAGTATATTTCTTTTGGAATTTCTCAATAAGGTGCCATTATTAATTAGATTTCTGCACCATTCATGTACATTCCTGTATATTCAATCATCATTATTTTATTCAGGTCATTAGGTAATTAAATTACCACTGAGGTCGTAACTAACGCGGGCAGTGTAATTTGATGCCGTACTCTGTGTTATTTAGCAAGCATTGGTACTACGTACTTACGGTACTTACGTTTTGGTTTGTTCTGCAACTTTCAACATTTTTCTTGTTTTTATTTTTTAATATTCGTGAGCTTATGGGCAATAATAAACAAAAAGTTTCATGCTCTTTCTAGGTAAAGAATTCTGTCATATCTTCAAAGACCATGGCCTGATCATGATAAAATGTCATTATAATCATATTCAGGCTTCCCCAATAAATTTCCACAAAGAACGAACAATAACATGTAAAAATCATCTCAGTCGCATGTAGTTATTGGAGTTCTTCCGAACATGTATAAACAAATATCAAATAAACAGATGAATTGCGCACCATCTCCTCTATCTCTTTTTTGCTATGTTGGTATTCCAATTTGTTTCATATTTTGAGATACAATAAATTAACTTAGTCGATTCCGCATTCCTAACATGCCAAATAGGTACTCAAAGTTCCAAAATTAATTATTATTCAAGTCCACAACCGCCAGACGCAGGTGAAATGACGAGGGTCCCCGAGGGTCGCAATGCGCCTGTTGTTCTCCAGGATTATGTACGGATAATGCATGTTTACCTAATTACACTCATAATGTATCTAATGTTGATATTATTGCGTAAAATTGTTTATACTTAGGTCCTCTTAATACTTACGCACGTACTAAGTATACGTAAAATCGAGATATTTTCTAACTAAAAGAATATCTACTCTTATAATATTCTTTAAAAAGATATCTTAAAAACGGTTATCGATTATCAAAAATGTGTTTTTTACTTCACGACGACGGCGGTAGCGATGATGTAGCAGAAGTTGTAGCTTTCGTACCATCATCTGATCATGATTCGACAGCTCATCTGTCAGAATAAGAAGAGGCAAACGCTGAGGAAGAACAGGCCTATCCCGTCCAAAAGGCGGTTAGTGATTGATTGAATAATTTATTGATTGCGCTGATATCTTCTTCTAAATTGATATGTAATCTTCGGTTCCAGCTGAGAATAGCAAAAATAATAGGCTGTGCATTGAAATGAAATGTTGAGGTAAAAAACATATTTTTGAAAATTGATCGTTTTCCGGAGCTCATATTTAGACAACTATTGGAAATAGGTAAAATCAAAGTTATAGAGAATTTTATCAGCTTTCATAATGTAGTATAACAAAGTTTCTTATGATGCATCGTTTTCGAGATGTACCTAAACAAAAAACAAAAAAGTTCTTTGAGTGTTGCCTCACATCACTGGAATTTATTTTATTAACTAGCTTCCGGCCCGCGGTTTCACCCACGGTTCCGAGGGTTCTTATGTTTTCCCGGGATAAAAAGTAGTCTAATTGTTAATCCAGGATGTCAGCTACCTCCATACCAAATTTCATCAAAATTGGTCCAGCCGTTTGATGGGTAGTAATTAGAGAACCCCTTTTGTCACCAAAACAATATTTATCTTCTTTCATTAATTATGTACGAACAATCGATTTACAGTTCCTACTCACGATCCTACTTATTTATTAGTGACACCGCTTGACACTGATTGAACTTTGTAATAGGGTAAATTGTTTTTGACAAACAACTGTCAGGCCAAGTGTTTGTATTCAAGTGGTCGAACTGAATTTATAACATGTTGGTCCTAAATAAACAATTAAAGATAAAGAATATGATAAATAATTCCTAGTAAGTACTTGTCAGAAATACTAGGTATGCACTTACATAGGTTGGCGATTTTCTGATGAAATAACGATTCAAACTTTGAGAAGTAAATACTATGTTCGTACGTAAATACATTACAATATTATAGGGAATTATTTACATAACCTAGCAAACGCAATCCAAGAAAGAATGCAAAATAAAAATTATAACGAGACAGAAGACCTTATTAAATTGTCTATCACACATACAAACAAACTATCAACTCCTAGAGTTATTTTGTACTTTATTTTACAATTTTTATCATTTCTAATCAAATTATGCTTCTTTTGCTTTTATAATGTTGTAAGATTTACTGAAACACATTTGTAAGAATAGTAGCATCAAAACTGTATCAATTTAGTATACAGGTAACGTAATAACCTGATAAAATAAAAATCTATTTGTAAGCCCCACCTAATGTGAGAGCGCTGGTACCAATCATAACACAAGTTTAATCTTATTTTGGGTACCGTAGTTCAGCTAAAACACTATTTCGGTCATTGTAATTATATTTGTCAATCTCTTCAGCGCTTCAGGTGTTTCATCCTTACTAATATTATAAATGCGAAATTTTGTGAGTATGGATCGATGAATGGATGTTTGTTACTCTTTCACGCAAAAACTACTGAACGGATTTGGATGAAATTTGGCAGAGAGATAGATTAATTATAATATTATAAATGCGAATGTTTGTGAGTATGGATGGATGGATGTTTGTTACTCTTTTACGCGAAAACTACTGAACGGATTTGGATGAAATTTGGCAGGAGATATAGATTTTTATCCCGGGAAAACATAAGATCCCACGGGAACGCGGGTGAAACCGCGGGGCAAAATCTAGTCTTTCTAGTCTTCAATATTTTATGACAATAAAATATTATTATTATTTGTATTACAAAGCGTGTTTGCTTTTACAACATAAAAAAACCGGCTCAGAAGTCAAAAAAAGTCAGACTCGAGACTCAACACAATAGGGTTCCGTACTTGGACGTATAAAAAGTTATTTGCCGAAACGTAACTGTTGTGGTTAAAATAAAAATAATAAGCCGAACCACGCAACTAGTTAGTTCGCGAAGGATTTTTGATGAATAGAATTAAACTGTAGGTACTTGTTACAAACATCGTTCTGATTCTCCTGTACTAATATTTACATAAGCTTTTATCACTGTCATTATTTCATATTTTTTGCTTTACAAATACCGGAGGTAATGGGGAAATTGTGTGCCATGAGTTAAAAACTACGTGGTATAAAAACTAAAAACATGCATTGGAATATGCAATTGAAGCCATCTCATATGATATCCTACTTAACAGGTTCTACTTAACCTGTAGCCCCACTTTGAAATTTTGACCCGCCCATTTCGGTCCGATTAGCAAAGAAAATGAAAATAGTTTTTATTATTTTTCATTTGCAATAAATTTGGGTAGCATTAGTAGTTGCTGAACTATGCCGCTGTGAGTGGAACAGACGGAGAGCACTATTTTAACTTTTTTTACAGAACCCTAAAAAGTTTAAAGATTAATCTAAAAATGGTTGTGCCTACAATTGATGAGATAAATATTTTTTGATGGCTTGCTATTTAAAAGAAACAATGTACTGATTATAATTATATTTATTTTATGTTTTTATTCGTTTCGTTACTAAGCGTTCGTTTTACAACAAAATAATATAAAACTCACATAGATAAAAATAAACAAAGAATTATTATTTACCTTACACCTACAATATCTAACTAAATCAATAAGGATCTAACTTTTTTTAGATAAGTTATATTATATTCTAAAACCAGTTTCGCTCCTCGTAACCTTAAAATACAATACAAGTTACAAGCACGACTATTTTACAAATGACCAGTAATTAACTATTTATGAACAATGTCGTATAGCAAGGTTATTTCGGTACTCTTTACCTACTCTATTACAAATATCAATGTTACGCCAATTTCTAGAATAAAAGCCAACGAGTTCTTATTAAAATATGTGGGTGGAAACGAAGTATCTTATTACTATGAAGGTCTGTGACATTCAATATTACAACACCTTTGTCTTATCCATATTATATACCTAGACGTGAAAGATAATTATGTACTTATAATAACAGTTTAATAATAAGTTTAGTTTCTTAACTAACGAAAACATTCGTGTCTTATGTAGGTAATAGGTACCTAAGCTAATATTTACTTTAGTATTATTGTATAACATCGTCCAATAGTTTAAATATTTTTACATAAAAAATAAAATTAATTTAAATCTCGCGATTCACAAAAGCACTGACACTCTTTTCACATCAATGTTCGTAAAAAATAGATATCATTGTTTTTCAAAATATGTATGTACGGTACGTCCGTTTCGCATACACGCCTCAATCCATAAACTCGAGAGAGTCAGTGGAGAGGCGACGTCGACGCTATCCAGAGATGATATTCACGTCTTCTGCCTCGCCAATTTGAAGGATTGCCTTCTGAATCATGCGCTTGAGCTTCTTGCGAGACGCGTCCGATCGAAGAGTGCGGAGTTCCGATGCAACGAAGTCCCCGAATATCTATTGGACGAAGGATGTTAAAGGTATATTTTCGTGCCTCATTTATATATTTAAAAATAATATGAATACTGCTATGGTACTTCCATAATTGTCAACATGTCTATTTCATAAGTTTACAATAAAAAAAACACTTATTTTGATGTGAAAAGAATAAACTTTTCTAAAATTACATTTTCTGAAAAAATGAATGGTACCCTGACACATTTTAAATTACAGGAAAATTTTACCTGGGATTCATCGGCGTTAGCTCCTGGGCGAAGTCTTGGCACCGGTTCCTCTAGCCACATCAGGGGATTTGCGCTTGGGGGCAGGGGAGGGGGCGCTGATGCAGCCACCCTCATTGCTGGCTTGATGTTGTTCTTGATTGGACTTGTATTTATGTCTGTGTTCACATTGTTTAACCGCCGAGCAGCAGCGAACTCCAATTCTTCATCAGCTTGAAACTCTGCCAGCTAAAGTAAAAAAAATATAGTGAAGTTGAGCCATTCATGACTTAGAAGTTAATTATCTAATTATGAATTATTTAATATTATATTTATTACTCAATAACATTTTAATGGATTCGAATAAAATTTGACACACAGATATTTTTTTTTCCGGAAACAATTAAGTTCCATCGGAAACGCGGGTAAAACTGCAGGGCAGAATCGTGTTCGCTTAAACATCTGTATAACTTTATAATAGAATTCAGCTCAAAAACAACAAATCTGAATAAAGAAAAGCATTTTATAAAGGTAGGTACAATGTATTTTTGACACGTTTGATTGAATCAACAAATTTTAATAACAATAAAAATATACCAAATCAAATGCAGTCCCGTATGTCGAATTGTCATGAACAGCTGGTTCGAATTTTTCTTCAGATTCAGAGTAATATAATTCGATCTCGGACTTCATTTCATCATCATTTTCACTACTATCACTACTTTGCTGCCGGACTTGCATCGACTTTTTATTTCTAAAATTTTGTGGTTTTGCTTTCTTCATCCCCTTTTTCGCTATCCTCTGTGCGGTGGTCATACCTTTTAGCAAAAGTTTTTTCCTTTCATATTTCTCCCTGTCTTTTATTCTTTGTAATTCATATAAATGTGGATCATTTTTAATCATCTTATACCGGTTTCTTTCCGCTATACGCTTCTTTAGTAGCTTGTCCTCGTCAGTTACAACTAGTTTCTTTCTTCGGCCCATTTTAAAACCTGGAGATAGAAAACTTATAAGTAGTTAAAGGTATTATAATAGCCCAATATATTTGTTTATTTTTTACAAGCGTGCAAAAGCTTTAATATACGATGGAGAAGTGAAAAGAGGCAATCATCTATCTAGCAGACATCTGAATTGGTAAGATAATGTTAAAAATTACGGTCCAAATTTCAAACTGACCGAGAGCCACACAGCTATAATACGAAAACACTGCAAGTTGATACATATAAATAAGTAGGTGTATTTTATTGCTTAAATAATTATAAGTATTTGATGTCCTGGATCATTGCAAGTGTACTACAATCTACGAGAACATTAACTTGATATTAAAAGCTAAGAGAGCAATTTTTTATTTCATAAATACCAATTTAGATTATATCCGATTTAGATCAAAGACTAGCCATATAAATCGTAAGCGGCTTAGAGGACATTGCAAATTGAAAGTAGATGTGTATTATATCTAAATATAAATCCTAGAATTACTTATATACTTGGTAAATAGTAAGTAAGTAAGATTACTTATATATATTGAAATACTTTACTTACCTTAAAACGTTGAAATTGTACTGGATAAAAAACATATATAACACGACTAGTCTTTCCCGCGGTGGCGTGTCAACTGACAACGAATTCGCTGGCTTGGCTCTGGCTGGACTGTGCTGCTTGACAGTAGGCAGGCATTACAGTCGTCAACGTCAACTGACTGACGTACTTATACCTATACATACAGAATAATGCACAACACAAGAACCGCCGTTTCAAATACATGTTTACCTCGAGAATCTTCAACACAATATTAATGAGAGTGACGGTTAGAAACGGCATTATTATATAGTCAATGTAGTTTTTGGACAAAACACGAGCCACCCGGGCGAACATTGAGTCTCACCGTGAATTATTTAGTAAAATACACCAGTTCCACTGACCGTACGATGGCTGTTAAAAACACGTGACGTACCGCGAGATTAACTGCATCCTCGGAATCGAGAGGGTCGACGCCGCCGGCGGAGGGCGCGCGCAGGAAGGAGAGAGCATCGAAGTACTCCCACCCGCTCCCCGCCGGCCCACTCAACCCCTCGCCGAGCGACGATTGCCTCCGCTTTATTTTCCTCAACTCGTTGTTCAACTGCGTTCTCAAATTGTGTATTTTCCTGCTTATCTCTTCGGAAGTCGTCCCAAACATATTGGCCAAGTAATCGAGCTTGCATTGCCTTGCAATTCGATCCTTGTTCATAGGATGTTTACTGTCCCAAAGCTCCTTGCATTCACTCTCCATCGTATGAATTAGCTTCATCGTATTATCGGAATTCCAATGAAATCTTGAATCTTTTCTGTAGGATACTTCCCTCTCGCTATCCGAATCTATTTCTATTTTTGGCAAAAATATTTCACACGAATTGGAATTTGAATCCATTATGTCACGATTGACGTTGTAATATCGGAAGCGCTCTAGCGAGACTGCGGGGCAGGGGACGAGAGCGAGCGGTGAGACCGGTGTCTGGCGGAGCGGCAACAGCGCTCCTACGGCAATATCGGGCGCGCGGCGTTGCCATCTCGGCGCGATAGCGTGCGTATCGCGTTGCTTGCAGGCCGAGCCGCTAACTTCAAGGCGCTAAGAGAGTTAAAGAGCTGAACCATATAACCAAATTAGCTGTAATTAGCACCACCCCGGTTACAAAGGATGTTTTGTTAAAGCGCCCGGTAGCTCATTTAAAAGCGGGTTACGTGGATACAACGTGCAATCGAAAAGGCAAAACAAGATTATGAAAACTAGGCATAAAAAGATTTATGCATTCACAGCTAAATTGATTGAATACATATGTGAGAAAGTATTGGAGTAGGGTTAATAGATGCCAGCCAAGCCACTGTCGCCCGGTCGTCTCGTCATATTATCGACAACAACGAATCATTTTTAGTTTTCCCTGTCGTATCATCAAACAAAGTAACAGATAATATGAGAGAGAGATATAAAACATTTACGAGTTAATAGAACGACGAACACGTGCTAGTCCATAACTCATGAAACATGCTCGTAAAGTGTGTCCTGTTTATAGCATACATTCATAGTTAAAATCTACTTCATAAGAGCGTCCCAATTCCTAAGAGATTTATTAATTAACTAGCTTTGCCCTGTGGTTTCTGTTGTTCCAGAAAAATGACAGGAATTTAAATTCCTTCTCTAAGCTTCATGTTAAATTTAGCTAAGTATACCGATTATATACTTATATTTATATATATTCACTGAAAATATTTTAATTTTGTTTCTCGTCATCAGTATCCAATAATCCCCCTTATTCAGACCCATTCGGTTGCCATTCCGATCGGAAAGGACGATTTTATTTCGTCAAATTTTGGCTGATGCTGTGTTAGTTGCAGAATTATAATAATATAACAGCAACCAGTCCAGCAAGTTCCCCTCTCATAGACCCAGTATAGTTCCCTGTTTTCTGCAATAGCCCTTGCACTTAGCGGGTGCTGTCTTTACCTGTATCTCTTCAATAGTGCAGGCAGAGATAGTATTCGTTAGGTGTACATATCCCAACACATTAACGTATCTTAAAGGGACCTCTTCGTGTTGGATCTATATCCCCACGCACGCCTTCAAAAAGGACAGGTCCTCGTGGCTTGATGTCTGAAAGTTACATAATAATAATAATAATAATTAAATTTATTTGCATGAATAAGGGTGGCAATTGTGACAAAAAAGATGAATATTTTAGTTAAGTTCCAGGCTTACTCTACCGTACATCGGTGTGCAAACATTATATCAATTTATAACTAATTGGCATTTAAATTAAATTAATACAATTCATAATTATTTTATATTATATACTTACATTGTATTAATTTGCCACAATCGTGTACCGATTGACTGCCTCATTCCATATGGAAGTCTGAAATGAGAAAATAAGAGCCATCCTTTTCAGTAGACTACTCAATCGGTTTGTTTACCGAATCGGGACCGCAACCGAGCAGGTCTGAATAAGGGGGATTGTCCATAGTGGCTTCCCACTTCCACTACTAATTGATTGTAAAACAAATCGTGGGTCACAAAACCACTGGCGCACAGTGTATTTCACAGTTGTTGTTCTATTGTGAAATGGACATGCGTATCCGTGAAACTACGCAACGGGAAACTATTCACCTTTTTTATAGAACTTTACAACTACTAGATTTTTTTAGATGCAATGGCATCAGAATGTTAAGTACCTATTATGTGAAGTTAGCTAGGTGCTTATTTTCAAAATAAATTATCAAACACTAACCAATGTATAAAACATCTTAAAAAGTAAAGTAAGTAGTCTTTTTATGATTTTTAATTAGGTACCTATCTAACCATAAAGGGTAGAACTTAAGGTGTTAAGTCTCCTGTGCCTGTAACATCACCGGCTCCCATACCCTCCTAACCGAAATACAGTAATACAAGTGCACTACTATTTCACGGCGGAATTAGGTATGGTGGTAGTACTTCCCCGGGTGAACTCTGCACTAAGAGTTCTACTATTTGTATGAAATACTAATTTATGACGCCATAATTGTGTAGCATCAAAAGTTCTTCTCTTTATGGTTAGACTGGTAAGTTTGTAATTAAAAATCATAAAAAAAGATAAAGATTTTAATAAAATAATCGAGGTCTCACCCTTTTTTTTATGTTTCATACATTGATAAGTGTTTGATCATTTATTTTGAATACAGGCATCTACCCTATTATTATGACGTCACAATTTAGTATTATACAAAACTTCATTTAAACTTATCGTTTTGACATTTCAGAAAATCTAGATAGGTACGTAAGTCAGTTGTCATCCCAATTTTAGAACGTTATATTCCCAGAGCTTCAAAATAGACTTCAGCAATCAAGATTCCAAGTCAGTAAAATGCATGACTCATCACTATTTCAAATTTAATATTTAGAACCCTAAAATCTTAATTTAAGCTTAACAAATAAAATGACGTCACATTAATAGTGACCAATTAAGTTACAAACAAATACACGCGCCTCTCTATTGTGTCGGTCGGTGTTATTGTACGACCCTCGAGGGCTTCACTATATCGTATAAAGTAGACCTCACATTACGCACGTGCGATCGACAGACTAGACTGACCACGTTTTAGTTTTATTTGAGACAATCCTTTGAAGTTTTAAAAAAAACTCGCTCGGCTGCGTTAAAATTTATTGTTTTTCTTTAAGTCCCATATTAGGTTAAATCGAAAAAATAATGTTAATGCTAATAATTATCATTATCATCTTCACCGCTTTTCATTCGATTATTTAAATGCACAATAATCTATAAAATAATCACACTCCTCAGTTTTTTTGTAATTATTTTTTTATTTTTGTCTTTCGTTACAAGTTTTTCCTGTAAGTAAAGTCATTACCTGTATCAAAAAAAGTGCTCGATGGTGCAAAGCGAAGTTCTGCCATAACATTCAAACCGGCCACAACTGTCGTATATTAATTAAAACAACCGAACGATGAGACGTCGGATGACAGAGGACAGAACGGAGGGAGAGTGCCGGATTAATATCTAAATAATGAGGCCGACGCCCCACCCCTGTGGACCGTTAGCATGATTCATTATTTGTGTGGCAGATTTTTATTTCCCATTTTTAGTTTACCTGTGGTTTCATACTTATACGAATGCATTACACTTAAGTCTAAAGGCTAGTCTAAAGACGGATAAAATATTATATCGTATACGGATACTATCCGTATTTTTATTTACAATAAAATAGTTTACAGCTCACATTATTATTTAACGTAGTAATTACATAATCAAACAGTCAATTACAGCTTTCCATACATGAGACCAGGTCCAGGGGACCCAGGAGGTGAAATCCTATGATATTTTAAGCAATAAGGTTCAGGGTAATCCTCTGCCAAATCTATGAAATTAAATCTCCATTACAATCCAAGTTTATAAATATTAAGTTTTATAACACTCTCGAATGTTATAAATATAATTATCATAAATTGTCGTGTTACAAAGTTAACTTAAAAAAATATATATCATTGTATTCCCATTCAAAATATTTTGCTAACGGTATGAATAGCATATCTCTCGAGACAGTACTCGACGCGGATAGAGGGTGAAATCCGGAAAAAATATCGTTTGCCCCCGTGATTTAGCACCTACGCGGTATCTGTCCGCCATCACACATTGAACATCCTAGTACACGGACGTAGTCAGGGTGTAGCAAATGGGGCATTTAATCCTAAAATATATTACATATAATTATTAATTTAGGTTTCCCAAATGTTTTAAACAAACCTCTTTCACAAGTCTACTCAGAATTAAGGTTTTTATACCCAAATATTAATACATACATATAAACACACAATACATATACACGCATATAACTACCTACTTCCGTACTCCGTACCATCTCGTGGAAAAAAATGTTTATTTTATAATTATGTTGTTGATTGATTGTAAATATGTAATTAAATGATAATAAAATATACCTACAAAAAAAATTATGTTGATTCCAGTTTTGCTCGACAGTAAAAAGTAAGTTAAACATTTTTAAAAGTTTTGGTGTACTTGCGTTAGATTAATCATAAAATTCGTCCCTCGTTCCTTTTTTCCAACAGTAATATTTAGATCCAATCCAATAATATTAATATGAAAGTAGTACCAATGCCTCAACGTAACTAGTTTGTCTCTCTGAAGCCATTTAGGCAAATCCCACCATCCATTTATGTGCCCTTATCCAAAAAGTACGAAAATCTTTTGCCCATTTCATTCCAAACCTAAATTCCCCCTTTCATCCAACCATCCATTTAACTGATTCTACCTGGAGGATATGTTCACGCTTCAATTGATGCATTTGAGATAGGGTTGTGATTTACTCTGATATATCACCTACTCCTCCTTTAATGGTATTGATTCAGAGGTGAAGAAAAGACACCGATACTTATGAACGATAGCAGTCGAAAAAACCAACTAAGTGCGAGTTGGATCACACGCAGTGTAGGGTTCCGAAGTCTGTACAAGTTGGTATAGTCTAAAAACTAAGTTTTTTTTTTACTTAGTATAGACTTGACGTGTCTGACCACAATAACACACATGGAAACTAATGGAAAGTGATGATGTAGCCAAAGGCGGTAAGCACACAAAGTCTAGGAGGGAACTGGTCTCTTAGCGATAGATTTTCAACTTGAGGGGGTAAACAAACGGTCGAGTATTTTAGTACCACCATGCAAAGTGCAGTGTCTTTAATTAAAAACTATAATATAAACCGTACTATTATTGATATCGTCCATTGACTATTGCTCGTAAACTACTACTTAAAGGTATAAATCTATACTAATAATAATAATCTATACTAATATTATAAAACTGAAGAGTTTGTTTGTTTATATGAACGCGCTAATCTCAGGAACTACTGGTTCGAATTGAATTTTTTTTTAGTGTTAGATAGTCCATTTATCGAGGAAGGATATAGGCTACTTTTTATCCCGAGAAAACACAATTTTTATTGATCAATTTTGGTATTTTTTAGTAAAATATATGTCATTATCACCAAATTTCAAATTCAATGGTCAATGGGAAGTAAAAAAATTCTTCGGAACAAAATTGTGACAGGCGACGGACAGACGTGAGAGACAGCAATAGGGATGTTTGGATACTAGATATCAACGTTCTACTAAAAACTGATCATGTTATAGAAATCAAGTTACTAGGTAAGTAGATATAGATAGATAGTGTTAGAAAACATTAGGACCTCACGATCAGGAAACCTTTTGACACTTATCACGTACCTATGAAAAAAGTTTTTCCCAGTACATTGTCTGTGGTATTGTATTGATTGCACGGATTACGTATTGCGTCATCGTTTCGTTGAAAATGGATAACAGGAACGTAGACTGTGAACAGCAGGAATGGTTTGTCTAATTGTAAAAATTTCATTAGCGGGATTTCAATAAGAGATGGCGCTAGTTGTACCATCACATAACTTTATACGAAACTATAACTCATAATATAATCTTGGACACGTTGAAACTATTTTCAAGTATACTAAGATGATTATTTATGTAAGTATCTATACCTATTCACATTCTTATTTCGTTTAGAAGTAGAACAATAAAAATACTTACGTCGTACCACACACATAATCATTAGGTACCTACCTATCTTATGGAATTCTGAATACCGACATATTTTTGCGATATTACGATTTTTTATAGCAAACTATAAATACCTTATCAAATAATTTAGTTATTTATGCCGTGGCTTCACAAAATACAGCCGCCAAATAAATTCGAGCCGCATACCCGACAGTCCCGGCTTGTCACTAACCCCGGGAACTCGGCCAAGTCCCGCCGTCGCAAAAAACACAAGCAATCTCAGAATAAATTTTAATAGCCGAGCGGTGACGGCAAAGGCACAAAGGCGGTTATTTATCGCACGCCCTCTCTCATTGCTTCTCCGAAGCACGCTTCGAAAACAACCTACATTCACCTCCCACCGAGTAAAATTAACCTTATTACTTACACGTTACAGTTACATTTTAATTAATATGTCCAACGAATACGTCGTTCGAATTCAAACATGCGAGACTAGTAATCATTCGATGTCCGATTCCAGTTTGTCTTATCGGTTTAGTCGTACCAATCGATAATGGACCTTAAGGACGTCCAGTATAACTGATTATGATATTGGCGTTTTCCAGCGGAAAGATATTCATGTTACGTCTGGGAGTCCCATAATGAATTGGCGTCGGCGGACGAACAAGTTCGGAGTAATTCGCCGTTTTCATTTACGAGTGATTTCAAGTGGTTTTGTATTAGACGGAATTAGTTAAATGAATGGGTGAGGTGATGGAATTACTTTAAATACATATCTATTCTAGCTACTTTTTACTACATCACTACTTACTAGGAACTAACCATCACCACGGTAAAGTTATAACAATGCCATCACCGTCAAAAGACATCATGACTGTATGATTCTCTTTACGTCTAATAAATCATTTCCTATTGTTATCAGCCATTACAACACAAGCTTTAGAAGAGTTATCATCACCACTATTATTTTCGTCTATACTATACCGGATGAATTAGTTAGAGTTGTTACTATGACAACAGCAACGTATCCCAACCCTGAAAGATTAACTCGCAAAGCTTTTCTCAATACGATAATGCGAATGAAAACCTATATCGACGATCGAAATCTAAGGGACTGAGTAAATATTAAAGATGGCGTTAACCATCGCTAGCATATTCCGCATTGTTCACGAAATCATTTTCTAAATTTAACGAACTTATGTAAAGTTAAGCAAATCCTTTGAAGGCCTAAGTCTAATAGCTTGCTGGTTCTCCTTTACAGAGTCGAGACCTGAAGACTTACTGTAGCAATGTGCATAAAGTTTACCTTTGACATATTTTATACTGTTATGTCCATAGAATTATTACCTATAGAAGACGAGTACGCACGCGTCATACGCGCCGATCATTTGGGTCAGATGCGTATACATGCACACTATAATTGCGTCTGTGTGTATGGCGCAGTTACGCACACATAGCTAATTTTTGGCTTAAATTCCGAGCAAGCGTTGTTTGAAAACTTACTTTCTATAAGTAATAATTCTATGGTTAGGTCCTTAAATGCAAAAGTATATAATTACACCGTGAACGCTGCACTGTTCAATAAATGCTTTTTATTTCATAATTCATAAAGTGCTTCAATTGGCTATATAAAAAAGATTATATTGTTAATTTTCCTACCTACTAGCATACTCATGTTATGTTGCGTAAGAGTCCCATAAAAGCTAGGCATCTTGATGGGTCATAAATTCGACGACGCCATATAAACATCGTATCTAGCGTTGCTATGACATCTACTCTGCTAACAGCTCTATTCTACAAACGCAAATTATTTGTTTTATCTCAAGGTAATAACAAAACGATCAATATCTGTCATCATTTGCAATCCAATGATAAACATCATGAATACCTACGTTCTCGTAACATCTTTATCGATTGTCGATAGAAGCTGTCGCATCAATTTCAAGTAGTTGACTGTTACTTACCATCAACTTACAACATCGTTATAAAGTAAAAAACCGGCCAAGTGCGAGTCAGACTCGCGCACGAAGGGTTCCGTACCATTATCTTTAAAAACAGTAAAAAAATCACGTTTGTTGTAGGTTTGGGAGCCCCCTTAAATGTAAGGAATTTTATTCTGTTTTTTAGTATTTGTTGTTAAAGGGCAACAGAAATACATTTGTGAAAATTTCTTCAATATCACAGCGAAGTCTTAGTAATAGGGTCCCATTTTTACCCTTTGGGTACCGAACCCTAAAAATTAAACCTACCTACTAAATATGTCAATTTCAAAGCAATCCTGTTTTGTTTCCAACGGGAAAGTCCATCGAAATGTCGTTTATGAAGCATAGCGAAAAATTTACTAATTTGGGCCAAATGATGAAAATGAAAATATTTTTTATTCAAATAGCCCTTCACAAGCACTTATGAATAGTCTGACTTATGATGCGTGACATACCTACGGACAAAACTATTTGAATCCTCATTTATTATGCGAACATGAATCAGAGTGGATCTTGGTTCTGGCGTGTGGTTTCCGACTCCTACAAATTGAGGCAAACGTTGCCTATTAGATGCTTTACCATTGCCTTGATTGGGTGAGTCTATCTATAGCGAAACGCAAGTCCATTTATAATAAAAAAGAATACTACATAAATACATTATTATTGTGCATTATTCAAGGAAAAACAGGTAAAAAGAGACCCAACAGTAAAGATGCTAAAGAACATGCGCCATGGTTCGGCATATTCCAAGCCTTTATGATTGCTGAATTTGCCAACCTGTTATACCTTACTAGCTGTCCCCCGCGGTTTCACCCGCGTTCCCGGTATATATTTTTTTCCATTAAACATTTTCTTTCACACAAACCTTGTCCTGACAATTACAAACATAACAAAAAAATAATTAGCCAAATAGGTGCAGTCATTCAGAAGTTATGCGCGTACAAACATTTCGGCGATCCATTTTTATATAGGTACCGTAAAGGCGGGTTACTTTGACTCTAGGGGATAACTTTGGCCCAAATCGAGAAAATGTTTGAACTGCCCGCCGTGTCGCGACCACACCACCGATCGTCGTAGTTCCTTTCGTAGTTAATAGATGGCGATATAGACGCATACTTGCGGAACTGTTTTACCGACTCGAGTGAACATTGCTACATGTTTGCACCATTTGAAGTTTTGACAGTAACACCGGCACATTTTTCTGCTGCAAACTGATGTGTAATGATGTATTTTGGTAAGTTTTCCAATTGGATTGTTATTTATTTTCTTAGGCATGTATGTAGGAGTATGGCAATTGTATTTTAAAGACTATTTACTTATATTTTGGGACTTAAATTACAGATCTAGAAAATCAGTATACATTGACCGCCTTTTCGGGTAACTTTGGCCCGCAGGGCTACGAATTTATTAGTGAAAATCTTTACATTTTTGATCAATTTGTTACAGAACTATAATACAGAGTGACATTCCTGATGCCATCCATGTACAGACGACAGTCATCGATATGTCGATTACACCCAGGCAGATTAAAAAAAACCGGCCAAGTGCGAGTCGGACTCGCGCACTGAGGGTTCCGTACAAACTTCGTCCATTGTTCGTCCATCAAGAGAATTGCACAATTTTATTTATTTACCTTATTTGAGGTTGATGCCATTAAGCTAGACCTCTAAATTGTATGAGCGCCGATACAACTCAGAGGTCTTTATTAATTGGCGTTACTATGTATGTATGGGGACACCCTTTAATTTTCAACTTTTTAGAATTTTTCCTTTATTTGTGCTGTAAGACCTTGCTTTTTGCCAATTTTTTTTTTTATATTTGAGTTGATTGAATGAAAGGTAAATTGCGGTTTACAATTTATGACGTATTAAAAAAAAACTACTAATTAGATCTCGTTCAAACCAATTTTCGGTGGAAGTTTGCATGGTAATGTACATCAAATATTTTATTTAGTTTTATCATTCTCTTATTTTAGAAGTTACAGGGGGGGACACACATTTTACCACTTTGGATGTGTCTCTCGCGCAAACTATTCAGTTTAGAAAAAAAATATGTTAGAAACCTCAATATCATTATTAAAGACCTATCCATAGACACCCCACACTTATGGGTTGGATAAAAAAAAAAAAAATCATTTCTAAGTATGGGGAACCCCCTAAATTTATTGTTTTTTTTTCTATTTTTGTGTAAAAATCTTAATGCGGTTCACAGAATACATCTACTTACCAAGTTTCAACAGTATAGCTCTTATAGTTTCGGAAAAAAGTAGCTGTGATATACGGACGGACAGACAGACGGACAGACAGACAGACATGACGAATCTATAAGGGTTCCGTTCTTTGCCATTTGGCTACGGAACCCTAAAAAGGTTGAAGCGATCCAATCAATTTTAAAAAATTAAATTTGAAAAAAGCTTGTTTCTCTGTTCCAGAAATAAACGAGTGATAAGAATATGTTTTTCAATAACGTTTGTAAGTTTTAGATTAGATTATGCTACTTAGTACCTGTTGTAAAAGTTGATTCTCATACATAAGACTAAAATTATAATTTTATTAGACTGAATAGTAAAATATGACTACGAAGGATACCTAATTAATTTGAGATCGTTACGTTGAAATCGTTTATGATAATATTTTACAATGTTTGTTACCTACCTAATATTTTTTTAGATATTTTCTTACTGTAAATCTTTTTGAAATATATAATGTTGATTTTACATCGTATTTTTATTTATTTCGTTTTTTTTTCTTACATTTTCACTCCGGAATATTCAATCTTACCCTTGATTTTGCTCACTGATAGCAAGTACGATTTTTCACCGATAAGTTCATGGGGTAAAGAAACCCTTTCCTAAGAACAACTTTGGCCCAAACTTTAATTAAAAAGAAATTCAAATTACGCTTACAATATTTCCAAAATACACTTCGGATCTTGTTGATTACATCCTTGAGCTTCTTTATAACATATAAGAACACTAAAAAGATTATACTAATAAAAACTACAGATCAAATTCGAAAGTTATTTGAAAAAAATAGCTAAAGTATCCCGCCTTTACGGTATATAGATAGATTATGTTTCTTAGATTGTTGATTAGTTAGATTAGTATAGAGATAGTTTATGGATCATAGAGTGACATAAGTAGGCTAGTTTTTTGTCCCGGGAAAGCAAATGAAACAGCGGGGCAAAAGCTTGTAATAATATAAATAGGTGTGTATTTTTTGGTTTATTGATATGTTGGCTTTTCCTTCATTCATGCAACAACGGACCAACGAATCAACGTGATTTTTTTGCATACTGATCATTTATGGACCGGAAAGTAACATCGGCTTTTTATCCCTAACAAGAATACGAGTGAAGGCACGGGAGACAACATGTACTTAGTATTTGAATCATTGATCTTCTTATCTTGTAGCTTAGGGGTCTACGAAAGGGTTTTTCAGAATTCAACCACTGAGGGGCGTCGCGAGTGATACCACGGGTATAGTAAATATATCAGTTACCTGATTACCATATAGATATAAGCTCTTTTTATTTTAGTTTGAGATCAGAAAGCTGTGTCTCAAGAAATGTATAAATTTTAATATTGTATGATGTTTTAGTTCATACGATTCAGCTATCGTAGTTACGTCTGTCCATTACTCAGTATTGACTTACTTATCTCATGATCAATATAATAATTGTATTATTAAATAATAATTTATCATCTTTTTTTGCACACAGTACTTAAGGAGTAAAGAGCTGTATATTTGATATTTTGAATGCTGCAAAATTTTTCTACTTAATTTTTTTCGAGTCTATGAGTTTTTGGGTATTTTCTTATAAGTTATTATATCGTCCTATACTGGCTAATTTCGTGAGGAAACCATAGCACGGTGGTATGGCTGGCTACCCCACCTTCTTTGAAAATCTGTCGCCTTGCACCTACAGGCGTGTGTTCAGCAGCTGCATTTTAAAGGCATTTCCTTCTAGGAGGCTTTGTGCGGACATATCTTGGTGAGATTGTGATCAAACACAAGCCTATACATAGTTAAAAAAAAACAAGATTAACTTACCTGCGTGGATTTCCAAATCGATGCCTATCACACAAGAAACATGCTTAGGATATGTTTAATCTGCCTACCAATAATAAAACCGTCTATAAATCAGACAGCTACACAGACATCTCTTTTAACTCCCACAAATAGGAACGCGTCAGTCAAAGAAACAGCTCTATAAATAAATAATGTCGCCTAAAAGCCATATAAAACCTTATCACGTCCAAGTTGGTTTTTCACGTGAAGAAAAACTGTACAAATAAAATCTTTTCACCCTCCGAAACACTAACCACAAAGAAATAAACAGACACATTCCAATTTACGAGGTGTGAAACATAATTTATTCAGTACAAAGGAAAAGTCGAGGGCGTGTGAAGCCACCGTGAAATTGAAAGAAAACTCCGCGTAGAAATACAAATAAAACTTTAAATATGTCTGTTTATTGGGGACATATTATAAAGAGAATGACATCCAGACAAATTGGACTTGTTTCTTCTTTTGAATAGAATATTTACTTTTTTTTATTATAATAGCATCACACGATTTTTGTGGCAAAAGCCAATGTCAAGTTATAATTATAAAATTATAGTCACATTAAATCACTTTTACATAGTCAAGTCAAGTTCTTTCAAGTCAGATTTTAGAACAATGGTGACCGCTCCACAAATACTTGTCACAAACTTTTTGAGTCAACCTGAAATCTGAAAAGTCACGATACACGACTTTTTCATTTTACTTCACTAGTGCACTTAGATTGATCTTCAACGCCACCGATATCTATACTAATATTATAAAGCTGAAGAGTTTGATTATTTGTTTGAACGCGCTAATCTCAGGAACTACTGGTTCGATTTGAAAAATTCTTTCAGTGTTGGATAGCCCATTTATCGAGGAAGGCTATAGGCTAGGTTTATCCCGGGAAAACACAAGGTCCCTCAGAAACGCGGGTGTATCCGCGGGGCGGAAGCTAGTTTTCTATAAAATTCAAAATACACAATTTCATCAAAATAAAATTAAACGCAACGGCACAATTTTTCGCCAAAAAGAGCCGAATATTTACTAATGCGTGTATAATAATTAAAACACGAAGCTAAGGACAGTCAAAATTGTAAACATAATTGTTTCCCTCTGGTTTCCCTACCTTATTGTGATCAATAACAAACAAAATATTATACAGAGTCCTTATCTACTAAATCTTTGTAAGGGTTAATCCCAGGGGTTTCATATTTTTGACCGCAGTCACAATTTACGGGTAGCCATCAATAATAATTTTTCATGCTAATAAAATTATCATCGTAACAATAAAACGATATTTTAGAGTTGCGTGTGTCGTAAAATGAAAGTAGTGGATGATATTTATGATCTAGTTTATTTATAAGTGAGAAGTTTAATGCATAAATAAAAGCATTTTTATTATTGATGCTGTCGGTTGGTATGAAAATAAATTTAAATAACCATGTTGCTGATTGGGATGTTGATTGACATTCAAATCAGCAACTTTTTGAATGAAATGTCAAAACGATAGGTTTATATGGAGTTTTGTATTAAATACAAGCATGTGACGTCATAATTATATAGCATCAAAAGCTTTACTCTTTATGGTTAGATTGGACATTAAAAATCATAAAAAGGATAAATTTAATAAAATAATCGTGATTTCCCTCTTTATTTTTAGATGTTTTATACATTGGTTAGTGTTTTGATAATTTATTTTGAATACCCTATTGGACATAAAATAACTACAAGTATGTGGGTGCGTCACTGTTTCGATAAAAAATCAGAACCTAATATATTCTCCTGAGAGTTAATATTACATAGTTAACTTTACTATCCCTACTGTTATAATAATATATGTGAAAGTGTGGGCTTATGGACCGGAGAGTGACAGGATACTTTTTATCCCAAGAACGCGGGTGAAACCGTGGAGCAACAGCTAGTTATAATATAAATAAAAGCAGAATATTCTCGATCGTTCTTTTTTTTTTACTTTGTATAGGCTTGTGTTTGACCACAATCTCACTATCGTAAGTGATGATGTCTTTAATTATTAAAAAATTGTCCAATAGTTTGTTTCTTCGAGCATCGGCTTCGACTTTGAATCTAAGAGTGTTATTCAATCAGACTGCTGATATTTTTAACCCTTTTTAACAGTATTTATTAAAAGAAAGATCAAAATAACTACAGGTGGGGTGTCAGTTTAAGTTTTTACGAACACCTTTGATTCGTCGACTGGTGATTGGAAGTTATATTTACAAAAACGCAACGCATTACGCAAATAAGTAGTCAAAACTGCAAATTAAATTTATTAAATAAGTAAGGAATAGAATACACATATATATTTTTTATTTAATTTTAAATTTAAATGCATAGCATGGGGTGAGGTGTGGGGCGACAAGAAATAAGAGCGAATTTATGCAACATTTTGTGAGTTAATCTTTATATCTATGTGACTCTTCAGTGGAGTCCTACATCTATACTATATCTATACATACTACAGACCCTAGGGTAGTATTTCGGAAAAATGGTGCATCCTCTGGTTCCATTCTTCACCGAGAGATGTCGCCGGCTATAACGTGTTAGAGCATGCGTCCACCACGATTTCATTGACTACAGTGCGGCCGCCGAGCGTGTAATGCGTTTCTGAAACCTATAAATAATAGACTAATTAAAGAAATGGATACATAATACGATTTTGAAGAGACTAGCTAAAATATGCCAAAGAAAATACTGAACCATCCCGTAATTGTGAAAATAACCAGCATACATGCAGGGCTTGGTTAGTAATAGGGTCCCGTCCCGTTTGCTACTTTGTATAAGTATTCTTAAGGTTGAACCCTAAAAATAAAGATATTACAAACCTACATCGCACTATCAATGTTCTTTCAGTTCTTTGAATAGTATACGAATTTCCAACATTAATTTGTGAGATCATCGATGAAGCAAATGGTGGATATTGGCCCGTACCGTATCCGTGTCCAAGATCCAAGATTGCTGGGGAAGCAAAATAAGATTAGATTATGGGATTGAAGTTATGTTTGCTACTTTGCCAATATATGTAATTATTACTGTAGATTCTACATTGTTGAATCTACATTAGGTACATGTATTTAAGGGTTGTTATGGCAATGAAAAATTAGGCTTGACTATAAAAAAATAGTTTATTAGGTAGGTACGGCAGGTTTTATCGTTGGATGCATCAATCGTTTTGAGAGTACCTACCTATGCTTTTATTTGGCAAAAGTATAACGTGAACAAAAAAGGAATAGGGGATTTCAGAGTTAAGCTAGATAGTAAATTACGGTTAAAATAAATGAATTTGCATTAACAATCCACTCACATAGCGATTGATTTATCGGAAAGACATGCAAAAAGTATCGAATTCAAGAAGCCATCTACGGACTAAACTACAAGTGACTTTTAAAAACCTGAATCGAAATTTAAAAATAGAACATGTCGAACGAGAGCTCATCAGTAATCAGCGCGCGCGCAACTCGGTGCAAACCTTACAGGCGCGGAGAACAATAACTAGCCGTTCGGTCGACGTCGGTGTCGAAACGCGAGGTCGTGCGAAGGTGAGCCGAGTACTAACACAACACTCTCGAGCACACAAACACGCACACAACCAACTATGCATAATATATTTAAAAGTCCAATATAAGAAGACCGTGCGATCACCACAAACTTCCCCTTTACGGCGTTCACAATCAAATAACAAGAGGGTCGCAAGAGGTCCATCAACACTGGTGTTGACGTGTGTGATATTTACGTACCTATAGCGTATTTGTACATTGAAACGTCAGCCGGGCACACACTGACACGGCACGCAAAAGCAAAACATGTTGTCGAATTTTATTGTACAGTCGACAAAATATAATAGTAGATACATTATATTAATGAAATTTTATTTCTGGATTAAACTTTTACCTATCACCTAACTAAGCTGATATGGTTCGTTCCATCTTAATTTTATATTGTTTCTCTAATAGTACTATCTCAGGTTTACCCTGTCAAAGTTTTAAACACGAACAATCGTGAACAGAACAAGAGCAAGAGCCTTATGGCCAATTGACTTGACGAAATTCAGTCTAAAACCTTTGATTTGCCCATGATATAGTCATAATAGTGAAATCGTTGGATGCTTTGAACACTATGCTTAATGACCTCAATAGTTTATCCAATAGGTAGGCCTTAAGATGACTATGGACAAGACAAAAATTATATCCAATGTTCATATTCCAGTGGTAGTTGGGAACACTGTTTTCGAGTTGTAGACCTATTGTGTGTGTTTACCTAGGACAAATTTTCCAACTAGGTAGGTCTAATTTTAACAAAGAGGTCAATCAAAGAATCCAACTTGGTTGGACAGCATTCGGAAAGTAACGGCCTATCTTCACGCCCAGAATACCTCAGACTCTGAAGACAAGTACGTGAGTCGGAAAGAACAGTACGTGTTTCCAGTGATAACATACGGCCGCATTAATAAGCTCAGAATCACTTAGTGAGCTATGGAACGAGCTTTGTTTGGAATTTCTATAGGCGACAGGGCATTTTTCGGTGTAATAGATCGGTAAGTAAGTAACTATTTACTTAATTTCAAGTTTTAAAAAGTAATTTCCATACATAGAGGCAAAATAATTCCTAGTATATGAAGGTGAGTCCATGACATCACCCATTGCTTATTTATAAGGTATTTATGAATTAAAAAATGTTAGGTGTAGCACGCATGTTACACGCAATAGTCAGCGAATCGGAACGTGACATCATAGCTCGCACACGCATCACACGGAAATATAATCCATAAAATAATTGAACACAATTATAAGACAGCACAGACACTCAATAAGATGATAATAAATAGGGTATGCCCTAGTCTAAATAAATCCTCAATAACACGGTCAAGTAAGGTAATACAACACTAGACAAAAAAAAAACCTTACAAGCACATCGCACACGATAATATTTTCCAGTGTCTTTATATTTTTTTTACAAGTACTATCGCACCAACTTGATGTAATAATGTATATCTGTTTGCCACATCTTAATCCGTTTCACCGTTACGTAGTTGAGTGATATCAAACATACACACATACACAAAAACTTTAACGTTGATAATACATATTATAAGTAATTATTATATAATTATTCGTAGGATAGGTAATATAAGATCAATATCTATATATTTATATTTTTATAAACTTTCACAGTATTTATTTTGTAGTCTGTACCGCACCCACCTCGCTCAATAGGGCGTCATTTGCATTGGTAATGTGTCCGATGCGGGCGCTCGGCGTATTGGTAAACAGAGTGATTTACCTCGAGTCGAGAGTCGACAGTCGGACCCGAACCCCGAACGAACAGCCTAGACGCGGACAACACACGCTTTATGTTTTTTTAATGAGTTAAAAAAAACACGATGTACATACTGTTTATCTTTTTCATTGAATTTTGTTTACTTACCTTCCTTTGATGATGTTTTGATTGGATTCTTTTTTTCTTTGGATATTATAGACTTGCTACTAACTGTGGTTCCAACAAAATCTGTCTTGTTTGTGTGTCCAGTTGTACGGTGACAGACCTATTCCAGACTATAATCTATCTCCGTGCCAAATTTCATCCAGATTCATTCAGCCGTTCTGGTGTAATTGAGTTACAAACACCCATCCTACAATCCAAACTTTCACATTTATAATATTAGTAGGATATTAGGGATAGTAGTAGGATTTTGCCGTAATATTATTCACATCAAAGCATTTTGTTAATTTGCTTATCAATAGAAACGGTATAAGATAAATTTCAAAGAACGAGAAATAAATATCTGGGAAATTCTGTTATTTATATATCCATCAGAAATATATATTGCTAATGGAACCAATATCGCAAATGTATAAACATATCACGTTTTACTAGTTTTATTCGCATAAAAACTATGATCCGATTTTAGTATCGACATCTTTTAAGCATCTAACGAAGCTATAAATTAAGAGATAAATATGCATAGAAGCAAGAAATAATGTCTTAGTTAAGATGGTACAAAAAATATATATATATCGATGCGTTAGCCTCCGTAAAAGGGGGTAAAATAGGGGTTCGCGGGTGAAACCGTGGGGCGGAAGGCTAGTATACTTGCTTAGCAAAAAAAAAGAACAAAAACAAAGTTTAGTGTTGTGTGTCAATATTAAGTCCATGTCTGTTGCATGTAAAGACAGATTTTTGCCAGCACTATCTCATTGTAATTAAGTCTTTGTAAGACGATTTCATAATTTTAAAAAAAGGATGCCCTTTATAACAGTTCTTTTGCACGGTTGCACGGTGGTTGGGTACTTTTTAGTACCCGCCTGCCGCTACCACCCTCAACTTGAAAATCAGTCGCCAAACACCTACCGGTGTGTTTCGATAGCTGCACTTGAGAGCTAGGTTCCTTCTAGGCTTTGTGTGCTTAACCACCTTTGGCTACATCATTTAATACAGTGAGATTTTGGTCAAACACAAGCCTATAGTACAAAGTAAAAAAGAAAAGAAAATTTGTAAGTTCAAATCTGTTCAAATAGATGAAGCTAATGCCATTTTCATTAATTTTATATAACAATCTAATAAAATACGTAAAAGTTAGAAGGTACCACATACAATGATGTCGTGACTGACAACTATCAAATAAGAACAACGTGTTCCGGATTCATGTCTAACAATAAGCATCTACTTTGCAAGCATTACAGCGCAGAAATTTACTTCACTTACGTTTTAGGGTGCCGTACATTCGACATACCTACGTAAATTTTTTGAAAAATTTGAAATTTTACAGTTAAAAATTTTCGATCAGGTATTTGTTCAAATCACTAGATGTTGTTTAGGGAAGTAATAAAATCGTGTTGTTATTTTGACATCCTTTGTGAATTGATCAAATTACTTCGGGAATTGATAATATCTCTGTAATATTAATTTGACATATATATATATTTTACTAGCGGTTTTACTCGCGTAGCGGATTAAAAAATAGATGTTGACCGATTCTCAGACCTACCCGATAAAGGTACACACAACATTTCATAAAAATTGGTCGAGCCGTTTCGGAGGAGTATGGTAACTAACATTGTGACACGAGAATTTTATATATAAGATGATATCATAAAAAAATATGACAATTTTATTGAAGATCGGTGTTACGAACGTTTTATTACAACGTTGAACAGAGCGACATAGAAGCTACGAATGGAACTCATTAATTGATCGGCTTTGAGATGCTATAGGGTTCAAAAATACAAATCCGCTGACTGAGTCCCTTATCTAGACTCAGAAATCGTGTACCTACTGGTATTCACCTATTGTGGAATCGGTTCATATTGACGGGCCAGTTGGCGTGGTTGGTAAGATACCCTATCTATCACGCCGCAGGTCGTGGGTTCGATTCCCACACAGGACAAACATTTGTGAGCATGAACATGTCTGTTTGTCCTGAGTCTGGGTGTAATTATCTATATATGTATGTATTTACAAAAGAAAAGTAGTATATGTAGTATATCAGTTATCTGGCTTCCATAGTACAAGCTCTGCTTAGTTTGGGGTCAGATAGCCGTGTGTGAGGAATAATGTCCCAGAATATTATTCAAACGAATAGACTGTCTTTTGCTGTCACAGCTTGTTTTTTATTCTAACCCATGCCTGCGGCTACACTCGTATGACGACTAGTTATACTAAAATGGTCATTTAGGTCTATTTAGACAATGATATATAACCTAAAACCGTCCTCAAGGAACCTCCTAGGTACCTGTGAAAATACATAAAAAATACGGGTAGTGTTTATCGAGTTATAAGCATAGATAGACAGACAGAGACTTTTTTTAGTATGTACCCTGTATAGGGAGAAAGGGATAATAACAGTGCTCTGACCATTACGAAAGTTAATTACTGACTAGCTGTTCCCCGCGGTTTTACCCGCGTTCATAGTATAAAATGTAGCCTATAACCTTCCTCAATAAACGGACAATTTATGGTAATTGATTTTTAAATTGGATCAGTAGTTCCGATTCTCCTTCCATATCCAAACTTTAACTCTTTATAATATTATAGACCCGCGGTTTCACCCTCGGGATCTTGTGTTTCCCGGGATAAAAAGTAGTAAGTATTCTATATGTTAATCCAGAATATATTCCGTGTGCCAAATTTCATTTAAATCTGTTCAATAGTTTTTGCATGAAAGAGTAACTAACATCCAGACATCCATCCTCAAAAACATTCACATTTACTATATTAGTAGGATTAAATTAGTAAAATTTATTGAGGCTTCAATCTGTAGGCTCGGTATGACTGGACACTCATCCATTATACTAGTCTCGGCATATTGCTCCCATTCTCACAACCTACCCGACTTAGGAATGTCACTCAAACGTGACTTAGAATCCCTTTTCAATTTAGGTAGCTCAGTCATTCTGGCGGGCGACCTAAACGCGAAACACACCCTCTGGAATTGCGTCGCAAACAATACCAGAGGGCGTATTCTTGAATCCCTCCTCGGGCCACTCAACGTGGACCTGATCGCCCCATACGAACCGACTCACTTCCCGGACATAGTGACTCACAGACCCGACATACTCGACGTGGCACTGCTGCGTAATGTAAACTTACGTTTGCATGACTTAGCAGTGCTACACGAGCTCCAATCGGACCACCGGCCTGTAATCCTAGAGTTTACACCGCGCGTAGGTCCCCCAGATTCAGGTCAACCCTCTCGCACCAAGGTCGTGACGGACTGGGACAAATTAGGCGAAAGCCTCAAGGCGACCTCGTCCGTCCATCTAGACCGTATCCCTGACAGCCTAGTCACCGCCGACGACGCTGTAGGCGCTATCGACTCACTCACAAGTCACGTGCAATCGTTAGTTAGCGATTGCTCTCGGACAGTACCAGCGGAGGATGACCGACGCTGGCACTTGCCCGACGACATACGTGACCTGCTGAGGGAGAAGAAAGCCGCCATTCGCGCCTACGATAGAGCTCCCTCAGAGCAAAATCGTGTCCAATTACGAGCTCTCGAACGTGCCGTCAAGGCACGCATCGCAGAGTTTCGCGAGAATCGCTGGGGCCAGACCCTCAGCGAAATCAAGCCCTCCCACCTAGCCTTTTGGCAACTGTCTCGTGCCCTCACAAAGGACACAGTAGTTCCAATGCCTCCCTTAAAGCGACCCAACCTTCCACCCGCCTTTGAAGACGTGGAAAAGACCGAATGCCTCGCCGAAAGTCTGGAGGCTCAATGTACGCCCAGTTCTCTCCCTATTGACCCGCGTCATTTGGAGAAAGTTACAGCCGAAGTAGAACGGAGGACCGCTCTTCCGTTACCTCCTCCCGCTCCCCCGACTGACGACGTCGCCAATGACGTCAACACAAATGACGACCCACTTCCACCCGTGACCCATGACGAGGTGAAAGCGATCATCGGGAAGTTACACCCTCGTAAGGCCCCGGGCTCGGACAAGATCACCAACAGAGTGATCAAACTCTTCCCAGCCTCCCTTATCATGTTATTGACGGCCATCTTCAATGCCGCCCTCTCAAACAATATTTTCCCACACCAGTGGAAAGAAGCCCACGTGATTGGGATCCACAAGCCCGGCAAACCCAAGTCCGAGCCCTCCAGTTATCGTCCCATAAGTCTGCTCAACGTACTGGGCAAGATTTATGAGAGAATCATTTATGTCCGCCTTAAAGCATTTGCCGATGCTAACAAACTCCTCCCAGACGAGCAATTTGGGTTCCGACCCAAACACTCGTGTGTTCATCAAGTCCATAGAATTGTTGAACACATCTCCACAAGTTACCAGAGAGGTCACATGACAGGCGCCCTTTTCTTCGATGTCGCAAAGGCATTCGACAAGGTGTGGCACACAGGCTTGATCTACAAGCTTTACACCCTAGGTGTGCCACCGAGACTCGTGACCATCTTACGAGACTTTCTGTCGAATCGCCTCTTTCGATATCGGGTCGAAGGCGTCCTGTCCTCACCACACCCCATTAGTGCCGGTGTCCCGCAGGGCTCGGTACTATCTCCCTTGCTCTTCACGCTCTACACGAGCGACATCCCTAGAGTCAGGAATACGCAGTTCGCTCTCTTTGCAGACGACACTGCCGTATATTGCTCAGGCAAAAGCCCGCCCGCGATCTCTAAGAAACTCCAGACCGCAGCCAACGCCCTAGGCGCATGGTTCCGGAAATGGAGAATAGAGATCAACCCCTCCAAGAGTCAGGCGGTTCTCTTTTATAGAACCGACCGAAAAAGACGTCCCCCCATCCCCGACCCAGTCACACTATTCGGCGAGCCGATCCCTTGGGAGAGGCAAGCCAAATATCTCGGTGTGACCCTCGATGATCGCCTATCCTTCGCTGCACACATAAGGGCGGTTCGCGCGCGCGCCGCCTTTGTGGCAGGACGACTCCACTGCATGATCAACGCCCGGTCTAAACTTGCCCTAAAAAGCAAGGTTAGACTCTATACCGCGTGTATCCGTCCAGTCATGACGTATGCGAGCACCGTGTTCGCTCACGCTGCTCCCACACATCTCCACACCCTTCAGGTGATTCAAAACCGTTTCATGCGCAAAGCCACGGGCGCCCCGTGGTACATGCGCAATGAAAACCTCCACCTTGACTTAGGTCTCCCTACAATCAAACAATTTATAAAACGCGCCTCGCGCCGATATTTTGATACCGCAGCGCACCACGCGAATCCCTTGATAGTCAACACTGTCACATACACCCCGTCCCTTATTTCCCGCATCCGTAGGCCTAGGCACGCCCTCAGCGAACCAGACGATGCCACCACTTTAGCTCAAATCGAGGCTGACGAAGCCCGAAAACAGATACAAATGCGCAACCGACAACCAAGATTTCGTCCTCGCCGGCGAGGACCGTCGCGACGTCCCTCTCAGTCTCGTCCCGTTTAAGCGGCCCGAGCTGCATATTAGCAATCCGACCGATCCCCAAATAATTATAATTGTTTGCATGCTAAGTCCTCCCTCATTCCCCAGGCAACGTCCTGAGCCGAGGTCGAGCCCCACAGGGGGCACCCTCAGGCTACCGTTGCCCAAAATTATTTAGTTTTAGTTTTTAGTTTTAAGTAGCGGTTGAGAGCCCTCAGCGCTCACCGCAAAAGTCCGCGTAACGGTGGAAGAAGGTCCCCTGGACCCACCACCTTCCTGTTCCAGTCAAAAAAAAAAAAAAAAAAAGTAAAATTTATGTGTGGTCTCAACTCATGTACAATTCGAGAGAATTTACATAGTGGCCTCTCAAAGGTTTAACCGACGGCTTATAAACTTTCTAAACTTGTTTACATCAATGTACCTACGTGCTAAGTGTAAAGATCATTTGTAATCGTGTCTATCTGATGGTAATACGCGAATAAAAATTGATAGGTAAAACTCATAGCCATTATATCAAATATGAATACAAGACTAATTACGTATTCACTTTGTCTCAAAGAAAGTGTTCATTTAATTAGACTACGACTTTAGGGTAGTGTGTTGTCATGATGTAGCTAAGCAAGTACGTATACCTATAAGAAATAAGGCACTCAAGTGCAGCACTTGTTGTTCGGCGACAGATTTTCTACCCAAAATCCGTGTTGAAAATTGTCACTTACCAGCCAAATAGATATTAACCAACTCTGGATATTCCTAAAATTTTTCACATTATTTATCATATAATAGGTAGGTACCAATTATCTATATTATAATATGTTCACTTTATTATATCTATGATTTCCGTGATAATAGTCCAGAAATAGTCACCGCACATTGAATAGCATTTCTATTGCCATGTCCATAACACGTAATAGGTGTATGTTTCGTGAGTGCGGCGTATCTGTCGTGACGTTTTACGTCATGATAAATAGAAATGCGGTGTGCGAATCGTGCGCCCGCGCAGAGCTGCGCGCAGAGTAGAAAGCGACGGAGTTTCACTTCATGGGACGTTAGTAGCGTAGTGCAGCGGTACCACGGAAATCATAAATTATAACAAACAAGAATTTTTAAATTCGTCTTAGTTTCAAATTTGGATCGATCATTTAAAAAAATATGGTTGGAGGGGATTCCGTTAAGTAAATGTAACAATATCTGCGATGAATCCGCTGCGGATCCAAAAGCTTGCAGAAACAGTGCTGAGTAGAAAATTAATGTTGTATGAAATCACTCCGATAAAATATTCAGAGGCATTTTGGAAAATTAAGATTGAATTAAGCTGAAAGACAATTTAATTGAAATCAGGTAAGAAAACTAAGTAAAACCAATCCGTCATCTGATGGTTTTTCAGGAAAAGCCAATAGTGATATTATACCGATGATGGTATACCTACTATTGCGGATTACATGTTGCATCCTAATGTAGGTAATTACCGATTTTTTTTTTGTCAGCGGATTGACAAGAAGGCAGATGGCACACTTTATGGTAGATAGTCACCACCGCCTATGGACATTTGGAATTCCAGGTGGATTGCCGATATGTTGCCGATCTTTAAGAGATCTTTCTACGCCCTTTTTGAAAAATCGTAGCGCTAAAGGCAAACCCATATCACTGCATATCATAGGTCTGCAGCTAATTGGTCATACAGATAGTCCGTCAGCTACGGAACCCGTGGAAACCATGCAAATCCGACTGTCGCAGGAACTAGCTCTACATTATTGTAACTTAAACCCACCGTCTGCTGTTTTTTACCAGCCATCATTATCACCTTTGATTGAGAGCAGGAGGAGTTACTATAGCAATACATACCAACATCCGTGCTTGCGTCCCAACCTGTACTTATGTTTGTAGTTGTTGGTTAGGCTATGTGTTACTTACAAAAAGTTGGGACTCGGTTGGGAGAGTTGGGACGACCCGATGACGATCGATAAAAAAGTGACTTTAAAGCTACATATAGTACCACTGATTTTAATGCTAATAAAAAGACAACACCGTTTAATTTGATGTTCGTGTGAAACGTGAAAATGTATGTGCCTTATAATTGTACACATACGCCAGCTAATTAATGGGATGCACAATTTGGTTACGTGTTAAAGTGAGAGGTTTACAATTTCACACTTATTTGGGTAAGTTGGATACTGAATCGAGCAGGTTGATTATCGAGTAGGTTGAGGTGGGTGGGGTAGACTTTGACTTTAAATTTACTGCTCAGTTGGAAATCATCTCTGATAGTAATCAGTCCATGCCATGGTAATCGGTAGGTTTTAGTTTATTTAGTAAAAAAAACAGCTGGCTTCCTATAATTGGTAGGTACGGTTATAAAGATACAGCCCTGTAGCAGACGGTTAGATAGACCCATGCACAAAACTAATGAGATTTACTTTAGTGGCCCCTTTCACCCAACCGAAAGCTTATACAGCAAATCACACTATTCCTAGCGCCCAGGCACACCATTCCTATGTACAGAGCACCAGGGACGATCTGCGGTGGTTCTAGCCGCCACAACTTCGTTATGATGCTTTTTTTTTATACAACGTTGTCGGCAAACAAGCATACGGCCCGCCTGATGGTAAGCGGTTACCGTAGCCTATGAACGCTTGTAACACCAGGGGTATCACTCACGCGTTGCCGACCCTTCCCCCCTCCCTGATGAGCTCTGGCGACTTCACCCACATGCAGGAACACAACTATAAGTTATTTCAAAATCAAAATGTTTATTGCTTCAAGTGGTACATATTAGTTGTTATAAAAAATAAATAAATATGTGCTCACTTGAAACCTGCACGGGCATCACAAACTTAAATCGTTACATAAAAACATAATCAAAATCATCAATCAATAAAGATATAATAAGTATAGAAATTAAACACAAAATAACAAAATCTATAATAATATGAATACAAATGTAATCCAGGCATATCTAAAAACTCTGCTACGGAGTAAAAACATTTGTCAAGTAGCCACAATTTTAACTTTGTTTTAAATTGCCTAGTTGGTAGGTTTCTAATTATACTCGGCAGTGCATTGAACACTTTACCACACATAGCAAAGCAGTTCTTTTGATACAGGCTCGTTCTCGGCATTCTAGAAAAAAACTATTCTATCTGGATTCCTAGTATTTCTTGGAAATAAATCAGTGGCTCTGGTAAATAAATTCTGATTCAATTTGACAAAATTACCTAATTCCAAAATATAAAGACATGGCAGCGTCAAAATACCTAATTCCTTAAATAAAGGTTAACAAGATTCCCACTGCGGTTTACCAGTCATGGCGCTTATGCATTTTTTTTAACAATAATAGCTCTATTAATATCTGAGGAATTTTCCCATAATAGCAGACCGTAATTCAGTACGGACGCTACATAGCCATGGTATGCAATGCATCCAGAACAGTTCTCTGAGATGAAGTTTTTTTAAGGTTACGAAATACGTACACAAACCTATTGATCCTGTTACAAACTTTATCTATATGCCCCTTCCAGGTACAAAATGTAGTTTGATCTACTTCTCTAAGCTTCTGACCTCAGTATGCAATATCTATCTCATTCTTAAATGATTTACTTGTTTATTTATTTTATTAGGTTTACCAGTGACTGTTACAATAGTTCTTATCTATAACTTAATAACAGTGATTTTAATTATGCTAATTGTACAATCTATTAAAGGTAAACACTACTTGTCCAGAATTGTATATATTAACTTGCAAATTATTGTCATTGAACCATTTAATTATTGCTTGAATAGTATTGTTAATGTCATTAATATTATTTTTAATATGATCAGAATATGTTAATATTACGGAGATGTCATCAGCGTACAAGAACAGGGCCGAGAACACTTCCCTGAGGTACACCACAATGATTCATTTTATAAGATGAATGATATGATTCCATTTTTGCGGTTCAAACCTGCAATTTCAACACATTGCATTCTGTTCCGCAAGAACGTTTCCAACCATTGTAAAGCAGGTCCCCAGAATCCATATTTCTCGAGTTTGAGCAGTAACAGATTGTAAGAAACAAAATCAAACGCTTTGGTCATATAAAAAAATATACCCACTGAATGTATTTTACTGTGAATACTATCAATAACTCTTTTTACAATATCAAAGCAGGCTAAGGATGTGGATTTCCCTTTTTGGAATCCGTATTGTTGGTTTTTTAAAATGCTATTTTTTGCAATAAAATCTAATCGTTTACGCATCGCTGACTCAAATATTTTAGATATGATAAAAATTAAAGTAATTGGGCGATAATTATTTAACTGACTTTTATCCCCTTTCTTGTATAGTGGCTTTACAATAGAAAATTTTAACAAACTAAGAAATTGACCTTCTTTAAAAGATAAATTTATTAGATAAGACAAAACTGTCGCAAATTCGTGAGAGCATGTCTTTATTACGTTTGTTGCAATTCCGTCAAAACCTTCCGCTCTTGTATTCCTTAAACCCATTATAATTCTATAAATTTCATCTTCACTGCATGGCCTTAAGAAAATGCTATTCACTCTATTATATATTTGGCTGCGGTATTCTGTAAGGTGGAGGTATGTACAGGTACTTCCCCAGTCGAGCTGCTCTTTGAGCGACATATCGCTATGCTCTACCTCTCTTAAAAACTCATGAAAGTCACTCGTGAGTTACCCCACTACCATTTATCCTGAATGGTGCCAAATCTGTAGTAACCTCGCTCACATTTCAATGTACTGCCGTACTTCTACCTTTTCCTACAGGTGGGTTGCCAGACAGATAATCTAGCGGAACTTACACACCTCTCTACTTACTATCCAGGTAAGTTCCTGAGGTGCGGCAAGCCGCTATAAGGGTTCCTCATTAACCCAGCATTTGTTTCAATCCGACCTTTCCCCACAATCCGACCTTTCCCCAAATCAATCCGACCTTTCCCCAAATAATAATATATTTGCATGCTAAGTCCTCCCACATATTCTCCAGGCAACGTCCTGAGCCGAGGTCGAGCCCCACAGGGGGCACCCTCAGGCTACCGTTGCCCTAAATTTATTTTAGTTTTTAAGTAGCGGTTGAGAGCCCTCAGCGCTCGCCGCAAAGTCCGCGTAAGGGTGGAAGAAGGTCCCCTGGACCCACCACCTTCTGTTCCTGCCAAAAAAAAAAAAACAAACCAGCATTTGAACACTAAGCGGTACTACTAAGCCTACGCCTAACACCAGTGTCTTCAGATACTCGTTGCGCACGAGGATGGACGCTCGTTTACATGCACATTGAACAGACGAACGGGGCATGATCGTCTGTTGGATATGCTTGTAACATGCCCCTGTGCAACTAACCACAAACCACTACGAATCCGACTCCAAGCCGGGGTGTACCAAAAGGTAGAGGGCTTCCCCAGCACTCGTGGTACCCTGGTCCAAACGTTCCGGCTGCGAGCCCTATGTATCAGACAGAGCCCGGTTCATCGCGTAAGCTTAGTAGAAAGTTCCTGTTGCCACTCCTTGGATACGGAACCCTAAAATGGACTTCTTATTGACTGCTGCAATAAATATTAGTGCTATACCTACTTAATTTGAATTGCTTAGAAGAGCAGGCATAATGCAATCAGTTATTTTAGTGCGCTAATAAGAACTTATTGTAATTCATAAAGTACAGTACACGTGTTACATAGCTCTTCGATTAAATACAGCATAATATTAGCATTTACGGGTATTTAAATATAATAAAGCAGTCTAATGCGAACGCATAATTGTACTATCATTATAAAATTATTACTGCACGCCTTTACGAACTAATTTGAGTTAATGAGCGCGACAAAAAACCGACAAAGGTGTTATGAATAAATAAGCACTTAACAATGGCATAAAAAAATAATAAAAAACGTTTTATTGATGGTGCGCCAGCGTCGTCTCGCTTCTTCCTGACGTTACTCTTGATGCTATCTTATTCTCGGAAGGCATATCTTTTGTCTCTCTCCTCCTTATTTATGAGGATATAGCTCTCTCTCTATCTGACATCAATCGATATCCCTAGACACCCACGACAACCAGTTGTGAACGCGGTGTGGAATAATGGAAACAGGGAATCGTTGTGCCTACAATTATTTAATTGTTTTTTGCATTCTGGATACGCTGCCTTCTGATAGCTACTTTTTTGATTTAGATTATTTTATACAAGTAAGCTTCTTACTTTCAAGTTTTTTTTTGTCAATAGTATAAACTTAAAAACAAAATTTAAAATTATTTTAAAGATTTTTTTTATTTTTTTATTTCTGGTATACTTAGATAAACTTAAAGTGCATAGTCGTATTTTGTCTATACCAGATATATAAAATATTATATTAACATTTCTCGTAAACTTTAAAAAACATATAATTAAGAATTATTCTTACGGCCTTATTTCCCTCTATTGTGCATTATTGTCTTGTAGTTTTATCAATTTTCCAAAAGTCAGAAAAAAATATATATCGAGGTTATAATGATAACAATTTCGTTCATCAGGCCTACCTGATGAACGAAAATGTTATCATCCTAATGATTTTAACGTCTAAAATAAAGTGTCATAAAGCTTTTTATATTTAAGTGTTTTATATTGGAAAAAATGTACTGAGGCGCAACGATTCCAGACGCCTGGTGAGAATTCCAATTGATATGCTCAATGAAATAAATGCATAGCAGCGCGCCCGGCATGCTTTGTACTCCACACACTCAAGAGAGATAGTTTATTTATTTTTTAGGGTTCTTCGATAAATCTTTAAAATCCACGTTCAATTTTAACATCTACCGTCAAGAACTAAAAACATTTTATTACTTACCACTATGTTTAAATATCGAACAGTACCTAAATGTTTAGTTGATTGTCATACCATTTTTCAGCCTACTCCACCATTATCATATAGGTATTTATTACTAGCTGTCCCCTTCGGTTTCACCCGCGTTCTCGAGAAAAAAGTACCTTACATCTAGCATATGCATATGTATGTAGTAGCCTTCATATCATAGGCTATCTGCGTACCAAATTTCATTGCAATCGGTTCAGCGGCTAAGGCGTGGAAAGGTAACAAACAAATAAACACAAATTTTAATCTCCTCATATCATTGTTTCAAATAAATCGCTATAAAAAAGAAATTGTAAGTACTATTATTAGAATTCAGTGATAAAAATAACAATTCTACGGAACCACATATAAAAACCGCAATTAAACGATTGACAGGTTTTTTTATGTTCATCCCATACCCCGATACATGAGCATCCGTTATCCGACCACCGGTGCTAACATCCTTTTTATGTAGTTAATTAATTTATGTAAAAGTTATAGCAATAAAATGACAGTCACCGTTAACATTTTACTGATTCTAAATGTTGAGCTATAAAATTGTTTTTTAAAGTTACATGTTATGTATTTTTTTAAATTCTGATGATTAAATTCGGTGATGGGAAACATCGGCAAAAATATAGCGTGTCTGGATTATCAGGCATGTGGTGTACAGTGACCATAAATTTAATTTGTTGAATGCACGCTTTGTGTAAGGAAAGACTTAAGCCCGCTTTAAAACATAAAGAAATAAAAAAAGTAAACTTTCTAATTCATAAATAAATTAAAATAAAAGTAATAACATCTTTTAGTCGATTAATATAGGTACTTTATTGCAATCAGTTTTTTTTTAAACAACTTGTGTTGCTAATGGAATATTACAGAGCAGTAAATATCGCCAATTGCATTATATATAATATGCGCCATTCGAACGTAAATAAAGCATCGCATGATCTACTGGTTTAAAACAGAAATGCAGATATCTGAAGAATTGTTGCTGCATCATCCCGTTATAATATTAATGCAAGTTATTTAACATACAAAAAAAAAACAACAACTTAACAACGACAACATAATAAAACAAATTCAGTAATATTGTGTGATGTTAAAAATCTTGTAATTACGAAAACTCTAAGTAAAGTACCACCATTAGGTACTGTCGCAATTTTATCCCCTAATATGCCCCTATTATTAATGAAATGATAATATTTTTTTTATGCAACATAATACACCTGTTAAGATAAATTAATAACCATTCAAAATTTATGTTCAAATAAGATCAAAATAATCACAGCATTCTTTGTCCATTACTCGTAATGCAGACAATTAAGTCCCTATCGGCCCTTTTGATATAAATTGGTCAGAGACCGTAGATAGCCCTATAATTGACATCCTATTGGCGCCAACAGCTGTCACGGATAATATATTGATAGAAATTGAATGAAATTTTTCATCTCTTGACAGGCATCTATCATCACGAATACATAGTGATTATATGTTATGCTCGGCTAAAAGGTAGGAATGTAATAAATATTCGAAACAAAAAAAAAAACAATACAGAATATTCTGTAAGCCCCAGAATAAGTCTCATACAACAATGGTAAAAGTACAATAAACAATACAACTTATCTAAACCACCTCTTAATTGTATTCCCCATCCTCCTCTACTTAGAGCGATACTTTCCCAACTTTCCTAACATTGGCCATACCCCAACTTCAGGAAACTTCGTCTTCTGTCGGTATCTTCCGTTCTAGCTTTGTAACTTACGCGAAACGTTCTGACAGCACTAAGTTGGTAATTAACAATGTATACACTTTGCAGGTATGAAACATAACTTGAGCTCACAAGCAGTTTAGGAAGTTTGAAGTGTTTCAATGAATATGTTTCTACAATTAAATTAAATGGTAAGCTAAATCTTTCTGAGATAAGTAATGAAAATAATAAAATTATTGTAAGAAATTTCAACAAGTTTAAGGCGATGATAGTTCAATTGTAGTGACGTTGGATGCCGCAGCGAAGGCCGTAGGTTCGGATCCTACAATAACCTAGAAGTTTCGAATAACATCGTGAGGAAACCATATCACAGTGGAAAATACTTTGTAGTACCCGCCTGGCTGGCTACCAAATATTTACAAAAGTAAAAACAAAGTCTAAGAATGAAATAAAAATGGAAAGATACGATACCCACTCACCACGTGTAGGACGACAAAACTACGTCTAACAAACGCGCTATAACTCAATTTGTATACAGAGTTAAATGAACAAGAAAGCATTTTTATTACTATAATAATGTTTAATTAAGATCCCACTCAGAGCTCACAAGACGATAGCTCCATTATAGTTACAGCTTTAGTAACAGTGTAATCGGAAATCCCACCACAAATCACAATCACACTATGGAAAGAAATAGTGAGACTGAAGGTGGTATGCATACAAAGCCTAGAAAGATCTGACTCTCAATTGCAGCTGCCGGAACACATCGGTTGGTGTTTGGCGACAGATTTTCAACTTGAGGGTGGTAGCCAGACAGGCGGGTACAACAAAGTACGCTACCACCGTGCTATGGTTTCCTCATGATGTTTTCATTCACCGAAAGCTCATGATCATTGTAGGATTAAAAGCCTATACTTTCGTCATGATATTCAACGTCACTAGACTTTAAATTTGATCAATTATTAAATACGTTAGATAACATGATTAAGATTTCTCTGGCTAAAATCCTAAATTGTTGTTTTAATGAAAACAAAGTGTGGTCTCAGGCCACCCTTCCCGTGTGTTATGGTGGTCTAGGAGTGCGGAAAATTTCAGACATTTCACTGCCGGCATTTCTGTCGTCGATATATAGTGTGGGCGACCTCGTTGGATCTGTTTTGGACCCATCTATTGGATCCGTTGAGGTTTCTCACCTATCCGATGCCAGCAATGCCTGGCAGGCAGCTTGTCCAGGCACAAATATTCCGTCACTAACCTTAAGTCACTCTCAGAGAGAGTGGGACAAGCCTCTATGCGAAAAAACTTGGCAAAATCTATTTTCCAATTTTTCTTCAAATTCGGACCGCGCACGCTTGTTAGCTGTCTCTGAGAAGGAATCGGGTCTCTGGTTGCAAGCCATTCCATCTACAAACATCGGTACTTTGTTAGACCGAATCACTTTAAGTTTATGCATTTGTCTCCGTCTTGGTTCCAGGACCAATCATCCTCATCGCTGCCGCTGCGGAGACTTTGTCAACGAGCTCGGCCACCATGGGCTTTCGTGCTCTTTAAGCGCCGGCCGTTTTTCACGCCACGCGGCTCTTAATGATATTATCCGTAGGGCTCTTGTTGTTGCCAACGTGCCTTCTGTACTAGAACCAGTCGGAATTGCGCGTGACGATGGCAAGAGGCCGGATGGTATGACTTTGATCCCGTGGAGTGTTGGCAAGCCGCTGGTGTGGGATGCCACGTGTGTAGATACACTTGCGCCTTCCCACTTACTGGCGACTTGTAAAGTCGCTGGGGCGGCTGCGACCGGTGCTGAAAAATCCAAATTTAAAAAATACGCTTATCTTGGTTCTAATTTTTCGTTCATGCCATTCGCAGTTGAAACCATGGGTCCATGGGGGTTCGAGGCTCGCCGATTTGCTCGGATTTTATCATCCAAGCTCATCGAGGCTTCGGGAGACCGACGGGCTGGGAGCTTTTTCCGCCAACGCATAAGCTTGGCCATCCAAAAAGGGAACGCTGCCAGCCTGTTGGGAACCTTGCCTATCGACAGCAGCGAGGGCTTTGAGGATGTTTTCTATATATCATAGTTTGTATTTTTTACTTTAATTGTAAATATGTAAATAAAGTTCTATAGTAATGTAATATCTAAATCAGACATTTTTAAATTTCTACATACCTACTTGTATTATTTTTTCTGTGGTAAAAGGTTAACGACAAAAAGCTAATGAACGTTTAAGTGGTAAAGAACTTAGTAATGCCTCTTACTAGCAAAATCACTCTAGCAAAGAAGGAAAACCTCTCCAAAACGATTAAAAACTTTATTCCGGAAAATTTACCGCGGTCGTCCCGGGTATTCCCAGGGGATTCCGGACGCTCTTTCTCGGATATTGAGAGTGACTGCCACAATGTTACGTAATAAAATAAATTATTTTTGTTTCAATAATATTTACATAAATCAAATATCCAAAGTTACGGGTTTATTTTAATTATTTTTAATAAATCGCTTCAAATTCCCCGCCTTGCTTTTTTTCTTTACATTAATTTATTCATCGCTGCTTATAAGCTATACATACATCATATGTTTCTGTGGATAGATATAGTACCTATCATTATGATTTATCATGTATGATGTAGGTACGATGAAACTGCGATGGGTTATGACAGCACTCATCAAAATTAATAATATTACATAACATAAATCACCTCTCGATTACAAGGTACTTATAGATTGAATCATTTATTCACAACAAGTATTTACAATAATTGCATAAAATACAAACTATAATGTATATAAAATATCCTCTAAGATCCCGTTGCTGTCGATATATACTTAAGTACTTCACACTAATTTCAAAAATTCCCTTCTCTGTTAAATGGGAAATTCTATCGAACATCTCGTAAAAACCCGCGGTCATCCCAACGCGTACAACTTGTCAGGCGCAAAATCCCATTTGGGGATTATCCGGGACAAACCCGGGCAATTGTGGGGATCGTAAATTTATACAGCGTGACAACGAACGACGCCCGGGTATAAGGGTCGTGGGTATAGGTAGCTTAATTGACTCGTCCATAGGATCCATATTTAAACAAAGCAGACTTATTACTCAAAACCCAATTAAAAGAACACACACAAAGTCAGAGCTTCTAAAACCACCTACATTGCACTACTCCGACGTTTTGTGAATTGTTTAATTATGTATATTTTATGTGTGATAAGTAGTGTTGTGTGTATTGTCAAAAAAAATGATTTTTTTCACTTACACTCATAGAGTGAACCTACCTAAGACCTTTTACGTGCGATATAAAATATCTTAGATGGTCAATGATTGATTGTAGGTACATCTTTTTATTTTTAAAAAGAATCTTTTTATTTTTAAAAAGATGTACCTACAATCAATCATAATATTTTATATATAAAAATATATAAATTATGTTCAATATATAAAAATATCCCTAATCTAAAAAACTTCACCACAAGATGGAAAGTGTCAACCTTGAGTTTGTCTAAGATGATGATTATCCAACAATAATTCACCAGAAGTCGAACTATATTTAGGTCATCAATGGATAAACTAAAGAAAATCTGGAAGAATCAAAACATAACCAAAGCCTTCAAAACCAGACTTGACAGGGCTCTTGTGTTTTCTATAGTTATTAGTTTACACTGCGGAGAAACTTAAAGGCCTTTAAAAGCGAGAAAAAAATAGACGCTCTCGAAATGGGGTGCTGAAAAAGAATGCTTGGAATATATGGGATAGAATTCCGTACTAATTAGATCATACTCTCCAGGAACTCAGAATTAAAAAGTGCCTATCCTCCATAGTAAAGCTTTGCATCCTTATCTTATTTGGGCCCATGTCGCTCAACTTTACCCTGCACTACTGATTAGTAGAAAGGCCGAAAGGCCGCAATAGGCGGTCCCATTAACGACTCTACCAGAAGTGTAGCAGTTAGGAAATAATGGCGGCGTGTTGTGAAGTAAGCCATAAATCACAATTCATGACGACCACGAATACTCTGGCAAGAGTGATATCCATAAGAAGAAGATTCTAGAAAATCCTTCCATTTAATGTTATTTCTCTTTGGTTTATTCCCAAATTGTAGCGTCAAAGGCTTTATAGAGCCACGCCATCCTGTCTTTTCTCTTCATAAAACTTGAAAATGTCAATGAAAAATGTATTCTAAGCTGCAAATATTAATAGTAGTTTGAGTAGGTAGAGAGAAACTGAAATTGACAGAGGGCTATGTAGCAATTAAATTCGCAGGGGAGTTGCGATACCTGCAAGTGCGGTCTCCGTACGTGGAATTTCAGTTATATTTTATAATAATATGTTTTTTTTTAATACTTCTTTTACAGCAATCTGTCTCAAAGTAAGACATAATGTAAATGAAGGATGTGTGCATGTAGGATTTTGCTGTGCATGTCCAGTGGCATACCTGCTATTCTAAACATTGTCTACCGAAGTAGATCTTGTTTTTTTTTAATCTACGAAATATTGTTTTAATGTTCGCACACAAGTTTGTTTAGAATTTTATATTTTTTAGTCTCCTCTTTGATCTGATTATTGTGTATTCGCTCGTTTGAAATATTTCACACTGCATTTAATACTTCTCGGAGTGTCTTGGACTGCAATTGTTGCATTAATTCTATGTTGCAGTTGGCTCATCATCATCATGTATGATCATATTCACTCTAAGTCAGCATAATTTAAGAGATTGTTCTGTTACCTGTTTATGAGCATTACTTTAATTTGGTTATAATTTTATTTATATTTTAGCATTCGTCGTAACAAGACCGTAAAGTACAAAGTTTATCCCCTCTGCTTTCACCCCAGCTGTAGTGAGCGGAGGGCGGAGGGTGAAACAGTAATCTGATTTAGTGGTAGTTACCGACAGGTAAAGTGCTTTTAGCGCGCCGATTTTAACTTGTTTACGAGATATCCCAGGATTTTGTTGTCTTTTCATTTTGAAATAATGGCTTATACATTTAATTGCATTATATTTAAGTTCCTAAGTTGATTTGTGAAAATGTTTTATAGGTATACTTATTTTGCCAAAAGTAGAGTATTTATTCCATGATTCACTATTTACATGGTTACCTTTAGTTAGGTACGTAGGTATAATACTAACAATCAATAGGGTATTACACCCATTTTTGAAAAGTGTCTCAATTCGTTCCTAAGGTGCTAATAAGCCACAAAAAAAAACATAAAAATTTTATTCAATCGATTAGTGCCATAAAAATGCATTTAAATTTTCAATTTTCGCGCGTAGTTTGATGAAAACGCTGGACGCCATATTACTCTACGGTCATGACGTTATTTGGTCTCTTGTAAGTAAATAAATGCTCTGATATTGGTTTCAATTGGACTTATATAATTTTATAAATTTGAAATGAGCTATTATCCTTTTTATTAGTGTGCACAATAGTATTCATGCATTCAGGAACAATGCATTAATACTATTGTAAAAATAATAATAATAATACTTCAGTTGACACTTTTTAGCTTACATACAGCAACGTATGACGTCATTATAATGGCGGCTATTGTTTCGCTTGTTTAGAAACAGATTAAAAAAACTGAAAACTTTGAAATTAATTTTAAAATTAATTAAGTTATTTTATGAACTAAAACTATCATTTTCCGACTGCTTATTGAGCTATCTAAATTGTACATATTTAGATTTTTTCTCATATTGAGTAAAATACCCTTTAAACACACTTATCTATATTAACAATTCCGTCAAGGGTTACGGTAGACTCGATTGAAACCTTACCTGAATAATAAAACATAAAAAATAAAAAAATGGAGTCGACAACATATATCCGCAAAATTCGGATTGTCGAGTATTTTGTTAAATTCTAATGGTGCAAATGGCAGTCACCATATTGGCCGAGCACAGTACCGCCATATAGTGTTGCATATCAATAGTTCAATATCGATAGACTATCGATTGTTTATCGATAGTTAAGGCAAAACCAATAGTAACAGCAATTTATCGATAGTATTACCATGTTTCAATAACATCGATACTATCGATCGTATCGATAGTGCTTTTTGAGCAATACAATTGATGACGGCAATACTATCGATACTATCGACAGTTTCACGTCCAATAGTGTCGATAGTATCGATAGTATTGCAAAATTGCCATTAAAAACTCAAAAACAATACCGATACTACCGATAGTATCGATAATACTTGACATGTGGCGATGCTATCGATAACACTATCGATATCCTGAATAGTTTACAAGGTCAACTATCGATAGTCAAACTATCGATGTTTAAGCAACACTACCGCCATATTTTCAATGAACGCATCCCTGTCAGTCAGTGTCAGTTTTTTCTTTTGTTTTCCCTTATTTCGAGAAGGCAAAGGTTTCTAGCCCATATAGCCTAATCATGAGATGACAGTGTTCTCTGTGTGTAAATGAGCCTTTATTGACAGCCTATTATTTTTGTTTCCCGTTGTTTTTTATATAAATTGGAATTAGATTGAGCTGTCAGACAGTGTTGCCAGAAGGTTAATTTTTTTACATTTTTCGTAACTTTTGACCCCCTCGCGTAACATGGAAGTAATTTTTATATTTAAGGCAATTTTCTTAACTTTGAACAACGAGATTTGTAATACTAGATTGTTATTCCAAACAGTTTATGAACGTATCCAAATTGAACGCACCTAAAACTGGCGCCTTTAAGGCCGGCAATACACGTCAGTTTTTTTGATCCGATAGTCTGATACGGCGAACTAACCACTACCGGTAACTACATTTTGTAAAAGATTGTGTATTATGAGTCACATTTCACCCGAGCGAAGCCGGGTTTTCATCTAGTTACTATTTAAAACTGGCCACCAACGATGAAAAAATACTCTGGCCGGCCATTAATTTCAATTAAAAAGTAAAATTAAAAGTTATAACCAAGTGGCTTCCAAATCTGTTTTGTAAAAACTGCCAGTGTTGTTTTTAAATAGAAAATTACTGAATATACTTACTTATTCCTTTTCTTTTTGATAGTTTTTAACAATAAATCTTGTGGAAGAGATCAAGTGAGAAAAATTACAATTTCAAAATTCCACGAATATTTGTTAAAACAAATTAAGAAGCATAAAGATATTTCTTAAAAACAATACACCATTAAAGTTTTTAGGGACGAGTATTTTTTTTCATTTACCTAAATAACGTATGTATTTCATTCAGCTCGTATTATTGTACAACAAATATCGTCTCGTAATAACACCGACCGCAGAATCTTCACAGTTCAATCTGCTCACCGTATCAAATCACCTCCAGCTTCTCAACACAGACTTGTTTTACAAAATAAATCGTTCACTGCGTCACTCTAAAACCAACCTTATAATTCATGCAATAAAGATTATATAATTTCCATCGAAATAAGTGACGAGAGGAACTGCAGAATGACTGCGCGTGTAACGCTAATGGTCCATGAAATTGGACGTTTGCCGATAAAATAGGTATGAGAGAGAATTAAAAAAACTTAATGTTGGAGGCATAACAATTTATATTAAGCAAGTATGTGTTGGTTGATTCCATAACTAAATGATTTTTGTGTGGAACAAACGATCATTCTTCATTATAAAATTCTTACGGTAAAATAATTAAATAAGAATTTTCACACGATATAGTTAGTAGGTCAAACTTGAGTAAAATGCATAGGAAAGTCACTTATAATAAATAATTAACAGTTATTAAAAAAAATATCGCAAGAAACACTATATTGTATCGGCAAACGATAATGAAAGATTGAATTTCAGAGCACTCTGCTTGTCCGATCGTAGTGGCTAGCGTTTTATTATTTCAAAACAAGATGGCGCCACCTTTGTTTATAAAGTATAGGTATCATACAGAGTTATATGTAATTTACAGCAGTGCTTTAAGGGTCATCGATATTATCGATATGAGTATCTTTAACTATGCGACGAGACCCGAAATTGCGAATAAAATTTTAAATCATTTTGATGGAGCTTGGGTGATCTTTTGCACGCAGAAAATGTCCTGACTGACTCGAATGACAGGTGAGAATCAACGCGGACCCTATGCTGTGAACTAAAACTCGACGGTGAATTCACGCAGCGACTATTCTCTGTCTCATTCGTGAAACTCGGTAATCAGGAGTTCACGAGTGAGACAGAGAATAGTCGCTTCGAGAATTCACCATCGAGTTTTGATACAGACAAAATAGCATAGCTGGTCCTAGAAACACGAAATATGGAGGATATGTTCCTTTTGTAACGTAGGGGTCTACTAAGAAAGGATTTTTGGAAATTCAACCCCTAAGAGGGTAAAATAGGGGATTGCGGTTGAAACCTCATCGCGGAAAGTACTTCTTTAACTTATATTTATACTAGTTGCTCCCTAATTTCACCCGCCTTCCCGGTATAAAAAAGGAAATAATCGGGATAAAAACATCCTATCTTTTATTAGATGGAACAAATCACACATTTTGAAAAAAAAATAGTAAGATCGGGTAAGTAATTTCGGAGTTCATCGCGGACCAACATCGTGACACGGGAATTTTATAAGAAGACTAGCCGTCCAACAGACGTTGTCCTGTCCAACTCATACACAAAATTTCATCCAAATCGGTCCAGCCGTTTATCCTATCTCTCAAGTTGGACCAGACTGCTCACGGTGTGCCAAATTTAATTTAAAATCGGTTAAGTAGTTTAGGAATCCATCGCGGACAAACATCGTGACAGGAGATTTATATATATTATTAAGATTTTAAATGCAAAAGTGAGTTTGTTACCTCTTAACGCCTCTACGACATATCCAATCGTGATAGAATTTGGCATGTAGGTAGCGTATGGCATGGAGAGAAATGTAGGCTACTTTTTATCCCGAGAACCTAGGTAAAACCGCGCAGGATATCTAGTATAATATAATAAACGCGAAAGTTTGTGTGAATGATTGTTCCTCAATCACCAAGGAAAGGCACATAGATTATTTTATCTAACAAAACTTTAAATACCTACCTCGGTAAAGTAAAACCAGGGCGGAAACTAGTAATCAATGTATCTATGATAGAGCCAATATAGCTCTTCTAAGAATTCTTTTTTATTAGTCTTAATAATATTATCAGCAGCAGAAGGACGAAGATCACAATCATGAATAGTCCATTTATAAAACTAAAAGCATTGTTTATAGCCAATATACGCGCTGTTATTAATTTTCGCAAAGCAGCCGAGCATACCACATTCCAAAACATGCAAGAAACGGCCGTGACTAAATGAAAATATTTCTACCTCACTTGTACAAACATAAGCTAATAATAAAGTAGCGGCCAATGTAAAAAGAGCTCTTGAAAATCCAGTTATTTCAGTTGAAGTGATATCCCCTCTGAGACCCGCGTTGGATAGCGGCAGGGGGGTGAAGTGGGTCGAGTTTTAATAGTTTTTAAATAGCAAATGCGTCAGAGCAATGAAGTAAACACTTCGATAAGAGAGTACACGGCAACACATAGTGTTTGATAAGATATAGCCAAACCAATTACACGACCGTGTCGTATGCGGTTAATGTTTAGGTACGGGAAATTTTAACTCGCTTATGGGGAAGGCAAATAGAGGTTTAATGTAATAAATGCGTGATACAAATAGACCACTAATCACAAACTACTTTATCTAATTAGAGCTTGTCATTATAGCGCTTTAGATCTAGGTTTCTCTTTACATTGTCAGATTAATATTATTTCTTCATTGCTTTCAGTTGTTATTACGATGAACTGCAAGCAAGAGCTGTGTCCAACGATAATTGTTTTGAATTTCGAACATCAAAAAGTATTGTTTTTATGTTGCTTTTCAGCCAGTTCAATCTGTATATGTTCAATCCTGACTGACTGATTGATTTACTGAAAGTGGTTAATAGTGACGCAGAACCTAAACTACTGGATATTGGACCATGACATTTGGAGGATATATTCCTTTTGTAGCTTAGGGAAACTTACTAAGAAAGGATTTTCCAAAATTAAGGGAATAAAATAACGATCGCGGGTGAAACCCCGTGGCGGAAAGCTAGTTTACGGGATTGATACTTACTTTGAAAGATTCAATCAAGACGTATGTCTACTTGAAAACTATTATTGAGAAAGTAATCAAGGCGTATGTATCGTGAATAGCTGAAATTAATGAATGACTTAGGAATTTTTCATTTCACACATTTGTAACAACAATGAAAGAATCCTAAGACATACATGAACGGTGACGCCGCGTTAAGCTTAAAAATCTGAAATTCAACGTGCTGCGTCCCGCTCCCTACTATAGCGACCTCTCATAGAAAACCCGCGTAAACGGAACGGGCGTATGCGACAAAATGGATTTTATTGTTTAATTTAAAAACTACAAATATGTTTCATAAAACCTAAGTACAATTTATAGTATCAGGTTTTGGAACCTCAAATCGATCCTCAATGCTGGTAAAATTGCAATCTCTTATTTTAAAGAGGTCTTTTTGATTAATTATTTTGTGTTATAAAAGTTAACCAATCGTGTTATGCAATGTACAAAATAAAGTCAAAGACATGATGAATTCTCATAATAAATTTCAGTTCGTTCGCTTCAGCCATGGTTGAGAAAAATCGGAATCCTTGCAACCAAAATCTTCAAGGCGTCGCCTTAGAAACTAAACCTCTTTAAGGATCCCATAGGTAGTGTTTATTTAATGTCGAAATTGGGGATAATTATTTCGATAAAGATTAAAGTTTTTGACATCTTTTATATTTACGAAATCACATAATGTAATATTATAACATGCGAAAAGTACCTATGTGTTATTTTTGTGTCATGTTTGTTACTCAATCAAATTTCAGCGTAAGGGCTGAACGGATTTGAATTAAATTTAGCGCAGTTAGTTCATACCCTAGAATAAAACGTAAGATATTTTTTGTATCCCGGAAAAACATTACATTTTGAGAGTGCATTAAAACTGTGCTGGTGAGGTTACTAGTAGGTACTACAATGCCGAGGATCACGGTGCAAAAGAAACGCTGTGAACCGCTTGAAACCTGAAACCTGGTCAAGGTGTGGCCGAAGGTGGTTAGAACACACAGCATAGAAGGGAATTGAAACTTTCAGATAAACCTACTGTAAGCTAGAACTACTTACTTTTCCAAGAACCTCTTATTCTTCCAATTGTCATAATCTTATGGGGTATTTCGAAACCATCCTCCTCGTTTATTTTTTATGAATAATTTTCTATGGTGTAATTTGTCGGATACCGTAGTCAAACAAGGAACCCTCATAGTTTCGTCACGTCTGTCCGTCCGTCTATATGTCGCAGCCATTTTACTCATAAGCTATAGAGTCTATGTCGCTCAAAGGCAATTGAATCGTTAAAAATACAACAAAGCTACGAACAAAATTAATGAAAAATATCTACAGTGCAAGATCAAAGACTGAAGTTATAAAGAAAACTATCACGCCCAATGAGTCATCTAATTCACGAGCTATAGACTAGGTAAATACTTAAATTTCGATTTAAAAGAACGAGGGTTCCGTTTTCCTTGACTACTTCCTCCACAATATGAAATATTTTTTGTCTTTGCTTGATATAACAAAACACCTAGTATTTCTCAATATCATGGCAAGAACAGCAAATTTAATCTCATCCTCAGTTAGATGTCCTGAAAATAGCATAATTAGTTCCCTCCATCTGTACCCTAAGGTCCGTCGTTCACGGCATTTAACTGTATCAATAAAATAATTATCCAATCATGAAGCAATTTACTCGGATTGTCCCCGTACCTACTATCTCCTTTCCTCTTATACAAACCTGCAACATCGCTGTCTCGTTCGAGACAGAGCGGCAACAATCGAGGACGGTGACACGGTTCGCTCTTGGCGTCTAGGAGACTATTACTAAGTTATGTATGCAGTTCCTCCAATCCCTAGTTCCATTAAATAAAGTGCATTTTTGATTGTTTTGTCAGAATATGCAGTGGTAGACAGTGGTCAACCAGTTGGCGGAGGCCTCTCTTGCATTTTCTCTAGTCCGGATTCAAGGTCTATAGTTCTGTTTATCATTTTCTTATTATGGTCTTATTTACTAATGAAAAATAAATGTAATGACGCCCAATGTTTGTATTGTTACGTTTACTTAAGCAGCGATAATTGGGATTGCAACTGTAAGATTTTCGACATATGGAGTTTTTTACGATCAAGTGTGAACTGGATCTAATTCTTCGTTTTTGTTCTCCTGGAATCTGGTGTTTGTCTTTGTAATTTTAGAGTCTTTACTTTTAAAAGGCAATGGTCGCATGCCTCCATGTGTTTACTTTATTTCTTTTTGCTTGCATGACTGTATGAATTCAATTATTTGTTTGAACTTATTTGTTCATGTTATTTTTTTTAATGATTAATGTGTTTTGCTTATTGTTTTGAAATTACTTACTAAATATTTTAAGAGTGATAAATAGCCAACATAGTCAGATTGTCCATTGTATTTAAAAATGTAGCCTTGCTGAGTCTCTAGCCAGTTCTTCTGTTGATGGCTGACTTCTGAACCAGTGATATCTTCGGTAATTTCGACTTTCATAAATGCCCTTTTAGGGCTTTAATTGAATAAATGGCTTTGAATTTTAAATAAAGCGGTAGGTAGATAAGCAGGCACTTCAAACACAAACACACTAAAAGGATTTTAAAAATTACGTCAACTTTATTGATGGAAACTTGGAAGCGACAGCTATTTATGAAAATTGATAAATGGAACAAGAACATAAACATTTTCTACTAAATTTAGTGTAATAATTAAATTATGAATATCGTTTATTTTTACATTTAGCTATAAGGCAAAATAAACTAAATGTATCAAAGATTGAAGTTAAGAATCTTGACGGTCCGGGTCATGTCTTATAGATAGATATTAGTTAAGTTTACTATTGTCATAAGTAAGAATATGGAATATATTAAACGCTAAAGAAAACAAAGATATTGCATATCCTTTAATAAAAGATGCCCTACAGGAATTCGGAAGATGGCGGTGAAAATCTCCTTCACATTGTAAAATTATCGGAAAAGGCTAGATCGAAGAAGTACCTTTTTTATATTTATATTAAATACTTATGTTTGTATACAAATATAAGACCTTAATTGCCGAAATTATTACAAGACTGCTTGTATTCAAATAACATAATAAATAAGTATGTTGCCGATTCTATCGCAACCTTAACGTCTACTAAAGATTTATCTACGACTATTGTAAATCTGTGTCACGTCTGTCTGTCCGCATTCTCTTTACAACTCCTCTCGGTTCGCTCATTAGCCTAATGCCAATTGGGCCATCAAAACAACTCAAAATGCAAGCTGTCTGCGGCACCGTTATCGCACGGGTTTGCATCCGCGACGGTCATTGGCCCCAGATTGGCGGAGTGAGAGCGAACAAATCACTTCCCAGATTTTGTTGACTACCTAATGGACAGGGCTGTCTCGTTAAATCCCAATTATTGGACCCATTATAGTGACACCAATCATGATTAATCGCTTCATCATTAAAATTCACAGTTATTTCCGCAACTCTTTCACCAACAATAACTTAGTTACTAGATTATTGATGAATTTACAATATGATTAGTTAGGAAATTACTAAAGATTTTATTGATACATGTACCTATGTGGTAACCCTATTAATGGAGCAATTGCTGTATAGTGAACGGCGCGGTCAACGTACCGCACGTCACGCGACGGCGCGCACTCTAATGCGCTTAGATTACTGCCTACTTCCACGTCCACTATAACTAGATCTTTAACTCCTGGTTTGAGCACCCCTCTACAATCAGCACTTAAAGGAGGCGTCAGAGGAAGGGTAAGTCTTGTTAAGCTGGTGCAGTATATGCTGCATTGGCAAGTATTACGCTAACACTGCTATTTGCTGAGGTTTCGTTTGTACATGCCCTTTGCTACTTGTCATGTTATTGTATCGTTTTATACATTTGTAAGTAATTTCATGAATTGTAAGAACTCAACTAAGCCTTCATTATTTTAAACGAATACATGAATGTAAATCAAGAATAAATTAACGGTTGCTTTATTTACATTTGCCATATCATTAACTAATAGTCTTTAAATTATACCATGCTGATAAGTTAGTACCTAACCAATTATTATTATCTTTACATAGGTACTAATTATAAAACTTAATTATCTCTCTGTCTATCTGTCTGTCTGTTAGTGTATTTATAAATTGAAAACTACTGTACCGATTTTAATGCAGTTTTCATATATACCTACCTAGAGATTTCCGCAAGGTTTTATATTTCAAACAACGCATCTGCATTCCCCGTATAATGGTCGTAAGTTATACTCTCGATAATTAGTTAAGTTCCCCACCATGCCTTTTTAGGGTCCCATTGTTCCTTGATTTGGACATAAACCATGGGACCTTCAATTGGATTGGGGTCGAAGGCAGATGAAGTTGTCAGCATGATGCGGGTTCTATGGTTATTGAGTTTTATACTCTATTAAAATTATAAACACAAATTTTCAAATTCAATCAGTACGTTCTTCTACTGTAATTATGTAATACAAAAATACTTTCTTCGTCCTTCCAAAATAATATAAAATACTCTGCTAATACTAAAGAGCGAACAAATGGTTGTTTTGCAAATAACAAAATTAGCGATGCTAAATTAACTAACGAATAACGAGAAGTAGTCGATTAAAGTTCTCGATGTCCTATCATAAATTGACGCAATCCAATAGAAATTGTGCGTTTTTATTTATTAAGTACGTCAATTTCAAGCACTTATGTATGTGTCGTAATTTTATAATTTGCGCTTTAAGCGTATGGTAATAGATTAACGAATGTAGGTACTTATTTTTAATTCAAAACGCTATAAGTAGTCATGTCCGTTATTTATTAATAAGGAACTAAAATATAAATATTTGTAAAAGCTCCTACAATAATCCATTGCCATACGGCTCACGGATGAATCACCAAATTACGTCCAACAGGTGCTAATAACTCTGAGGTATCGAATCTGGAACGAAGTTATTCGCCAGAGAACTAAAGTTACCGACATAGCTCAACAGATCAAGCTGAAGTGGCAGTGGGCTGATCATATTTGCCGCAGAACCGATAACCGTTGGGGTAGACGAGCTCTAGAGTGGAGACCGCGAATCGGCAAACGTAGTGTAGGACGCCCTGCGACTAGGTGGAGCGACGATATACGCAGGGTAGCTGGCAGCAACTGGAGTAAGAGAGCCGAAGAGACATGTCTAGCAGTGGACTGATGTAGGTTGATGGTGATGATGATGAGGTGCCAATAACATAAAACGCAAGAAATATCTGTTATTCATACAAAATGAAGACCATACTCCTTACTTTATAACACATAATTATATAGATACAATTTAACAATGAATGGTCATCCATTATTAAGATATATACACGACTTATACGATTATACTTACACGATATATACATTACCTATACACACGAGAGGCGTTAAAAAAAAGTGAGAATACGGTACAAGCTCTTTGGAAGTTAAAAAGTAAATACTAGCTGGTAAAGCTGGATTATTTATTTACAAACATGCATTTAAAAATAGAAGTATTTGTTTGCAGTTTGTTGGACCATGTTAGCGAAAATTGAAAACATTTATATAATTATAGGTGGTTTTAAGTATCTATGCTTGAAATTCAGCATGAAATGGAATGAAGTTAAATTAAAATATTGTTTATTCAAATAGGCCTTCACAAGCACTTATGAATAGTCTGACTCTAACGCTCGGTTTGGAAGGTTGCTTTTACTGAGAAGAGCCGGCAAGAAACAATGGAACAAGACCATCAAGATTTACGGGATACAGTATCTACAGTTGCACATTGTTGCGCCTAAATTAAACGTGGAGGAACATCCACCAAAGGTAATCCTCGCTCGGGACGCTCTGCAACACCAGTCACCAAAGATGTCTAAAAATGATTAATGCATTTTCGCGTCACGGAACGTTTCAATGCTGAAGAATCGAAGATTTTAACAGATTGTGTGGATAATATTTTACATGAACGTTTGGGGATGAAAAAGCATGCCCGCGTTGGGTACAATAGGTACCTGGTATGCTTACGCAAAACAAATCAAATTGACTATTTCCGCACGCTGTTTGTAGCTGTTACAACAAGATTCTGATCGTTTTTTGGCTCAATTTATAACAGTGGACATAACGTGGCTTCACCATTACGACTCTGCTTCTCAGTTATAGGTACCTAATTGACTGCAGACTGAAGACTGTACCCAGTCTATGACTTGAAAAACTTCTGGGATAGTGGGTAGAAATGTTAAAATACCTCGATCATGGAGCTACTGTTACGGGCTCGTTTTACAGGATGACTTTTTAGTCACTAGCAATACTTGCAGGGGTGGAAGTTATCATCAATATGAACAACTTTTATTATGGGACCAACTCTGAGATCGCGTAAAATAAAATGGTTGCTTCATACATTTTGGTCGGGTAGGTATTGAACTTTTGTATGGAACAGCTGATAATTTTTTCGTGATTTCACACTTAGTCTAATAATAAGAGTTGTTCATATTGATGACTACAACCCCTGCAAGTATTGCCAGTGACTAAAAAGTCACCCTGTATGCAGAACAAATAAAAATCTACGCAAATAAATTCGCGAAAAATGGCGAGGAAACTCAGAAATACTGTCTTGTATCAAGATAACGCCCCGGCTCTGAAGTCCACTGAAAGTCCACCGTTGCGATGGCCGCAATCTGAAATACTGGGTTTGAAATACTTGAGCATCCCCCATATTCTCCTATTGATTCCTATCTATTTCCGAGGTTGTGGATATGTCTGAGAAGACAGCGATTTGAAGATGATGAAGCAGAAGTCGCTGCAGTACAGGAAATGGAAAATTTAAGCGTAGAAAAAGCTACATCAAGTGTACTAAAGGTAAAGGTGGTTATTTTGAAAAATAGAATAACATTTATTATTAAAAGTATCCTGTAGCTTGAGTATGTTATGTTTTTACTTTTTATTTATCGCCCCTAGTACATACACAACATATACTTAGGGTGTATGTTATACGATGCGATGTCTATAGCAAATCTAAACGTAGCCAGATATTATATACAATTTTAATTAGATGCTCATCATAATTTGTATAATAGACCATTCAATATTCTATCCTAATAACTAAATTTACATTGCGTAGGTTAGTGCGTGTGTATGTTTATTATCTACCACTCAGCTTCGTAAAGGTTGAACGGATTTTCATGAAATTATATACATACTTATGCTACTCTAGGTCCTGGAATAGCTGATAGCGGCAACGCGTCCTAGTATTTTCAAAAATAAAATTAATTGTCTTTTAGCATAGAATTACCATTTTTCACGCATTTATTTGATTTTTGTTTTTAATATGTTTTATTAAGCTGTGGTAGACGGTGTTGGTTTCACAATTATTGATTTATGTGTAACTTCAACTCAACGAAGATGTAATGTGTCACTGTTTGTTTACCCAAATAAAAAATAGAGAGTTTTCAGCGCGGGAAGGCGGGGCGGAAACTAGTATTATAATAATAATATAATTTTATGTATGTGCAGATATTAATCGATCTTATCAGATTCATCATGCGAACAGCAAACGGCGTCTACAATTCTATAATATAACAACTCCAAGGCTAGAGTAAATAGGGTTCTTCTGGGCTCTTGCCCATCCTCGGTTTCGTCATCACAACCCTAAGAGTAAGCCTGAAGCTGAACATATATTTGAGAAAAAGTAGATATACCTAGTTTAAAGAATATTATATATCTTAACTACATACGTTCGTAGTTCTGACTTTTTATATCATTTTATTATTATAAAACTGGAGCGTTTTATAATCATATCATGTCATTCATGTAGTCTACCTACTTTGCAAATCCCTTCACTGAAATTTCAGTTGTAATGTAAAATAAAATAAATAAAAACAGTAGGTACCTACTTCCAGTTGCGGAGAGGAGAAAAAGAAAGACGAATGACTAAGTACCTTATACAAATACAGACAATAGATAAGAAACCAATACTAGTCATCATTAAATATATTCGCAGAAACAGAAATAAATTTAAATTCAGAGAAATAGGTTTTCTAAAAGATGGAGGACGGATTATGCAAAAAAGTTATATACAACGTAAGTCTACACCTCTTTTGAAAATTGATAAAGAAACTCGAAGGCAATGACCGATTTTCGAATATAGCAGACTCGAATATCTCTCAGAAAGCCATCGAGAGGCGATCAAAGTTTAACGAAACACTCAAAGTGATGAAAATCTCTTTGAACAGCTTTATTACTTTATAAAGAATGCTTTAAAAGCTGTTCTTGTTCGGTACTTTTTAGATTATAAAAAGCAAAATAACTTTTATTTCGTCTGCTTGCAACTTGTTCAAGAAATTTAATAATGATTTACTTAACCTGCTTAGCTGTGGCTGCCACCAGGGTGCCAATGATAGTGGTGAGCTTCTACTTGGGAGTGTCTTTTTATTTTTTACTAACATGATTTATTAGATGAAAATTAATTAGGTAGTTGGAATAATACAAGCGCAATAAGTTTATAATTTACATTAAAACTGTAAATCGTATACCACAGACATCAACAACAATCTTAATTCAAAGAACAAAGAACTCTCTAACTATCCCGACGACACATTGATGGTCCCAACAAAAACCCAAGTGTTAATTAAACATGTTTCTCGTCACAAATCATATGTTGATGCCACTAAAGCCGCTGTCATAACACAAATGAAGGCGCCTACAGACAAGCGGACGAAATCAAATAAAGGGCCGCGGAAGAGCCGAGCTCGCTTCTTAATGGATTTATTTAGATGTCATTTTTTATGTGGGCGGGGGCTCGCGCTGTGAGACGCCTGGCTCACGATAGGGTGGATACGACTGAGGAATTATATTATTTAGTTTACATGAAAATTTACAGTTAGAATTTTATGTTTACGGTATTTCGAATATGGAATTGAGTGGAAAATAATTGCCAATTGCACCATTTAACTGAGGCTTGATTTTTCAATGGCTAGATAAACTGTAACTGGCTGTTAATTTGAAATAAGAATAATTTTTGTATCAGAGGAATAGCTTATCGAAGATTTATAAAGCGATTGAAAAATCGGCTTAAATTAACTATGTACCTACCAAAGAACTAGTACCTACATGTTTAAATAAATATCCAATACATCCAACATCGTGAAGAAGAATCAAGAAACCATAGCACGGTGATAAGTTACTTAGCAGAGTGTTTTGGCAGTACCCTTCTAACTTTTGTATAAGTCGACAACACATTGGCAGTCCTCTTGAAATTGCTAATATCCATAAGTGGCAGTTGCCATCAGGTGCACAGTCTGTTTATGATAAACAAAAAAATATAAACCGTATTATTTTGTGTATTTATCTCTTTTAACATCTTCCAGCGAATGCTCTCATATTTATTAGCTTGTAAACATTAACTTATAAGTACTTTTATCATTAACTCAGAAAATAGATCCCAAAGCTTCAGTTTAAAAATATCCAAGTATCAAAATACACATCGTATCCATACTATACCTTTCATGATAAATTGTAAGCCCTCCGTTATCCCTCGAACGCGTGTTCCATCTCAGTGAGCACGACGCCTGTGTGAGTGTGCCCACAGTCCTGCAAACAAACGTTTCTTAATGCATTTCACACTCACACATGTAATGGTTACCTGTTGGTACGAGAGCGTAGAACTGTTGTGAACGTGTGCGTGACCCGACATTGGTATTTTGATTGGTCATGCATTTTACGTGTTTATGGCAGTCGCTTCGCTTCTCCAGTGCGGTCGTGCAATAAAAGTGATAATTTATAACAGCGAGCGGTACCTAAGGTGCCGGCGGAGGCTGTATTTTAACATTCGGGATTGCAAACCGATAAGGGATCTACGTGCGCGACGGGGAATGCGGCGGTTTACCATTATGCGCCCGCGCAGCGCTGCTTCGTCGTGCGGTGGAACGGTAATTGGAATGAGGTTTTATGATCACTTTATGTTATTATCTAATCTGAATGTTATTGTTTTTAATTAACTAAAGAATGGAGAACAAACAATATTGTACGTTGCAGCAATCATGAAATAAAGTTCCTTGTTTGAGTTAACTGAAGTCTGAGTTGGAGAATATAAAAACTGTTGACATTGCTACCTTTTTAAACTACCTGAATACCTGTGGATGACTGGTGCCGTTGGTTTAGCACTTCAATAGCTACGTAAGTTAAACCTTTTGTTTATCATGAACGAATATTTATAATTCATCAGAAAATAAGCTTTCCTGCTAACCCGATCCTTATGTACCTTTGAGCCAATAAACTTTTCTGGCAAAATAAGTCGCAAAGACAATCTTAAATATGAAATCTTACTCGATAGCAACCATTTTAATTCAAAAGTGCGCCCGGACGACGTATTTCCAAAATACAGAATATATCTGTAATTTGATAAACTGCAATGGATTAAGTAAAAAATATTATAAATGCGAAAGTAAATTTGTTTGATTGTCACCTCTTGTCCGCCTCAAGGAAAGAACCAATCGTGGTGAAATTTAGCATGCCAGTAGCGTATGGCATGGAGAGAAACACAGACTACTTTTTATTCCAGGAACGCGCGTGAAACCGCGGGGGCAGCTAGTTTAAAATATATTAAGAAACTTCTTACTCGTATACCTATATGCTCACGTAAATTATGTTTATTATTATGGTCATCATTTTTTTAAATATTATAAATGCGAAAGTGAGTTTGTTACCTTTTCATGCTTATACCGCTGAACTGATCGCGATGAAATTTGGTATGCAGATAGCCTATGGTGCGGAGAAGAATATAGGTTACTTTTTATCCCGAGAAAACATAAAATCCCTCGGGAACGCGTGTAAAACCGCGGGGCGGAATCTAGTGTATTTATAAACCTTTCAATGAAAAATATCATCAATTAACAATCTAAATAATTAGGTACCTATCTCTATATCTCTTCAAAAATGTTATTTATTGATAAATCCTTTTGATTACCTAATCTTTAGTTTCGTTCGACGCATATCGGACTATTCTAGTGTGATTTTCGAATTATTTATTCTTGACATTTAGGATTGATTCTGAATGTTCGAAGAAGTATTGTTTATATTTTAGCTTTTTCTTACCATGTATAAACCTGTGTTTGACCACAATCTCACTATGCTAGGTGATGATGAGGCCGAAGGTGGTAAGCACACAAAGCCTAGAAGGAACTGGCACTCACGTGCCGCTGCAGGAACACACTGGTAGATGCTTGGCAACAGATCTTCAACTTGAGGGTGGTAGCCAGCCACGCGGGTACTACAAAGTACCCTACCACCGTGCAGTTGCTAACGATATTTTCCATCACCGAAAGCTCAAGCCCATTGTTTTTTTTTTGTACTACATTGTCGGCAAACAAGCATACGGCCCACCACCTGATGATAAGCGGTTACCGTAACCTATGAACGCTTGCAACACCATGGGTATCACTCACGCGTTGCCGACCCTTCCCCCCTCCCCGATGAGCTCTGGCGACCTTACTCACGCGCAGAAACACAACTATAAGTTATTTGGTTGCGGTATTCTGTAAGGTGGAGGTACCTACTTCCCCAGTCGAGCTGCTCTCTGAGCGACATATCGCTATGCTCTACCTCTCATATGATGATGATTCACATTATTGTTTATCCACGGGAACTTTCCATGCTCTTCTTCACGAGTGAACTTCTTGGGTGTGAATATGCTTAAAAGCGATGATATCTTAATGGTTATGACGTCAAATGCCTTAGGTAGCCACCTTACTTAATATCCAAAAAACCTTCCCTACAACGGAATTGTTAATTAAGTTTTCCTTGTATATTTGTAAAAAATACTAATAGTATTTATTCTTATAGTACCTAATATAGTGAATACAATATAATATAGCGACCTCGATCCCATTTGTTCAGTATTTTCTACTTGTCTGACAAAATTTCTTATTGTAAGTACGCCCTTCTTTCCACTTCGCTCGCCAAAGAAAGAAAATTCCTCAACATAATATCATAAACAAATATGTGAATTGTGCTAAAAGCGCTTGAAGCCATATTAGCGTCTAACAACAAGAATATTTCAAATACTGTCATCGCTTTACTCGCTTAACACGCCAAATAACTTTTACGTGTGTGAGTGGAACAATTCCAAAAATAGATTCAAGCTAATAACGCGCTTTGCCATTCCTACAGTTTAGTATAGTAACTTTCTACAGCGCTCGAAGCGCTTAAAGGGAGTCATGGAAGATCAATATAGCGGTCGCGCGATGTTGCCGCACTGCTTACCCCTGTCCCTCTCATCAGGTTCGCTGTGCTCTTTACGTGACCAAAAGGCGGCATTAGCTTGGAGTCGGAAAATGCTGTGAAAAGAAAGATTACATTTTCTAACTTTGTGATATCATGGAAAACTCAAACTGAACCTCATTTACTCAGTTTAGGCCCTAGTAAGGCACTTATGAACGTTACAATTACTTCTACCACCAGTTCGGAATACACTTCCTTGGATTGAGAAGACTCCGGCAAGAAACTCAGCAAGGCATATTTTATAAATCTTTCTATAGGTATTTGATTACAAATATGGAATACATTGATATTGGAACAATTTTACCTAACGGTTGATTTTGATTTCGAATAGAGTATTTAGTACTACTAATGACTACGTGCCTCGCTGAAAAAACTTAATTATATAAACTAGCTTTTAGATAGTTTTATCCAAGTAAATCGTGAAATTAACATATTAAAAGGGAAGAGATGGCTGAAAACTAACTGCGCTGCCCAGCTTTCAGCATGCGCTGAAACAATTGCAACTGAATTTTCGCAATTTCAACCAATGTTGAAGTAAAATGTTATAAAATAAAGCAAACAAGGATTTTCTTAGGCAATGAAATTATGGTCTGAAAACCCGAGTATAAACCTAGGCAAAATAAACTAAGGAAAACACGACGTGAGACAATCATTACAGGAAATCTCACGAAGCTTATTCCCCTGCTAGAAAAAAATAGTATTACATAGAAAATATATTAACCTACCTAAATATATTCAGTAATTAGGTATCATTTTAAGCCTAGCTCCAGCTTTGAATCCGGTCCAAATCGTCTCGATAATCTATAATCAGACAACCTACCTGTCAGTTTATGAGATGATGAGAGAACAGCATAGGGCCCAGGGTTAGCTCCGTACCGGCACGGCATAGCTGTCTGATAAACTCAGGCAAGAAAGGCATTTTTAGGGATCTGTACCCAAAGGGTAAAAACGGGACCCTATTACTAAGACTTTGCTGTCAGTCCGTCCGTCTGTCGGTCACCAGGCTGTATCTCATGAACCCTGATAGTTAGACAGTTGAAATTTTCACAGATGATGTATTTCTGTTGCCGCTATGACAACAACTACTAAAAACCAGAATAAAATAAATATTTAAGGGGGCTGCCATACAACAAACGTGATTTTTTTGCCGTTTTTATAGATAATGGTACGGAACCCTTCGTGCGCGAGTCCGACTCGCACTTGGCCGGTTTTTTAAGGTAAGTAAGATATGGAACCCTTTTAATTTCGATATGTCCGTCTGTAGGTACGTCACAGCCATTTTGCTTGTAGACTATAAGGTCTATGTTTATGTAATTTTTAAAACAAAGTTATGAAGAAAAATGTATTTTGCTAAATTAGATGTAGGCTTCATCATGACATAGTCGGAAGGTACAACTATTTTTGGTCAGTTAGTGATTATACATAGAAAGAAAGCATTTAGGGTACAGGATACCAGTAGAAATCCTCCTTCCTGGTGCGGTGGTACGATTGTCGGAATAAAGGTCGTGAGTCCGAATCTTGAGGAAATGTATGTGAACAAACCATAGCCCGGTGGTAGTCTACTTTGTAGTCTCAGCTTAGCTAGCTATACAGCCTCAGGTTGAAAAGTAACTAGAAAATCAGTCACTAATCATCTCTTGGCGTGTTCTGGCAGTAGCACATTTTAGACTGTATAGTATCATGAGTCTCACGCTCAACTATCAGATCGCACACATTGTTTATTATATACACTTTATACTATAAACATCTCTGCGATGAGACCATAACGTTTGAGTCAACTCATGAAACTTGCCGCAGTAAGCGACAGCCAAGCAATACAAACATAACCTAAAAATTTGATTCTGGAGCACATACATGGCCTTTTACTGTTACCCGCATAAATAAGCTCAAAGTCACTCAGATATGTCACTATGACTCACTGACTCACTGCGATATCGGAATTTCTCTAATGACATTCATCCAAGAACAAAAGCTACGGATAACTCAGAGTCAGTAAGCTGAAGCGGTAATGGACAGGCTACATCGATCGAAGAACCGATAACCGATGGACTAGAAAGTCTCTCGAGTGGACCACTTACCGAACAGCGCCGAGTGGACTGACTACCTTGTTGCTGGGAACCTCATGGTGCGACCTAATTGCTGTGAGCCTCCTGGTGCAACCTAGTTGCTGGGACCCGCTGGATGCAAGCGGTTCAAAACCATTTGTTATGGAGATCGATATTCAGCCATGGATATTCTTGGGCTAAATATGATGATGATGAAATAGGACTCAGTGGTATCGGAATTTATCATTTCTTCATAAAAGATATATGAGGGGAAGAAACGACGCAAGACCCTCACTGCGCTTTTATTAAATTGTTGTGATATCAGAATTATTATTTACTATAATAGCTTCTGCCCCGCGGTTACACCCGCGTTCCCCAGGGATCTTATGTTTTCCAGGGATAAAAAAAGCATGTTCTTCTCCGTACCATAGGCTATTTGCATACCAAATTTCATCGCGATCGGTTCAGCGGTTTTAGCGTGAAAAGGTAACAAACAAACTCACTTTCGCATTTATAATATTAGTTAGGATAGGATTAGGATAATCATTTTTCTAACACCTCGACCTATGTTTGCGTGTTTCATCCGTTTCTTCAGAAACCGGTGAAACACATTCACTGAAGTACATACAGTTCAAGAGCTTGTCATAAATTATAGTCACTGATCTGAATGCAAAACGCATACGCTCAATAACTCTGTTAGTGACGTAATTGTGTTGCCACTATTTCACCCAACGATAAGAGCCAACCGAGTCGATCCAATAATATTACTCCGACATATTGAAAACCTTGAAAGGAAATAACGCACGTTGAATCGGCAGATAGCATATCGTACGAAAGTATTTATTCTATTTTGTTAACCCTGCAACGTTCTTTACAAAAATGTAATAAAATCCATACTAATTTATAACTAAGATTACCTACTCGTGTTTCCATAAATTTTTCATGGAACGGCAAAGGTGCCCATCCGTCTTTGTAATTCCGTCACCCATGCTGTTGTTGACGCAGGGCTGGGCCGGCTATTGGTAAATAATAAGGAGTTGAGAAAATAGACTGGCCGTTTGGCAGTTGTGGGATTGATTTCTACCCAGTAGAAAGTATATATGTAGTATATCAGTTATCTGTTTTCCATAGTACACGCTCACTTAGTTTGGGATCAGATGGCCATGTGTGAGGAATGTCTCACGATTTTTATTTTGTGCCAATTGTGCCAAAAAATAACATTTTAAATCTTGAGTCGGAGCTATGTTTAAATATCTTGGAAACGAATGATCTGATTTTCATCAAATAAAGTAAAGACGGACCACCAACTAGATTGCCTAGTTTGCCTTCATATAAAAAAACCGGATTTAAATCGGTCTAATCCGCTTTGGAGTCTCAATGCCACAGACAGACAATGCCACTGGCAGATATATATAGACAGATACACATACCGATATTATTATTATTAAATATATTACTTACTGTGGATAATACCCACCTATTTGCTACGGGGGTTCGAGCTTTTCCCGCGACTTTACCCGCGTTCCCGGGTTAAAAATAGCCTATAACCATCCTATAACATTCATCAAGAATTTAATATTCTAATCCGACTAGTTACTGACTGTTAGTGAGAGATTAGCCAGAGATAAGCGCGTTCAAACAATCTTGCAATCTTCTTTTACCTAAATAAAAGTACTATATACCATATTTATGTTGGTATGAGGTTTTAGATACTTAAATGAAGAAAACAGCGATTCACTATCCATTCATTTGTGCCTATACGATAACTAACGATAATAATAACTATTAGGACAAAGAATTTTTACTCGTGGTTGTATGAATTAGCTAAGTCCGCTCATCTACACTTGAAATTAAATAAATAGGTTACTAATAGAAACACAAAAAAACAGTAAAATGATGAACTAAGCTAGGATAACGAATTAAGGTGTAGTACAATACATTAGCTACTAGAGACATAGCATAGAGACTCTCTACTCACTAATCCGTTTCTTTTAGTGTCATTATAATCTGTTCAATAGTATCTATGACGGACAATTATATATTTTTATAGCGTCACATAGCTTGAGTATTTTCATATTTTGTCAATATCTAGTTATACTGTTTTAATATTAAATTTTAGTCACAATATATGACTTTTACACTTTACTCAAAGTTTAGTTTTAGTAATAATATCACCTAATGCATTGAAATCGTCTATCTTATACATGAGATAATTGTACACTTTAGCGACAGATTTTTCATCTTGAGGGTAGCCTGACTTCAAGCTTATTGTAGGATTGTGTTTACATAAAATCTCATCATAAAATTAATAGATTGAAGTTAGATCGAAGCGACTAAAACAAAATATAAAGAAAGTCAAGATGCCATTGTCAAAATGACATTCGAACATTTGTTTCAGACCCAACGTCATTGAACGTTTTTAATAATATTAAATACGCGAGGCGACGCAGCTGTCGAATCTCACAAACACACTATCCCTTTTTCACGTACAAGGTTAGAGTGAGAAACCGTTGAAGTCGCTCAGTCCTCCCGACCGATTGGAGATACCGACGGACGGGTCGGGTGAATAGCTCGCGCCGTGCGCGTCGGTCGGTTAGTTCGTCGCCTGACTCCGTTGGGGCAACTACACGATTTGGTCCAACATGTTGTCTGTCAGAACGGAAAAAAAGTTGTTGGGAGATTTTGTTGAGTTGTTTAAAGAATTACCATGTTTGTGGGACACTACACACGCTTTGTATACCAACAAAGAAGCCCGTGAAAAAGCGTACGAATTGCTACTTGAAAAGTACAAAGTTGTGTACGACAACGCTACAATAGACAATGTTAGAAGGAGATTGGAAAACATGCGATGTTGTTTTAGAAGAGAACACAGAAAGGTAGTTCATATATTTTACTATTTTAGGTACTTACTTTTTTATTGTCAAAGTTGTGTTACATTTCATGTCATGTGGTTTTTATTTGCAGGTAATAGCAGCCAGACTAGACGGAGGTCCGGAATACAATCCAACTTTATGGTACTACAAATCATTGTTATTTTTGGAGAACGTTGGCGATTTTAGTAAATACGAAACGGTTAAGTCCACTCAAGAAGAAAATGATGAAGTGAGAACATTTATATTAATATTTTATTTTATATTCTTATTGCAAAAAAATATAGATATATAATAATAATATTAGTACATAACATTTCAGGACAGTGACGATCCACCGTCGACACCACTGAAAAGAACAAAATTATCGTCCATATTTCTAACAGACAATATGAGATCGGTATCGGTTAACGAAAACGAAAATGACGTGTCGTCCTACAGCTTTAAAAATGTTGCGGATGAACCGGAGATGAGAACTGATAATGAAGCTACATCATTTGGCAGAACTCTAGGCCTACAATTAGACGAGCTTCAACCAACACAACGATATATCGCCGAGAAACTTATTTCAGAAGTCATATTCTATGCCAGGATGGAGCGATTAAGACCTGAGTCAAGCGTGAATTTAAACGAAGACTAAGTAAATAGGCTCATTAGTTCATTATTACTTATTACTAGAATTAAAGTTAATATTTCGAAGTAACACGGTTGTTTTTTATTACCTCCAAATTATCCAGTCTTCTGTAAATATTTTTTTATCATGAATTTTAGGATCTAGTTTACTTTGTCTAATCACGTAAACATTATTTATTACATAGTAGGTACATAATGATGATAGAGAATAATAATGTTGTATAGCTAATCATCCATTTTAATGAGCCATCATACCTACCATAAAATATTTTTACAATAATTATTATTACCCTTTTTCCTAATTACGGATAGATAATACAAGAAATTACCAACATCATCATTACTAATAATATCAATTTCATTATATTTATTAGCTTAATAATTTAATTATAGGTATTCAGACTTAAAATTATAACGTAGTTTATTTATTTCACATGTTTGGTGTATTTATGTTACACTAGCAATAAAATTATAAAATTTATCATAGTACTCAAGGATGCCTGGAAGACTTTTACATAATAGTAAGTCTTATTGTTTTGTACTGTCAACAATAATGAATATTTGTATTGTATTGTATCATCAACCAATATTAATATACATACTTAGTACAGTTCTGTTGATGGTTGGTAGGTAGGTAATATTAATTTTGTCAACGGCGATCGAGAGACGTCCAACGCAGGACCTGTTGTCGAAGGAGGTCCCACGGCGCGTGGCTCCCTGCCTGACTCCGACTAAGGCATCGAGCCACACGTGTCTGAGCCGATCGAGCCTGCTACGACAGCCGCTGCTGCCGCGGCACGTGACACGGTCGCAACCTGCCGCACTATACGCAGCATACTAGGAGCACAGAACGCAAGAGGAGATCTTTCGTACCGAGCCCGACTAACAATACACCAGTCCCAATGAACTTCCGCGTTTCCCGCTCACATTTCAGAACAACGTTTGAAGAGGGCTATAAATAGGAAACCCGGAGCTCTTTTTACACTGGATGGTAGTACATAAATAGTATGCTTGTGTGAGTAAAGTAAACGTGTTGAGAATGAATTGTCTATTAATTTTCCAAGTAGGAGACTGAACTCGCGCAATCGCACTTGCGCAGTATTTGCCTTTTTTGTTTCGTGTTTGTATTTGACAAGCTTTTATGATATCAGTTTTAGTAATAGGTTTCTTGATCACGATCACATTCAATAAACATTGGATGAAACGATGCACGACTATAATAAAAAAAGTCAGTAAGTATAAATGTTTTACTTCTTTTTCGATTTTCATTATAAACCTCCTTGCCTTGTCCTTATTAAGAGTCTTTGGTTTTCCTCCTTTTATTGTTTCCTTTTCTTCATAAACATAGTGCCGTTTTATAAAGGTGTTTTTGGTCTATTCTAATTCCATGTCCGAATTACGTAAAACTATGGTTTTCCTCTTTTTCTCCTGATATCTTAAAAGTGTGACGATGATCGTCACACCCACCACTCATCAATCTCAACACTCTCATTTCATACACATGCATCTAATGCTCACACCGTCATTGACCAGCACCTGTATAAGTATCTGTCAAATGGCTTCTTGCTTCCAGATAAACTGTCCTACGTCTTTTTTTTTACGTTGTTCGTTGATATTGTTTTACAGAAGAGAACCCAGAAATAAATACAACCACACAGAAAAAGTGGCAAGCCATAAGTATTTTTTACGAGGATCTGTTATAACCCTAAATAGTGACCGAATTGCTTTATCCAATATCTCCAGAGTGTTAGTTTCATGGACAGAACAATATCTTTGATAAGAGATTCTAGTAAAACCCAGGTTTTAAAATATCCCCGTTTCTTTTTGTTAAATGATGTTAGAAAGTGACGGCTAAAACGACGAGTGGCTTCAGGTGAAGATCATACACCTTACCCCCCGTGGATTCCGATGATATGGCCGAAGGTAGGAAGCATACAAGGCCTTATAAAGAACTGGCTCTCAAGTATAGCTGGCGGCACACTGTTAATGCTTGGCGACAGAAAGCCTAGGGGGTTCTTAGATTCCTCTATACACAGCGCTATAGCTTAAAGCAGGGAAAGAGAGCTGAGCCGTGAACGCAAGTTCCCCTTTCACGCGCACGGTGCACCGCGAACAAAGGGTAGTATATTTACATGGCTCCATTGCGACTTCAAACCATATACAGTGTACACAGAAAGACCCTAATGCAGAAGTATCTTCGGCTCGATTTTTTCGCATAATCGTTACAACTTATTGTTTCAATTCTACTAGGCCATAAATTTATTCCATTCCGATCTCACGTAATCCAAGAATACCACATAACTAGTACGTAGTATCAATTATTGTGTCATGTACACGGCGTACACCACACTAATCGATACAAATAATAACGCTATCCAGATATTTTGATCCTTCATTAGCAACGTATTTTAGTGGCACTTTAATAATTTCCGCATCTACGTTAATTGTCTTTTATAGTCACGGCGAGCCGGTTTGATAGGTATTGTTTGTATACCTCACTCAACAAGATTGCGTTGTGTGTGCAGAGAGCGTGCGTGACGTCGTGTGTCTGGGGAGTTGCGCAGTGCGCGCTGAGCACCCGGAGTGCATACGCTGCCAACAGTAGTTTCATACATTCCCCTCGACTAAATTCATGCGTCTTATTTTATCCAATTCGATTTGCACCTTATCTGTAAGTACTAAAGCCTAAATCACAAGCATGTTACTTCAGACATTTCGGTATGAATTTATTACGCTGCGCTGCGCCAATGCACAAAGCGAGAACATTCAGTCCGAAACTCTATCTGTTTATGCGTCCCTAGTAATATTGCCCGCTATGTCGCGGCACGCGCCATCTTCTCTGGCGTGGCAGCAGCGGCGCAGTAACAAAGATGTTAGTGGCGATCTAGTTCCAATATTGCTTCCAGCTTTGCTTCTTTACAAACATTTTGCACTATATCTTACAAATTAATTACGTATTTAATACTAAAGACGAATGTAATATTAATTTGTTCCATTTAAGATGACATTGACACTATAATATTATTATTAGTAGTCCATTACACAAAGCAGATAGGTGCTTATTTTTAGGCTTTCTTTTTTTAATTAAAATAGGACACTTAGGTTCTACATGTGACCAACTCATAACAATTATTCAGAGTTATTAAATTTACCTACAACGTGTTTTTAAATTATGTCATTCACTATTTAATGTTGAATGAACCCTAAAAGGGGTTAGTTAAAATAATATCCAACATGAAACTAGCGACGCCCGCGACGCGACGCGACGTTGAGGTGTATGTTGTATGTACGACAACAACTCAAAATGACAGAGAGCGGCCGACAGATGCCGATAAAAACCGACACAATACACAATGCCGCCAAACCAAACATACCATACCACTTTATAATTTCCTCCACTTTATTTTTTATATGCCTGACACGATGTCACTAATATACCGATAGCTCCTCAACAAGTCTCAAGGTATTTTCAATTCCATACAAAAAAGGAATGTCAACCACGCCAAAATGATCCTTAAGCATCGAGACTATTAGGACAGCATAAATTTATACAATATTGTCAGAAATTCCACACGTTCTTTAGAAAACGCTACCATTTTCGTAGTAATAGAGGTTGTAGACGATGGGAATCATTAAAACGTGGCGAGTACAGAATAAGAACCTTATCTCCAACTTCCACGATTCGATTTCATTTGCAGAAGGAGCCGTGGAAGGGCATTTGCCTCGTTCAGTCAGGCAAGGGTTGTCAATAGTGCGAGCGCGACGGGTATAGTAGAATGGCACGCGGAGAGCTCTGCTAGTTTCTGCAAGCCTGGTAGCCGAGATCGCTTGCGTGTCGGTCGAGGTGGCGCGGTGGCGCGGTGCTCGAGCTCGGCGCTACTTGACCCGCAACGCAACACCGTGCCTGGATGTTCTCATAGCAACAGGTTTCTTAGTACACTAGCGCCCCGTGTTTAAGAAACGAAACAAACATCAAACGCTATCCGACCGTCGTATTAATTTACATGTTTATTGAAAAATTCTTGTATAATTTCGAAATATATAAAGGTCTTTTTGTAAATGGCATAACAAATATGACGTAAGCACACGTTAGCTTATTTATAACGAAATACATTCGTGTTGTTATTTTTATACTCCTCATGCAGTTGTAAGTAGCCAAGTAAGTAAGTTACTAGCCCAAAAAGGTGAACTATAAAAAACTGTCTACTCCATTGAAAACATGAAGTTAAACATTTTAATGAAATACTGATGATACCAGCGGTAAATTCAATAAAGAATTAAATAAACAAGCAGAAGAACACAAAGCAAAAAGATAAAATATGTTAAAGTATACACAAATAGACGTTTGGACTTCATAGCGATCCTTTAAAGGCAAACACATGGCTCTGTTTAATTACCGAAGTCGTTGATGGAATGATAAATGAACATTTGCTATATCTTATATCTACACTCATAATTCAGTGGGAATGTTGATGAACGTTAAATAAATAACCAGTTATTAATCTAGCAAGAACTACCGCCTCGGATCTTTTAATTCATAATAATATTAAATGCAAGTTCATTCCAAAAGAATAACTGTAATGAGTACCAAAGAGTCTTGAATCTTCTTCGGCAGATTATACTGTCTGCCAGGTATCCGGAGATGCTGATAATCCTAGGAACAAAGTTGGAAGACGCACTAGGGGCACCGTCGTAGCCTAAGAAAAGCGACATGCAGCTCAAAACTATAAATACACTTCAAACTTACGTCATTCATAATTATTATTGTATTGAATGTAAACTAATGTATTTTATTTAAATTTAAGAACAACAGACTGCTTGCTACACATAATATTTATTTTAGTTACTTCTTACTACCTACAAATGGTCGAAAATGTAGTAGTACTAATCTGAGTTAATGAGCATTGTTAAAAAAGCATAGATAGATATCTTGTGGTCTCATTGACACAATGATGGAAAAGTATATATATATTTTTTTATTTATTTGTCTTTAGTCCATTAAAAAAGTCTTAGCCTATGGAAATCTGGAAAACAATAAAAGGCTTGGCCAGAATCAATAAAAATTTTTTTTGTTGATTCTGGCCAATCAAACTATTATGATAAAATTGTATATTTTACTAGTTATAAAAAAGATCAATTATATTTTGCTCCATATCTCTTTGTTTTTTGCTTCATTTATTTATTAATATTATGTATTAAATCTCGTTCAATACCCTGGGTATTGTTAGGTAATATCGATAATTTAAACAATGTAAGAAGTTAGGAACTTCTTAACTATAATATCTTCTAAAATTTCAAATTCCCGTTGAATCTTTTACACTTTCTGGTAATTTTATTTATGAATATGTTTTATACTAGGTACAGTGCATTAAAGGTTACAAAAACAACGTGTTTGAAGAATCGAAGATATATATATTTTTTTAATTTATACTTTTCATTTATTTCTGGTAATCGAGTAATAAAATACTCTTTCAATTAGAGCTGGCAATATCTCGAACGCAAGATGCCGTTTGGGACAAATAATAATATAACAATTGAGGTTTTTTTTTTCAATGAGAATAAGTCTAGTTTACATAAGTAACTATAAATATTGGGAAGTCAAATAAAAAAGCAATAATTTTTCCACACTTTTCATTTTCCTGTTCAAAGCGTCAACATGATGTAATTAGGCTTTCACCATATCATCCGACACCCACCTTTCCATCAATCATCAATTCACCAACTAAAATTTACCTTTCTGATGCCTCGTTAACATTTTATTTTCTACCCTTATTCGTTTCAAATAGAGCACAAGTTTTCTCGTTCGAGACAGCATCACTAACTTTGCAATCACTTACACGAATTCCATTTTCAAATCTCGCAACGTGGCCCGAGGCGCTCGTCAGGAGTTTTTCGCGCCGTTTCAATCGTATTTTCGATAGAGAGGATGATAGTTGCTTTCATAGCGTTAGAAAAGGATGGACGATAGTAATAGAAGAGGGACTCGATTGATTGCGGAGGGTGACGCGCCCTGCAATGCATGTCTATTCATCGCGTTCACCCTGGGGCGGGTGGGGCGCTGTCGAGCGTGTTGCTGGCACTTTTTTTTGTTTCTCTCTTTATTTAATTTCACAATGGAGGTTAATTTAAATACGCAATTTACATGGCGGACATATTTGCACATATGGACGGACACGGTCATGTGATGATGCAGGTATAGTAGTAATATGGGCGATTTGTGAAATATATATAGAACTAGGAGTAATGTAAAAGTAAATAAAAGAAGAGGAGAAATACAACATCTGTTGTGATATATTATATAGAAGTGGTCTAAATAATATTTTCTTCTAATATTATCAAACAACTTGTCCCTTTACTTTGATTACATAAATATCTATGCTCACTCCATTCAATCTTCGAATAAAAAAATACTCATACAAATTTAAATTAAGAATAAACAATATTGTTTGTCAAAACCAGCCAGTTAACCTTTCTATTTTTTATTCAGCCTTGTTAAAAAATAGAACGGCTATATTAGAGCGGTACCGGACATAAAACCTCGACTGAGTCTCAGTTAACTGTCGCCGAACTCATTAATTTTGTTCTCCGACACAACACAGGCGAAAGGACTTTGTTCTGCTTTTATTTGTTAACTGTTGTTTTCGGCCATACTCACTTCTATTATGCTGAAAGTCTGACGATATATAGTTTTATAATCCAGTTCTATCATACAGCCCAACAAGTCTATCATCAAACCCAAAAATCTGAATAGTTTCTTTGAAGGCACTCTTTAAGCGTGTATACTTATAACTATGATTAGGTAACAGTAAGTACAATCGGGTTTTCTGTTCTCAAAGTAAAGCAAGTATTAGATATATTTACCTAGGCTGAGGCATGAGGGAGTTATGGGAAGCCGCAGCATATTTTTGCCATCTCCGTAAGTACCGAAAAGCTCTGAGTGTCCACGGCCTACCACCTGATACCAAGGCTCTATCTACCACGTAGGTAAGTTTCTTCCCAATTCTTCTCAGTTAAAGACTAACTTCCGAACCGATGGAAACTTCGGTAGCTTCAAAAGTGCTCTCCTAGAACCTAAACTGAACAGAATAAAGCTTATTGAAATTAGTTCCCATTTTCTGGAATTCTTTTATACCTATATAGGCCCTATTTGGGATACTTACTGACTGAATGAGTCAAATAGCTCTATTGACCGTTTGCAACCCATACATATTCCCATTAAATGAGAACTAGATTCAATGTTCAAGTGGATTACCAGTCCTTTACGCGGTAGAGCCTCTAGTTGGTGTCGTTACGCTGGCTAGCGTTCGTTATAAGGCTGTCTTCAGCTATAGCCTAAATAATGAAGAACTTGTTTACTTTTGTCTGTACCCAGGTTAACTAAGCTCAATCATTACATGCTCTCGCAATTCTTCAAACATAGAGTTTCTTCTAGACTTTGTGTGCTAACTAACTTTTAGCTACCTACATCACCATATTAAGATTGTACTCCTTTATAAAGCATAAATAGAATAGAATGAAATCAATAATCATAACTCCATTTGAAAAGAAGAGAGTCTGTCTCAACATAAAATATAGGACCTTAGAAAACAAATACTTGTAAATATGAGTCTAATCAGGCATATAGTTATTGAAAGTAAAATATATAAAATCAATAGCTTCCGCCCCGCGGTTTCAACCGTGTTCCCGTATCTTATGTTTTCCCAAGATAAAAAGTCCTATATGTTAATCCAGATTATATTCTATCTGTGTGCCTTTCAACCAATTTGCATCCATTACGGAGCTAAGTGGTAGCAAAAATTATCAAGGATATGTTCTGTAAATACTTTTACACATTAACATTTATATTATAATTATAACATAACCTACGTACATTAGGTAAGGTAGCAAGTGATTTGGGTACAAGCGCAGGCGCATTATCTCTGTTAATGACATTGTTATCAGTGTAGGTAGGTTGTTGATAATGACCACGTTGCTGACTGACAACGCAACTGTAAACATACCTACGATTTAAACTCATTATATGAACATTTAAGTACAAGTTTAATATTTCAAGTGCCGTACCAAAACGTGTCAAAGATATTGGGTTTTTTTTTAATAATTTTATTTAGCCTTCAATTTTAATATTCTGTTACCTACTAAAGGTGACTTGCGCCAGATATGAATTTAATTCGACTTAATCCTAATGTACTAGTAAAGCCAAAGCAAAGCAATGTTGCGCATGCCACCTTAAAATAACATAATTTTCTTGTGTTTCGTTACGATTTTAACATCCTGCGGTTTGAGAGATTAGAGGTAAAGATACCTTATTTATTTTTAGGTTAAAGTACTTGGCCCCATAGTATTTTTACTTTTAAAACTGAAAATCTAGTAGAAAAAAAGTATGTAAGTTTAAACCTGTACCCATGAAGTCTTTCATACTAAATACTTCTGTTACATAGCCAGTAGCAGACATTTCCCTTTATCCTTTACACGTAATTATAAAGCCCTTCTCTCTGTCTATCTGTCCGTTATTATTCAAGAGCCACGGCATGGATTTTGATGCAGCTTACATAGTTAGCTAGATGTTCCTCAAGAATGGTTCGTTTTGTAACAAGGGTCAAAAATAGCTACGTAGGTGGAGTCGCCGGTATAGGCTAGTGCAGGTGTCCCCAAATGGCGGACCGCGGTCCAGATCGGGACGCGCCGACCTCTATTGTGCGGACCAAACTTTGACTAACAAAAATGTACCCATGGTTATTTAATTTAATTCGCACACATCCAAACATGTCCCAGAATATTTATTTATTTTACTGTTAATGTTAGAACATTATAGTAGGATTTGTAGGAAAGGATCTAAAGCTTGGTCGCCAGTCATCATCTATCAACCGGACCGCGATAATCTTTTATATTTTTTAAACGGACCCCTAATAAACCTAATTGGTGACCTGGAACCTAATTGGTGACTGGGCTAGTGTATTGATAAAAATTGAATATTAATTAAGATATATTAGTGACGATCACCGACCGTGACATGCTCTTGGTCGTTTCACACAAACCGCGAGATATAAAATAATAATAAACATAACATGTCGGTCTGTGCGTAAACGATCGTAAACTTAATATCTGCGGGCGTAAGGTTATCGGAGGCAATGTTAACGTCTCCTGTGTGCGCTTGCGATGATAAATGGATGCCTAACTTAAACATACTAATACATATAAACTTAATTATTTATCTAAAGGATAACTTGACCTGCAGGTCTTACTATCTGGCGTTTAATGGTAGCTTTTGTCCACATAACTACATGTTCAATTACGAATAAGGAAAAATTGTAACGTGTTTATAAAATTGTATCGTTTATTGAAATCAAATAGACAATAAATATTGAAATGAGATGGACGATAGACAATAAAATAATAGAACAAAATAGTACTTACCTATTAATTTACGCAAAAGAAGACTGCACGTAAGTAACCTACAGCGGTAGGTATTCGTAGGTATATTAATCAACAAAATCAACAATCTGTCATTGGAGTGCCATTGGAGTAATATCAGTACGTGGATTACATTACTTTGTTGCAATAAGTTTCAAATTTATTACATAAAATATTTACAATTAAAATAAAAAATACAAACTATGATATATAGAAAACATCCTCAAAGCCCTCGCTGCTGTCGATAGGCAAGGTTCCCAACAGGCTGGCAGCGTTCCCTTTTTGAAACCACCTTTAAATGGATAGAAATATGACGTTATCGAAAATTAAGGATTTTTCAAATTTCAGGGGATAGAATAGTTGATCGCGAGTATTCGCGAGTAAAGTCGCGGGGCGGAAATTTAGTTAACCAATAGCATTGCTCAATATTCTCATCACGTCAAGTTTACTGCATTTCTATTGGTTTGTCTTTTATCGTTTATTCGGAGTCATCACGTAATTCTGACTGTCTGAAATTGCCTGAAATTTACTGCTCAGTTCATAGGTCAGTTGCATATTTTACTTATGCTTTGGAAGAATTGATCTTCTTTGGGCAAATGCCTTACACTATACCTTGCCTAAAACACCATATTTCAATCGTTGTTACCTCAGTGAGTCAAACTTACGTAGAATTGATTGTTACTATTACTACATCAAAGATGTAGATGTCGTCAAGGCCAGAGTGAATAGGCCTTTTTCTCGGCAAGCGTGCTACATCCTCGGCTTCGTCTTAACTCCTGGAGTCAGTCAATGGCCAAACGTAAGCCAATCATCCTGTATTTTTAACGTCTCAAACCGTTCGTTCTTCGTATATCTTAAAACTTTCCATATCTCCGTTAACCATTAACTCTGGAAACCTCCATAACTATTATATAAATCACAATCAACTCACAATATCCAGTTACGAAGTTAACGTTTACGGTAAATGAAAAACCAATCACGTTATTGTACGAGTTAATTAAAAATGTCTTTGGCACTCTCTGGTTTGTAAGTTTACGACCGCGTCCCTCATTCCCATTAGTTAACTCTTCATTGTTCATGGCAATACATTCAAGCTATGGTGGTTGCTAGTGTTGCCAGCAAATATCGTTACTATGGGATCTCTCTTCACTTAGTTTTTGATTTTTATTAAAATTCTCATTAAACATGTCAAAAAAAAATGTAAACTTGCTATTTACCATTAGGGTACTGTCTGCCTATAGTCAACTGTTACATGAAAAAAGGTCATCAGTCGAGTTTGACTCTACGTTGTAAGTAGGTATACCTATGGTAGGTATTTAATAAACAAAAATTGTGCTAATTTTCTCTTGCTCATACTGTATTATTATATTAAATTGATTTATGGGCAAACCAAAAACCATCTAGTTGAGTCAATCATCCCATCCCTTAACATATCCATACATCCTCTTGTTCACCACTCACTCGTGTCAACTTTTATATTCTTTTTATTGAAATATGTTTTATTATCTCAAAAGCTAACGCCCGGCATACTATGGAACAAAAGGGAATGAAGTACTTGTGATGGGATACAGTTGAGCCTGGATAATATGATTTGAGAGTATTTAGATTGGCGTTATTGCTAAAAATAAATGTTCTCGTGTTTTACATTTTTAGGCCTTAATTATTTTATAAAAAGAGAACTAAAAATTCTTTCGTTCGTCTTTTTTTTTAAGCTTAGTTACGAGTACCTACCAAACATTGAAAATTAATGTTATCTCACAACATTATTAAGTATAACTCATAAACTTATTTGTTCGCTTCATTATTCATTCCGGCATAAGTTACACTACTTACTTACACCTTATAATTGAATGATTTTGATCTTTCAAGAAATTAGGAACGAGATTTGTGACGATTCTTCTTTAACCGACTTCCGCGTGGCCCACGAATCTTCTAGAATTCTGGAAACGGAAGTAATTTAATGAAGTTCATAGGAAATGCTAATCCGTTTCCTCACGCCCGCGCCACTGACTCGGCTCTGATTGTCATTTCTATGTCAATAGTTTGCTAAAGTCCATAGGGGACGGTAGCCACTTACCATCAGGTGGACCTTCTTATTAGCATTCTGACATTAAAAAAAGCGATAAGGCAGACTAATTCTCATCAGTAAGATAATATTGGAATTTCATACACTTTCAGTTATATCTCTTTAAAAAACCAATGTGATTATTAAAGTGACTTGTAATCCTGGACACATGGTAGACTCTACGAAGTCAACACTCGCAGTAAAGCATATTTACGAGCCATTGTGAGGGGTTTACGACTGCCCCGCTCACGATTGACTTCTGCACATAAAATGCGTTTTCTATGTCGCCTCTCATGTTTTTACTTTGTTTTTTTAAAACATAAGCAACCATTTGTTCTAAACCTACTTTCGTTCCGCGGTTTCTCCCGCGTTCCTGGCATAAAATGTAGCCTATGATACTCTCCGATCCATAAACTATCTCAATGCAAAAAATTACGTCGATCCGTTGCTCCTTTGCTGCGTGACAAAAGGACAAACAAACAAACACTCTTTCGCAATTATAATAGTACTTACGTCGAGTGCGTCGTATAATTCCATCACCTACAAGAATAAATTCATCATTATCATCATCATCTCAGCCGCAAGACATCCACTGCTGGACATAGGCCTCCCCTAATGATATCCAATAGGACCGGTCTTGGGCGGCCTCATCCAACAAGGTCGTTTGTCCACCTTGTAAGTGGACGTCCTACGCTGCGCTTGCCGGTCCGTGGTCTCCATTCCAGAACTCTTCGGTCCTATCGGCCATCCGTTCTGCGCACTATGTGGCCTGCCCATTACCACTTCAATCCGCTAGAAGAATAGATTATTAGGTATGATACTTACATAATGTAACGTAATATACATTCAGGCCTGTGTTTGACCACAATCTCTCTGCTAGTGTGTTCTTTAACTTGACGGTGGTAGCAAGCCAGGGGGGTAGTAGTAATAAGTATCTTACCACCGTGCTTTGGTTTCCTCACGATGTTTTCCTTCATTGGAATCTCAATCAAGCTCATTGTAGATTTCAAACCCATTACCTTTGTCACGGCTTTCGACGTCACTACCACTGAGCTAATTGTTTGTGGAAAGCCTAGGTATGTTCAGCAGAAAACAATCCTGGACCGCATATGTTGATTCAACCTTAATTTGAGCGTTTGGTTTTCTATAAGTAAATATTATTAGACGATACCTTTACGAATAGTTAGATTGATAAGTCAATCGGAGTTATAAAGGAATCTGTATATATAAAAGGAAAAGATGACTGACTAATCTATCAACGCACAGCTCAAACCACTGAACGGATCGGGCTAAAATAAACTAGTTAAATATAAAGCCTCTTTTCTGACTAAAATGTTGGTAAACCTTAGATTATTGGAGAGTCAAGACCTAAGACTATTCTGTGGAGAGGTGGACATTGGGATAATCAAGTTCGCTTAAAAATGAAATTGACAACTTAGATTGGTAGAATTGTAACTATATTATTTCTACCGACATTGTTAGTTGATTTTGTTGGAATCCAACGATTGTTTTGAATACAAACATACCTTCAGTTACTTTATGGGTATTTATAATTTAGTTGCTGTAATAAGCTTCCCAGAAATAAATATGGTTTTCCTACTGTTAGTACCTACAGCAGGGTTAAAAATTGTATAAAAGTCACAAACAGGTAAAACCTACCAAAGCAGGCACTAGTACATACATACATAGTTACTATATAAGTTCAATACGTAGGTTTGTACCAATACCTATAGAGGTATTGTTATAATACCACAAATAAGGATAACAAAATCAATATCTAGTGTTACTTAAGTCCATGAATTGTAGGTAAATAAATTATTATTATTATTTGGATTAGGTGGCTATTTCAAGTCTTTCCAGAGCTTGTATCACTGCGACCAGATTAGATCTATTGTGATCGCCACACAAATTAAATTTCACTGCCAAGACCTGCAGCTATAATAAACTGTACTATATACTTGACAGGAAATGATTTTACTTCATCTGGGTGTAATTGGTGTTTCCCCAGATGAGTATTACGGTAAATAAATACTGTTATAAATATTTTAGTAATAAAGTGAAATGAATATGTCACGCATGCATGGCGCATGATTATTCCTCTTTCGAATTTTACTTTCCCGAAAATTATTTTTACATTGGTCTCAGTCCCCTTCGTTTTATAATGGACGTTCGTTACCTTGTAGTAAGTATGCTTTCTTGGTATACTTTGTTTGCTTAGATGATTGAACTAAGGTATCTGTATATATAGAAGGAAAATGTGTCTGACTTACTGATCTATCAACGCACAGCTCAAACCACTGGACGGATCGTGCTAAAATTTGGCATACAGATAGCTATTAACATGTAGGTATACGCTAAGAAAGGATTTATTAAAATTCCACCCCTAAGGGGGTAAAATAGGGGTTCGCGGGTGAAACCGCGGGGCGGTATGCTAGTCTACTTTTATATGCATGTTACGCAAAATCAGTGCCATAATCAAGGGCTCTTGGTTCAGGCTCTCTAGTGAATTAGATATGGTTCTGAATGTTCTGATCCAGATCTAGGATGATCCCTATCATTCAAGGTTTGGTCACGCAGAGATATTTTCAAAACTTAATGTCTTTTAAAAATAGTTATGAAAGACATTCTACATTTACAATGACCACATGTCAAGAATCTTCCCCGATCATTTTCATTTTATTTCGCAGGAAAAACAACATGTTTCTTAAAGATTTTTCACGATTCCGCAAACCTTTTAATAACTCCTAACATTATTTACATCAGCGCATTATTTTGGTCGCCGCACCGAATTTTCGCATTTATAAAGCTACTTCGAATTTTACCGATTTTAGAGTAAAAAATCTAATTTCTATACGTACTACAATTAGTTATTTTTTTTATGCGTGGACGCGGGACTCTGAGACGCAGGGCCCGTTGCTCCGGTTACAATTATGGCTAATCCGGCACTATGCAAAATTCGAAGTTTTTAATATAGGTTTGGGGATATTATGTCGGTTCTTACTACTGTAATTTAAACATAATATAGAAGATGAATCAATCAGTCATGTAATTTAAATGTAAATAAGTCGTTTACCGGTAAATACATACATATAGATTAAGTTAATGAAGTAGGTACTGTCCGTATGTTAATGATACATAGACGTAGGCTTAGCCTAGCACTCTTATTACAATACAATACAAATATACTTTATTGTTTACACTACATTACAACACAGGAGTTACAAATAATACAGACATCAAAGTGAAAACAATTAAGGCGGCCTTATCGCTGAAGCGATTTCTTCCAGGCAACCTAGGGTAACAGGATACATTTATAATGGGTAGGTAAACCTACGTAAAACATACACTACATAATAATTTTAAATCCTAATACATCAAATAAATAATTAGAAGCAATAATAAACTAATAAATATAATAATAATACACTAATAAATACAAAAATAAACTAATAAACATATAAAGAAATTAACATATTATACAAAGAAAGAAATGAAGATATGAATTAAAAGGAGTGAAAGTGTGAAATAACAAGTGATTTAAATGAATCTATGGTTTGTGCTTGTCTTATATTAAGAGGAAGAGAGTTCCACAGCCGGACAGCTTCCACAGTGAAAGACTGAGCACAGAAGTGGGAAGTGTGGGAAGGAGTATTTAAACGATTAGCATGAGTATTACGAAGAAGATGTAGTTGGGAACTATAAAAATAAAAACGTTCCTTGAGATATGTAGGGGCACATGGAATAAATAAAATTGTGTATAAGAGCGAAAGGATATGTGTATTCCGGCGAAGGCGGATGGGAAGCCACTTGAGTTGTTGACGAAATAGAGAGACATGGTCTTATTACCTACTTCTTCCCTGTGACTTCATTATGTAACCGTCTTTATTTATTCGTCTTTAATAAATATGATCCGCGCACCTGCCAACTTCTAAACAGTCATCGATTCCGTGAAACATTACAATGGGCGGAATGACAGCTAAAAAGGAAATGGTATTGTTTAGACACACAACAATCAATCAATCCATCATACGTTCGTTACAAAACATTGACTACATGATTCCGTTTTTCCTTCTTCACTTTTAGAGTGCCTGTTTGGCTGGTAAATCTTGAATAGAAAAATATGAGTCTGCCATATTGTGGCGAAACAAGGAACTTTTCTATGAACTGTCCCCAAAATCGACTAGTGGCGTCCTCATTTTGATTCAGGTATCATATTTTGATTAGTCTTGTGGCTAATAAAATAGGAACGGGAAAAAAATTGGTTCAGGACTAATCTACAACGCAAAGAGAATTGAAACAAAATAGACGTGAATTTTGTGCAACACTTAGGTATTATTAATTCTATTAAGTAGGTAGTTAATTTAATATTATTTTCCAAAAGATGATCGGACTATTAGTATATTGTTCGGAGTAAGCATCACTCTCTCTCTATTTCTTTTTCTTATTCTTATTTTCATATGAATGAAGACTAGATTTCACGGCTTCAGGTGCAGGCAGAATACAATACCTACTGGCGAGATAGATTAATCTATTTTTGCGATTTAAATGAAGATGTCAGTGGAAGGAGTTTCACGGAACTACCTATTACTTGCCTGCCAACTTTACCTAATAGTTCTAATAAGTGTGTTATATTTAGTGATGGGCAATGGCTGAATCGATATTGAATAGTTATATTTTTATTATAAGTATGTATTTATTTAAAGTGAGTGACGTGATGTCCATCATAGCCCGAAATAAGTGGAGGTGGGCGGGACACATTGCTAGAATGCACGCCAGCCGCTGGACAAGGAGGCTCCTAGAGTGGAGACCTCGAGCTAACACTCGTGGGCGAGGACGACCACCGTAACGCTGGGTGGATGTCGTCAGGCGACACGCAGGTCATAACTGGATGTGTCGGGCACAAGATCGCCAGGAGTGGAGGAAAAGGGAAGAGGCCTACATCCAAGACTGGATAAATGAAAGGCCCCATGATGATGATGATGATATTTATTTACTATGTATTAATAACTGAATATATATTTTAATGGCCTAGATCAAAAAATATTTCAAAGAGAGAGGTCGTACTGATTGAATTTTTAAATTAGGTGCATAGATTGGGACCTTTTTTACTAGTCAAGGCCCTTTGCGTTCGCGCGTTTACGCGCGCACTCACGCATATTGGCCTACTTATAGGTAGATAAGTACATAATGTACTTACGTTTTTAATAGATTTTTCATTAAGTACATAAATCTATTTCAGTATGAAAATATTACAATTACTGATGATAAATTCAATTAACAAGATCTGCCTTCAATTATTATGAAATGTGGAACGTTTATAAGGTGGTCGTTCTCTGGTAAAAGGTCTGTGTTTAGAAAACCGCTTATCTTATATAAACGGTTTTTGATGTTAAATTGATGCTTCATATTAACATATTTTACAGTAAATTTCATTGGAATAAAACTAGCGGTTTTTTTAAATACGCTGATAAGATAGCTGAAAGCAAATGCTTTTACAAAATTTACGACTTGATTTCTATGTAGTACTCTGTCACATTTAGCATTTCGTATCATTTTTATGTAAGTACCTGAGTAGGTACCTATTATTATATTTAGTAAACATTTTGTGATACGTAGTAACTGTTGTTTTTTAAATTGAATTAGGTATTACCTACCTACCTAAATATAACATCTAAACTTTACCTACCTATAGATTTCTTACACCAAATTGACACAGACATAATAAAGCTTGCTCCCAAGTTTTGTATCGCATTTATATTGTCTAGGTCTGTTCCGCAACAAACAAGGCCAAAAAACGGTAAAATAAAAAATCTGCCAACTGACATCGATTCTATCGCGGTTCGTAAAAAAACGAATACAATGTGCGTCCACAAAGCCACGCGTCCCGCTACCCTTCGTCCGACTCCAATAAAAAATAATTATGACAAAATCTATCTTAAAATGAATCACACCAATATATATTCTATGACTTAGATACAAGGTATTCTTTATTCTGGCAGCGTCAATTTAGAACTCTATCACAATAAGTTTCACATATTCAAGCAAGCTTGGAATCCGTCGTCAAGAGTTGCGACGTTGCCGTTCTTGGCAAGCTACAACGTCGCTCTCCTATGTATATGTGTGAACTTCTGGCACAACTGGCGCCGAATATTTATTGTATACTAACAGAATACTGACGAGCGCTTAGGGCGACAGGGTTCTATTGATTTGAAGTCGCATAGAATGTGCTTTGTGCATTTGGATTAGAGTTGTGTTTTGATTGGCTTCAAAATGATGTTACTTTGCGTTAGTAAGGGGTTTTTCTATGTGACCGTCCAGATGACTATGTATAGGTTGTTTGGCTCGTTCGATACGCGCTCTGAATAACGGGCGGCGGCCTTAACTTGGATATAATAGTTATTTCACAAGCAATAATTAATATAACCAGTGAAGGTTTTATGAAGGCAACTACAGCAATCATGAATATATTAAATACCTACTGATGTGTAATGATTTTATATAGCTGTGAATATGTAGGCGTAGTTAGAGATAGATGGATGGATGATTTCATAGTTCAATTGATGTTAATTTGATTATAAATTCATTATGACTGTCTGTACTGAGCCACTGATTACATAATTGATTAATCTGCACACGTACATGAACACAAAGTCAAACGTCATTTTGAGTTGATGTAAGTTAATTCTAAATCTGTATTGCGATGAGTTGAAACTTTGTTTGTTCATGTTTCTTCTTTGAGAGTTGATGTAATATAGTACCTAACAAAAATAAGTTATATTAAAGCATATTATTGTTATTAAGTATTTACAACAATTGGTAAATAAGAAAGGTAATGAAAATAGTGTTCGCGTAATCATTTTGACAACTAAACCTACACTTGCTCAATTATATTTTTTGTTTTACACAGCAGTAGCAAATTTCATACCTTTTATATTTTTATACTAAAGCGTATTTATGATTTGTATGGAAAATCAAGCATGAGGAAAACATAATATATTGATTTTCTTAATTTCATAAAGCGGTTTATTCCTGAGGTAATGTTTTTGACTCAATCAGTATCTATTATCATCAATTGGAAAGATCCTACGTCATTTCTTCAATAATATGTGACAGTGAGTAAGACTGGAAGACTTTTAAGTTGAGATATACGAAGTGCCTTCGCAAGATTTGTGAAACAATCTACTTTTAATAAGGGGAACATCATCATCATAAGGCCTTTTGGTCATAGCATACTGCCTATCTTCCCTCACATGTGGTACCAAAACATGGTCGCTAAGAAAAGGTTACATGAGAATGTTATAGTTGGTTTCCCAAAGAGCCATGAAGTGTATCAAGCTAGGCATCTCAACCTTGAAATACGAAAAAAGTAAAAAGTCGTAAGTCGTAGGTTAGTAAATAGATCGCGAGGTAAGTAGGAATGGGTGCCCTGACCTCTACCTAACCTGGTGAGATGGACTAAGCGAAAACAGAGTAGTGGCCGAAAAAGGTTCGAAGAATACTATGCAGACCACACAATAGTTAGACGACATCAAATTACGTGAGGTTAGATGTTACGATTGACTCGAACAAGTGTAACGTGATGACAAGGGAACACATGCTAAGCAGTGTGCCAAAAAGGATTGATTAGATAGATAGATCCTACTCACGGATTTTGATAGATCTTTCATCTTTAGAAATCGTGTCACGTCGTGAAAAACTAGTTGAAGTCACAAGCAGGCTTAATTTATACATTTTAAGTATTTTTACGTAGCGATAGGTTTTTCGCCAAGGCCAGTGTTTGACCACAATCTCACCATGATAAGTGATGATGTAGATGAAAGTGATAAGCACATAAAGTCTAGAGGGATCTGACTCTCAAGTGCAATTGCCGGATCACACCGGTAGATGCTTAGCGTCCGATTTTAACTTGAAGGTATTTTTGTTCCTGATGTAGATTTACTAAGCTTATGAATAATGATTATGGCTTTGCTGCAATCTTGTATGTGCGATAGCAAGTAGGTGCAGAAAAAGATCAAGTGAATGGCCACATGTCAACTAAATAAGAAAACTATAAAAACTTGCTCGAAATTACTGGATGCACGTATGTGGTTAAATGAAATGAAGAACATTAATGGTAACGGAAATATTTTTAAAGGTAGGATTAAACTTGATTGCGGGGCAATTTCTATAACATTGTTGCTACAATTGCTGTCTACAAGAATAACTGAAGGACTTCCTTGTCATATTATAATATGTGTTTGTCTAAAAACAGGACAATACTTAGCTCAAAATATTTTACGGCTTAGATTCTCATACTAGCTTCCGCCTCGTGATTTTAACAATGTGTCCGAGGGAACTAATATTTTTATTGTATAATTTTTTTGTCGTTACAGCGTGATTGAGTAACAAGTATCAACACTATTTACATATAAATATCGCAAAGGATATAGTACGATATTCTCACGGGTATCATAACATGAATATTTCTCTATCTTCATTCAACGTCATGATGACGTTTCGCTTTGTTTATAATACAGACATCAAAGGAGTGGAAATCACCTGTATCTTGTTTCGATAGTCTTTCACCTGGAGACCTGCAATTCTAGAATATTTATATCTTATCTTTAGCTCTCATTCTGAAGCAACTCGGTGGTCAAGCAATACAAGAAATTCACAAATAACAAAGGCGAACTGCCGATTAATAGAGCCCCCCTTTAACAGTGTATAATATCTACAATTTATTTAAGTACAGCCAAGAGCTCATTACGTTGATCATTTAGTTTGTATAACTTGACTCGCGAGTTTTTTTTACGTAGTTTTGGGACGCGTATCCCTTTCGAAAGCCAAGAGATTAACATAACTTACCGATGGATGAAGACATATATAGTCTGATGATGAATATTGACAAGTATATATCGTTATAATAATTAACTTTCGTAAATTAACGTATCGATGGCTGTATTAGATCTGCTTAGACGGGGTATGAAACGGAACGAACTGGAGGCCAATTCTCACGCTGGTAGAGATTATCTCTAAATAGACATTATCTCTAATCATGAATGTCTAAGAAAAATGTCACCAAAATGTCTACTAAACAAAAAAATTGCATTCTCAGTTACAATAGACATTATTACCTTCGACTTTGCTGTAGAGATCATAATAACACGTTCCGTTTTATCGATTTTGGTAGTATATAATCGAGAAACGTCGTCATTACAGATTTATGAAGTTTAAAAATATGAGCATGGTGTAAAAATAAATTACTTATTACTTCAAATACTAATTTATACCAATAATGTAAGCTACGATGGTTTTAAAAAATATTTTTCAAGTATGCGACTATGAGAAAAGTTTACCCGCGTGAAATGAAATTAGTTTTTATTTTTGTCTGGCATGACCGTCAATTCAATTGTCAAACACTTATTCAAAAATAAATGTTTTAAAAGACTGTTAAAGCTTGTTTTCTAGTAATGCTTTGTTGATTAGTAGATATCTTAGACATGTTGGTATAATTAAAAGACTGTTGCCTACTGTGATTTTACTAGGCTATATTGATAAGTAGTAACTATTGTAGTAAAATTGATATTAAATCTTCCGTTAATTCCTTGGACAAACGGAAATTTTTCTCAAAGGCTCTGTCGCTCAATTCCATAGCATTTTTACGCCACAAACATTGCCGCCGTGGAATTTCGACCGCCGCATTCTCTGTGGCCTCAACTAAATTGTTTATAAAAGCTACAATATATTCTTCGGACATTATTTATGATTATATTATAAACGTAAGCAGAGTAGATATCTAAACAGAGATCTTTAAATTGAAATATATGTTCTTGACAACAGTGACAAACATATTAAAATGAAGTCAGTGACGTTTAATGTCAATTTGTCATTCGACATCGAAATCTCTACTGCTCCGGACCATTCGTGGCATCTCGAAGGAAAGGGTTTCGACATATCTCTAGCGTGACATCCCGAGAATACGAAAATTGGTTTTTATTCGACATTCGCCATTTTGTTTCGACATATCTCGAATTAGAGATCATCTCTACAACGCGAGAATTGGCCTCCTGAGCTGGGTTTCTATGATCTATTTGATCATCACGGACTCATTATGACCCATAGGACCATATGAGTTTATGTTACATGTGTAAATGTTTATGTATATTCAAGAATGACAAAGTTTTACTTTTTTAATAATAAATCATTAATTAAAATACAACATCTATAAAACAATATCTATTTTCAGAATTCGTGTCTGATATTAAACCAAATCGTTATGACTAACTAATTACTTTTATTTTATAGATAAGTACCTACTGAAATATTCAAAATTACTTATTTAAATTTGACTAATCCATCCGTCATTAGATTTCAATTTATTTAATTAAAGCGTATCCAACTAACTAACACAACAAGTATAAAATGACGCAAATAAAATACTCAATTCAATTTACATAGAGCAAAAACGACATAGGCCACATTATAAAAACAAATGACACAAGCGTAAGTGTGGCAACATCGCGTGCCGTGCCGTACCGTCCAGGCTAGTGCCGCCTCCGAGTAGAAAGCGAGCGACGCGTTTCTAATCTGGACGAGTGCGCGCCAGTCATTGACTCCGTCCGACCGATCACTCGCATTGCAAGAACACTCTGTAGCTATCATTCCGATTTCAATGCGCTTCTCAATTTTAAAGCGTTTACACACTTGACATTTTAACTATAGCGTCATTGCAGTTAGTAGGTAGGTACTTACTGCTAAGTGCCAAGCAGAGCCCTTCTTTCGATTCCATTAAGTATTAGAATTATTTCTTCTTGTAGGATTCTACCCACTTCTTCACGATCCAAGTGGATAAATGAGATGGCTGTTTGTCATATCATATAAAAACCATCATCAGTGTGCTCTACGGCTCAACAATAAGGAATAAACTTCAAGTCATTTGGGACTTCGATCTAAGAAAAAATATTAATGTCAATGCCAAAAGATAGCGAAAATTATATATAACCTGCGATGATTTACGAGGTAAAGGTACTTTTCTTTTAAAATAGTTAAAAACCGCATTTCATTTATCCATAACATCAAATTGAACTTCGACAGTAAATGATATTACAGCCACTAATCGGCATTATCCACATTAAATGCAGCACGAAGTCACATGTCTATGTCCGAACCGGTGGTAACTTCAGAAGCTTCCACGTTCATAAGTGCCGTTCTATCTAGGGCCTAAACTGAATAAATGGCTTTGACTTTGACTATGGTTAATAACCATCGTAATGTAGACACGGTTAACAAAATCATAACATACATAGCAGATATGAAAGAATATAAATAACTGTATGTTGACTTGAATAATGTTATAAGTTGGTAAAGTCCCAAGAAATATAAATGCAAAATATCGGTCCCTAGTCTGTAAAACTAAGAATCACGTGATCAGTGTAAAACCAGGTACTCTACATGAATCTGGTACAACTCTATCTCAAGCACGGGATCTTATTATGTAGATACCTTCATGTATTTTCAGTAAATATAATATCGGTAAGTACTATAGGTACAAAAGTAATTGTCTAACCAATGATGTGCCGAGTACCAACTATTCATTCTGTATTCCATGCAGCAAGATAAGTTCATTGGATAAACGAAAACCCGAAAACCTGGGCACCTGTAATTTACTTTTCTACGTCCTCGATCGCTTCACTACTAGGTATAGGTACTTATAATCTTTCAATCCTACCTATCAGCTCAGAAGACCCTCCATCGCACTATCTTTGCCCTAAAATATATAATAATGATTAACATAATACATACAATATATATACAGGGTGATTTTGTTATCACTGGCAATACTTGCAGGAGTGGAAGTACTCATCAATGTGAACAACTTTTATTATAGGGCTAACTCTGATATCGCGTAAAATAATATGGTTGCTTCATACATTTTGGTCGAGTAGGTATTGAACTTTTGTATAGAACAGCTGATAATTTTTTCATGATTTCACAGTTAGTCCCATAATAAAAGTTCTTCATTTTGATGAGTCCTTCCACCCTTGCAAGTATTGCCAGTGATAACAAAATCACCCAGTATACTTTAAATAAACAAAACAGAATAGAGACCAAAAAGCTAAACTATCACAGCAAAAAACTATACCTACTAGCTATCACAATCCCCAATTCAGAGTTTTATGTTAAAACGTACAAGCATTAAAAGACGGAGACTGAAATCTAAAAAAGCCTATATCCGACAAAAGGAGGATTGGCAAAAGGTAATATAATAGGTAAGATAATATTATAATAGGGAAACACAACCAGGTGACATGCGAGCGTTCGTGGCCGCGCAACAAAGCGACCGCTATCAAACACTGATAACACGCTCTTATCAGCTGTTATCAGCTTCCGTTGCAGCGCGCACGCAGCTGCCGCGCACTCGTGCGCAATTACAGATTTAGTGGATTTAGCCTTGCTTGATGCCTTGGTCCACCCACACACAACGCTATATATTGTTAGTGAATATAGCGTAGGTAGTATTTTTAATAATATATTTGATTTTGTTATATACATATTGTGGGGATTCCGAATTTGTATGTACCTATAGTTACATTACATCCTGGAATAGGACATAAGGTACTTTTTATTCCAGGAAAAGATAAGATCGCGGGAACGCGGGTGAAACCGCGGGATGGAAGCTAGGTTAAAGTTTTTAGCATCTGCTGGGAACAGTACTTAGCATTTAATTCCACTCTACTACATACGTTGTAGACATCCCACATATTCGGACACAACGATTTGATTCTTCGTTTATCATGCGAAGGAATAGAAAGGAAGCAAAATGTAAAGCAAAGGAGTGGATACACTTCCGACGTCTGCGTTTCTCAACACCTATAATTGGACTCCTTCAAGGCTCGAATGGATATTAATGTCGGTTTCGACTGCGTTCATCTCAGAGTGAATCTGAAGCCAAACGCAAACTCATATTATAAAAAGATAAGATAAACGTCAACATGAGGTATCACAATTACATCATCTTCTTGGCTTACTTGGTCCTTCATTTATAAGCTTCTTGGCTTCTTAATTTGTGCGTGTGGTGCCTTGCTGATGAACTCGCCCAGAAGTAAATCGGACTATCTCTCCGAACTGTGGCCTTTGAATCTCCCGCACGGGATCTTATGTTTTCGCGAGATAAAAAAAAAGTTGCTGGCTTCCTCGATAAATGGATTATTCAACACTAAAATATTTTGCAATTCGAACCAGTACCTAATTCCTGAGATTAGCGCGTTCAATCAAACAAACACACTCTTCAGCTTTATAATATTAGTATAGATTTGATATGCGTTTCACTATGTTTAGGTTACAACACCAAATCAGCTGTTTCCTTAATTTATTATAATGTACCCCACATGTACCTTATTAAGCTATTACGTTACCAAGCCGTACACATAGTACAGAGAGTTATTATTAGCATACTAGAACGAGGCGTGGACAAATTGATTTTGCTAATAAAATTCACACAAGTACTCTACAGTGCATCAAAGATTAAAACGAATTCTCCGCCCCACTCTTCCAAATTCAAATTAATCATCTCATGAGCCCATCAGAATAGAAATCACTTCATGAGCCTATTGAAATCATCGATGATTTATAATAAAAACAAAACGTTACAGAGGCGGCGGCACAGGCGAATGGCGCGCGGGCGCAGCATGCGGCATTTTGCTGAGTCACCACTCTGGAAACTTCTTTACTTCATACGGTAGCTAAACAGTAGCTATTTGTTTATCATTGTTCATTAGTTATCTAATACCACTATTTTAGATTAAATTTAGTTTTGGCGGTTGTTATAAAAGACTAATTAAGTTAAATAATTTTGTTTTATGTTTTTCTGAGCACCCCACCAATAAGTATCAGTTTAACATTTAGTTTATTGTTTTAAGAAGATGGTAGGTACCATCATAATATTTATAGATTCTATATCTCGTATTCATAAGAAGTTTTAGATAATGATAATAATAACAAATAATAGTGCAACAGTGCAGGCAGAGATAGTACTCCCTGTACATATCCCAATATATGTACTAACGTATCATAGAGGGGCCTCTACGTGTTGGATCTGTATCCCCACGCCTTCAAAAAAACACCGGTCTTCGCGCCGTGATATCTGAAAGATACATTACAATATATAATAATAATAATATCAAAGTCAAAGCCATTTATTCAGTTTAGGCCCAAGAAGGGCACTTATGAACGTCGAAGCTACTGATGTTACCACCGATTTGGAAGTCGCCTCCAACGAAGAAGAACCGGCAAGAAACTCAGCAAGGCTACATTATTTATATTATATCCTGGGACAATCGTCTCAAACTAAGTAGAGCTTTTACTATGGAAACCAGATAACTGATATACTTACTACTTTTTTCTAAGTATATAGTTATTATTTTATAGATACTGACCATAATAAATTTATTTTCAACAAATATTTACAATCAATGTATAAAATACAAACTATGATATATAGAAAACATCTTCAAAGCCCTCGCTGCTGTAGATAGGCAAGGTTCCCAACAGGCTGGCAGCGTTCCCTTTTTGGATGGCCAAGCTTATGCGTTGGCGGCAAAAGCTCCCAGCCCGTCGGTCTCCCGAAGCCTCGATGAGCTTTGATGATAAAATCCGAGCAAATCGGCGAGCCTCGAACCCCCATGGTCCCATGGTACTTAACTCTTATTTCTTTTAAATGTTTTTTTTTATGCACTAAAAACTTAGACCTAAAGTACAAAATAATAGTTAATATAACTGTGTCGTGCAGTTTGTTGGCGAAATCTCTCAAAGTTAAGACTAAGGAGGTTACCTACATAATTTAACTTGTTGTAAATAAAAAATAATTGACATTAAGTAGTTTATTACCTAATTAAATATGGAAATAAAGAAAGAAAGAAAAACATTAATTTAGACTCACACATTAGCAACAACGTAAAGATAAAAGAAGGACAAACATTACACAATTAAAGCTGTGTGAGGCCAAAAAGGCACCCATCTCAGCAGATGCTGCAGCGCGTGATGCTGCAGCGCTGGTTTTCTGATAGGGCCTAAAATGAAGCCACGGTCAATCGCGGCAAAGACATAAAAAAAATAATAAGCATAACAATATCAAACTCAACCAAAATGATGAAATGATTTGTACTTGAAGTAAAGTTTACGGCTGTAATACGCCGTAAACTTTACTTCAACCACACTTATTTATTGAAAGAGCTTGCGGCGGTAATTATGCCACTTACGAGTTGGTAACATTAGCCTTGTGATATTACTTATTAATGAGCATTGGATAATTGTAAAATAATAATGATTAACTTATTATTTTGTAATTTATAAACACTATTGAGAATTATCTCAATAGTGTTTATTATAGGACATTAGAGATAACTATTTTAAAGATCTGATTAATTATGATATTTTAATATTATTATGTTTTTTTGTTCACTATTTCAAACCCATACAGCTGAAGATAGTGGCATATAATAGTCCGTGAAAAGATAATCCAAAAAGGTCAAGTCCCTCAGCATTGAAGCATACGATGCAAAGAAAGCTAGGCTAGAATAATAAATTATGTAATAAGTACAATAATTAAATTATGATAGTTGAAAATATTTGGATGTTAAGATAATATAGCTGTTCTCCAAGGTTTCACCCGCGTTCCCGGTATAAAAAAATGGAAATAATCTTATCCTTTAAGTTGGAACAGATCACAGGTATTGAAAAAAAAATACGTTAAGATAGGATATGTTTGGGAGTTCATCGTGGGCCAACGTCGTGATACGGGATTTTATATATATTATTAAGATTTGGTAACAACATAAATTTTCCGAATACTATCCCTGTAAAATAAAAACACATTCCCCCTTATAACGCGAGATGGTTCAAACTGGGTTTTACAATACTTGCTTTAAACCACCTCACGTAATGAGACCGGTAGTAATACATTAGTAAAACTGTGATATATACAACTGCACATTGCATTTTCTTACCAGTACAAAAATCAAAAACGGTGTCACATGTTAAAAATGCCCGGTAGGCGAGTTGTACGACTTGTAAGCAATAATTACCTATCCACCGCCCGCCGTCCGTAATTACGCGGTACTTAGGTATTACAATAGCTACCGGTAGTTAGGTAGTTAACTAGGGATGTCAACTACAGACATCGTAAAACTTTACTACCTTCGTTATAATAGTAGTAATAATCGTTGGTAAATAATTATGGTAAGTATACCTTTTTTAAAAAAAAGTACGCCGCTTGTTTTGAAAATGTCTATAAAAAGAAATACTTACTCTAGTGCTCGAGTGGTGCCCTTTATTCTGTGCTTATTGATATTTTATGCGTTATGGCACGTAACAGATCAACGTTCAAGCAATTATTTAGGGTTCAATGCATAATAAAGCTTAGTTTATACTATGGGTATATGAAAAAACACCAATAATAAGATGCTTATGCTTGGAACGAAGATTATAATCATGCTACCGAAATACCTTAAAAAGCGAACACCGAATTCTTAATTATAGTAATTTCGATGAAAAACATGACACAACCCTATTATTGTAATACTGATTACGTCACTTCCACTTGGATTCAGTCAAGACCGAACTGTGAATCATGCAACGTAACGTCATTAATAACAAATTGTTGTTATTGTTTACAAGAATTGTTATTTTACGCTTCTGGCACCTTCTCATTTCCTTTGGTCGGCCCTCACGGCTGACTAGCTGTAGGTAGGTACTGAGATGCAGTCTTCGAAGAATGTGACCGACCAGTCAATAATGTGGAACTCTATGAATTGGTATCATGAGATCTCTAATTGCCCAGAATACCGGAAATAGTTATATGTATTACAACATAGCGAAAAATGCTCTGAACTCAAGAATTTGAATTTTAAAAATCTATCCTACGTTCCAGCGGGTTTTCAAAATACGATTGAAATAATTTAGCTCGAAGAAAAAAAAATTACACCGTTTTCTTACTTGCGCATTTTGTAGGTGGACCCGCTCAGTCCCGCTACAGCGCCATAAAAAATAATAGTAGTAGTAGATAGCGTTCCCTTTTGTAGCCCATCAGGATAATAGACCCAAGCAGCAAAGTAAACGTAAAGTAAAACAACCAACCTATTTGTCTTTTTTACTACAAAAGTGGCGGGACTCGATTAGTTTTGTAGCTTACCCCACTATAGTGTGGTCTAATCTAATACCTTTAATCGAGCAATTCTTGTATATATATACCTATATATACAATCTGAATCTCGGAAACGGCTCCAACGATTTTCATGAAATTTAGTATGCAGGGGGCTTCGGGGGCGATAAATCGATCTAGCTAGTTTTCATTTATAGAAAACGTCGTTTAAAAAAATACCGAGCAAAGCCGGTCATCCAGGAATATTATGTAATGTACGTATAAAATATGTAGAAGAAGAAGTACTTAGAAGTACAATATATTCTTTCTCAACATAACATTAGAAGGTACTACAGTAATATATTAGTCGATAATACAACACGTATCACGTATGTATCCTTGCGGTACAACCTTCTTAACTTAAGACCTAGACGTAGTACCGTTAATAGCTATTTTTTTGCATCTAGATAAATATGATACAAGATCAAGTGCCGCACCATGAATTCCAAAGTGGTGACGATTTGGGACTAGGGTGTGGTGATCAAAGCATTTAAAAATCTTGGAAAGATCACAAAATATGAACTCTTCCCAGTTTTAAAAAATATGCTTCGCAGCGTTTGTCATAGTCCGTTCTTTTGATCATATAAAATCTGGTTATGACTCAAATCTGCTATCAAATTCAATGCATATTATTTTTAAAATAGAGACAGGAATATAATTGGAAGGATTATTTTCTCATCTAGATTAAAATGAGATCAATTTTACTACGTTTCGAGTAGGTTAAACCCATCGGTCTCATTACGAGAGATGGTTTAAAAGCAAATCTTGTAAAGGTTTTAAAATAGTCTCTTTTATCTATATGACGTTAGAAAGTGACCGATATATTTAAAACCTGGTTTTTAGTAGAGTTGCTTGAAAACCATCTCACATAATAAGGGGGCATAAGTCTTCAGTTTTATATTCAACATCTTTGATGACGCTTGTAGCAATAAAAATAGTAGGTACCTATCTATGTTTAGGGAAATGGTGTACGTATAATGTGACACTAATATACATTTATCGTCTAGGTTTACTGACAACCAAATTAAAATATTCACTGAATGCATATGGGTCATTGGGCTCTACTTTTTGTCGTAGATAAGTACTATCAGTGTCAGCATTGTTTCGTGCTGTTAAAAATTAAAGTGCTCAGTCATTAACAGTGCAATTACGGTAAAATAAACTACTGCCACTACTCTAAAGTACTTTTTACATATTAGTCGGTCGTTCTTATTGCTATCTAGTTATTTAGATGTGAAGCTCCAATCCTTCTAGTATTGTAAATGTTTATTGGCAGGCGTCCACTATAACATCATGTGACAATTCCAGGGTCGACAACGCGCAAGTGACTCCCAAGTAGTTGCCTTAACATAAAAAGGGAGAAAAAAAGAACGAATAGTACCTACTGGTACTATTGGTCTATGATTTTTTGACTACAATCAAATTTAGGTAGGTAACTTACGCAAATTGGTAATGTATGGATCTAGTTGTAATTACTCAGCGGTCGCAAAATCAACATATAAGTCGGTATGATATTGTTTAACCTTCATAAACCTACGTGTCTCTCGCACCACGACAAAAATATTTGAAAACAAGCATGACTAAGTAAACATAAATATTAAAATTAATTATGAAGCTTATAAGAACATAAGGACGTAAATTCTCGCTTAATAGCAACATTCGCCACCATATCTGGCGTGGTGACCATTCAGCGGCTAAATATGGCCGTACTGAGTAAAATGAACATAGCCGCTCGGCCGAAACCCTTAAATAGTGATACAAATGGACACTTTTAATCACTGATCCTTGTAAATGCTGTTTTCATATCCTATGGCGCAAGTTATTGAATATAGCGATAAATATTATGTACTATATTTGAAAACTATGCATTGACGGAAAGTCAAAATGTTACGTACCTATACATTTTTACGCGAAACATGTTATACCTAATAGATACAAATAACATTTGAATATTTGTAATAATCATTGATAGATTTTTAAACCCTGAACGATTAACTGTTAATGTCTCTTATTCAATGTTTTCTACATGTGTAACTAAACAGGATTGTTAAAAGGGGTGTTCAAGACTTTTTATTTAAACTTGCTTTTTTGGGAAATTTATCTACTTATTTGGAAAATCCCAGGAGGCCGACCGAGATTATAATCAGATTAATTTTCGTATCTTCCTTGACAGAAATCAATAGATATTCTATATTTTATTATAGGTATTATATTCAGGATACATAACATGTAAAATATGAGAAGTAAGGAATAGAGCCACAAATAAGATAATCTATCTGTATATGAAAAATACATTTAATGGTTTTAATTAATGCTTAGTAGTGATGAAGTACAATTTCAGGTTTTTTTTTTCATTAAAATTACGTCTGAATATTTTTATTTTATCATTTTCGGAATACTTATGACCTATACTATCATCCCTCAAAAGGACCGTACTTCAATTATTAGGACCTTATATATAAATAAAAATTAATTGCCTAATGTATGTATCTAAGCGCTTAACTTCAAAACGGCTGCACCAATTTGGCTTATTCTTTTTTGTTGTAGTTGTTATTGTCAGGACAAGGTTTGTAAGATAGAAAATGTTTGACGGAAAAAAAAATTACACCGGGAACGCGAGTGAAACCGCGGGGAACAGCTAGTAGTATAAATTGGCTCGTCTAGTAAAACCTTCAGATAGCTCGTGTATAGACTAAAAACTCGATCAGCCAAAATTTTATCAATAGTTTTTAGAGCTAGTAAATAAAATTGAAAAGTTGAAAGCCTTGACGACATTCTCTTGCGTCTCGCAACTTAAGTCGTGAGATAACTGGCAATTTGTTTTTTTTCTCTACAGCCCGTGGATTCTGCGAAGCACGAAACAGGTCAGACGGGCCGGTGCGCGCGAGTTTTTTCGGCGAGCAACACCGACGACGCATGCGCTATGCAGTGTTACGGGGTTATGGTGGTAAATTTATTTTGAACTCCTTGTATTAAACGACCTTCTTTAAATAAACGTATGTTTAATAAATTGGAACTGCATTTATTTTTATTATATTTGATAGTTCTCTTCCAAAATATACCTCAAGGATCGATCCCTTTTCTCGTTTCTTAAATTCAGGGTAGGTACATATTGATATAACAACGAATGTTCTCTTCGAATGATATTAAGAATGATGTCTATTCTCAGTAAAACATTAAATAACAGTAAATAAGCTGCCGAAATGTAATAATAGCGTTTATAAGTTTAATTTATAACATCATTAAACTATCTTATAAATTCTACAGCTGCAGTGAAATAATGTTTTATGTTTTCATTTTGTCCGTATTTCCTCTAATTACATATATACGTCACTGTCAACGTAGCATTCCTTTTAAATAACCTAGTTTTTATCAAAAAATGTTGGCATTTACTTGTAAATTTCACTAAAACCAGCAACGCCGACCATTCGGCTAATTGACGGCCACACGCGGCATACGAATGGCAGATTAAAATAGTATTATGGACCATAAACGTTACTCAATGTGTTTCGTTTTGTTAAATCGAGCGTATAGTAGGTATATTTCATTGAATGACCTAGAGGCCTCTCTATTGAATATTTTAATTCTTCCAGTTTTCCAACATTTTAGAAAAAAAAAGGCAATAACATAATATTTTATCCATGAGATTAACAACAAATCCATTGATGCTCATAATTTATGTTAATGCATAATGTAATGTATGCTACCTTGTATTAAAATACCAACTAACCTTTAAACTTTTATAGTCACTATAAAATGTTTTGATCACATAATATGCAACAAAATAACATTAGGAACAGATAGTATAGGAGACAAATAAACATTTAAGTATTTTATTTATCATACGGGTAAATGGAATTTGACAAAATGCACCTACAATGTTTTCTATATCTTTATCTCTAAATCAAATACTTTATTCTTTATTTACTTACTTTCAACATTTTTTCGTTTGACTGTACTGTTTTGGCTTGAAAAATAGATTTTATGGATGGTCCCAGTCACCGGAAGAAAAATTCAAATAAAATTAATCCGGCAGCTGAGACCGCAGCTCCAGTTTATTGCAGTCCCAGTCGCCGGAAGCCTCTGTAGAAGAACAAGTAGTATGTTTTTTTTAACGTAGCTCTAAATGAACAATGTTTAGGTACGTGACAGCTACCACTCACAGGCTTTAATAGTCGTCAAAGGATGCAATTTTCTTTTTTTTTCATATCAGATTGCTGAAAAGCGAGTTGGCGGTCCACCCGATGGCAAATGGCTACCGTCGCCTATAGACATTAGTAATACCACGAGGATTGCCAATAGTTGCCTTTATAAAGCCTGAAAGGCATCTGGCTCTCAAGTTCAGATGCCAGAATACACCGGTAGATTTTTGGCAACAGATTTTCAACTTGAGTGTGGTAGCCAGCCATCCTGGTACTACAAAGTACCTACTTGATTTATTATTATTTCATTTACCTACTTTGTCTTATATCTATCAATTTACACCGCTTAGTCATGCTCACCTCCTTTATTTTTATATCAAAGATTTAAAAATAATAAAAAAAATACGTTTCTACTTATTTATCTAGCTAGAGGTTAAATTGTAATAAAAAAAAGAAAATAAATAATACTAATATTATAAAGAGGAAAGATTCGTATTTTTGTATGTAACGAATAAACTTAAATACTATTGGACCGATTTCAAAAATTCTTTCGCCATTAGAATGCTACACTATCCCTGAGTAACATGGGCTATATTTTATCCCGGTACGCAGGTGAAGCCGCGTGGAAAAGCTAGTTAGATATAAAGCCTAGACCCAGGTTCATAGAACAACATGTGCACACAATACCTACGTACGGTGTGGATACTATCTTACTGCATCCGTGTTGCTCTACCTACTTATTTACGTAGGGTATTTCTTGAGGAGTTTTTGGCTACGTCATTGCGTTTTAACAAAGGTGAGCTACGTGTAAAATTTAGAGAAAAATCTTCCTCAATGGAGCTGGAAGCAAAGACCAGTTATACGTACATTTACATTACTGTTGAGCATATATTATGTAGATATAAGTTGTCACGAAAAATTATTGAATAAATTTCAATGATGAAGATGAATCATCAAAATCCGCTAAAATAAGTTATTGGTATTGACTCATGGGAAAAATCAAGGAATAAAAAAAGTTAAAAGGTGAAGCACAGGCTTCGAGAGTGATCATCTCTATCATTTTTAAGGCGATTATGCCTCAGTGTTATTTATGTTAAGTATTGTGACGAAGGTCGTTGGTTCGAACTCGAGAATGAGCTTTATCTTTCGGTAAAGGAAAGCATCGAAAACTATCGCACGATGGAAGTTTTTTTTTACGTTAAAAGGCTGACAAACAGGCTATCCACCTGATGGTAAGTGACTACCGTCGCCTATGGACATTGACAAGAACAGGGGGATGTGGTAGTTGGTACCAGCCAGTACAAAGTACCCTACCGTCTAAAAACGGTGACATCATCGCATGCAAAGCTAAATTGTGGTCGAACCCAAAAGCAAAATCAGACAAATATAATAAATTACCTTAATACCAAAGAGGAAACGCTGCTAGCCTGATGGGAAAACCTTGCCCATCGGCAGCGGCCGTAGCTTTTGTATTTACTATTTTTGTTGTAAATACACAATAAAATATCCTTAACACCTAATTAGTATTTTCCTAAAAATCTTAAAAAATCTTTATTGCGCCATTGATCGAGGTATTGCTACCATTTGAAAACCGAATTAAACTATCTTTTAATTTATGTTCATAGTTCTTAGATTTTACACTGTATCACATCGTACTGAATACGGAACCCTACACTGTGAGTTTTCCATCATGCACTTTTATTGAAAATCTTACGGCTTAAGTTTGGTCATCGTCTCTCTCTCTGGAAGAGAATGAGGCCTAGACACACACTAGACACCTTGAATTTTATTAATTTCAGGGTAGAATTTTTTGTTTCAACCGTAAGAATAAGGCCTATACATAGCTACTGTAGCGCTACAATCTACTTTATTACCTACCGACGCTAGCGCATTACAGTACAACAGTTATCTGTCGCCGGCTCGCCGCGTACCGCTGCGTTAACGCGCTACTAAATTACTTACATCGTGCCCGTAAATACTTGTGTACAGTTACACGACTGCATATCACATCACGTTCGTGGTTTTTACTAGAAGTGTTCGATAATGACGAAGAATACCGGTAGGTACTATAGAATTGGAGATGCGGTGAATATGGAATACTTGCTTTCGCCCCGAAGTTTCGCACGCGATCTTTGGATAAAATATAGCTTTTACTCTTCGGTATATAAACTATCTCTATGGAAAAAATCACGGTGATTGTCCTGAAATTACGAAATAGAGGAATCAATTTTGAGAGGATTTACTCATCTGCTTTTTTGCTCTCTTCCAATTACAGCACAGCTACAACAGTACCTATGATGCACCAGTGGCCAAACAAAAGTCTGATCTCCTTCTTTGTTGCATGAATTCTAAGTTACTGCTACTGTCGAAGCTACTGAAGTTACCACTGGTTTGAAAGTCAGCCTGGAGGTCAACTTTATCATCAATGGAGTGAAGCCATTGAGAAATACGAGGAAGCACATGTGATTTTCCTCGATATATCCAAGGTTTATTTGACATGCTTACATCTTATGCTGCATATCAACAACCTCCTAAAACTCTGCATCGAAGATACTGGATGACATCAACGTTGTGGAGTATGGAGTTACATTTCAAGACCTAGTCGCTTGGTCCGAGGCCAATCTTGTAAAGTTCTTGCCAAACATAATTTTTGTAGTTCTATTGAGTCCGATGTTCCATGCAGTACTGCTTCCACCAAGTATCAGCTGGATGGCAGTGATTCAATAGACCGTCGTGCTAGGAGATTAATCGGTGATGTTTGACTTACAGATGCAAAACTTACGAGGCTTGATTACCCACGTCAATTTGCATGTTTGTCAGTTTTCTACAAGACATAATTTTGGGGAGTGTACCTACACGGTGCACGAGAATTGTTCAACATCGTTATTTTTTCTCCACCGAGCTACAATACCTGTGCTGAGATAATTTCCACCATACGTTATTGGCATCATGCTTAAACAGACGTAACGCTTTGCTTCTCTGTATAAATCGAACAACAAAGAAGTGACTGACTTCCAGCGTCATTGTTTCCTTATGCCTATATCCTAGATATATTTAAGGCTAGTGTTAATAGGCAGTTTCTATGCATCTTCGGCCTCGTCAACCTGTAAGAGTCGATCAAATGAGCTTACAGCCAAACGTTAGCCCATTAAAAAAGAACATGCTCTCACAAAAAGCTTAATTTTTGTCGAAATTTGATTTGTGTTGTCTTCGTCAACTGTATACGAGTAAATACAACTTATACGAGTAGCCACTAAACTTATATTATTCCGTCCGTTTATAGACAAAACTACACCTTATATTAGACACTAGCTTCTGCCCCGCGGTTTCACCCCTGTTCCCGAGGGATCTTATCTTTTTCCAAGAGAAGTAGCCTACAGCCTCCCTCGATAAATGGGCTATCCAACATTAAAATAATTTTTCAATTCGGACTAGTAGTTCCTGAGATTAGCGCGTTCAACCAAACAAACAAACTCTTCAGCTTTATAATATTAAGCATAGATATTCAACTCTATAAACAAAATGTATACCAAAAGTTATATTAACTTCACTCAAGGCAAAGAATTACCAATTCAACAATAACTCATGAAAATAAATTAAATAAAAAAAAATAATATTCAAATACTTAGGTACGCCTTCACAACCACTTGTCTGACTTTAATACCGGTACGATGTTTAAAAACTTAATTTTTATTTTTAACTTTATAAGTACCTACTTACTTACTTAACAGAATTAATTATGTTTCGTAACCGTCTATTGATCATAGTTATTCTCACTTTACAGATGTTAATCTATAGTGGGCAAATAAGACTCTTTCTGTACCAGAACCAGCAGCAGGAAAACTCCAGCACCGCTGTTACACTTCATTTTTACTGGTTACGGTAGCACTAGTACTACCGTGAGGTTACATTTATCTTTACAATTACGTACAAAGTTAAATTTAGTTTTCCTCAAACGTCTTTATTGTATCGTTTGTTTTCAATATATTTCTATGGTCGCTAAATCGGCTAAAAACGAACGGCTCAAGCAATCAACTAAAAGCAAAATCATTTTCCAATACAATTTCCGTTCCATTGTCCGCCGCGATGTGGAAACCGTTCAGAACAAAAGGGGATCACAGAGGCTATCCGAAGTTCCCCCGTGGCGTCACGGCCCGGCCACCCACGGCATCGGCCCCTTTGGCCCCCTTCCACGGCGGGGTGAAGTGGGGGTTTCCACCCCCGAGGGATTGCGTACACTAATTGCGCGCTTAAATTGGGGTAATGCATGGATCGCACTCGTTGGGATTTTTAATAAAATATGAGGCTCAGTGGATCAATGCGGCCATTTATTTTAGTTAGAGAGGATTTGTTTGGCTGTTTTAATTAGGCTAGTTAGTAATACCTATTGCTTTTACGTTTTTCTTTTGATATGCGTGGCTTATTGTTTATAAGTACTTAATACGTACTTTCTAATATCGACGAATGAATGCTTTGTGAGGAAATGAACAATAATCGTGTAAACATTGACACAAACATTTTTTTTGGACAATAACATCAATATTTTTTTACCAATGCATCCTTATCCACTCTTGGAGTACCTTGAAAACCTAACATTTAGCGGCTAAGCTACCAAACAAATTAGATTGTGGCAAAAGAGATAAGTCAAACCCAGTGAATAACATAAAATACAGATGAATCATTTGTCTCTACAGGGTTCTGGATTATTGATAAAGAAAAAATGTAGCTCTACTATAATGGTAGAGCAAATTTCTAAGTTGCTGTGTTTACTGCTGAACTGTGGTTTCAAGATTATGATTCTAACTCTATATCTGAATGAAAAGTGAGTGGTTATAGAACTAAAGGATGTTTAAATTAGTTTTAAATTGAGGATACAGCAGCGGTATACACGTTTACATAGCTATTGTATTGCCTTATTCATGCAGCATAGTCTATGAAGCGAGTAAACTGTAATTATATTTGTCTTGTTTTAAAACTTTTGCCTTGGAATTGGCGTGCGTAATGAAATATGACATGATTTTTCTTATTATAAAATTTTGTAGTATGCGTAATATAAAATATAGGTACCTATTATAGGAAAAGAGCCAATAGATACAAAAATCTAGTCACCTTCGAATCGGAACAAAATAAATGCATCGCGTGTCAACATAGCTTACCTCATAAACTACCAATAACCCGGAACAGCAATATTTGCCCCAAAATGTCCCAAATATACGCAATGCAATAACCGCGCTACGTTGCTGTCACGCACACGCTGCGCCAAAGCGCTGACTCACAAGTAAGTATTATAGGCCCAACATAAAACACGATTGAAACGCCGTAAATAAAACATGTTGCGACGACCTCCCTTCGAAGTATTCGCGTTATTGAGTTACGAAGTCCCCGAAGCGTTTTGCCGCCAAAACAACGTACATTTTGCCCCCCGGCGCGCGTAAAAACATCCACAGAAATTCTACTTCGCGACGGAGAGAGAGCGCCGTCATAGGACGAAAAGGGACAGGCGAATTAATATTTTATCAAGCATCTTCTCATCAGGAAATAGCCTCACATTCTATTTTCAACCTTGGAGTAACATTTTAGGGTTGAAATTCACTCGTGGAAATTTTGGATTGCGTGTGTGCCCTTACATCGGTGAAAGGAAATTACAACCACACCCACGTATAATGTTGCCGCAATAAAAAAACGTGTGAGAAGAAATAATGAGCGGTTACTGGCGAGCTGAGTTGAGACCGGCGATTTAAAACTTTTTTCGACGTCTAATTGATTAGAGGGAGCCGGCCAAGGACGAGAAGATGAGCGTGTAAACCTTATCAGGTACGCGAATGACCTGCATATACTTATCAAGATACCGACTAGTTAATAAATATTAATGCTACCAATGAAAGACACAAGTCATCGACGCAAAAGTGTATAGGAACTAAGATTATTTAGTATTAGATTCATCACTACTCACATAAAAATCGTCAAAAAGTGACAGCTAAACTAATTAGGATAAGGCTAGCGTAAGGTAAATATAATAAAATTTAAAATAATGGTACTATAAGAACAACTGCGTTAGAAACATTACGCTAAATAACTATGTAACATACAAGCAACTTAATAAAATATTTAAATTCAGAAATCACGGTACGGTAAAATAAAACTCAGGATTCGAAAAAAAGGTTCTCATCCGGTCGATTGATCTTAACCTAAAAAACCTCATAATAATCTACACCAATGCGGATATACCTATATAGGTAGGTACAATAGTAATTTAGTATCTAACTATGACGCAAATAGGCAAACAAGGTGAGAAGGCAATGAATGATGGATGAACCGAGTCCCGCAAATCTGATTACCAATTTAAATGGCTGATGCAGATGTGCCCTCGCCGGTTAAAATTCTATAGGACGTTACTTGCATCGTGAATATTACGTATGTACGATGCGTTGTCTGTCATTCGCCTTGGGATCAGATTTTTATTTAAAAAATAAATATCTTATCGAAACGCGTCTAGTTGGTCTTTATTTGACATCTCATAAACCGGGCATAAATAAGGCAAAAGTATTAAAAAAACAAAAGCTTATAAAAATAGTAGAAATATCAAACAAAAAATTACCATAACGCACAAAAGACAACAAAACGGAAAACAAACAATAAAAAAGCTTAATAAAAAATTATCATCTGATGCTAAAAAGGTGTCCAACTCAGTATATGCTGTGGTGCTTACCTTTCAATAATTTTCAAAGGCCAATAATTACTTGCCGAGTAAATGGTACCTATAGCAAATTCAGGCTCGCTGATCGCTAATCGCTCAGGCTTCAGTACCAATGACCACCTACAAACCCTTAAAACAGTCATAGAGAAATGTAACGAGTACAGGAAACCACTTATCCTCGCCTTCATCGACTACCAGAAAGCATTTGACTCGATAGAGTGGTGGTTCATAGAACGAGCCCTAGCCAGATGCCGCATCGATGAAAGGTACATACAAATCCTCAATCACCTCCATCAAAACGCTACTGCCTGTGTCTCTTTGCACAAGAAAACCGAGAAATTCCATCTACAGAGGGGTGTCAGGCAAGGAGACACAATATCACCAAAATTATTTACCCTGGCACTAGAATGCATATTCCAACAGATGCAGTGGACTGGGAAAGGGCTGATGATCGACGGAGAGAGACTGACAAATCTGAGGTTTGCTGACGATCTGGTCCTAGTTTCGGAGAGCGTCGAGGACATGGTATGCTGATAGATGATTTAAAGGTGGAATCCGAGAAGACCGGTCTTAAAATGAACATTGGGAAAACCAAAATAATGACCAATATTCGTGAAGTCACATACTGCCAGCTTCCAGTGGAGAGAGTGACTGAGTATGTATATTTAGGGCATAACGTTACACTCGGCTTTGAAAATCAAGTAGCGGAAGTGAAACGACGAATAGCGCAGGCGTGGGCTGCATTCGGTGCCAACAAACAACTACTGTGTGGAAAAATACCCCTACGTCTTAGAGTCAAAGTCTTCGATGAGTGTGTCATGCCCGTACTAGCCTATGGTACGGAAACCATAACTCTTACGCAGGAGTCCGTCGAGAAGTTCCGAGTCACGCAGAGAGGCATGGAGAGAGCTATGCTCGGGATCACCCTACGAGATCGGAAACGAAATTATTGAATTCGAAGTAAGACCAAAGTTAGAGACATTATGGCCGTAATAGCGCAAAGAAAGTGGACATGGGCGGGGCACATTGCGAGAATGGACAAGAGCCGCTGGACAAGACGAATGGAGACCCAGAGCGGACACCCGAGGGCGCGGAAGACCGCCACAGCGTTGGGTGGACGACATCCGACGACACGGAGGTCAAGACTGGATGAATCGGGCACAAGATCGACAGGAGTGGAAGAAGAGGGAAGAGGCCTACATCCAAGATTGGATAACCAAAAGGCCACCATGATGATGATGATGATACCTACTGTATACGGAAGATAGTGAATTATCCAAAGAACCTAAATTCTGAGATAGTACCTACATGTACAATCTTTATGTATAAAACTGTTTGATGACCGATGTGATGATAATAAACGATATCACATCCTGAACTGAAAGACCAAGAAACATGAAAGTTGGAATAGATGTTAATGATTAAATGATTTTTGAAATTATCTTCTAAGCGGCTGAAAATACGGATAACTGTTATGTTACACCGTGTAGAGCTGTTATTATATATTATTATATCTACCTACCATAATTTTGAAAGTTGTTTTGTTATTTCGCTAGCAGCTAGCACCGCCTTAATTTCCTGTTTTGTACTATACAGGGTGTAATCGCTAAGTGTGTCCAGTGTGTGAATGAAACAATCTCGATTATTAACGCAAATAAAAAATCACAATAAATTGGCGGGAACGACAAACGAACACCACAGAAAGAGTATCGTTTTTTTGTAGTGTTTTGCTTTTCAGCCAGTTCCAATTAATGCGATATTGAAACACGGTTTATTACTAATTTGAAGTGGTAAGATAATTAATCTACACGTGTATCTACTTGAAAGTAATTATGATCATATCATAAAATGAGATTAAGGTAAAATGAGTACTAGACCACTTAAAATAAGGAAACTAAAACCTTTCTACTACTTACTACTACTACTATGGGAGTGTCATGTCAAAATTTTGGATACTTCTCGTTTGATTTTTTAAAAGTTATCGATTTCATTTTACTGATTAGGTAACGTACTTTCGATATCATTTAACTTTTTTTTATATCTGTAATAGTTACGGAATAATCGCCTGGACACACTTAACGATTACACCCTGTATAGGGTACGTATTTATGTTGTTTTACCTACAGAATATTTATCTATGGTTAATTTGGAATTCTACTAATATTATAAATACGAATGTTTGATATCTGTGCCGCTGTTTGTAACTCAAACACACGATACCTATAGAACGGATTTGAACGAAATTTTGCACATAGATAGAGTGATTTTCCCGAAATCATTGCGCTCGGGACTCGGGAACGTGGGCTGGTACGACTGTGTGGCAGCTAGTAATTGATAAATAAATGATATTTCCATTAGCTTTATTTACTAATAGAAGATATTGAGGTGTATGTTTTTTTTATTCATTATTATCACGATACATAAACGATGAAAATATTGAGGAAAAACATAGAACGTTTACACTCCTGAAGCATAATAAATTAGTCTCTACTATCCTGAATGGAAGTGAATCAGAGGAATTACTAACCAATTTATTTTACAAATAGTTTTAGTCTCTGTTTGACAACAATGGTAAGTGATATGTCCAAAGGTGGTAAGCACACAAATCCTAGAAGGAATCCTAAGCGAGTACTATAAAGTGTCCTATTACCGTGCTGGTTTCCTCACGTTGTTTTCCTTCACCGAAAGTTCAAGCTCATTGTAGGATTTAAGCCCACGACCTCCGTAACAGCATTCAATACCACTGAGCAAACTTCGCCTTAGATGGTAGGTTAAGGGAGAAACGACATAGGTTATATTTTATGTATTTACCGATAGGATACTTATAAATTAATATATAATATATTTAGAAAGAATATGTCTCGAGAACTAAATATATAATAAAGCTGAAGGGTTTGTTTGAACGCGCTAACCTCTGGAACAATCATTTTGATTAGAAAACTTGTATTTACATTTGATAGCCCAATTCTTGAGGAACTTTGTGAGCTAATTTTTATCCTGGAAACGTGTGTGAAACCGCGGACAGCTAGTTTGAAATATATGGGAATTAAATAGATGTGATTTGAAGTATAAGTAGTTGACGTTAATGAGATATTTCAAATTAATTACAGTGTAATTTATAATAACTTTCCAAACATAGCCCCAACCGACTCAAGTTAAATAAAAACAAGAAAATATATTCGTGGAATATCGTGCTCTACATTGTAAGCCTACAATTAAATAGAGAACCTTTTAATCGAGTCTTTCCCATCGAGACAGAGTATTGTCAACGAAATGCAGTCTAATTAATACACTGCAAAGGTCTATTAATGATAAAAACTTATATTACCATATACAATTCCTTTTAAAGTTACAGCCATCTCATTAACTAGTCGAATGCCGATGTCTAATTGAATGGCATCGTTATCACCTGTATATGCGTAAGAAACAATTTAAGCCGATGTTGCCAGCAATCTATTGAAATTATCACAAATTGATGGTAAATAAAGAATTATATCGCTTATCTTCCCTCATATTTTCTACTAATACATTAGCTTCGAGTATCTGTTTCCACTTTGCGTGCATCATCATCATAAAAAATATACTCATGCATATATATATTATAACTAGCTGTTTCTCGCGGTTTGGAAATTGGAATTGGGCTATCAAATGTAAAAAGAATATGTCAAATTTGACTGGTAGTTGTGAGATTAACACGTTCAAACAAACTCTTCAGTTTTATTATATTACTAGCTTCCGCCCCGCGGTTTCACCCGCGTTTCGAGGGATTTTATGTTTTCCCGAGATAAAAAGTAGCCTATGTGTTAGTCCAGACTATAAGTAATCTATTTCTGTGCCAAATTTCAGCCAAATCCGTTCAGTAGTTTTTGCGTGAAAGAGTAAAAAACATACATCCAGACATCCATACTCACAAACTTTCACATATTTTATAATATTAGTATTATGTACTAGCTGTTCCCCGTAGTTTCACCCGCATTCCCGAGATAAAAAAATAGCCTATAACCATCCTCAAGAATTGGGTTATCCTAGAATTTGTTAATTATACCTATGGGATTCAATTTTAAATGTTTTTAAAAATCCATAGATTAGTATGATGGCTGGGTAACGGACGTCAGACTAAATGTTGTTTTATATTACTCTAGTCACTCTAGTCATCTTTATCTCACCGCTGCCAAAATATACTTTTTGATAGACGCACGTTTAGGAATTATAGCATAAGATAAGCCAATTAACGTGCCGGTTGTAGTATTATAATGTCAAAATAATATTTGACGGCTTATTAAATATACCTAAGTGCCTGGATACTAATTTAGTAAATAATATTTTTACCAGTGATTTCTCAAGAAATCTAATAGCATATGGAAACACTGAAATATAATATCACATTTTAACATCGTATAAACGGTACTGTCGATGCCGTTTTACTCGCAAATAACGTCTCAGCAAAACACCGCATCAGCTCTAAAAATAATACGGGCGGCAAAACACAGACTCGCACACTGCACAAGTGTGAGAACGTTTCACTCCAAGCTAATGCCGCCTCTGGCACCAAAACGCTCGGCTCCTAGAACGTTTGAAGTCACGTGGAACTCGTGGATTCACACTAGCGCAACGCGTACTAATAGCGCTACTGTATGTGTGCGTGTTGGGAAGGTAATTCATGTTACGGTTTTTAAATTCTAAGCGTGTGTGAATGACGGATAGTTCACAAACTCAGCACGTTTGAGAGTGTGTGTGCGTTTTCAAACATTTGATACGTCCGAATGAGGTTATCAACCGTGCTCGTGTGTGTTCGTTTCCCTGGTGAGCGTGAGAGGGTTATATCGTTTTATTCGTTTTGATAATATTATTTCGACTTGGGGCCCGTCTGTCGACGTTATTATGAAGGGGTCAAGTGCGTGAATAACATCTTTATAAAGACGTCGCGAGGTGACGTGGGAACAGATTACGTTTATTTATGATTTTATAATTTAATACCTTTTAAGTTTGACACGAAAGCGCGTTATTGATTGTCTGCTATCAAAGAAAATGTTATGAGATGGGTAGGTGGGTTATTACATAAAAGCACTCTACGTTTGGAGGGATTTTTAACCGACTTCAAAAAAGGTGGAGATTCTTATTATTCAATTGGCAAAGCCAAAATTATAATAAGTGTGTAGGCTAGATAACTACGAGAATAAGTAGGTACATATTGGTAAGAAAAATATATTTAAAAATTACGTTGCATTTTGCATTCAATATTACCTACCTACTTTGTTTACCTACTCCTATCTTCAGAGAAAACTTTGTCCCCTAACCAAGAAGTATTAATTGTCCTAAATCAATTTCAGAAATCACCTCCGTTATTATCATACTGAAGCACAGAAATTACCAAATGTAAAAAAAAAAAATTTTAGGCGTCGGTCAAACGTCGTCGTCAATTTCATTGATGCAACCACTCCTGGTATACCTAAGTTTTCTTGGTGGTTCTTTTATTATCTACTTCTGATGCTCAATTTTAAATGAAACTAACAAACAGCGTTATATACTTAGTACTTATGCCACAGTTCTCAATTGATTAGAAGTTAGCTAAATTAAGAAATCTCGAGCAACCCACACTGTACTTAACTGTCTCCCATATAACCTAAAATGCCACAACGATAATAAAAACTTACTGTGGCTTTAAATTTTTGTTGTAGAAAATTCGAAGAGCATGCCCACTAAACTAGGAAAATCCGTGGAAACCGAACGGATAGCAGCCCTAGTTCTATCTCACCTCGTAACAATGTTCGTAAAGCGGCTTCTCGCAGGGTCAGCACCTAACTAAAAACGCAAAGAAATTCTATTCTATATCGCTTGAACAGCTTTACTAACCAATTCATTAAACTATCAATACCTATTCCATTTTCAAAAATAATACTTTATGACTTCTGAGTAATAAAAGTTGCAATTAGGTCATCCCTCTAGGTTACTACCTAGTTGAATCTCAATGGATGTACGTAGGTAAGCATCTCTGGCTGTTTTCCGTCTATCTCTTAATTAATTAAACATAACTAAATATTTTGCCTTCACAAAAGATTCTGCTAGCATATTCCACAGATTTCATTCGCAGAGACAACACAAAGCTCAGATATGTCTCGTCAATGTGAGGACGATCTCCATAAGGACGACGCCAAAGATGAAGCATGTAACCATGATTTGCCTATAAGTAGTTTGTAGATATCAGAATACAACTTCCGAACATCCTACATCATACAGCCTCCGAATAAAATTATACAGTGAGACCGCCGAGAGAATGCGTTTCTGACACCTGTTAATAGAGTAATAATCACAGAAATGGCTAATTCGATTGACGAGACTCACTAAACGATGTCTACTTAATAAAATACGTAGGTACTGAACGTTTTCGTAAAACTCTCATCTATATCAAAATAACCGTTTCCTTGATTAGCATATTATTTACCGCCGAGAAAATGCGTTACTGACAAGTAACGCATGATGGTTGCCGCACTGTAGGTAACTAATTATATTATAGAACAGTAGAAATGAGGATCAAATACTGATATTTTTATTATGAGTGAGAAAAATATGGAATCAACTGGAGAAAGCTTTTTCACCCGATTTCGATATGAAATAAAGCCTATTCGAAGCGCCAAGCTAATTAACATGAGAAAATCCTATGAAAATCCGTTCGATGGTTTCGGATATAAGCGTGTTCAAAAAGACAGACAAACATACAAGAAAAATCTTTTTTCATTATTACTTATTACTCTTCCTACATCGCTCACACTCCATTTATTCTAAAAATAAAATTAATGTAGAGACACGATGGTTTTACAAATATTGATTTATGTCGGGTTTATTAATATATTACGTTTCAAGTATGTAACTATAATATCATGTTGCTGGTATTATGATCTTAATATTAGAATACATTTAAAACACTGGTCTCATTGCCTGTGATGGTTTGAAGCAATTCTAATAAAGGTAGCCCCATCTCTTTTTATTATAATGACGTTAGAAATTGACGGATATATTTATAATATAGGTTTTTAAAGACTTGTTTCATATTATCTCATGTTATAAAGAGCTTAATTAATTATAGGATCTAACTTCATTTTAGCACTAAGGTACAAAAGAAATTGAGACTTCTGGATCGCAAGAGATTACCGAATCGCTAATAAATCAGTCAGACATTGAAGTAAATGGCTTAGATATTGATAAGCCCGTCCCGTCACATTTTTATCAATAGGTATTTTAGATTAGAATTCGTTCAATGTGGTGGAAAATGTAACTAATCTTATCTGTGTTACTTTGTAAATGTTACTAGGGCCTTCTTGTTTTGTCTTTAGTTATTCATTAAAAATAGCTTTAGGATGTATTTATTTATTTTTTTACTATGTATAGGTCTGTGATTGACTACAATTTCACCGTGGCTTGATGTGGCCGAAGCTGGTAAGCATACAAAGACTTGAAGAAACTGACTCTCAATATAGTTACTTACCTGAAATAGGAAGGTCTACCAAAAAAAAAAAACTAACACCTACACCACGGAATAAATTTTAATGTTAATATGTTCAATAGTTCACTAGCTAGGCCTTCATACGCACAATGCTATGCCTGCATCATAAGTAGCATAAATCCTTAATCTATTATTCTAATATTATGGTCTGTTATCATTATCGTCGATATTACGTGACCGAAAACCTTTGTTAGGTTTGTATTTCACCACAATCTCACCATTGGAGTGATGATGTGACCAGAGGTAGCAGCTATGCTGACAATCTACACTTGATCATCATGACTACAGACGTCCACTGCTGGCCATGGTCCTTCTCTAGCATATGTTGTCCACTTTCCACTGCCACTTTTCGCAGGTAATCTATACACCTAGCGTCCTCCCTCACACTGCGCATACCTGTGTGTGGTCTCCATTTAAGAACTCATCTAGGTAACTCTCTTTCTTGCTCAGAACGCAGCTGACGAAGCTCGCAAATCATCACAGACACACAACCGTCAACTCAGATTTCGGCGAGTACAGTCGCGACGTCCTTCCCAGCCTCGTCCCGGTTAAGCGAACCGAGCTGCATTTTAGCAAATCCGACCGATTCCTAAATAATGTAACTCTTGCTAAGACCTCCCCTATTCCCCTGGCTTCTATTTATCAGTATGGCGATAGAGCTGGCGACTTTGACCACGGCATGAGTTGCTGGCGTGTGCACAACCACTCACCAAATTTTCATCGCAATCTGATGAATGTTATAGGAAAGCATACGTTACAAACTAACAGACAAACATTGTTTTTTATGTATATTGTTGCCGTGTTGGGCATCCCCCGTATCTCACTTTGACTTCACCAAGATATAATGTTAATTTCATAAATAACACTGACACCATTGATTTCATTGGCGACGCATAAATACGTGGCTGTCAATGTAGAGTATTTGAAAAATACACGGCAGATTTATTGGCTGCGTATTATGAATTCCTGTGCGTGGGATGTTTTAGATTATGATGGTGGTAACTAAAATAAATGCGGATTTCGCAGGAAACAGAGATCACGAAATCACTTTCTGAAGTTTATAATATGCATTGAATAAACTTATATTTTTGTTGGAAATATTTGCATAATATGTTAGGTAGGTAAGTACTATTTTGTATTCGTAAATATTCAATCCGTAACTTCATTAAATCGATCTTCATAAATGCCCTACTTACATTATATATAATATACATTATATATGTAATATTCTGGTTAATTTGCCTAAATAATTGACATTGACTTTGATCCTATCGGATAATTAGAATTGAATATTGAAATCGAGCGATAATCGCTAGCTAATCAAGGTCATTGCTCTATCTGGATAATTCATTTTCAAAATTAATCGCTCACGTTCATATGGGTTTTATAATATTGGAAAAAAAAAACATATATATTTTCTATAATATTATTTTGTATTTTCTATTTAATATATAAACTTCTTCTGTACGTGTGTTTGTCACCTAACTCCTCCTAAACGGCTGGACCGATTTGGATGAAATTTTGTGTGTATATGTGAGTACGTCCCTGGATGGTTTGAAAATAAAATTGGACCCGGTAGATGGCGTCGTAATCGAGTTTAGACAGGACAACGTCTGTCGGGCCCGCTAGTACTATATAAAAATGGATGGCCGAAATGTTTGTACGCGCATAACTTCCGGACGACTTCACCAAATTGGATTAATCAGGAGAAGGTTTGTATGAAAAAAAATACACCGGAAACCGCGGGGAACAGCTCGTTTTTTATAAATATAACTGTAAAAAAGAAACATATTATTATAAAAGATACAGAGATAATAGAAAGAAAATAAACTTTTATCATTAAATTCATAATATTTATCATCTATTCCACCTAATCAAACTGTTATGTCGATTATAGAGCTATAAATAATTTGCTATAATTTCACTCGATCAGATAACGAAGGTAAATAAGCATCCATTTACACACTGGTGTTGAACAAGCTTGATGCTTTGAACACGTGCTCAAGTTTAGGAGCTAGCTAATAGCTAAATGTTACCTATTTATTTACACAACCTAAGCTATATGTTTGTTTTACCTCTACACAAGGTTATCTCGGTGTTTTCCAGAATCCGACCATGCCTGACATTTCGTATCTTTCCCTAATTGTAAGCATATAATAGCAGTTTCTAAACTTAAATAATAACTCTCAAAATGCTGATAAATATTACCATTTTACCACCTACTAGTATCAAAATCTCTATCTAGAGTCTATTTGTGGGTGAGAGGTAAGCGGCGGCATACGTACAATCGTAAAAAGTTTGTACTTACAACTGCTTGCAAAAAAATTTTTCAAGTTTAGTAACTTACCCGAAAAGATAGATTATATTTCTCAAAATGTAATAAGTTCTGCTGACCCCATTAGCTTGATAAGTCTAACACTAAAACAATAAATATAGACAGTAATTTAATTACCTATACATACACATAAAATCGCTTTCCATTACTTTAAGTTACGCACTTACCAAGAAATTCAAACATTTGTCGAGTAATTTGGTGTCGGTTTACGGACATATCAATTTACATACAATTGCAAACTAGTTTAATACCATGATATCGACACGATCTACGCTTTGCTAATACTGAACGTAATTAAACTATAGTTATGTAAGTAATCAGACATATCTGAATTTGACATTTATTATGCATTTATAAATGATTATATATAATATGCATTTATAAATTTCCTCTTTAATTAGCAATATGGGTTTAGAGCCAAATCAAACACCTTATCAGCAACTATAGACCTTGTAAATGAAATTAAAATTGATCAAAAGCAAATAGCACTCGGAGTTTTTATTGACCTGAAAAAGCTTTCGATACGGGAGTCATGAGATTTTGCTGAAAAAAATTAAGGATATTGGTGTTACTGCTTGTGCACATAAAATTATTAAATCTTACCTGACAAATAGACAACAAATTGTTAAAATTGGTCAGCATCAAAGCAATTCCCAAAGATACGACATGCCATATGTAATATATGGCGTGCCTCAAGGCTCAATTTTTGGACCACTTCTATTTTGATTTATATCAATAGCATCCAGGCAAATATCACATTGTATGCCGATGACACTTCCCTTTTTTATTTCGGCCGCTCAATTGACACTATCATGACTGATTTATAAAGTGACTTAGATCTTTGGATTAAGTGGTTCCAATGTAATCTATTGACGATTAATACTACAAAAACTAATTATGTCAATTATAAAATAATCATGTTTACTGCAAAAAAAAAGAAAATATCTGCCTATGTACAACCCACCATAAACAATAGAATTATCTTTAAAAAGTCAAATGAAAAATATCTTAGTTTAATTTTGGACAGTCAACTGACCTGGAAGCCGCATATCGATAAAATAAAATCTAAACTAACGTCCCTCACGGGTATGTTGAGAGGATTTGCACGATGTCTTCCTCGAAGTGTACGACATATTATATACAACTCACTTGTCAAGCCGCACATTGAATACTTGATAGAGGTGTGGGGGACAATGCCAAAACAAACCTAGATATTATACAAATAGCTCAAAATAAATTGATCAAAGTTTTATTTAATTACAGTTACTTAACATCTACAAATAAAATTTACAAAGACACCAAAATAATGAATATCATACAAACATATACGTACTGCATATGCATTCTTATACGTAAAATACTAAACCGGGACATACATACTAACATAAGTAAAAAACAAAACGTCCAGAAAAGAACATTACGAAATGCTAGTAACCTTATGTTAAGACCACCACGGACAAACTATATATTTAATAACTTGCCGAAGGATATAAAAAAATCACAATCTATGTCTACCTATAAAAGACTATTAAAACACCATATCTTAAACATTACATGAAATACCATCAATGCCAGATCTAGTAGTCACATCTTTTTATATCTACGCTCATCATATCTTTCTTTGTCTAGTTAACGCACAGAACTTGTTAAATCTACCTCCACATTGTTTTAATATTGTAATTTTTATGTTTTATATTTTAATCTGTACGCTCATTCGTTATTTATTGTGTTAATAGTTCTCATGTAAGTGAATTGTCGATTCTTTATGAGAAATAAATGTCTTAAACCATATTATCTCTCATCGATTCCTCGATCATATACCCGAAGCATTACATCAATACGTCTAATTTCCCCGAAGTGCTCCGAAGCGGACATCGTTCGGTGCGTGTGCACACCTCGTTAACGACCCACGCCGGAATCCTGCTCCGTTCCACAAACAACCAGTCGGTCAACTGGTCCACACACATGTGTTGTCGTGCTTAGCCACAGATCAATGTGTGAAGGACAATTTAGTGTATGTGACATAGAACAGGCTGCTATGCACATTCTAGATGTTTCCATGTACTAGATATGGTGTTAATCATGTTACGTGGGTAAGTGATTGCACATGAGCGGAGGTGTGAAGCTGAGAGAACAAACATAGTGTAGGCAACTAAACAAAGGCTGTTTTCTACAATTATTGCAAAAGACTTAACAATGGACTAAATACCTAGACATATATCTATTTTCCTCTAAAGAGATTTTTAAATATAAAAGATAGTTACCGAATTCGATCACTGAAATGATATCAAATCCATCAAATACACCTGACACTGTTACCTCTATAACCCACTCTAGGTCCTAAACGTCAGCAAACATAATTCCGCTATATGAAATAGGTATGAAAAGAACAAGTTTAAAGACACAATATTGAAATGCTTCAATCTTTTAGATTAGAATTGTAAGAGCATTTAGACGACTTTTATGGAGGCAACCTTTACCTTAACTGACATTTCGGAATGTCACTTAGAAGTTATTGCCGACCTAAAAGCAATTTAAGAAATCGAATGATGGTGAGGCTGCCTTATAGTACCCATCCTCTAATCCCTCCAATTGGAAGAACATCCAACTATTGACTACATATCATTCTTTAAGAGGCTGCTAGATGGCTGTCAACCAGCCAGCAACCAAGGGTAAATAGAGAGCATTGATTTGGTGACGTTTTAGCTAACTCCGATCTACACGGTCGACCTTTATTTTCCTGTTCTGAGATCGAATACTAATGCTTATTTTCTGAGAAATACAATAAAAAACGTAAAACGTGAAATGACATCACTAAAACATTAAATTTAGTAAATCGAAATTCTATATGAAAACAAACATGTTTCATAGAAACAATAAATATGGGTATCGTATTTTTTTATTTAGTTTCGTTTAGAATTATAACAGAAAGCATGTTAAAATATGAAAATGTATTTTTATTCCAATTAATTCACTTTATGTTTTAATTTCCTACATTAAAATCACCATGAACTTGGCATGGATAAGGGCTTAAAGACAAAACTATATGGTTTTTGCTGAGTCGCCGACGAAATTACGGGTTTGAAATATTATACAAGAACAAGACAAACGGACTTCCTTTGACCAAAACGATTTATGTAGAGCAGTGAAGCATGTACAGTTTTATTGTGAAGTAAGTAATTATTGGGCACGCGTCGCCACATGGCGGGCATATGGTGTGGAAACCTTGCTAATTTCACCGTTTAACTACCATAATAATAGCGTATTGTTATAGCCACACTATTGTGTGATAATTAACAGCTTGATTCACTAATGTGATTGTTAGAACGTTTAAGGAGTTTATAATGAGTTCCTGAAGCGAAGTCAAAAGTTATTTTATTAACACTAATAGAGACCTATTGCATCTATTGTTCCGTCATTAAACTCTTAGAGATAGATCGAGATTCAAGCCTAGTTTCTACAAGGTTTAGGTGGTTCAACATGAATATAAAGTCAAAGTCAAAGCCATTCGTGAAGGTCGAAGCTATATACTGAGGTTACCATCGGTATGAAAGTCAGCCGTCAATTTCTCACATATCTCGTAGCAGCTTAATCACAGTGTTGTGAAAACATTGTAGAATATTCGTTCAACGTGGTGGAAATACATATTTACTGACGCACATATTGGGCAATGCACAGAATAAAGCCATTATTCTTCTTCATTTTTACATTGAAATTGCTGAAATATTAAAAAAGCTAATGATTGGGAAGGTTAGTTAGATTGGCTACCACACTCAAGTTGAAAATTTGTCGCCATATAACATACAACGAGCCGGTTGGCGTAGTTAGTAAGATATCCTATCTATCACATAGATCGTGGGTTCGAGTCCCACTCAGGACAAACATTTGTGTGCATGAACATGTCTCTTTGTCTTGGTGTAATTATCTATATAAGTATGTATTTACAAAAGAAAATTAGTAGGTATATGTATTATATCAGTTATCTGGCTTCCATAGTACAAGCTCTGCTTAGTTTGGGGTCAGATGGCCGAGTGTGTGGAATGTCCCAGATAATATTTAATATTGTTTTATAGATACCTACCGGTGCGCTTGATAGCTCCTTCTGGGCTTTGTGTGCTTACACTTCGGCCACATCATCACTTACCATGGTGAGGTTGTGGTCAAATATAAGCCTGTCAATGCCAATAATATATCTGTTTCAAGATCAGATCATTCGGTAACTTACTTTTTAAATCATACTTCCGGGACCTTTATTTCTGAAAATGTAAGCTCTCCACTGAAGTGGAAACGCCACGCGTCTTTATTTGATACGTCTCTATCCTTTATATTTTGTGGTTTCTATAAATATAAAAGTAATTTTCAAATAGAAACATAGGAATTGTAAAGATAATAAATATATATACTTACCTAGGTATTATTGAAAATGATTAAACAAAGATTATCCTTGTATCTTCGCTTTCTCATGCTGTTAACACGAATATAGGTAGGGGTAGGTGGGGTAAGACGGGGACTTTAAGGTATTTCATAAATAAAACCCTCCGTTTTTGATTGCACTATGTAGGAACTTTTATTATAATCAGTATTTCTTCCTTTCATAAGATATAATCAAGGTCAATCAAAACAATAAAATAAAATTCTACGCATAGAATTGACAACTTAAAAAAAATAATCAGAATTCCCATTTTGCCTCCACCTATAGGGCAAAACGATCATCGAGCGTCATCGTTGTCTTCCACTCCTACACAGCCACAATGCTCCTTCTTACCGCAAGTCTGGGAAGTGATCCTTCAGTAGACTCGAAATACAAGGCGTGGCAGTACTGACATCCAATAGTAAAAGTGGTTCAGCATGAAGAAAATATGCCATCTACAGACATCCCCACCCAGTATCCAAAACATCAAAAATAGCTACAATACCCACGCACAGCACACTAAAAGTAAAACACTGCAAGAGAAACCTACACGCGTATTTGGCAATGGGCAAACTTTCTTCCACAACTCATTACACAAACAGTAGTTACATACATACAAAGTTAAGAAGAGACCGTGAGAGGCCGTCCCGCCATAACTGACGTCACAATGGACGCAACAATGATGGATGACGACCCCTGTGTCTCCACTCCGCCACGCTATTGTCTTGTCTTGTATTCCATGTTGTTTTGTACCAAATTGTAAGCGAGAGCGTTTTGTTTCGTTTAGCGTACAGCTGGAGTCTCGCTCGATATTATTGCTTCATAGAGGATATTATAGTCATCAAGTATAGGTACACAGTTGCTTGAAACATCTCGGATTATATCAACCAAAAAAAACATGGATTGTGTTTGTGTTGGGGATTTTTAACGTGTCTTCGTGGCTATTTGACGTTGTCTTCTGGACAATATCTATTGAACTATTGATATGTGACTTAATTTTCTGATGAAGTGCAACATTGAGAACATTAAATTATATACTACCTATCACTACATAGTATAAAACAAAGTCGCTTCCCGCTGTCTGTCCCTATGTACCTATGTATGCTTAGATCTTTAAAACTACGCAACGGATTTTGATGCGGCTTTTTTTAATAGATAGAGTGATTCAAGAGGAAGGTTTTAATATATATAATTTGTTAAGTTTTTGTATACATTGGCTAAAATATAATGATATTTGTTGGAGGTGTCTGAAAAATTAAGCCGTCTGGGAGATTTCAACGAAAAACAAAAATGATGTATGGTGGAATTGTGTATCTTATATAGGTCTACAGAAAAGTCCGCATGTTGCCGATGGCATATGTCTATCTCTTAAGGATAACATACTATATCCATTTTAATACTTAGGCTTTAAAAAATGGGCAATTATAAAGCGGTAATTGGAAAGCTATTTACACAAATACGATATTAATCCTTATCATTTTAAATAAGTTAAAGGCTTTAAGCATTTCATACACATTATTTTACTATTTTACACCATATAATTTAAATGAATATCTTAGGAGCTATCGTAAATTAAAAATTACACGCGAGAAAATAAATTCAAGCAATCTCGCACCAACGCGACACGACGACACGCCGCGACGGGACTCGCTTGATGTAGCCACCTCCGCCCGCGCCCACCAACCTGATGCAAAAAATGTAGGCACAATATGCTCTTCTACCCGTGCGAAGCCGGGGCGGGTCGCTAGTATACATGATGCAATATTTCTTCCAAAGAGATAACTTGTTTGGTGGTTCAGTCAGGGCTTCGACAGCAGACAATACCTACACCTTGAATATCAGGCCACGAAAAAAGCATCAACAATCGCTTCTTCCCATAACTAACACCAAATTTAAACAGTCATTACAGTAATAGCACGGCCGACAATGGCGTGAGTTGTCGCTCGGTGTTCGATTGTTTGATAAACTCATGCGTCTGCGCGCCGCGCCGCTGACCGCGGCTGGTGAAAGCGCAACGCACGCATTCGCATTACGTTACGTGACATGTCTTCACATGTAATGACAATTAATCACTTCACCATTATGAAGCTATCTGAATCTTGAGTGACCTTTTTATTTAATAGGTCAGTGATCAGTTGTAATTGACGGTTTGTAAACCTATTATTTTGTATAGATAGTTTTAAAAAATATATCATGTTTAACTTTACATAAACATGGATGTCACGGTTCAATAGCGCATTAGTTTACCAATGGGAAAAAAAGCTGAAATTGGTTTTGCTTTCGGTACCTTCGTGAACTAATGTGTGTGTGAACATTTTGATCAAAATAATGGAATTCATTTCATAGCTTGTAGTTATATATTACTAGCTGTCCCCCGCGGTTTCACCCGCGTAGCGGTATAAAACGACCTATTCTCAGACCTACCTAATATAGGTACATATAAAATTTCATAAGAATCGGTCAAGCCACTTTAGAGTTGTTTGCAGACAAACACTGTGACACGAGAATTTTATATATTAAAGAGATATGCTATATTTCTTTTGTATTCGAGTTTAAGCACAAACGTAAAAAATTATAACGAACCTACTATACTTCATTTCTTTAGTGCTTTTTACATACTTTAAGTTCCGCTTCATACGTAGAATACCTACATTAATTTACTTATTTATATTTTCCTAACAGATAATAAAGATAACGTTTTTTCCATCTCACACTGAAAACAAACACGAAAATTAGAACCAACGATAAAAGCGCCAACTGAGAGTAGCTTTTAGTTTGCTTCTCAATTAAGAGAACTATCAAATACATACCTATTAATTGCGAAGAGCCAAGTTGACATTTATTTAAATGAGAAAGTTAGTTAAGTTTAATAAAACGGCCAAGTGCGTATCGGAACACAAACAGTATGGGGTTCCAAAGTCAGTATGAAATTGTACACTCTAAAACCTAAGACTGTAAAGTAAAATTTAATTGTAAACTATAAGCTCAACATCTCTTTTACTTGTACTGTCATTTTATATCATACGAAAGTCTTCCATCGACTATTGCTAAACGGTAAAGCCTACATACCAGTGATACTTTTTTATTTAAATTCATCATAAGGATATCATAATTCAGGTACAATAAGGTTGACGACGACACTCAACTGAAACAAAAATGACTAATTGAATTTATATTTCGTAAATTAATATTTATATCAAAGAAATGTTTGGGACAAACCCCTACTTATATTTTTAAAATACCATTTTGACGATACCCCACTCGATGATAAAATCACCCCCACTTAACATTTAGGGGAGATACTACACTACTAAAAAGATCATAAATGTGTCAATCAAACTCCGAGCAAAATTACCACGAGAGACAGACAATCAGACATAACGAAACTATACCTAAATATGTAGTATAAGTTATTATACGATACTTTTTGCCTTCGGAACCCTAAAAAAAGAACATGAGCTGATGAGGGCCTATCTATATATCTGAAGGTAATTAATTCCATAACAAAACAGCGTCACAAGAAATCTCGCTGGCCATGCATCAAGCAACACTCCACTGAACCCATATGAATGCGACGAGTGTTCCATTCCCTACAGATAAGTGAGGGTGGATTTATGAAGCCGCCAAGTTTTCAATTTCCGCTCCCTACCCCCTTGGCCGGGCCAAGTCCCCCCGCCAAGCCTCGGGTAATTTTATTAAAAACACGACGCGTTCCGTTTGCCGCGTTTCGTATCGACTTCTGAATATTCATCTCTTCATGCATTCTGAACGAGTTGTCTGTTTCATTTGGGGTCGGATCGGTTTTAACTGATGACTTTAGATCGCATTTAGTTCGTGAGTAGATCGGCTACTGATGTTCCGATTAGGTCATATTTTATAATCATTAGCTTCAAAACAAAGATGCGTTTACAATGGGCCAATAATAATTTTATGTTAGTCATCGATCGTCTATAAATTTTCAAAACTTACTATGAAAATTAATAATGTTATAGGTAGGTACCATCCTCCTTAGTCAGTTTACTAAACCAAACCTTCTTGCTTAAAAAGAAAATCAAACATCGGAAATGAAACTGAGCGCTGTCACTTTTATATCTATAGCTGTCACGATGCTTTGCTGAAAATGTCGAACGAAATAAAATTCTCAGAAAACCTTTTACGGAAAAATACTTGAAAGGAATCGTAAGTAGACATAATTTTTGATAAGATGCAATTAAGCCTTATTTGAGTTTGAAATATTATAGAAAGACTTATAAGTATGTATCTAATACTTTAATATAAAAGAAACTAACTACCGCCGCGCGCTTTCACCTGCGTTCCCGAGGGATCTTAGGTTTTCCAGACATAAAAATTATCCTATATGATAATCCTGAATATACCTATTCTATCTGTGCGCCAAATTTCATCTAAATCCGTTCAGTAGTTTTTGCGTGAAAGAGTAACAAACATCCATCCATCGATCCATCCATCCATCCATCCATCCTCACAAACATTCGCGTTTATAATATTAGTGGTTAGGATTAAATTTTCTCATATTTATCAGGAATATTTTCCCAACATCTTCTAAAGACTCATCTCTCTATAGCTATACCTACCTATATTACTTGACTAATTACATTTTGATATTAGAATTAAGATTAACTCTGAAGACTAGTGTTGTGTTGTACAGTCTGTCCGTCCGTCATGTCCTGCACTGTGTTGCTTTAAGAGAATGTATGACTTTTTTAAATAAAGTAATATGAAACTTCCTCCCACCTTGCTATTTCTAGAATTCTACAAGTAAAACCGTATCCTAATTTTTAAAGCAAAGACTGAAAATCCATAGAAACGCTAATTAGTAACTCTCGTTTCTTTGTAAGGCGCTTCAAAAGCCACATGTAGAATCCCATTCCCAAATTTGCACAGACATTGCAAAAAGTAGTCCTCTTTTCCCGGAACACCCATTGTCGAAGCATCATTACAACGCGCAATTTTGTCAGATCTCACATCCCCTTTATGTAAGCCAGTGTTATTACAAAAGATACCACTTCACAAACGAAATTGATCTCTAATACCGATGTGCCAAAACTCAATTTGACTTGTACAGCTCGAGTTGCTGGGATCAATGAGATACCCCAGTTATTCCGCTCCGGGTGCCTCGTTTCTAATTTCAATACAAGCAACGCTGCATCGCTTTCCATACCAATTTCTATTTTAGACGTGTCGAGCTTTCAAGCGCTTACTGCTTTGAAACTGTGTTTAGGGGAAAGGTGTTTGTGACCGGGTATTTTTCAGCTCCATTGTTATGCAAACCTTTTTCCTTCGCCTTACGAGTATTGAAATCCCGAAGTATTCGTTGTTAGGTATTTACAATAAAATGCCACATTTTTTTGTATATTTTTGCCTCAAAGCACATATTTTTTGTGCAGCCTGTTTGGTGAGGGATCATAAAGATTTTATTTATGGTTGTAAAGGCGGTCCCATTATGTTATGATTAGTTGGTCTCGGTAGATAATTATAGATGATGAGATAATGCTTTTTTGTCTTTTGTGTCGATTGTTGTTTTTTATTGTTAAGTAGGTACTTATTTGTGCAATGTTACAGCTGTTATTCATTTTGAAGATTGACATCTTTTGTAATATTTGAATATATAGGTACTACTTAATTTGTTAACAGTATCTATTAACTCGTCCACTACAACAAAAGTAGAAAAAAGTTAAACCGATTTAAGACTAAGGCTCCTCCTACCTACATACCTAATACCTATATGTTCTTGATTCACTTCGCGTATATTGAAAGTATACAAGGCCAACACGCATTCATAGTGTTCTTACACTGTACGGTTTCAGAATGTGTTACAAAATAAAGTTTTTGAAAATATACACGATTTCTGCGTAATGGTCGCGTATACATTCTGATCTGACACTGACTCAGTGAATTAGTTGAGAGAATATACAAGGCTAGAACCAACATGTTCTGACATTGTATAGATTTAGAATGTAAACGTGTAACAAGTGTTTGTAAAGTATACAAGCTCAGAAAGCTAGATAATGTCAAGAATATAAAAAAAAATTACATATACTTAAACTTCTAAAATCGCTTCCTATTCAGAAACGAAATAATAAAAAGTTGACAGATTCTTGTGAAAAAAAGTGAAAGCAATAAATCAAAATGGCTACCTTGTTGAAACTCTTCGCGTATAGATTCTAAGTAAGTACATACGTCACCTGCGTAGTAGCGCTTAGAAAATATACACGATTAGTCCGCAATGGTAACTAGTGCAGTATATTTTTCGCACAAAATGTAAGTGTACGTAATTGGAAAATTTACTTGATAAAAGCGTAATAACCATGTATAGTATCAAAAAAGAGTTATGCGTAGTAGAATTTGAAACTATACGCGAGCAGTCCCAACCTGTGCGTACTGTTCTTGTATACTTTAAATATACGCATTCACTTCTCATTCAGTTAATGTACCTACTCGAATGAAAATGATTTATCAAATTAATAACAATAATCATAATACACAATAAGAATGAAGGCACAGAAGGGATGAGGTAAGACGCTTAAGGAAAGTAGGACCTAGAAACGAATAAAAATAAATATTCAACAAGTATTTTACGTTCACTTGGGTCTGGGGCCGATGTTATCAAAATTCCTAAACGCGTCATCTTTTCCTTCAGAATTCATTTTTGTGACCACTGAGTTGCCCGAGCCAATAGTGAAATCCTTAGGTATGCAAGTTTAAGAATCGATCTTACTTTTAGATCACTCACTCACTCATGATCACGTTCCTGGCTGAGCGCCACAAACACCCACTTGGTGACTCAACAAAGGTTATTGGAGTAAGAATCAGTAATAATAATACGTATGACTAAACTGTTCTGTTGTTGACAATTATCAATTTCTGAACAGTTACACACAACTAGACTAGTGGTTTATTTGGAAAACACGAGATAAGATTTCCCAATGATGTATCATTGTACGGCACTGTCATGATGCCACATTGCATACCTATGCCTACAGGCATATCAGTCATAGTTCCCCGCTTGACGTCAAGTGACGTCACTTTGGCGTAATTAGTTTGACGGTAGAAGAAAAAGTTTTTCCGAGAATTATTTGTAAGACGCTTACATTCTAGTAATTTGTATGCTCACTGAGATTTACTCTGTCATTACATTAGATATCTCTGAATGGTTCTCGAATCGTCAGGGGAAGCTGCAACTTCCTCTACTTGATAATCTTTGGTGTGGAAAGACGGCCAAAACCTAATATTGTTATAATCGTAGCCATAAAAAGATGCTGCACGTAAATTACCATCACCTTTTCATAAATAGCAACAAGTGGCTCGGAGTCTGAGACCTTGATTCTGGGTGACCCAAAGAAACTTTTATTATGGATCAACATTTTAAGTTATAAAAGATTTTTATATTGTTGAGCACTTCCACCCCTTGAAGCACTGCTGGTGAATTGCAAATAACTTTGTATAAGTTTTAATTTTTAAACCTATATGGTATTTACAAATTATAACTTTGATTCCAATAAAATAAAGGAAAATCAACAAAAACGCGTTCCGCTACAAGGTTTTAGTTCTTCCAATGTGCATTATGCTACGCGGTAATAAACTTTTATTGATACTACTATCAACCTATTCGAAAAAATATAAAGTCAAAGTCAAAGCCATTTATTCAGTTAAGGCACTAGGAAGGGACTAATGAAGGTTGAATTTACTGAAGTTACTACCGTTTCGGAAGTCAGCCTTCAACTGAGGTAAAGCATAGCGATATGTCGCTCAAAGAGCAGCTCCACTGGGGAAGTTCCTCCACCTTACAGAATACCGCAGTCAAATAACTTTTAGTTGTGTTCCTGCGCGTGAGTAAGGTCCCCAGACCTCATCAGGGTGGGGGGATGGGTCGGCAACGCGCGAGTGATACCCCTGGTGTTGCAATCGTTCATAGGCTTCGGTAACCGCTTACCATCAGGCGGGCCGTTGCTTGTATGCCGACAATGTAGTATAACAAAAAAAACACTCAGCAAGGTTACATTTTTTGTATATTTTTATAATCTACATATATAATCTGTAAAAAACAGAAATGTACAAAATTCTGAAAAACAGTGAAATTGTCGTAAATTCACAGCTTGCAGAGAAATTTATGCTCGTCTTTTAGACAATTAATTTAACGGCACTGTTACAGTCATCATTATGTTACACCTACTTCTAGTTACTTACTTATACAGAAGAATTCACAGCAAACTCGTCAAAAAATTCGCTGTGCAGCCAAAATTTTACGATACAATATGGAAGGAATTTATGGTTCTAAATTACAAAATTATTCTGAAAGTTAGCGTCCCATTATAAACGAAAAAAAGTTTGAAAAATACGCTGCTTTTATATTATTGTTAAATTTAAAAGATTTTAACAATAATTAAATATTGACAATATTTTTGGATCTACCTAGCGCTCGGCGGGCGCTTCTGCGGCTAGCTCGCTGTTCTCACTCGACTCGTTATACCCTAACAGAAATAACCAAAAACTCCTCTCTACATCACGAATTCGTAGGGTGATTAGGCCGGTTTACGATCACTTTGTAGACTTGTAATCTTCAAAGTCTCATTGTTATTATAATAAGTGTTAATATTTTGATATTGGACTTGTATTTGAAAGAAAAGTGTTCAAAATACACGATCTTATATAGTTTTTTGTATTTAATTAATGTATTATTTTATAATTAAAAGATTTATCGAAAAGTATGATTTTGTCAGTTCTCGGACAGCTACAGTTAATTTACGTCCGCTTTTTTCGTTAGTTCTCGACGGTTAAAAAACCACTGTAAAAACAACTCAAGCTTTATCAAATTAAGGTCGGAAATGAAATGATTAATAAATGGTAACAGTTTTAAATAAGCAAACAGATTTTTTTATGGACGACAAACACGCAGTTTTCGACCACCAAAATAAAAACATTTAAGACGATAACGTTGCATAATCGTAAACTAGCCACTTTACAACCGCCAAAACGGTTAGATTTTGTTCATAGTAAAATCAATGGTCGACAACGGATCAGTTGTCGACCATCATGATTTGATAATTTTTAAGTGCTTACAGTTTCGATTATTTCATACAATTAGCCGGTTGCCATCTGACGAGCTAATTATCCATGCCGTTATGAATAGAAAAGATCGAAGTATTTCACGTCACATCATGCAGTATCACAATCACAATCTTGGAAAAAAGACTAGACTAATACAGCTGATTCCCGACCAGGTGGTCGTAAACTAACAGAAGCGTAATTTTAGTCAGTTAGTTTACCGACCACCCATTATTTTAATGAAATACTCGTAATTTCCAATTGATTAATTATTAGGTTAGAAGTAAATAAAAATATATTTTGACACACAAAGCACACTAACAATGTCCAACACCAAATAAAAACATGCTTTACTTACGTTTTGAAAATGTTCCGTTCACAATTTTTCGCTTTATTTTGGTGACGCATGTAGCTTAAATTTGTTGCTTCACTGAGCGGCATCAAGCTATCTTAGATGGACCAACGATAACACGGGGGAAGGAAACAGAATAAGCGTGCGCTTACAAAAACTACGAACGTTTGCCGCGCTTCGGTTTGACTATTTTTACATGATTTACGCTTTGTGGTCGAGAGCCAGCGGTGGTCGGCGAACTAGCGTAATCACCCTACCATTTAGTTTTAGTCCAATCCCCGCCTTCTTCCTTTATCCTTCGGCTTTTCAAAACTGATTCACTTAGAAACATTGTTACTTAGTATACTTACTCGGTTTCTCTTCATTGTTTTCGGACATGTTTCAATAATATCAAAACAGTCGTTACTAATTTTCTAAGTCATTAACTTCAACCTCGAGGCGGACGTATGAATTTTAATATCTCGGAGAAGGCAGGCGGCAGATAACGATCGGGCGTCGAACCCACGACCCACACGGTCAGCGGCTCCTAAGCTACATAATAATGCCTTACTTGGAATGAGGCAAAAAGTTTCGTTAATCAAAAACGGCTGTGAGAAGTTAAACGGGACTGTTTCCTGTAAAATAAATTATAGGTTATTTGAAAATTGTCTAAACATAACAAGTACCTAATGCTTACTGAGTTATTAACTTACCTATAAATCAGACATATCTGAAACGCACTAAATCAAGTTCCAGTATTAACAGAATGGTTTTGAATAACATCAAATTAATGAATTAATTAATACCGGACGAGCCAAGAAATGATTTAATTGACTTCTCATGTCCCGTGCTCGTAAATAAAAGAATTTAATCAAAAGAATTCCTGAAATTGGGTGCAAAATACCAAGAATGGTTTTCCTTTACCGGTTCCTACCGCAGTAAGTGGCTCAGGACCGGAAAAGTTAATATTTCAGCATTGGACATTCCAAGAATGAATATGATGATCGTGATGAGCGTAGTAAAGCTATCACACTTCACAATATAATTAAAAGACAGTAAGTCATGGCTTAAAATCTGAAAAGAATTTCGAACCGGTTAATTTATGGCTAAGGGCAAGAATACTTTCCTTTCGGTTTTATTCGACGTTAAACTAATTAAACGGTCTTAGCCAACAAAGAAAAAAGAAAGAAAATGCATTTATTCGTCAGAAACAGACTTTTCACAAAGGAAAAACCCATAGGTACCTAACAGGTAAAAATGAGAAAGAAAAGATAGAAAAACCGGCTAATCAGTGTAATTATGAAATTATTTTTATATTTCGCGTCGGGCTTCGCGGCATAAACCGGTTAATTGCGGTTTTCTTTAAACCGGTTAGGAGAGATGGCATCATCTTTGCTTCCTTTAGCCTTCATATCGGTCTGAGTGGAGCTCGAGACCGATGAGAGCTTTATGCTTCATGGGTGGAAGTCCTAAAAGCGTAAATCTGAGAGTTAAGTGAAACAATTAGCTGCCAGCACCAATGTTGCTCCCTTCGTCACTTACCGATGACTTTTGACCATTTAGTAGCTGCAATTAATCAGACGATAAATTTTAAAGCCTGTGGCAAACAGCTAATTTGTTTTCTGAAGTCAATCTTCACGCATAGTACTGGATTAAGCCAGCGCAAGGCCTGTAGCAAATTTATATAATCAAGGGCCCTTGGTTCAGGCTCTCTAATCTTTTGGTTCAAGTGCAGAACCAGCTTTTAGATAATAAGAGTTGGGGCCCAGAGATAATTTCACGTAATTTTTATTTTAATTTTTGACTGAAATGTTTTCGCTCTCATTTAATAATCATGTGATTTTTTAAATTTGTATCTAATGTTTAGTTATCCATATTAATGGGAAATTAATTATTAAAAGAGTTTAAAAAGGAACTAATTCATTATATAGTAGCTTGTGGCTTTCACTCATTTAACTGCAGTAAAGAAATAAAATCTAAATTTGAAGCAAAATAAAACGATATCATAGGCGCATCTATACTTTATTTTATTTTATTTTATTTATTTATTTAAGGAAAACTTACAGCTAATTAAGAAACATGTAATACAAAAGCGTGTACAGCAGAAGGCCAATTAAAAGTTTTCACAGATAGTTGATACAATAGATAAGAGGAACAACAATAGAGAACACTTACATATTAATATACTACATATAACATAGGAGAATCTAGACATTGGACAACAAAAAATAGAGGACAAACACTATAGGTAAACAATATTAGTATAATAGAATTATAATAATATCTATGAACAAAAATCAACCAAGAAATTGCGTAACATTATCACTTTTACCACTACACAACATAAAACGAGTTATCAAACAAACAGCAAAAAAAATAATAATAATAATAATAACATAGCGTGTCTGACCGTCTATCGGCATATATGTATACGGTAAACTCGGAAAACAATGAACGATCTCGTTCAAAGAAAAAAGAAAGAAAAATTAACCTAATCTTTTTGAAAAAAGTCATCAGCCAAGGTTTTTTTAATTTGTATGACTGAGGAATTAAAAATACTCGGAAGATTATCCGACTGCGCTTTAACAAATCCTCTTTCAGTCATTTTTAATTAATACACATTTTTTTATTTATAAAAATCTGATAAAATAAGTATAAATATTTAAAAAGATGTCCAGCAACCATACGTTTTACATAGACTTTAACGTCACACTGCACCATCAAATATTTAAAACAAAATATCCGTATCACGGATATTATACTCTATACTGCTAAACTATCTTTGTCTTGCCTGATAGAAGATTGTTTTCAAGTCCCATCCCGAACCCCACTGTATCTTCCCTATGTTATACGTCAGTAGGTAGTGCGTGAGTCTGACGTATCACGCGAGTGATATGTTGTATAAAATGTTATAGAGAGAATAATTGAAATGGAAACAGCTTCGAGTACCTACCTATCTAACTATTATACAAAATTATGACATCTGGAATGTCAGATTGTTGAATCTTTCTGTGATGATAGCTCACGAGGGAATACCTACCTCCATACATACCTACCGTACCTACTCATTGGTAGCCCATGTTACTAAAAACTATTTGCAGACCTTAACTTTACCATAGCTTTAGTCCTATCGTCTCTTCAAACACAGATTATGGGTTTTATCCATAGGCTTCATGATGCTTCAAACATTTAAGTCCTTGTTAATTATCGAGGTGGTTCCTAATATTACATTTATGTCGAATTCTTCATCTAAATGTTTAATAGTGTCTTAATAATCAGACAGGTACATATTTCTTTGAAGAATTAAACTTGGTCAAGAATGTCTAAAGTTCTCTCTCTAATCGTTGGCTAAAGATTGGGCTCGTGAATCCATTAAATTCACCGCTCATACATCAAACGTGACAGTTTTAAAAATAAACCCACGCTCTATCTATCGGACGTGTCGAGTCGACGCAAGCTGTATCTATTTATCGCGCCATATCTCTCCCTACAACAATACCGACAAAATAAATAAATGTGTTCGCGCCGCGCCCGCATCCGGCGACCCTTCTCGACGCACGTAATCCAAAATGTCCGTTTATTTTTCTATGTGAGCTGCGTTACGACGAAAAAAACAATGCTGGGATCGACCGAGCCAGTCCACTAGAGCGAGATAGAAACGCTCAGCGACCGGGCTAATGCAGGCGTGGCGGCGCGTCGCGCACTGTCATTGGTCACCGACACGCAGAGCCCGCCGCCCGCTCCGAACAACCAATAGCAAGCGTGCTCGCTAGCCCCGTCCCGCACCTCGCGAAGCCCAAAATACCGACCTTTCACGAATGCCAACCCGATTCGATACGACCGAAAATGCCTTAGTTACTTCACGCGCGTACTGTAGGCCGGTCGCTTTCGCCGGTGATTTTTGTAAAAATACTAATAAGTGATTCTAGCGCACTCTGGAACTTTTTGTGGTTTTATACACATTTTGTGCATTGCATTTGGATTTTGACACTATACGCTGATTAGTACAGGTAATACTCATTACTATTCATAAAATTATAGATGTAATCATACCCATACTCTTAATAGAAATAAGGAAATTATTGAAACTGTGAAATAAACATCAATTTTAGTGCCGGATGATCGAACGTAAAAGCGGTGTCCTCGTAATCAACGTAGGCCGTGCAAGCTGGCAACGCCGCGCGTAAATAATAGGGTAGGCGCTCGGTCTTTCTCTCGCAGCTGGCGCGGTGCGGCAACGTCGCGCTGGGTATCGTGCCGTGCCTCTGCCTCCGCCGCACCGCACTCCGCGCTCCCGTGCCGCTGCCACTGCGGTGAATCGCCCGGCAGGCCGCCACCGAGGCGAGCGAGACGCATTCACTGCTGAACCGACGCAATATACCTACCATACTGATGCTATACGAAGTTCAATTACGATTTTCGTATTGCGAATAATGATGCCTTAGGGGTTTATTTAAAAACATTAATAATAAAATGGCAACATTATTTAAAAATATTGTTTACATAATATTCAGTTATGTATAATATTATTAACTTACTATGTACTAATTTTTCATATTATGTACACCTAAAATATGTCTTCAAAATGTATAGCAAAAATAGTAGCATCGATAACACGTCACAATTCAAGTAAGAAATCCAGAAACACTTAGCTATAACCTGAAAATACAAAACAGAATGATGAAAATAAGACTTGTTTACAGAATATCGAGCGGGTGTTGGTGAACTCGTGGCGCACTCTGTCGGTACGAAACGGAGTGAGGCATTCGGGGCGCGCGGGGCAGAGTCTTCCTCCCCCTTCTTCAGTTTCGGCTGTGACATTGTGCAGTGTGGACGTAACGCCGTTTGTCGCAAAAAAGGATCGTTCGCGCGGCAAGTTTGAACAGTGACAGTGTCAGAAGGGTGTATTGTGAATTTGTGACAGAGAATGTGTGTCGGATTGCGGTGCCCCAACAAACGGATGCAGTGATTGGATCACAATATTGGATTGCAGTGTTTTTGGAATTGGATTTGGATTTTTGCATTTTACCCATTCAACAAACTGGGGATGCATAAGATGGAGCTGGGTGACAGCGTGTACGCCGCTGAGCGTATAATGAAGAAGAGAATTAGAAAGGTGAGCTCATATATTTCTTTGACCAATGTAACGCTTATTCTAACCTTGCGAAACGTGCATGCGAGATCACATATCAACAACCGATTTTATTGGTGCGCTTTATTTGTAAACTGCTTATGTTGCGACATCGGAACGGGTTGCTCGTTTGTTTTTGCTTTAAACGAAATTTTTGATATGCTTTATGTGCAAGTATATAAAAATGTGCATCGCTTTGCATGATTGTAATTTAGATTTTGTGAATTAATCCGAGTATTGTGATCGGGGCAGCTGTTCAGAAACGTCGTAAGGGTTCTGTATTTCTTTTCACGCGTATTTTTCGTTGCTTATTATTATCAGTGCTCCCCTTACGGCTATGTTATATTGAGAGACTGAGGGCCACGGTGAGAAACTCAATGCTTCTCTATTCGCCCTAAGATTACTTACATTAAAGTTTTTGACAGTAAACAAGTTTAGAATATTGAAGAGACGTGTGAGGGGCTTTGCTATTGTGATTTTTTATACATTTTCTTTTTTTCTAGAGCATGATTATCTTGCCTGTTACTAACCTGATCTGGATGATGATAACAACTTTTGATGCTGGTTTTTTTTGTTTAACTTATCTGCACTGCATGTTTTTGTTTGGTTATGAACATAATTCATCAATAATTAGGACCTTTTTCATAATACACAAACTAACTAGTAACTTGCCCTGCCAATACCTATTAATTACTCCTTACTTCTTTGATAGTTTTAAGATTATAAAGAAGGTCTTTCTTAGTAACAAACAAATATTCCTCCATTGAAGCAACTAAGGTAAGTCAAGCCAGGATCAATGGAGAGTTCATAAGTTTAAAGGTAAGTAAGTCAATAAGGGCTTAAAAAACGGAGACTCATTCATTTTTTTAATGTAATTGAGGAAAAAGTATGTCAAATTACCTATTTTTGAAAGCGTTTTTTGGTTTCTGTCTTTGATTTTCCATGAAAATAATCTTCACATCTCATTGTATCAATTGGGTGAACGTTGTTTTATTAGCCCTTATTGTTAAGCTTAATTTATTTGTCAGTAACTTTAACAAAAATACTATAAGTACAATATAATTATACCATGAAATTAATTAGTTGGTGACTACTACAAAATACATAGTTGTGTACTTTATGTGAATTAATATTTTTATAATTGATATAATGATAACAATTATCATATTCATAAAATCCAATAAATTTATCCAGAGACTATAAGATTAAGTTGATAGTTATTGGAGCTGGGTAGTGAGTAATTTTTTTTATTGAGTTACCTACCTTCTTGAAATTATATAAATATTGTAGGTACCTACTCATAAAAACATAGGTAACCAAATCCATTATTGGAATAATTTAAGCAACTTTTAAGTCCCAACTCTTAAAAGATTCGGAAAATCGATAAAATATCAGCATGAGAGACAAGGGTTTATACTGTCATTATCAATTCAGATTGAGAGCTTTAAGATTTATTTCCGGACTTTAGATCGAGATACGTCAATTATGGATAACATTTTTTTAAATTTGTCAATTTTTTCATGTTACTATTTCCTATATATTCAGCAACCAACTGGCGACTGTACTTACATAGGTACTGTTCTAGTAACTTCGATAGATGTACCACTCTACCACCACGTACCACAAAAAAAATTACGTACTTACCTAATATAAAAGTCACGAAACTATCATAATTTTACATCTCTATAATACAAACACTTCCATTAATAAATCAAATCAATTTTCACCAAATTCGTAACCAAAGTAATATAATTACAAATACGTTAATATTTTTTATCGAGTGAGGCTAAACAAATAATAGATACAAGAAGGTGGCTGTATCCCCATACAGAATCAATTATTGTCCGTCAGTGCTTGATTCAATAATAGGTAACTAATCAGATAACTCCTTGGATGTTTATTCTTAAAGTTAGTCGATTGTTGTATTCTTCCTTGCTTACAACTATTAACTATCTATAAAGAGATTTGTCTCGGAAACTGATTATTTAGAATCTTCAAATTACCAATTCTTCAGATATTTTCAATTATCTTGGTGAAGGAATCCTTTCATGATTCATCAACATAGATTCGAAACTAACCTTTTATTTCCAATCAATCGTTTAAGTACTATTTTTTTTTATTAGTTCTTTAGTGAAGGTTTACACAGAACTAGACTGTTTTTTTTGTATGACAAGCGAAACGAAGTATTAGGTATTATAGATTCCTAAATCAATATCTGAATTGTTCTTTATTATCATATTTTAGTCTGCAGACTGCTGTCGACATCTAATAGACTTTTCAATACGTGATTTATTTTACATCTCAAGTCATAAACGGATATCTGAAATTTCGTCATTAGTTTTGTTAGTAACAGAAATATAGCAGCGACATCTATTGCAGGTAAAAGAAAACTAGAGATTGCTCTTCTCATTAATAAAAAAATGTTTTTATAAATAATACTGGATCTCTATCTAAATACTGATAAAATTCATTATATTTACATATATTTGTCAATAAAAAACGTTTTACATCCAATGTTAACTTGCCGCATATCATTGTTTCTTAAATAATTTGCATAGAAAAATATCATATTTAACAAAAACTTTATTTTTATTAAAAACAAACAAATCACTCGGCAAGAAAATACAAGTAACTCACAGGATCACATTCTTATCTAAACTAGGACAATCCCAGGAGTAACGCATGCGCGTGGCAACTGGCAATACCCCAAAATAATTAACTTACATTTTTATTTAAGTAAGTATATCCTATTTCTGTATCATTGCCATAAAAGTCACACAACTAACGTCATGCAATATTTATTACATTATCAAAGCAATTAGTTCATCATGATTAAAATTTTAGTCCATTCCATTATTGTGATAGGTCGTAAAACTTGAAGCCGATCAAAAGTTTCCGAGCCTCACTCACTTCTAGCGCCGTGTCAAATTTAGGAAACTAGTTAATGGCAAAACAAATACCCCTTCAACCTAAATTGAACCATATCCCCAAATATTAAGGACTATTTCCCAGAGCAGTCGTTTCACCTTGTTATCTGACGGCATGGTCTATCATAATTGAAACTTTTTGGTTCAAGGAATTTTCATCTCTATGCCGCTGGTTCAGGGTTTTCTTTTGACTAGATACGTGTAGTTATTGAAGTAACTCCTACAGTGCTCTGTGGCCCTGGTATCTCGGAGCGAACGCGCCAGTATTCGGCTTCAACCGAACAACCGTCGAAGCGCGCATGCTCCCCGCCGTTTCTGTCGGCCAATCAGCGTCGAGCACAATTCTGGCCGGGCAGAAATATCTAAGAAGCATATTATTTCCAATGAAACAATTTAATCTGTAGCTATTTTTATACACACACTTTTAAATTTTGTTTATTTTTTAGTAAACTATAATCAGTGAACACACTGAGAATATTTTTGCACTTTACTCTAGGGTTCTTTGCAAATGTCCCCTGTGTCTGTTAACCAATTGACATACTAGTTCTAGGGCTTTTTGTTAGATGGCGCTATTATGATTTATGAAAATTATGATTAAAATAATATTAACTTTTCGTATCTCGATCGAAACTAAAAATATGTAATTTTACGTAATAACATGTCCCAGAAAGATTTCTACCCAGGTCATTTACAAAGTCAAACCCGAGGCATTAGACGAGAAGTATAATAATGGGATACTTCAAAATAAACATGACCCATAATAAAATGAACATTTTTATTTTATAATAGGTACGGTCGGACGTAAAGCAGGTTAATTTTTACACTAAACAATAACTGCTGCTATAAAATATTTAGCATCCACCTGGTCTCGTCGATTCATCGTCTCGCTCTCCAGTTTCTCAAACAAAATTATCGACTTGATCTCATGAGTAAAGCACTTTTAATAATGATTATCAAGCATCTACATAATGATACTTCATGTAAACTTTGTCTCACTGAAGACAATTTCGTCCTTTGGTACTTGAAAGTTATCATAACATTTTTGACTTAATCATAATTTGAATTGATAAATCAAACAGAATCAAGGGATAGACTTCGGACTAATACACTGTGTTTGTTCACCTAACAAAAAAAACAGAAACTATAAAACAGCGCAAACCTACTTTTGGGTATGTAACGGTTTAACTAAATTCCCAAAAATAACTAACAATTGGATAAAAAAACACAAGCCGTTAGTTATCCCAGGGTCACGATGAAGAGGCACCGATAATAATTCGAAACCAACAGCCTCGTACCGCGTGGACTCGGAAGCGACACAAAGCCACCAAATTTTCTATAAATAATCACCTGACAATGGTTTGCCGTAATTTTATCCATCCCTATCGGAATGAAGTAAAAAACTGCAAAGGGCACAGAGGAATCGATTGAGTTGTCACAACCTTTTTTTTATGTTGATTGTACCGTAAAATAATATAACAAACCAGTTTCTGTTTAAATATTCAATAAACAAATAGAATATAGTAGTATGTGATATGAATTTGATACGTATACCTAATATTGAGATTTTTGAGGCTGTTGGGAACATTGTCAAACTATTATTCATAGCACTTATACGTATTTAAATAACTTACTTGTGGATAAAAGAAAACCAGAAGCTTTATTTTTGTTTTTAGATAGATTACTCTTTAATGATACACTACATGAGAAATGAAAAAAATATGTAATAATAATAACATTGACAGTATCATAATGGGCGGCCTTATCACTAAAAGTGATCTATATTATACTTAGCAGGCAACCTTTGGATGGTGAGGACTTGTACAAAACTGAAAAAGACGTAAAGGGCTTTTACCACATACTACCTACTTACCTACCTACATGTCTATAATTTGTTGTTGTCTCGCCTAGGATTCCGACTGTTCTCGTCTAGCGTTTCCGTTATTTTTTTTCTTGGGTTAACTTCTTTGCAAATTGGGTTCGTGTTAACAGAAGAGCAAAATAACATAATAAAGGTTATTAGCTATTCGCTTGCATTAGATTATTGAGACCGTCATAGAAAAACCTTCTTCATTCCTAATTATCCGTGATTAATTAACGTATCTTATTATTTGGTGCCAGAAATAGTTCAAGTTTTGTCTCCGCGTTAATTAAAACTTCATTGAATGTTAATAATTATTTGTCTTTTATACGAAAATAATTCATCAATATTTTTTGCCACTTTTGCTATTCCACAGGTTTCTTTGTTACAAACAGCTCATTATAACTAGGGTCTTATATACCAGTTTTGTAGGTACCGTTCCACCCCTCGAAACATAAAAAAAATCCTATGTGTAGGGTCCCCCTATATTTAGAAAGCATACTTAATCGCGTACCCGAACGCTTCGAATATTAAAGTACTATGAATAGGGAGCGTCATATGGGAGCCCCCACACAATTAAAGAGGAGACTGCATTGTCTCATGCACACTCGCGTTCAAATGCATTCCGTTACACCATAATCGAGTGCTCGCCACGCTGAGAACCGGCGATCAGGTGATAATAACACTGCCAGCGGAATCTCGATCGTATATTTGGCGCTTTAGAGCGACGACGCGATCAATTCTCATTCGGTTGAAATCCGTTTGAAATAAGACACTTTTATATCCACACCGATCTCGAGATTTTAATGCATCCGTACCATTTTTGATATCACTCTGTATGGTGTATTGCAACATCATAAGCTGAATATGGCCACCGCTACAGGAGGAACACATAAAAAGTTAGAGACAAGTTGGCACTCTAGTGTCATTATAATAATGCGCCTGTTGCCTCGCCGGCGGTCGTTATGCCCCACGCATTATTATGTAAATGTAAAACGAAAAGGAAAGGACAGTGGTTTTGTTCTGTTCACTTTATCTGATGCAGATAAGAATGATAATTAGTGAAGGATATTACAGCCCCGCAGGTGAGATGTTCCCACGTGATGTTTATATAACGGTAACAATTAAAATTTCAATTAACACTGCAGACACTTTTTGCTATAGGAAATAATAATAATCCTCTATCACTCGTGATTACATTTAAGTCCTAATACTCCCTTAGTTTATACGATGTTTGTATATTGTTTAATACTTCCAATAATAATGGAATGCAATCAGTTCATAATGAAGGGATGCGACAAGGGTCAGGATATCTGAAAATATTTGTTATATCTCCCTTATGGGAACCCTCGCGCTAAAACCGCCCGCTCGTCGGCATTGTGTCTTTTTCCTTATCGGGCTTTGGTTCAATATCGCTGCTTCGCGTGTCCCGTAGGGTGTGATCACCCTTAATTGAGTTATTACTGACGTATTTATACTGAGATTATAAGAAGTACATGGTGAGAAATTATTTAACCTTTTGCAACAAGTTGTAGTGTAAGTATTAATTAAGTAAGTAATAAGTAGGTTCTTCATAAAATACGCCCTCGGTCTTAATTTGTCTTTAGTTGATATGATAATACACTTTATTCTTTTACTTTAAGTGTTTGCGAAATATCCCATTTCGTTAATGTGTCTGATTGCGAAATAAAAAACATTATTATTATTATAAACACTAAGCATTTTTTATTCGCAAATCGCATCAAAAAGTACCCTCACAAGTGTTTGCACAAGGACTTGGCCGCAAGTGGTGAATACCGAGGGTCGGAAGGCCCTTTGTCCCTAACAAGGGCCCAGCTAACCTTGCCCGATTGCGTAATTTGTTCAAATAATCCTTACAAATACTTATTGATTGCACCGGTTTTCGTTACAGGTATTTTAAATGAGTACCGAATCATTTTTTAGTTTGATGGGACTTACGGAGCATTTCATTAGCTTCATTATGCTTCTACAGATCAAGACGGTAATGTTCAGTATTTGACTGTACTTTGTATTATTGTCCCAAGTCGATGACCGTGCGACCGACCGCTGACTGCAGTTGCCGTTACCCATAAACCGTTCTTTGAAGCTCACTGAGGATTACCAATTCTATTAGGTTCACTTTAATAAAGAAGTTTCCTTTTCTTAATCCTGATTGTATTCGTGTTAGGCCAATCGTCGGATTCTAGGAAGAGGAAATCTGAATTACTATCTAATGAAATCGCATAAAAAAATGTGAAAGATTACGTTAACTACAATCTACTTATACTGGGATATCTACAATAACTGTTTTCACACTACCATAATAATAGCAAGTGCAATATTGTAATTTATCCGAATCAGCGGAGGTGTTATTAGACGCGTGAAAAATGTAACGTCCTCCTCGTAGCACAGTTGCGCACCGACTAACGGACGGACGGAGTACGGAGTAGTACGGACCGACTACGGACGGATGTCTATAGTCAGTCCCGCCACCAGCCGCTAACCTCGCCGGGATTGCCTGCCTGCCTCTAACTCTTGCTTACCTTGTCTGACATATCAATTTTCTACTCGCACACAGCGCTCTTATTTCGTACCTACTACTCGACGTTTCTGCGCTCCTGGTATTTGAGTTACGAAAGAATACGCGCGATATTGCGCTGGGTTGAATAAAAACATCTAAACTATTTCTGCAGGTATATCAGCTCTACCATTGTTTTTTAATCAAACGCTTTTCCTCGATAGTCAGGTTATAATGGATATAGAGCACTTACTACAAAATTTGACAACTAGGTAATTATGTAATTTAAATACCAAAATAGTGAAGCAAAAATAAAAGCGCAATATTCGTCAATTCAAGATCGGTTTTGTCGTAAGTGTACGTATACATGTACGTACGCATGCATACAGAGAAATGATGTTGTATGCATAGCGAATGGACGTCGTTAATGGACACGTCACGTCCGCCTCTGTGGAGGTCTGTACGTGGGTAGAATAAATAAGAGTGCATGCGGGGTGTGAACTTTGTTCAATTTTACCCGTTTGAGATGCACGGTCATGAATATTGCCTAATTATTTTATTTGATTCTTGCTAGCTAGATAGGTTTCAGCACATGAACGTACGAACACAACAAACAACAGACAATATTAAGTCGTATCAAAAAATAAAACATAAGTAATAAACTTAATATCTGTTATAAAATAACAAAATTATATTAAAATTAACAGAAAAAGCAATTCCAGTTACCTAAAGGTAATTTTCCACAAATCTGTCATCTCTAGCAGGCATTGCAGCGTCTGCGTCCATCAACAAGTTATCGAAGTGAGCAATTGAAACATTAAACTAATTACGACAGCATCATTACTGGGACTGTCGCTTGAGGCCCTTCGAGAGTCCGGATTCCTCTAATTTTCCACCTTCCCTCACCCTCCCGATCCCTCTTCGGCCCCTTTTAACGCCTTGCGAGGGTATCTCCCGGGCTATGGAATTACTACAGCTACAATTGAATTATATTCAAATTTACACCGTCGGGAGTCAAAGATTAAGCTCGTTATCGTTCACTTTGGAAACTGAAATCTTTTAAGTGCCGAGATATTGAAATTTAATTCGTTTCCAAAGTGAACAATTTAAAAAATCTCATAAAAGTGGCACTTTAAGTTGTAACGGCACGTTGAACGGCACTAAGAGACGAGGATGGGAGCGTTTCTCGTCTGATGGACGAGCTAACATCTCGAAGAAATCCTGGCTACGTATTGGTAGTACCGTAATAAGGATGGTGCTAATGAGCACTCAAAGCAGTCGGTCGTGCGCTCACGCGTCACGCTTTCCTCGCCTTCGACAATGCGTCCCAGCGACTCGGTCACGCACCATGATTTATATGGTGACCGACCAAACTCAACAACTGAATCAGAACGGGAAATTTGAATTGATAGCGATTTCACGCGGTGTTGTAGAGTGCAACTCTTTAGTCAAGGCTTAAGATATTAAATTTTTTCTAGGCATCCGACGTTCACATCTATGTTGTCTGGAAGTTATTAAATAAGTTTAAAGGAATTCTGAAATTAGTTTGGGTTTTAAAGATAAAGTGAAAATAAAACAGGGTCGTGCAAATATTTGCAGGTAAACCTCAACATGTTTTATTTTATGTAACATAAAGCAAACATGTTTATGGATAAATCTACCAACAATTGTTTCAGGCAATTTGAGAGGACTCGTGTTTAAACGCTTGATCGGTCCCCTTGGGCGAGACTGTGCCTAACTGTGCTCGAACCATTAATCTATCCTCCCCCACCTTGACTCCCACTCACCCTCCCGGAAAATCCGGATGTGAGTGTATACTAGAGAGCAATTTGTGACAGCCTGACGGTGAAACGTTGACGGACGGTGAAATATTGACAAAGACAATGACAATGTAACCCGAGCACTATTCAGTGTCTCTTACATGCACATAATTTAAAATTAAAATTATATTTATGATTATGATGAAATCCATTATGGTTTTGATCAAAGTGCATTAATAAAAATCAATATATTGCATAAAAATACCATGACAGTGGATTCGACCAAACTACTAGTATATAAAAAGTGTTAAACTGTTAAATTCAAAAATAACTGTAGAGTTATTGAACTTTATGTTTTACCAAATCTTTCTTTGAATTTAATTGTCTGCTCAAAAGTAAATTCGTTGTACCGCCAATATACGGCACCCGCGGTCAGCTCTAGGTCAGTGCGCTGGGGGTGCGCGGGCTGGGTCCCACTTTTTAATTTTAAAAAAACGAAAACGAGATTGTAGCGTTTGCTTATGTCAAAAGTTCGCACTTGGCACTCCGTTTCCAAATGTGTCCCGTCGCAAATAACTTATTATACGTTGGTACGTATAAAGTAGATACTAACCTAGACTAGGGTTTTGATCAAAACACAGAATTTTCTATGATACAATCGAGTTTCCATTTTGTTGGGGTTGTCTGTGATCAACCTAGGTTTTTATCAAAACCCGGATTTCACCATCCTCACAGGGTTATGGTGAAAGACATATAATTCTCTTTTGTCTACGTCTAATAATTATAATAATAGGTACTAATAGGCTACACTTACTGATAAAACATAAAATTATTCAAGTCTCGTTCTACTGTTAGCCATATAGCCCTTAAACTTCATTTTCAAAGTTCTTACCAAAGTTTGCCACACTAATTCTGCCAAATACCGGCAACATTTGCATTTCAAGAACAAGTTAAATACGATTTAGCTCAACACGTTACGTTGGGTGGTATTGTTACGAAACTCATTGTATTCACCCACCGTTCTCTGCATTATACAGCGATGGAATGTTATTAATGAAACGCGTGTTTTGTAGCGATGTTATGAATGAACACGCTATTGATTGGTTGATTCTCTATGCAATTACTGAATACTAAGACGTTAATGTATGTCATAAACGTAGTGTTGTAGTGTAGATATGATAGTGCGTCGGAAAGACACTGGGTCTGCTGCAAAGATAGGCAATTAATGAAATGTTTCTTCTTATTGAAACATATCTGGCAACTAAGATCTATTCTTACTTTTAAAAAAATAACCATCAGGATTCAAGACAGGATTATAGATTGATCTGGATATATATTTTTTTACCAAATTTGCAGACTAGATTATAAATTATTGGAACGTGAGTTAAGCCACTATAAACCTAACTTATCGCACTATCTGTAAATATAAAAGAATAAACTGACTGACTGACAGATCAACGCACAGTTCATACCGTTGGCTCTCCTAATAAAATATCTTCTAATCTATTTTAATATTTTAGTCAAATTATAACATACCGCCATTTATTACATATCTCTCATATATCATACCGCAATATATTTACTAGTCTCATTTTCAGACGTCGGTAGCTTTAAAACATTGGAAAAATGCCAACATTTCACTATCTATCTGATGGCCATTGCGAGTCACGAGTACTCACAACATGGTTGAGAAATATTGCAGACTTTTGAGGAGTTATTATATCACTTGCAGACGTCAGTCAATAACGAGTAACTTTATTAATTATTCTGTGGCTTTGGATAGATTTATTAATTGTTACTTGCTATTCATTATATTTGGGAACAGTGTAGAAATAAATTAGAGTGTCTGGCTCCTTGATTTATTAATGTGCAACACAAACCTCATTCTTGAATATGAGCCTCATTATAGTAATTAAAACGATCAAAAGTCGTGGTAATATCAGTGAAACAAAAAATTACCCGCCAAAGAGACGATTTTTATTTGTTTGTCTTGCTATGTTATTCTTTACACAGTTAAACCCCTAAGCCTCTTTATTATAGGAAATTCTGATTGGTAGGGAAGTAACCGTTATATCACGATGTAGTCGCGAATTTACATACTTACGCATTATTTAAATCTCACTATCGGAACCTCAAAGACTTTAAATCTGTCGCCGTAACCAAGTATTTTAACGAGGGCATCACTCGACCTCTCAGCATTCGTGTTAACTGATTTATGCATTGTCGTCGTTACAATCACAGCTTATTTTGAATATGCGGGTACTTTAATTTGTTAACAAGCAAGATCAGCCCATTACTTATGAATATTACCATCGTTCTTCATTATTGGTGATAACTATCTTTGTTGTATTGATATTTATTCTAACATGGTCTGTTTTAAACCACTCCCTCGACCAACCATTATGATAAGAAGCTGCGGCTTGTTTGTTAGTTGTCTGTTTCTATGCATTGTTCTTGATCACTTGTTTATAAATAGGTATATCGAAACAATTCTAAGGCCACGGAGGCGTACCTACTTCATAGATGTACCTAGACCTACTAAAGTTTGTCCACGAAGCGTATTGCTAGCGTACGTTTTCTGTCATTTATGACAATGCCGTTCAACAATGAAGACGTCATTTTGGCTTACCTACTACTACGAAGTCGCCGATGACGAAGATTATATTGGAGTTTATATTACCTACTTATATCGAAGTTTATAAATACTACCTAGTTCGTAGCTACGAGAGAAATATCCGAATTTCCTTCAAATCACAGCTATTTTTCCACTATCTGAACAAATATCGCAGCCGTTCCCGCTATTATAATACACATACACACTGTGCAGTTCCACTCGATGTAGCGTGGCGTATGACACGCCGCGGCGCCCCGGAGGGCAAGCGTCATAAAGCGTGAATGTAGCGACTCTAGTGACACGACTAGGGTTGCCAACCATACTTTATAATAACGTATCCTACTTTATTTTTGGTAATTATACTTTATACTTTTGCATACAAATAAAGTATGTGAAAATACTTTATTTCTAACCTTTACTGTGATGCGTAAAACAAAACACTCATTATGGGTTCATTATAGGTAAGAAAATTCACTAATACGACGATATATAGACGATAAAGAATTTTTAGTGAAAAGTACAGTTGACAAATGGCAATATATACTTTAAAATGCATCGGATAGCTTAAAAAAAAAAATTTACTCTCCGTTCCCGCCACTTCAGCTTTCACTAAAAGAGTTTTTTCAGTAATGAATCTAATGTAAAAAATAGAGAGAGAGAAATAGAGCGTCAATAAATTTAATTAAAAACTAATTGTTTATTTATTTAAATTTAAATTTTGATTGTCAAACAAGCTTTGAAACATTTAAAGATAGCAAAAAAATATTGTCATGTGCTAAAAGCACACAAAAAAACGTTTTTAAGGCAATAAAAGCAAAAAATTTGAAAAATACTTTTTTCCTTCCAAATACTTTATTTTTTTCCTATCCAAATCATTTTATACGTTTTTTTTTTTTAAAGTCGGTAACCCTAGACACGACGTGCCTGCACCGTGCACATAGTTTCGTAGTTTTGTAAGTAAGCAGCAAGCAGGCGTATCTACACCAAGCGTATATAATTATATAGGTATACTAGCTGTCCCAACAGACGTTGTCCTGTCCAACTCATACACAAAATTTCATCCAAATCGGTCCAGCCGTTTAATCTAAACCATTCTCGAATCTCCACGAACACACACAAAAAATTTCATCAAAATTGGTCCAGTCGTTTAGGAGGAGTTCAGTCACATACACACGCACACAAGAAATATATATATTAAGATTTACGAATACCTACGTGACAATAGATTTTATTGTGTAACTGATAATATGAAATTATAGTTTATCTCAAATATGGCCATTTATTCCAAATTGGACGTCTATATTTTTGCTTCATTTGGAAAATGTCTAGTGATCTGTAGGGCCGGATGAAAAATGTGTTGGCTTCATCAATACGTAGAAAAAACATCAATAATTGTAGTTTATTATTATGTACTTTATCAGATGATGATTATGTATTTTAGCGCCTACCATTTAATAATATAAACAAAAAAGCCGCCATAATACAAAAAAAGGGTGTTTGCGTCTTGCAGTAGGGGAGACCGGGGATAGTTGACCAATTTTTTACTAAATAGTGCATATTTTTTATGTTTTAATATATATAGACAAGAAAACCATATCAATTGATAGAAGAACTATTAATCTAATAAAAATATGTGATATCTAGTTCTTAGTTAAGTATAATGTCGATAATTTTATGCATTTTATAGAACACTAACTCTTAGTCAATCTACCCCTGGTCCGGGGTAAGTAGACCATATGCCAGGGGTATGTTGACTTATGTACCTATAAGAGTCAAATCATGAGAAAGGGCAAATAATTAAACATTTCAATCAGGCATAGCTTTGTTATTTTTTTTTTGCGAATTCATATGCAAATTTCCGAGTCTCATAAGACGCCAATCCATAATAAATAGCAGCTATCTCAATAAAATAACTGGCTAAAGTTTTCTCTTCAAAACTAGTACAAATTTTACTTTTTTTATATATCAAACTCAAACTCATTTATTCAGTTTAGGCCCTAATAAGGCACTTACCACTAGTTCGGAATACACTTGGACTGAGAAGAATCCAGCAAGAGTCCTCTGTATCCAGGGTTATGCTTATGGTTATGGAGAGGGCTATGCCCGGATTCTATTCTCTACGAAATCGAATCAGAAATGAGGAGATTTATAGATGAACTAGGGTCACCGACATAGCCCAGTGGATTGACAAGTTGAAATGACAATGGGCAGGGCACATAGTGCACAGAACCGATGCCAATGGGGCTGAAGAGTTCTGGAGTGGAGACGATGGACTGGCAAGCAGCGTGGGACGTCCACTTACAAGGTACGATGGATGCAGGTCGCCCAAGACCGGTCCTATTGGAAATCATTAGGGTAGGTCTATGTCCAGCAGTGGACGTCTTGCAGCTGAGATGATGATGATGATGATTCAGAGATGAGAATTCTGCTCAACAAACTCTCGTCAAGTTTGTATTACGTTCAAATATTTCGTTTAATTTGGCACCGTAACGATGTATCTTTTATAAGGAATATTATACTGTTTTGGTGTCGCATTAATGCTTTCTCGTCAAAAATTACTGCGTAACAAACTATTTCCAACACATTTTTTATTGTTTTAGCTCAAGCAGTTGTTCTTTCACAGGTCCGTTTTGCTATGTATTAATCAAAATAGCTATACTTCTTTAAAAATCCAATAAATGGTTAACTTACGTGTTGTTTTCAACTCCATATTTTAGCTTTTGGGGTAGGTTGAATAATTATTCAACCAGCCCCAAAAATAATTGGTCTACTAGCCCCAGACGCCATTTTATATTTTGATCACATGGCTAGCCTAGACACTGCCGCTGATTTGAATAATAAGATATGAAATATGATAAATATGCACTCATCAAACGCTAGGGCTAATAGAAAAATGGTTTACATAAATCGTGTAGGCATCACATCAAAAAATGTACTATATCGAAATTTCACTTACGTCATTAACAAATTAAAAACGTGTCACCATTTGAAAACGACCTGCGACCGCGATGCGGCACTTCGGACAGCTGCGTGGGGTGCGGAGTGTAATACTTGGCTGTGATCGGATGATGCAATACTCATACTGTCGACGAGTTTTTGGCAGATAGTCTACCTACCCCTATAGTCAACTATCCCCGGTCTCCCCTACGCTTGAGCTCTGATATGTTACTGCTCGAGTTATATATGACGACTTCATGCGACTTTGCCACTATGTGGACGTAATTTCGTTTGTTTATATGTGCAATCTGCTGACATGCATGCAGAAGTATGCGTATGAGGCTCCAGTCTCCCTAAAATCAGTGTTCTTGCGGAATTTATCAGAAAAGAAATATTGTTTTTTAGTCATCAAAAAAGCAATAAATGAAATATATTTTACGTTATTTTAAAGTGTGAGATTTGAAGTTTCCAATACATATTTTATTTTTTAATTTGACGCCACTTTTTTTAGCTTTGTGAGGCTTTAAACATACCTCTATTTACGTTCCACGCGTAGAGGGTCTCATTCATGCACACGCCACGAAAAAAATATAACAAAAACAAGAAATGTATTCAGATTACATTTGTCGGCAAATCCTCTACAATAATCTTATCTAGTTACTTTTTTTCCAAATTGTCTCATTTTCTTATTTAAATTGCTTTAAAAAGTTATAAAATTCTGAATTTGACCCTTGCAACATATATTTTTTTCTATTACAAAGTAATGGTTTAGAGAAATCACACTTTAACCACTCCGAAAGCAACTACTTATCTGTCGAATTAAAAATATATGCATTTAAAAAATCATTTGAACTAAATTTACCGAAACTAAACAAATAAAACATAAAATGCATCAAAATTCCATTCAATTTCGCTGGGAATTGACAGCGTTCGTTGTGTTATATGTTTAGTCTCGGTAAATTTATTTCAAATGATTTTTTGAATGCATATATTTTTTTTTCGACAGATAAGTAGTTGTTTTCGGAGTGGTTAAAGTGTGATTTCTCTAAACATTATTGTAGAGGATTTGCCGACAAATGTAATCTGAATACATTTCTTGTTTTTGTTATATGTTTTTCGTGGCGTGTGCATGAATGAGACCCTCTACGCGTGGAACGTAAATAGAGGTATGTTTAAAGCCTCACAAAGCTAATAAAAGTGGCGTCAAATTAAAAAATAAAATATGTATTGGAAACTTCAAATCTCACACTTTAAAATAACGTAAAATATATTTCTAAAAAACAATATTTCTTTTCTGATAAATTCCGCAAGAACACTGATTTTAGGGAGACTGGAGTCTTAAGGCCTAAATGGTAATTGGCAGCCTTCATCGTCAACGTCGTCATTTACCATGGTGGTATTATGGTGAAACATAAGCCTATCCTACAAATTAAAAAAGTACCTACTGGGCTTGAATCCCGAGCAAGCAAAGGATTCAAAGGCACAAGAAACAAATCAACCTGCGCTCGAGTGACATACAATTTTTAACATCACTAGCGAGAAAGAAAATAAAGGTTTAAGAAACGATATTTTAGAACCAATTATTCTTTATCTATACTACTAATATTAAAGCTTAAGAGTTTGTTTGAACAGAACTAATCTCAGGAACTATTGGTTCGATTTGAAAAATTCTTTCAGTGTTAGATAGCCTATTTATCGAGGAAGGCTATAGGCTACTTTTATCCTGGGAAAACATAAGATCCCTCGGGAATGCGGGTAAAACCGCGGGGCGGAAACTATTTTTAATAATACTAAAAATATTGCTAGGAAATAAAATGTTGAAAGAAACCATTGTCAGTGCAACCAGCAATCTAAAATTTATATAGACCAGGTAGGTATTAACATTAAGGTACTTAATTCAAGTCAATGATTTATTTATAGTATGGACAATGCATTTGTTTCTGTGTAGATTATAATTGTCAATAAAGAACATGTCGTCGTCACGAATCCATGCTTTATGGCACATGAATCTCAAACAAATGATAAATTACGTAGAAACAAGAAGTATGTACCTTTGCGTTTGTGATATCTCGTTCGTGTTCTCGACTCTGTTCAATATCAAATCTCTGTCGTAATGCTCTCGAAACTTAGGCTAGAGGTAGGTAACTACTTTATACTGAACGTCTGGTGTACCAATTATCTGTAAGGAAGATAGATATAATATAGATATGTATCATGCACGTTGCGTTGATTCTTAAAATGACAATCAAAATTCAAATGAACTAAAAGTTCCTCATGGTTTTCCCATTACAAATCGCCAAAAATTCGGATAATGTTCCTGTACCTGTGATGAATGCTTATTATCTGTAGATATCTAAACACTAATCAATCCAAAAAGTATAAATTATCTAGACTTACGTTCCCGTTTCTGCCTTCAATGTCAGATTCTCAAACTCACGAATAATCACAAAAGTGATATACATCACGTGCTCGCCATGTGTGTGCAGTAATGTTCCCATAAATCTTTGCCATGTATTCTTTTAATAACTCTTCTATTCTAGAGAATGCGTAATTATTTAGTCTTGCACTTACAGCAGATTGCTAATTGAAGAGACGTAGGTAAATAACACCAGATAAATGGAATGAAACTAATAATCTTAATGAGCATTTGGATCTATCGCCAAGTATACCTAAAGCCTAGATATTTATATTTTATTCATTCATCCTTTACAGTATGTAGGTAATCGCACCTCAAACGTGAGTAAAACAACATTTAACTTATTTTAAATGACCGATAGGGATTAGTGTTAATTAATTATTACGCGTGCTGATTACCACATGGTTACCGATCAGCGCTAATTGGCGTCTATGTTTCCGAGACACGGTCCGCCCATGGCGCGATTACAACCATCAAATCTGCCACCTTGATTGTTCCTTTGGAACATTCCAAATTGAACTCTATCCGCATCACTTAAGGGCTATGTAGCCGATATGGGTAATGTTGTAGGTCGCAACGAGTCGGCGGGGGTGGAGTGCGGCGAAGCGGGGGTGTGGTACCTCTCCCTTCGCCCCGCCCGCCCCGCACGTCGTCCAATCAGAGACCGACAACCGAGCGACCTTACCTTGCCTACACGTCCCAATAGATCCTTTTTATTTTTCATACTTTGAATTTTTTTGGAATGATAATGTCTTTGTTTGGTTTTTAAGGTTGATGTTTATACTTCGAGTTCACTGTTATTTATCTTTCATTGTGTTTTTGGTTGAGACATTATCGTTTTTAAGCGACTTTTTATATTAATAATATAATAGCTTTAAAGGAAAATGTTGTATGGTAATTTTTAAAAGACCTTAGGCAGTCTTCCGTAATTTAACTTTGAAACTAAAGGATTATAGTCTTATAATAAAATTTTAGAATCTGTGCATATTTAGGTATGTACATACTTATTACAAAATATTTTTAAGTAGACATCTACGAATTTTTTTATCACATAGTACCATTATAATTGATATTCGGATACTTACTGAATTCATTAGGGTGTGCCCGAAATGCTAATGCTGATTATTATAGTTTTATGTTTTACATTAAAAAAAAACCATCGTAATTAATTCAGTAGATGTAACATTGAACGCACGTGCAAAGTCACAGCGTACGGAACAATTTCCACCTCACCCTTCAACCGTTAAAACCAATAAGATGCGAGGGTCTAAAATACCCATTCTAACTCTGTAACGCCCCATGAGCCACACGCCCCATTCGATTGTATACATTCCTGCAAGTGAATAAAGTCTTATTTTGCTTGTGAATTCTAATCGAATTAAGAGGCCGAAGTGAAAGGTAGGGTAATGAAATATGCGGTTTTATATTGGAATTATTTTGAATCTGTGAGTAAGTAATTGAAACATCGTATCAAATGGACAATTTAATATGTTTTAGTAAAAAATGATATAGGTAGGTACTTTGCTTAGGTGCCTCTTCTTATACTTGTTCTTAGTTAAAGCTTATAATTTTAATTAAACAAGAGTATACCTACATATAACTAGATACTTATGACAACGCAAATAACACAAACATAATCAGAAGTTAACGAAGTTAGAGAAAAAGTTTAGTTTTCAGACGTATTTCATTTCGGAACTTAGGTACTCATTTAGGAGGTCTTTGGCTAGTTCATTAAGCTACTGACTGTTTTTAGATTCTTCTTAAATCGATAAAATTTGACAATTGGCATCATCAACCTACTCAAGCACCAAAATATCTGTTTCGGTATTTCACTCGATCTGATGGATTTTGAACCAAAGTAGAGAAACTCAATGTTTGAGTTAGGTAATTACTAACAGCCTACCTACCAAGAATTATATTACATAGGTCTAATAAAACGACAGATCTTGAGAGGAGCAAAATGCTCACTCGGAATCGATTTTCAAATTAATATTGCCACTTCTTCAGGTGCCTCGCTCCTCCTAGTGTAAATTGACAATCAGCTCCACAATTTATCTTATCTCGAGGAAGTATCTATTAATCCTACTCGTAGTAACGCAAATATTATTTATTCAACTCTCTTGTCAATCACCATGATCAGTCGTTGAAGCTCTTTTGTATCTCATCGCGTACTCTTCTGTTCTTAATTGTTCAGACATCTATCAAAACTGTTGTAAAAATACGCTTCTGTTGATTTTAATGTGCAGACACTATTGTTCCATCAGAAATAACTTAATCATATATATAAAATTCTCGTGTCACAATGTTAGTTACCATATTCCTCCGAAACGTAGGTAGTAGAACTCTTAGTGCAGAGTTCGCCCGGGGAAGTACTACCACCATATATCTAATTCCGCCGTGAAATGGTAATGTACTTGTATTACTGTGTTTTGGTTAGGAGGGGATGGGAGCCGGTGAAGTTACAGGCACAGGAGAGTTAACAACATCATGTCTCAAGGTTGGCAACGCGTGAGTGACACCCCTGGCAGGGAAAATATGATATTGTAATTTCTTTGCCCGTGGTGGGCCGTAAGCTTGTTTGCCACCTAAGTAGTATAAAAAAAAATGGTTCGACCGATTTTTATGAAATTTTGTGTAATCGGGTAGGTCTGAGAATCTTATCTATTTTTTAAACCGCTACGCGAGTGAAACCGCGGGGGACAGCTAGTTTATTTACAAAAATAAATTTGATCCAGTCGTCTGAAAGATTTCTGGGATAATATATTACCCCTAGGTATTTAAATTTCATGCATATGACGAGCAGCATTATCTAATGATGAGCTTTATAAAATAATGCCATTTTGTTGTCACGAAATGAGTAGGTATGTTTTAACAAGTTAGGTGCGTCATGCTGAACAACATTTGCAATGGAGTTTTACACACATAGGAAAATTTCAGTTTGTCCCATAGCTATAGGTAGTACAAGTTCTGGAGCATCGAAACAATTACATATCAAAGTATCTATCGACCCCCCTACAAAAGGACATGGATTTCGATTCTACATCATTTTGCAGTCTACACTTTCAACTTTTCATTCAACTAATACTTAAATTTCTCATGACCCAATGGTCTGATGTAAATTTTGCAATCAACATTTTGCCTACCATTGTACATTAATCTCTAAATAAGTATTCCTTATGAAGTCATGAAACATACTCACATAATTACCTATAAGAATAATGTCTTCATTACCAGTATGGCATTTTTATGTATTCTTGTCTCCTTTAGGCAATATATCAACTTACCTACCCATTATCCTGGCCTTTACTTGCATGGCATGATAATTACAGTCGCATGTCGTTCGTTTTGTGCATGTGTTGTTCAACTAACAGTACTTATGTGCGGTGATATAAGGGTGTGTTTCGGGTTCGATTCCGAGGGAGATAGCCCCGACAGCTGGTCGAGGCAGGTGCGCCCGAAATGAACTTGCGAACTCCATACTTAACCGATCCATTGGCATCTTTTGGACCCTTTATACATACCTTCAAATACTAATATTATCTACCTGTTTTTCACTTAAAAAAATGTACAATTAGATCACGTAGGTATTTATGTTATCTATACTTAGATAGTGTTAACTCTACACGTGTTATTCAAATGTACATTATTAGTTTTCATCGTAACATAATCGGGTAAGATCTGGCTACGTGCGGTGTGACCCTCGTCCAGCTCCCGGTCCCGGTGCACGCAACCAACCAACCGGCAGTCGCGCTACGTAAGCGCACCAAACCACTCGTCCTATTCCTTACGCGAGTATTTATTCATCTTTGCTAACAGGTGAAATATCTCCTTTCAGAACAAAGTGGAGTACTACGTGAAATGGAAAGATTGGAAGCCGAAGCACAATACCTGGGAGCCGGAAGAGAACATTCTCGATCCACGGCTCATCCAGAGCTTCGAACGCGGGGAGGAGCAGCGTCGTCAGGGAAGGAAGCGAGAGCGCGATCATTCACCCGTCGAAAGAGCCCGCAGCGGCTCCGAGGAGAGACACCCGCCTCCCGGGAAACGCAAAGCTGAAGTCCTGTCCCGGGAATCGGGAAAAATCGGCGTCACCATAACCATGAGTCCTCCGGCAAAGCGGCATGACTCCTCCAGCAAGGTGAATGGCGGCAGGACACCCCACGTGAATCCTCCGCCGCCACCGGCCGCGGCACCCGGAGGAGCCGCTACTCCCGCCTCGCCGGCTGCCGAGGCCGCCTTCCCGAGAACTGGGCCTCGACAAGCGCCGCACTCCCCGGAGGAGGCCGATGCTCACATTCCGCCGGAGCGCGAGCGTCGGACCGACTCCCAGCCCACGGCCACGGCCCCGGCGGAGCCTAAAGGCGCTCGACCGCCACCGCCTCCTGCACCTCAGCCCGAAGATGAGGACTCATGGGGTGAACCACCGCCGGTAGCCGTGCCGCCTCCGCCGCCGCCACCCCCGCCGCCTCGCCGCGGCGTCGCTTACTGGATGGCGCGCTCGCCCGTCGCTGATCAAATTTTCATCACTGATGTCACGGTGAACCTACAAACGGTCACAATAAGAGAATGCCGCACGGAAAAAGGTTTCTTCAGATCGCGTGAGCCTCGACCGCTCGACGTCACGTAAACTCATCACGACGCGCGCCGTGAGTGATCCTTGTGTAACGGACGTTTTTCTACAGACATAGGTAGCTAATAATTTATTTAGTTACGATGTGTTGCTGGCCCAGCGGAAATCTTCGGCTACTCGATGAGTAAAGGCCATTGTAAACAATTATAGTGTGATACCTACTTACCTACCTAGAATAAAGATCGTTCTGAATACAAAATATTAATCTACGGTAGATAATTAGTTAAGTACCAACTTATATACATAGATTGTTTTGAACGACATAGGTTGTTCGTATCTTTGGACACGTAGGTATTATTTGAAGAATGAGACCACCAAGTTAACATAAATAGACAAATTATTGTCAATTGTTGAAAATATATATACCTATATTTTATGTGTTGAATTTATTATAAATGACTGGGTGTACCTATTAGTTTCTTATGACTATCTTAGTATAGAATATAAAATAATAAATTATAATGTCGGTTTCGCTTGCTATATAACTGCAAGGTTCTGTTCAAACCGATTATCTACTACTTACGTCATTTTACGCCATCTGAAAATGAAAATTAATTTATTTGTCTGACCAACCTTAGGTTAGCTAAAAAAATATTGTATAATTGAAATAACGAATCTCTTGGTTGAGTATCTAATTAATTTCATTAATTTGTGATTTACTTACCTACATTTCTGTCTTAGATAGGTTACTTACTTATTTATTGTGGATCTTGTAATGATTTATTTCTCTCTGACTATTTTTTTGTTTTTTATTGTTGTTATTGTTATTTGTGTACTTTAAAAGTATCATTGCCTATTTAATTTTCAATGTAAAGGTGTACACACACAAAGCGTATATTCTTATTCCAACCAAATGCTTATTGCTTATTGATTAGAACATGGATGGCAGAGATTTTTCTGCTGTAATTTTGTAAAGCAATGTAACGTTTTAAATTATTTATATTAATACTTTCATACAATTCATTACCCATGCCTTCCAAACCAATTCAAATTTTGAAAACAAAATATTTCCGCGGGTTATTGGACATAGGGACCAAAAAGCAGTTGAGGTATTTCTTTTAGTTCAAGATAAGGTACGATTATCTTTGTTACGCTTTGTGTGACATCATTTTATTTTTTTCACATAATAATATATTATGCTGTAATAATAAAGGGCTATTTTTTATTGTTTAATGAAACTTTCAAAGTTGAAACTACGGATTACTTTTAACCCTGCAAGTTTAGCTAAACAATAAAAACAAACCCTGTATAATACTTACTTAATAACGATGTATTATTGAACCACCTACTCAATGTAAAAGTATTAACTTATAATACCTACATTTACTTATTTTCATAATGTTGCAATATGTACGACTCGCTAATTAACTGAAGTAATAACATTATTAGATTTTTTTAATTAATTTAATTTAAACAATGTTTATTTATAAAGTGAACTGATTGTTTTTGTACATATTAACCACGGCTAAGTTATTTTTGATATATTTTAATTTTAAGGTGAACAGGATTCCGAACGCTGATTGTGTTCCTTAATTATTATTGTTATTTGGTTCCTTTAAATAATTATGCTCTGTTTACGCATTTATAGGACAGTTTAAAACTTGAAAGTGGGTTAGGTGACTGTGGTAAGTGTGTGTGTCGCTGTACTTATCCTAACTGTCCGTAATGTGTGAATAGATCTTTATTTAGTTCATAATATTATTATTTTAGTCCTATGGATGAGAGTCTCCTATTAAATGACTTCTATCTGATGCATTTGTCTGCAGAAATGTTTTTTGTTGTTGTTGTAAATATTGTGAATATGATAATTATAGATAACTTGTTTTATAATGTGATAGTTCACATTGTAGACTGTAAATAAATGAGAATGACTTAGATAATGATTTTTTATTAATGCCACAACCAATATTGCTAAGTAAGAACTTATTATTTGTCAACCAACAAAATACTAAAGTACCTACTAAGTAAGTATGTCTGTATGTATGTATGAGTATTACCTACCAGCAGGTCGCTAATGTTTAAAAATCTTGCAGTTCTAATATTAATCTTGGCATCTATTTATAGTTACGTATCAATCCCTATTCCAAAAGTTATCAGCGTTTTTTTTATCTGTATCTCCAGAACTAGCGCACCCATCGCCAGATCAGGAGACCTAATTCGGTGACTTTGAGCGAATAAGGCGACGATATTCGCTAAAATTCGTAAAAATTATATGTTAACTAGAGGATTTATGCCAGGGAACTATTTTTTTAATAATTAAAAATTTTCATTATTAACTTCGGAAAGCAATCGATAATATGTATGTGCCTTTTTAAAATTGAAAATGATTTTTTCTCATATTTTACCCATCCAAATAACTTGAAAATATTAACAGAAATTCTAAGATTTAATACAAATGGAACTATTTTGTTACTTTTCCAAAAAAACTTTTATTTGTACCATATATTAAAAATAAAAAGCAATATTGCGATTGTTTTTTGAAGTGTAAACTTCTTTTAGCGCGGTACGCATATTTTTAGATATGGACTCGCGACACCATTACGAGCGAGACGCACTTTGACGTTTAGTTTCTTTTCTCAATCTCTCAAAAAAAAGTTTTCACTTCTGTCGGCACTCCCGGAGTGCATTTTTTTTTATTGATTTGTGTTCTATTCAAGTAACATATCAAATCACACTCCATAAATATGGCGGGAAAAAAATGCCTTTATTTTTTTATCCTTTATTTGTCGATTTGCCCCCTAAAATTTGAATTTGCTTATTTATTTACGCTATCAGTCTGTGATCGGGTCATATAACCAGGGAGGATCTATATAAGGACTTTTTGGGCTACAGCCCAGAGCCTCGTGGATATAAAGGGCCACCAGCCCCATTGAAGAGAATCGACAATATTGTGAATTTAAAAAATATCTAAAATTTTAAAAGAACCTTCATAAGGTTGGCAGCCCTGAAATAAATTTAAGGCCAGGAATATACGTCAGATTTTTTCATCCGATTGTCTGATCCGACCATCGGAAGGCGTTGGAGCCATTACTTTGTTTGAACATTCAATACCCGTCTGATCCGATAGTCGGAACGGAGTGTATTGAATGTTCGCCGGATAAAACTATCGGATGAAAAAATCTGACGTATATTCCCGGCCTTACTCTAGCTAGACCATTATGATAATAACTAGGTACATACCTACTTGCCGGCCGTCCGGCACGGGCGGTCAATCCTACCTTACAAACCTGCTTTGTTTGCTGTGAATCGCACTCATCGTTCACAAAATAAACTACCTTCTAAAATGAGAAATGTATATAATATGCAAATTAATACAAAACATTAAAATGTTTTTTTTGTGTCATGATGTAAATGTGAGCTTGCAATGCGAACATAATAATATATTAATTTGTTGATTCATTTCACCTCCATTAAATATACCTACTGTTAGTAGTTAATATGTAAATTTTGCATAGACATAAGCTTAAAAATAGGTATAGTTTTTATCCTAGTAATAAGCGTTCAAATAGTGTCACAATATGCCTAGGATAAACGTACACTGGGCTTTTGTATTATTTTATTGATAATAAAGAACTTTTAAAACAAACTCTAGCTAGATGGTATGGTATCATTATTTTAGAAAATGACATTAGGTGCACGGTTCCCAACTTAGGGATTTTGTCCCTAAATTTAGGGGCTAGAAGTGTTAAATGGGACATTTTTAGGGACTGGAATATGTTGGGGATTTTTTTGGGATTTCAAACAAAACCTGCAAAATCGAAAACAAAGTATGTGTTTTCAATTTTGTGCGTAGAAAGGAACGCACGATATGAAACAAGTGAACTGCACGGCGCATTGCCGCATTTATTCATTTATGTCACTCACTCACCTCACCTCATTCACTCACACCTTCATTTTTGTAGTTGACGACAAGTCAAGCAAGAGATTCTTCTTAGTTTATGTGATTTGTTGTGACTAATTGTATTGTGTTGTGACTTCGATACGATGTCTAAAATTTAAAATTCTATTTAGGGATTTTTAGGGAAATTCATGAAAAACTTGGGGATTTCTTTTGGTAAAGGTTGGGTAACACTGATTAGGTGCTGTCAGTCAGTTGACGGAATCGAAATAAAAGTCGTAGATAGTGTAGAAGAAGATTGAAGTTTAGCGAGTAATCTAAGGATCGGTCGTCAAATTTCAGTCCAATGTTTATGTTTAATTCGGCGCTAGTTTCTAAATCGGGCCATGGAGTGGTCTAAAGATAAAACACTCAAGTTGATAGAGTTGTTGCAAGTGAATGCTAGCCTGTGGAACCCGTCTTTGTGTGACACTCGAAGGGATAAGCAGAAGCGCAGAGAAGAGTTACGGGGTATATCTGATATCCTCGGTATATCAGTGCCGGATGCTACGAAGAAGATCCAGCACCTTCGAACTCAATATAATAGAGAGTCGGCACGAGAAATTCGTGCTAATGCTGAAGTCCCAGGCGATAGATACGTCAGTAATTGGTACGCGTTTGAGTACCTGCACTTTATGAAAGACTCCAGTAAGCCTTATAGGTTGTTGCAGTCTGTAAGTATTGTAGTTTGTTTGACTCTGACCACAATTTAAATTTTGAGATTCATAAACCACATTATTTTAGTGATTTTTTTTTGTAGGGCTGAAACCCTTAAAAAAATAAGTAATTTTAAGTTTAGTTAATTAAGATCATAAATATTGCATGTATCCCTTCTATGTAAAACAGTTGGAACATTTCTGATACAAAAATTATAATTAATAACTAAAGAAAAGAAAGAAATAAATACCTGATAAATTGTTTTTATAAACTTTTCAGGAGAACAATCCAGATATCAGTGGCTTACCTTCACACTCAGATACTTCAATAAGTGACTGCAAATTATCAAATCTGTCTCCACCACATAAAATATCAAGAACAGAGTCTCTAAACTCAGTCAAACCAGAAATAATTTATCCTTCCATCTCAGTAAATAGAGATGAATTCTCAGTCTTTGGCGAATACATAGCCAATGAACTTAGATCACTTAAAGGGGAAAAGAATTTACTAGTGGCAAAGAAAAAGATACAAGATGTCATTTATGAAGTTAAAATGGGTATGATGGCCGAACCAAGACAGGATCAAGGTACAGTTTGCACTGTATTTACACATGCAAGTCAACAGCATAATACCACTTCTACACACAATGGTAAAATGTATACAACACCTGTAATGAGTACAACGGCTCATATAGAACCTTTAACCTCATCTCATACTCCTACTACGGGTATAAGTGAGATTATTATAAATGGTGCATGTCATTATTCAAACTTCAAAGTTGATAATCAATGATGTTCAATGTCACAAATATAATGGGGAAGTGTACAAAAATAATGTACAGTATGTAAATATTCTGTTTGTAATGTGTCTGACATATTCTTGCTGAGCATTATAAAAAAATGTTAATAATACGGCCTTACAGTACAAAGCCAGCTTTAGGTTTGGTTAAAAGTAAGCAATATTTTAATAAAATTCTTAATATCATATAAAATAATTGATTGTTCTGAAAAGCAATAAGTTGTAACTTTTGTAACATATTATATAGAACTAAGTTGTGTACGTAAATTTTTAAATATTGTACTTCATTTATTTTGACACGGTAAATTTTTACTACCAAATATTTTTTAGGGGTGTAAAGATATATTGCTAAATAGCCTAATGAAGTAACATTTTTTTTCAAATATTTTGAATTCTTGATTTTATGCTCCATAAATTTACCTGAATGTGTATTAATTATTTTTATGTAAGTATTATTATTAATTTGGTCTAGTCATATTTTTGTGTATATCAATGTTGATTGTAAAATGAACATTGATGATAAATATACCTATATACTAAAATATTTGTCAAACATGTTTTACAACATTTAGAAGATTAAAAAGATTTAGTTGGTATTCACTTATTAATGTATAATGAAGTAAATATACTTTCTTTTATACTATAATTTTTTCTAGATATTTTAATAAAAAATAGCCAACAAAATCGAAATATTCAACCAATTTAACTAATTTATCCATAGAATTCGGATTAAACAGCTGCTATAACAATTAGCATAGATTTTTTTTCTATTAAGTGTTTAATTCATTGTTGGAATTTCTGATCTCAATTTTAATCAGGTGATATGAGTTGTAGATAATGTAGTAAAGAAAACAAGTATTTGATGAAATGCGACTTTTATTTTGAGGGTTACAAAGCGTATGGGATGCACGAGCACCGCGCATAAGTTCGCCATCGCGAAAACCTTCGTATGCTAACGCTGAAACATCTACCTATCTACAGGTCACTATCGTAACTAAAAGTAGTCTTAAGTAGCTTGTAACGTTTTCGTACGTTACGTACACGCCTAGAAAAATATTTTCAAATAATGACGGACCGGTTGGCGTGGTTGGTTAGATACCATATCTATCACGCCACAGGTCGTGGTTTCGATTCCCACTCGGGCCAAGCATTTGTGTGTATGAACATGTTTGTTTGTCTTAAGTCTGGGTGTAATTATCTATTTAAGTATATATTGACAAAAGAAAAGTAGTAGGTATATGTAGTATATCAGTTATCTGGCTTCCATAACACAAGCTCTGCTTAGTTTGGGGTCAGATCAGATGGCCGTGTGTGAGGAATAATGTCCCAGAATATTTATTTATTTTGTGCAGATTCTATTTAATAATATACTTACTCTTGGTATTTTAATGAAAGTATATTGTCGGACCGAAGAAGGTCGATTTCTTACCAAAGCCGATAAATCGGCTATCGCCACAACCTTCGGCCCATTTCGGCCGAAACCAAAGGTGGTTTTTTTGGCCGAAGCCGGAGCTTCAGATGGGCACATTTTTTTCAAAACAAATATATATAGGTAGGTTCTACCTATCTAGATAATGTACTTAATGATAATAATACTCGGTTTACTTGCTGTGTAAATATGTAAGTATGTAGGTATGTTGTTGTATGTGTCATTAAAATACCAATATTAGTTTTGTATTGTAAATGTAAGGAATTTAAAGGTAAACATAAATGCATAAATGTCTACCTATTTATTGCGAACAACCATCCTCATTTAGTGTGTATTCAACATCAATCCGCTCCAGTTCTGTGGAAAAAAAAACAATATAATAGGTAGGTAAGTTTTTCCTGTTTTAAATTATATAAGGACTAGTTACTTACCTATTAGCGCATTATTAGTAACTACTTGGTACCTACTTATCTTTGTAATATCCGCTGAAAGTGTAAGGTAGGTAGGTAAGTAGGTACCAGAACTAATTGGGTTTTTATTTCGTTTATTCAGCATTTTCCTCTGGAGGACATGGAGGTCAGAGACTTTGTTTTCATTTTGTTTAATTTTTACCGTTTGTTATTTATATATGTTTATTACCTAGTTAGGGTTAGGATGTTATTCGTTAGGTACACCCAACAAATGATCGACTCACGACGAAGCCTTGATAATTTTACGTCAATCGCGTAGGCCCTACATGAGACCTAAGTATTGCACGCACAGTATTGCATATACGCCGTATATAGGTGCAATACTTAATTCAGAATGATTAATTAACGAGTGCATCTTGTAAACTTGTAAAGCACGTAGAAGACTAGAAGGGTGTTTCCCGTCCGCCCGATATAATGCTATACTCTTTGGTGTGTGTGTGTGTGTATGTGACCAAAAGACATTTTAGACAGTTCCACAGTCTATGTAAGTCTTACAGTGCTTTCGGGGTGAGAGAGGGGCGGTAGCGAGCCCAAGCTGCCATACACAGCGGCATTTCGCGTGACTTCAAATGCGATAGACCACTGTATGTAATTACGCTGTGATAGTTCTAAGTTACGACTTATTTATTCGTAGGTTCCAAGTTTATATTGTACCCTACAGGTTTTCTCTTCTACAGATTTCTCAAAAACTGAAAACAAAAGTCGTACCATAAACCCAATAATAATTTAGGCAGACCGTTACCATATTTTTTGACTTGGCATCTAGCATCCGGGTATCCCTAATTTATTTACAGTATTATGTACTGTGGCTGTGCGCGCGCTGCCTGGCTGCACAGAGTAAAGTTACTTCTTTATAGTTTATACTGTGCTGGCTGATATAATGATAAAAGTTTATTAACCCTGCCCCCACTCTGACCTGTTTATTTACAGTGTTGCCAATCCCTACCAAAATGTTCCCTCAAGAATTAAAAAAAACCCCCTAAAAATAATTCAGTGTAGTGCCCCAGTCATTCGTAACTCATGAAATAAAACGCGTTCATATTAGGCTTACTAAACATAGAAGCGACATAAGGTGCAGGCGCACAAGCAAATAAGCGGGCGTGCCTGCGCCGCCGCCGCCGCGCCGCTTGAGTAAAATCACACACACGACACAAGCGACACCCTGTCTGCGCTGCGTCTACTCCTGTCGCCGCTTCTGTATAATTCACGCCTTATGTATGTAGATATGTAAATTCTAGAATAAGGTGCCTTTTCGCTATGGAATATAATATAATATGGATTATGAATATAATTTAATATCCCTCAGCGTACTTTCTGTTTGGAACCCTTTTAACTTAGGCGCTGCGCAAACGTAGGCACTTTTCGTCACCGACACGGCATACCATCACAGGAAACCGAGTTGCTATGTCCGGTAGTGGCGATCAGACACTTTATTAACGACACGGTACGTCATCACAGGAAACCGAGTCCGCTTGCGCAGCTCAATACAATTATAAGGTTTGTTAATGTTGCTTGTGTCTTCAACTTTTCAGTTACCTACACCGAACACTTTTTGATCCGTGACGAGTATGTGTCAATTGGAAGTAACTGGACACAAAAAGTGTCTACGTCTGCGCAGGGAGGGCTGATTTCATATTCACTGGTAGCTTGTATCCCACACAAGACACAAAAGTGTTTACGTTTGTGCAACGCCTTAGACGTAATATATATATACTAGCTGTCCCCGCGGTTTCGCCCGCGTTCCCCAGAAAAAAATTTGCTCATGTCCTTTTCCATACCATAGGTACGCTGTCTGCGTACCAAATTTCATCGCGATCGGTTCAGCGGCTTAGGCGTGCAAAGGTAACAAATAAACTCACATTCGAATTTTTAATTTTAGTTAGGATTATATTTTTACTATATTTTATTATATATATCTATAATCTATACTAATATTATAAAGCTGAAGAGTTTGTTTGTTTATTTGAACGCACTAATCTCAGGAACTACTGGTTCGATTTGAAAATATATTTTAGTGTTGGATAGCGCAATTATCGAGGAAGGCTATAGACTACGATTTTTATCCCGGAAAAACATAAGATCCCTTGCGGTCGCCTACGAACTTGCACCTTAATGTATCATCTTTTTTCTTCATAAATCTTCCACTTTTTTATTTTTCCACAACCCTGTGTATAAACATAGAACTGGCAGCACCGACCGACTCGACTCAGTCAGTCAGTCACTAGTCAGAGGTCAGTCAAGCTCGTGAGTAAATAAAATAATTGTATTCTTTCTATGCAGTCGAGTCAACAAACAAATAAATATTTCGTTTTCGTAGTTTAGCCATAGGCGGTCAATGGCGTAATTTCAGGATATAATAAATATTACATCCCAGAATGAAAAGGTGCCTTATTTAAGTTTGTTGTTGTTTTTACCTTTGTTCATAGTGTTATTCTCTTTGGGTTGGTAAATAATAATTAATTTCATTGCAGGATAATGAGAGTAATCTTGCTCTCAATTTTTGTGAGCTTAGCGAATGCTTTATATGAAAATTATATTGTTGACAATAACGTCAATATTGTCGAAAATGATCCAACTGATGAATGGCGTGATAGGAGATATATAGCAGATTGGAAAGATTTGGACAAGCGACCTATTCCTGAATGGTATGATGAGGCCAAAATAGGCATATTCCTCCACTGGGGAGTGTACTCTGTACCCAGTTATAAATCAGAGTGGTTTTGGGATAATTGGAACAGTAAGTCAAATTTGTTTGTCATCAATTTGCTGTTTCTTACATGAGATTTAAAAAAATATGCTCTTTCAAGTTGATGTTTTTGCCCTATGACAGATTTTTTGTAAAAGCAAAGTAACTTCAGAACATGTTCTTACTTATTATATTTGAATGTATTTTTATCACCATAGCTTAAGTAGGCACTGCAATTATGTTCTTATATTTTGAAAAATCTTTTTAATACAAAAAATCTGAAAAAAAAACATTAACCCCATATTATGTGAGATAGTTAAAGCAAGTAGTCTAGTAAAACTCAGGTTTTAAATATATAATTACTTACCAAGTCAACTTTATTTTAATCAGTTTAGGTGCTAGGAGGTTGAATTTTCTAAAATTAGCACTGGTTCCAAAATTAGCCTTCAACTGTGAAGAACCGGCTAGAAACTCAGCAAGTAAAAAGAAAAAAAAATATGATTGACCATTTTGGTTATATTTTTCAATTGCTTTACAAAAATTACAAAATGTAATATGTTGGTAATTATACATTTTATTTTCAGACAATAGATCAGATATTGTAGATTTTATGAAGAGAAACTACCCACCAAATTTTTCTTACCAAGAATTTGCACCTATGTTTACTGCAGAATTTTTCAATCCAGCAAAGTGGGCTAAACTTTTTGCTAAAGCTGGTGCCAAGTATGTTTTTTAATTATGATAGAAACAAACAATATATAATTTTTATTTCAAATTAAGAATTAAACAATAAGTATTTACTTCCAGATACATAATCCTCACTAGCAAACATCATGAAGGTTTCACACTGTTTCCATCCAAACACTCATTCAGCTGGAATGCTGTAGAAGTTGGGCCCAAACGTGACCTTGTTGGTGAACTAGCCAAAGCAGTCAGGAATGAAAATTTGAAATTTGGCCTTTATCATTCTTTATATGAATGGTTTAACCCAATTTACATTCAGGATAAAAAAACTAAGTTCTCTACACGAGATTACCCCGACACTAAGTTATGGCCTGATTTAAAACAGATAGTAAATGATTACAAACCATCAGTGATATGGGCAGATGGGGACTGGGAAGCTCATGATACATACTGGAACTCCACTGGGTTCCTTGCATGGTTGTACAATGATAGTCCTGTAAAGGATGAAGTACTGGTAAATGATAGATGGGGTATTGGCATTCCAGGTCACCATGGAGATTTTTACAACCATGATGATAGATATAATCCTGGTAAGTTTTTGATAAATAACTTTTCTGCTTGTTTTGAAAATAGAATGCCGAACTTTTGGGGGCTATAATAAATAAATACAAAAAGTTTACTTTTATAAAAAAAGCTGTCCATTTTCATCCTTTTTAAGAAACCTAGATTCTTTTATACCTTGAATATTATAGGATATTTTTGTTCTCGAAAAGCATTACATCCTTAGCGAACACAAGTAAATCGTGAGACTGAAGTATGTATGGTTTAATAATTTTTTTATGGCACACTTCCATACCATTACAGGTGTACTTCAAAAACACAAATGGGAGAATGCCTTCACTGTTGACTCAACTTCATGGGGGTACAGGAGAGACATGGATATCAGTGAGATATTGACCATAGATATGCTGCTGAAGGAAGTGGTATCTACTGTTAGTTGTGGAGGTAATAAGAATTAAAAAACATGTCGATATTTTGCAGAATATTCGACTGACACATGTAACTTATTTACGTTAATAATTGCAGGCAATGTTCTTATCAACATAGGACCAACGAAAGAGGGCACAATAATACCGATATTTCAAGAGCGATTATTATCTCTCGGTAAATGGCTATCAATAAATGGTGAAGCTATTTATGCGAGTACACCATGGATCGTACAAAACGACACTTTGAATGGTGATGTTTGGTATACATGCAAGAAACCTAATCGAGATGTAGTAGTATATGCTATATTACTGAAATGGCCTGTAGATAATATATTAAAAATTAAAGGCTTGACCACTCATATACATAATGGTAGTTACAAAACAGAGATGTTGGGCAATGAAGGCACCTACTTGAATGTAAGTATACCTGCAACTTTGAGTGTTGGACTAAATATTTAATTTACTGATAGTGATGAAAATAAATAACTATGTTGGTATCTACATAGGTACTTTTAAAGATAATGTGAACCACAATTGTCTTAGCCTCGTATGAGTGTTGTTTTATTAAATAATAAGGAAAATATGGTATACCTAAATTAATGAGGCCTGATCCTGACTCACGACCGAAGCACTTTATTTTGACCATTTTTTTATATTTATCAGAAAGAGGTCACCCGTGTAAGAATCGTTATTAACGATTAAAACACGACGTGTGTTTCTCTCAAAATTACACAATAATTAGTCATTTTTGGCTCCTGCCCTGCTTTCTCCCTGCCTCATCATACCTATGACATGAAATTATTTATAACTACTAATACTACTATACATTTTATCTACTTATGTATGTCTTTGTTACGCTTTCACAACTGAGCAGTCTAACCGTTTTTGATGGAGGAGAAGAGGATATTTTACTAGTGTTAAAATAAACATTAATGTTCTTATTTCAGTGGCAGATATTGAATGGAGTAACTAAGATTTATTTACCGGATAAAGCTAAGGTGAAATCTAAAAATGCGTGGACATTGAAAGTATCTTCGAAATAAATTACTTTATATCCTACACTTACCTACTTGTATTTTAATTCCTTTAATATAGGTACTGGGTGTTTTTTTAGTGACTGGCAATACTTGCAGGGGTGGAAGTACCTACTCATAAATGAACAACTGTTATTATGGGACTAACTGAAATCACGAAAAAAATATCAGCTGTTCGGATCCCAAACTAAGCAGAGTTTGTTCTAATATGGAAACCAGATAACTGATATATCTGTCTACTTGACTTTTAAAATATACCGGGATATTTCGAGATGACATATTTTCGAAAGGGTTATTCCACAAATCCCCATTAACTTTCCCCGTCAATGGGGATTTGTGAACTTTTTATCCACTAACTTTAGTATCACAGCAGTATTTATTACTTATACATAACAAATAACAACCTTGATTCCATGGAGTCACGTTCATTTATAGCCTGAGACATCATGTAAATATTATATGTTAAAGTATATGGTAAAATCACAGATTTTAGAATAACAAAAATCTATGTCTAATAGTCTAAACATTCAAAAACATATAATAACGAACTGATTACAATAGCTGAACAACTTCCTATGGGACTAAATCTGAAATCGCAATACAATATTCAATCTTTTGCAAACGGGTTCATTCTACAGAAGCCTTAAAATACACAATTCATAATTTGCTCCGAGCAACATTTACACCAAGTTTCGAGTTCCAATTACTTTAAGAAGATACGCTGCAGATGCCCACACCTACCTGCCGTAACCTACCTGCCTTTCAAGTCAAGTTTTCATAGTTCCTGAGATATCGTGTTTAGAAAGAAGAAAGAAGAAAGAAAATATATTTATTTTGAGGTACACACAACACTACACACACATTTAACATAAATGAAAGAAAATGAGGAAAATTGCAATGTTGTGTCACATCAAAAATGGTCAGTGACTCAGCAAAACACTGTTAGCCCGTTGACGAGTAACAGTACTGATTTTCAGTCACTGCCATAAGTGACGTCACGCACACCCAGACAGAAGACACAAAATAACAATGAACAAAAACAATGAAACACAAAAGGAACACAAGCTAATAAATACTGAATAAAATATAAAATAACGTAGAAGGTAGTAAAAACCGTAAAAATAAAATAAAAATACAAACAGAAAAAGTAAAAATTACTTAGCAATATAAATTAAAATCAATACAAAATGAAATAAGAATTGAATAATTCATCACATAACATATTGCTTAGGACTTATATGTAAAATTTATAACTAACACGTTTTAGCAGATATAAAAAGATAAATAAAAATATTGGAACCTGAAATAGTTTGTTAAGACCCATATTATAAAATTAAACTAAATAAAATTGGGTCAACTCCACTACAAGATTAGGTACTTAGGATTAGATGAATAATTATAATGATTATATGGATGAATGCTTTTGCAGATTTAAAAGGTGGGATTTTAGATGTTTACTAAATGTCTTTAAATTTTTCAAGTCACGAATTGGCGGCGGTATGTCATTCCAGCACCGGGACGCTGCGAACTTGAAACTTCCACGGAATGCTACTGACTTATGACGTGGCGTAGTAAGTCGACCCACACAACCTCTAATACCATACCTGTTTTTCCTCCAAGAGAGCTTTTCATAGAGATAACTTGGTTCCTCACTTTTGATGATCCCAAAAATAAGTCCAGCGAGATGAAGGCTCCTACGGGATGACATTTTCATAAGATTTGCCTGGTTAAGAAACGGGGTAACATGACTACGTGGAGGTATATGAAAACAAAAGCGGGCACAAGCATTTTGAACTCGCTGTATTAGATGTTCAGTCCGGGAAAGCAAACAGGGTCCGTAAACAATATCCGCATAATTTAATTTCGATAGAATTAACGATTCGCACAATCTAATGCGGAGATCAACACTTAAATAAGGACGAACCCTATATAGTAACTTTAAACGATAGAAACAATTGCGAACCGCTTCTAAAACGTGGTTTTCAAAACGAAGAAAAGAGTCAAATAATACACCAAGATTCCGAGCTTCTGGGACACATTCAATTGAATTATTTATGACCATTATGTTGGGATTAAAATTACTTATAAGATTTACTTGTTTTTTTGATCCCAATATCATGTACTTGGACTTACTTGGATTGAGAACTAAACAGTTATCATCTGACCAAGTAGAAATACGACTAAGGTCATCATTCAGCTTATTTACAGAGCTTATGGTATCACAAGGATAGAAATTCAAATATATTTGGAGGTCATCCGCATATATATGGAATTGGCAGTTCTGAATGCAATTTACTATGTCCGCGCTGTACAAAATGAAAAGTAGCGGTCCCAGTATGGACCCCTGCGGTACGCCTCTTGTTACCGTGCAGCGTTCAGAGAAACATCTTGAGCCGTCATTGTTCTTCACTTCAACTATTTGTGACCTAAGCCGCAGATAACTATGGAACCACTGAACAGTAGGAGCATCAAAACCAAGAAAACGCAGTTTAGAAAGAAGAAGAGGTATATTTATGGAGTCAAATGCACGCGAGAAATCAAGTAAGACCAGAATAGTACCCATTCCCTTGTCCTGTGCCGTCAGTATATTGTCAACCACGTCCAGAAGAGCGGTTGTTGTGCTACGTTGCCTTCGAAAACCCGACTGAACATTGGGTAATAAGTTATGTGATTCTATGAATTTGTTTAACTGTATGCACACAACTTTTTCCAAAATCTTCGATAGACAAGGCAAGATGCTTATTGGTCGCAAGTCTTTAACACTAGTGAGATTAGTTTTTTTTGGAATCGGTCTTATCAAGGCAATTTTCCACACATCAGGGAAAGTAGAAGTGATTATAGACTTGTTTATCAATGCAGTGATAACGTTTAAAGTGTTAGGAAGGGTGAGCAAAATCATTTGGAGACTGATACCATCAATACCCTCGGCATTAGATTTTAGGGTTCCTATGATACTTGACACCATATTATGGTTGACTGGCACAAGAGAGAAAACAGCAGCTCCATACCTATGGAACTCATAATAGGTGAGAAGAGACATCTGCACTTCACTTTTGCCAGGAATATCAAGGAAGTGTTTATTAATTATATCAGGATTGTTACAAAAATAAGGAAGATCGCATTCACTATGTTTATCTAGAATATTGGATTTTAAATTTTTCCAAAGAGTTTTAGGATTATTAATATTAGAATTTATATGATGCTCAAAGTAAGCTTTTTTTTCCAGGTCAAGGGCAGTTATAACTACAGCTTTCATATCTTTGTAAAATTCTTTATGAGAATTTAAACCTGATACTTTATATCTTTTGTGGCTTTTGTCACGAAGTTGCATCATAGTCTTGACAGTCTCAGTCAACCAAGGAATAGAACGATTTTTTACCAAAATAGTTTTGAGGGGAGCATGTAGATCAAAAAGTTGCAAGATATAAAAATTTAACACTGACACAATGTCATTGACATTGCTTAGTTGCTCTAGATAACTCCAATCAACACCATCCAGGTCAATATTAAAATGTTCCATCAATATATCCTTCATTGGTCTAAAGGTAATATGATGGGGAATAGGTTTTTCTTTTTTTATGCTCAACTCCACAGATACTATAGCATGACTACCGAGTGCAGATATATGAGTCACAACAACATTTCTAAAACGTGCATCAGTGCACACAAGATCAATGAGGGTCTCACTATGATCCGTAAAGTGAGTAGGCTCCTGAATCAATTGTTTTAAATTTGTGTAATCCAGAAAATTTTGCAGATGCTTGGTTTTGCTCTCCATCACATTTAACATGTTAATGTTAAAGTCACCAGTCAGTACAACATGATCGAAATTTGAAAATTCAGCACAAGAAGACGTCAGAGCATCCAAAAATACGTTAACATCCAACCACGGTGGCCTGTATGCTGTGCCAACGATAATTCTAACTGCATTTATTCGTAAACTCAACCATAGTTGCTCAACGCACGGAGATGCAGGATGAGAGCATACTCGCACATTAATACTGCGTCTAATATAAAAGCCCACACCGCCCCCGCGCCCATTCCGCACGTTCATCGGTCTAGGTGAGTGTCGCAGTCGGTAGCCGGGCACTACAGGCGCACGGCCCTCCTCCCCCTCCCTTAGCCAGGTTTCATTAATTGCCATTATATCTAACCCCAATTGTTCCAAGGCCACTATCAATTCGTCATGACGAGTGCCTAGAGATCCCGCATTAAACAATCCAACTTTAAGAAACTTATTATTCGACATCACTAACATAAAAAAGTATATCATAACACCTGTGAAAATGAGACCACCGATCATAATATCGATAAGCAGGTGACGTGTATTTATTGATAAATAGACAAGATGGGATTTGATGAAAATAAATACGTCTATATAAAGTTCCAATACAAGACATAGTACACACAATTAAAATATAACATTTAAAAGAGTAGAAAAATGACAATGAAAGTAGAACAACAGAATAAAAAATTGATGTGGCGTAACTTATTGATAACATGAAATAACAAAAACCAAGTGAAAATAAAACTGGAAAAGAAAATTCAAACTGTATCAATGCCAAAAATACGCTTAAGATCTTCATCATTGCTGATGCGATATACCTGCTGCCCATGGTCATGGCGAGCAAAAATGCGCCCATTTTTAGTCCAGACAAACCTCCAGCTATGTTTACGGGCCAAATCACGGGCACCACGGAACAGCTGGCGATTAACCCTAGTTAGTCGCTCATTCACATAAAATCGACATACGGTATTAGTGAGCCCAAGGTCTGCTGTAGTTGAAGTGCGGCGCACTCGGGCATTGCGAAGTAAATCGTCGCGTAGTGATCAGCGTGCAAGACGAACCGCCACCAGGCGTGGACGGGCCACACCATTTCCGCCATCACCCAGGCCCTCCTGCGCTGTACGCTTAAGCGAGCCAACACGAACTGCACTAACTATATCCCGATCGTCTAAACTCGTACCAAGCTTAGTCGCAACTAATGCAACTAGGTGAGTGACATTTTCACCCGGTTCTTCGGGAAGATTTGAAATCTCGACGTCATTTAACAACAGTTCCTGGTCCCGATCATTGAGTTCTACTTGCAAGGTAGTGATTTTCGCCTCAAACTTGCTGATGAGAGAGCTGCTGTTGTTTTCGCTTATACGCCTCTCCATAGCGTCTACCCTGGCATCAAGAGCATCAATTCGCGTGTTGCAAGTTTCGATGACGCTTCTGAAGTCCACAACATCTTTGCGGAATTCTACTATTTCCTGACGAACAGCACGCATCTCTTCCCTAAACAGTCTTAATTCCATTTCTAAATCAGAAGTAGAGTTAAGCTTGTTATCTTTGAGGAGCAAGTCTTCAGTGGTGGAGCATTTTCCGACATCAGTCGGCAAGTCATTGCCCTCCTTTTCTTCCAGAACATAATCCGCATGCAGGCTTTTTACAGGTGTTCCGGACTTATTGTCTCGCGGAGTTTTCGCTTTGCAGCAAGGACAAAGCCAAGAAGGATTAATCCTCGCGGTTTCCGGGATAGAGACACAGGAGCGGTGATAATAGGCTGGACAGTTATTGCACTTAACTCGCTCCAATGATGACATAAATTTTCCACACGCACCGCACTTGGCCATTTTGTAAACTTCCAATGAGAAAAATATTAGTACCAGGAACAAAATACAGATGGCGCCTATGCGTTAGCAGAAAGTTTTGATTATCTGTCACACCCGATGATATAAAACAAATTTATGGAGGGTAGTTAATTATTAAATAACACTTGGTATTATCCTATATTTCCTCAATTAACCACAAAAACTGTAAGCTAGTTCAAGATAATATTCGATGAAATGTATTTATCACTTATGAACCCTAGTAATTTAACTACGTTTCAAAAAATGCACAAAAATTAATAGAAAAAATACTGAGTCTGCTACAGTTATAGCTACTGCCACAGAGCCCGTGACGCCACTCCACTCAGAGGAATGTTCGCAACGTGTTTTGAAACGTGTTTTGTTTAGTGAGTGAGCTAGTCCTTACCACGGTCCTTACCAGCAAAAATCACGGGGTATCTAATGAAAGCACATACTTATATGGGCCTTTCTCTGTAAGCTTGCACAGGACCCATATAAATGCTGTCCTGGCAATTTTTATTATTATTTGATATAAACCAGAGTTTTATTTAGAAGAAAATCAACTATTATTTCACTTAGGCAAGGAAGCCCACTGAATCTATACATATTTTCCGAGTTATTAGCGATTTTTCAAAAAATCATGACAGGGGACTGTTTGAGACATCAGGGGACTGTTTTGAACGTGTCAGGGGATTGTGTAGTGAGGTAGAGGACTGTTTTACTTAAAAAAAGTCAATTTATATTAATCAATAATTTATTATTTTTATGGCATATTTGCGTATTAACAATCAACAAAAGTTTCTTTAGAAAATATCAACTAAAAACATAACATTCTTCAAACATCCATATCAAAAATTTGTTTTAAGTACTAGAAACATTTTGTACTCACTGAGTCAATAGTCTTATGGTGCTCACAAGGTCCACTATTGCAAAAGCAGCTCAGACTTTTCATTGTAAGTGTCTTACATTTAGCTGGAAGGCCTAGGATGCAGCTTGAGTAAACTCCTGCAACCTGATGCACGTCTAAAGTGGTCTCTCTTCTGGTCAGACGCTTTCTTTTCAACTTTATCGACCATTGCCTGGATTTCTTTACCGTCGATTGCGATACATGTGATGCTAAGGCATCGCTCTTGGATTACTCTTACAAACTGATCAATATTGTGGATGTCACCTCCAGAATTAACAACAAAATCAGCTGTTCTTTTGCACGTTGCCCCGATGCCGTCTGGTGCGCCTTTGCCATGGCCACTTTCGGTATAGTTCCATGTAAAGTTCTCAATATCGGGAATTTCTTCAGAGAGTTTGGTTGCCATTATAAAAAAACAGAGTTTTATTGCGATACTGCGTCACAGGGCCATCGCTCAAGAAATGCACTCGTTTGATGCCATGTGGAAGAGTCTTAAAAATTGGTCGTAGATGTGTCCAAATAGCAGCAGGTGAATGGGTAATGTTTTCGGATACTGTGCAATAAGAAAGGATGGAATTGTGTAGGTAAACTACTAAGGTATGCAGACTCAGATCTACCGAAATGAAAAGCCTGTATTTCTTCCGCGTACTTAGTGCAATAATTTTCACTAAAATCTACGTGGATCAATACTTCATCATCTCAAATAAAAAAATAAATTTACACAAACAATGTGTAAAAATAAGAACCATTACACAAATTACACAGTCCCCTGTTATGGAGAACAGTCCCCTGCTACATTTTAAGGCAGAGGACTGTTGCCAGGGGACTGTGTATTTCGGATAAATTCCGCAATGTTTACAAAACGGATGTAAATTAGTTTTTTAAGAACCTACCTATCTTTTTAGGCATACATAACAAACCAATAAACTATATAACAGAGATAATTAAAGCAATTAATATGAGTATTATTACTTACCAGAGGACTGTTTCGGGTAGCAGTCCAAACGCGTGTCACAAGTGACGCTCTGACACTAAACAAAATGGCGTCTCGCCGGCGATTTCTTCATGGTCGCCAACTTCACGACAGTTGCGTTTCGTTTCACTCAAAGAAACGTTTGTAAACCTTATAGTTTTCTTTTATTATGGCTTTGATTTTTTGACAGGGGACTGTATAGAAATTCAGGGGACAAAGTTTACAAGTTTACTTAATATATTATATAGGTAATCAGAATCCTTGTTTTACGACAATTATATATTTTTATTATTTTAGTTTATTATATTACTTGCCAAATGTATTTAGCTTCACTAGTTTCTTTGTAAATCTCATTTCTATGTGGGAATACAGTGATGGGGACAGCCAGGGGACTGTAATTTCAGGGCTTCTATCACGTCTAAAAAAAAACTTTAAATAGTCACGACTTTAAAAACAATTTGCCTGTAGAGTTTAGGGGTTTAAGTTTTATTAGAAGTGATGTCTATTTGAATATTTAAATTACTTTTTGTAAAAATTGACCGGGACAGCCGATTACAAGCTTACAGAGAAAGGCCCATATATTTGAATTTATTATTTATACAAAAGAATACAGGATAATTAATATTAAAATAGCAACCAAAAACCACTAAGGTTTAAACTTGTGCTATTAAGAGTCTATCTCAATATCGAACCATACAATGAAACACATGTAAGCGTAAGTAATTGTCGATACAAATATTAACATCATAAGGTCTTAAAGTAGCTGTAAAAATTCCTACCTACATGATACTTAAGTAGTATTGCTTAAGTTTACATTTGATGTTTTTATGTGTAATACATTTGTTAATTTCTGGGGGTAGATTATTAATAAGTCTCGGTATAATATAGCCGGTAGTACGCTCGCCATACGAATTGTTGGCGCACTGCGTATAAAAGTGAGTATACCGAACTGGCTCTGAAGTTCAGCTGCCGGAACACACCAATAGGTGTTTGGCAACAGATTTTCATCTTGAGGATGGTAGCTAGTCTGGCGGATACTTCAAAGCACCATGCCACCGTCCGTGCTATGGTTTCCTCGGGATGTTTTCTTTTACCGAAAGGTCATTGTATGATTCGAACCCACGACCTTCGCCGCGGCGTCCGACGTCACTACCACTGAACTATCATCACACTAAAAATCTGAAATTACACTAAGGACACAGCGGCTGACAGCGGGGCCGATCTCATAGAAAACCCGCATAAATGGAAAGGGCGTATGCGACAAAATGGTTTTTATCGTTTAATTTAAAAACTACAATTATATTTCATATAACGTATGTAGGTACCAATTATAGTATCAGTTTCCATTAATATATAAGTAAGTATGTAGAAATTTTGGAACCTCAAATCGATCCTCAATGTCGGTAAAATTGGAATCTCTTATTTTAAAGAGATCTTTTTGATTAATTATTTTGTGTTATAAAAGTTAAACAATCGTGTCTATTGCATAATAGACAAAATAAAGGCAAAGACATGATGGATTCTTATAATAAACATTTCGTTCGCTTTAGTCATTGTTGAGAAAAATAGGTTTCCTTGCAACCAAAATCTTCAATGCGTCGTCTTAAAATGACTATGCGGTACCTACATACTTTGTATCAGTTTTATTTTAATAATAAGGAAAATATGATACCTACTTACCTAAATGAGGCATACTTTGATAAGACTTGCAAATAATAATAACTCTTTGTTACGACTATGGTCTACTTCTCGGTCACGTTAGGTTTCTGAGTTAAGAGATTTCTGTGGGCACTTTCAATCCGTGCAGTTGCGAGTGCTCCGATCGCCACCAAACCTTACAGGCACACCCGCGTGGCTAATATGAAGATTGTCTGAATGAAAATTTTATCGCGATCGGTTCAGCGGTTTCGGAGTCTTAAAGGACATACAGACAAACATTTATTTTTATGTATATAGGTATACCTACATGTACTTTATATGGAACAAGAACAAGAAATGTCTAAATTGTTTGTTTGTCTCTCTCTTCCATAACGACCTAATAATGACTTGCGTGTCGAAGACAGTTTTGTCAAAAGTGTGACTCGTCTTGGCAGGACCACTATTTTAATAACGGATTTGAATTCGGAGTCGATAATATTTGTTGCCAAATATCAACTTTTTGTGTTGGACTCTGATAAAAAAATTGTGGGAGGATCTCAAACATTACAATTCTTGTCGCGTATTTATTTGTCAATACGGAACTTTTTGTGGTCATCATTTCGTGAGCACAAAAAGATGAGATAAAAGCCGCTTGCTAAGTAGTTTATGGACAGAACCCTGGGCCCGAGATCAACAAATCCGATCTAGTTGCCCTATTCCAACTTCTTAAAAGGACGAACGTAACAATTACTTAGATAATATTATTTTAAGTGTAGTACGTAGGTACCTACAGTTTGTGAATTTTGTGATTGATGTTAACGTATAATTCTTACATAACATGTAAATATCTTTCCTCATTTTCTCAAGCCGTAGCCGGCAGTGCCCTGCGTGAACGCCTCAGAAAAATGTTCAATAAAAATACCTAGGTATATGTTTATTATAAAAAATATTGACTATTGCTTGCGTGTTGTTGGCTTACTTCCTGTAAACTTTATTTATTTATATATGTATGAGTAGGTAGGTATTTATTGTGTTATTGTAACAATACATAATAATATAACATTTTCTATTGTTAATGTGGTATGATAAATATGATGCCTACCTACACGTAGAACTTTATAGACCTTTCTCGCGAACCGCAGTGTAGATAAATTCAAAATCGCTCCGTGTAGTTCTATAGAAAATATATAAAATTATAGGCAATATTTTTTTGCAGAGGAATGAAATTAATCTTGCTCTTCATTTTTTTGTGCATAGCTTATAGCATAGCAAATGATTTTTACAATTGTAAATTGAAGCGTGATAGATATACCGCAGATTGGAAAGAGTTGGACAAGCGGCCTATACCCAAGTGGTATGATAAGGCCAAAATAGGCATATCCCTCCATTGGGGCGTGTATTCCGTACCCAGTTATACTCGTAACTCGGAATTATTTTGGAAGTCATGGAAGGGTAAGTCTTTGTTTGTCACCAATTTGTTGCGTGTTTGTTGCGAGCGTGTAGGTCATTGACATAAACAGTGTAAATGTATTGATACCTTATCTATATCTATAGGTATATACCTACTTATAATAAATCTACAGAGTGGTGGGGATAATACGACATTACATTAGATACCTACCTATACTTGGCGTGTCTGAACATTAGAGATAAGTAATTAAATAAAATGTGTTTGACCACAATATCATCATGGTAAGTGATGAATTGGCCGACGATGGTAAGCACACAAAGCCTACGTGGGATCTGGCTCTAATCTAAATTATATTTTAGAATTGTGTTTGTAAATTGAATATTATTTACCAAAAACTGACTTCGCAAGCTGTAGCGAGAGTAACAAAATGCAAGGAATCATTTTACATTTTTATCTGTCAGTTTGTCTGTTTGAACACGTTTATCTCCGAAAGCACAAAAAGCTAGTTCAAAAGCCGTAGCTTTGAAAACTATGTTATTCTATTTTTTTCTACCATCAAACTAATAACGTCGAAATGAGACACACTTACGTCAAGCTACCAAATGAAGGCAGGCATCAAAGAAGTGGCAAGTAAAATTTTTATAAAAAGGAATATCTACTAATGCTTGCCAAAACTTTGCTCCACTTTCCTTGCTTATTGGCTGTTCAAAATTTTCAACCTTTTACTTCCAGTAAAAAAATCAAATATCGTAAGTTTTATGAAGAAATACTATCCAAAAAATTTTACGTACCGACAATTTGCACCGATGTTTACTGCAAATTTATTCGATCCGGCAAAGTGGGCTAAACTTTTTGCTAATGCTGGTGCCAAGTAAGTTTTTTATAATAATTATATCAAAAAAGAATGCAGCGATACTTTCTCAACATGATTTTGTTACAACTGACTATCTTGTCTGGAAATTGATATTGGATACTGCCATTATAAGAAATAATGGCTATTAAAAACTTTTCGTGGTAAATATTGCCGGTAAAAAAATGTAAGTAAGTCAATTTACAAATTATTATCTTCTATTTATCGATTTTTATTAAATTTTATTACTATCACACACATGGTATTTCATCTATCTCTTTAGTACAACTTCCTTGCTGCTTCAGGCTGCACTCACGACGATTACCTACCGTGATTACCTACCGTCGCCACCGCCGTCGCAGCGGCGTCTTTCCGCAAGGTCACCGCCTCGACTGCCTCACTCGCTTCGAGTACCGAAAGATGAGAAGAAGAATCGTCGCCGTGTGCCGGCCGATTTAAAACTCGATAAATATCTCTAGTGAGAAGCCGTAGAAAGCCCTAATTCGTACAAACAAAGTGTACACTTTCCATTTCATGAAAAAAATATGTATTCCTACCCCTTCGGCATTGATCTCTCTTCCTGTCCTCAGTTGGCAATCCACGAGGACGAGATGATGTACGAGCATCGCTGATCACGTATAGCTGCGTATTTCTGGTCCTCGGTATGATAGCCACAATTCATAGATACGTAAAGATGTTACGGAAGCACAAACAATAAGCTCAGCACTCTAGATTTACTCTCCCGTCTCTTTATATCTTATTCAATAATGACAATGACGTCATTAAATCTGTTTTTCGGAGGGTCCTCGGTTTGATCAGCGACTCACAAGGTTCTTGTAAGGTAAGGGTGTCTGTACAAACAGGGGTATGTGTGTGTATGTGTAAATGTGTGTTATAATCCATGAAAATTAAATGCCACCTAAGATACAAGGCCATTTGTTGTCTAAAAATCAGACCAATTGGACATAATTTTATCAAATAAAGTTTTTTTTAATCCTCCACTGTTGCCACAGTTAATTTGTGTGATTATGATCTAATGTAAGAACTTATATAATTCATTTCAAATTAAGAACATACATGATACCAAATACTTTCAGATACGTAGTCCTTACAAGCAAACATCATGATGGTTTCTCACTGTTTCCATCCAAACAATCCTTGAGCTGGAACGCTGTAGAAGTCGGTCCCAAACGCGACCTCGTTGGTGATCTAGCTAAGGCAGTTAGGAAAGAAAACTTGAAATTTGGCCTATACCATTCCTTAAATGAATGGTTCAACCCATGGTACCGACGGGATAAGAAAGCAAGATTCTCTACACGTCATTACCCTGACAATAAGTTGTGGCCTGATTTAAAACAGATGGTAAATGATTACAAACCATCAGTGATATGGGCGGATGGGGACTGGGAAGCTCATGATATATACTGGAACTCCACTGGATTCCTTGCATGGTTGTACAATGATAGTCCTGTAAAGGATGAGGTACTAGTAAATGATAGATGGGGTATTGGCATTCCAGGTCATCATGGGGATTTTTTTAAACATAAAGGGTATAATCGTGGTAAGTTTTTGATTGACATTTCATATAGTATATTATATACTTAATCTATATATGTATATAGGTAAAATATATATTAAAACGTATACTTATTGTAAAATGTGCTATGGTGAACATGGTAAAGAGAATGTTGGTTACACAACTATTAAACTGATCAACTTTTGTCTATGAAATTTCGACTTTCCTGAAGAAAATCAAAATTAGACAAACCTCACCGGACTATATTACCTAGAAATATGTTTATGATTTAAAAAATACCGTAATTAAAAAGCGAATGAAATAAATTCCGTTTACGCATCAGCTTCATGTTCAACATGCTGTGGTTTTCGACCATCACTATTGGACGGCAATGTAGACCTTACACAACTTTCAGGTTGTGTAATTCTTAAACGTAGCTATAAAATGTACGTTCGAGGAACCATCACGTTGATTTTAAAAGACTTATTTAGTGATACTCCAAAAAAATTGGCAGGCGATTTTTTCATCCAAAGAGTTATTCGATAAATAGTAGATAATATAGTAAGCTTGTGTACAACAGGTATACTTCAAAAACACAAATGGGAGAATGCTTTCAGTTTAGACTCATCTTCATGGGGGTACAGGAGAGACATGGATATCAGTGAAATATTGACCATAGATATGCTGCTGAAGGAAGTGGTATCTACTGTTAGTTGTGGAGGTAATAAGAATTAAAAAAAACATGTCGATATCTTGGAGAATATTCAAGTGAATGATATTTTATTATATTATTATGTCAATATTTTCAGGCAATGTTCTTATCAACATAGGACCAACGAAAGAGGGCACAATAATACCGATATTTCAAGAGCGATTATTATCTCTCGGTAAATGGCTATCAATAAACGGTGAAGCTATTTATTGGAGTAAACCATGGATCGTACAAAAAGACTCTTTGAATGGTGACGTTTGGTACACATACAAGAATTTTGATCGAAATGTATTGGTATATGTTATATTTCTGAAATGGCCTATCGATAATATATTAAAGATTAAAAGCCTGACCACTCATATAAAGAAAGGAAGTTACAAAACAGAGATGTTGGGCAATGAAGGCACCTACTTGAATGTAAGTATTCCTAGGTACAGTGCGAGGTTTTTTCATTGATAGGGATAAAAACAAATAGGGTAGGGTCAGGCGCGGTTGCAGCCTGAATTTTTGTCGAGTAAATTAGACTTTATTGTACAATACACAATTTTATTGCACACATAGGAATAGAATATTGTATGCAATCTTTATTATAACGACTAGACAACATCGTCAGATGTCAGCAATACATAAAATGCATCGCGGCCAGGGGTAGAAAATTGTTTTTTTTTTTTTTTTTTGTAAATTTTTAGAAGATTTTTCAATTTGACGTGTACGATTTTGGAGGGAGTCATGTCCCCTGTGAATGTATATTTATTTCGTAAATAACAACAAGCTAAGAATTAGCTAGTTGTTGTTACATTGTGGCCGAAGCCATAAACACATCAGTAGATGTGCTCAAAGTTGTTACCTCGTGTCATATTTATAAATAGCTGAGTGAGAAATGAGTGAGGTTTGTGTGAGGAATAATGTCCCAGAATATTTATTTTAGCTATTGTAGTCGATGGCTGTAACGATAATAAATTCTGGTGTCCCACAAGGCTCTACGCTGTTGCCCACGTTGTTTCTTCTATGTAAAAATGACCTTCTCCAAATCAGAAGAGCGCTGGGGATGTTTTCAGAACCATAGTAAAGGTCCTTTCTTCGACCTAAGTCGTACTTTACCAAAGTCCTTCAGACCAATAACCCTTACTTCATAAGATACCTAAATCAAACATACAAAGAAATTCCCCTGTGTGATTTTTGAGATATTGAGGGATCTCTTGACGAATACCACTATTAGCAGCCTAAGGTTAGATCGTTATCAAACACAGTCCTCATAGTAAAAAAGTGACTTGTATTAAAATAAACCCTTTTTTTTGTTTCAGTGGGAGATAATAAAAAGTGTGACTCAGATCTACTTGCTGACTAAAGCTAAAGTGAAATCACAAAATGCGTGGACACTGAAGATATCTTCGAATTAATGTAATTAAAAAAATATCTAAAAACTACGTTTTTAGGTTAATTATTTTCATTGAAAAAAATCTAATTAGAACCCTGAAAGTTTCAGCTGGATAGCTAATCGGGAAGTGCTCGAAATTTGAGCAAGAATCCACCCGGAACGACAGATAAACAAGAAAGTGACAAAAGGTGGTAATAAAAATATTATGATGTTTTTCGGCACGTTATGTCGAATTAGACGTCACGTTAGTGTTAGAATAATGATAAACAATAGTTAAAACTAAATCTTTTTGATTCGTTATGAGCCTTTTTAACACGCTTTTTTCATTGTTATATTAATTGACTAGCTTCCGCCCCGCGTTTTCACCCGCGTCCCCGAAGGATCTTATGTTTTCCTGGCATAAAAGTACCTTACCCATACCCTGTTATTCCATGATATGATCTGTCCATACGCCAAATTTCATCCAAATCCATTGAGCCGTTTATGCGTGATTCAGTCACAAAGATCCATCCAAACTCTCTAGCGGTGCATATTTTTTGGAAAACATTTAAATATAATTTGTTAGTATGAAATATATGAATAAATGTGTTATTTTGCTTATTTAAAAGCTTAGGAAAAATTAAAACGTGATGATGTTTCCATGGACAGTAACGGAATCATAAGCCAACGCGCAACGGCAAAAAAATAACTGACTGAGGCGACATGTTAAGCTAGCCTCTCGGCTACCAACTCTAGTTTTTTGTACTTTTTGCTTAAATTCTGGCTACGTCCACGTGGCTGCTATATTCGGATATATTGCAAGCTTTACTTTATCATATTATACATTTAAAACTTTACAATATTAATTTTTATACTTATATACATCATGGACCTAGAAAAAAGGCGGACAGATGGCCGCTAAGAAACTATTGAAGCACCAAAATGGTGGCGACGTAACTATGTGTGTGTGTGGTTCGGAGTGTAATGGCGGACGGCCGGCCGGCTTAGTGTGGTGTGAATGTGTGCGTGCCGTTTTTTTTTTTTTTCCATGACTTACATTTAATTTACATAAAAGTAAGTATTTTATGCAACAGTGCAACCTTATTTGAAGGTCGTATATTTTTTTATAGGAGGGTCTTATACGTCCTACCAAAACTAGAAATTCCATATTATGATAATCGAGTCAGTCATGAGGGCTATGTACAACAGTCTTCTTAGTGGGTAGTTTACACTTCAGAATACTTAATTTAGTAAATATTAATCTTAATTTTCCTAAGACACGATTTATGTGAAATCAAAAAAATGTGGTCAACTAAAACCCACGACCAGAACCGTTTCTAGTGTCTCACAAAAAAAAAATAGTGAACTCGTCTATAAATAGGTACATACCATACACTGGTGGTTATAGTCACAACTGCGGGTACAGCAATTGTTAATAAATAAGGGGAATGAAAATGCTTAAGCCTGGCTTTCTGGTAGTAAATTGACAATCCAGCATCGTGTGCCCATGAGCACAGTGCATCAAAGTTATCTTGCATCATTTTTAGCTATAATGTCACGACATACTTTCCATCTCTAGCAAAAAAAAAATGTAAAGAGGTAGCTTGCACACGTGAGATGAATAGGTAGGTACCTACCTATTTTATCCCAGGACGTCCTTACTCTGTGACGCGGCCGCGCGGGTAGAACTGCGAGGAATAGCTACTTTAATAAATACTGATCATTATGTCATATACCTACAGATTGATGAATTTTTTTATCAATATGATCATAAAATTTGCCAATGATAAAAAAATACAATAACTAGATCAACATAATGTTGTGATTTACATGTCGATGGTAAAGACCATATTTTCTGACATTTGGAATCTTTATTCCAAATGTAAATGTAGAAAATATTTTGTTATGGAAAACTTTGAAAAACTATGTAAGTAGCACATTTTAAAACAATTGCTGCGGAAACATTATCTATTTCAATTCTTGTTTGTTTCTACAATGAATAACTGACAAAGTTGTTTTTTTTATTTTATTAACAGGTATACAGCAAAGATAACAGATTTTATATAGATACGAGTAGGTGCATAGTTAATCTCCGGCGTGCGACTAAATGTTAAATAAAAAAAATATGGCAAAATGTGTTGTGGCAAAACTCGAGAACGGGTGGACAATTTCGCATTTTTTTAAAATATTCGTTGAAGTGAGATAAAAAATTGGAAAGTTACCTGGATAATTGGAAAATTCGGGAAAAAACTGAATATATGGGATTTTTCCATGAACTTGACACCGATATTTTTGCGTTAGATAGCCAGTTTATTGAGAAAGGTTATCTATAGGATACTTTTTATCTCGAGAACGCAGGTGAAACCGCGGGGGATAGATGTTCGTACTGCCACCAGAAATTTTACTAGAACAGTAAGTAAACTATGTCCACTCCCAGAAATTTAAGAGCATGTTTTTTCCTTTGGGCGGGGAGTATGTTGCAGCCAAAAAGAGGTTCTTTATATAAAAAGGAAACAGTGTGTGTCATGAGAGGTGTCAGTAAAATCAGACCAAAAATTGTATTGAGAATTATTAAATTACTTACTAAAATATGCATTGTGTTTAGAATCAGAGAAAAAACCATTAACAGAGAGAACATTGCTAGTACAATAATAAAAATGCAAAACTGAAAACCAAATGACTTATTTAATGATTTATTTGTCAAAATAAAAATAAACATAATGCAACAATAACTTCACTTAACACTTTGTATTATTTCTTTAAACAGCCATAAAAAACCACCATAAAGGCTCGTAACAGTCGTAACGAGTCCGTAACAATAAGTCCTCATTATTTTACTCAGTTTTTAGACTTCATTTTATTTAGGCCTTTAAATTAAACCGTAGTTTAATGCTCGTTTTGGACTGAATAAAAAGATTGATATCATATTTGACATAGGTGATACGTCGAAAAATCAATAAAGCTTTATTTTTTTTTCGGAGATATTTTCAGTGTCCACGCATTTTGAGATTTCACCTTGGCTTTATCCAGCAAGTAGATATGAGTTGCACTTTTTATTATCTTCCACTGAAATAAGACAAATGGTTTATTTTATCACCATGTAGAAGAAATATCTCAGTTTATTAAGTATATTATATTATATAGTATTGGGAAAAATGCTCAAGGGAGACTCGGAGCCGATTTTGATATAAACTAAATGTGTATAGGTACACCTACAGATTTTTTTAAATCTATTAACCTAGCCAGAAAGCCAACGCTTTTATCGTTTGCGTTTACTACATTTCTCTATAGGAATTGGCACACATGGAATACTCATGAAACTGATTTCGGCCTTACAAAATGTTATCAAACGCAAAGTAGAATTTGCTAGCGCGCGTCAGAAACTCGCACTTGGCACTCGAGTTTACGTACCTTAGCGTTAAAGTATGTATGGTGTACTTTGTAATACTTACTTTCAAGTAGGTGCCTTCATTGCCTAACATCTCTGTTTTGTAACTTCCTTTATTTATATGAGTGGCCAGACTTTTAATTTTTAATATATTATCTACAGGCCATTTCAGAAATATAACATATACTACTACAGTTCGATTAGGTTTCTTGCATGTGTACCAAATATCTCTTTTCAAAGTGTCGTTTTGTACGATCCATGGTGTACTCGCATAAATAGCTTCACCGTTTATTGATAGCCATTTACCGAGAGATAACAATCGCTCTTGAAATATCGGTATTATTGTGCCCTCTTTCGTTGGTCCTATGTTGATTAGAACATTGCCTGAAATTATTGACTTAAATAAGTTACAAGTTTACGTGTTAAGTTGAATATTCTCAAAATTATTTTATATCTTTTTTAGCTTTTATTACCTCCACAACTCACTGTAGATACCACTTTCCTCAGCAGCTTATCGATGGTGAATATATTACTGAGTTCCATGTCTCTCCTGTACCCCCATGAAGTTGTGTCTAAAGTGAAACCTTTCTCCCATTTGTGTTTTTGAAGTACACCTGTACCTATTGGTAAATTCGAATTATTTACTTATTTAGCTAACTCTAAAAGTAAGTAACTTGAGGGGTAGGTAAAGCAAGGACTAAGTTTTCCTAAGGGGGCGTCCATTAATAACGTAGGTAAGGTGTTTTTCTTTTAATTTGGTCCCTTTCCTCCACCTTGGCAAGATTTGGTGAGAGGAGGTTGGTTGATGGAGAAGTCGTACGACTTTACTATAGCACCATTTTTACTTATTTCATATTTGTTGATACTTGATGCCTAATATTTTTGTAACATGTTCCATTGTCATTCAAGATACAAAAAAGCAGAAAATTAAGTTATCAAAAACATACCAACATTATACCCATCTTTATATTTATAAAAATCTCCATGATGACCTGGAATGCCAATACCCCATCTATCATTTACTAGTACTTCTTCCTTTACAGGACTATCATTGTACAACCATGCAAGGAATCCAGTGGAGTTCCAATATGTATCATGAGCTTCCCAGTCCCCATCTGCCCATATCACTGATGGTTTGTAATCATTTACTATCTGCTTTAATTCAGGCCATAACTTAGTGTCGGGGTAATCTCGTGTAGAGAAGTTTGCTTCCTTATCCTGTAGGTACATTGGGTTGAACCATTCATATAAGGAATGGTATAGACCAAATTTCAAGTTTTCTTTCCTAACTGCTTTAGCTAGATCACCAACGAGGTCACGTTTGGGACCGACTTCTACAGCGTTCCAGCTCAAGGAGTGTTTCGATGGAAACAATGTGAAACCATCATGATGTTTGCTTGTAAGGACTACGTATCTGAAAGTAAGTATTAGAATAATTTGAGTTCCTACATTACATTGAATTTTTCTATCATAATAGTGTTTTTAAATTAGGAAATTTGCGTCACCCATCTCACTCTTTCAGTTCTTACTGAAACTGTGCGATGAGACTTGTTTTTGCTATGCTTCATCGTTCCTTATGCGAACAGCAACAGAAGTGGAACTCGCTTGGGGTCTGTGTTTCCTGACACCTAAAACCTAGATGTCTTCAAAGCCAGAGTCAATAGACAATTTCAGTGCAAGCGTGCTACATTCTCGAGCTCGTTCGGCTTAACTCCTTCTGGGATCAGTAAATGGCCAAACGTAAGCCCATTTTCCATAAATAAATAAAAATCTAATAGACTTCATTTTAATAGGGATCTATTTGAGAAGTGCATAATATATCATTGTTTAAGTAACATATTATAAGTATATAATAAATAATTATTTTAAAAACTTACTTGGCACCAGATTTTACAAAAAGTGTAGCCCATTTCTCTGGATTATAAAATTCTGCTGTAAACATCGGTGCAAATTGTTGGTATGAAAAATTTGATGGATAGTTTTTCTCCATAAATTCTACGGTATCTGCTTTTTTATCTGGAAATAAAAGGTTAAAAATTTCGATAAACATTTTGAAACACAAATAGCATGTAAATTGAAGCAATGTTTTGGCAAAATTTTGCATTGCGATATTTTGGTACCTATAAATAAATTTAACTTATGAATAACTAGCTGTTCCCCGCGGTTACACCCGCATTCCCGGGATAATAAGTACCTAGTCTATAATCTTTCTCAAGAATTGGGCTGTCAAATGCAAAAAGATTTTTCAAATCTGACTGGTAGTTCCAGAGATTAGCGCTTTCAAACAAACAAACAAAAAACTCTTCCACGCTATTATATTATTATTATATTAGTATATAGATTATAAAGTTAAACACTTATTTCGTAGAAAAAGATCTGATTCTCTTGCATACTTTAGCTTTTTTTTCGTCTGTCGTCAACATGCCCATTATAAAAATCCGGGTTTCGTTCGACATCACAACTTCATTTCGAATTTTCTCTTTCCAACTCCTAAATCCAAAAGACATTACATACCCACCCAACTAACAAAATGAGCGAAACAAATAATAATACTTATAATCAATGATACGTCTGGCTGGCTACCACCCTCATGTTGAAAATCTGTCGCCAAACACCTATTGGTGTGTTCCGGCAGCTGCACTTGAGAGCCAGTTCCTTCTAGGCTTTGTGTGCTTACCACCTTCGGTTACATCATCACTTACCATAGTGAGATTGTGGTCAAACACAAGCCTATACAAATAGAAAAAATAAAAAGATCATAAAATCATTAAGTACCTACCTATATTATAATAAGGTATGAAATGTTCCATTTAAAAATCTTATCCACTGTTTATGTCTATCAAAGACTTACCCGTCCATGACTTCCAAAAACATTCCGAGTTACGAGTATAACCGGGTACGGAATACACGCCCCAATGGAGGAATATGCCTATTTTGGCCTTATCATACCACTTGGGTATAGGCCGCTTGTCCAACTCTTTCCAATCTGCGGTATATGTCCTACGTTTCAATTTAGATTTTTTTATAACTTTCGCTAAGCTATAAGCTACGCACACAAGAATGAAGAGCAAGATTACTCTCATTATTTTTAATCTTTTCCACTGAACTACCAACTCGAAACAATTTTGAATACACACTGGGGTTTGCTTAAAAGATTTTTAATGTTATACCTGTATCGTGTATATCATTCCATTCCTTACAATAGAAAATGTTGTATATAATAAATAATAATAACACAACACAATACTAACAATACACAATACTAATTGTCTTAAAATCTTTATAATAAACATTATTTTATTGTTTAATTATTTTTAATATCAAATTCGGACAGACTGGAGGCAGTCCCGGTTCGTGCATTCCTGGCGCCCTAGCTAGGAGAAAGGCTGGAACGGCGCCCTTTTAAGAAATTTCGTGACAAAATAAAATATAAATAGATTAACAGCCGGTTTCAGAGAAGCAAAATTAGCGAAAAAAAATGAAAGTTGTGATCAAATGCATTGAAATGCGCAAGCTTATTTGGATCGACATATATTTGTAAACAAATGTTTTCACTTTTCAATAATGAAACTCAAAAAACGAAAAATCGAAACCGTCTAGCAAATGAAAATTTGGAAGCAATTTTACGTGTGGCGACAAGTAATGTGGAACAGCAATCATTACATTGTAATGATTTATAATGTTTGATGATTTGTTATTTGTAGTCATTTGTACACATTAAAGCTTTTATACGTTAATTTTCTTTGTAACGGACGGGCGTCCTTGGCTCATAATCTTCCCGAGTGGCCCCTGTTCCCTATAAGTCTTTGCATCCCTCGTTTAAACGAATATTTGTGTACCACCCCTAATCTGTTCAGTAGTTTTTGCGTGAAAGAGTAACAAATATAATAAATAATAATAATAATAAATTTATTGTTTACAAAATAAAACAATTGAAAGTAATCATGAAGCCCTGTTTCCTGTGCTAGTTATACAATAACTGTGTTACAGGCTACAGTGTCTTCCCCCTTATATCTAAACAATTATGAACAAGTTATAAGTGAAAAGAAAAGAATTTAACAAACAAAGGATAAAATAAATTGCTAATGAGGTGATTAAATAGGTAATAACAATGATAGTTTTAATCCTTCATTTTTTATCTGGTTGTGTATGTGTGTGTGTGTTTGTGTATGTGTTAGTGTATTTATGTATCTGTGCTGCTCTGTAAGTGTGTATTTGCGCGTGTGTGAGTGTTTGTGTTTATGTGCATGACGGTGTTTGTGTTATGTATGGGTTTTATTTAAGTGTCGTTAAAAGATATTCTGCTCCGTCATAATCCAGATCACTAAGCCAAACGAGGACTCTCTTTTTAAATTCGTGGGAATTACATGGCTTTAGTTTAGTTTTTGAATTGATTTTATTGTACAACAGAGGGGCATTATGGTGATAATGTCTTTTGGCAAACTGGCTTTTACATGCTGGCATAGTAATTCTATACAGTCTTTTCTTTGACTGCGGTAGTGTAGGGACAGTGACTTGGTGAAATCTTTGTAGGCACTGCAGTATATATAGTTTCCTGATCGACAGTACATTACATTTTTTATACAAGTCAGTTGTCGGGTATCTATACGGTAGTCTTTTTATAACTTTAAGAAGACTGCGCTTGCCCTCTCCACTTTAATAAGATAAGTTTTTGCGGCTCCTCCCCATGATCGTATACAATAAGTCAGTAGACACTCTGCTAATGCTTTATATATTTGCATAAGTAGTTCTTCATGCAAATTGTCTCTAAGGTTCTTAAAAACATATGTAAGTTTCCTGATTCTACTTGCTATATTAGATATTTGCAACCCCCAAGTCAATTTATCATCTATAATGACGCCCAAATATTTAACGTCATTCGCATTTTGTAGTAAGGCACAATTGCAATTTGTAATATTAGTGAGATCTCTGTTGCATGGGTATGTATGAATTTTCAGATTGAATTTATTAGGTTTACTGGCATTCGTTTTACAGAAGATACTTAGTTTTGGCAATGTTCAATGATAGTAAACTATCCTCTAACCAGGCAGAATTTTTTTTTAGTCCCGTTTCTGAAATTTTATGAACCGATTCCCAGCTCTTTCCTCTAAAGAGCAGAACTGTGTCATCAGCAAACATGACGAGGTCGGTTCCGTCAAGATTTTGGTTACAAAGGGAATTAATGTATAATAAAAATAAGGTCGGTCCAAGGGTGCTACCCTGTGGCACGCCGTGTGTACACAAGGAGCTATTACTACGATGCCCATCAACTCTAACACGTTGATTTCTGTTGGTTAGATAGTCCTTAAACCAGAGGTGAGGTGTTCCCCTAACGCCACAGCTCTCCATACGTGCCAACAGAATTGGAATTGATACAGTATCAAATGCTTTTTGGAGATCCAAAAAGACCCCCAGACATTTGAACCCTTGATCCAGGTATTGTACTATTGTGGAGGTAAGATGGAGAACTGCGTCGTCAGTGGATTTACCTTTCCGAAAACCATACTGCTTTATCAAATAGAATGTTTTTAGTCTCCAAATATGAGATGAGTCTTTTGTTAACCAACTTTTCTACAATTTTAGAAAGCGAGGTAAGTAATGATATTGGTCTATAGTTAGTGGGAAGCATTTTGTCTCCAGCCTTGAAGATTGGTGTAACAATTGCGGTTTTAAAAAGTGAGGAAAATACGCCTGTTGAGAAACTAAGGATGCACAGATGAGCTATTGGTTGAGCAAGAACATATTTGCATTCATTTATAACTTTTGTTGAAATGTTATCCCAGCCGGGGGCACTGTTTTGCTTTAGAATAGTTAAATAGTTTTCCGCGTGATTGGTTAATTGGCCAGGCAAGATGTCTATATTGAGATCCCCAGTCTGTATAATATTAGTAGACTTGATTGTTTGAAGAAGATTATTTAAGGACTCAATAAAGTTGGTAGGGTTCGAAAAGCTGGGTGGTCGATAGGTACATACAATGGACAGGTCATTGTTAACTTTTAAGACGAGACAGTTTCCATTTTGCACATACTCCTCTTGTGCCGAGCATTTGAGTTCGTTGCGTGCATAGACCACTACTCCATCATTTTGATTAATTTTATTTTTCGTAAAGAAAACTCTATAATTGGTTAAGCTAGGAGGTTTTTTAAATTCACTAGTCCAGCATTCTGTGTGATGTCTATAGTTTCACTGAGTTCCGTAACGAAGACTAGTAATTTATCAATGTTACAATTAATACTACGTATGTTAAGGGTTAGAATCGATAATGGTTTGTGAAAGTTAATATCTTTAAGAGCTGCTGAGTACCGAGCTGCATCTTCTAGGTATCTACATGTTGGGTTAATCGAGCTGTCTATTTCAGTTAAGTATTCCGGTGTGAATTTTAAATACGATTGTAACAAAGTTACTGGTCATTGTATTCAGTATGTAAAAAGTAGTTATATGAATAAGGTGGATCATTTGCATGTAGCAGTAGTGTGTACGTGTAAATGATTGTGTGTAGTGTGTAATGTGTGTTGTATAGATTTTACATAATATCCGAAAAACAGTTTTAGCTGAAGAGAAAGTGTAATAATGATTAACGTGTAATAAAATATGCTTAACAGATTTGGGTTGAGTCGAGAATACTATGGCTAGTCAAATCTTCGTGCCGCTGAGATTGTGAACGTCTTGTTCCGTATTTATGCAAATCAGAGATGCGCCATCTTCCTTGCGTATGAACACTTTACCTGCTGATGTCCAACAGTATTTAAATTGATTGTTATACGCGAAATCTCGTGCTAAGAACAGAAGACGCCTGTTTTTTGGTGTAAGGTTTTCACAGATGTAAATCAAAAAATTAAAGATGTCCCTATCCAGCCATAGGGACATCTTTGATATTCAAATGCTGTGTATTTAGTTTGTCATCTTTGTGTTCCCTGTTGAATTATTTCGTGGAACGTAGGATATTATTTTTAGCAGTGACAGACATAAATTCTACGATTATTGGTTTCTGTTTTAGGGTCGAGCCAACTCGGAAGACATCCCTTAGGTCAGATGGTTGAATAGGTGCTTTGATGACGTTGCTCAGCTTAACAACCGTTTCAACAAGATCCTTCTTAGTTTCTGTTGTTTTTCTAGGTAAATTCTTTAGTTCTATATACTAGATGAGCGGATTGGTCTTTCCAGTTGTTCTACTCTCTCCCCCCAGAGTTTGAATATATTTACGGTCTTCTTTTTTTTCTTTTTCAAGTTCATCTATTTTTTTCATAAACTCATCATATTTAGCGGCAGTGAATTCTACAGGGATCTTTAGTTCCTGGTTTTGCGTCATTAGTTCAGCCATCTTTGAGTTAATTGAGGTAAAGTGTAGGATTTGTTCATTTTGAATAGCCTTAATCATATCCTTTAGTTCACCTTCAGAATCCTCACCACGCTTCCTTTTCTGCCGATATGCCACACCACTCACGGTAGCCTCTTTCGCGTCATCAGTACAGGTTGGGATGTTCGGTTCAGATTGGTGATGTTCTAGTGGCGCTAACGTTGTGGTAGGCGGTGGAGTGCGGTTTAAAGGCATCTTTGAGCTTAACTAAGGTACCAACCAGGAGACTATAAACACTAGTAGGTTACAACGGACGAGAATAACGAGATAAGTTCTTAATCGCTAGTGCCCAGGGGTCTTGTTATCTGGTCGCCGATCGATGAAATCATACAATTTTACTGTCCGCCCAGTTTAAATTGACCTTTAACGTCTTGAACTTGAGAAATATATTTATCTCTGTCCGATCTATCTTTGATAAGCTTTGCTGTTGCTTCTTTTGGTTTGTGTGCACAGTCAGTCACACGTACAGGAAGAAAGAAAGGAATACACTCACACAGTTCTGAAGCTTGTTCCACGTATGTGTTTGTTGTTAAAATTCCAGTCCAACTAGCTCCTCTTACTGTCTGTGCTCCTATTATTTTACACTGATTTTGATCGAATTATTTAATTTAGTTTGAAAATAATAATTAATGGTATAGTTTCTACTTGGATGCGTCTGATCACCTCAGAGGTCCGGGGGAAGGGGGAATATCCATCTATCCATCCTCACAAACTTTCGCGTTTATAATATTAGTAGGATAGACTATTGGTTTATAAACCTGTTAATGCTCACAGGGATAACATTGTTTTAATTCTTATTCCCTGAATTTTATTACTATTTGTATCAAGCATAAGTCATGCTCGATTTTGGGCAAGCAAAAGCTTGCAGCGACGTCGTGTGGAGGGTCGCTTACTTCCCTACAATGGAAAATTTACTAGCCATGACAACATCCCGTAGACCGAGGAGGAGGAAAATAAAATGTTATGAAAACAAGCATTATAACGTCAAACAAGTATATTCAGTAAGAGTTGTATATATTCAGTTTTAGGTACTATACATGGACAAATTTAATAAAACAATATTTAACTAAACTGAATTAAATTATAACATCTGGATTATAATTTAGATCAGAATCGTTTTTAAAAAATAATCAAATGGAATAAGACATGTGCGTGATGAGACAAAAATAGTTTTGATACCGCAAGCCTACTAAATTTTACTCAGATAAAAATAATTTTCATTGGTACATAAATTCGTGTGTGTATGAATTTTAGGAATATGGAATTAATATTTTAGAAGAATATCATAGTAATAAGCAGACATTAAATGCTTTTGATATATCTATATACTAATATTATAGAGAAGAGTTTTTTGTTTGTTTAAAGCCGCTAATCTCTGGAACTACCAGTCGAATTTGAAAAAATATTTTTGCATTTCATAACCCAATTTTTGAGGAAGGTTATAGGCTACATTTTATCCCGGGAATGCGGGCGAAACCGCGCGTAACAGTATTTTATATATACAGTATGTTGTTTTGCATTCTCCACATAATATTTTTTTCCCCATAGATATTACAAGATTGCAAAACCGCAACTGTGTAGATCCACTTCTTATTAATTGCCCCGCTATATTTAAAATCCACGCACCAATAGTATGCACAAATGTACTATGTATCCATAATTAATTTCATATTCATAGTGTATTGTCCACTTATGTGTTGTATCTACCTATTTATTAAATTTTAGGGCATTGCTAGTCATATACGTAAATAGAATAGAAGCTTAAATATACATATAATATTAATATACTATTAAGCATGTGTTCGTTGCTTATATCTACTTACAAACACAATTTTTTTATGTGATTATAATTTATTGCTATTTTATATTACATACATACTATTGAAATTAAGCACAATATATTGCGAAAGCACCTTCAAGTTACGTACGAAAAGCACATTATACAAAGTGCTAGAATATTTAATTTTATATATAAGTATATTGATACCTTAATTTTAGTTAATAACTATTTCACAATTTGTTATAGGACTTTAAGGCCCGTATTTCACTAGGACACCATGGCGGCGCAACCAGTCGCCGCTACCAACAAAATATATACAGCTCTATAGAGAGTGCCTCACCTGGTGTCCGTTTGGTTGCGCAACCATACGTACATTTTGTTGGTGGCGGCGACTGGTTGCGCCGCCATGGTGTCCTAGTGAAATATGGCCCTAAGAATGAATGTATATTCTTTTATCTTTCCTTTATTTAATATCTTTGAAACTAGCGGCATCGTGTCACGTCACGCATGCCACTTAAAACAGCATATAGAGTTCGCGCCACCAAAGAAGTCCCGAGGAATTAATGAAAATCGATCTTATTTATTCTACGATAGAGGTGGACCTTCGGGACTTCTTTGGGGGCGCGAACTCTATATCCATATTTGCGACAAAAATAGACAAGCATAGCAATACAAAGAGAGACACATATCAAAAATGTCATCATATGGTTAATTTTTTTTTTAATAAAGTATTGTAGTCACAGTAATAAACACAATGTGCCTTAAAATTAAATACATATAATAAACTTATTATTCTTCTGCTTCTATAGTAAGGTATCTTTTACAAGGCCGCCCATTTATTTATAAATAAAGTAAGTTGATACCTTATTGCTTCTGTTATTTTTTTATTTTCTTTCTGGTGTGCAATAAATAGATATAGATATTTCGTCAGATTTTAACATATTAAACTAAGGTTAGAAGTTCATTAAGGAAAATATTTTTCGAAGCAACATATACATACAAAAGGCATTACTTAAAATGTGCTTTCATCCTAAAGTTTGTTATATTATGATAACATCTCATTATGGTTACTATTAATCTACTTAAATATAGTATGGCCATGAAATAATTTGTTAACGACGCCATGACGTTTGTAACTTACAATATTACATTGGAATGTTAATTTATACGCGACAACTAAAGACATTAGAGGCGACAAATACGAAGAGATAACTTATATTTTGTTATCATATGCTTTTTAAAAATAAAGCTGCTTTATATACAAACATAGTATTCTATACATGATATACAATAAAAAATGCATTTTTTTAAATCTGGCATTCATATAGATAGTGGTTTAGTAAAAAATTGGATTTTGGATTGGGAAAATTGGAATAGCCACAGCGAAGGGTCGCAGGTTGTAGTTAGTTAATAAAAAAAATCTTAACAAATCATTATAAAGAGAAAAATCATAATTTTAACATACCTTTATGATTTATTTAATAATGAAATGAACCTGTTTGAAATGAACATGCTTTAGAAAGCATCATTGTATAATTATTGTTCTATTTCACAAAGTCTGACTGCAGGTGTCTAGTTAAGCCCCAGCAAGCCATGTTTTGAATCAAGATCAAAACAATTTAATTTGGAACCTGGCCCTATGGAATAAGGTTTATTTTTGACTAACCCAATTTATAATTGAGACTTGAGTTAAGTTTTAATTCTCATAATTTATAGGGGCTCAAACAATTTTTATTATATCCTTACATTCAACAAATGGTATATTAGCTCTTATTACACGGAGATAAGCTCTAGAATTACAAATTTCTTTAATTATGTTTCACATTCAGAGACCAAGTACTCCGGCTAGTTTCATCAGCTATGAAACCGACTGCAGTCTATCTCTCTGTCTAAGTGCTTCTAATTGAGGTAACAACGAGATATTTTCATTGAAAAATCCTTCTAAAGGCTCTTGAGCTAGCATTGTCGCTAGGAATTGCTCTAAAGTTATGGACCATGTGCCCTCGGGAGAAGAGTCATTTTCCTTTGAAGGTGAAGGTCTGCGACTTTCATCAGATTCTGTTGTATTGCCGTTGGGGTCCAACTGAAATGTAGCAATTAAAACTAAAATTTCTTTATCTTTATGCTAACGCTTTGAGAGCTTACAAGTTGATAATAAAAGCAAATTGAGGCGTGACGAAGGTCGTGGGTTGGAATCTCACAATGAGTTTGAGCTTTCGGTTAAGGAAAATATAGTGAGAAAACTATAGGGGTGTTCCGGCACTTGAGAGCCAGTTTCTTCTAGGCTTTGTGTGCTTACCAACTTCGGCCATTTCATCACTATAGTGAGATTGTAGTACAAAACAAAATACCTCGGATTGTTTAGCCGCAGCAGCCATGTAAAGGCTATCCTGTGAGATCTCTCGGTCCAGTTCGGGACGGTGTTTTAGTTCACCCAATTGCAACAAAAGAGTACCTACGAAAACAAACAATACTTAGTTTTAATTAACACAATAATATACGATGTACGGTATCTATTATTATATAGAAATATGTTAAGGTGGATGTTCCTTATTTATTTAATTTATCACATTAATTATTTCAAGTGCCTATGAGATGTGATTTGAGCTAAACGCGTATGGCAATCTATTCATGTGTTAATTTTGCATTCAAAACGTTGTAGAACTATACATTGGTCCCTTATCAATAAATAACAGACATTTGTTATTACAGCTGACTACATTCTGTTAGCTGAGAGCTACCTAGTAGGTCCTTATGTGGTCTACAGGCAGTACTATGGGACCAACTCTGAAATCGCGATATCTAATATTTTCGGGATTTCAAAGGCAGATAGTAAAAGTAGATAATCACATTAGAACTATGTCATATTACGCAATTCACAGTTTTCATACAAAGTGTCTATCTAGAGATATTGATAGATAAAGAGTACTAAAGCGATAATCTACTTTTGGGGGTGTTTGTCTGTAGTAAGTTACCAGCGAGCACGACAGCTTCATACAAGGGTGGACTGTGTTGGGTGAGGTCGTGCAGCGCGGCCAGCAGCTGCAGGAAGTGCGCCCGCGGCAGGGGCGGCGCCGCGGCCGGGGCCGGGGGCAACGACCCCGGGGTCGACGGCAGCGACGGCGGCAGCCCCGCCAGGGCGCATGCGCGGACACACTCCGCTGTGTATGACTCGTACGATATAGCTGACATAGAGAAAAACACGTTAAATACTGATTAATAAAGAATTAACTAACCCCACCCCAGGTTCTACCACCCTCAAGTTGTAATTCTGTCACCAAGCATCTACAGGTGTGCTCAGACAGTAGCACACGAGATACAGTTCCGATCTAAGCTTTGGGCGCTTACCACCTTCGCCCACATACCATACCACGGTTAGTTTGTGATCAAAGACAAGCCATCAATAATTTAAACAAATAAATATTATTTACTGTAAAGCCTTCAAAGTTATAGTCATCCATAATATAGGTAATAAAAATAATAAATTTACTGGTAATAATATTATTACAGTTACTTGATATTGAGTCCTCAAACATTTAGGGGTTAAAATGACTCCTCACTAATAACAAATTTTCCAACAGGATAAACGTTGAAATCAACTTTTTGATCAAATAGGTACTTAGCACTTATTGTAAAAGGAATAAAGGTTTTTTTTGCTAAGCTAATGATGTTTCTTGTGTTTATCGCTCACCTGTTTGGCTACTAGTGCTTTCACTAGACTTGTCCATAATGTTACCGTCGCACACTTCACTTATAGAGCGTTCGATGGCTGCGGGCGCGCCGGGTTCCGGTGTCGGTGGATTCTCTACACTGTTATCAGATATTAAAAAGTAAATATTAACTTAAATAGTTAGCTTCGCTGAAAATAGATATATACAACAATATTATATGATAACTAGCTTTTCGCTATTTCAACCCCTTAGGGGACGACTTTCGAAAAATAATTTTATATTTCACCCTTACATTACCAACAAAAACATATTGTCCCAATTACATGTTTCTAGCACCAGAAGTTTAAGCTCGGCATTGATTAAAATTCAGTCAGCCAGGATTTCTTCTTTTATACTGGATGATTTTTTAGTAGTTGGCAATACTCGCAGGAGTCGAAGTACTCATCAATATGAACAACTTTTAACTATGGGATTAACTGTGAAATCACGAAAAAAAATATCAGCTGTTCCATACCAGTTCAATACCTACTCGACCAAAATGTACAAAGCAACTGTTTTATTTTACGCGATATCGTAGTCGGTCTCATAGTAAAAGTCGTTCATATAGATGAGTACTTCCACCCCTGCAAGTATCGCCAAAGACAAAAAAACTGACCCCGTATATCAGACTAGCTCACCTATCAAAGAACGATATAGCATCAGAAGCCAGCTCCTCGCCAGTGTCGGTGAAGTGCGTGGGCCGCAGCTCCAAGTGCGAGAGCAGCGGCGGCGCGTGCGCGCAGTACAGCGCGCGCAGCCGCCGCTGCGCGTCGCCTCGGCTGCTCAGTCCCAGCGCCAGGCTCAGCCCGCGGACGCTCACGAACCCGTCCGAGTCGCTGTCCATTAACTGCAGATTATATTACCAGATTTAGGGTATGTTCCGATATACACTGGGAGCCCCGTTCAGTGCTCTTACTGGGGAGAAATTCGTTCCGTTATGGACTGACAGTATCCTAGGGAATCATAATGACGTCATAAACGCCGCCATTTTTGTACTGTGAGCACTGGCGTTTTTGAGGTAATGCTTTGATCACGTGATCGACGGCGTCCAGAATGACAGTATCCACATTGACATATACGTGGATGACAGACAGTATACTGGACTGCGTTTCGTTTTAAACAGTACCCAGTATAGCTAACTATAAACGGCTTCTCAGTATACTAAATTGACGTCACACCTTACAGTGCTCGCAGTGTATATCGGAACATACCCTATAAGTTTATAGATTAAAAATAAAATACCTAAAATTACGAACATTTATGTATTTTTAAATTATAAAAGTCTCTTACAAAAAGTGCACAAAAATAAGACTGTATAAAACCATATGGATCGATTCCACATGTACAATATTGGCCCAAATATCTTGTAATATAATAATTTATAGTATCAAAAACATGTTCACGCAAAATAAATACAAGTTATAAGTAATCTTACATAATCATTATTGTTATAGTAATTATTTTACTATTTCTAGTGATCACATTACCTTAAACATCCTAGCTGTGATAGCCTCAGCGAAGTCGCCTTTAGCCCAAGGAGATAATGCAGTAAACAGCGTTTTGAACTGCGTATAGTCAAGTCTGTATGCTTCATATGGTGCTTCCAAACGTTCACAAGGCACTCGCTTGGCCCATAACAATTCTTCGCGGACAACGCTCAGTAACTCCTGTAAATTAGTTAACAATAAATATAATTAATTACTATTATATAAATTTATTTATGCTTCCCTTATTTAAAATACTTAACAGATATTAGATTTAGACAGCAGGAGTCGAAACTGAGTATCTATACGCTACGGATCTACGATTTTCGAATATATAATATTTATTACGCAAAAATAACGGAGTGTTTTAAAGAATTAACAAAGTATACATTACATACACAAAAGTTATTTCGTGTAAAAAGTGTTGCGGGAGTATAATGTGTGAGAGAGTGTGAGACGGGGAGTGAGTTCGGAAGGTGGGGGTGTAAAATCGACGTAGAATCCTGTCATGGTCTTAATTCATTTACAATTTTTATTGTGTCCATTATTGTTCTTTATTCTGTAGTATTCTTAGCGGTGCTTTTTTACCTGCAATTCGCTCAAATCCAGCAGCCTATCTTGCTGCAGAGCTCGAAGCGTGTTCCTCTCGAGACTGTCTTCCAACTGCCTCACGACCCTCAGTCTATGTTTCAGCCTCAAATGTTCTATGCATTCACTAGATACACCAGTTGCGTATGTGCGATACGATTGGTACACTAGCTCTTGGATTTTTATGGTCTGGAAATATAATTTTTGCAATCGTAAATTTACTGGAGGATAGTAATGAAAAGCTGTAGTTAAAATTGTTAATTACGTTGCCAGTACTCGTTTATTTCTTTGACTTTGATTTTATAGTTTTACGCGATTGCTGTACTCTTTTTAAGGGCGCGTTCGCATATCAGGCAAAATTAAGCTGTTTTTCGGTACATTTTATGGCATAATCAAACAAAATCTAATATAACTAATAACTACCTCGTATAGATTGGTTCTTCATCTTCAAATAATAGTTACATTATTATTGAAAATTTTAGTTTCTCATAATGTAAAATCGATCTGTCGTTGCCATTTTCCACAAAATTATCGTTACAGGGCTGAGTTTAGGTACATTTTTGTGCTATTATTAACATATTTCACTATTTCTAAAAATACTAGATGTAGGCAAACATATTCAATTCTTAACGATAGGAGTTATTTTTTATCTAAATGCTATAAATAGTCGCAGAAAAAATTAAAAGCGAAACTTATTTTTTCACATTTTTTTCTATTCTGGTTGAATCTTAATCGGTTGCATTAAGGGTTATTTTAGTTATAAAACTTGTCTTGATGTATTGCAAGCATTTTGAATGAAACTTTAGTCGGCCCGCGGCCGCCGTCGAGAGTGGACCTGTATCGCCTGTTTAGAGCAGCTCGAGTTGAAAAAGATCGCTGTACAAACACAAAATATTCGATAAACCAAATTTTATACTTGACGAGGTAAGATTTTCATTCTATTTTATTTCGCTATAAAAAAGATGCAGCAACCTGTCCTCGACGAGTTGTACTAGGTGAGCCGAGTTTGGGCTCGTTTTGTTAGTCATGATGAGACCTTACCTCCGGACTTGATGGAGTGACCTGAAGGTGTACTTCGGTGACTGCTACTGGAACTCTTCAACGAGTTGTACTAGGTGTGCCGAGTTTGGGCTTGTTTTGTTAGTCATGATGAGACCTTACCTCCGGACTTGATGGAGTGACCTGAAGGTGTACTTCGGTGACTGCTACTGGAACTCTTCAACGAGTTGTACTAGGTGAGCCGAGTTTGGGCTCGTTTTGTTAGTCATGATGAGACCTTACCTCCGGACTTGATGGAGTGACCTGAAGGTGTACTTCGGTGACTGCTACTGGAACTCTTCAACGAGTTGTACTAGGTGTGCCGAGTTTGGGCTCGTTTTGTTAGTCATGATGAGACCTTACCTCCGGACTTGATGGAGTGACCTGAAGGTGTACTTCGGTGACTGCTACTGGAACTCTTCAACGAGTTGTACTAGGTGAGCCGAGTTTGGGCTCGTTTTGTTAGTCATGATGAGACCTTACCTCCGGACTTGATGGAGCGACCTGAAGGTGTACTTCGGCGACTGCTACTGGAACTCCTCGACGAGTTGTACTAGGTGAGCCGAGTTTAGGCTCGTTTTGTTAGTCATGATGAGACCTTATCTCCGGACTTGATGGACTGACCTGAAGGTGTATTTCGGTGACTGCTACTGGAACTCCTCGACCAGTAGTACTAGGTGAGCCGAGTTTGGGCTCGTTTTGTTAGTCATGATGAGACCTAACCTCCGGACTTGACGGAGTGACCTGAAGGTGTACTTCGGTGACTGCTACTAGAACTCTTCAACGAGTTGTACTAGGTGAGCCGAGTTTGGGCTCGTTTTGTTAGTCATGATGAGACCTTACCTCCGGACTTGATGGAGCGACCTGAAGGTGTACTTCGGTGACTGCTACTGGAACTCCTCGACGAGTAGTACTAGGTGAGCCGAGTTTGGGCTCGTTTTGTTAATCATGATGAGACCTTACCTCCGGACTTGATGGACTGACCTGAAGGTGTACTTCGGTGACTGCTACTGGAACTCCTCGACGAGTAGTACTAGGTGAGCCGAGTTTGGGCTCGTTTTGTTAGTCATGATGAGACCTAACCTCCGGACTTGACGGACTGACCTGAAGGTGTATTTCGGTGACTGCTACTGGAACTCCTCGACGAGTAGTACTAGGTGAGCCGAGTTTGGGCTCGTTTTGTTAGTCATGATGAGACCTTACCTCCGGACTTGATGGAGCGACCTGAAGGTGTACTTCGGTGACTGCTACTGGAACTCCTCGACGAGTTGTACTAGGTGAGCCGAGCTTGGGCTCGTTTTGTTAGTCACGATGAGACCTTACCTCTGGACTTGATGGAGCGACCTGAAGGTGTACTTCGGTGACTGCTACTGGAACTCCTCGACGAGTTGTACTAGGTGAGCCGAGCTTGGGCTCGTTTTGTTAGTCATGATGACACCTTACCTCTGGACTTGATGGAGCGACCTGAAGGTGTACTTCGGTGACTGCTACTGGAACTCCTCGACGAGTAGTAATAGGTGAGCCGAGTTTGGGCTCGTTTTGTTAGTCATGATGAGACCTTACCTCCGGACTTGATGGAGTGACCTGAAGGTGTACGTCGGTGACTGCTACTGGAACTCCTCGACGAGTTATACCAGGTGAAACGAGTTTGGGCTCGTTAAACGACAAATAAAACGTTATCAATTTTTTATTGTCAGAACTCGGCTCACCTAGTATAACTCGTTGAGGAGTTCCAGTAGCAGTCACCGAAGTACACCTTCAGGTCACTCCATCAAGTCCAGAGGTAAGGTCTCATCATGACTAACAAAACGAGCCCAAACTCGGCTCACCTAGTACTACTCGTCGAGGAGTTCCAGTAGCAGTCACCGAAGTACACCTCAGGTCGCTCCATCAAGTCCGGAGGTAAGGTCTCATCATGACTAACAAAACGAGCCCAAACTCGGCTCACCTAGTACAACTCGTCGAGAAGTTTCAGTAGCAGTCACCGAAGTACACCTTCAGGTCGCTCCATCAAGTCCAGAGGTAAGGTCTCATCATGACTAACAAAACGAGCCCAAGCTCGGCTCACCTAGTACAACTCGTCGAGGAGTTCCAGTAGCAGTCACCGAAGTACACCTTCAGGTCGCTCCATCAAGTCCAGAGGTAAGGTCTCATCATGACTAACAAAACAAGCCCATACTCGGCTCACCTAGTACAACTCGTCGAGGAGTTCCAGTAGCAGTCACCGAAGTACACCTTCAGGTGAGTCCATCAAGTTCGGAGGTAATTCGAAAAAATATAAACAGCAATAATAAATATTTTTTGTAGGTACCATAATTTTATTACAAAGAAATACGTAAAAAAAAATGAATCCTTCAAAGTATCAAAATGAGTTCACTTGACTACAATTCTCGCAGTTAGTCGTGCGACTCGTGCGTACACTTGTGTGTGTGACCCGTGTCAATGTAGTAGTTCGATTCTCTACCTATCAATTTTGCGAACGCGTCCTTAAAGTCTTACTATAATGCTTTTTAATTATATCAAACAACAGTAAATTGGAAATATGAAATGAAAGCATGATGCGCTCATGCGCATGTATAGTTAGTAATAATAGTGTAACTTTGAGATTTTCTTAATAATTACCTTATTAGCGGAGCGTGGTTCCGTAGATAAAGCCATAGCTTCCTCATTGAAGATACCTTCGAGATATTCATTGAGCACTTGCATCGCTTGACCATCTTCAGTACATTTCAACAGCTTTTCGCGGTTTATATCTAGAATTGTTAGCGTCACCTGTGGATGACACGTCATTTTACTAAAATTCTCTTGGGACCCATGCTATGGCATGATAGCTAAAAACTTGAACACGCACACATTCAAGTAAATATTTATAGACATGGTACAGTTTTAACACATGTCGCATTGAGGAGTAATGCCCACAAAGGCCATCCAGTAGACATAATTCATTTATCCGACTCTGTACTCGTAGTACAGCGCTGAGCATACATATGTATACCTACTCTAAGTATAAATCAAAGGGGATTGTGTTTTAAAATATTTATCAAAACTTTATGGTTTTACAAACGTAGTATTCGAACCAATACTATCATAATATAGGTGTTATCTCAAAGCTGTAATCGTTATCTGAGAAAATCTATTGTACATCTTGTAAGTCTCTTTTACCCAAAATAAACAAACACAAACCTGGAATATAACCTTGGCCCCATCATAGAAGAAACAGTCCATGACATTGACCGCACATTCATATGGCATAACACTTATAAAGAGCGTGAGGAACCAAGATAGAGAGATCATCTTCATCATTCCTAGTTCATCTAATTTGGCATGTAGCTCTGGGAGATGGGTCTCTGTCAGTTCTTCTAGTACTCCTTGATCTACCTGTATTAACAATTTGATAATGATAACAAGTGGACAAAGGACGTATCTCTATGATGACGGTCGAAATTAGAGCACAGTGAGTAAAACTAAAATATACTCTAACATCTAAATAAATAGGTTGACTTACCAATGCTCCAACAACCCTTGTATTATAATAATCGGGCAGCAAAGTCTCGCATATAGTTGCCAGCAACCAAAACGCCTGTTCTTCCGGGCAATATATTAGCAACACCGAAGCAACGATATTCATAGCTTGGCAATATCCTATTGTTGGATTTTTGAGTGCGTACGCGCATAAAACTCGACGAAGGGCAGAGATACCTATAAATCAATATTGCAGTTAAATGAAACCATACTTAAACGCTTTTTTGGACGAAAATTAGTTGAGTACACGTAAGCTTCAAAAAAGTATTAAAAATCATGGTTTAACAACATGTGTCCATTTAAACGAACTTACCAACATCATTTTGAAACGCCGGATGCTCCGGCAGCGACCTATGCAGATCCCTCTCTATCTCGTCGTTCGCTTGATTCTTAGACGAGAGTGCCTTATTAACCAGCCTCTCATAGGCACCTTTGTTCTGTGCTTTTTGCAATATCGACCCTGAGAATACACTCCACAGTTCCCCTCGGAGTAATTCAGGAATGCCATTGACTACTAACTCACTGCCGTCTGTGGTTTGGTACATGCTGACGCCGCGACCTACTTCTGACATGTGATCTTCCCATTGTTTTTCCTATGGGGGAGGAACATATTACATATATTTGGTAGGAGGATGAAAGTCATATTATGAAGAGAGTGCTAAAAATGAGAGTAAGGAAGATTGAAGAAATTATGGATAGATTGGATTTGTGTGAAAGACATGTAAGAATGGAATGAATACTGAAATGACGGCTGATAGCGACAAATGGAAGAAGAAGCCACCCGAATTAGTTGTAATCAAAATGAAAGTGCACATAATAAAGACTGCATGTATTTTTTACTTTTTTTATTTCAACCAAAATTCTATACCTTTCTCTGCTGAATCTGTTTTATTGGCGAAGTCTGATGCGTCCGGAATAGCGTCATGAGCGGCGGCTGCGGAGTCCACTCCTCGCCCTCCCCTTCCCGTGTCTGCCCTTTCGTTGGCTTCTCCCTGTACACATCACTGCATATTCACACAATTGAGTATACGCACGTAAAAGTAAACTTAAAAATATCACTCCGAAGGATGAAAATTGATTAGTCGCGTCGCCAACTCGAGCATGCGTTGAAGTACCCTGTTAGGAAAGATGCCAATAAATGAATCAATTAGTTTAATTGGATTGTTTGATTAACAGTTTATTCAATAAATATTATAAATGACATAACAATTAATAAGCATGATTTGATATTATGTATGCTGACTGGTTATTAAATTATGATAAAATTATTTTATTATTTCTTCCCTGAATGATTCTTGAAATCCACTTCATGTCTGAAAATGCTGTTAAATAGATAAAATTGTTACGAACGAAATTAATGAAAACATTTGAATTCATTTTACAATATGTACTAAAAATGAAAACACTATAAAAAGGTTTAAAGTGAAATTAGTGAAGAATATATTTTTATCATTATATTTTTTATTACCCATAATAGTTTGTATTTGCAACAAAACCACGTATTGTATATAGGGTGGGATGCAAAATTAAAAATAAGTTATTTACGCTTGTAAGTACGAGTAGATACTACTTTTTGGCATACAAAACGTTTAAATTAGGTACTAGTATATGCTTCAATTTCTAGTATTTATTTCATAGGAATGTTTTTATTTTAGAAGTTACCAATTTAAGTTTTGACCGGTAGTTGTAAGAACTTATTTTCATATTGCATCCCACATATAGTTTAGAAGATACTCGAGATTCCCAAAAACAAAGCAAAGCAAAGATAACCCCACAGTAAATCACAAAACAGTACTCACTTTGGTAACTTAGCGAGCAACTCAGATATTTTATGCACAAGGAAGTCCCTATCGGATATATTTCCGAAGAGAAAACTGGTGTGGTGCGCCGTAGTTATAAGTATACTCCCATTTTCCCCTGAACTGCCGGTGCCGCCAGAATCTGCTCGTTCCACTTGATGCACGTTGCGGAGCGGTATTGTTAGCCTGACTAGATTGCGGACCTGTAAATGGCCATATCTTCAGCTCATAAAGTCTACTGCTGAATTTAAGAGACACTGCTCTGCCCCCACTGGTAAAGTGGTCGCAGGAAATTTGATAAACCTTGGTAAACTTATGAAGCCATATTTTATTTAGATATAAAATTATACGTCAAATACAATACATGAGTAATACAATTATTAATGGTAAACTATGGCAAATAATTACGTTTTCCATTTGTAATTCAGCTTTGTGCCCAATCGATGTATTCTAATATTTTATATTTTAAGACGGTCATAAAATTCAATAAGCGTAATATCAATACTATAAGTATTAATTTTTCGTCTCAATTCATCTCGAAAAGTAAGATTACAAGCTAACCTAAACTTGAATTTTCGAAGCAAGCACTCAATAAAATCAAGTCATAAATTTACTATTAAATGCTATCTACCAAAATTATAATGAAAATATTTCACTCAAAGGATAACTGTTGTATCGATGAGTAACGTGTTCAATACAAGTGTTTCTTTATCACGCGAGTATCATATTACCCATTGTTTATAAGCGACGAATGTGCGTTGAAATATAATAGGTAGGTAATAAATATTTTTATTGGCAACTAACATACAACAAACCAGACGTCCAGACTATGAACAATAGTTTTTAAAATAAATAATTTCTATTATCAATCTCCCAGTAGGACTAGTTGTGTTGATTCACAAACGAGCGAGGCAATATTAGTATAATTGGAACATGGAGCAAATATCGAGTGCAACAACATGCACTCTTTGCACTCTAGAATTATTGTAAGCTTTTATTTTACTTTGTATAGGCTTGACCACAGTTCTCTCAGTTATTGTGTTAACACTTAATTGTAATATAATTTATGTCACAATAGACAAATTGTAGAGTCGTTTAGTAAAAAACGATCAATAAGTGCAAATAGAGCACAAAATTGTAAAACAAACATGGAAATAAGTTATTTATAATGCAATGACAATGCGGTCGTGTAAACAGCATTAGCTTGTCGTGACTCACATATTTTATAAGATAACGCCGACTGTATTTTATATAATTTAGTATATGTAGATTGTTGTAAGATTAAGTATAAACTTAAGTTTGATATGATTGACTTTAGGTTTGAAATGGTTTTTGATAATATTTAACACTAACTTAGGTAAGAACCCTTTATTTTATTTCAAGTTATGCTTGTGACAAAATAATTACTTACTCTGCTGTCAAAACAAATGAAGTTCTGTGACAAATACAGTCTTCCCCAATTATGTCTTTTATTATAAGGTGTCCATAAGGTGCATTCTTCTGTGCCGTCTAATTTTTCGTTTTGGGGCAACCTGAACCTTAACGTGTACAAGTTAGATTGTTTTCTCGCGTCCAAGTCCCTTTTCAGAAACGATGGTTTCTTTGGTACGTTTTTACTAAGTTTTGTCAGTAGATCTTTGTCGATGTTAAATGTTCCCGATTTGTCGTCAATTAACCTAGAAAGTAAGAATTCGTAATTTATTTGGGTTCGACTTAAGATCTAAGGACCTAAAATAGGTAGTAGGTATGTTAGTCATTGTTTTATTAGATTACTGGATTTGGTGTCGGGATTCTGTTGTGGGAAAACAATGGAGATATCTAACACGAGCACTTTTGTTGTCGCGGAAATGCCGCCACCGTCTAGCTAGATATTACGTCATACCATAGGGTTGTCACATCATACAAATAATATATGTGTGATTTTATTAAAATATCGAAACCAATCTACAGAGCCTAACCTCGTCGACTCCAGAGATTCTGTGACGGCCGTAATAGATAGATTGTCTTAAATACTAATACCTACATGCAAGGCAGCAACAACTTAGGGACAAAAATTAGGAATACCTATGCTTGTATGAGAAATGAGAATCGTCGCTACTATATCACAATGCCACTTATACTGGGTGATTTTTTAGGGGTGGACTATGGGACCAACTCTAAAATCACGAAAACAATATCAGCTGTTCCTTAAAAAAGTTCAATACCTACTCAACCAAAATGTATGAAGCAACTGCTTTATTTTACGCGATATCAGAGTTGGTCCCTACTGAAAGTTGTTCATATAGATGAGTACTACCATGCCTGCAAGTAATGCTAACGAATAAAAAATCACCCTGTACAGACGTCTATAGACGTAGACTATGTAACGGTCAAAGGGTAAATGACCAACCTTCAAAGGACAAAGGAAAACTAGACAAGCTCATAATCCGATCAATATAACGTACCTACAGTCGTCCCTTCTATCATATTAATTACGTATCGCATCTCCGCACAAAAGCAAACTGTCTTGACAATTTCTTATTGAATAAAGGCGTGTGTTTTTTTTTTGTAAGTTCAGGTTTTAGGTTTTTCCTAAAAAAGGCGCAATCTAAAACTTTATGCAACGACGTCATAATTAAAAAACTGGCCAAGTGCGAGTCGGGCTCGCGCACCGAGGGTTCCGTACAAACTTATAGGTATGTAAATAGTTCGTTCATCACGGGAATCTTACCATAACATATGGATTAAGTGACAAACTTAACTTTGTCGTTGGAAAACTGTTGTCCTCATAAGTTCTGCGCACACGAGCAGAATGTTGCAATAAATATTTTCATTTATTTTCTTTCACACAATAGCACAATTTTATTTATTTACCATATTTGAGGTTGGTGACAATTAAGCTAGACCTCTAAATTGTATGAGTCCCCATACAACTCAGAGGGCTATCTTAATTGGCGTCAACTATGTATGTATGGGGACACCCTTTAATTTTCAACATTTTTTATTTCTTGGAATTTTTCTTTTATTTGTGCTGTAAGACCTTCATCATCATCATCTCAGCCGCAATACGTCTACAGCTGGACATAGGCTTCCCCTAAGGATCTCCAATAGGACCAAAACCCAAAACCGGTACTTCCGGTTGACCTAGAATTGTCAATTTTGGTTAAAAGCCTAGCACAAGTAAAGGGAAAATTCTGAAAAATAAAAAAAGTTGAAAATTAAGGTAAATTTTGGTAGGTACTTACAAGTTTTCGCGAAAATCTAAATTTGCCCATATCTTTTTATCGTGTTGACTCAGGACCTTGATTTTTATACACCTAACAGGGATTATCGAACTCAGTATCTGGTATAAATTTCAACTTGCTAGGTCCCGTTTCAGAGACAATCGGTGGTGACGGACGGACGGACAGACGGACAAGAGAGTGATCTTATAAGGTCTTATATATTCCTTTTTTACCTTTTGAGGTACGGAACCCTAAAAATGAGATTATGAAAGTCCTTCTCTGCATGTTTACATCACAGTCTGACCTTGGGGTATAGCAATGTGAATTTGTTTAACTAAATAATGATTATCGATTGGTATATATATATATATATATATTGTATCATACATAACACTAATCGAAGCTGCTTTGTTATTAATTAAGTATATTATCACTATTTTACCACATAACAATAAGGATAAATATTTAATTGAGCCAAGGAATAGGTATATTCTATTCTATTAAATGAGCCATATTTGTATCACGTTCTCGCAACGGCTATAACTATGAAAGTTGCAATATGGATGTTTATGGGGGCGAAAAATCGATCTAGCTAGGTCTCATATCTGGGAAAAATAGTTTTCTCTATTTTCACCTGAGCAGAGCTCGGTCGCCCAGGTACTTAGTATTTATACTTTATCATTAAGTAGTTAAATAGAGCATTGTTTATCTTTTATATCATTTTTATGAAGTGATACTTAACATGCTTTTAGTTAGGATTGCTAATATGTTAACATGAATGTGTCATGTCGTTTTATATTTAGTGTGTAAAAGAATAAATTTAGTTTAAAATAAAAATAATTAAGGGATCACATTGATACTATACTACATACTATACATTAATTATATTTTAACTCAAAAAAAATATAAGAGTACCTCTGTTCATTTTAGTACTTACACATGCATATATTGTATTAGTTAATATAAAAGTATTAACTTACTGTTTCATAGCAATGTTAGCTAATTGCTGCATCAAGGCTAAAGTTTCATTCTTCTTCAAAAATAATGTGAAATGATGTTCTTCATCTCTTGTAACCACTTTGATTGAGTCTGGGAATAACAAACTATTTGTCTTGGCTAGCTCAGTCACGTCAGCCCAACGGATTTTGATTGAAGTTTTACGTCCAAATATATATGAGTAGAAGCACATGTAATGTACAGAGAGGTACATCCATCCTTGACGCGGCATCTTACCCTTCCAGTAACTGTGAGAAGAAAGCTTTATTAGATCTCAAACTGTAAAATATTAAAAAACATATTTACTTTCTTAATAAAGGCACATAATGTAATATCTTACCTACAAGAGTAGTAACAAACCAGTTTTTCATCTTTGGGCATAGTAAATCTTTGATGAAATTCATAATCCACATTTTTATATGTAAGAGTGTCTTCGTCTACAAAAAAATATTAACAATATTGAATTTCTTATTGAAACTATGAAAATAAATCAAACTTAATAATATTAGAGAAAGTACAAAGATTTAGGAATATTCAGGAAGCATTGAAATCCAGTGACACCGGAAGAATCTGGTGATAAATATTGGTATCAGATCCAGTTTTTCAAAAGATTATTATTTAAAATATGCATATTAAAATAATTATTTACATTACATATACTTTTTTTTGGATTCATCATGCAATCAGTCTTTCTGACTATGAGCAGATGCGGTGCAAGAAGGTTTTTCCTCAATTCCTCATCAGGATTTTTTTTTCCTTCATTTTTATATAATGGCTTAGTTTTACATATACATAGATTTTACTTCAAACTTTATTGCATTCATGGTTTAACAAAGATGGAACAAAATATTAAAGTACAACATGAAACCCTGTTAGGGCACAGCATTAAATTATAGAATAAAAATAAGTTGTATTATTATTATCTACAAGATACATTTATAAGTACAATTAGATTACAAATTTAAATTTTAATTACTTAAGGCTCCAGTCTCCCTAAAATCAGTGTTCTTGCGGAATTTATCAGAAAATAAATATTGTTTTTTAGTCACCAGAAAAGCAATAAATGAAATATATTTTACGTTATTTTGAAGTGTGAGATTTGAAGTTTCCAATACATATTTTATTTTTTAATTTGACGCCACTTTTATTAGCTTTGTGAGGCTTTAAACATACCTCTATTTACGTTCCACGCGTAGAGGGTCTCATTCATGCACACGCCACGAAAAAAATATAACAAAATCAAGAAATCAAATTACATTTGTCGGCAAATCCTCTACAATAATCTTATCCTTACTTTTTTTCAAAATAGTCTCAATTTCTTATTTAAACTGCTTTAAAAAGTTATAAATTTCTGAATGTGTTACAAAGTAATGGTTTAGAGAAATCACACTTTAACCACTCCGAAAGCAACTATTTTTTTTGTTGAATAAAAAATATATGCATTCAAAAAATCATTTGAAATAAATTTACCGAAACTAAACCCTCTACGCGTGGAACGTAAATAGAGGTATGTTTAAAGCCTCACAAAGCTAATAAAAGTGGCATCAAATTAAAAAATAAAATATGTATTGGAAACTTCAAATCTCACACTTTAAAATAACGTAAAATATATTTCATTTATTGCTTTTCTGATAACTAAAAAACAATATTTCTTTTCTGATAAATTCCGCAAAGAACACTGATTTTAGGGAGACTGGAGCCTTAATCATAATTATAATCTTAACATTTTATAGTGTCAAACTTCTCATCAAAAAACTTTCAGTTATAGTAGGATTTATACAAGTTTTTATTATTTAACTTGAATTGATAAAATTACCTTCAGTAAAGTTCTCTTGTTCAGTCGCTATGATAGAGTTTATTTTACAACAGACAAACTCAGTAATCTCCTCTTCTGTGTCAAATGAGTGTAATGTTGGACAAACATTGTCAAATAACCACTGCCAGTCTTGACGTATTTCTGGTTCTGTTAAGGCTGTAGCTATTACTGTAATATAATAGCTAATTTTTCATACCGCTTTTAAACATATAAATAAGGTAAGGAATGTATCTAGGTATTATGTATTGTTTTAATTTCTATGAAGACAAAATAAAACGTCAATTATTATCAGTACTTACCAAAATAAATTTCCGAGTTTGGAGTCTGATGCAGTATCCTAAAGGGCGCAGGTTTCGTATCTCGAACGCTGTCTAAAGTACCCACGAGAAGTGAAGATAGCCCTCTTGATTTACCATGTCCTTTTCTCCTTTGCAGAACGAAATACAACGTCGTTTCATCACAATCCCTACAACAAAAAAGCGCGTATCAATAACCAGATCTGCACATAACTACACAAAGATAAGCAGTAAATTCGTAAATAAGTATATTACCACAACGCAGTTTTCAAGAAGATCTCTTGCGGTTTAACCCACATGCTGATGAAACTTTTCTTACCACCAATAATTTAGAATATATAATCTTCATTCACAAACATTTTCAATTGAATGAATAAATCACTAATTTTGTAATTTGTTATAGGTACGAAAATAAAATAATGACACTAATGACACAAAGAAAGTAAAGTATGTACAATTTACTAGGGGTATGTTCCGTTATACACTGCGAACACTGTTCAGTACTCTTACTGGGGACTAATTCGTTCAGTTATATATAGATGACAGTATACTGCAGCACGCAGTATCCTAGGGAAATATATGACGTCATAAATCGTCGCCATTTTTGTACTGTGAGCACTGGCGTTTTCGAGGTAAGGTGCTCTCAGTGCTATGATCACGTGATCAACGGCGTCCAGAATGACAGTTTACATATACGTGGATGACACACAGTATACTGGACTGCATTCCGTTTTAAACAGTACCCAGTATAGCTAACTATAAAGGAACGGCTTCTCTATATACTAAATGACGTCACACCTTACAGTGCTCGCAGTGTATATCGGAACATACCCTATGTACTACTTTTAACATTTTATTTCGGGGTTGCCAGCCGTTCATAGTACTTTTTTCCTCGTACATGATCAGCTTAAAATCTCGTATCGCATATTGGATTGGCTTCCAAACCTCGTACATTGGTCGAAAAATATTATAAAACAAAAAAGGCGAATTAAATGAGTGTAAAATCATGTTTAAAATTTCCTGTGTCAAAATCTAGGACTTATTTGTACAGTCCGTTCATCATAGCTTGTCCCCTTGCCTTTATGTTGGGATTATTGATTGACAATATAATGTGACAACAATATATTACAATAACAGGGCTATCAACTTTTATAATGTATTTGACACTTACGGTACGGAGATACATTTTATATAAATATATGGGTAACTAGCCGAAATTTCAATAGCGTACGTAGCCGGTTACTTATGTTGAAATAAATAACCAGCTAGCTAGCCAGCTATTTGGCTACTCGGTTATTGTAATTTGGTTCAATAACCGACTAGCGGAATAACGCTCAACTGCCCTGCGATTCGAGTTCGATCCTCGCCGCGACAACGGCAATAAGTTTAGATGATAAATAATAAATATTAAGTAGGTATGATGTTATTGTCGCGATGTATCGCGAATGACATCTTATAAATATTCGTATATAGCAACACCGAGAGTCTACCCGCCGTTTCCCGCTCAATCATCTTGTCAAGTTATCTATGGTAAGTGAACCATAACCTTACTTTGAAACTTACTGTGAGAAAAGACGCGTGCGAGAAATACCCTGATCAAAAGCTAAGTTCATATTTTGTTGATCCTAAGTATACACTAAGTATCTCCTAAGTATTTGTTGTGCTAAGTTTCTGTGTGTCTGAATAACTACCCATCATATAACTAAGTATTGTATATATATATATTATACTGTATGTACCCTTTATATTCCCTAAGCAGTCCCATGTATCTGAAAGGTGGCCGGACGCCCTTTGAGCACATGCTATGCATGTTTGGGATCATAGGGCTCGTATCTATACTGTCAATCAGGTCCGCGACGTAAGGCGAATGCCTTGTCGCTACGTAAGGCGAATGCCTCCCTCCGCCCATGAATATGGGACTCATATCTATACAGTAAACCAGGTCTGAAAGATGGCCCTCCGCCCATGAATATGGGACTCATATCTATACTGTCAATCAGGTCCGCGACGTAAGGCGAATGCCTTGTCGCGACGTAAGGCGAATGTCTCCCTGTGCCTATGAATATGGGACATAAGAGCCATTGGGCTAGAAATCCGCGACGTAAAGCGAATGCCCTGTCGTGACGTAAGGCGAATGCCTCTCTGCGCCCATGAATGTGGGACTAAGAGCCATTGGGCTAGAGTATAGATTACATTAATTGACTGCCCTCAACTATTGCAAAAGTTTAATTTTAGAGCCCCCGTAAGATTCCCTCGCAATAAAGTGACACCTCTAGCGCCACCTTGTCGGTGAACTGTCTTTGGTGCCAACTCACCGATTCCACGCATTTGCAGATTATTAAATAAAAAAAGCGTTTCAGTGGATATACATGCAGACTCTATTGGAAAATTTCGTAAGATACTGTTTGAATGTTTTAGTCTAGGAAGCGGATAATTACCGAAAATGTCATTTATTTCTGTGTTTAATCTTTATCAGTAACTATTTTTTTTGTTTTTTTTTTATGTTTAATTTCAAGCTTAAGTGCTTTTTATACTGTAATTTTATTTTTTAATTATCATATTACTTTTTTTTTTGTGCATGTGGTGTTTACCTTAAATTGTTGTACATTCACAAATGAAATGTTAGTTCTAAGATAGCCTAAGTAATAATGTAACAACAACTGCTAGACCATGAAATAAAATAAATAAAAATTACTATCCAAGTCTTAAGCAATGTGGCACCTATAAATCAATCTGAACCTGAAACCCCTGAACTTCCTTTATTTATATATTATACATAATCTAATTCATGATGTTCTGGTTCTAGCAATCTAAGAGGTGATATAGTCACAGGGTGGGTCATATTTTAGGCATGACCTATCCTTGCCCTAGGCACCGAGGCAGTCGGTGTCATTGGGCATTATAATCTACAGATGGTGCATGGCTCATTCAAACCGTGGAACCCACACATATAGCGAAGCAGATAATCTAGAGACATTGGAAGGAAGGTTGGAGGCAAGGAAGGCAATAAGAGAATAACAGGTATGAAGTCTTGTTGATTTTTATTTTTATTACAATCGCTGCGCCTGCCATATATGGAATGAGCCAACGTAATGCTATCAACAAGCCGTATACTATGATATATCTACTGTATATAGTATATGGGCAGGCCGCCGCGACAGTTATGATATCGTGTTTTTAGACTTTTATATATTATTTAAAAGTAAGTAATGAATTTCCCTAGTAATTCGTACGTATTATTAATAAAAAATTGTTAAAAATAATTATAGACTTTAGCGCCATCTCTATCTATATATGGGATTTAATTAAGTAGCTTTCAAAGTTACGTCGACTCACACTTTTGTTGATGTTAATAATAAACTATAGATGTCACGCTGCTTCAGATGATGAAATCGATAATTAGGTTTAAAATCGTTTATTTGACAATTCACTTATAAAGCTTTGAATCACATACAAAATGAAAAAATACACAATGAAAAAAAATACATTAAATCATTCAAATCTCAAATAAAAATATGTCGTGTTCTAAATGCTTAAAGGTTGAAAACGAATTGACCATAGACATCCGTCTGACTGATGCGCAGTTTGTAGTTTGTCGTGTGTCGCGCACACTGCCAAAGCTGACAGCTAGAACTGCTAGTTCACTAGCCAGCACAGACTGATTCTCCCTTTATATTGATTTTGTCCTATTTTTTAAATACTAATAAGTTAAGATTTTAGTCATTATAATAATTCAGCTTTAATTCCTCCTCCTATCAAAACTAACAAAATTTTCTTGTAAAAGAATCCCCTTCGTTTATCTTTAACTAACGTGACATTGGCGGAATTGTGCTATTGGCTTCAGTCGCCATTCTATCAAGAAGAAGAAGAAGAAGACTACTACAGATGCTAACGCATGCCAGCTACCGGGTCGGCTAGTGCATAGATGATACACTATAACTAGCTAGGCTTGTGTTAGCTACCCGCTGTGCCGTAAACGTGTCGGATATACTAGTTACTCAGCCAATAGCTAGTTATTGTGTTGACGGATAACATAGCGGTAGCTATTGTTTGAAAAGCTGCTATTTGGCTAGTTATTGGAATAGCTACCCATCTCTACATTACTAATAAATGCTGTCATTCCAAAACTGCCCACTAGAGGCGCCGCTCAAATATTCATACACAATTACTACCGTAGTTGATAGCGAGTATCGAATTGTATACCTTAGTAAACTCATGGTAGAGGTACAGGGATTGGGGATATGCCGCCCAATGGATAATTTTAAACGCATAATGAAACGTATTTTTAAGGCACAAAATACATTTCATTGATGTACTTATTTCAAAATTGGTGAAAAAATCTTTTTTTTTTTTAATGTACTTATAAATTACAACCAAAATTTTATGATAGTCATTTTTTTATGTGGTATGCATTGTGATGTAACATGAAGGTATTCTAGGTATAATATTTAATGATTTTCTTTTTCAGCTAATTTCCTTTGTGTTTCAGCCCAGCTTCTTATATTCTCCTCAGAATTTGCCATCACATGGATTTTAAAAATTACATATAATCCTCCAAGAAGCCCCAGTGGATAATACATCCAAATCCAATTTTTCTTCATATAATAAAATACAGGAAATTGTGCAATCTTTGCAGATAAAGTATAAGGAAACTTCATGTGCCTTCCAGATTTACTGAAATATAGTTAATATATTTAATAAATCAGTTTTGAATAAAAGTAAACTACTTACACGTAAAATAATTAACACCAATAAATAACTTTTGAAAGGGATGCAATATGCAAAGTTTACGGAACCCTATATGCGCTAGACCGAATCGCACTTGGTCGGTTTTCTAAAGGATCGCAAATAAAGTGTGCTGGAATAGTAAATACTTTTCACAATAGAATGTATATTGTGAAAAGTATTTACTGTTTGGTTGTAATGCAGCCCGCCCGGCTCATCTGTTAAATCTACTTCCTATCCTACTAATATCATTAATTCGAAAGATTATGTGTATGTTTGTCACCACTCAGCTCCGTAACGGCTGAATAGATTTGGTTGAAATTTGGCACACAAAGACGATTTTCAAGGCGATGATAGCTCAGTGGTAGTGACGATAGACGCCGCGGCGAAGGTCGTGGGTTCGAATCCTACAATGAGCTTGAGTTTTCGGAGAAGGAAAACATCGTGAGGAAATCATAGCACGGTGGTAGGGTACTTTGTAGTACCCGCCTGGCTGGCTACCACCCTTAAGCTGAAAATCTATCGCCAAACACCTATTGGTGTGTTCCGGCAGCTGCACTTGAGAGCCAGATCGTTCTAGGCTTTGTGTGCTTACCACCTTCGGCCACATCATCACCTACCATAGTGAGATTGTGGTCAAACACAAGCCTATACAAAGTAAAAAAAACATTTAGATTAAGTTTTGTATTAACACAGGATTATTTATGCAGGGAACGTGGGTAAAAAGGCGCGGCGGCGATGAAGATAGTATATACTAAAACTTGTTATTATGTTATAATTATTCTATATAGAATTAATATGGTTACAGAGCTTTAATCATACTTAATATTATAAAGAGGATTTGTATTTTTGTATGTTTGTAACGAATAAACTCAGAAACTACTGGACCGATTTCAAAAATTCTTTCACCATTAGAATGCTACATTATCCCTAAGTAACATGGGCTATATTTTATGCCAGGAACGCGGGTGAAACCGCACGGAAAAGCTAGTATAAGATATTTTTTAAAATTCAATTAGGATTTTACCCAGCGATAACTCCAGCTGCTCGCAAAGAATTTTCAATGTTATTATATACGTTAGCCAGTATTTTTGGGGTTACCATTATGAGTTCTCTATGCACGGCCTTGATTTAAATATGTCTTAGAAAAAATCCTAACACTGATCAATTACTTTTGAACGACTGTATATTGATATTATATCAGGGAGAAATTCAGACTAAGGAATTAGATATAGGTACGGAACTGTCTACGGTACAGAAGGAATACTTTGTTGTCAGATGTTAAGTCGAATGTCACTTGACTAAACAATTTTTTTAATACCTAATTTATTTTCACTATGGCCAGTTATTACTATGTACCTATTATGCAAACAATATAAACCTGACCTTTATTATATTTTTAGTGCAAAGTAGTGTTTAGTCAGTGACTTAGTAGGTATGGATCGAATTTGTCGAACCATAATATAGCTAGATTGCAGTGGCGCACGGCGGATCCAGGATTTTAGTTTGGGAGAGGAGGCTTGACTCAGCTAAGGAATGGCTTTGTCAAGTAAGCCAAACCTTATACAAAATTTTATTTGCTCATTTATTATGGGACACTATGGGATTAATACAGGAAACATGTTTTTTTTTTTCAAAGCCAGTACATCAACAGCACACACATTAAAGTTATAAGATAATAAAAAACAAATGTTTGTTTCTTTAATAAATACAACAACAAAAAATATTTGCATGCCTGAAGCTCAGAAAAAGGCACTTTTAAAACGTAAATCTTAAAGCAAAATGAAGAAATATTATGAGTAAACAAAGTAATTATTTATCTTGTGCGCGTGCGTGTCATTGTTGAATCATAACACTTAAATGCTATAAGAACAGGCATACCCTACTCGTTATACCTCTTTAGTACCTGGGCGACTGAGCTTTGCTGACGGCAAATCCGTAAAGCTGAAAGAATTTAGGGAAATTCCCTACAAAAAAAATGTATGACCTAGAGGCGTAAAAATTTATGTTATAAATTAAAACGCTAGAAGTATATTCGTTAGAATTCAAAATCCAGCTGAATGTAAACAACAAAATGTTGGCCTGATAAAATGCGTGGTCATAAGTTTAAAACGTAGTGATTTAATCCTCTTTGGTTACTAGTAAGAAGTTTTGTTGAGTGATAGTTACTGTGTCTTGTCTTGTGCCTTCAAATGCGAAATGTTTTACGGAATTTCTTTATAGTCTGCAACACCTGGCAACACTCTTAGCTAGGGATGGTCGATGTTAATATCGATGCCTACATCAAAAGCCAAACATCGATTTTCGATATTTCTTACAAACAAAACATCGATATTACTTAACATCGATGTTTTTGGAACGAAATTCATTCCCCCACTACGTACAAACGTCCTTGCGTACAAAAAAAGTACACAAATAAATTTATTATGTAATAGGGTATTTTACTCTATAGGAGAAAAAAATCTAAAAATGTACAATTTAGATAGCTTAGGCAATAAGCAGTCGGAAAATGCTAGTTTTAGTTCAATAAATGACTTAATTAATTTTAAAATTAATTTCAAAGTTTTCAGTTTTTTTAATCTCTTTCTAAACAAGCGAAACAGTAGCCGCCATTATAATGACGTCATACGGTGCTGTGTGTAAAAGTGTCAACTGAAGTATTATTATTATTATTTTTACACTAGTAGTCATGCATTCAGGAACAGCACACTAATAAAAAGGATAATAGCTCATTTTTAATTTATACAATTTTTTAAGTCCAATTGAGACCAATATCAGTGCATTTATTTACTTACAAGAGACCAAATAACGTCATGACCGTGAGTAGCATGGCGTCCAGCGTTTTCATCAAATTACGCGCGACAATTGAAAATGTAAAATTTAAATGCATTTTTATGGAACTTATCGATTGAATAAAAATTTTGTTTTTTTTGGTGGCTTATTAGCATCTTAGGAACAAATTGAGACACTTCAAAAATGGGTGTAATACCCTATTGTAAAACACTTATTTTTTGTGCGTACCTATTATATTTCTTTGAATACGTAAATAAAACTTATAGACATTTTAATACTTAAATTAGAGTTCAAATTTAATCTTGAGGAAGGAAAGATATTCTTTCCATTAGGTCGAAACCAGCAGAAGCAGAACTGGTGCTAGGTATTGGTTCAGAGGAAATAGGGCTGTGGCTAGGAGTTGCATCATCATCGTCACTTTTGTCATCACTATAATCACCATTAATCTAGCTTGTCTTTTCAAAACTACGTTAGTCTGTCGTGGCATAGTGTATTTTTTTTGAAGAATTAACATAAACTCAACAATTTTTAACAACATAGTCAACAAACAAAAAAGCAGTAATAAAGAACGTTATAACTGCACGTGAGTGTAATCGGAGGTCAATGGGAGGAGGATGCAATGTGGGAGGCAAGGGTCGACTGATCTACCAATAACACGATCGAAACGACGCTTCCCGCCGTTACGCCCCGCACCGTACACCAAAGAGACCTAAAATTCGTTAATGCGCACTCAAGAAGATTGCTGGCAGTACGCGGCTTGCAGTAGGAATTGACTGGCAGAAAAGGTATAAAAGTTTTTAGTTTTTATTTGTTTGTCTTAATTCATACGTGAGTTACGTTGTCCAATTATATTTTGATTTTTGATAGTTTTAATTAAAGAATTAAAAATTGCAGCAAGTATAATTAAGTAATAACAAAAATTACTATAACAATGTTGAAGAGTTTTTTGTTTGTTTGAAAGCGCTAATATCTGGAACTACCAGTTAGATTTGAAAAAATCTTTTTGCGTTTGATAGCTCAATTCATGAGAAAGGTTATACGTTTTATCCCAGTAACGTGGGTGAAACCATGCGGAAAAGCTAGAAGGTATATATATCAAGTGATTTTGTTCTCGTTGAACTTCGTTTCTGGTGGGGGTCCCCCGACCACACATTTGTTTTTTTTTAGAATTAAAATAAGAATTATTTATTAGCTTAAAATGTGGTTTTACAATAAGGTCTTACAGTTAAAACATGCATTTTTTGCACTAATAATCAACAATTAAATAAAACGCGATGAAATCGTACAAAATTTGCAACTTGAAAACTGATATTTGTGAATATGTTCGTAGAAAACTTAACATACTTCGTTAGGTTAGAGCAACAACGATGTTTTAACTTTGACGATCGATTATCATCGGAATATCGATGATCATCCATCAACTGACGAGCATCCCTACTGTTAGGCTGTGAGGTTCACTTTTGAAGAAAGGTAGATTACTAAAATAAGGAATCTAGATTTGATTAATTAGCTATCGAAAATTACGTTGAAATTACTTGAAATGTGTGATAACGAGAAAGAAGAAGCAGCCAATCTGGTAAGTAGATATATTTTGAACATCTTTTAATTATAACCATTACATTTCGCTTCTGATTGTTCATTTCGAGGACTTCTAAATCGTTTATTATTCATAATGTATACCTAAGTCATTGTTTTCAGAAAGAAGAGTTCGAATGGGTTCTTCGAGAAGAGGTTCACGCTATATTACATCAATTACATTCCGTTTTAGTAGTAAGTATTGTGTAATGAACTACTTATTTGCCTTCGTTATTAGTATGTCCTATAAATGGGTTGTTTTGTTTTAGGAATGTGCTCACAGATTTCCCGTGCCTTTGTATGGCAACGAGGGTCAGAAACAGGATAAGTTCATCCTTACAGCACAGCCGGAACAGCTAAAATGCATTGTTACTCTCACTGGAGACAGTATAACACATGCTGTAAGTATAAAACTTAACTAAGTACTTCATTATAATATTGTAGCTAAGAATGTCCAAATATTTATTTCTTTCTTTGTTACTAAGAGTAGTTCCTATTTAACAATCTTTATAATATTACTCTTTAATTAATCAGTCATATATATCCTACATATTATAAATGTGACTGTTTCATGATTTATGTATGTTATTCAAACACACTCTTATGGCTGTATATTTTGATTAAATTATGAATGAAAAAAAATATTTTAATTAACATACACACTATTACACACATGCATCACTATCACATAAATGACCATTGACACAAATATAAAAAATATATATAAAAACTAAACTTATATAAATAGGTATCAATTGATGCACAATGTCATGAATATAGGCACCAACAAAACATAGTTGTCATTCATTTTATTTTAGGTCAATTCATCACTGGCCATCATCCTACGATTTGACAATTTAATAAAAAAAAATCTACCAATCAATCTCCTTTGTATATCTCCTAACACCCTGAAACTGGCGGAATTGTGTGAAATAAACACATTGATGCTATGCACAAGAAGTGAAGTGAACTGAAGTGAACAAAACATACAATGAAGTCACGAGACCTCAATTACTAGATAGATACTCAATTTTTAGATCATACCCTAGAATAAAACATGGTTAAAACTTTCCATCTATCCAAAATAATAGAACCTTCAAGTATATGGGATAAACAATGGGGCAGAAGATAGCTTAAAATATTTACACACAAATTATTTCAAACAATGATTATCAACAGGACATCAGCTTTAAGGTGTTGCGGCAGATGCACTCAATATGCCGTACATCCATTAACCAGGATGGTCCATGGAAACTCCAGCAGATTCAGGATGCAGCCAACCACCTCCAGCAAGCTATAGGCTATATTGACAATGTGGATAAGCACTATGTGTTCAGGTAAACATATTACAAGATTCTTTCTTCTTATTCTGGATATTCTTACTTTGATTTTTTCTTATACTTAGTGGTATGATTGATGGTGCTCCTTACTGCTGGCCAAAGTTATAAGGGTTGATTTAAGAGTCTTAAGTCAAGGTCCAAGTCTATTATTTTATTATTCAATTTCCATCCTTGGAGGACATTCATGAAGATCCAAGCTACTGTAGAACTGGCATGCAACTCGGAATTTCATTATAAGCTGACTTAAAAAGAATATAAATTAAAATAATATAATATTAATATTACTTGAAATATGTAAGAAAAAATTACCAAGTGGGTGTTGGCATGTGCAGAATAGTTTCGAAGTCAGTATGATGTGGTACAGCCTAAAACTTATGACTTAACATAAAATAAAGTTCAATTAAAAATTTAAACAAATCTTTATATAACATAGGTGTTTGAGACCACAATCTATATATTTAAATACTTTTTGAACAATAGGTACCCCACTCAATAAGATACACAAAAAAAAAACACTTTTCTTTGTTTGACTTTGGAACCCTAAAAATATAATAACATAAACATCACCATAACATCCATACTATCTGGTTGAAAACCCTCATAATCAATTTAATTGAATGCAAGGCCAGTGGCAAAGCGCGAGAGCTCTTTCCGCCTTACTATCAAACTTCCCTCACCTGCCCTTAATCAAGTCATCAAACAAACCAAAAAAGTGTAAATTTATAAAAAAAAATACCTATTACATACTTATTTTAGCATGTAATCAGTATTGTCCATTATATCAACTGTTATCTGTAGACCTTGATCAAGGCAGTCTATGCCCAATCTCTATTACATCTAGATAAATTATTTCATGAGGAAAGTAAACTTTCGAATTAATATTTCCCCAACCTGTGCATAAATTTAACAAGTTACATACAATACAGTCATGATATAATGCAGAAGTTATTATAAGAATGTATGTCCTCATCATATACTTGTGAAAATATTTTGAATCTTCTTTCAATTGATAACCCTAGCTATAATGGTGTGACATTTAAAAATTAATGTTTGTCTATTTTTAATACCATTTCTATACCATTCATCTGATTGCAATTAAACTTGGTGGGCTGTTATGCGCATGACCACGATGGTTTTTAAGTAAAAAATAAAAAAGAGGCATTACAATGCACGCTGGGAATAAGTTAGTTTTTCTCTTTTTAATAATATTATAAATGCGAAAGTGAGTTTGTTTGTTACCTTTTCACGCTTAAACCGCTGAACCGATTGCGATGAAATTTGGTACGCAGGTAGCCTCTGGTATGGAAAAGAACATAGGCTACATTTTTTCCCAGGAAAACACAAGATCCCCAGGGAACGAGGGTGAAACCGTGGGGCGGGAGCTAGTAAGATATAAATAAATCTTTACAGGAGTATATTTAGTCAGTCTATTTGAAAGATGGCAATAGATAAAATATGTACTTACATAAAATAATAAGGCCACACATATCTAACTTATATACATTTATGGCTCAAGGTCGGCTTTTGTTTGTATATTAACCTTATCTAATGTAAAGTGACAATGTTAAAAATGAGAAACCATTTCTTGCTTTTTAATGACGTCACTATAACAAATTACAGGTCGTCAGAGGAGGTCCTCCACATAATCCAATGTCTCATTGGATCGCTACAGAGAGCGCGCACTGCGTTAGTACTGCCCAAGAAAAAAGCAATTGATGAACTTATGAAAAGTCGAAATATGGTATGTATATACTATACTGAAGATAGTCTTTTCATGGTTTAGAAAGCACTCGTTTCACTAATTTAGGGTGGTTCATAAAATGAGATTTAACATGGCTCACCCTTAGCTTGCTTATGCAATGGCCATTATATTCTCTGCTGAAAAAAGCGTCGATAGATCGGTGGTGGTGAAGTCGTACGACAGTACCGTGGCCAGTTTTTTGAAAGCATAGATGAAATGATTGGAACTTTATTAATTGTCTCATTACGAAATTTCTGCCAGCATCGACGTATAACGGTAAAGAGAATTAATTGAGTTGGCAACAAATACACTTTTGTTAAGATTTGCCAATGCCGAGTTAACACCCACAAAAAGTCAAGTCAGTCAGGATTTAGTAAAATGGTGACGATTTTCAAAGGCTTGGAGACCTTTTAAAAACATGCATTCATTTCACATCTCATTGGATATATCACCGAAATTATTCTATTAAATTACTAAGGTACTACATTAATTATATATATATATTTTCGAATATCCCGCCGATTTTGGAGGTTTTAAATACTGAATTTGAAACCCTGGACATCCAGGTTTTTTCACAATGATGAATCCGCCGTAATTGTAGGTTCGCCACTATGATTGATCATTCACTAAAAATATCCCTTTTACAGAAAGCTCTTTCACCAAATCTACCCGAAGACCTAGCAATATCATTCTACATACAATCGCACAAGTTGATATTCGTGGCTTACCAATTGAGTTCTGTGCACGGGACGATGAGGATCGACTCATGTCAGTCGGATTGTGCAGTTCCATGGCTGAGCGATGTACTGTTCATGCTGACAGCTGCGCTGCATATGTGTCAACAGCTGAAGGACAAGGTAATGCAGTGAAATATGTACTTTATTAGAATTTTAGTACAGTTTCTAGCCATTCAAATTCCTGTATTAAGTTGGACACGCACCTATCCGCGCCGCACGCGCCGAATTTGATGACACCATCCGCGCGCGCTAATGTAATCCTATAGCATTTTTCTGAAATGCGGTGCATGCGGCGAATGCAGCTCGTGCGGCGCGTACGGCGCAGATAGGTGCGCGGGGTTGCATACTATTTAGATTAAAGGGGGTCACACACGGCGAAGATACTATAATATTTTATCTTAAGATCATGAGACAGCATTATACTCTGAAAAGAGAAGCAACGAACTACCTCTTACCTACCTACTTTCCTTCTCTTTCGCTGGTATTGCACTGTCTCATATATCTTAAGATAAAATATTATCGTTTCTTCGCCGTGTGTGACCCCCTTTATAAAATGCAATGACTGCGGCGCGTACGGCACGTGCGATGCAGATAGTTTAGCGTCCACCTTTAGAGAACAAGTATCAAAATGAAGTTTTAGGCCGCGCTCACTTTAGACACGTTTTCGTACGAATTTGACTTGTGCGAAAACATACGTACACACACGAACAATCCCGACCTTCCAAGTTCTATGGGAGTGCGCAGACTGGGTGCGAGGTCGTTCGTATACGTGCAGTTCCGACGTCCGAATACAATCCGAACTTGTTGGGATTTTAATGAAGTTTCGTACGTTGAACAATGGATGTAGAAAAGAAATACCTATTTGACGGAGAAAAACGTTTTCAGTGTGCGCACTCAATTCGTACGACCAGTATTCATACGTTTACGTACGATACAAATTCGCATCCAAAGTGAGCGCGGCCTTAAGAATAGTGTTAATTTAATATATACCTTATGTCATAAGTCCAGGAATCAAACTCAATTATTTCAATGTTGAATCGAAACGTTACGTTATGTTTTGAATGACGTATAATATTCCGCAATAACAGTCCGCGCTGTATTTCATAACGTGATTGTATTACCATGTCAAAATATCGTTAATGTTTCGACATTATAAGCGCACGGATCCGGCGGACAAGCTGTAAACATATACATCCTTACTAATAAAACGCTAGTCTGGCTAACGAAATCTAGGCCTGGAAATACACGCCAAATAAAAAAAATAGTTTTAATACTTGAAACTGAACATGAGCTTAAATTAAAATCTGTCGCCATGCAACTACTGGTGTGTTCCGTCCGCCTGCTGCACTTGAGAGAGTTCCCTTTTAGACGTGTACTTACCACGGTGAGATTGTGGTCAAACACAAGCCTATCCAAAAAGAATATAGAAAAATATCACAGCTTCTTATTTATTATTAGGATAGATAAATGGATACCCTTATTTTATTTTGCTTTAAACGAGCTATTCTTATATATATATACCTATAAATATAATCTGAATCTCGGAAACGGCTCCATCGATTTTCATGAAATTTAGTATGCAGGGGGTTTCGGGGGTGATAAATCGATCTAGCTAGGTTTCATTTTTAGAAAACGTCGTTTAAAAAAAAAATACCGAGCAAAAGCTCATCAAGGTACTTTTAATATTAAGGCTCCGATTACATTTGTCGGCAAATCCTCTACAATAATCTTATCTAGTTACTTTTTTTCAATTTACCGAAACTAAACGTTTAGTTTCGGTAAATTTATTTAAAATGATTTTTTGAATGCATATATTTTTTATTCGACAGATAAGTAGTTGTTTTCGGAGTGGTTAAAGTGTGATTTCTCTAAACATTATTGTAGAGGATTTGCCGACAAATGTAATCTGAATACATTTCTTGTTTTTGTTATATTTTTTTCGTGGCGTGTGCATGAATGAGACCTTCTACGCGTGGAACGTAAATAGAGGTATGTTTAAAGCCTCACAAAGCTAATAAAAGTGACGTTAAATTAAAATATTAAATATGTATTGGAAACTTCAAATCTCACACTTTAAAATAACGTAAAATATATTTCATTTATTGCTTTTCTGATGACTAAAAAAAAATAATTCTTTTATGATAAATTCCGCAAGAACACTGATTTAAGGGAGACTGGAGCCTTGAAGGTGATATTTTTTTACTTTCAACTTCAAAATATGATTATATTCAATGTAAAGAGGACATTATAAAAACCGTAAAGATTTTGGCGCCAAAACATTAACGAGATACCGATTAAAGATACTCTATCTATTAGAGTGTTTCAAAAAAACAAACTATTTTTTTTTTTTCGAAGAACATTGAAAAATCTTCCGAGTATCCCTCAAAAATGACCTCAGTAAAATATGAGCTCTTAATATTGATATTTAGAGGTGGCGATTCTTAATTTTCTATTTCCCATTTAAATAACATGGGAAAAAATCATTTTTTAATTTGGAATTTTATTGCTCGCAAACGAATCAGTGTAAAGCTATATACAAAACATATTCTTGTAGGAAATTTTACGCTCTACAAAAAAGATTCGAGCAAAGATTTCCGTAAGGTGAGTTGTTTCGGAGTTATAAGGCCTAAAACATCGAACCGTTTAAAAAAATGATGTTATTAACTTATAAACACTACAAAACTGACTTATATCACTGAAATACACAATATTATTGATTTTCAATCAGAAGTATAGACTTTCAATAGAATATTAATAAATAAATTTCATTAATCACCGATAAATGATTAATTTTATTGAATCATTAATAAAAAAAAAACATATTACAAATTAATGATGAAATTTTACCATAAATTTTATATTTTATAGATTCGTAATTTATTTCGAGTCTTTATACATTTGTTCAGGCTTTTGAAAATAATTTAGAACTATGAAGGATTTTTTTTTCCTTTTGGTGATTCATGAATTATTACAGTGATCAATTTAAATTAATCTATACTGCGAATGACGAATTAATTTGTTGAAAGTTTGAGGTTATAATTCAACCTAGCGCTATCTTTTTGCGTGCTCTACTTCCATTGAACAGTCGGTTGTAATGGAATTGACAATATGGATCATTTTGACAGAAATGATAACACATTAATTATCAACGCCTCTTAGCGGCGATTATTATTGTGTATTTCAGTGATATGTCAGTTTTGTAGTGTTTATAAGTTAATAACATCATTTTTTTAAACGGTTCGATGTTTTAGGCTTTATAACTCCGAAACAACTCACCTTACGGAAATCTTTGCTCGAATCTTTTTTGTAGAGCGTGAAATTTCCTACAAGAATGTGTTTTGTATATAGCTTTACACTGATTCGTTTGCGAGCAATAAAATTCCAAATTAAAAAATAAATTTTTCCCATGTTATTTAAATGGGAAATAGAAAATTAAGAATCGCCACCTCTAAATATCAATATTAAGAGCTCATATTTTACTGAGGTCATTTTTGAGGGATACTCGGAAGATTTTTCAATGTTCTTCGAAAAAAAAAAATAGTTTGTTTTTTTGAAACACTCTACTATCTATGTTATGTGTTATGTCACCTCCATTTTTTGTTTATCTCTATACGTAACAGCAATAAAATTATTTGTTTGATAAGATTTTGTGGTTTCATTGCGTGATTCATATTTGTTGGGGAAAAGATTAATACGTATACAGAAGATAATATTAATATCTTATGTATATTAAAGAAGTATAATATGTTGTGTATCAGTTACCTGGTTTTCATATTACAAGTTCTTTTTAGTTTGGAATCAGATGGCCACACGGTGACTTAGTTTGGGATCAGATGACCACACGGTCACGTAGTTTGGGATCAGATGGCCACACGGTCACTTAGTTTGGGATCAGATGGCCCCACGGTCACTTAGTTTGGGATCAGATGGCCACACGGTCACTTACTTTGGTATCAGATGGCCACACGAAGAATATTTTGATTTCTTTTGTAAAAATCTCTTAAAGCGTCTTGTTTATTTTTCCAGCTGTGTGTGTTTTCGCAATACAAAGATTTCACCGTGGGATCAAGATCTGCCTCGATGTTGTTTAACTGAATGTTACCTACGCGCATGTTACCTAATTCTCAAGCGTATATAAGCATTATTTACCTCTAGGTGTAACATAGCATTATACAATGATGAATTGTATGTAAGTACATGTATTTATTTAGTAATAGTTAACGAGTCCATTGTTGATATTCTTGTTGAGTATGTTGTAATATAATGTGTAAACAATAAATTATGTAGGATAATATTAACACTGTGTGAATGATGAGTGCACATGTATGATAGAATAACCGGAATTTATTTATTGTGTGTGGTGTTCACTGACATATTATTTCAGGAAATAGCATCTCTCCAAGTTGTCAAAGTCGTATATGTTTATATTGACAGATGTCAAATTCAATACAAATAAGCACTACTTAATAGATTTTTATATAATATTTATATATGCCTATTATGTAATAGGCGCATTTGTAACACACTTCTATCAAATTATATTTAATTTATATTAATTGAAACTTCAACGCTACTTCTACATAATTACTATAACTACAATAATAAATTAAACATTATGCTCATGATAGAGTTGAAAATTGTATGTATCTATTATTTTAACAGAGTTTACAGATCACAGATTATGTAGCTAAAGGATAGCTTGTGAAAAAAAGCCATTAAACAACATTTACAGGGTTCTGTATGTTAGAAATGGTGATGATTTTTTTATGATCTGGGTATTCTGGGTATTCTATGATGTGAATTTAACTAAATAAATGTTAAACACAATCAACGCGCGAGTGATACCCCTGGTGTTAAAGTCGTTCATAGGCTGCGGTAACCGCTTAATGGTAACAACCTGATGAAGTGGGCCGTATGCTTGTTTCCCGACAATGTACCTAGTATAAAAAAAAATGTAAATATTAGTACTTCAAAGTTTGCCGTTTGATTGCTTACTGTTATAGAAAATTTGAAAGATTCTATATTTCATAGCTGATCTCAATAAAAATCTATAATGTTAGTGAAATTTCCTTTTCTGAAATCGGTGGTTACACGAACATACACACTAAAAAAAAATTATACAGTCGAACATAGAACCTCCTCCTTTTTTGAAGTCGGTTAATAAAAAGACAAAATATGGTTGAAAACATGAACTTCACATTATGAAATACCTTGATTGTAATTGTACAAAAGCAATAAATTTCTTCATAATCGAGTGATGAAGTGATTTGCCTTTTATAAAAATAAAGTTGTACCTATTATAATGATAAATGTAGATAATTGTAAATTGTTTTGTAATGTTGCAAGCAAACATTTGTGCTAGTCAAAAAATACTACACATTTCTTTATTTGGATGACCAAAATTATTTATACTAAATTCATATAATTTACGACATAAAAAGTTTTTTTTTGCCAAAGCTTTAATTATAATTTAAAATAATAATTTATTTTATTAAATATTCTATATGCAGAGTATTATTATGAAGGTTACTTTTTAGTGATGATAGTGGATACTTCCACATGTCATATGTCACGGGTTACTCAGACGACCGGACCTTATGAATTCCTCAATTAAACTGTTTTTTATTATTATTATTTTTAATGACTAGGCTTGTTTTTAACCTTCATTTCACGGAAAATAAATTACTTATAAATCTTTGTTACACTTCCATAGGGTTGGTTGTCGACAATTTGTCATCGATACTAGACTATCAACTTTCGCATGGGCAGCTTAGTTAATGTGTCTTGCACAACACTCAGGTTGATAGTAGGTCACGCCAAGTACCTATCAGTGTATTCCAGCACCTGCACTTGAGTCACTAGATTACCACTTTGGTCATATCATCGTCAAAACACTATTACGGAAAATTTTAAATACATATGTGCGTGAATCGCAGGATTCCATTGACAATTTTCCATTTATTTTCTGTTGATTATCGCATGGCTTTCATATCTTTAAATGCACGATTGAATCTATAATGATTTAATAGTAAAAATATTGATGTAACTGGGAAGCAATAAAGCTTCGATTTTATTTATATCATGCCGTAAATAATTAAATTAAGACAGTGTATATATGTTCTGATTGAATTATTTGACGGATCGTTTCTATTGAAGAATTTCACAATGCAATTGTATAAATTTTGAAGGCATTATAAATTAATTAGTGATACTCAGAAATTTGGTATCACGGCAATTAATAATCAATTATACGCAGTACGTATCGTATGATACGATAAGTTTTTGAAGAATACAGATAGATTTGAGATGAAAAATGAATGAAAGTAATATGCATAATATTTTTCTTCTATGATATTATTTGTCATTTGGATACATATAACTACAAATTAAGATGTCTCTCCATCTCTATCTGTACTTATGAATGATCATCCTTCTATATATTTCAACATTGCATTGACCTAATAACTATACTTATAAAATATGTGATAATAATTACATAATGTAGTAAGATGTGATAAAAATATATGTGTGTCACCGAAAGTTACGTAGATGCGTACGTACTTAGATTAATATTCATGCCTATTGAATATCCATGAGCTATTTTAATAGGATAATTAGATAATTTTGAATGTACTTGTTAATTCGATAAAGAAGTATACCTACTTGTATTCGTAATATTTATTTATATTCTAGCTACACATAATAAAACTGTTGAATCAGCATGTCTGTACATTGAATATACTGACTGACCAAAATCTGATTGGGGTTGATGTAGGAAGAGTAAGAGAATGCAAAGTGACCATTTATTTTTACTATTTCTGTGTTTGAACATGCTAATCTCTGAAACCACTGAACAGATTTTATGGCGTTTTCACAAGTAAATGAAATAATTAAATAATAATATTTAATTGGCATAATTATTTTTACCAAAATCTGGCTGATGGGGGGAAAAAAAATGATTTTTTATGAAGTCTGCGCGAGTGAAACCACGATTGGACCGCAGTCAAATAAATTATTCATTTTATTTGTAAATTTTAGTACAGTATAGTACAAATGTAGTGTGTCCGATATACAATTATGATGTATTGTCGTACATTTGACTTTACATTGAGAATGGTCTTATTAGCATTTTACTTAATTATACTTTATTTAATTTCTTCAAAAATCTTAGTCATTCAGTGGGTCTAATATAATAATTATTATTATGTTGATTCGAATAACAGTGTATTGTTTTTATGTCTGGCAAATGTGTGGATATACCATTAAACTTATACATTTTTACTTATAGCCATATTTTTTTGGATTGTATTCCTAACACCTTGTGTTGAATAAAAAACTGTAATGTAAGCAAATTATCTAATAATTAGACGCATTTCATTGCAAAATATTACAATTATTTATTAGCCACTGGTTGGTAATTTATATCTTAATTTAAATTAACGATTAATGTAATTTGGACACAACTACTTTAGTAATTAAAAGTAGATTTATTGTAAAGGTTGTGTCAGAAATGCTAAGATACACTTAACAATTAAACTACACGTAAATTATGGGAGTTTGATGACACAATATGCTTTGTTCAGTCCGATCAATATTTTAGAGTCTCATTATAGTGTAAAAATAAACTACCTTCAAGATAATTAATAAATGAAGGTACAAATTTATGAATATTCACACCAACATACTGGTGTATAACAACAAATTGTATAAAATAACTTAGCCAATGGAATTGGAAACATAAAATTGTATTTTTATGCACCTTTGATATAGTATATAATTACTGAATTATATGCACTTTCATAATTTCACATGTATTCTATCTATTATTATTACGATACTATTAGTATTCTATTTATTGAAAGCGCCACCACCAGCTTGTGGTTATTTTCTGCCCATTAATTTGACTAATTGTTTTTTTTTCTGGATTTAGCCACAGTGTGAAACTGTACCGCCATGTTCAAATTAATTATTTGACATGTTTGACAATAAAATTATTATACTAGTATTATTAGGTAGTCCCAAGACTATTTTAATTAACTATATCTATTGTATAAATGGTTTATGTGATTGTGTTGTATTTCAATAAATCAAATCGCTGTTACGCATTTCTTGTTTAATTTACCCTGTACCTACCCCTCTTTGTTGTTCTCGAGTATTAATATTTTAATATGTCAGTCCTGAATAGTTCTAACATATTTTTTGAATTGAACTTAATTGAGCTTACTAAGAGTCAATTTCGAGGATGAATTTCAGTGCAACGTCTTATTATTTTTCCGATGCAAAAGGAACGAAAAACATAGTTACTAAGGGCGTTTGTGCACTGCAAGGAATTTTACAGTCCGATTTTAGTAAAAAATCAATACCAAAAATAGATTTTCAGTAAAAAATCGGACTGCCGACAGTAGAATTGCTTGTAGTGCACAAACACCCTTAGGCCCGGTTTCCACCAAAGCGGCGAGGAGAGGAGATGGGTTTTGAATAACCAATCAGATTTCGTTATTTCCACATCTCTCCGCTTGGCTTCGGTGGAAATGGATCAAGCGTAGAGGAGAGGAATGTCTTATTTTTCTATAGCATTTTGTGCTGCGAGCGAGCAAGCAGCGCCGCGGCAGAGCGGAGATGTGTGTAGTCGGGCGGCCAGGCGGCGCCCGCGCTCGCTCGCCCCGTTCCCCGCTGCCTTCTCCCCACGCCTCGTACACCCGAAAGCGTCATTCGATCGATTGACTCCCCTAGTCAGCTCACATCTCCGCTACGCACTGCTCACTTCTCCTCTCCGCTTTGGTGGAAGTAACCTACCAACTTCGCAGCACATCTCTCGTGTGCTCTTCTCTCCGCTTTGGTGGAAACCGGCCCTTAGCGAAAGAAAAACCGATTTTTCGAACCTTACCTTACCCTTTATTATTTAGGTATTTACACATTTAATTACAATAATTGTTGTACATAATGTCCGTTTTGCTGGACGCACGCAGCTGCTCTGCTCGTCAGTGCACGTGGCTGGCGACTGCTCCTGATCCTGCCGTGTTACCCGGAACGCGCGCCGTCGGAGTATTTTCTCGGAACATATCAGGTGGCCGTCGTTGCCGTAGACGAGGACTTTTGTAAGAAAAAAATGTTTATCGTCAATAAATTGGTCATACACGCACACGCAACATACATAATAATATACATATATACATGTTGTCTCAAATAGTCCACGAAGTTTTCGTAAAATAGCCACCCAGGGTTGTAGCTAGAGTCAATTTGAGGTAGGGCAAAAAAAATTGAGTGACGTGACAGATACTGTCAATGTCACTGTCATTGTCAGATCTACCTACGTCAAAATAGCTCGTCAAGAAAGTTGACAAAGTTTGTTTAATTTTTTAATTTTGTTGTTTGTTATAAATTGTAGTATTCTCAAACAAAAATAATTAATCTTAATATGGCTATGAGAATCCTAGGCTGGGCTGGTCTGGTTTCCATTATTGTTATAGGTTTATTTGGTTTTGGATCATACATAACATTTGTCTCATTTTCAGTGTCATTTATCTTTGGGTAAGTTGTTTTTCAGCCAAACAACAAAACAAACTATATGTACTACTAATCTATATTAATTGCAATGTCTTGTGTCCAATTTACTACGTAAAAAAGTATTCTCATCCATAATGTTAATGGCCAACCTCAATAAACTACTCACCTCTCCATAATGTACAGGAATGTTCCCTGTACAGGAATGATTGTAATAGAAACATCTGTTCAATATTATGATATTTTTAATTTACAGAATAATAACAGTGCTCTACTTCACTTATGATAGCAAAAAGATATTTTCTATTGATATAGACTGTCTCGATGATCCATTACAACAGACAAACTTCTCAATTCAGGTGCCTAAAGTATGTTTTAAAATCTATATTCTTATATTATAATTAAATAAAGACGCTTGTAATAATATCCCATGGATGCAGGTAATTATCATTGTCTCTTCAAGGTACTGGAGCTATTTAAAAAGAAGAAATCATTGCCAAAATATGACAGCAGAATAACGGGCAGTGAGACGGTAGATACATTCCTAAATGAGATAATATCAATAATTATCAATGACTATGTGACACCATGGTATGAGATATTGACTAGTGATGAGGAGTTTACTTCGCATGCCATTAAACAATTGGTGCTTGCGGCTGGTGCTAATGTAGCTAATAGGTATGTATATAATATACTAGCTTCTACCCCATGGTTTCACCTGCGTTCCCGAGGGATCTTATGTTTTCCCAGGATATTAGTTTCCTTCAATCCAAAATATATTCTATCTGTGTGCCAAATTTCATCCAAATCCGTTCAACCGTTATGGAGTTGAGTGGTAACAAACATCTAAAATTCTAAATATTCAAAAGTACAAACTTTCACTTGGATTTGACACTCTTTTATTTTGTAAAATTATCACTTGCTAATTTATCGAAAAAATAAAACTAAATAAAATCTACAAAATAAGAAAAAAAAATGAATAAATTAAACATCATAGTATGAATTTATATTTAATATTTATTTACTTATTTATTCCATTTGATTGGAGGATTAGGAGGATTAGTAACTCCCATGGCTCTTTTTCATAAAACACACATCAAAAAGAATGTGATTCATAAAGAAACACTTTCTTTAATAATAATGTGTTAAGTACATTTTTAAAATATGCAATACTTAGGCTGGCCACAGACAGCTGGAATTCCTCACTGAATTCAGACACAAAATTCATAATCTGAATGCAAAATGTTTGAATGAATTGAGAAAATCATTATCTGAAAATCCAGAATGTGTGTGGAGTATAATTAAATTGTATGCAATTCCAGGCTTTCTGCATTAATAATATGAATTTAGATTATGAATTCAGTGAGGAATTCCAGCTGTCTGTGGCCAGCCTAAGTATTGCATATTTTAAAAATGTACTTAACACATTATTATTAAAGAAAGTGATTCTTTATGAATCACATTCTTTTTGATGTGTGTTTTATGAAAAAGAGCCTGACTGGACAGTACCTACTTAAAAATTGATTAAAGTATTAGATTTTTTTGCTCCACAATTTCTTTTTTTCTCCAGTTTTCTTTCTTTTTCTTCTAATTATTAGATGGTCTCACAATGATTTATTAAATTGACCATCCCAATTTTCAGGGTAAAAAGTGTAGATTGGATCCACCTTCTATCAACAAGGTTCCCAGAAGAACTGACTACACATTTGAAGTTGTTCAAACAGTCAAGGGTTAGACTAAAACATATAAATCTGATGAGTGCCAAAGATTTAAGTAATGGGAATGGGAAACCAAGTCCTAAGAAACAGGAGGAGAAGAAGACTCACAGAAGGAATAAGAGTGAAACTGATTTATCATGGCCACCAGGTACATAATAATACTCTTGCACACAGAGACATTTATTTGAATTCAATGACTGATTAAAGTTTTTTCATCTTTGTTTATTGAATAAAAGAAAGGGACAAGGCTAGGGATAGTGCACTTTTATCATTTTGCACTTCACGTTATCGTGGACGTCGACGTCCAACGTTAAATGCGTTTTTATAATTCACAGCCGTGGACGTGATGTATGCCATTTGTACAGGATTTCAAAAGAGTGTGGACGCCTTTGTCTCTAGACACAATCATTTGAAATAAACAATTGGCACAATCGCAAAAATATCGCGACGGTTTTAGAGGAAAGCTTGGCGTCATACGTGCACGTTGTAACGTTATCGTCAACCGAAATTTAAAAGCGTCTTCATATATTTCCATACAATTTACTTCCCTCTGTTATCGTCGTATCGTGGACTTCCGCGATAATATCGTCGCGTTAAGAATTATAAAAGCTCACATTGGTATTCAATAATTTAAAAAATATATATTTTAATCTAGTTCATACCACGTTCGACTTCTTTCTGTTATGTTCTTGTTGCCTTTGTTATCACACACATCTTATAGTCTTGAGCTAAGTAACAACTAGATTTCTTAAAAACTTAAAAAATTGTTCAGAGATGTGAGCTTTGCATTGTTATAGAGGTCGATGGGGTATTGAGCAGCACCTCCATGCTGCTGTTTTCATATTATCTCTATTTTTTATTTTATTTAATAAGGCACAACAACAGAATACAAATTACATAATATAATTAACTAAGGAAAAATATTCTTAAAGTACCGATAAAGTACTCCGATGATAGCTGAGCACAGCATTCAATTTATAATATTTATAAATAAATTTAAACAAACTAATATAATATTCTATAACTTAACTTAATATAATACTTATAAGATAATAAATTCCTTGCATTTCTTTATGTATGCGGAATGGCTTTAGATGAAAGCATCTAAGTCCTTACAATGATTATTGTGAGCCCTGCACATTCGTAAGATGGGATCATTATGACATTATTGGTACATGAGGGCAGAGAGAAAATGTTTGCTGCCTATTTTTGAAGAAAACTGGCTTAATAATTCACTTGTGTCCCATTTAGCGTTCATTATAATATGTAGTGTGGAATACTCATTAATCTTACGCCTGGATTGTAGAGTGAGCAACATAAAGTGCTTGAGTCTGGCATCGTACGTAGATAGAGTACGTCTCAATCCAAATGTAGAGCTTAGGTGTCGAAGAAAGCGTCTTTGTACTGCTTCTATTCTATCAATGTGAGTATGATAGGGGACCATACTTCAGGGCAGTATTCTAGTACTCTTCTTACAAGCGCAATAAATATGTGAATACAATAGCTGGTTTTCTAAATGGTTTGACCGTCCTAAATATAAATTCCATAATTTTGTTAGCTTTTGATACGATATGATTTTAATGATACGTAAAAGTGAGCTTAGAGTCCAGCCACACCCCAAGATCTTTAACCAATTTTGAGCGAGTGAGAGCATTATTGATACGGTAAGTATATAAAACAGGCGACCTGTTTTTAGTAAAAGTAATGAGGTGGCATTTGGAGATATTAAGGGTCATATTATTGTCGATACACCAGAGGTTCAAGCGGATGATATCGTTTTGTAGTTCAACGCAGTCTTCAATGGTGTTAGACATCTAGATGAAATTGAACAAAGTAAATCATTAATAAATAATAATGGGCCCAGATTCTTTCTATCTTCTTAATTTTGTATTGATTTTCGGCGCACACACATCCCAATACTATATCATCTGTTATCAAATACAAAGCTTGGGTGTAGCGCTCGCTCTTGCAGGATAAATTTTATGTAATAGTCTTAAGTTTGTTTTGAAAAGAGTAATTGCTGAGTTTCTTGCCGGCTCTTCTCAGTAAAAGCAACCTTCCGAACCGTGCGTTAGAGTCTGACTATTCTTAAGTGCCTGTGAAGGCCTATTTGAATGAATAAATTATTTCATTATTTCATTTCAAAGTTAAATATATTAATTTTCTTTGTCTTCCAGAGTCACAATCTTATGGAAAATCTAAATTTTACGACAGTTCAGAAAATATTTGTGGTAAAACATTAAAGGATTTATTTTTTGATCTGGAATGCTCTATAGAGAACAAACAGATTTGTCGCGATACATTCTGTATAGACCCTGAGAAAGAATATGGTAATAATCAAATACTTATGTGATAATGTTGTAAGACTTGTAAGTTATTTTTGTTTTTTATTGATAGTTTACATGATTTTTCATTAAGAATAGCCGAGATACTTTTAAAGTACCACCATTGTCCATTGGTAAATTGTTCAATGAACACCAAATTACCTAAAGACCATAATTAACTTGTTATATTTAAAATATATATTTTTCTATTAAATTCTAGAACTGATTTGTGAAGTATCCGAAGCTGTTTTATACCTCGTCGCTCCCGAAGAAGCGTGGAAATGTAATGCTTTAAAACTTATACTCATCGAGCTGTTGTCGGCGGTAGTGTTGCGCCCTATTATCAATTTGTTGAGCGACCCTGATAATATCAATAGGACTATTATTAGGACTGTAAGTATCCTCCCGAAGAATCTCATATACCTCTGCAATCAGTGATAATGTTAATTCCTCAATAAAAGTTATTTATATATACTGTTTGCACCCTTTGATTAGTTTCAGCATAATATGTATAAACTAAGACCTGGGAACCATTCGCATCTTATGATGGTTGGTTATAAGAGAATCGTACTTCTAAAGGATATGTATATTTATGTCTTAAGTTATGATTATGATATTACAGTGTTGCCGTGACTCGTGCTTGCCATCCGAGTTGTTCCTGATAGTTATCAGATGCTGTAGTGATGCTGAGGAGTTGGACGCTACTTTAGAATATGTACAGAAAGATATTCAGAAATTGGTTAGTACAAATAGGAATCTAGTTATTGTATTACTTAAATACTTTTTAAAATGATTATTAATTGTGTAATATTTTTGTAAAGCATTCAAGAGACAGTGCTGGTGAATGGGAGTTACAAGATCGCCAGAAATTATCTTCACTACAATATTTGACGAGAATTATTCAAGCTAAGAGAGCTACATTAGGACCACAAGAAGGTAGGACAATAAGTACCTTTATTTAGTTTAGATAGTCTATTTATTGTATAAAATCAACAAAAATAGTTTTATATTCATATTGGGATGTAGGATGTCCACTTACAAGGTGACCTTGTAAAGGTCGTCGGAAAACGCTGGATGCTGGCCGCCCAAGACCGGTCCTTTTGGAGATCCTTAGGGGAGGCCTAAGTCCAGCAGTGGATGTCTTGCGGCTGAGATGACGATGATGATATATTGGAAACAACATAAATACATACATTTATTATTTAGGTACCACAAGTAGTGCTAGTTCAGAGAAAGTATCAGAAGAAATTTCAAGGTCTTTGAAATTCCTGAGAGCTACAGCGGCTTGGAGATCAAACGCGCAATACTTGCTTGAAATTGAGCTAAATGAAGCAGGTAATAAGCTTTGTTTTCTATTACAACTACGAACATCACAAATAATAACTTGAGTGAGTAATTTGCGCTATTAATATAAATACTAACGTTTGTTATATGCCGTACCCGCTAAACTGAATTCGATGGAACTGCTTTATCCGCGTAAGGGTGGAGAGGTCGAGAGACCACCACCTTCTTGTCAAAAAAAAAAATGGAACTTGGGCACAAGAATAGATCTTGAATGTAATGGATTTTTATCTCGTGAAAACATGGACGAAACTATGGAACAACTCAAGATAATAAAAAAAAACCTAAAATAAATATCCAAATTTTCAGACGCACCCCACACCTCAAAAGCGGTCCTAGACAACTTACGTTCGTCAGCATTAGAGCTATGCGATCTATACATAGCTCCAAATAGACCGTCAGTAATGGGTATACCCGAGAACACTCATTCAGAGCTAGTGAGAAAGATCACCACTGAGGGAGACGAGTTCACTAACAACCCTGTCGCTTGCTTCGATGATGTGCAGAAGTGTGTTTGTGATGCACTTGAGGTAAATCTATACTAATTTACTTGTAACAAAGCTGAAGAGTTTGTTTTTTGTTTGAACGCGCTAATCTGGAACTACCAGAAAAAAAAAATTACATTTGATAAAATATTTTTGCATTTGTTAGCCCAATTCTTGAGGAAGGCAACATTTTATACCGGAAACGCGGGAGAAACCGCGGGGAACAGCTAGTAATGTATATAGTCGTATATACATTACTAGCTGTTCCCAATATGTCGTATATATGTATATAGGTATGATGGAACCTCAATATGTCAAAGTTTCATGAAGTGTATGCTTGCTTCAAGAATCAATAATTTCAATTTAACAATAATAATTTTTAGGGTTCCGTAGCCAAAAGGCAAAAAACGGAACCCTTATAGATTCATCATGTCAGTCTGTCTTTCTGTCTGTCCGTCCGTATGTCGCAGCCACTTTTTTCCGAAACTATAAGAACTATACTGTTGAAACTTGGTAAGTAGATGTATTCTGTGAACCGCATTAAGATTTTCACACAAAAATAGAAAAAGAACATTAAATTTTGGGGGTTCCCCATACTTAGAACTGAAACTCAATTTTTTTTTTCATCAAACTCATAAACACTTATCTGTATCTATGGATAGGTCTTTAAAAATGATATTGAGGTTTCTAATATATTTTTTTTCTAAACTGCGCTAGTTTGCGCTAGAGACACTTCCAAAGTGGTAAAATGTGTCCCCCCCCTGTAATTTCTAACATAAGAAAATGATGAAACTAAAAAAATATATGATGTACATGCAAACTTCCACCGAAAATTGGTTTGAACGAGAACTAGTAAGTAGTTTTTTTTAATACGTCATAAATCTTAAACCGCAATTTACCTTTCATTCAATCAACTCAAATATAAAAAACAAAAATTGGCAAAAAGCAAGGTCTTACAGCACAAATAAAGGGAAAATTCTAAAATATAAAAAAAAAAAAAATTAAAGGATGTCCCCATACATACATAGTAACGCCAAAGCTAAAGGGCTTGAGCCCCCCCAAAAGCTGGGTCCACCCCTGACAAATCTCAAATTATTCTTTTTATTATCCTACAACCCTACCCTCAGCTGGGTCAAGCCCCGCCCAAACCAAATTCTTGGATCCGCTACTGTGTGTGTACTTACACCGCATTTATATTATTATTTTTAAAAGAGGCGTTATTTCGTTTTAGGAAGACCCATCATGGCAGTCAGATTTTATGATGGACAATGAAGAAAACTCTGATAGAACCAGGTATAATGCGAGTCTAGTTCTACTGAAGTAAGGTATTATGAGTACAAACTTACTAAAATTAGCAATAATTTGTTCCAGTGATTTTAGAAAGGATGAAAAAACAGATACCCGCAAGTATAGTGGTAAGTAACGGAAGTAATATTTATATTGTTACCACCTTCGGCCACATCATCACTTACCATGGTGATATTATGGTATTTAATTTAACTTTCCCATCATTTTTTTATCACCTTTTCCATAATAATAATGAATAATACTACGATCGAATTGAAACTCTTTTGTAACTCAAATGGCAGCTAATCTGCTTTTGACGGTCTATTTTATTTTCTACTCGCTGTTCCCTCGGTTTCATCCGTGTTCCCGGTATTTTTTTTCCGATGTTTTAATAGTTATTCTGCTATTCGGGGCGGTGACAAATCCAATAAATCAAAGATCATAAAAATCGGTCCAGCCGTTTTTGAGTTATAAATGTTGTAAATAACCCGACATTGTTTTATATATATCTATAGATTACTACGTAGTATTATTCATTATTTTTTTATCTTTTCCCGTCCTCTATATACCCTGTCAATATTCCATACCTCCAGAAAAATGCAAGAAACTAATGAAGACATGTTTGAACCAGTTGCCAAAGTTGTTCTTCAAGTCCAAGTACAAGTACGATTTGCCGAACAAATTTTCGACATTCCCCCGCACTCTCACGCGAAGAATACCAAGTAACAAGAACCACACACTACCTAAATGCAATATGTTTGGTATATTCAGTGTTTATGATTTTAACCGTTTTGTAGCTGATGTAGATTAGATTAGTTATTATATTGGTGCTTTCACGCTACATATTTGATTCGAATTTTCGAAATGGCAATTAACTAGGAGATAATAAGCTCAGGTAGCACGTCAGATCTCGTCGACAGTTCAAATTCAAAAAGCTTAAGCGATAGTACGTTGTGCCCACCTGACTGGCTAGAAAATCTGTTACCAAGCACATATAGGGTATTTTCCGGTTCGTTGCACTTGAGAGCCAGTTCTCTTCTAGACTTTGTGTGTGTACTACTTTTGGCCTCGTCAGCATTTTTCATAAGAAATTTTCTCACAAAATAAAAACTTTCTTTCCATGAAGACCTTGTCATAGACTACAATTATTTGGGATTCCTCTATTTCGAAAAAGAACTAAAAATAAAATTAACTATATTCTTAACTCTACAAATATTTATATAATTTCTAATAGACCCAAAAAGTTATGAGGGGGAACACTTTGAGATGACGTCTTTTTGGAACCCATGTTGGGTTCGTTATGCTGAACATTTTTATGAACTATGGAAATAACTCTGGATTCGTGAAAAAATATAAACCATTCTCACAAAAAATTAACCTTGCTTGATTTATTGTATAAAAAAAGTTGTTCAGCATTTGAAACCTAACATACATTCCATAAAAGAAGCATCTCAAAGTATCCACCAAGTCCATCCAAACTTAAATAACTTATAAATCCTTGTTATTTTTCCAGGTGAAATGTTACCAGTCCCTGGTGCGAGACATAATCGATCTCGATCGGATATTGTTGGCAATTTTGCGCAAAAAATGATCAATGAAAGTGCAGGTGCTTATCAAAACTCTACAGTCTCCCCTACAGACAGTTTAGACCAGAATTAACCAAATCTTTTTTACCTTTGGTTTTTATGACTATTACAAAAACAGATTTCTCCAAAGTCTCTATAAGTCTCTCTTCAAATTCTCTAAAATCTAGTTTAGATCAGGTATACCTTTATGATTTACAATTTCACTCAGCCATACACTTAAATAAATATATGTATCTGCCACCTTAAAACCTCAGTTAAACCATGGAGTTGCCTGATTTAATTTAAGACCACAGTTAAAAAGAGGCTTAGCACTTGAACTTTATTTTGTTATGGCAATTTTCTTAAACATGTTCTATTTTTCCGAGTCTATTCTCGTATTATACAAAACTACGATTTATTATGCGCCACAGCATGGCTCCCCCGTCATGCTCACCCTAACTTGCAATCCTATTTTCGTTTCGAAATACGAAGATTGCCGAGGCGCATAACTTATTTAATCATTAATATATTTTTTAGGTCCGTCCAATCTATCTACAATAAATTCAAGTAATCTATCGCTATCGCATTCAGAAATAAGTCGAAATGCAAAAAAGCTGCTATCACCATTGTCAGCTTGTATTATTGAAACTGGTAAGTATATTTTATATTGATTAAATAAATAAATATTCTGGGACATTATTCCTCACACACGGCCATCTGACCCCAAACTAAGCAGAGCTTGTACTATGGAAGCCAGATAACTGATATACTACATATACTACTTTTCTTTTGTAAATACATACATATATAGATAATTAGACCCAGACACAGGACAAACAGACATGTTCATGCACATGCAACATGAACCTATATATTTTCAAATTGGTATATATTTTAACCGCAAACTTAATGGCGTTAAATAATCGGTTAGTTCACGCAGACAAATCGATGAAGCTAAACATAATCAACCTTATTCGACCTTTATAATGCTCTATCTGGCGCCAAATCAAAAGACTTACACATTTACATATTGATTTAATGTTGAATTAATATTTCAGCTTTAGTTCAAGACAAGGGTCGTGCGTTTGGTATTTATGCGATAGCTGTTACGCGACTTGTCGATAGTGAAGTGTGGCATATTTATAGGAGATACAGCGATTTCTATGATCTTCACACTTCTATTAAAGATAAGGTAGGCAATAAAATATCTGCAGTCAGTAAATGTGGTTTTTTCCACCCCACAGATGAAAAGTTAGAAAGGGGGGGGGAGGGGCAAAAAGTGCCCCTTTTTTTAGAGACGTAAGTCGAAGGATACCGCACATAAGTATATTATATGTATGGAGGGCCACCTCAAATATTCTTGTTTTCAGAATTTCTCTATACCATTGTATAGCGTATTGAAAGCATCTACCTTCCAAATTTCATAATTGTATGTTTTAGTCGAACAGACGGACAGACGGACTGGACGAAATTATTATGTTCCATTTATTACCTTAAAAATTAAGGCCCCAAATATCATTTTTCTATTACAGTGGCCAGAACTAGGCAACCTACCGTTTCCAGGAAAGAAAACGTTCCAGAATACATCTAGAACAGTGTTGGAAAGTCGTAAGAGGATGCTAAATAACTATTTGCAAAGTTTAGCGAACCTAGCACGAGATAGTAAATATTTGGCACTATTGTCGCAGGACTATTTGGGAGGTTTCTTAAGTCCAGAGAATCAGACTGAGAAGCACAGTAATACGGTTAGTATCTTTGATTATTACACAGGATCAGGCCGTAGCACAAACAATCGATAACTAAGCAAGAGTAACGTTACGAACTAGTATCCTGCTGATATTATATGTGAATATTTGTATGTTTGTGACTCAATCACACTTTTTTTAAAAATTTATTTATTACAGTTTAAAAAAGATATAGGTATTAATAAATGAAACATTATAACACAGCATTTAAAAACCACGTAGGCTTAAATGGTTGAGAATGGATTTGGATGAAACTTAGAGATCATACGCAAATATAAAGATCAACAATTGGAAGAAGAATATACCATCTAGGGTATTTTTTATCCAGGGGAAACATAAGATCCCTCGGGAATGCGGCTGAAACCGTGGGGTACAAGCTAGTTATAAAATAAAACTAATAGGTATCATTAATCTTTTAGATTGACGCCGTATTAGTTAACTCACTTCGCGCTGGAATGAGGACTTTGAAGAACATGCCTGATCAATTTGCGAACACTGTTGATGGGGTTATGGACGGTAAGGAAGATAATTGCTTGTTCATAGAAGCATTTTAACTAAATTTATGTTTAACGGCATCTGTCACGGTCTTTCGTACACGAAATGATACGTGTCAGAAAGAGACATAACTATTTATGAAAGTAGATATGATTTTCATCTTAAATTCTTTCATTTCGCATTTTCATTTATATATTATTATTGTTTAATAATCTAAATAAATGTGGATATGATTATGTGAAATACCTGATTACTTGTTTTAGGCATATCGAAAGTATTTCAAGGCAAAAGTGGTGAAAATCAATATGATGCTTTAAAAAGTGGGAACACCTCTGATGCACAAGATGTGAGTACGGCACATTATGTATTTAATTTTTAATTTATTTCTTGACTTTGTGAATACTCATATGTTATCTGAAAATTGCTGGCAGTTTCATAGGCATTCATGGCATTGAAATATATACTTTGTTTATCTCAAAATTCTGTTCATTTCATCAAAATAGCAAACATTAGCAAACAGTTAGCAAGGCACGGTTACTTTTGGGTTTAAAATAACTAAGGATAATTATTATCATTTCAGGATGGAGATGAAAGTGTGGCGCTGAAATTGCTTGAAGAGGTCTTAGGAATAAGAGGTTTATGGTTAAGACGTCGATTGCTGGCTCCCCTCAGGACGTTGATAGCGGATCGTGTCAATAGGTATGTAATAACTACACGTGATTTTCAATCAATTTCAGTGTCTGTGCTATTTAGTAATAAAGAAGTATTTATTTTATTCTTTCAGGAAAGTGTTAGAATTAGTTTCGTCACTTACGTCACCTCGCAATGTCGTGCAATATTTGAAATCGTTCAAGTAAGTTTGTACTTTCAATAACTCATTTAATTATTGAGTGGCTTAAGGCTGTCGAAAAAATAAATGTATTACAAATTAAATTTTGCTGAGTTTCATGCCGGTTCTTCTCAGTTGAAGGCTGACTTCCGAAATTCATAAGTGCCGTCCTAGAGCCTAAACTGAATAAATGGCTTTGACTTTGAGTTTGTCTTTGACTTTGAATGTTTTATTGATATAACTCGTTATTTTATTATAGACAATGGTTGACAAGTCGTAATAATTCCACCTTCGGCAATAGAGATTGGGCGACTAAAGCTAGGACGAGGGTTGCAGCCAAAGTGGCTTTACTGTCCACATGTTCAGGTAAACATTACATATAATAGTTTGTTTGAATTCCGATATACATACAAGATAAAAATTCATAACAAAATATATTTTTTAGCTAACTAAATATCCAAAATGGTGAACAATTTTGGTAGATATTTCGATTTTAAATACCTCTTTTGAAATTACAATTATAAGTTCTACACTTGTAAAAAATATTTCAATGACAAATTGCATTGAAAGGCATGAAAATATTGATTACCTTTTTGTACGTTTCTATTAAACAAAGGTATACTAGTTAGAATTCACATTATGTTCTTAAATTTCCAGATGATTTGAGACACATAGTTGGCTCTGATACCGCTCGGAGAGGTTTATTGACTGTATTCGATCTATTTCAAACGCAGGAGATCAATCGTCGCCTTATATTCGTGTTGCTTGAAGGTAAACAAATTAAAATTATAAATAGAAAAAAGACTTGAGTAAATAGTAGTAGTTATTGTTTTTTTTTAATTTAATGTCAGAAAGCTGAAAAGCAGGCAGGCGGTCCACTTGATGGTAAGAGACAACCGTCGCCTATGGGATTGTCAATGTTTTTCCGTCCTTTTTATAAAGCTTAGAAAGCAACTCTCAAGTGCATCTGTCTTAATACACCAGAAAGTGCTTGGCGACAGATTTTCAACTTTAAGGCTGTAGCTAACCCAGCGGGTACTACAAAGTACCCTACCACTTGCTATAGTTACCTCATGATGTTTTCCTGACAGCTCAAGCTCATTTTCGGATTTTAACCCACAACCTATGAGCTAACATTGTCTTAGAATAAGACTGGTAACCAAGGTGAAGTATCTCTTCAGGAAATGAGCCTCGTTGCTGAACATGTACAGTCCCGAACGCTGTTCCTTTTGTACTTCGTACTAACATTACAAAACCGATCTATTGTATAGTCTATATACATATTACATGTATAGTCTGATATTCTGTATAAACAACGAGCAACTGTTTGTTTGTAAAATGTTAATGAATATCATATATTTTGTTCTAGCGACTTTAACGAACCTCTTCCCGGACAACAATATTCAAGATTTATTCAAGAAATTTTACACGAATTCCCCAAGAGTGCCTGTTGCCAAAAAATCTGTCAATGTGTAATTACAATATAAAACGTATACGGAATTATCGTTCATTATTAGGCAGTTCAGGGGGGACTTCAAGTGTGCCAAAGACTAAAAAACATTGGTCATTATAAAAATGTTACTATTCAAATTGTGATATTTATCATGAAGTACCGTACCTAATTGAAAATTTTATTACTTACCTGAATATTTGTATTAAAAATATTTTTTTAGGTACTCATAATGTGATAATTAGGAAAATATACAATTATTTTGATTGTAAATAATTTATCGTGAATGTGAAGGGGGGGGGGGGGGTGAGTTGTTACAAAATATAGAGATTTTATCTTTTGTATGGTGGAAGAAAGTACAGATGTTTTTTAACTAACTGAGTATATCTTGGTGGTTCATGAATCACTTACAACAATTTATAATACTTTTGTTATCTGTAGCCACATTTTTTACTGACAAACTCAAGCCTATCCGCTTGTGTTATGTGGTGAGGCTGAAAATGATTAGCACACAACATTTAAAAAGGAATGCAGCTTATACCTTGCACGAAGCTGTTTAGTAAAATTTACTCGTATTTTTCGCAATTATTTGGTATAAATTAAAAAGTTTACTGAAAATAAATAAATCTGTCTGAATTCATGATGAAAACTTGATGTGATGGCGAAAATTCCCTATCCAAAAATATACAGTAAGTATCCAAAAATATTTAAATAAAAAAAATGATTAATTTTTATTTTACTAGATAACGTTTTGTTTTCTATTTCATAATTGATTGATTACGTAAGTATTCCTAACTACTTATATGCTATTATGGAATTAAAAAATCGTTGCTATTTCTAACCTAAATGTGAGTAAGTAATTTTAGTTCAATTAATAATTATATTAAATTTTCTCCCTCGAATGCAATAAAATAATTTTGGTGTATATTTGTCGTATTGTTGGTATTGTCTTATATGTTGATGTGAATCATTACTATATAAATATTTTGTATGATAATTGTTACACAATTTCTCTTCATTGTTCTATTATGAATAATATTTATATCATCAAGTGATTTTTTACGAGTCTTGATTGAGATACATAATTATTTTATAAACATAAATATATAAACAACGAACTAAAGCAATAAGCTATTATGAAATAAGATACATATCTCAGTATTAACTTTGATTGTATGATTTTACCTCAAAAATAACGTATTTTTTTTTGTGGTAAAATATGGCTTTAAATAAATCATTTAAAACATTCCAATTGTTCAGATTATATTGTATGCGTATTGTATATTAAGGTAGTTTAGTATTTATGTGATTTAAATAAATTTGTGCAAAATGAATACTGTTTTTTAATATGACTACATTATACGCTATTTAACCTTTGCATGATGATTAATTTTCTATGAATTTTGTATAAAATATTGGTAGATCCAGACATTAAATTTATTTTTATATATTTTTTTAAATATGATACGCATGATATGCTCCAGCTCACACGACCTTCACATAGATGCGCAATTTGAATAATTTTGCTATAGAATTGAGCCTCAGTTACTAGGGACATACATAATTAATTTATACATGACCACTACTAAGCATAGGTATGCTTTACAACATCGAAAGGTTCCGAGACGCCCACCGGCTAGAAGCGAGCTATGCTCGGTCTAAGGTAAATATTTATTAAATTGAGCAGTATTAGATGAATAAAACTAAATATATTGTTCAAAAGTGCAACATGAATTCAACGCGCATTACTATGCAGTGAAAGATTGCCAAATGAAGCCGGTAAACGGTTCGACCACTTTGTGACGCTCTCTGGAAGGGTTGGGCGGGCGCCAGCGACGTAGGTGCGGTGCCAAGGTGCTCTCGTTAATGTCTAGGGATTTGAACTGTTCGTATCTCGTCATCATTATCACGATGATGAGAAAATTTAATTGGATGTGGTGTCTTGATTTTACTCAAACAGAGGCGGTCTGTAGTCGCGGTCGCGGTGGCGAATGATCTTGAGACGTCTGTATTAAAGAATTTGGGCAGTATTTTGACACTACAGAGCTAATCTTGCATTAGTTTGGTCGCATAAAGGTGTAAATGCCTTCTACGGCTAACAACATCTAGTCCGTCAGTAAAAAAAAAACCCGTGCCTAAAATAAAACTCATGCTGGGTCACACAAAGTGTAATGCTTTTCTTATTTAACTCGATGAATTGGTGAGAGGAACGACATTAATTTTATTTATGAAAGAGTCACATAACATCAGCATCGAATCCCATCGTCTAAAACTGAATACTGACACAATTTGAACACGTTTGCTGACGCTGTGGCGGGTTTCACCCGCCCGCGGACCCGTTGCTATTGTTCGACTCCGGATACCCGAGACACGTCTGTAACTTGATGAATTGATCCTGATAAAAACATCAACCTTGTCGACATTGGATTTGCTCACGATTTGCTCTTTTCAGACTAGAATTTTGTCTCGAGTGAAAGCTCTGTAGCAAATTCTCGAGTCGAATTGTATAATGAATGAACACGTCATCTACGTATTCGGCGCTATGTATATCTTGATTTAGTTACATAAAAGGCATATGTATAATTAATAATGTGAAGAACAACGTATATATGTTGCGTAAATAATAGTCAATTGAAATAAAATTATACCTAGGTACTGTATAATTTATACAATAATAAACATTATTTGTGAGTTGATCAGGCGAAACTATAAGTATTTCTGTAAAACTGAAACCCACGTGTATCCTATATCTACAGTAGGTATTATGTCTTTTACCCATAAAATTACCCTCCATATCTCCAGTTAAAGGTCCCTATTCGTTGTGTCCTTAATCTGAAAAAATCTTTACCTCAAACGGTAAACAATTTCACGGGCAGTGGTTCAATTTAATTGGAGGATTATCTTTTTTCCGGTCGGCCTGTTCCCTTGGATGTACCGTCGTCAGGAGCTACAGTGACAGCCGACAATGATGCATTGGGAATAGGTAAATACAAGGTAGGTGCGGACCTAGGACACTACACTATGTCGGTCGTGGACCGCACTCAAACTGCTCTTCTTTTTTGGTGAGTGAAGTTGAATGATAGACATGGGTTCCTGATGTGATGCGCGACAAATGTTTGTGCTGTGCCACCAATGTTGCATGCATATTAATGCATTAATGCATTAATTCTTACCGCCAATATCATAACATTCTTTCAACTATTATTTACACAAATTTAAATTAACATTTCTATGAGTGGAGGAAAGAATACTTTATTTACATCCTATACATACTTAATTCCATTCTCAACGAAAACATTTATTAACAAAAGCGTTCTACTGTTTTAAAAGGCAAAATTGTTTCCGCCATTACACTGGCCTTCCCAAAGTCCCAGCGCCAATAAATGTAGGTGGGTATTTAGCAGACTATTTACTGCGCGACACTCGCTCGCCGACTCCACTAATACTCTTAATTATTTTTGCTAGTGTAAGCTGTTTTTCTGACGGGGAAATGCAATTGCAACATTTTGCATTTCGCCCTTCCCCCCGTTAGCGTCGCGGCTCGGCGTCTCGCTCATTACGTACTCTGGCACCGTCCGCCATGGCTGAGATCGCAGAATAATTAGACTCTAAATCAAGAGTAGCAAAGCGGTCAACCGCTCGAATGTGGTATGAATAGTCAATCGTCATTAAATTGTTCAGCTTTGGTAGTCTAATACGTTCGGCAGTAGGTATGCTCTCGTTCTCGTCCTCTTTCATTCGTCCTCATCGTCTATATTTAGGCAAATGAATATCTTTTAAACGGATGAAGTTTTATTACATGTTAATTTTGCGTATTCCTTATAATTTTTATTTTGGATTGTAAAAAAAACATGGAAATGTAATGTAATTCTCTTATAGAAATTAAAAACGATGGGTACCTACCGGTTTCCAATTGGTTAATTATGACAACGCCAGTTATCATGCGAAAAATCGTAAATATAAAATTCTCGTGTCATAATGTTAGTTACCATACTCCTCCGAAACGGCTCGACCGATTTTTATGAAATTTTGTGTATATATTGGGTAGGTCTGAGAATAGGTTCTTATCTATTTTTTAAACCGGTACGCGAGTGAAACCGTGGGGGACAGCTAGTAAGATATAAAAATAGACAAAAGAATAATTCACCATATAAAAGCAACAGCGGACGAAATTTAATTAATAACATGGCCTCAGTGGAGTTCGCTTAAAATTTAAGCAGTGCAAGATTTAAACGACATCTCACATTTCGTAGGTACGTAATTATGCCGCGGCTCGCCCCGCCTGCTCCCGGCCGCTATGTGCCAAATCGCTTACTCGCGGCCCAGCGGGACTACTTTTGTTCTACGATTATATCACAGGAACGTTGAGTGATAAAAAGTGATAAATTGTTATTTATCATAGCTACATTTTTAATCTTCCAAATCCCAGTTAGATGGCATGAAAACATCTCACTAGAAAAAAGATAAGTGGAGTCAAAAAATATTATTATTTTTTCACATTAACAACCGAGAAAACGAACTAAAAGTGCTAGCGATCAATCGGCTAAAATTACGCCGACGTAGTTCTACGTATCCATCGTAGAACTTTCGTAGCGTTGGCTACGAATAATTGAGTGGAGACCGCACAATGCACATCTAGCGCATGTAATAGTTAGATGCTAGAATAATTCATTCCAGTGCCGATAAAATGAGAATATTTAACTTAACATTTGATTCCAATGGTATTGTAAATCAAGTAGTGTGGCCGGGTTTCAATGATAGTGGTATCTCTATCCTGAGTCAGCGTTGCTCGTCGCGCTCCGCTGCACCCCGTTTCCTGCCACCTTTTGCTACAGACTTTCGGTTGATTTCATCGTTGTACGCAAATGTCATAGTACATTGTAAGCTATTGTGTTTACTTGTAGACTATGCCAATGCTGTTTTTGCTTTAATTATCTGGCCATTCCGCCAGAAGTTAATGATGACATAAATTTTACAATTGAAATGCAAAAACTGAGCAAAAACTAGCATTTTAAGCTACATACTTTCTTGTAAATAACAATATTTATATACACTTCTCATCAGAAAAATCGAAACGGTACTGCAACAACACCTCTGAATTTTGGTTTTAAATGAATTTTACGTTTTATTTTCACATTAAACAAAAAAAAGTAATAATGCCAGATTATTGCGGATATTATAAGGTATCGTTTAGCGAATATTAATGTTTAAAACTAAAATTAAATTTGTTTAAATATCGTGTTTTTTTCAATAGGTATTTTTTCTCCCTTTAAGAAGAATTTGTAAAATTTTAGAAAACGTAAACTCATTCAAAACCAAACTTCAGAGGTGTTCCGATTTTTTTGATGAGAAGTGATTTACAGATGTTTTATGTTTTAAACGAAATGCATGTAGTGACAATATGGTCCCCATAACTTTGAAAAATGCTTATAGAGTCAGTCACCAAACACTTTCTGTTTTAGGTATAATAACTTTCATAAAAACACACACGCACAAACAAAGAAATGCTCTTCCAGTAGATATATTCGTCGTACAGTTAAGTAAAATAAATTAAAATAAGAAAAACCCTTTTATTTGTTATCTAAGTTACCTACACAATGCTTTACAATACTTCGTAAGGTTTTTGGGGTTAGTAAGTTATAACATGTTTTAATCTAATTGTTAGTAAAGATATTTGGAGTTAACGTACAGTTAACCACTTGTTAATCACGATGATCTTTCAACGAAGTACATAATCAATATGAACCAAGCATGATCACAAATACCATCCAAACAAAAGCAACCCGAGCATTGAATGTGATTAGACATTGCGGTAGTCTCAGAACACAATCAAATTGCTGCTGTGATGCACAGTTTAATAAGCATACCAAGCTTATACTAATAAATCAAACTGATTTGATTATTTACTGCCGGGTACGTACCTACGTATTTGCTATAGGATTACGTCAGATTTCCTGTATTACCTCCACAATGTTGACCCACACTTATGTTACATAGGTACGTACAAGATGGTAATCATGTATTAGTTATATCATGTATGTATAATGCTAATGAGTCTGTAGCTGGGTGAATTACCTATATACGGTGGAAATTGAAATAAACAGGCCAAGTTACATAGGTACATACTCGTACATACATACATTTACTGCTATACTTTTTTGGCTTCGGTTAGGTACTGAAAACTCGGTGAATTTTTTGTTTCTCGGTTGTCTAATGATGGGAAATAACAGATTTTTTGTGCTCCTTTCGTACAAAGTGGTTTTGTATATTCCAAGAGTGTGTCATTATCTGAATTGATGCTCGAAAACGATTTTTATTCCTTTATTTTTTTCTTCTAAATATCAAACGCTGAATTGTGTAATTTTGTCTCCTTAAATCCTATTAAACTATTCTGTATTTGGATATTAAACAGTAGGTATTACAGTTAAGCGTGTCTACAGTAAACCATTGTTAGTTAAGGACAGCTTTACTAAGTGTTTCCTCGTTCAAGTTGACATATATTCGTACATTTACATAGCTTTTCGTAATAACTCGCTTGTCTCCGAGCAAATCCTTGTGAAGTTCAATCTTGGAGGAATATCACAGCCCTGGTATCTAGAGGGACTATTCTCTAACCATCTGAAAGTTAGATTTCTATACAATAATGTTTAGGTACATTTATGGTTATTTGTAATTTTTATTATTTATCAAAACTAGAAGACGAGACTTTATTTTTTATTTTTTTGTGTAACTCTTTATTTAGTTTAGGCCCTAGTATTTACCACTTATGAAGGTAAAAGTTATTGAAATTATCACTGGTTCGGTAGTCCATCTTGAACTGAGTCGAAACGGTAATAAACTCAGCACGGCTACATTTTTATTATTCTATAATCTCAATGTCATTTAAAGGTTAACAATTTCAAAACAATATTTAAACATCCAGTGCAAAAACAAAAAAATATCATTTGGTAACCAACCATGACTAGTTAGGCAGGTCGTATTATTGTTAACAGTTTACCTAAGAAATTAAAATGAACTAGTTTTCACCCGTCTTGCCAACGATCTAATTAATTCTTTCTTGGTATAAACAGTTCCCTATATTTTGTCCCAGAGTATGATTTATGTACTAAAATTCATTCATCAAATACGTTCTACCATTACGAGCATGATTGAGTATTACATACAAACAACCTTTTGCATTTATAATATTAGTAGGATGATTCTCCAGAATATTAAAACATCTACGCTCTACATATCCCCGACCCTCTGAATAAGTGTCGAAATTTACCCAAATTTTATGATACTTCGAGACTTCGACCACTTTGAGTATCGACCCCAGTAGTTGCGTCGCTCTAAATTCACATGATGATCCTTAGCAGGCAGGCACCCGCCGTTGGCTATAACTTGCCAGTTAATTGTAATCAAGCAGAGGAGGCCAATTTGACTGGCGTACAGAGTAATGTCTTGTTACTGTCTACGTCTGGCCAACTGAGGGGAGATTGTAAACTATTAAGCTATTAGGTTGGGATCGTTTATTGCTTACTATTCTTTCACTCGTACCTTGTTATATGTCGTGTACTCTATTATTTGATAAGGATGTTTATTGAAAACCTGAAGCTGAAAAGGTGTATGGAATGCTTGTGATCATAACATAACAAATGTAATCAATATCCCCTATTTAAAAAAGTACTAATATATGTATTTTCTATTATTATTTATACATGCTATTTTAAACGTTATCTGCTACACAGTAATGTTGAATTCAAGTAGTTGTATAATTAACATTATACATCATTTGATTGGTGTGAAGCCAACCTTGATTAAATCTCAAGAGATTTGCGTTGCGGAGTTCTACTCAGAATATTATCATCAGGTAGATACAATTATGTTTATTATAATGAAAATGTATTAACATAATTTTAGATGATGATACATCACGTATTCTCTTGTGAAACATTTTGGTACATAAGATATTATTTTGTAGTAATTAGAGGAAGGTAGGTAAAAGGTTTGACGATAATAATTTCTCTTCGAAGCATTATCACAAATAAGTAAACTAATTACTAATTAATAACACAAACTTAAGGTACTAGTAATCGAAAACAACTTTTAACAATAAAATTGAAATTAGTTGTTCTCATAACATTCTGAATGAAATATACGAAATCCTGTTTTGAGATTAAAAAACATATTTGTTTTGTGTTTCGTACAACTAAACAAGAAATTGAATCAAAATTGCTATTGAGTTGGACAGTGACCCATAACTAAGGCACAGGATCGCGAAAGTTCCCCGAGTGAAAATCTAAAAACTAAACATATCCAAGTAAAGGATGTTTTGTAAAAGTTTCCCGACATTTATTGCAGTTACTGTAAAGGCATACCCGAGGCACGGGTATCGTTCCCGATCCCTCCACAAAACTTGCTGAATAAGATATTTTATTCTTAAGTTTGTTAGAAATAGTAGTTTAGTAATTAATATATGGCTAGCTTTAAACCTGACGTCTATAAATAATTGATATTATATACAGAACATTTTGGTATTTAGGCAGCATATAGTACTTATATACGACTACAATGAACAGGTTTTAAGCTACGTCATAAATGAGTAAAAAGACAACTAGTCAATTAGTCAGTCAGGCCAAGCGGTTTTGTACATTAAAGTGTGCACTTCCACCTTAATTCCAGTAACATTCACGTAACACTTTTGACAACAAACTGGGTGCTCACGTAAATGGACTTTAATTCAGTTCATTAAGTCACGGTGGTAACTAGGTGAGGTAAACATGCCAAGTTCGGAACGACGAAGCTACAAGCCGGCGGTACGGGTTGTGCTGCTCTTGAACTCGGAAGAGCTACCTGCGGTGGCGGCTTACCTCTACTGTTTCAACTATGTCCAGCACTCTACGTGGCTCTACGTTGAACTATAAACCGCTTAGTTGAGGCTGCATTGATTCGTATAATAAAGAGTAAAAATCTTGTGATTGATATGTATGGTCTCTAGTTTAGTATTTGTATGTATAATAAAAAGAATATTGGATAGGTAACGTACTGTCTGGAAAGTCAAGAATAGAATAATAAATTAAATAATCGGAATATTTTTATCATAACGATATTGAAGTTGTCGAACAGATTATTTTTATACGGATTTTATTTTATTTATCATCATTACTTGTAAAATTTTCCGGCATGAAGTAAAATCGTTCCAAGGTTCGATTCCCGATGCAAAGCGATAAAACGCGTGAAAGATTCATCACAGCCCCCTTGGGGCCGATTCCTCTTATAACTTGTAGCCGACCCTCCGCCCTCTTGCTCCGTTATATCATATTTTTCAAAATTTCTCCTCAACTTAGTTGAGAATTTTCGAAGCACCACAACGCTCAACTTATAACATTGAATTGAATAGTCGTTTTCGTTTGATGTCGTATCTAACAGATAACTTGCAAAGTATAGCTGGACAAGCAAAATACAAATTTTATTGTACCACTTCCTTCTCTCTTCTTCGAATTTTACTTTCAAGTATTCTCAACTGATTTCTCGGTTTCGGTTAAATTTGTTCAAAATTTCACCAATCACCTACTGGTATGTTCCGGCAATTGCACTTTAGAGCCAGGTGCCATCTAGGCTTTATAAAGGGAAATAATATATTGTCAATTCCAATAGTATTGCTAATGTCTATAGGCGACGGTAGCCACTTACCATCAGGTGGACAGCCTGCATGCTAGTCAGACTTCTGACATAAAAAAAAAACATGATTCTAACTCTTTCCTTTCTTTTTAATGAAAACTTCGTTAATGTTTGTGAATTTGACCAGATGCTGTTCAGATTAGAAAAATTCAACCATAAAAATGTAATCAACAAAGCATTTGTCTGAATGCAATAAAATTTAATGAATATTGTTTCAATAACTTCTGGTAGGTATGTGTAAGCATTCGCCAAAGTGCATTAACGTGTTGCATACACTGCATTTAATTAATGCTCAGCCAATGTCCCGGCTTTCAGCTGTCGAGGCATGGCATATAATCCGCATTAACATACATGCATACATGGAATGTCGATCTATCTGTCTTCACGCTGTTTTAGCTGCGCTTACGTTTACAACGAAGCTGAGTGAGCCGAAGTTGACGTTATTGGAAACGTGGGCAAGTATTTTTTATTTCCACAATACTGTGGGCTTTAAATTGAATGGGAGGTTGATAAATATCACTTATAATTTGGTACAATAAACTTTGCCATAAAGATCGAAAATCTGGAAATTGGGTAAGAATTTTGTTATAACAAAATTATATTGATATCATCACATTAAGAGTACCCAAACTCTGATGTATAACTAAAATATTTTTGGCAAAGTTTTCCATTAGGTAAGTTATCCATGTAAACCATTCATCAACTCAAGTTACGAAGCACTAGAGAGCATCCGAAACCTCCGCTGACAGAAGCGTATAACTCAGTCCAATAAAGAGCACTTAAAAAAGAATGGATCTTGAAAGACAAGCACAATTGTTAAGACTCTCTCCAGATGTGCAGACGCCGTGAAAATCTGTAAAATAATACTCCGTCACTAGTTAAGCCAGTCCCTAGCTGACGATACAATAAAATAAGTAGTTCTTAAGGACTAAACTACAAATTACGAGAGAGCTCGCTCAGCTTAAAATAATTAAGATTCTTTGTCCGGTCAGATGGCATGGCAGGCTAAGTTTACACTGGAAACACTGCAGTCACGCAGGCTGACCTAACGTTGTCAAGCGAACTTGTTATCGTAAACCTCTTTTTCTACAACGTTTTTTAAAGAAGTGGATAAGACTATCTAGACTTTAATCACATTCAACTTTTGATTAAGTCCATTTTCATTGTTTTTCTCATTTTTTATTTCACAATTCTTTGACAGTCTTTTTCCTGTTATTTTTGAGAAGAATAATTTTCCACTGGTGGCAAGAAGAGCTTTTGCAAGGTTATTTTGTTCCTGAACAATATGGGAATAATAAGATGCTTACAATAACTGATCGTGGAGCTTTTTTTAAGCTACAATACATTTGTTATTTTCTCCTTAATAAAGTTAAAAAATGCATTTCTGTGCATTCTGTACTTAAAACAGTATTTGTGCACATCAAATTTCCCAGTTGGTGCAGTTTTGTGTGCGAATATTCTTGTAAGTCGCATGTGCCAAAAAATTTAGCAGGGAATTTAGCTAGGTTAGTTTGAGAGGTGTTGCTAGAGATGCTTGGAGTGGTCGCGGCGTGCAAACTATGTCTTTGTTTCCAAGTGTCTGTTTACTGTGCCGACGTGTTTATTTGACGACACTTATAAGAATTTAGCTTTATTACCTGTATAAACATTGCAAATCTCTAAGCTAAGGTATTCACTTAATTGCATAAGATAATATTGTTATTTGCCGACAATTTTTTATTGACATATATTTTTAATTTTAGTTTAGTGTTTTAATTTTAGAATGCAGTACCGCGCGTTCGACCTGATAGGATTTTTATGCTCGTCTGTAGGTAATCGGCTACCGCCTTACTGCACGGTGCGTGGGGGACATCACAACTCTTCCGTGCTGCTCTACGCGGCGCTTCATCATGTTTTGGCGCTGCTATTGTAACTTGAGATATGTATAGGAGTCATATGATAAGATTTTATACATGGGTGTCGGGATTTAGTCTATTTCAGATACTATACATTTATGTATATCATTTATCGAAATATTCTATAGGAATTAACTTCAATTATGATTAAAGATCTATCGAGTTATCTTCCTCATTATATTTAAAAATAAAGTATCTCTAGATTTATTTATGCTACGCAGGTATATTTTAACTGAAGTGGTTACAAGCTCTACACTTCGATCACTTTATAATTTAAGGGGATACTCGGTTGCTATCAAACACAGTCAATTCAGAAGGTAGTGGCGTCGCGTCCTAAAAACGTGATCACAAAGAGTATCGCGCTAGGGCGAGAGGGCGGAGCGAGGTCACGCCAGCCGCGGAGGGCCCTTCGCTTTGTTCCACTGGCAACAATGCCTTAGTGAGGGCCACTTGAGCGCACTTGTATCGGATGCAGCGATGTTTCGTTGGTGTGGTTTAGGGTTTGGCGACAGAGTTGTACTTATGTGGCGGATTATTGGGCTTGAAATACTTTTGGAAGAGAAATAACACATAGTAATACTTGACATTCAGATATCAGTTTTAGGAAATGTTATACTTTTTATATACAAATATCTTGGGAATATAAAACAATACCCCATCATGTTGTATTTCATACATTACCACAATAATTTCTCGATGTATTGAAGTATACAAAAGTACTTATTACATTTAAATATGAAACATGGTTTTTTTTTGGTATTTTTTTTTATTAACACCTAATAGTTGAATCAATCAAATATCGATGTTCAAGTAAAAATGCACATTACAAAAAATGCTATGGCAATGTAACATTTGCTCACACCCAATTACGTCCCTGTATAGGGTGAGTAGTAATTATACGATATTTATGCGAGCTGCCCCTCTCGTTCTTGTCTTGAGGACTTGGTAAGAAGAAAAGCGATATGGTGTCAAAAGCTATGAGCCATAATTCAGTGCTACAAAAAGATTTTTTGTCAACTTGAAATTGATGGAATCTTATGATTTATGATGAATATAATGACAGCAACGTTTTTCAATTTCGTTTCAATTGAATTTAAATATTAATGGAAAGGTTTTGTTTAATTCTGTTATAAATAGTAAGTAACAGTTATAAACCTCAGACCAATAAAAATAAACATTAAAAAAAGTGGAAGTCATTTTATATGTTGTAATTTTAGGTGCCTTACGCATTGCTAAAGCTTCGCATTCACTATTCATTTATATAAACATAAGAATCCAAACGAATATAAAATGTAAATTCATGAAAAAAAACCCAAACCTCATTTATTCAGTTTAAGCTCTGATAAGGCACTTATGAACGTTACAATTGACTCTACCACCGGTTCGTAATATACTTAAACTGAGAAGATTCCGGAAAAAATCAGCAAGACATTTTTTTGTAGATTTTCTATTGATATTATGTACATACTTAATTATAAATTACAATTCAACGCTGCCAGCCTGTTGGGAACTTCGCCCAGCGACAGTAGCTATGAGGAATTTTTCTATACATTATAGTTTGTATTTTTGTTGTTAATACTTGTTGTAAATACTAATACTAATACATTTCTACGAATTCACAGTATGCTACAAAGTAATTCCATAAATAAATCATTACAGTGTGATTTTTTAAATTAAGTCTCAAATTATTATGTCAAACTCATTATCTACTACAATTTAATTTAGGCTCAGTTTTTATTAATTAATTTTTTGGAGTTTACTCCTTACGAACCTATTTTACAAATAAGGCTAAGGTATGAAAATTTTATGAGGAGTGAAATTAATATAAGCGTTAACTCAAAAGCGTTGTAGTATATCTCAAAAACGACTCTAACGATATATTTACCCTCTTTGCCTATTGCATATTCAAAGATAATCGCAAAATCTTGAAGACATAAAACTATAATTATTACTTTAAAATCTTGTTGGAGTGTATCGGTATATTTAGAATAACGTTGTTTACTTAAAATAGATGTAATAAACGACACAATACCGCAATGGTACAAAGTACTTATATAAAGTTGTGTATAATAAAGTAGCTACGTGTAGGACCTTCGTAGCGTACAAAGTCCGGCTAAATACAGGAAGACGTGAGGGCCCTTTGCTTTGTTACCGCAACAATTGTAGGGAAATGTCTTTTCCACTTTCCAAGTTTTGTATAGGTGCATTGTACGAAATTATCTTTTAATTTTTATGTGAAAATGTATTGTAGAGTTCTTTAGAAGTTAGAAGAATGGGCTTTATTTTCAGCTGACAATGATACGAAATGTAAGTTTATTTTAAAACTTAGGTAAAAAAAATCTTTGGTTTTATTATGTTAACAAAAAAAAAACTTTGGTTTAAGGCGATGATAGCTCAGTGGTAGTGACGTCGGACGGCGCGGCGAAAGTCGTGGGTTCGAATCCTACAATGAGCTTGAGTTTCCGATGAAGGAAAACATCGTGAGGAAACCATAGCATGGTGGTAGGGTACTTTGTAGTACTCGCCTGGCTGGCTGCCACCCTCAATTGAAAATCTGTCGCCAAGCACCTATTGGTGAGTTCCGACAGCTGCACTTGAGAGCCAGTTCCTTCTAGGCTTTGTGTGCTTACCACCTTCGGCCATATCATCACTTACCATAGTGAGATTGTAGTCAAATACAAGCCTATACAAAGTAAAAAAAAAAAAAAAAAACTGCTGAGAGATTAATTGAACAGAGTGCGGATCATAAAACTTCGAAGCCAACTTTATAAAGGAAATGTAATACGACCTAAACCACATGTCCAAGCGTTTGCAGTACTTTGCACCTTTATTGCAGTGGCCACACTATTTTCTGTGAAACGGCTGCACGGCAAGAAATAAAGGAGCCTGAACAAAAAGGACACTCTTTTAAAGTTCTTTATTTCAAGGGATTGTTGCAGTAAAGTGTGGTTTAATTGCATGGTAGAACTTTCACAGTTCCACACTTTTATTTGTATTCGATGAATTTAGATTCGATTTCTTTTAGTTCGCGAACCTTGCTTGCGAGCGCGGCACGCTCACAGAAATATAGAAATCGCTGCAATTTTCTCGGCATCTCCACTTTTACAGTAACAATAATAAAACTACGGCACTTAATTCGAACTCGCTTATGTTTCCTCCATTTTTTCTCTCGGTTGTAATGAATTCAGAACCGATAGAGATCTGTGCTATTGAAGTTCTGTTTGGAGCATTTCTTAAAAAGTTGGACTGTTGCGCAACAACGCTGCCCGATCTCGGTACGACGTTTGTCGTAAAAATTACACAACTTTTCTCTGTCCAGTGAAAAGCGACGGTAAGTTTAGGATCTCCGCTTCGGGCCGGTGGCTGTTGGCCGGCCATGTGCGAGCGTCTGTCGCTCTGCTCCGCGCCCGCTCCTCGCCCGCTCCTTGCCAGCTCACGGTACCTCACCTATGCCCTCCCGTGAGACAATAGCGTGCCAATAAAACTTTTATTGTGCGCTATGATTTTGGAAACATTTTGCGAGATGAGTTCCATAAAATTCGTAATTTACTCAAGCCAGTTTGGACGAATTCTCCTGGTTTATTGACATTCACAAACTAAGCTTTATAATGCGGACGCGAAAGAATTTTTCTTTTGCTTCTATCATTTGCTTCTTTCGCATTGACGGACTTTTGAGAGCTTTCATTGTTGTAAAAGCTAAATTAAATTAATGTAACCACGAGCTTTTTGTACCAGATTGAATAGCTTTGTGAAGTAAAGTACCTGTAGTAGTTGACGACATATTTATTCTATGGCATTTTATATATAGCAGTTTTGAGATGCTTTATTCATGAATGATTGTGAAGAAAAAGATCTACCTTATTATTAATTTGAGTACCTGCTAAAAATAGCTTCAATGGAATGAGTATGTTATCTCGTATGATATAATACAATAATACAATGTCCGTATAAATAAAAGGCCGCTGCAAAAATTTCCACTACCTCACATTGAAAAAAAAAAGATAGACGATCTTGTCTCTGAAATGGACTTTTTCATCACAAAGAAAACATTTTACCTGTTTATATTTTGGATGTTTGCGGAGTGGGGTATAGTGGCGAGGGTGGGGGGGGTGCGATAAGAATCAAATAGATGTTGTTTCGCTGCATGGAGCTCCGTCGCACACTACAAGGATATGCACGTGATGACAAGTGGACTCAACGTCTTGACACTTGCGCATGAGAAATTACGATTATATGTAACTTTTCATTGTAAATTACACTGCATATAACAAACTGGTGGAATTGTTAATTGTCACTAATGCTTTAGATATTTATAACTGTTTTTAAACATTTACTAAATGTGATAAGCAATCCTTCAGTCTGTGGATACTGTTAAAAATAATGTTCTAAAACAATGGTCGACAATCTAAGTCTACAATTATAAGTAAGAGCTGTATTAGAAATATAAACTTATCACAGTATGTTGCTAGAATTAAAAAAAAACTATCTTGTTAGTATGTTACCTTGTTATCTTCACAGACTTTCTGAAACCATAAAATGGTTTCAGAAGAGTGGTATTTCTATCTTCAATGAGTGTAGAAATTAGTGTCTAGTTAAATTCGACACAGCACTAACTTCTAAAGCAAATGCACCTAGGTATATTATTATGTAAACAAACCGCTGAATGCGTAGTCAAATCAAGGTAAGTTTTATTTTATTCACGCAGTATTCGTGAAATATAAATTGCTTCACTGTCGCTAGCAAATTTTTAATGGATTTAATTTGCGAGAACGTACTGCAATAAAAACGCGAAAAAGCAACTGAATTTATATAAGGTCAAAAATAAATTTAAATCCTTTATAAAATGGTATAATGTAAAATATGCGGTTGAGTGCAATCGGCTTGTAACAACATAAAATATTTCTGGTAATATTGCGGTTACCTGCGACAAGCAGTTGTGCGATGTTTTCAAAGAGATTTTTATAAATAATTGCTTTATGTGTTGTAGTAAAATGTTGTTATTACCTTCATAAGGAATGATACTATGGGTACAGTCACCGTTCTGCTTATTTATCCTAACATAAAATGAGTATTATTGTATAATGTATTGTAAAATAGCTTATCTTTGGATTGCATATCCATCCTCCTCAATTCAGTTAATCTACTGGATTGGGATAAAACATCCAAAATCTACGGCGTTTATGTCCCATCGTCATAAAAAGAAGGTTTAAATTTTGTATCCATGACCCGTTTCCGTAATCATAAACCCTCTTTGACGGGCATGAAAACATATAGAAATACATACACAAAATTGTTATTTAACAACAACAACAACGAATCTTACATCGTCAAAAATATTTAAATAATCATAAAACAATCAAAACTACTTAACCGTAGTACATTTTCACCTGAAGTATGTTTCGGCTGACGTAACAGTCATGAAACGTATTTTGGCAGAGCGATAAGGAAATGACACAAAGAAAACAAACTACAGTCCGCTTCGGCCGAAAATTTGTGAGGGCGAGAGTTGAGGGGCAGACACGGGAGCTGAGGCGGGAGCGGGAGCGGGCACGGGTGAGATAGCGCGATTGTCAAAGTTATTGGAACGATGTCAGAGATCGCTCGCAGCGGATATCTATCTACGTTTGCACTCTTTCGTCGTTCGACTATTGTTATTGCCTGTATAGAAATTTCCAACGAACAAATCAACATTCATCGCGAGGCAAATTAAATAGAATACCTACTTGCAGGTTTCTTAATATCGGTGAATACCTATTCATATTCTATATAAAAGCGTCTTAATTAGCGTGGTAAGAATTTCTAAATAGTTTGTTGAAAGCTTTTTAATTAAAAGTCGAGCGAGAGACGAATTAAATAATTCCCCAGGTATAAAACATTTGAAGAATAGAGATTTATTAGTCGTATGATATTCATTATAGATTTTTATTATATTATTGACAAATGTAAATTTTATTCCGTCATCTTTGCGTTTTTTTATTAATGCATAACTAAAAATAAGCAACATGATGACTAAAATAAATTAGAATATCAAGTGAATCAGAAAAAAGGATTTTCGATTTGCATGGTCTATAAAATGTTATCATCTTTAAAACATTTTTCATTTATTTGACTTGGTTTGATATTATAGACGTAATAAGATAAAATACAGTAAATTATCAAGAACATTAAAATTAGTAAAATTACAAATTCAATAGTATTTAAAAAACTGCCAACAATCCACAAAGCTTTATATAAAGCAGCTAGATTGAAAAACTATTCGCATCCTCTCCCCTACGAAGCCTTTGTCCAGCATAAAGCTGTTAAAGAAAGAGCTATAATAGGACAGACATTTGTAAGATTGCCTCCAGTCGTGGCCCAGATCGATATATCGCAGGCATTGTATATTCACCGGCCTATTTCAGGTTAGAAATGTTAGAATTGAACGGACACGCTACGCGAACTCGATTGACGTATTATCGTTTTGTCTCGGAATAGCCTTCGTAGAAACGATTTCAATGGCCGTCGACCCATTTAATATAACAGACAATATATACAGAGTGCAGAGCAACGATTTGTCAACGAAATGAATTTAACAAAGGGCGTATTCATTTGAATGGCAACTTGTTGTACGAGACCGTTTTAATTTCATAAGTCGTTTATCATAATCAAGGCTGTGGGGTGGTCCACAACCCATGTCAATGTCTGGCTGGTATAGCGCAGCGATGAAGGAAATGTCACATACCTGCTCGGACAATGTGGACATTTTGTGGACACGGCTTTGCCAAAATCGTTTCGAGCCTACGAATGAACTGAATTTAAGATTTCATGGTGTGACTCCATTGAAACATTTGAGATATATTTCCTCAAGCTGTTTAGAATTGGACTCGAAATATCCATAGTTATCCTAAATAGTTTAGTTTTATATTAAATTTTAATACAAAATCGTTTATGTCTTTTAATGGCCCATGAAAACATACACTCTTCTTACCATTAACACGTCATTATTTATTACGTTTATATTGTATTCAATCATAATAAAAAAATGTACAATTTAAAATAGAATAAAATCTGTTAGAAAAATTTTTACTAAGCAGGATTTAATTTAGATTTTATTTAATTGATTGGCGTCAACTTGTATAATTAGGTACGTTGTTTATTGCTTCGGAGGGTCTTTTAGTTTTAACTTATTCAAGGTTTATTTGAATACTTGGTAACTTTCCTAGATATTCTACGCAAAGTATTATGACCAAAGACTAGATTATTCGTTTCGCTAGGCTTCAGATAGTGTAACAATAAGATATTATTATTAAAAGCCATTGCCACATTTATTGAACATCGAAACATTACCTACCTTCGATTCAAGGAGCTAAATAGTTCATGCTGCCCGACATTCCTAATCTAATATTCCCTATTCGGGACTCTTCACAGGGTTGCACGGAGCTTAGAGTAAAAAAAAAACACTAGTATTAAAAGAAAATCTCTCATAATTAGGTATCCACCCAATAAAAGCTGTAAATACAGATATATATTTATTTACCGGTTTGTAAAATGATTTTCATTTTAAAATAGTTAATAGTGAATAGTAATAAAATTAAAATATTTAAATTTCAAATAAGTAAAAATAATTATATTAAAAAAAACATTGGGTAGATTTTCGACAACCCTGTTTGAACTCAGGTCCAGAGGTGCAATCTTGGACCTAGTGCGGCGGGAACTACGTCGTTCAACTCACTATTACCTCTCCGTTAGTATTTTCGGACCTTTGACACACGGTAACTATCTATATAGGTTTCTAACCTATTTCAAATGTATCTGAAAGTGATTCTGTTTCGGTTTTGGTGGAATTTAAATTGAATCTGGACTGTACAGTTTTTGCATACCGATTATACAGAGTGCTTAGTAACGTGGTATGAATATTTAAAGAATATATAAGGTTATTCTCGTAAAAATCAACGTTATTTGTAAGGGTTCATATTTATCATCAGCCTGTAGATATTGCTACCGGCCATCATTGATTTATAAAAAAAGAAACTCGGTGGATTCATGAATTATTATACAGTCTATCATTTCCTTGTTATCGTGATCGCCACAGTTAAATCCTTATTTATGTAATTTAATATTATAAATGCGAATGTGTATTTTTTTGTATGTTGAAAGTATGGATTGAAGTGATATTTCAGACAAGTGATTTTAGAAAGTGACTTAGGATACTTTTTAGCCCTTACAGGAACGCGAGTGAAACCGCAGAGTACAGCTAGTAACAAAAAAGACTGCTACAGAATACTGACCATATACCTAAAGGTTACTGCAGAAACCTTTATAAGCATGAGATTAAATGTACCTACAGGAGAAGTTAATTAGTAAAAATTTAGTAAAATATCAACACTTAGTACATAGGCACATAAAATACTTGTACTACATATGACTTCTAAGCATTATTTTTCCTTGTAAGCACATAATTTGAGTATATTAGTACATTATTACTAAGTAATTGGCACGATACACAGTTTATATAGAAACCATCTAGTTATGTCAACAGTTTCATTGATCATTTTTCTTGCATCAACTATTTTCAGTGCATTAAGGAGATATTGAATTCATGTTCCCGGAATAAAATGTAGCCTACATTACCTCTGCTTATATTATTTCCTTAAAAATTACAGTTGTACATATGTAGGTACAGGTTTTTATTTTATATAGGCTTGTGTTTGACCACAATCTCACTATGTTAAATGATAATGTTGGCGAAGGTGGTAAGCACACAAAGCCTAGTAGGTTTTTATCGTATATATATATATATATTAGTTAATTGTTCACCGTTTTACAAAAAAAAAAAATTGCACTACAGATGCCACACAAACCATCGCGGGTTTTTTTAAATATTTAGGTTTAGACAGATGTCCAAAAAAGACCATAGACAAAGGCTTCCGAAATCCATGTTTATCGTTTCGTATGTAGAGTGAAGACCATTGTGACGATAGCTAGTCCCATAGCCATCGTCGAATGTACCATAGGGGATACTATTCGTGCACTCGCTCTAGCAAAACGATCGAAATCTAAATAATAAAGATCGCGAGCCCCTCATAGGATAGGCTTAGTCGTACAAAATTGGAGTAATAAAACAGGAATGCTCGCGAAAGTTTCGCAATAAACCCAACGAGTATCGACTGTTAAGAAGTAAAGAGTTTTCCAGTAGCGTTACATGTGCGTGTGTTACTTTATGAGATCAGGCATTGATGTGAGCGGAATCTTTGAGGAATATCAACTTCTTTATTATAAACATAATGAAGGAAAGTTAAAATTAATTTGGTATAATAGCATTTCTTCAATCAATCAATTTGGTTTTATTAGGTAACTTTATATTACTTATATACCCTATAATAATTTTAAGGCCCATCGACAGCAGCGAGAGCTTTGAGGATATTTTCTATACATTATAGTTTGTATTTTATACAATTACTGTAAATACTTGCTAGTATATTATTTAAGATTTGTCTTTAATAGTGGCCTACCTACTTTGATGATTGATGTTTATTTTTAATTTAACTATTACATAGGTCACACTTTCGGCCATATTTATAATATTTTTAATTTTAGATTAATTTTTTATATGCTAATTCATGACAGAGTATGAGAGCTAAATATTTTTGTTTTTGTTGCTTTCTAATAAATAATTGTTATTTTCATTATTACCCTATTCTAGTTGTAAGTATTTTTGCTTACGTCTGAGTTTTCTTTTTCACTGAGTGAATAAGAAAATTCTTGATTATGAATAAAAATATACCACAGACTTTTACCATTGCGTTGAGATATATATCCTATAAGTTTATACAACTTTACTGTAGGTTGAGACATATCGCAAACAAAATACCTAACTCGGGCCAGATACTAGGCTGTTGCAATAAATTATGGTGGCACGGGAATTGATCACGAAACCTTTTGTACAGTCACTATGCTTCTAAAATAACCTGCAGGGAATTTCATGAAGCAAATTATTCATGAAGTATGTTTGTTCTATTAATAATTATTAGATTTTGAGATCATGCACCATTATGATCTTTACTAATGTAATGCTAAAAGGTGCACAAAACTTTAATTTACTAATGTATTTTACATGAAAGAGTTGGAAAAAGATAAACATGAAAATATCTTCTACGAAGCATAGGCCTCGTCCATAATTCAAAAGGTAGATACCTGTACGTACTAATTTTGTTTAGACATAAAACGAACATAGACACTGAGTATTTCGAATACACACGTACTAATGTAGGTTACCGATAATAAATTAAAGCGTACCTTGTAACTCCCGTACCAAAGATGGTAGGTACGCTTAACGTTTTTCGAGTGTTTCACGTGGAAAATAATTACATGGTGTCTGTGACGTATGAGCGCTATTTAAGCCCAGCCCAAAGAGTAATGTCGACGATAAACACTTGCAATTAAAGCATTGCCACGCGACGCACGCCTTTCTTTGCGCCTCTCTCCTTAATAGAGATTTGTAGTCTTCGCCGTTTAGTTGAACGGGTGTGGGATGCCAAATTTGTTCCAAGTAATGTTATTGTGTTATTAGGTACAAACTGTAGTATTGTACAAGGTTTCTGAGGTAATAAGTGCATGGTATCTGAATATGTGTCTTTGCAATGGTCTTTTACAGAGTTTGTACAGGTTATTTGGATTTGATCAACATTGTAATGTATTTGAGATTTGGATAGGTCAAAATAGTTACATAAGTTCTAATGTAGTTTAATAAAATAGTAAAAAAAATTGTGATTTTTTTTTCTAATTTTAAGGAATAGAGATGCTTAATTATAATAATTTAACATGTAACGATTCTACTGCATGTAATGTAAACTGAACGAAACTGAAACCGTCGGCAAAAGACACAACTAAAAAGGTTATTTCTGAGACCCTCTTTCAATTTGTGTCTCATAATATCAATATGGTTCGCGGAACTTTATAATTATATAACAGAATGTGTATGAAACTTATCTATAAAACTCAGTTATTGGTAGCTTACAATTTCCTAGCGAACTTCAGTTACGGCAACTAGAATCTAGAAGTTTCTACTTGTAAACTCAGTTCGGATCTAATACCTGCTTGAAATCGAAAAGTTTCTACGAATCCTATTGCATAAATATATTAAACCTGTATTGAGCTGTTAGTGTGCGTGCACTTTGAATGTATATTGAGAAGTGGGAATGAAATAACTATAATTATAACAAGTATATATTATATTTTATTTACATATTTACAATTAATGTAAAAAATACAAACTATGATATATAGAAAACTATAATTATTATGTAATTCATTTTTTTATGTTATACATTCGGGGGTGTAATACATACTTTTATAACTCCTCCCCATCTAATGTCTTTAAGTGATAATGCCGTCCATTGTACCACAATATTGTTGTAAGTAAAATTGAATTTTAATATTCCAATAATATATTATCTATCTATAATTTTAAACCAAATTGTAATGAATACTTTTTTTTACCTAATTTGCATTCTTTTTAATTTGTAGGCAAAGAGCTGATTAAAAAATGTGTCAAAAAAAGTTACTTACTCTTCAAACCAAAAGACAAGAGACCTCTTGAACGAAATACTTACATTTAATAATAAATCCAATGGATTTATAAACGATTTAGCTTGAAACATGAACCGTTGCCGAGCCAAGTTTCACTGAAACATTATTTTATTTCCAGTAATGCCGCTCCTTCTGTATGTCACCAATCTAGTTTCAACCAAACATGTGTGTGGAAACCTTTAAATATATGCACTGTGTGCTACCCACAGCGCAATTTTTGAGTGCAGCAATTACAACTTTTTTTCATATATTATGGGGTATATGGTGTTTATACCTACACTGTATAACTTAAAGATGCGTTATGCGTACTAATATTTATAATGTAGGTACACCATTATTCGCAACGCGGAGGATTGGCAAATTTAGATTAGTTGAACGCACTTGTGCATAGTGAGTGCTCCCGCAAACGCAGTTAACAATGCAAATTTATTCTAGTTACCGGATTAACGGTTCGTCATCGAAGCACTTGTGGTAATTATGTGAATATTCTATCTAGGGTTGTTACTTTTGAGACTGAACTGGTTTTGACCATTACAGGCCTGTACCCGATGAAATACTTACAATGCGTTAAAATCCAAACGACTGAATGCCAACTTTGCAGATAAAATAAAACGGAATTTGACCATCAAATTTCAGTTAAGTAGTTCGGCCTTGACCTATATTATGAAAGTTTTGTTATGATGATTGCAATAACAATTCACAATATCTTGCATTATGTAACATTTATATTTAATCCTCAGGACCAAAAAATAAAATAACGATTATTTATTTATAACCGACTTTTTTGAAATTACAATGGCAACCCTAACACTAAATATTCAATGTATCATTCGCTGTTATACCGTGGATATTTCGAGAAGGGATAGTTTCGGAACCTATGTTTGGTTCGTTATGTTGAATAACTTTTACTATGGGATCAACTCTGAAATTGCAAAAATAGTATTAATTTTTTCATATTAAAATTCAAACTTTCTCGATCAAAATGTAAGAAAAATGTTTTTTTTTTTCACGATTCAGATTTGGTCATAGTTAAAGCTGTTGAGCATACACTGCATATACTAACCTAACATACGTTTCGAAAATATGTCACCTCAAAATATCCCTCTAAATTTAATTATGATTATCATCAAAATGTACCTACGGACATGCTTTTATTTTCTAATAACAATGGAATAATAATAAAGATTCGCGATAACATAATATATTATTAAATTGCTCATAAAATGGCGCACACCATGTCAATAATTCGGTAGTGTGAATTCTCGTGTGAGATGAGATATAAATGTTGCCATCGTAAAATTTTTATATTTCTCCTCCCTCTTAAGTAACACTAATTTGGTAATATCTTCCAAGTTTCGATATTAAAATTATACCAATATATTAGATAGCCTTGAGCATTACTGTTTTTTTTTCGAAAAAGATTACTGTTAATATAATATACTGAGTACCTATGCTATTAAATTATGCATTAAACGTTTGAAAGTAAGATGTAAAGCTTACGAGGACTTATGATGCGGTCTGGTAGGCTTACAATAATACCCCAGACGTTATAAGGTTAAGATTCGTATATGAGCCTATGATCGGCTACACTCAATGTTTTAATCATAAAAATGTAATGTTTTTTAAACGTAAACAGCTTTAAATGTACAGTGGAAATATGTTCTAAAATTTGCAGAACACTACTATTTTCAATAAGTTTAAAAACATTTTGTAAGCTAAAAAAATGTATGACCTTTAAACCAAATTCAAATAGTTAGGTTTAGGTATAATTTTCCTCCCCATATAACAAAACAGAAAATGTCATTTTTATTTCCACAAAAAATCAGGTTACATTTTTAATGTTATGCAAGCACAAAAAGCAGATTCATAACAGCGCAGTCGTTCTAATAAACTGCGTCACGTAAATTGTAGTGTTAAAGTGAAAAACATTTTCATTTTCAACATTTTATTGGGCCTGTTGTTCTGATTTACGTGCTGTCCGTTCCGGCCGTTTTTAACCTTTCCGAGAGCCGCATCATAAACGGTTTAGTGCCGTTTATGAAGCTCAAATTACGAAGAATGGAAGTATAGACCCTCCCCCATTGTCTGCCCTTTATGAAGGGTTCGAATATATAATGGAATACAGCGAAATGGCCCGTAATTCAAATAACATTTCTGTGACCTATAAAAGTTGGTCATGTGGCAAAATTGTTTTTAGACGACACGTGTTTTTGATCTCTTGAGGTATTAGCAAAATGCTTCATTAATTTTTGTTTGTGATATTTATTTAGTTAGTGATATATTTGTGTCACAATTAAACTTTTACGTTTAATGTTTTTTTTTTATAATTTTATGAATGTCTTATTTACGAAATCAAAACAAAATCAATTATTTGTTCATATGTTAAAAAGATAATGTTGGTTATTAATATGGTAATCACGAATGTATCTAAGACATCATCCTAAGAAATTTTGTAAAAGAAAAGATACTATAAGTATATCTTCCTCAAGAAAAGTCAAAAAAAGGTCATCAAAAATGCTAGATTAAGATCTAGTACCAGGACATCAACAATAAACTGAATACGTCCCAAACTGTCCACCAAATGCGTTAATAAAAATAGTGGGGCGTCGAAATAAAGGCTTTATACGAAGCCTCGTCATTAGGACCGAAATAGGGTTGTATCCTGGTGGTTGTAATAAGTCATGTCTGCCGCAGGATCCCCTTTTGCCCCCCTCCGTCCCTGTAGTCGGGACTCCGGACGATACCGCACCATTTCTCGTGCCCTGAAGATTATCGCTCGCTAAGTATGATCAATAGTCAATTTAACGGGTAAATAGCTAAAACTGATCACATTTATCAGTGACGAAGCAAGACTTTTTGTCAATTGTCATTAATTAGTAGTCGAGATTAAACGGTACCTTGTTACCATGAACCTTTATGAATATTTTATCTTTTTCTAGCATTTTGTTTTCGGGTTTGTCTTTTTTAATAAGATTCGGCGTTTGAAGATGGAACTAAAATTGAATAAAAAAAAATCTTTATTCATCTTCACGACCATTATCCCCCAGACGAGGTACATTAGATTAGTTTTAAATATCTAGTGATGTTGCCAGTTTTGTCACAAAATGTGTTAATGCAAGATACTTTTACTCATACTTGTAGGTATACAAGGACAAAAAGTTTAAAATTCTCAATTAAATACTCATTGCTCCAGAACGAAAAGTAAAAGTGCGTAAAAGAATTCGCTGACAACATTACAAGCGCAAAAATCTTCTACGCCTATTATATTACTTTTAACGCAAAATTCCATGTAAATATCTTTAACACACAAATCCTAAGCGTAAGCTTGGAGCACTTCCCTGGGACCCCGGTATCAGTTCGGTCCATAAACTACGTACCCTCCCCCCTGACTCTTCCCTTCCGCCCTCTTTCGCCCTCTTCCGCTCTCTCGCTGGGAACATAAGCTTTGCTATTTTTTAAAATGCGTGCTTCTGACCTACGTAGTTACATATCAACGACATTTCAAAGCTACTTTATTCTCTTCAGAATAATTTATTTGTTGTATAATGCAGAGGTTTGTGAAAATTAGTCTTTCAAGATTATGTCTTGTATAGTGCGGAAAATTTATAAGCTGAATCGAAGTTCTAATTTATTTTACGTAGTGATAGATATTCAATGAGTTACAAACTACGTACAAATCTTTCAACAAAATGGAGAGCCTCTTCTAGAATTCTGAACTGGTTAAATATCAACAAACATATTAAACGAAATACCCAGAGCTTTGGGCATGAAAAACTGTTATATGCATTCATAAATATTTCAGAATGACGAATTTATAGCAGGTGCCTGCCATACATAGATAGAGAAACGTTGCAGTTATTCTATGTCTCTCAGGAGACAGGTGCATCGTGCGATTGACTTTTATTATTTTGCTGTGTCGCCGGTTACTTGACAAACGTTGGAAATGATCATATCTTTTTTCTAAACACAGTTCAAAGTATATACTGTGTTTAGGTTTATTTTATAAAAGTATATTAGCTACTTTTGAAGTATATTTTTTAAACTATGGATAGACCTGTGTTTGACCACAATCATCACCATGGTAAGTAATGATGAGACACCATTATATTTTTTATTCTATATAATATTTTCTAAAGCGTTTCCTTACGATACATTACCTTGAATATTAATACTTATGGGATGAGGTGAAGGTTTCAACCACGAGTCAGTAGTGATGTAGTTATTGAGTTACCATGGTGAGAAACAGGCGGATTAAAGTTTAATAATTATTTTAATACTACCCACTAATCCCTTACAAATAAGGTTTCTTCTCATTATTTAGTTAAGTAATTCAACTCAGCACAATCTAATTAACTAACTTAACGTGGCTTTAGCAAAGTTAGAAACTGATTCATCACCATTTTTCTTTGATCTTGTATGATTCTTGAGTTTCTCAAAGATATTTACGGGTAGGCTGTCGTATTTATTGATAGCTGTCTTTTTGTTTTCAAAACAAAGTAATATTGTACTCTTCAAAATCGACATCTTATCAAAATATAATCCAATTACATAAAATTGTTCAATATTTTAAACAAATCGCTTAAATTGCTTATATATTGTGTAATAGCTTGTAGGTAAAACCTTATTCCAATAAAGTTTGAACCTTTTTCATGACGTTTGAGTTTAAATACAATAAATTAATGAAAACTATCGATGTCAAAGTATACACCACTCTAATCTAGTTAAAGTTAGTTTATTCAGTTGAATCAGTGAAGATTGTTTAAGTTGATAGTACAGTTTAACAACAATTCTAGCATATTTGTGGTGGGGTAGCGACGTGTTTACCAGTACTAAATGTGTCTACGGGGGTAGTTTTTGTGAGAGCTTAGTTCTCGTGGTGACTATACCATAGAAATTTAACAAATTACCTCTAACAAAACATTCACAGCTATTCTGTTACTGAAGCATGTACCAAATCATCAGTATTTTATTTATTATCACAGGTAAATTCCTACATAAAAAGATTGCGACGAATTGAGAACCTCCTCCTTTTTTTGAAGTCGGTTAAAAATAAGATAAAATAAACGATACTGATGTCATGGCATTGATATGAAATCTTGTATAAGTTAGGTTTGTATACTTATTTAAATTTTGTATAAGTTGTATTGTTGTATAAGTTTCTGCACAAAATTATTCCAAGAAGGTCCATTAAGTAACTGACTATGTTTCGAAATGTCTTGACCTGGCCTTATATGTTGTAGCGTGTGGTCAATGCTAGAGCCACCACTTCTGACCTATGTATTTAGGTTTCTATGGTTGTACCCGACCCAACCACAGGAGTGGTGCGGAGTGTGGCAATTAAAACTTGCAAATGTCAAGTGCGGTGTCGACGAGACCCGAGGTTTATTATTTTTTTTAATTTTTTGCCAACAAATAAAGTAACCACTGTAACTATGTTGAGGTAACTCAAAAATATATGTTTGTTTCTTATTTTTTTGTTGTTGATGTAATGTACCTATCCGCTGCGGTGAATAATTTTTGTAACATTATTTTGAATAAAATATTCTGTATAAAATTTGAGTGACAAAACGTGAATCGTTCTAGAGCAAAACACTCTATATTAACCTATTATTATGGAAGTGTATTATTACCCATGTAATTAATAATATTTAAAGTTAATTTACTTTTAAAACATGTGGTATAATCGCCAACTCTGAGATTCGACGATCTGATTGACCTTTTAGTGACTTCTTTAGTGTTCAAGTTACAGTGGTTAGTATGTTTTCAGTATGTTTTTTAAATTAATTTATAATATAACAAACATGTGACCTATTTTATAATAGTAGTAGGTCCTTAAAGTAGTACACTAAACGGAAAAATCACAAATTAATGATTTCATAAAAGCTTATGTTTCTGTACTACATTTCCTTCTCTTTTTTATGCGAGGACTTAAGCGTTTCTCAAGTATTTATGAATCTTAGGTTATATCGATGTTATTGTGGGATATTACCTGGGATAAAAATTGTACATTTTATTCTAGTGCTTGATCTATCAATATGCCAAGGTTCATTCGAATCTGTTCAGCCGTTATGGAGCTGAGTGGTAATAAACATACATAAGCACACAAACCTTAACATGTATAATCTAATTAGTAATTTGTGGTACTTAAGGATATTTAATTGTTCCACAGACATAAGCACAGTAAGTATCCAGCAAAATTTATACATCCATATTTCTCATAATGTTTTTAAGCAAGGGTTACATTTATAATTGCAGTACATATTTAAATGGTGTACTTACTTGCCTCTGTATTTACTGATTCAATAAATTAAATACTATAAGCTTTAAAGCTCTTGTTAACGTTGGACTGCATTTTATTTCATAATGGCTTTGTGTTGTTATAATAGTCAATATAGAGAATAATCCCTGGGGGATTAGTTTTGTAACTTAGTTTTATTTTGGTTGTTTTTCACATTACTTTTATGGTGCATGGTTCATTATATTCTTGTTACATACTTAAGGTTAGTAATCGGAAGCTCTACTATTATTGATTTTTTCTTAATGATATAGACTTGAGTTTGACCACACTACTATGGTAAGTAATTAGTAAGGTGGTACCTTCGACCACACGGTGCACAAAACCTAGAATAGAAGGAACTGGCTCTCGTGTGCAGCTGCCGGAATACTCCGGTATGAGTTTGGCGACAGATTTTCAACTTGAGGGTGGTATACACAGCCAAACGGGAACCACAAAATACCCTACCACCGTGCTGTAATTTCCTTGTAATGTCGATGTACGATTCGAACCCACGACGACCAGCATCCGACGTCACTACCATTGAGCTATCAGCGCCTTCCAAATGAATGAATTTTGAATCCTAATCACGAAGTTGTCATAAGAATAATTTAAAAAAACCAACTATTTTCTTTACCATTCTTACCTATATTGAACACAAATATTTCTTACTATAAGCTTAGATTTATAAATAACACATATAGGTAAATAGGTATTTATTATTAAACTAGGTTACCAACAATTGGTGCAATAAAACACATTATAATTCAAAAGCCAGGGTTTATCTAGCACAATCTTGGTGTTGGAAATGCAAGAATAGTGAAATCAATTGCACGGTTGTGGTTAACGGGCCACGAAAGGCGATAAGCTTAACTTACGACGCCTTTTGTAGGTACTTTCAATATTTTATTCCTATTTGTGTTGCTAAAGTACCTACCAATACCTAGTTATGTATTTTTCGGTATATTTTTGTAAATACTTTCATAATATTTTGAATACTTAATAATAATATTTTTGTATAGTTTGTGTGTATGTTGTATTCTTAATTAATCACCGCTTAATGGCTGCCGAACTTATTTAAAAATAAATAATAATAAATATTCTGGGACATTCCTCACACACGGCCATCTGACCACAAACTAAGCAGAGCTTGTACTATGGAAGCCAGATAACTATTTAACTATAACATAGCACATAGATGGAAAAATATTTATTTTAACATAATCGCCTATCTCAGGTAGACGCGTAGGTTAGTAATTTATTTACCGTGAATGCCATTAGAAAAACACACTCGTATAAATGCTATATCATACATAACAATAGCGTCCAGTATTCCATTTCACAACTTTGTAACTATCATACTTAATGCGAGCTCTGAAAAGCTAACCTTTTTGAGGGTACCCGCGGGGTATCTCGCAGGAAACCCCCACCCCGCACCAGACGAGAGGGTCATTAGGCAAAAAATAAACGATTACACTTGAGAAATGGAAAAAAAAAAATCCACATTTAAGTTCTGCTCCATACGGATTTCTAACAAGAACACGTAAAGTCAATTCTGTGACGTGCTTCGTAAAAACACGGCAAGTTTCAATTGTTATTGTTTTAGTTTTTGGCATCACCTTACTGTGCTCGTGATCAGAAAGTAACGTTTTATATATAAATTGTGCAATATCTTGTTTTACTTTGTGAAGTTGCGCAAATGTTTATACATACTTTGTTATATCATATATCTTTTTTGGGTGTGACACAAATTTCTTGTTATTAATTTAACCGATATTATTTAGAAAAACTGAGGATACGTTAAAATTCCAAAACATATCCAACACCACTATCACTTCGTAATTAACGTAGAAATAAATTCATACAAATTTAAAGCATGACAAAGCTGGATTTGTCTTTAGCTATAAAATATAGCTTTAAAACCCTCGATTTGGTGGCGTTCAAGTAACAAATAAAGTAGTAGTTGTACGTTGTCCACATCGGAGAACATATATCATTTTTATCGCTCGCACTAGCCCGGTCGTTTATTCATTGCTTACCTATTGCACACGCGTTTGTATGACGACCAATGTTCAACTATCGGTTTACGAAAATGCTACTTACATTCTTGATCATATTTTTTGAATTAAATGAAAAACTTATTTAATAAAAAGTTATGCGTTTTCATACATAATATATATATATATATATATATATATATACGCGTCGATATGAGAACCTCCTCCGTTTTCTCGTCGGTTAAAAATAAAACTTGTTTATTTCCAGTTAAGACAGTTTTATTGCTCTTTCTTTTATTGTTTTATTGTACAGACACGAGTAAATTTTGAAAGCAATTTTCTCGTGTAATAATGTTGTAATTTAGAGATAGCACCTATATCATATCTCATATACATAGTTTACATAAAATACTATATTCGTAACACCATAAAATTTCAACCAATATTGACAAAATCCCTTTTGAATTTTGATAATTGTAAACACTATTATGTATTTATGTGCGTGACTGTACAATGGAGGCATAGATAATAAAATAATAAATAATTATGTTTGTAGCGGATTCAAGTCTGATAAAGTGCTACGTGAATCTTCTAGCACTCTACGACTCGTAGCAAACTGCTACGATCCATTGTTAGCGGTTGTGAATTCTGTTGAAATTAATTTTCATTTGTGTTTCCTCTATATAAAATTATAGTAACTCATTTTTAACTCACTTTTTTAATTTGAAACCAAAGCTCGTAGTACAGCAACAGTTTGTATGTAGCAATCGCACGCTCAAGTGAGACTGTATTTCTTTTTTTAGAAATACCGTTTAGTCAACTACGAATTGAAGATGAATGTTTATTGGTTTGCTATTTGTTAGGAAAAAGGTACCTATTGTACCTACATAATTTATACTTTTTATGGAATATAAGTTCTCTTAAAATGTATGTTAAGATTTCTTTGTGTTTACTTACTTTCGATGGCATACGGCCAAGGAAGTCTATAGTATCTATTAGTAGAAAATGTAAATATAAAAAAAAATAGCCATGGAATTAAAAATAAAATACTTTAAACACATATTATGAGCGTAGCTTTGACAGAATTTATTTTAGATGGTCCAGTATTTTAGTGATTGATTACATGACAGAGATTTGAATTAGGTTATTATGTTATTATATATTATGTTATTTTTGTTTTATTGTTTTGTAAAAATGAGTATAGAAAATTCATAATTGTAATATATTTCAATAAAATACTTATATTTTAAAGAAATAATTTAGTCATCTTCCCAAATAAAATAAAACAGAAATGTTTATGAGCAAATAAAAATACAAAATTTTTACCCAGTACTTATGTTTCGGACGGGCAGTAAAAATACTTAGTTTACGAACGAATAAATGACAAGACGAAAAACATACTTAACTAAATTCTGCGTCGTACTGCGGCATTCGGTACGGACGCCCATCCATACATATGTATGTATGCAACTACATGTATGTATACGCGGCTAAATTCAAAGCGTGAACTATTTAATCAACTCATGAAATATGCATTCACCGAAATTCAGCCTCAGCCCGTCCATCAGCTCAAGGCCTTATCGACGACGGCGCTTATCATCAACAGGTCCCACTACCGGCTCGTATGCTGTTATCTCTTGCTACAAATACTCACGACTTGGTCGTAAACAGAAAGTTTCATCGGTCTTGAACCATTTAAGCCGACTCCAACTTTAAATGTTGGTTACTAAAGTTGAATTTAGGTTGGTTGGGTAGCGCATAATCACGGATAAACGCATTGTCGCAGTGTATTACGGGGCCAGTCGCCTAATGCGCCTAATTCACGACAATGTAGTCATGTCGTCTGCAGCTACGATTGTTATCCCTGTAAGTTAAATATTTTTTTATACTAATTTGTTTTGAGTTAAAACATCTTTCCTTCACCGAAGGCATGATTAAGTAATATTATTAAACTTAAAAGAAAGTGCTTGTTAAGTTAGAGTACAATATAATGTTTTATGCTCTCGCAATACATTGGTTATTATTATTCTAATAATATTTTCATATCACAAAAAGATGGAAATACAAATGTCAGTAAACAAAACCAAGTAATTTTTTTGGTATAGTTACTTTTCTCAACTTTCCACGAATATACAAAGAATGACTCTGGAAAACGCGTAACGTCTCGTGTGATTTTGTATTCTGTCTGTGTATGTAAATACCACATTGTTATGAGAACATTATGTGATGTTTGGTTTCGGTGAACGTCAAAAGATATACTCCTAGGAGTATTAAGATAAAAATATTTCTATGTTATACACATTTTGGGAATGCATTGCTTCATAATATATTTGAATTGTTTTTACAAGTAAAGAGCTTTTTAGATAAGTACTTGTGTATTTACATTTATATAAAATAAATGTTTAATAGTCTTAGCGACATATAAATTCTTGTTCTCAAAATTCAAAACAAAAGATGGCGGCAATGTTTGACTTCCACTCACTAAAGCTTATGGCTAAGTCAAATAGAACACGTTTAGAGTCGCGTTCTAACAGTGCGCTAGGGCGTCGAATCTACTGTGAACAGAATATACCGTCAAACAGGGCGCGCATTGACGTGAGGATAAAACGCTGTCTGTACAACACAGCTAGAACTCATATCGCAGCGTTATAACCGGAGATGTGACGCCTTTACGCAACGCTATAGCGTGATTTTTTTGACCAAAGCGAACTTATATACGTATAAGCTTTATGCTAACTATGTGTTTACAATAATATTACCAATCATGATAATACCTACATATAGTATGTTTGTTATATAGGTTTATATACTCTAAAGGTTTATAAGCATATATATAATGTGAAGTGTCTAAATAGAGGAGTTAATTGGTGCGCAATATGTCTGCAATAATATTAGTGTGAGTATGGGAGAATAGTCCTTGACAAATGGTCTGACAATAACGTCGATATGTCACGAACGGACTTAATAGATTTTCCTCATACTGTAATGGCGCAGGTAATAAAGGATTTACCGTGGGAATATATCAAATTATTATCATTTTCACTCTTATTGATATAAGACCCTACCCAAGAATTACGTAATATCGATAATTATATACGTAGATACGATTAGAAGCAAACAAAAAAAATTGAGCTGTAATTTATTAATAGTAAGGAATCTAATTGACCTGGTGCAGTTTAAAAAGAAATAATTATATATATAGATTGAATTATCTATGCAGGTCTTAACAAACTTTTTATTGTCATATGAATTTATTACAACATGATAATAACGCAAAGTTAAGAATATACCACAGCGATAATAAACAAATGAATAAAAAAATAGGCCGTAGAATACACAATTCGATTAAATTCAGTCTATCGTGAAATAGGTAGTCTGGTATTTCTTGAAACACTAGAAAAAAGAAAAGTCACTATCAAAATAAATGGTTTCATGATGATTGATTAAGCGATTGAATTTACTTAAAGAAACGGGTCTCTCGAAATTTGTTTTGCACCTTTTGTAGATTTATTACTTAGTGTTCTATTATTAAATTTTTCAATTTACCAAAAAGCATTAAAAGTGACATTTACATATTGATATTTAAAAAGAAAGTACAATTTATAAAATGTCAATTTTTTATTAAATTATTATTGTTGTTCCTGTTGTAAATAGAGCATCTGAGAGATTGACAGTACATATTTTCCAGAAAATTATTTTCGCTGCTATTATAGAAATACCATAATCAGACGATTTTAATGATTATAATGTTAAATGTTTGTTGACTGCAAAGTTATTGTGAAACAGAAAAATGAGCTTAACAACAAAGTCACACAAAGTTAAAGCTAACTGTTTAGTAAATACCATTTAAAGAGAGTCGTTAAATTCTTGAATTACTATGTCACTCATGAGTTACAGTATCAACAGAACAGATCCTTTTATGGTGTCATGCTACAAAAGGGCAACAAAAATTATGTCGTTACACTTAGCGGACAATGTACAGTCGATTGAAGACTTGCAACACTTTAGAGTATTTTTACACTTAACGATACGATTACGATATTATCGTCACTAATATAAATTTATTTATGGTCAAGAATCTCTTGTTTGCTTGGCATGAAACGGCAGATACGTGTTTTTTTGACTGCTGTTACAAGAGCATCATAGCATCGTAAAATATCCGCCAATAGAACAAAAGGAGTGCCTGCGTCGTAATAAATAAGGTGGTAGATGAAAGCCATCACGGAATAGTAAAATATTTCGATCATTAATAAACGCAAATTTGTATGTACCAGAGATTAGTAGATACAATGGGTTAGTCACAATTTTCAAAGTCAAAGCTATTTATTCAGTTTAAGCCATAAAAGGGCACTTATGAACGTCGAAACTACTGAAGTTACCACCGATTCGGAAGTCGCCTTCAACTGAGAAGAACCGGCAAGAAACTCAGCAAGGTTACATTTTTTATATATTTAGTTTGTTTTTTTTTTTGGTCAATCTTTTTTTCAATAATATGAAACCGAATAGAATTTACCCTTAAACTTTACAAGCCCACAATATTGGTAGGTTGGTTTTGTCGTTATTGTATCGTATCGTCTAATGAAAATATGCTCCACAGACGCGTTTCGCTTTAATTGCACGTCGATGCCGTGCAGTTACGGCACGCGTAAAACTACATGGCAATGGCGTTCATAAAACGTGCGCTTTATAATTATTTGCTCAACAGGTATGCGACGATGAACAGGAATCAGTACTGTTCGGCATTATCCTTAGAGTTTGAAAAGCTGAAGTTATAGAACTTCAATCAATGGTTTGATATGGTATTAAAATGATAAGGTTTATGTATATAATGTCTGCATTTTTGAATTTTTAATGTACGGTGATGGGATTATAATATGATAGGAACATTTAACTAATGTTTAACCAAGGGCTACCTGGTAAATTTGTATCTTCTCTATCTTATCTTCAGTAGCGTTTGAAATAAGTTTATTATTAAATATATTACAAGATAAATAGATTTTTTTGTTAAGTATATTAGGTACTTTCACTCAACTTTGATGGACACTGGCCTAGTTACACGCCTAAGCTCTACATATATAATGAAACATTCTTAGTGCGACCATATCCTAATGTAGTCTGGGAAATATCTCTAGTTTATCGCCAGTCTTTGAACCCAAGCCCCGTACGCTAATCGACCTACTGTCAGACGCACTTGGTCCTTTCGAACGATCACCGACTACGGCACACACATAAAACCATTGGAATCTGCCACAAGCGAAATAGAACCTTATTACAATGCTTTACGTCTTCATGATAAGCATGAAAAACGTGGCACACTATGTCAATAATTTGTGCTGAGGGTAAACGAAAATGTACTTTATTAAAAAGGTGCAAAGGTTTCGTTCGTGATGGAAATTAGTCATCATGTTTCAAATGAATGTAGTGTCCACTATGTTGCGTATCGATTTCAGTCTGAGATGTAAACGTTAGACGTGACATGGAGGTATTTTGTTGAAATGAAAAGATTTATGTGAATTGAAAAAGGATTATGTTATTGGATATTAATCTTTTATTTAATGAGACTTAATATAAAGATATTCATTCACATGAATTCAAGAGAAGTAAGAAAAAACTTTGTTTCAAATGAAGATTCCTAAAAACTTGAAGCGACATACTTCCTTAATATTATCAGCCAATAATAATGGACTAGCTGAAGCTGTATGTGTATGTGTAGTCACTTTACTCAGAGACGGATTCAAGGTTTACAAAACTTTGTTAATAAGCCGTTCTACTATACCACAAATCTATCAAGGATTGCTAAAGACCGATGCTCATCGAAGAAAAGCCAGATCATGACGAAAAGTATCACACCGCAGCATGACAATCGATTTATTGCGATGATCTCCCTTCGAAATATTTCGACAAACGGAGGGATGTTTTATTTATCGACGAGACCAGAATGTCTTTAGTTGGACCAAATGGACAAAACAGCGACGATCAAGGGAACCGTATGCAGAATGTATTAAGAGTAAAAGAGTCAGTTTTTATGGTGGCTCGATAATAGTGTGAGTAGGGATAAGTTTCGAGGAATGCACCGAACTTGTAGCCGTAAACGTTACATTAATGAAAGGTTAATGGAACGTTATAGAGTAGCTATCAGCTATCAGTCCTTATGCTAACCCCCATAGAACATTTCTTCGAAAGGCCTTAGTCACTGCATGAGCTGCAACAAAAATAATGTCTCAATAAATTTCTCGCTTTAATTCAATGTTAGTAAGCCCAAACTATCCTGCCTGATTGTAAAGCTCACGAGTGTTTTAGTTTATAAATATCGTGTAGAATATTTTATTCAACTTTTCAAATCTCCATGTTGGATGTCGTAAATAGAAACGGTACAATCACGGACAAAAGAATAGGTGCGTAAAATTATGACCTACCTATTAGGTGCACCCTGTACACATTATATTTTATACAGGTGTAGTGCCCACAATACGTAGGGTGAGCAATAAATATAGCAAAGAGCGTGTAAGATACAATAAAAGTGAATTATTAGCACAAAACGTATTCGTATACGTTACCTTATTTATTTATAGGGTATACTGTTATCTTTACGGGTATAAAGAGGTGGAGTTGTTTTTTTAGGCGTGGAAGTAGTGGAATCGCTTAAGCGATTTGGGGAGATCTTTTGCTGTTGAGAATACGCCGATACGACGAAGTCTAAATATTATTATGATGAAATAAAAACACAAAGGGAATATGACATTAAAGTCTTTGTGATATGCTTAGATTTTCATACTATTGGAAATATTATTTTGATTACTGATTCTAAAGATAAAATAAAAACAGCTGTAAAACGTGATGCTAATGGATGCTCATTTCCCCATACGTTTATAGGTAGCAAGCGTAAAATTCAAACAAAGAGTGCTTGAACCTCAACACGTGTGCACTATCGGCTGGAAGGTGCTCAGCCGACGTCCTTAGAAACCGCACGCGTGCCATTAGCATGTAAATGAACATGCTCCAAGTTTCACTGACAACCTACATGCTCTACATAGCATACCGCTGAGTTATCTATTATGCACTAAGTAATTGTATTTTATCGACGACTTACATTTTTAGAAGATCGTGACTTCGTTGACTTCTATTGAATGTATCATTCTTTTGTTGTTTATCTAGCGATTAGATTGGTTTTTTCTTAGATAGTTGGCTAAAATGTTAGCAGTTCCTTGTTTTTGTTCGCATCATTACATTATTCAACATACTATTCAGATATTCATCTGAACTAGATTTTGGGAAGCACAGATTTATGTTTAAGTAAATGCTTTGCATGCGTTGCAACTCGCAGTGTGTATTTGATTTTTATTTCAAAATCCTTCGCGCAAGTGGCAACACATTGAACATGGTACATTGAACCATGCGCAAACGCAATAAAGATTTTATGTGTTAGATATAATAACATTGTAACAAATAATTCTACAGCTAGTTTTTTCTCATAAATAATTCACGAAACCGAAACGAGACACTGCATGGGTACATATATAGTAATTTATCTTAGGCCCGCCTAGGTCTAGCATTAATATTAATATTACCCAGACTATCATTGGAAATTCTAACACATATTGACGAGTTATTAATGGGCCAAGTTCCCAAAGTTTGCACATTTATTTATAATTATTACTAGATGGTATTCGCCCACAATACCAAAATGTTTGGACAAGTATATCTTACAATTCACAACATTTTACTATCTATATATTGCAGGCTATTTTCATCCTTGTAGATAGAGAGATTGAATCTAAAATAGCTAAGATACATTTCAATTTCATTTCATTAGCTGTGTCGTTGAGGAGACCAATTCATTAATTATTGGCATGACATCTTGGATTGCTTTAGGCAATAAAACCTTTAAAAGAAATGGCTAGCAAAGCCAAATAAACAAAAAAATAAGTCTCTGGCTTTTACTTAATTGTTGAATAATGTTTACTGACAAAATATTTTTTTATAAAATTATAATAATTGAAAAGGAAACTATCTGGAATAGACCACACTGGTGAACATAGACCTAGTATAAATGCTACTCTTTACATGCTTCAGTATGTATGATTAAAATTAAAAGAATATTGTAAACTAAATTAATAGCACAATTTTATTGTTAACCTGCAGAGATGTTGTTTATACTGTATCAAGGGTTTAGTTCTAAATATAATAATGATACATTAGGTATGTACTCACTATAGAAACAATATAATATATAAAAATACATCGCTGAATTTACTCCTAATATAAATACACAATACACACAAGTGTCTATCTGCTGTCAAAATAACATCCTCATTTCTACTATTCAATATTTTAAATATTTTAACTAGTCTTTCTTTGTATCAGTAGACAAAAATCAGTTCTAATAGTCAGTCTATAAAATTAAATTCAAACAACAATGTCAGAAGTCTCATTAAACGCTGGAATACTTAATATGACTTCCATGATACAAGTTTATTCTATGGTTGGGAGTATGTGGTTTTTAATACGTGCTCTAAAAATGAATCTGCCCTAAAAATACGTATATATAAACTAGTTAATCCCCGACGTGCATTGAAATGCTTCGAAATGAAATGATTTTTTGCCAGAAATAATCTCGGGCGTGCGCTCAACAACTCGTCCAAGTTTCATCGCAATCAAAAGAGCGGATACGTTACAAACAAACAGACAAACACAGATTTTTACATTATATAGATAACTAGCTTTTCCAAGCGGTTTCACCCGCGTTCCTGGGATAAAAATTAAGTTACTAAGGGATAACGTAGCATTCTAATGGTGAAAGAATTTTTGAAATCGGTTCAGTAGTTTTTGAGTTTATTCGTTACAAACATACAAAAAGACAAATCTTTCGACTTTATTATACAAAGATGTATGCATGTGAATTTTTTTTTGCTTTTTTTATAAAAATAACTCCTTTAGGCACAACAGCTCATAAATGTAAGGAGATCTATAAAATAACTTAGTAACAAAGGAAAATAGTTCACAATGCAATGTATTCAACGTTAGCATTTAGTTAGACAAATGGTCAGTGCATAGTAATCGGATTACAGTCATCGAATGGGCTAAAGCAGTAATACCTATTGATGAGAGGAATCAAAGCTCTGATAGCACAAAGCCAGACTATTTTTGGTACATTGCTACCACTTTACCGTTTATAGTGCGTTAGTCATCTGAAAGCATACCAGATAACAGATTATTGAACTCTCAACCACTAAAGCAGTTAGAATTCATCAGTTTTGTTGAAATCGGTGGGTAAAATATTGTCATCCACTGCATCTCATTCAAGCCACACTGATTCAGGCAATGAATGATTATACAAACATCCGTTTTCTTTTGTCTTGGTACTTTGTCTATAGAGTGTATGTGTACTGATTATGTGTCTTGATTTTCTATATTGGAGATATCTATTCCTTTTTTTCATGTCGTTCCCATGTCTTTTTAAACGACTTCAAAAAAGGAGGAGGTTCTCATTTCATCGGAAACTTTTTTTTTCTTGGCAAATCACTTGCATAAAATAAATATACTGCATATATCATGATATTTACTAACTTATGTTAAATTAATAATAATCCTACTTCGTACTAATCCTACTAGTAGTAGTACTAGTAGTCCTACTACTAGGCAGTAGAGATCGCGTTTAGTGCTAAGGCCGCCCATTGTGACTCTGTCAATGTTATTACTGTTTTTGTGTGTTTTTTATTTTCTCAAGAGGTATACAAAAATCTTTCTATCTAAGTTCGTGTATGTTAAATGAACTTGGCACAGAGACAGATCATACCAATGGAATAATATATTGATTACTTTTTATCCAGGCAAAACATCAGATCGCTCGAAAACGCGGGTAAAACCATGGGCGGAAGCTAGTTATTTATTATAATTAATAATATGTGTACCTTTACATGTGTTTGCTCACCAGCAACCCTTATACCTAATGATAAATCGCGACATTTGTCAATTCAGGTTCTCCGGGGCGTAGGGCACGCGTGCGATGTAACAATAATTGTAATTATAACAGATTACTCATTAATAAGTAAGTATTTCAAGTTAATGGCCACATAAACAGCAGCCTGCAAGGCGGCTGCGAACATTTATCAACAAAAAGTGGTAATTTTGTCGAACGTATTTCTCGCAACGTCAGTTATGACGACCGTAATGCCCAAGTTGTTAAAACTTTTACTTTGTCGAAAACGAGCATAATGTTTCGTGGTTGTTTAGTCGATCAATTTGTGATATAGAAAAAATGGCCGGAGAAATTTGGAGGGTACTTTGGTTTTATGTTCTGTGTAGGTTGGTTGAGTTGTTACTGTATTTATGGATAACTATTTTATTACTATGCCATAGTTATATAAAGGCATACCTAGTAGTGACATTGAATGCCCGTGACAAAGGTCGTGGATTCGAAAGTGGTTAATTAACGAATTGTATTTATGATATCTACATAAGTATGTCATGGTGTCTATCTATACCAGTCGTCAGAGAGTTTTATAATTTTAGTCGTCAATATAGTTTTCAGTACTTTGAAACCAGGTACTATATCAAATTGTCATTGTGAAATATTCAGTCATAGGTAAATCATGAACGTTCGTATTGCCAACTTTGTTTCAGTCAGCCTAGCATGTGTAACAAAGCACTGTATGTTTTATGAGTTATACCGATGCGCCATTCGATACGATTCGAAAATAGTCTCACAATCGATATCCTTTCAGCATTTTACTTGCAAGACATGTCGACCAACAATCATAGAGCTGTAATTTCTATGCGGAAATAATTTGAGCTATTTTAAGAATTTCGATCAATATGTGATTAATAGCTGATGGTGATTTGCTGATAAATATAAGGTTTAGTAATTGGCTAGGGGATCGATGTACATACCTAAGCACTTATAGTTTAATATTCATGAATTTCTGTTTTTCAATCCGCTGGTTGGTTTTAAGTTAATAATGACATATTTGGAGGACTGCTAGTTATAATTGTGTGTGTAATAGATAAATAAACATCCTAAATTAGCCATCTAGGTCACGTGAAGATTTGGCCAGAGCGAATACAGGTTTCGTCTTGGCAAGCGTGCTCTATTTTAGGCTTCATTATCGTCCTTTAGGGGTCAGGGACTAAACGCAAGCCATCCTAGTAATATAATAATTCGAATATAAAATTTCGTAGTATCAATTTATTAAAGCGAAATAAACGTCGTTCAGCTGGAGAACCCCAACTTATGTTGTTTCAAAATAAGCCATCTCAAATACACTGTATACTTATTACTTATGTACCTACCTAGATATCTCACATTTATTGATAAATAAGTACAACAGATGGTCATTCATTCTGCTGTGGCTAGTTTCTTAACATTATTTCCTTTTCTATCTAGACTAAACGATAAGATTTGGGTTGAGCAGCATCAACTTCAACAAGTTGGTCGTTTAGCGAACACATTTGTTTGATTTCAGTACGATATGGAAGGAAACAATGCGCATAATAATCAGACAATCTGAATGGCGGTGCTAATTAGGTCTGACAGTGACAGAGCAGAGCTGAGTGAACAATGTTTGCGATGCAGCCAGCACTCATTGTTTCATACTCATTGTGCCGTGCCTGCTTTGTCGTCCTCAGAATACGCTGTTTGTTACTATTGGCTGTTTAGTTGTGGATTTGTGGGTATTAAAGATTTGTAGTATTGTTGAACTTTCTTTCCTTTCTTTCTTTCTTTCCTAATTTATCATTATTGATACCGGTAGATTAAGAATCAAAGATATCATTTCTGCTAAAACATTTTATCACCATGATAAGGTTATCTATAATAAAAATGAAGTGAAAATATAAATTAAAGAGTAAGTAAGAGTAAGTTGCCATTTTTTTTCTTTATGCTAAATGGATGTTCTTGTACCTAATAGAAAAAGTACAGACATTATAAAATAGAGTGTCATATTTTTATTTTAGTAAGCCTGTCAATGATTGATTGAGTCTCATTTGTTTAAGTTTTTATATAAATGGACGGTGAGCTATGTTGCTCGCTCTCTTTCTAAATCTATGATCTAATTAGTAATAAACAACTAATTGTACAATTAGATATTAAATAATATTCAACACATTTGTATTGACTATATTTTATGTAATAAAACCACAAGTGTTAGTTAGCACCGCATTTAATTGTAACTAACGATCTTCTACATAATTATTGTACAAAAATATTACTGAAAATGTTTTTCAGTTATTTGTAGTTTTTACAGCCAGCGTTTACCACTCACTGGAATTAACTGGGTTTGATAAAAGCTAGTTTATTTACAGAACTCAGTGGATAAATTTATGATACGTATGCCAAAAATAACTACCAATCAAAGCCAATATTATTGCACGAAATTCTAATAATGCAGAAATATTTCAAATGCTTTCAGAATTTCCACGTATCACCTCAAATAAAATAATGAAGATGGACCAATATTATTCGTGGGCGTCACTAGCATTTATGCAATATTATTCATACAGCTAGATTGATTGAAACTGCACCTAAATACCTATGTCATAAGGTTTATATTAATATTTGCGGATGATATAATAAAACTGGCGTGTGTGTAATGTTCATCGCTTAGTGTAACTCTGTCAGTGTCAGGCCTAATTAGAGCCATTGAAATTGGCTGATTAATATGCGTAATGCCACCGTGGTGTATGTGCCGATGCTCTATTGTGGAAGCGGCCGGTGAATTATGCACATGAAATGAAACGATGTGATTATATGCGATATGATCTTTACATATTGCTTTTCATCGGGGTATTATGAGATACCCCTCTATATACTGTATCCGGATAATAATGTACCCAGATACAGGTTATTGAATGAACTTTTCGAGCTAATTTAATGTAGAAATATAAAGCAAAGATACAATAAGGAACCAAAACTTAGGATTTATAAATATAAAAAATGGGATCAGCATTTTTTTAGACTCTTTATGTTAGAACAACTTAATTTATATTTCGATATTAATATTATGATTAAAATAAATCTCTAAATACTCTAACAACAACAAATAACGATAACCTAAATAATTCAAACGCTGTATGTACTTCGAAATATGAACAATGGCCTATCCATCTGTCATCCGGACATAACGAACTTAAACTGTGCTGTGAAACAATAGCTATACGCAACACAAACACGCCTATGTCATAACCAGCCCTCACTAAACATTCGGATTGATTTGTCAAACGCATTGTTACTATTTTATCCATCGAGAGAGGCGTTTAAACGATTCAAGTTTTGTGTAATGGTTTTATTTCATTCCCTAGAAGTATTATGAGGAGCTATTTACAAAATAGATTATAAATGTTTGTCATAGAACTAATTTAAAAATAAATATAATACATTAATGGTAAATGCCTTTCAATGATAGAAACAAGGACACTCTTTAAGTGGAAGTAAGTAAAATAATTAAAAAGTTGTTGATGTCAAAAAATAATAATTCGATATTGTTGTATCGGGTACGATGGGTTAAGTTTCTAAGATGAGCGACCCGTACTATGAAAATTAGAGATTGTAATCGCGGCCGCCACCTCAACCGGCGGCGTGGGCGGCTTGATTACAGCTTTAATTAACAACAAAACTTTCAAACACGCTCATTAAAAATTGAAGAGCTCTTTTGAACTAATTAAAAATGAGCGCGTCTCCGACACAATTTGGACTATTTAAGTGCTTACGCGGCCCGTTTCTGTCCAAGTCGCAAGTTATTTCGAATGAAGAATTAATTATGAAGAGTAGAAGGCCAAGTTGGCGGGCGGGTACGGGCGACTTGCGAGTTGGAACCGGTTACAATTTGTGGGAAAGTCGCAGGTGTGACACTGGGCTGGGAAACTTGGCGACGGGGCGGTGCCGTACACACGCTTTGTTGCCTTCCCAGATGATAAACTTGATTTGAATCACAGATTGCAGGTGTTTTAAATATTACTTAATGCCACTTACCCGCAAGCTATAGCTACGCGAACGTACTACCAGACCGTTTATATCCACCTTCTAAATAATTAGCCTATGTGAACTTGTGTTTTATTGAGAGATAAGTTATAATAGCTTATTATTTATTTTAAGTAAAATTTCACTCAAACATTTACCTACTCAGGTATTATATTAATAATAAACTATTGTACCATATATCACCAATGAAACACAAACTGCGTAGCTGAGTAGCTATATGGGTAAATGTAGCATTTATTAATGATGAATGACACACCGGAAGGAATTTTACGACAGATTTTCAAGTTGAATCATATCCTCGTTTTCCTTAGCAAAAGCTAAAGCTCATTGTAGGATTCAAACCATAACTTTCGGCATATGTCGACACTACCACTAACCTATCATCATCTTCGTTCGAAGCCATGCAAAGTTTTCATCACTTATATTCTGTGAAAATCACTCGATAAGTCTGAAATACTATACAAAATATTGCATTTTTCTATAACAACATTCCCGTATAATCATATAGAGTATGAAAACATGTACAGTCAGCAACATAACCAGCTGAACAGATACAAATTTACAAAACACCTGTACACTATAACTATCTTCAATATGGAAAGATAAAGTAAACAGGTGTTTTGCAAATGTGTCTACAAAAACCCACATACTAAACATTTCTACATTCTGGGTCGTTTTAATATAAAGGTGGTTTGTAAAATTGTATCTGTTCAGCTACTTATATTTTACAACTGGTTGGAATACATATTTAATCATCTGCCTGTACTGTATGGCATGACAAACCTACTTAAATTGGTATTATTTAACATAATGTTAATGTGACAGCCTAAACAATGCTTATCTGATGTCACAGCGATTATCGTTTGATAATGTTGTTAATGTCATAGCTCGTTGTGTCATTATGCTTTTTTTGATAACGAATAATTGAAATTGAATGTTTTGGAATCGATTAGTCTACCAAGAATGATCACAATGTTTTAGAGGGTAGTGCAAAAAAAAAATCACAAGTTTTCTTTGGATTTTTTATGTGAATTTGTGCTGTGAATATTTACTTTATAATTTATTATTGTGGAATGTTTTGTGTTTATTTAATTGCATCAATAATGTAATTAAGATAGTATTTAACGGTTTTATAATGTTCATGTGTTATATTAAATACTATATACTTTTTTGTAAAATTCAAAATATTTTCTTCACAGGTTTCATTATTTTGATAATTACTACAATTGATAAGAAAACATATAGAAAATACTGTCTAGATTGACGATCACTAACATTTTTATATAGATTTCATAGTAAAACAACGAGAAATCGTTTTTGGGAAAATAGGTAGAATGTTACTCGCGACCGCGTGAATAATTATTTAAGCTTTTTAAAACTTAATTTAAAACGTTGAGTCAGAAAATTATTATATCACTCAGGTATAAAAATAGCGAGTGACTTCACTCGTTTACATGTAGATTTAACAGTAGTATTAAGATTCATATATTACAAAACTACAACCGTATCGGATAGATAACAACAGGAACTGTCAAAAGTTAGTTTCTTGATGTTGCAGTGCATGTTGGTTTTGGGGTAATTTTGTAACAGCGGATGCACACCGCGGAAGTATGCGAATATCTGGAACGGAAACTTGTACAAACTGTATTTTTAACGATATGATGTATGTAATAGGTCTTGAAAATTTTTGAAGGTACATGCAATGGGTAAACTTTGTAATTTGATGCTACTTGGCGGTAAGTATTTTTATTGTTATTAAGATTTCTTAAAATCATAAAACGCCATATTTACGTACTTATTACGTAGATTTTCGTCTGATTATATTTAACCCCTTACTTATCAACCTACGGACACCACTATAATGAGCCTGTTTATATAGTTGGTTTCAAAAACAGAATACGTTTTACGATTTATTGTACATGGACTTGTGGAGATTTCAGCCTTTCACTACATGAACCTTCGAGTTGGCTGCTGCTAACATATATCACATTCTATACATAGTTTTTTTTTAATGAAAGTTATAATGCTTAGGTAACTCAGCCTTATAAAATTCTCTGTTTTGTTCCCAATCATTTGGGGTCGGCGCAACATACCCTACTGTCATATCGGTTTAACTCCCTTCTTACTCATATCATCTTTCGCACATTTCATTTCTTTTTTAATCTATATTTAATTAATGTATTTGAAAATTAGCTACGATTTCTAAAGCTTCTGAATGCATATCCTATTTGAGTATTATATATGTATATGGCAGGATATCACTGGTGCGTTCGACCTTCGTTGTCGTATTCGTGGCCAGTTGACGTCCGCAATTAATTCAATTAATTGCATGTCATCTGTTGATTGTGCTACCCTTGCACAGGTCATTAGTCAAAACGAACGGTCTGTACGTCCGTACCTAAACACAATACTGTATTATATATAATTAGGTGCTAATAAGTCAACTGAATAATCTCAAGATTAATCATGTAGTTGAATGTACCTAATATTTAATGAAATTGTGGATTTATTTTGTTTCAATGTTAAGGATTCGTTATCTAAAGGTATTACCGATACTTTCATATCATCATATAGATCATTAACGAGTTTCGGTAATCTTTGGCCTTACTTATTAAACGATCCCTCCTGCACTTTTAAATAAAAAGTAACATTAACATAACTTTAAGGAACGTTTTATTGTTAAATCCGTTTTAGTATAGAAGGTATACAACAACATTAACGAATATTTAAATGAAAATGTTTGTGTATAGCGCTCGCTCTTGCAATATATGTATATTTTATGTAATTTTCTAAGCTTATTTGAAGAGAGTAATTGCTGAGTATAATGCTTGCTCTTCTCAGCAAAATCAACCTTCCGAACCGTGCGTTAGTCTGACAATCCATGAGGCCTATTTGGATAAATTAAATATTTCATTTCATTTTAAGTATTTTATTAATTTACGTATGTTTGCTATCGTACGGTTAATCTGTACACTCATAAAATACTGTTTAAATGATTACTATTTTACTAAGCACTTTACTATCATTGCCATTAAAGTGAAGATATTTATTTAAGGTGCTAATATTTCTGTCAAGGGTCCTTTTAGCAAGACTTAATAACTCGAATTAAATAGTTATAAGAAAAAATAATACAGTTTCATATACCCAGTTATTATAAGGTTACTTTTCTACATTGCGTAGAACATTCTTATTATTATTAACAAAATGATAGCCAGCTGGTCAATTCCTTAACGAGAATCTATTAAATCATAATTACTGATAAGTATTCAATCGCATTCATCATTTTTTATAGACCTTAATGTCTATCGTATACAATTTCCAATATTTCGCTGAGTAATCATTACTTCTATATATATATATATAAGCACCTATTATAATAACGAGCAAATCGTTAAAAATATTAGGAGATTTAATTCAATTAAATTGATATAAAATCTTAGTTCTCGATCATTAACTCTAAAATTTATGTTTTAAGTTATATCATAGAACATTTATTATGAATAGAATAGGATTTTAAATGAGCCTAGACTGAATTAATTATATTTTCTAAAGTCCCATTTAAACTAGGTAGTGCTAGCTTCAGATTTCTGTGTCACTTAGAGAGGCTAATTATATTAGTTCTACCTAGTTTCTAAGATTCAAGGCGACTATTTTAAGTTAGCATAATTGCTGTTAAATCTACGAGTAATGTGTATAACTTTATGAAGTATAGTGAACAAGTGTCTTTCAAAAACACTGTGTACATTTTACATATATTTTATTTTTGTTTAGTCAAAAAATCACGTTATGTTTCCTCGTATTGTTTTTATAAAACACTAGATTACGCCCAAGATAAATATGTTACTCTCCGCCCTCTAAACTATCTTTATGCAAATTTCACGTCGATACTACGTTCCTGCGTGAAAGAAAGATATACCAACAAACACCTTTACGCATTTATAATAGTTATAACTTAGTTATAATATAAGTTACTTGGGACAAAGTAAATAGTAATAGGGATTTTACAGGCACTCATTTGACCAAAAGAACTTTAAAACTTATATCAGTATCTTCTATCCTTTTATGGAAATGTCAGATGGTTACTCATCGTAAATTAGATACGAGAATAGAACACGGGCTGTAACACAAACAACCTATTACCTATTTACCTAGACCCTAAGTTAATAGGGATATAGAAAACATTTTCATTATAATGCGTAAGCTATGTACATACATATGGTGGGACAGTAAAGCGGAGGACATACGATTACGGCTGACAAGGCAATTAATAAGGGCAGATGGCGATTGGGCACGAGTCACCCGCTCGACCGGTATTAATCATAGGCACATGCTCTTATTTCGTGTTCCAATGTCTATTGCTATTAGCTTTCAATTTTTGACATTTCACGTCATTGGTAAACTGGAGTAAATATTCAAATATTTTTTGTTAAGTTTATATCATCAAATTGGTAAGTTTTACCTATCATATAAATTATAAATATTCCGATGAAAATTCAGCCAAAATTTTCACGTTTTTTGAGGAAATTTGGACGTATGTTATTCTGTGTTTTCATGAATTTGCCTTTATTTTGAATGTAGAAGATATTGCTCGTACGGTATTTTTACCGTTTCATATTTTAGTATTCGTGTGCATTGTCATCTCCTGAAATTAGGTTCTATAATAAAATCAAACTAAATATCTAAAAATATGAGTTAACAATAGAAATTTCATACATAATAAAAACCTACGTATCAGTCTCCATAATGACGTTTTACTTGCGTGATTGTTGCTATCACTGTGTCAAAGCAGATTGAGGGTTTATTGAATCTTCTTAAGTGTACATAAAATAAATTTGCGTGTACTTACATACATGTAGGCTCGTATTCAACCACAAAAATAATCAACATAAAATATTGTTTTGTATCATGCAAATTTTTGACGAGATGTTTTACATTCATTTTATATCACGCGGAACATGTACCTACCTAGGTTACTAAATCAACGATAATACAAAACTATTAATTTGTCTCCGTAATAAGCTATGTTTTTATACCATAGGACCTATCGTATAGGTCATGTTTAAAGTCACAAAATCCAAACTATACATATATTAATATATATATCATCTCAAGTATCTTACACAATATGTAGGTCAAACATGATACCAAAGACATTATGCAAGATGCAACCAGGACGCCAATTCCATCAAGTTACAGAATGGGCGTGTGATCTCGACCACGCTTATCGGGCACCTGTGGACTTTACAGTATAAAGCCATCCATTTGACGAATGGTACCTACTTTTCGTGATACATTTACTTTCTTACTGATACAGATTGTTTGCTTTTTAATTTTTGATACGTAACTTATCTATTTATTTATATTTAAAAACAAAAAAAATATATTGATTTCATTGAAATAACTAAAGCAAGTACGGATTCAACGTGGTTTGTAATGTGTAATTTTGAACCCTACACCATCATCTTCGGTAGTATAGTGGTAAGTATCCCCGCCTGTCACGCGGGAGACCGGGGTTCGATTCCCCGCCGGAGAGATTTATTTTTAGTTAATTGTAATGAAATGTTAATCTATAAAATGATATCTGTTCACAATGCATTCGTTATTAACGTACAATAATTATAACTTTTATCCAAATGAGATAGGATGCACATCACTTTATCATTGTCGGATGATTAATTTTATAGATATGGCGCAATTTATTTTTCGTGCAAATATTATGGCAACATAACCATTCACCTGTTATATTTCATTGTTTAAATTATACTATGTTGGGTACATCAGTTAATTTTAACAGGTATATGGTCGTGTGTGTCTTTGTTTCTGTAGTATGTGTATGTTATTTCATAGGGGATTTAGAATTTGAACAATAGTTTTTTTATGAATAAATAAGGTAATCCGTCAAAAGATATATATGACATATTTATATGGAACGATCGCATACAGAATGCAGTCACGAGCAAAATACATTTTCTAGCGACAAAGTGCCAGGTTGACAACGTCCAGGTGTTACCAACTTCGTCTCAATTTCGAACCTTACAATGCCACGAAATCTGTCGACGTCGGGAACCGGTGGGGTCCGCTCTACACTGCTGGAAATTAATACACGCTGCGACCCTGGTTTTAATTTCGGTAGGTAACTCTGATTTACGATGTCCATATGAAAGAGCGGTATGTGCGTGTGACCTGTCAATTTTGAACCTCAACTTAATACGTGGCCCCCCCGCGTGACCTGAAGAGTGACCCGGTGCGGGGGGCAGGGTAGTTTTCAAGTCATTGGAGCTATAACTACGCCTTTTCACGTTGCTAACGTAGAATTAGTTCGGGGCTATTCATTACGCGTCAGAACGCGGTGTGATGTTGATTGCTTATTGAAGTTGTTAATAGTTCCGGTGAATCGGTGTACAGGTATGTATGAAATTATAGTCACTATGAAAACTGTTGGGAATTTTCAGATTTAATGGCTCCGCTATAGGACCATAATTTCCCCTGAAGGTTTGTAATAGTGTGAATGCAAACTGCGTTTGAAGTAGAATTAAGTTGTTCAACATTACATCGATTTGCTCTATTGTGAATTGTATAATATTAAAAAAGTAGTAGGCTTCTATAGCACAAGCTCTGCTTGTGTGTGAGGAATGTCCCAGAATTTGTATTATTTATTATTATTATAATATTGCCATAGACTCCCTTCTCTAATTAATCCACAAAATTATAATGGAGTAGATACTACTTAAGTAATTATTTACAAAAGCTACATTTATACCTACTGATAGGTATGAATCTAATTTTAAACAAATCTTAAATTTACCTCTGACAACGTTTTAAAATCTTAAGTTGTTATCTACTTTTAATATGCACCTTAAAAAGTATAGGTAAAAGTCTAGAATGAAATGAGGTTGGCACATTTGTTGCAGGGTCGGCATATTTCGATATTGGACGAGCAAGTTAATGCAATCTTATTCTGGAAGCTACTGCAATCTGCATAATATACCTACCTATCTAACTTTGTTACACGCAGTCGACTTGAACGTTATTCTGTTAGATTACTTTATGAAATTAAACTTGTGATTCATGTAATTTCACGGTAGGTTGGTTCACGCTTCTCATTTCAATTCCATTGTTTCATATATTTTTCATGAATAGGTAGATAGGATGTGAGATTAGAATATCAACATAAATAATAATAAAAACTCTAGAATTGCCAACAGAATAGAATTATATGAAATTTGAAGAAAAATATCTAAGTATTAAAATATTAATATTCTGGGACATTCCTCACACACGGCCATCTGACCCCAAACTAAGCAGAGCTTATACTATGGAAGCCAGATAACTGATATACTACATATACTACTTTTCTTTTGTAAATACATACATATATAGATAATTACAACCAGACACAGCACAAACAGACATGTTCATGCACTCAAATGTTTGTCCTGAGTGGGAATCGAACCCACGACCTGCGGCGTTATAGATAGGGTATATGACCAACCACGCCAACCGGCCCGTCAAAGTAACTATGTAATTTAAACTGCTATTTATCGGTGATTACTAATGTTTAAAATAAATATGCTACTCGGCAACTATACATTATTATAAATATTATTAACGTATGTATGATATAAAAAAAATATAAATGTTCCACTTATTATTAGTTTTTCTAAGCTTTATGGTCGTCCATAGTAACTAGAAATGGGAAGAAAAATAGCATTAGATTTAAACCTGTTACTTTATTTTGTGTGAAATATTTAAATGGAACTCAGTTAAGGTAAACATAAGGTAAGAATATGGTTGCAAGATACTTTTTCGGCGTTACTTTATTGTTATTTCAATGTATAAGTTGATTGAATTCATTAATTATTGGAACTCAATTTTCTGTGAGATCAAATGCTTCACAAAGGCAAAGTAGGTAACATCGAATTCAAAGAATCAGAAGACTTAAGAACATTTCTTGTTAAGATCAGAGATCAAAAATATGTACATTTTGTGTAAATATTTTGTTTTTATTGATTATAAGCATTTGTTAGCAACTTTTTGTAGTAATAATGAGTTAGGTAATTTATTTTAAAAACGAATTCGTAAGTGGGTATTGCGATAATCGACCTAAATAAAATAGTAGCACGTGTCTAAATAGCGAGTGATGTGGTCTATGAAAATATAGAATTGTAAACACAATTAGAATGTGTGTACTTGTAACTATATTTTTTTTATTTTTTTTTATTATTATATATAAAAAATGACATATTATGAACATCACTACAGAAAAGAACTTATCTTTGTATTGAACAAAGCAGCGGTCATTTCGAGCTCTTATGTAGGTACTTCCAAACCTTACAAACAAAAATAATATTTATTTTAACATATGAGTGAATAGAATTGACGATTAAGAAGACAATACCATGTACAAAAAATCGCAACAAACACGAAGAAACGTTCAACGTATCGTGTTACAACACATTTTAGCTCAATGTGGACGATAAAATATGTGAACAGGTGCTTTATCATAACGCAAAGCCGCGTGTCACGGCGTTGCGCCCGGATGATGTACACACACCTTATGGGCTTACGTTCAACCCCGGGTTGCTGGATCTCTCGAGAAAATTAGTGGTTTCCATAATAGATTTTGAAATAGCTTTGTATTTAATTTGTAAGGAATTTTAAGTAGAATTTTATAACATAATTTAATAACCAGGCTATTATATAAAATGATTAAAACCAGTGACATACTCTTTGTAACTAGCATCATGGAGTGTTGGTGGACTGATATGTGCTGTGTTACTTTATTGTATTTAATTAAATGTGGTATTGTACATTATAAAAAAGTGCTTTTCTTTTTATTTCATCTAGGTAGGTACTCGTATGTATAATGTTTGTCGCAAATAAATATCTTATCTTTGTTTCAATTAAAAACAAAATCATTTCATCAACTATAAGTCCCTAGAGTTGTTACCACCGGTTCAGAAGTCAGTTCAGATATCAATAATAAGTAACTTCTGAGTCTATCAAATTGTATTGATCAAGGTTGAATACTTATTATAATTATTATTGTTTTTCTAAATCTATTACATTCATTATCTATACGCTTTCGTTAAAATTAATATAATCATTTTTTGGTTTCAATTTCAAGTTGAAACAGAATGGAAGCAAAATATACGTCCACGTCGTTTGTTGTTACACACAGGTATCTCAAAGTAAGGTTATAAAACAGCCTCAAAAGATCGAGAGTATTATAAATTTTATACAATTTAATGTAACAAAGAAAACATAAAATATTAAAACAATTAGTAATTCTACTATAATTATCCAATTACGCGGTAAGTTGTGAGCCCACGCTAATCAGATGAGAGTAACGAAACAGAATAACTTATTCGATTTATCCGCTAATAGAGCTAGGAATAAACAAATAAGATTAAGTTGGAGTAAGCGGGCCTTATAAATTTATGAAGAGAATCCCTTAATTCCTGAAACTGATGTCAGAGTTTTAAGTTCGCCTCCTTGGAAGATAGTAAGGAAGTTAGTTAATCCAAGAATGCTGCACTCACTTCCAACTTGTTTGGACGAACTTTCGGCACTGCACGTTAAAAATTAATTAATCGCTATCAAAGTAGTTCTAGTTGACGTAGATATATTGAATAGATGATGAAAATACCAAAACGTTAAATTATCGGCAATTTAACCGAATTTAATTGATTTTTCTATGACTAAATTGATAAATTTGTAACCAAGACATAAATTAGAACAAAAACTTTTACACTAACATAACAATTTCACTATAGCATTTTTATGAAATGTCAAAACGATAGGTTTATATGGAGTTTTGTATGAAATATAAGCATGTGACGTCATAATTATATAGCATACTCTTTATGGTTAGATTGGTCATTAAAAATCATAATAAGGATAAATTTAATAAAATAATCGTGGTTCCCCTTTTTTTTAGATGTTTTATACATTGGTTAGTGTTGGATAATTTATTTTGAATACAGGAAAAAACCCTATTATAATTACATAAAAGATGTAATATTATTTGTTTGTTCCAATGTAATTACGACTCTTGACTTTAGATAACGCACTCCCACTTTTCATAATGAATAGCCAAACTAATATAACTTACGGAACAGAAGTCTGGTGGCAGTTATAGCACCAATGTAATGTGATCCACCCTTTCCCCTGGCCTTGTGAGTGAAATAACCAAGGAGGGGTTGATTTACTATCTTTAAAGGATCTTCATTATCTGGTCGTACGCATAGCTCTTTCATATGGATGCCGTAAATCAAAAACACCTAGTGAAATTAAAATATCTCCACAGATTTGAGTAGATTCCCTTTGTACAATAATTTGAATGGTGCCCTGTTACTTGATCTTGGTATTTAATATCATTTATGTTATAAATTGTAATTAATTGCCAGTAATTTCTTGTCTCGAGGTCAGGTTATTGTAGCAATATATTGTCGAGAGAGCTTATATTGTCTGTATTGAAGACGTTATTTCAGTAACAGATATTAATTGAAACTTTTTATTTTTATTTATACTCATAATAAATAATTATCTAGCAAATGTTTTTAACGTAGATTATAAAATGGTAGTTTTTATCATATTGTATTGATTGTATTTGAGAAACGAATGGTTTTCATTTATGTTTAAGAAAGAGAAATTCCTTGTCTTTAAATTCATTGTAAATATTTTGCAGATGATTTTCAAAATGACCTCACTAAAATGCTAGCGGTGTTCCGTTATTAACCAAAACAATAATGCACATGGAGTCAAAATTAATATTGTTGTAAATATATTTTTTATTAAGAAATAAAATATAACATCGTTATTAAAAATAAAATAACTATGGAATAGCATCCAGCAACGCAAATTATTATATTTTGTCCGGATTATCCTGGTACGTTCAATATAATACACATAATGCAAGTTCAGTTATTATTGCAATAACATTTTGTTTTAACCGGATAATACTGGAACTCAACGATACTCGGCGGGAAGGAGATTATCTTGGATTTAGCTGTACAATTTTGCCAGACCGATAGATAAAAGAATAATCGATTAAATTCTTACCGTTTTGCAGGATATTATAATATGTGACATCTCTACAGAAACTATTATCTTTTAAATAAATGAAGCCAGGAATGGAACTCAATGTGAGTCCAGATTATTATCATAATCTATACTAATATTATAAAGCTGAAGAGTTTGTTTGTTTATTTGTTTGAACGCGCTAATCTCAGGAACTACTGGTTCGATTTGAAAAATTCTTTCAGTGTAAGGATAGCCTATTTATTGAGGAAGGCTATAGGCTTTTTATCCCGGGAAAACACAAGATCCCTCGGGAACGCAGGTAAATCTACGCGGAAAAGCTAGTTTATTATAAAAATCAATTTTAACGATCTTGAAAATTGACGATCTAACTATAATGTATAAATTTGTGCTTGAACAAAATATGTTAAATATTACAATGCGTACTTCTCATCGTCATGTAAAGTTTTTATCATATTATTTTTTATGACAGTAACGACTTTCAGATTAGTATTATGTAGCTATCAGTGAGGACCTTTAATTGGCTCACATATTTCTTATAATGATACCCTATACATAATGTTTTGTAAGCTGTTGGTCCTCCTATTAAAAATAAAATAAAATCACAATCAATTTATGTACGTGTATTTCGATTTCACACCAATGCGTGAAACGAAATGACAATGATACTTTTACTACGGAAAAATCACTTTGGAATGCGGGTGAAACTGGGTCAAAAACTAGAACCTACTAAAATACAATCTTACCAAATTTTTTGCTATAGTTACGTGGATGCATTTATCAATGCAAAAAAATAATGTGCAAATATATAGTTTTGTAAATAAGGGGAAAATCGCTTCATTTTTTGATGTACTTTCAACATTCTGATATTGAGTAGACAAAATGTGAGTCTCCATATATTCATTAGCCAGATTGTTGTTGCAATGCAATATACTGTATCGAAATTAGGAAAATCCTATTAGGTTTCATAGGATTAAACGAAACACATTTCAGTTCAATTAAATTATATAATTGCTGCTTTTGCCTAATACGCCGTATGCGATTAGATTTATTAATGCTTAGGTTGGATTAAATCAACATAATAGATAATACTTGCAGGTATTTTGCAAATGTTTAGAACATCCCGCTGTATAATGTGGGATTTAGTTTTAGGAAATTAATCCTAATTTTCCTAACTAATATTATAAATGTGGAAGTGATTTTGTTTGTTTTGGCGAAATCTAGTATTATTATATATTAATGTTTTTGTTTGGAAATGTGGAATTTAAATTATGCACTGAAAATGCATAAAAAACTATGCGGCTGGAATCATAGGTCCGTGGGGGTCCGAAGCTCGCCGATTCGGTTGAATTTTATCATCTTAGCTCATCGAGGCTTCGAGAGACTGGCGAGCGGAGAGCTTTTTCCGCCAACGCATTAGCTTGGCCATACTTAGAGGGAATGTTGCCAGCCTGTTGGGAACCTCACCCATCGGCAGCGGCGGTAGCTTTGAGGAAATTTACTATATATTATAGTTTATTTTTATACTTTTATTGTAAATACTTGTTGTAAAAAAGTATTAATTTAATATTTCTCAATAGCTGACAGCAAGGGCGAAGGAACTTTAATCAAGGGGTATCAAATTACTTTAGATTCTGGAATTAAATATAGGGTACATTTTATCCCGATAAAATATAATATCCCACGGGAACGCGGATAAAAGCTACTAATATAATAATCAGTGGTTTAATTTTACGCGTACATAGATTACACATTAACGAATAGTACATCATATAAGCTGTCAATAGTAATTGTTGGATTTTAATATAATTATTATTTTATGTAACCTAGTACAGTCAGCAACTTAAGTATGAAGATGTAGAAACGTATAGTATGCAAATAATAATTTCTAAAACTCCTGCTAACTTTATTTTTCTATATATAGATACTTAGTATAGATAATTATATCAACAGTCAGGACAGACAGACATGTTTTTATACACAAATATCTGACCGCGAATGTACTATGTAGACTACGTAATATTATATAACTTTGTGAATAGACTATGGTAACATTTTGATGAGAGATCTCCTATTTCTTTCTATCGTCGAAATACTGCAAAAGAAGACTACCTCAGTGACGTGATAAGTTAAAATTCAGTACCTTATTAGTACACCATTGCATCTTACGATAAGATTTACGATATGACGATGTATAATAAAATCAATAATACATCGTTTAATACAATGATGATGAAAATAGGCAAGCTGATGATTGAATAATCCTAGGAGCCATATATTATAGTGAATAATGTACATTATAATTCTATAAACTCGGACTATACTATACACGTATAGCCTACAATGATATTGTAGGGTAATTGCCAACTTATGTCGACGAACCAATCGCTTTAATTATCCGGTCCGCCCACTCGAGTGTGAAGATTATTTCGACTGCCAAATGCAGAGTGTATTCGTTTATATGTAGGCATATGGACCGACAATGCGATCCGCGAAATCAGATTTACTTTATTGAATGCGAGGTAGATCATGAATGAAATTGATAAAATCGTCTGCGGTGCGAAACGTACTCATTTATTTGTGTTTTGAATGAAAACGATTATGAAAGTATTTTAGATTGTACAATGGAATTTTTCAATTGTTTCAATTTCGGCTCGATGAAGGAATGTTTTATAAATATTTAATTAACTTTTGAAAAGAGGGTGAAATTTAAATTAGTTTCTAAATTATAGGACTGTTTAGCTACAAAGAAATAAATTTATTAAAATGTCTTATAGAAAATACTATAAATACATGATACATTATTATCTGCAAATTTTCTTTTTTTTAATTTTAGTTTACTAAATGTGCTTTCAGATGAGGTTTGTAATTGATTGATATGCTATGGCGTGTTAATTATACTAATAATTTTGCATAACTTATTGAATGTCAAGAGAGGTATATCTCGATGTTACTGCGAACCACAATACGTATTATTTTGTGGTAGAAGTAATACCTAATATTTAATACTTGACAAGATTGTTCAATAAGATGCATTTTGGTTTGTTTCGTATCTTAAAAAATCAATGCTAATTTGCTTACAGTAAAATAATACCACATAGAACTCAAATTGTTGCTATTCTTGTTCTAGCTGTAGTACAAACTTCTTTCAACAATAAAAAAGATTCCGACGAATTGAGAACCTACTCCTTTTTCTTCTGAAGTTGGTTAAAAAGTACTAATAATACTCCAGAGGCCTAGTGTGGTAATGAGGATATCATAATAGTTTTACTTCTAACTCATGCAACTTTCCTCACGTGCCATTTATTTATGTTTACTCGTAGTTTTTTAATCGCTCGCAGTAAATTGATTAGTCGCATAACAATCGTAATAGTATAGAGCTGCTACGCCGTAGCTCCTACGTCGTAGCTGCTACGTCTTAGCAGCTGCTGCGTCAAATGTCAAGCTAACATTTGTTATACCTTTATATATTTTATATAAAATAATTATATTGTGTAATTTAACCACTCGAGGTGCTGCAACTGTTTTGATAACGATATTTTACGATACAATAGCGGCTACATTTTTTCCTACAATAAAGGTACAGGCAATCTTAGTAAAACCATTTAGCTTTATAACTTTAAATAAAGCAACTCTTAACATTTCCACGTTGCGGACCCTTACTTGACATTTTCAATTGAATTTCATCTCGTATCGTATATTTCTGCCTGACCACCGCTCGGGTATGTACTCAAAGTAATTGCTCATGTTCAATGTTCGTGGATTTCGGGAGACCACTTAAGTTTAGATTGCACAAATTGTGTACGGCATCACAATGCTTCAACAGATTGGAACATTTTAGCCTGAAGGAGGTAAATTGCTAGAAAGAGGACGGTTGCTCTACAAATAGAGTCACGTAATGTATAAGAAGGTCCTGTATTATAGGTAAAGGTGACTTTCACTAACAGCCGGCGAGGGTTCGGAATAAAGGCCAGTAGGCTGGGGCTGGGCGAATGAACAAAATTGCCTTTACGGACGGAAACACATGTCCTGAAGCTGAATTTCAATTCTAACTTATGAGGTTTTTTGTTTATAATCTATAATTTTTTTGATTTGATTTGAGAGGGAAAATTTATTTGGATATGAATAAATGGTCGTATTAGATTTTCTATAGCTGTGTAGTCTAAAGATGTTTCGATATTCTTATGAAGTATTTAATAGAACCTTATTTTTTAGGAAAATGTTATCTTAATTAGACATCGTATTTGATATTTACTTTGTCTAGATATAAAAAAAAGATAGCCTAAAAATAGCTCACTAGTTTGTTAGCGATATTCTATTAGTTAATTCTAATATTTATTTGGGAATGATTAATTTTCGATGACGATTATTTCGCAATTTTAAGTAGTCAATAATTACCAATTCCAATAACAATAAAAATTAACAATTGTTGTTAATAGTTAATTTTAAAGAGTGTTATGGTCAAATTACTCTAAAATTAAATTAAGAGACTTATATAGAGCATTCCATTTTTATCAGATATAAAGTAGATACCCTTATTACCACTTATTTTTATCAAGTAGTAGTGCTTTCTCCCACGATTTTCTAGTGCCTATAAATTATTTTGTTGTCCATCGTTCACAATTTATTTTAATTTGATTTCTTTCATTTAATTATAATACATTTTTATATTGAGTACCTACAAGGCAACGATAGCTCAGTAGTAGTAATACCAGAAGCCATGGAGAAAGTCAGAATCCTACAATGAGCTTGAGTTTCGGTGAAGGAAATCATTTAGAGAAAACCATAGCACGGTAGTTACCAACTGTGTGGCTATTTACCCACAGGTAGAAAATCTGTCGCCTCACACCTACTATTGTGTTCCAATGATACTTGAGAGCTTGTTCATTTGTGTGCTTATCACCATCGACCAAATCATCACTTACCATGGCAATATTGTGGTAATACACGATACTATCCAAGTTTACGGGGATGCTCATTGTCTCATGTGTTATGTTATCCCTAAACAGTTTCTAATATAAACTATCTTTTTCAGCATACAGATGCAAATTGTCAATTGCCTTCATAATCATCTTTGTCTGTACAGTTATTACTTAGCATATTTTCTACTATATATGTAACTACATATTGGTACATGAAGTTATTTATAATCTTACCATACTTACGAACTCGAGATCTTCACGAGATCCTTAGGGGAGGCCTATGTCCAACAGTGGACGTCTTGCGGCTGAGATGATGATTATTATGATACTTACGAACGGCTTACAGGTTATATTTCCATACCATTGTCTTCTAGTTGCTTATTTATTAATGTGTTTCTTATAATACTTTCCATAAAATGTGAGGTAGGATGATTACTATAGGACGCTCATGTAGACTTGTTGGAGGCCAATTTTATCAGGTAGTACCATATATTTTTTTTATGTCAGAGGGCTGACAAGCTTTCAGGCGATCCACCTGATAGTAAGGGGCTATCACTTATGCACATTAGCAATATCAGTGGGATTACCAATGAGTTGTTGACCTCTGTATACCCTGGAAACTTATTCTTTATTCTTAACCTGGAAGTCTATTCTAAAATATTATTTATTGCACTTTTACACTCAATTGAGCTTCAAGAAAGAAGTAATCTAGTATGATTATTAACCAGCTTTTTGTCACGCCGTTTCACTCGTGATCCCCTATATTACCCTGACGGGTTGTATATATCTTCCAAATTTCTTGGGTCTATAATTAGTGGTTTAGGGTCTGCAGACCCTAAAACCACTAATTAGTCAATCAGGACCCGTTCTTTATCTCTATAGATTATTATAGACTTTAGTAACTTATTGAATTTAATAAAAAACAAAAAAAATACTTTTTCAAAAACTCAAACTAAAACTTTTTTATTTACTTTATTTAGGCACTTATGAACATTACGATTGACTCTACCACCGGTTTCTGAATACACTTAAAGTGAGACTCCGGTAAGAAACTTTGTTTGAAGTTGTAACAAAAATGGGGGGTGTGTTGATGAATATAAATAAAACAACTGGTTATTGTTTGAACAATGTCCATATTATATTTATTACCACATACACACGGCACGATGTGAACCTTGTCTTAAATCATTGTATTATAATAGGTATATGTACATTGCACAATGTGTATACATACATCGCCATACACGCGCGCCCCGAAAGGCTGTATGATTATATATATCTCATAGTATTATGTACGTTATATAATGTAATATTCCAATAAGAAAGTGCACTGGTGCACGGAATCGGGGCGGCGGACATACCCACCGCTTTTTACAAAACGTTTTGATATTATCATTATTTTAATAAAGAGATGCCGTAAAAACTAATTTATTCATCATTACGATTTATATCCATATTGTATACAGATTCATGTAACATATTATACACGAAGAAATGACGAAAATAATGCGCCGACGCCGCGACGGATCGTCGCGGATCGTTCGCCTATCGTTATCTCCTTTTCTCTAATATTTTAAATGTACATGACACCAAATTCGAACGTATATAAATCCAAATTTATTTTAATGTAAAATCTTAGGTAATTGATTTTTATTGCTATAGAAAATCAGTCAGCACGCGAAGCACGCAATCGAGAAGTAACCGCGAGAACGAAACCAAGCGGGCGGCGTTGCGCGGGGGGCAAGGGGGCGGGACGGGGTGCCGGGAGTGGGAAGGGTAGTGCGCGAGCGCCGGCGGCAGCGGCGGCCCAAGCTTGATGATCAACGAGTGCAGGTGGGTCGCGAGCCGGCGGGGCCACCGCAGCCGCCTCAGCCCACCGTTATAATTCTCATAGCTATACTCATAGCACGCTCTGATGCTGCAATGTAACAACCGATCGGCTGGGGTCGGTTCGTGTGGAGCCAATGCGCGTTCGGTTCTACGCGAATAAGTATACCTTTGGTCCTTGAAACATTAAGTTGGCCATCGCCGAATATGCAAAGCTACATGATCTATGGCCGCCACAGCGACTCTACGAACTTTACCAGTCTGTCACGTTATTAGATTAAAATTAATTATTATCTTTAATAACAATATAAAGTAGTAAGAGTGTAAAATAACGTAGAATGTCATTATACAAAATATAATAAATTATCTTTTTTTTTATTATACATACGATAAGTCGCAATATTAGGTTCACATAACGAATTTTTTAAAATAAATTTGAGATCTCGCTTATTATTACGTAGTCTTTATTCTGATATAGAACACATTTCTAAATGGTGACTGAAGTAAATCAACTAACGCGTATATACGAACAAGCGAGAAATAGCGACGCGGCGGCTATTGCGGTTAACGCGCGGCGAACGCACGTCAGTCGCGCGTTAGCCGCACAAAAGTCGCGTCGCTGTGGTCTGGCTCCTAAAATACGGGCCATATTAGTTAGTGGTTAACGTCGCTTCTTATTACAATTCCTATACTAAATTTCGAAACTAATATGGACATTCCGATGGACATAATAAATTTAATGTAAATATTATTATCGTAATTGACAATAATAATTGTAATTGAATTATTTTAACTAGAATTAGTTCAAATGTAAATTATTAGAATTGTAAATGAATATCTGAATAAAATGATTGCGCGAACAACTATGTTAATAACATTTTGTAACTTGAGTATTGCATGAATTTAAATCCTAATTAGAGTAACCACCGTTAATATGGCCCGCGTAATAGGTGCCCTAAGGGTGACACTAACGAAACAACCTCACAAATCGTAACAAACCATAACAACAACAATGAAACTAATTTTCCGTCAAGCTAATCCTGATTGCAGCTCGGATGAATCTAATATCGACCAGATGGTATCGACTACGAGCGGCGCCGTGTTATGTCGATACTCTATTTTGTAATGACTAAATACTTCCTTTTTTATTTTATGAAATTTTCGTCATTCCCGAGAGGTGAATGTTGTTGATGAATCGAAAATTACATAAATTCATCCATTGGTTAGTATTTTACAGGTATTTTCATAATCATCATTGTATTAAAAGTCATTATAAAATAGCACATAGAGATCGCTGTAGGTCGGATTCATACGTCGCGTCGGCGAGTCTGGTATCTAATGGCCGACAGAGAATGCGCGGCTTATAGTCGGTCGCATACACTTACACGCCCAAAGTGTGGCGCCTATCTAAACGTCTTTTTACACATGCGGCTAACTATGTATATACAATAATTGTCATTATGTATCGTCTCGATGCAATCGCGGCGAACCGATGGCTTCTCACGAACGTGGCGAAACGAACGTCTCTCACTATATGTTTGTTTGTATGTTTGTACTCGTACTCGCACGGGGACAAGCGGCCGTGTGCGCTTCTCCTACATTAAAAAGGTCGGTAAGAAAATATAATTATAGTGAGGATGTGAGAATGAATGAGACGGCCGACGGCGGCGAGGTGCGCGTGCGCCGCCCCGCCGCCGGCCCGGGCCTAACAATTATAACATCTCATCGTAATAATTAAATATTCTAAGAAAAAATGTCTTAAATACCTATAACACCGTAAATATAAAACAAATAATTACGTTAATTTGTTAGGTATGATATCGATATTCCGACCGTCCTATAGACTCACACCTTTCGATTTCATTATCAATTTCCTAGCTAACGTTTTAACAACATAATCGCGGTCGCGTCTCCTGCGGTGTGTGCGGCGCGGCGGTCGGCGCTTGGTGCGCGGCTCGGCGCGCGGCTCGGCGCACTGCTCGACACACGGCTCGGCACACAGCTCGGTTTGGCGCTCAGCGCTCTGCACGTTGCCTGCCGCACGTGACATCATCTCAGCGAACGAATTCGGTACGAACGAACAAAAACGCGAAGCGTGCGCCCCGTCCGGCGACGAGCGCACTCCATCTAACACTCCATTATTCAATTAACTACGTACTCATAAGTAATAAATTACCTTTAAAAAGAATATTGATTTATTTCGTATCATTTTCAATATTTTTTTTTTGTAACAGGAAACATTTATATTTATAACGTATTTATATAATAATAGCATTTAAAAGATTGTTTATTATTATTACCTAAAATTTAATACCTAGATTTATAATATTAATGTTTAATTGATGTAGGTAATGAGTAATAATAATTAGTAAATAACGAATGATTGCAACCGAGTGCACGTGTGTAGCGAGTGATGAGCGCTTGCGCTTTTGATGCGTCTCGCAGACTGTCGTAGCTCCACGCTACGGGCGCTACGGCGTAGTGCCGTAGACAGCACTACAGCAGTCGCTATGCGCTCACGCTGCGTAGCTCCCTAACTTCTGCAAACTAGACAAGTGGTCGATAAAAATGTCTCCAGTACCTAACGAATATGATTAATGAATTGACTTCATATTTTATTCTATTATCTCAAACCTGCGCCTTTGGCTGTAATTTTTTTAATATCCCTGTCTTTCTTTTATTGAAATGTTTGTTTTTTGTGAAACTATATCGTCTGTACGAAAATTTACTGTTTATCATTATTATTTTGATTAAAATTTTAAATACAACTAAGTACGGTGTGACTCCACGTATTAGAGGGAGCGTCGTATGTTTTAACAGTGGTCTTAAATTACGGTAAATACAATCGTTAGAAACAATGAAATATTTATTACGTTATGCACAAAATTGTTATTATTATAATTACAATACCTACGTTCAAAGGTACAAGATAGAAACGAATTTATTATTATCTTACGCGATGAGAGATTTTCTGAAATGTTCCGACTTAGCTTTTCGAACGTCCTTATGAATCGTAAGTATGATCATATTATCCTTAGGATAAATTTTTATATCATAATACATATTATTATTATTAGAAAGTATGTATACGCGTAACTAACATAGTCTTATAGGGAAGTAATCGAGAAACTTGATCGCTACTGAAACAGAACAGCCGTTCAAAGAGGTGATTTTATACAATTCGAATTAGGCGAAAATAATTACATTCATAGGTAAAATATGCGTTATATATAGTAGTATAATAATTATGTTAATATTTGACATTAATATTAAAAATAGATAGAATAAAATATGTGTTGGTGGACGAGCGAGGAGGCGCGCGGCAGAAACGAGAGTCGCGTTATTGTCTCCGGTCTCCAGCCGTCGCGTGCGCCAGTGGCAGTCACGAGTCACGAATTACCAAGCGCCAGTCACCAGTAGCCGGCCGCAAGTCATGGCGACGCGCTTCCGACAGTACTACCAGTAGGTACACCAATACCAACCTATACCGCTACCGACCAACTCAACTCAGTACACATGGAATACGGAGGAAGGGACAAGCTTATTGCGAATAAGATCACGTGTCACTGGTCGACAAATGGACATTTAAAATAGTAAATATCGTAAAATATTATCATAAAAGCTTCCTATTAAAACTGTAACATGCAAATCGCGCTTGATGGGGAATACGCATCGTAACTGCAAAAGGAAATTATTTATTTAACTATTGAAATAAAAGTCCCGCGCGTCAGGACCGATTACACCTTAAACTGTTATTTAACTATGAATAATAAAATATTTTAAGATATACCTCCCTGCAATAAAATCGTCTAGATGCACTTTATATAATTATGAAATGTATTTTTTTTGTAGTTTAAACGTTTACTCTGACAACACATCTACGGTACAGTCGAAAGCGAGAAAAATTGAAAATATACCTGTTCAATCGATAGACTATCTCTCGTTCACACGAGAAAAAGTTAGATAATCATTATTTACAATAGACGGGGTCTTACAATCGGGTTGGTGAGGGAGATGGGTAATGGGATTTGGGAAAGGGAGAGAGGGTTTATTGGTGTGAGATTGAGACGCCGCGGTTGACGGAGTGGTCCGCGCGGTGGCCGGACGGATTAGACGTCCGTCGCCGCTGGCGCGCCGGTTGCCGATGGGCCTGGATGGTGGCAGCACGCCGGTGGCGGCTGGAGTGGCGGGTGGCAGCGCGCCCATGACGGCTGGAGTGGCGGGTAGTAGGGCAGAGGAGAGTGCAGGTCTGCGGCGGCCGGCTGCGCTCGGGGGACGCTACGCGCCGCCACACCGCTCGCCACCTGATGCGCATACACCATAATCGTATTAACATATAATGACTTCTTTGTTGTTTATTCAAGAGTCAATTTTCTTTATTATAGTCGATAGTCTTTCTAAATCTGAATAAACCAATAAATAAAACTAATTAGTATAGTGTATTTTTTTCATTGGGTTATTTAATTACTGCGTTTAATGTTATGGATACTTTATAAATACATTGAATACGAAGTTAGTTAGAAGTAAAGAAAAATAGAACCTACATTTTGACTGAGAAATATTATATTTTTCGTATTTATAACCTGTTATTTAGATACTAAAATAGATGGCATAACATAAATCTTATGTAGCTGTTTAAAAAACATTTATATCAATTTTCATACGAGTGTCCTTTCCAGCGGCGTTAACGCAAACATACGATGGCATTTTTATTGTACTATGTGGAGCGTAACGACATTTTAATAAAGTGGAACACAAACGAACATAAAAAAATGTTGTACTCACGTAAAATATTTGTGCTATAACACTTTCAATGATATCCGTTGGTAAAAGCCGCAGGAATCAAGGGTCCCTGGAACGAGAGAAAAAAAACCATCAGCATTATTAACAACTGTGTTCAAATTATTTCGTGAATGAAGCTAATCCTAGTAGGGGCTAGCGTCTACTGTCCGGTAAAAAAAGGTTTCATTCTATGTTGGAGGACTGACAAGCAGGTTGGTGGTTCACCTAATGGTAAGTGGCTACCGTCGCCTATGGACATAAGCAATACCAGTGGGGTTGGGCGGAAAACACACCAGTAGGATTTTAGGCACTTACTAGTGTGTGTCTGCTTAAATCAAGGAGTGTAATTTGTCATACATTTAATAATTCATTAAAATAGTAAGTTAACGTGACCGTCGCTAAAATCGCAGAGATCGAATTTGGGTTATAATTGAATGGAAGTATAAAGCGTTCAGTTGAACATTAACCTCTCCGGGGGCAGATTTAAAGGTAGTAAGTTTGGTGTTCGCAGTCGATAGAGCGGTAGCGGGCTCGGTGGCCAACAAAATAAAAACAGTGAGTGGATGAGTTAGAGCAACGCGGGCGACCGCTCGGCAACGGTAATTACACCGCTTGTTCTCCTTGATTTACGGTTATTGCCCGTGGGGGCATTCCCGTTACCTAATAAGACCGTTTTACACCCGGGAACCACATGCGCCGGTCAGGACCGGCTGACGGCTGGACCGTTCATTCTCTCATTAGCGACGTATTTGTTTTGCCCCGGCTATTACGGACGATTGAGTTAATATCCCATTTGATATATGACGCGCCTGAAACGGAAGGGTGGCTTAGTGAAACTCCACGCGCGAATAATTCGAATTAAGCTGCGGGCAACAACAGTCGAATCACATCCAAATATGAACGTATTTGTTTAAAACTACTGTGTGGTTAAAGTGGAACCGCATCGAATTTATAATTTTCGGATGGCCGAGGTCTTAGCCGTGAGATAACATTTTGTTACCGAAAAATTAAAGAAGCTTTCGAGTGCAGTTTGAAAAATGTCTTCGAGGTACTACGACGTGAGGAGTTAAGATCTCGGTAGCGGTGGCAGCGCTAGCGGGCGCCGACAAGCAATGAAGACTGATGGCGTCTCAGGGAAGCAGTTATGGAGCGCGGTCGCAGTTTTAAAAAGCCATTACCCGCGGCAGTGCACCGCGTAGATTGCTGCCGCCGCCCTCCACCCGCCCACTTTGCTCATATTTCGGAACACTTTATAATCGCATCTCTCACGCTTCACTCGCTCGCTAACTTATGGTGATTACGCTTTAAGAGCGACAAGGAAGATCGGTTCCATAATGAGATTGGACCGTCTCGCTAAAATTTTAGAGTGTCGTCGGCTGCTAATTGCGTCTGGAGTCTGCGGTGCTGCCAGCGCATTCGACGACGGGCCCTGTCTCAGCGCTTGCGTTTCGTACTGACTACCTTATCCTGCTGTGACTAACTGCTAATGATTTTTTTACTCCTCCGCCTAGACTTCTCCATTTACCACGACGCCTAAGATATACGTAAATAACACTAAGTATGTTCTTCACTTTTATGAAAAAAAAAACAAAACCAGCCAAGTGCGAGTCATATTCGACCTCTAATGTATGTAACCAGCACCCATGATAAACTAGACTATATTTTTTACAAATCTATATAATTGTTAGTAGAACGAAAGTGATAGCTATATTTACAACCCAAGTTTAAAATATCTATTACTTCTAATAAAAAAAGACGGAGAAGCTATAAAGTATGCACTATCAGAACCAGACCCAGTTTGACGTGAATTTAAGATAGAGAATGTTGAAATTAATGCAATTTTTTCTAGATGTTTTACATGGTGACGCCCCTTAGTTTATAACATTTTTATATTTACCATGATAGAGGCCATAGGAATATGTATTCTTGGACTAAATTAGACGGTTAAAAAAGTGCAGTTCTGTGATAGGCAAATAGACAGACAGAGGGACCGCGAAGTCACAGTTATTACTATCCAAAGGCTGCCAATGGGATACTCTTTGGGTACGGAACCCTAAGAAAATGAATTTATAGTCGTAATGAAACGCGAATCAAACGGCCCGAAGAAAAACAAAACAGAACAAACATTAATTTGAATGCCGTGACAGTTGAAACTTCTCGAACAAGGACAATTTTGGGAATTGCCTTCATTTGGGCCTTACTGAAATAGGTATTTTGAACATGACGTAATAAATGAAAAAAGTTAGAATAAATGTTAATAACTTTATCCCATTCATCATAAAATAAAATAGTTGTATAAGTTTACTTATACTTGTTCGATAAAATAAACTTTTTACCAGCATTGATTATGAAGAATTAAAATAAAAGTTTTTTTACTTTTTATTTTTTTTTCTTTGTATAGGCTTGTGTTTGACCACAATCTCACTATGGTAGGTGATGAATATTTTATTAATTTCAAATGTCAGTCACCAATTTTTTAATATTTTAGATATACTAACTAGATTATAATCTATATTAATGAAGAAGGTTTAATAAAATAAAGGATTCACTGATGCTTACAATATTGATTTCAGACGACACTTCAAATTTTAAAAAGCTGCAGAAAAATCATCTAACACTGTATTAATAATAATAATATTATTCATCATCATCATCATTACATTTAGCCAAAAAAGTTGTCCCCTGTTGAATATAGATTTCCATAATATCTAGCAATCTCCAGTACCTACAAGATTTTCGATCCTCTTGATGGGAGCTCTATGTATAATGTAACGTTGATATTTAACTTACTGGGGTGTAATTGAGGGGCGCACGGCTGACTGCAATCGCGGGGAAGCCGGAGGGCTGGGGGCTGGCGGCCTGGACGTAGCCGACGCTGTCAGCTGCGGAGCCGTATACGTCCAGTGCAGGGCCTGGCGAGCTGGCCGCGGGGAAGCCCGCCCTTCCGCCGGCTGCGTGCGGCGACGCTGGTGGACCAAACCCAGCCGCGGCAGCCTGGTAATTGTTCATCACTGCGGATATCGAGGGCGCTACGTAAGAACAGTGTAACAACAAAAATAAGACCACAAAAGCTTTTGGATTTAAAATTTGGGTTATATTACTCTCATGTTGGAATAAATAACATTAAAAGTGCGAGCGTCTACAAGTGTATCCTTAATAATAAACACCAACTGAACAGCAAAAACTTACACATCGACAAAAAGCATACATTTTATAAACATCGATAAATGACATGGTAAAGGGCGAAACCACAGGCATGTAACATGTATTGTTGTATAATGAAAGTTAGGATATATTATGTTCAATGAGAATGTATATGTAAGGGATGAACGGCGTCCTCACCTGAGAGCGCTTGCGCGAGGAGCGGTGTGTTGTTGTTCGGAGTGAGTTGGCCGTTGGTCAGGTCAACTGCAAACATACACACGGTTCGCATACGCTCCACATACACGAGTGACGCACACACTCGTTAGTGATAGCACACACATCCATGACTGAACCATCGAAATTTTGAAATTCAAAAACTCCATCCGCCGCACGGCGCGGCCGCAACACCTCATCTTTTCACAATTTAGCATATTGAACGGTAAAGTGACTATCGATGTAATCCCAACTCAATATTAAAGTTCTCTAGCGCGGATGAAGTTGAAGCGCGTAAATGCATGAATAATTTAACCATTGGAGACAGATGCCGAGCTGACGAATGAGGACAGCGAAGACTCCCCGGGCTCAGATTATGTCGGAACAAAAAAATATCACGTATGTCACGTGCATTCAAATGAAAAAAGAGAGCTAGAAGTTTCGCGGGTATAAATCACAGAGGGCGAAAAAACTTTTACAAAATATCCAGTAAATTATCCGACGTGAGTTCTCGGTGGCACGCAGCGGTCTGCTTATTGAATAGGGAAGGGCATTAGCATACGACGCACGTCGCATCGTCTTGCGATTTGCGATGCCTCGCGCACCGGCCTACTCCACTCTGCTCAGTTCCATATTTCGCGCAGCCGCCGGCACATCTGCCCACGAGCAGTTCTAATAAGTTTAATTAAGTTACAATTTACATGAATTTGATACAATCTGATTATAATGACAATTTTTAATTAGGCTTTTTATTGATGAAAACTGTGGCACGAATATTATATAGGATCATTAAGTGATATAACTTTTATAGCTACGTTTGAATGTATATTTGGTTGACATTGTTTTTTATATCATTTTACTAACTCAATATTTTTATTATGTATGTCTCATAGTAATGGTATAGTAATACCATTAGTATACCAAAGATACCATAGACAACCTATCAAGTGACTTATTAATACAAATCTAAACTTTCAACAAAGCACGTCCCATATTTTTGCTACCTCATAGTGCCACCATTACCCCTATTGGCGTGTACGACAAATTTTATTTTTGTCAGATGCGCGAGTTATGATTTAGTGTGAAAAATGGAGGTTCGTGGTCGCACCAGGTGATTACCGGCCTGCGAGTGACTTTGCGAAAAAAGTACAATATAAGTAATGGAGGATGAATGATAGATGGCGCTCGCAGCCCATCCCGTTCCCGCGACCGCGTCCGCTCCCGCGCATGCGTCCGCCAACACTAAAATGCTGACACATTTTAATAACATTACTTTGCGATGTGAGAGGTTATTTATTTGAGGGTCGCACTGTAATAAATAAGAATTTGAGTGGTGGCGCAGACACGTCTTGCGGTCGTTAATATGTCGATAGGTCGATGATCATTCATTTCCCATTACGAGGCGATGGGTTGGCACACTTATTCCTGTTGTGTTTTTTAATAAAGTTGTAGTTTTATAGTCGCATGTGTCAGTTAAAAGCTGGTTTGATTAAAATGAATATTTATGTTGTTCATAATGTGTGCTCTGAAAATCAATGTTGTTTACATGAGAGGAATCAGACATATTGCTAAAGTGTCGGTAATTTTTAGTCTCTATGTAAAATTTAGATTTTTACTTAACAGTGCTGTCATTAAACAATAAAGTGTTAATCATATGAAAATTGCGATGACTTTTAATGATATAAAATATTGTTTATCACTTTAATCACTCTTTACGGCTCGGTTCACGAACAGGCTCGACTTAGTCGACCACGAAGCGTGCGTCTGACCTTAAGTAATTTACGACTTAAACAATTCACTTAACAGTCGACCGGCGCGTGGCGTGAGCAGCCGCCAGATTATCTCCACAGGTCATATCTGTGTCGGACGTTAACTTCAAACTACTATCCACTCATGTTAACACATGCTCTAAATGTAATTTGTGCGAAATAGTTACTGAAGCTTTGAATATCCAAGGAGGTAGAAATATGCACCGAGTGGAAATAACTTAATTAGGATATTGTTTTCAAGAAAAGCCAGCTATATTTGTTTCAATGCTTATGCCATTTCTAAAGTACATTGTCAAAATAGTAATTCTTTTTGTCGCCGCAAGACTTATTTCCCAAGAAAAGAAGCCAAACGCAAACCCATTCTATGTAAAAAAAAAAAAAAGTATCTCAGTGTCACAGTGACCCTTCCGAGATATATTTTGTGTAATGGTGCGAGGAGTGTATCTCACCTCTCGGACGCGGGAGCACACATTCATCTATAAATTCAGAGACCGTCTTGCGAGAGCTATTCGAACTTTCATAATTGCGAAGTTCGGGGAAACTTAATAATTCTTCTTCAGAAGTAGGATGACGGCCGAACGAAATATTCACGGGGCGTACTACAGCTGTAAGACCCGCCCTTCGAGCCACTATATTACTTGGGGCTTTTTATGTGTAACATTGTTCGACTTCGCTTCGAAAATCAGGTCTCGGAATTTTAAGGTACGAGTAGGTACGTATTTTATTAGTGCTACTTACGAAAGTAATTCTAAAAAGAGAACGGAGAAGTTCAATATTGCGTCTATTGGGGACCGGGTTTCTTTTACAGTTATATGATTTTGTTGTTTATGTCACTTGTAATAATAAGTTGTTTTTATACAAATTATTAAAATAAAGTTGTATAAAAAATATTCAAAGTAAGAATACAGTGAAAAATATAGAGCGTGAGGTTACAAGTACCCATTAGCAAAGTTCTGTGCGAAAATGCTTTCGCATCTAAAAGTTGGATACTCACATCCCTCACTCTCAAGATCCTAATACTTCATTTCCCACTTGGCGCGATTGAAATGTTTTATTTGAACGCTTACTGCGAGCCTGACTCCCGCACACGTCTCGTAACACAGAAAACGTATATTTAATAGGTGCCATCAATAACCCGCCGCGAAGATGATACGTTTTTGTGGGATTTCGATCGTTTAGCCGTTGGGACTTATCTCAATTGCAAATTAATCGAATTTCTATGCTGTTGCCGGCCCCACGCACACTCCGCCCTCTCTCAGATTTGTAATTCAAAGAAGGAAGCGCGTGTCCTTTCTTTAAATCTCAGGAGCTCCCGAGAGTCTACCTTTATTGCGGTTCGCTGCCTCATCCAATAAGGTGTTTATGTTGTGGCGCTAATCATGAAGTGCCTTCGTTTCCATTCGTGGTTCAGTCATAGAACGGAAATATCAGTTGAAGATAACACGTAAAGCGACATTTAAAAAGCGAAATTAAAGATATGTAATTTAATTTTATAAAAAAACACAGTTATTAATGAGAAAAATTCAAAATATCTGTCTACGAATCGCTAAACTCTTCATTAAAAAAAATAATTCTACCCATGTAGTCAAATTATACCTAATTTATTTACTTGCGGATTTATCCGCTTACATCTACAGAAGTAACTACGTTTCAAATAATACAACTTTTTCTTGTATTCTATGTAACAAATACAAATATTTCTAATCTATCTGCATTTTGGATTTACCTTAAAATAATTATAACATTTTTCTTTGAGTCTATTTACTCATTACGTTTTGCCTAAGGCATGAAAATACAATAAAACACTATTCTATAAGTACCTTAAAACTAAAAAAAAAACAAAACAATTAATAGGGTAATAATAATACAGCTATAAAAAGTTTGCACCACCAATCATATTATTTTCTTTTTCAACCACCAATTTGCTATTCTAATTGCTTACATCGCTACCTGTTGTACAAATTATAATAAAAAGCAATTTAATATTTCAACTTTAATTTGACGTTTTTTTTTTACAAATATCTTGGTTCGACACTAATTGGAAGCTTTTCTAAATTACAATAAAATCACCCACAGTAATTCAACATTTAACTAAACTAAGTTCTTCGGACTAATTTAGGAATTTAGCTAGTTGACATTTTATAAGATGGCCAGTGAAAAAGTCTATTTGCTTACTTCAGATAATTATTTATCTAATTCTTATTCTATTCTAGAGTCTAATAATGTTTTTTTCTACGCTTTTCTATTTTACTGTTCAATTCTGAAATTACTATGTAACATTTCTACCACTCATCAGTTTTTACTTTTAAATCTTCAAAGTATTTTTACACACATTACCTATTGCCTACACTATTCTAATTTTTCAAATGTAATATACTGCTCAAACTGTATAATTTTCAAAATTCAAAAGTCAAAGTTACTCGCCCTAGTCTCGTTGTGGACGGCACACTCCATTCACGAAACTGCTGTTTCTTGGTTATCACAAACTTCTTTAATTCAACACGTAAAATGTGACTACGTAAGGTATATATGTACAAAATATTAGCAGTACGTAAATCCCTTATCCCCGAATACGAGAGAGGGAATATAAGATCTTTAATAAATACGGAATAGTCTAGGCTATTAGATCCGTACAGCAGCTAACCCGCGCGGGAGTCGGGAGGCCATCACATGCAGGGAGAAAGGACTTACTATGCGTACACCGGACACATTGCGCAGGATTTGTACGCTCAATAACACACTAACTAGAAGAGATTAGTATGCTAATAGTACCCATTATCAACTCACGGACACACTCCAATTCTGCGAAATTCTACAATAAAAAATTATGGGCGATGGAGCTCGCTAGACTAGCGCATTTATAGTCAAAATCTATGGGCATCCATAAAACAAAATACTATCTAGGGTAAATAAAAATAAGGAAATAAAATTTTCTGACCCATCCAAACACAGCACTCTTAACACTAAACCAGCGTCGAATCGCTGTATGCTATGAAGATACACTATCAGCTAATTTTTACATGAGTATCTAAAGAAGTGCCGTACAGATTTGTGCGGAACGAGGTCAAACCGAGCTCCAACCTATGCAACAAGCACTAAACTTAATAGTTACTAACACAATTAACGGTCAAATATCTTAAATTACAAATGGAGTTGGCATTGTTCGCGACACGCGGGCACTCGCCGCCTCGCCAGCTAATTATTTGTATTCAAACCGACGTCTATGTGACCCTTTAAGGAATTTTGTTTCAAAGCTTTAATTTGTCGTAACATCGTTTCCTTATTTTTGTTTCGTAGTCGGTATCTCTGGGAGCGTTCATTTTACCGGTTACCTTTTTTCATTGCGAGTGCTTAGACGTGAGTCGTCAATGCTTTGATTTAGAGCTAACGAAACGTTGCTCATAAGGAGTGCAAGTGAGTATGGAACTATGTAAAATAGTTGTGTGGGTGTGTCTGGTTCATGGCTTGCAGTCTAGGGGCGAGCGTGTTGAATGTAAGGAATGTTGGATATGTGGCGGGCGGGCGGTCCGCGGTCACACGTGCCTGCCTCCATGAGAGCAGTGCCACCACCGCACCACGCCAAGTTAGCAAGGAAGTGACGGTGATGGCGGCCCCCTGCACACATGCTCGGGCTTACCAACTGGCTGCGAAGGCACTTGCCGCGGACACCACGCTGCATGTGCCGCATTGGATGAGTCAGAAAAACGAAAAACTACCGTTAAAATACGCTTAAATCGCGACGCTAAGTGTATACGATCCTCCCTTGTAATAAAAAACGATCAAAGTTCACTGCACGCTAGCCAACTCCACGCTAACACACTATCTCTTCCAGTTTATTTTGGTCGCAATCGATATGCGAACGAATAGTAAAGTGAGGCGCTGATCGACCTCGATTGCTGAACGATCAAATGGACAATAAACGATAAAATGTTTTGCTTATACAACGGCAATTTCCTTTATTTTAAAATATAGCGGCTTCACAATATTATAATAAACTTACGATTAATGATATAAGACGATATGTCAGAACAGCGATAAGAACATGACTAGATCTCTTAAGAATATAAAATTAGACTTAATATTATTATAAAGAATTTGACACATGGGTTACATTACAATTTTATGAAGAGATTTGTGCAATAATATATTATGGACGATACCTAAATAATGTAATTTACGAATCTAGCGTTATTGGAATTACTTCCTGAGGGATACCGCAATTTAATCATTCTGATTGAATATTGAAATTGATTACATTCAAGTAATTTGATATCGGGCTATATGGGCAAACCTAGTCGGGCGATCGATGTCACGCATCTGCGAATTCGTGCTCTACATAAATGTAAACACTTATCTTTTTAGCGACATTGCATTCCTTGTTTGAGACTCGAGAGGGAAAGCGGGGGGCGTAATACCAAAGAGCTTTTCGCTTGAGAAAAGATTTATTTATGTTCGTAAGAAATTCCGGGAGCCGTTAACGGGTGTTCCGGGTAAGAGAGTGGTAGGTAAAGTGGTGGCGAGGGCGTCGTGGTCGCATCGGGCGGCGGCTGCGCGCCTTACGAGCTCTGCCCGAGCACGCTCGGGTTTACGTACTCCGCACCGACCAACAGACGACTTTCCGGTGGTATAACTCCCACTACACCTGCGGCAACAAAATAAAAAAGCTACAAAGCCGGCTACGGAGGGTTCCGCCAACAGAACCGCGATCAAAATAAACAAACAATGCGAGTTTTTTATTCTTAAAAAAGATGAAAACAAAAGTTTCGCGGAACCCTGATGACGCCTACGCTAATTCAAAAATTAATATGAAAAGGAAAACAAAAGTTGTAAAAAATGTTATTACTTAGTGGTATTGTAGAGGAACATCGCCCGGAGTTTCACTCATCGAATCTTTATGGGGAAACTTGGAATTGATAGTTTCCTGTTTACTGTTTTCGGGCTATTTAAAATGTTTGCACGCACGGAATGATGGACTTGTTTTATTATGTTTTTGTATTACAATAAATCGTGTCTATAACACGCAAAAGCACGATGCAGGGAGAGTGGGGGTTATTATTATATCCTCACCTATATGGTCATAATTACCTATGATGTTATGCTTATACTCTAACAGATTCGATCATCGAAATTGTATCAAGAACAGGTTGTTATTTACTGAATAATTCATTTGGTATTAGTATATCTAAACACGCAATGGATCACGTTTTGTGGGGGAGAGTCGATTTGAATGCCCGTATTGAAATCTGATAATGATAGTTCCCGAATGCATGCTATTTTATTTACTTTCAATGAATTTATAAATATAATAATATTTTGTTAGATTAATGTTGCTTAATTCTAGTTGAAGTTGAATAAAAAAAGTACATTTATTTAAACTTATGCGATATTATCAAGCTTATTAATGTATGACTAGTTTAGAGGATGGCGATAAGGACGGTCGCACACGTAGCGATTAATGATCGAATGTTAACTTATGTAACAATTTTGATAAAATACCTTAATTTTGACAAATAATTATTGCGAGGTGTAATGATAAAGCAATGGTTTATTGCTATAAAAGGTTGATGGTTATCTTATTATCGATTTGCGATAAACATTGAATTAAGTTTGATGCACCGTTCATTATTAAAATACACTGAACCGCATTATAATGACAATAACACGAAGAATGTAGCGTAAAATAGTTGCATCCAAAAATATCATACAACAACAACAATAAATATTAATATCATAACATTATCATTTAAGCAGTTGTAAATATTTAAAATATAATAGAGACAAAAATTAAAATTAAATATATGTATTACATTATAAGTACTCATAATTATAGCAAATATTAAAAATATTAAAATAACACTTTTCAAGCTCGATGTATTGTTTATACTTTTAATATCATAATGAAATGAATAATTTAAAGTTCTAAACTATTTCTAAAATGTATGATAAGCTACGCAAATGAAATTCTAAATGTCGGTATAGTATTCATCCTCTAAACTTAGTAATTTTCTAAATGAATCTCCCTACAGTCTTATCTATCTATTTAATATAGTTTACTCTTAGACGTAATAACGTACTAGATTGTTGACTGAACACAACGTCAGATCCAGTTTACGGTATTTTCAATTTTATTATTCATTTTTTACCTATAAAAATTCAATAAACACGGCATTATTCACTCCAAAGGTTATGAATAAATAAACAACCATATTACGTACGCTGCCGGATGGTATGCGTCACTCTCGTTGACACGCGTAAAAGTTTTATTAATTTATTTATAGCTATTATTACAAAGTGTAGGTGTATCTATTTAAGTTTATCGTTGGGCGAATGCATGGCGACGGGAAATAAATGAGTTGTTATTAATTTTATTGTTATACACGAAGCGAGTACAGGGAATCATTTCATATGCATGCACTGGGACGCACGGTATCCCTACTATGAGATTAAGTGTTGGTTATCACTTTAAACGGCTTTGTGTGTGAGTTTGTTATTAATTTTTCCTTATATTACAACATTTTGTCGAAAAAATTCGTTCGTTTGTATTTTAAATTAAAGTTCTCAGTAATATTTGAATCTAACGCAGTGTTCAGTCTTCCCTATGTCCTATAGAAAAGTCAAACGCTACTCACACTACAGCATACTATGCAGAGGATATGAATATATTATAACTGACTAATATTTTCTATGTCTATTTGCCGCTATTATCGTTTTAATCTAATATTACAGACAAGAAGAAGATAAAATGTCTACATAAGTCTAACTTTACACCTCCATCACCGAGAGTGGCTAAAATTGAGTCCGGACTACGATTTTCAATAAATATGCAAATTAGATTATGAGCTTAGTTGTTTCAGCTTATAAAGGGTTAATGCTTTAATTATCTTCGCCATCACGGTCTTGTAATCATATTCTCAAAGGTTATGAATCAAATATTCTCCTTTCATGAAAGATCGTAGTAGGGGTAAAAATTTCGTGAAGTTATTCACCAACGTCTTTCAGACTATGTGTGAACTACGCCCTAGTGGCTTGATCTTTCCTACATACGTGCGTTATATTAAAACGAAGTCTTTGGAATTTTATCTACCTATTTATGTTGCTGTAACTCAATAAAAGTCACAACCGGGGCGACGTTTTATTTAACATTAATTCCATTCCATTAGAAACTAACAAAGTTGTTTATACGTTCGAAAACTCCCTTCCTCTCGACGACTGTACGTGCAGTCGTTTTCCAAGTTCGAGAAAGCAACTACTCCATATTAAAGGCTCGCGACGAAGTTGTGGCTCAATGCGACGCGGCACTTTGTCATAGCATCTGCTGCATCAAAGAACGCAAACGCGTTTTACTTACCCCTTAATAAAATAAAATTAGGTACGAGTGCGTTACGCCTACTGTTATGTAGGTCGTGAAATTAATATTCAAATCGTGAAGTTTAATTAACCGCCTCCCGACCGGATATCTGCGGTTTGATAATTTATAGTGGACTAAATATTGGTGATGTAGATGACGTTACCAATAAGCCAGTAGCGGAGTCGCCTCAGGAATGCTAATGGGCGGAATGGGCGCACATTAATTGTGGCCGGATGGCGCACTGGCGCACTCCGTACGCACTTCGTGGTCTACGTACGTACGTCTAGCCACCGACAAGAAAACGGATTTTCGTATTCGGTTTTGTATGTACTGAGCTCCGAGACACCATTTATGTATTGTATTAAAATTAAAATTTAAACACCGCTTACAAATGCTATCTGGCTAATAGCACTTTATTTGAATGGTACACGAAATCTCATTACACTGTACGCGATTTTCTTCTTGGTGAGTGAATTATTTGACGAGTGAGCGGCAGGCGCGCGCTCGATAACGCCATTAATTTAAACAGCTCGTTCGGACACCTGTGTAATTATTGAGTCGGTCCATTGTTCAATTATATTTACAATTGAACGAACGCCCACAATCCGCATTTTTTTTCGTCAAAGGACGATTAGGAACGTCTGTCTCGCGTGCCATAAAACGCTCGCTCGAAAAGTAATTAACGCGGAACGATTTGTACGACTAATACGGAAGAAAAACTTCCCCAACCGCGGTCACCGGCTCCGCTGCGATAACATCAATCGTTGTTCGCCAAATCGAAGTGGAGCTAGCCGAGCTTCAGTTTACGTGCCCTATGCTCAATTAGAATTTCCAATAGTGTTCACGTTTCTAGATTCCGTCTGCGTCCAACCGAAAAATTCTCGTGGCGTTCGCCCCGACCGGAAAAAAGGTAGAAAGTCAAAGCTTAGTGGCGTAATTATGGCGAAGCGAAGGCGGCTCAAACACGGAGTGTGGACAAATAACTAGGAGTATTTATGCAGCTGCGCGCGGCACCACGGCATTTAACTATATAACGTTACATCTTTATTCTGTGATATAACGGTCGCCCCTCGCTCGATCGAACAGTCTAGATACTATTACCTAAAGTCGTTTTTCACGAGAGTACACAACAAACTAATCCCACGAGAACAATAAGAACCACACAAAAATTAACATTCTAGTCTCATTCGACGGGATCGACTGGAAGACCGTGGACTACTTTTAATTAGTGGAAATTCTTTTTCGTCCGCCCCGAGATTTACATAGAAGTCACCACAAAAAGGACGTCACTTTTTCAGTACTTTTGTTTGAATCTGTTTAAATCTCTTTTAAAAGCTTTCGCTGTTAATGAGGAGAGGGCGATGGTGTGATAGTAGTGTGTGCTGAGTGACAAGCGACGAGCGTGAAGCGAGGGGCGGACGAGACGACGCCGCCACCGCGCCGCCCGCCGGTACGACTCGGGGAACGGCGGGTGGCGGGAGGAGCGAGGGTGGACGCGATATTTGTGCTAGTGTTTGTTTGCTCGACGCGTAGCATTTGAGAATCGTTAGGGCGAATCGTCTGTAAACATAGAGCGAGGCGCTCGCAATTGGCCGGAAGGTCTTGACAAAATTCTGAAGATAAACAATAAATAGCATTTTCTCAAAACATGGACGTTTTGTAATTGACAGCATGGCAGATTTATCTAGATGGTTCAGTCATTATTTGGGGTGTTAACTCGTTAATAAAGTTGTTATTGAAAGTTCACACGAATTTTTGCCTCGGCGAGTTAGTTGAAATGGGAAGTCAAGGCATAGTCAGCACAGTAGAATAAGAAAATTACGAATGCGTTGTTAAGTATTTATATGAGTAGCATGTTGGTAAATAAGCGAATCGGTGGCTGTGCCGATTTTGATACAGGTTAGTGGTTAGTGGAATGCATTGTCGCTGGCGCGAGTTCACAGATGCATGGCGTGTACATTGTAAACCCCGCTGAGCTCGAGCGGGTGGTATGGCAGGAGAGTCGCCAGGTGGTGGTAGTGATTGCCGGACAGTTGGTGGTGCAAGCTCGCCAGGGGATTACCTGCAGGGTACGGCAGCCCGAAGCTAGGATAGCCCGAATAGCTACGTCCTGCCGCGTAGGCGGCGTACGCTGCGGGGAAACCTGCACAACAAACAATCGCACGTTATTCGCTAAAACTACACTCAACAATGATGAAAAGCAGAGGTTAATTATCAGATTGCATGCTTTCATTCAGCGTAATGTTGGTTCGAATGTTGTTTTAAATACGGCGTTGCTGATAGTGATTCATTGGCCGATATAAACATTCGGTATGTAACACATGTCCCGGTGGCCCAATTCTAAAATAGAGCCGTCACATAAAAGGTAGGTAAGTGTATCGTACAAGCTCGGTACGACATCGCTTTGGACAATGTCCAGAGGATGATATTTTGTAAACATCGTTTAATGTAGCGCACTCAAAGTGGACTAACGACGGCTTTAGACAGCTATAAGAGATACCTACTGCATTTTGTTAACAAAACTGTATTACAAACAAACCAAATCTACTCTAGGTATATCAAAACATGACAATTACTTCTAAGGGGAAACGTATAGTACGGAGAACTATTTATTTATTGTATGCATACATTCTCACATACTATAGGTTTCGTTAAAGGAATTAAGTCAGTTATAAAAATGTAAAATGAATGATGGCCGGACGGTCCACTTCGGCTGATATGATTACTATATCGGATCGTTGATCATATTATTGCCAATCAAAATAGTGTATCTGTCAGGCCACGCGATCCATCATGCAGTGGATGGACATATGTACCGCATAATGCCACCGTAGCTTGATAGTTATATGTACAGCTACCAGCATAAGTATATAAGCACTTAGTAAAAATCTAAAGCGACTTCCTAGGCTAAGTGTATATACCGATTACCGGGTGAATATTTTATCAAGATGGCATATTTTAGAAACCAATGCCAGGTTCGTCATACTGAAAAACTTGAACGTCTTTTACTTTGGGACCAATTCTGAAAACGCTTCTTTTTTTTTCATACGTCATGCTTTTAAAATAAAAATAAAACTAATCTCGATATCAGAGTTGGTCCCATAAAAAAAGTTGTTCATAATACGAAACTTAATATTATTTTCGAAAATATGCCATTTCGAAATATCTAACCAGTGTATTTATGCTGGTTACTGTACGAGTATCCGACACCTTACAGTGAGTTAACTAAATGCAGCCATGATCCGTTGTAGGTTTGTAGGTACTCTAAGTTATCACATAGGTATGACAATTTTGTTAAGTTAGACGCGAGGTTCAAAGTTCATAATGTGAGAAATGATCTGACAGATTGATGCGGGAGTAGCAGATATGAAGTGACTTTTGTAAATAAAATGTGTATACAACTTACCGTCAGGAAGAGCACCCAATGACCACATGAAATCTAGAAATGTAAAAACATTTACATAAATCGATCGATCCTTACACCTTACATTTATAATATAATTATGTGTGTATTTGATATATTTAAGATAGTAAAGTTGAAACATTAAAATTTATTGTGCCGTGAGACACTATTTTGCTTGGCGAAAAAATGTTGAACTTACACAAATATTGAGTATATAGTGAAGTATAAGTACATACATTATATTTAGTTTTATAAAGAGCATTCAATATTTCTAAATAGCAGTGTACTACGAGTAAGTATCAAACAATATCTATATTGTGGCTCGACAATGGGGTATGTTAGTGTATAACTTGATAATAATGTATCATTTACTCTTTTGTTAAATCTATTCTACACATTGTTAGTCTAAAGCTAAACATGTTAAACAAACAGACATTTTTAAATATTTTAGAAATGATATTTATTAATCTAAATGCTACCGATATCGCCTAATTATTAAGTTAATAAATACAATTAATTCTATTAGTTAACGAGAACTACGTTTCATACAACTTTGGGTTTAAGAACAACTTTCCTGTATATTATAACAGTAAAAGTTATTGAAGATTTGGAAAATACACAGCTAAAGTATTAACTAAAATTAACTAATCGTGAACATAATGTTAAGTCGTTTGGCATTGCACAATAAGTACATAATATAAATAAATAATGTAAAGAGTAAGGATTCAAATTAAATTATTTACCTACTCAATTTAACTAGAAACACACATTAATACTTAAATACTTTTCAATCATCATTAATCCTAATCTAGATTGGAATTACTTACAACACAATTTAGACAGAAATCAATTTAAATCAAAACAAAAAATAATAATCTAATAATCTCATAAAACTGATATATAACATCCACAGATAATAGGTACCTCTTTTCTTCCACTGATAACATTTTTTGAAAAAGCCGACTTCAAGCTGTAATGCTATTCAAGGTAAAGCTAAAGAATATTATATTATTTAAGAAAATATTCTTAAACAACTTCACCAATTCGTCCGCAATTTAATGACATAAATTTGTTCGCTAAAGGGTTTAGTTTACTTCATGGATGGATATGTAGCGTATCTGGCAAAGATCAGCAGAACCATAAGGTCCTTGTTTATCATATTTAGTTATAAAAGCTACTCAGAAATCAAGAAAATACCAGGCTCAGAATACTATGTCCTCTATCTATGTATTTAAATCAAATCGAATTAAGCACCTACTATACCTGGTAGAAAAATATTGCTCTCTATCAACCCTACGTAAAATTGTTCCAGTTTCTCTTACTAAAATTCATTAAAATGTATGATTGTATAACTGATTCTATGGTATTTCTAATTTTTTTTTGGTACACAATTCGAAAATCTGCTAACTAACTGATTGTCTAATGGCTTTTACTAAAATAAGACACTTTGGATATTATCAGTTTCCTTAAAGTACTTCTTAAAATTGTCACTTTGGCTTGAAAGGAGAGAAGAGAGAAGGAATGTAAGATATAAAATAATAGGAATGGATTGGAGAATGCCTAGGCAGCCGAAGGAGGAATGCAGAGAAGACTACTCTTTAAAAGGTGACCTGATTTCAGAAGGGATGGTGCGGATGCTGCTGGAATAGGATTGCGGATCAGAGAGGCAGAGGAGTGGGTAGAGTCGTGTGAGTGAGGGGTGAGTAAAGTGTTGGAATATCGAGTGCATGTGCACCGAAGAGTTCGGAAACGGAGTAGGCTAGAGGAGGGATAGCAAGAGGCGCGAGCGCAGGGCGCGGGGGCCGTGGTGTTGGGCGGAGAGCGGCTAGCGCACGGCGGTAAGCGGCCGCGTGTGCGCCGCTCATCCCCGCGCCGCCGCTTGCGCCTGCCACTAGAAGATGCGCGGGTGCATGGATAGGGTAGGGAGCATATCTGACGCCACCGACGCCGGCGGCCACGGCGCTACCTAGCAACTCACCGTACGCGCCGCGTCCAGCGGCTCTCGTCTTCGCCAAATTTGCTGGAAGCATGACTTCTTTCGGTTGTGCCTTTTTGCATTCCACCTGTAACAAAAGAAATTCAATTTACACTTGTTTATGTGTAGAGCTATATTTTTTAATCATATTATTTATTCTACTTTTCAATCTACAGTATCTACAACTATAAGCGTTACTTTCTTGTTATATAAATATTGGGCTGATATTTTGGTCAAGGCATTAGTGACTCTAACATAACTTGCTATTAAATAATTTACTAACAAGCTTCAAATCAAGCTTAAAATATTACTAAGGCCCAAAGAACCGAAGGAAGAAAATACCTTCATGAGATTGGGTGACTCGCAAAATTATGGAAGAAAGGGGGTGACGAAATCAGTCGACAATCCGTTATGCTTCACGGTTCGAGTCACAAATTGAATTTTAATTTGCTTTACCAAGTCAAGGAGCTTATCATTGAATACTTATTACAGCAGGACAAATTTCACGAGGTCTGAAGTAATTATTTAGACTGTTAATTCACATTTTGCCTATCTCAGAACCTGTTGATTTTCATTTCAAGTTTCACCATAGTTATAAAGTAAGGAGGTATTTATAGTCTTTGCATCCACGTTTATGTGCCACATTAATATCGGTAAAATCAAAACAAATAATTTATCGCATAAGTTAAGTTGAGGTTTAATCGGCCCAATAAGTAATTTTAACGAACAGTACGACTCTCTTCAGTATCTGTATCTTCATCCTAAGTGCGGAGGGTGAGAGCAGGAGGCAAGTATAAATTACCCAATCTACGCTAACCCAAACCTCTAGCAATAGAATTTTCGCTGCCGAGGATCGTTACAGAAAAGTATATAGGCTTAAATTAAAGTCAGTTGGATGGATTGCTAAGCTTTAAATCTCCATTTTAAGTAAAAACGAACAAAATTTTAATTATAAGGACGTATCATAATCCAGAAAGAACACATTAGTATATTAAATATCATTCTCCAGATATAGTAAAAGTTTTCAGTACCATTTTTCACAGTTGTGCATAATCGCGACGTGTCCTCATTCGGGGCACGGGCGGGGTACATGTAGTTGCGTCCACATTTGTCACGCGGACGTCACAAGCCGACAAATGAAGGCTTTGCCACGGCGTTGGCGCACTTTGTGCACTTTGCACAACTTTCTGCGTCGACATGGAACTACGTGCTTTTGCATTAACGTGGGGAAGTGAGTGAGCGAGGCTTTACCACACTGAGTGTCTTTCCACCAAGTTTTATGCCTAGATAGTTGAATAATCAACATATAATATTAAAGTTGGGAATTACGACACTAAATTATGAAGCACGTTTTACGGTTAAATTATAAAACAAAAAGCAGTATTCTAAACATTTTGTTAGTTTTATTAAATAGAAATGGTTAAAGTTACGTATTTTGCCATTCACACAAAATTTTGTAAAGCTATCATTTCATTTCATTTTAATTTTTTATGAATAGAAGTTAAATCGTTCCGTAACATGAACGGTATTCTTCGATCGTCCGCGACATAAAAATAGTGAGTGTTGCCATTTGTCAGGTCCGATAAAGCTTTACAAATGAACAGACGCCTACGCTAGTCGCAGCACACCGCGACCACCCCCTATTTGTTCGGCAACACGCAACCTAGGGGACATGTCAGATAAATGCCAAACTAACTTAAAACTAAGATATAAAAAAGTGTTTGTTAAGCAATAATCACAAAAGATATTACAGCGAAGTCAACTTAAACCTTATTTAATTGAAAAGTAGATTTCAATTTAAAAACAAAATCAGTTTTGAGTAATCAACAGCGGAAAATGATTCTGTTTTAAATTTTCCTACAATAATACGAACGGCAATGAAGAAAATTCAGTCAGGGGGATCCGACGTTAATTGATGTCGCGTCGCTGGCGAACGAAGTAGGAAACAAAAGCTCACAAACAATTCGCATTGGAGTTCGCAATTCCGATCAAGCGTTCGAGATCGCGACGCAGTTTAATGACACGAAAAATAACAAAGGTAAATTGTATTTAGCCCCCGATAGGTAGGCGCACCCCTCTGGCAATATATCGATCCGGCTCGGATCGAGTAGTATTCGACACCGACGCAAAGATCTCGGCTAAACCGAGCGGACTTAAGATCTGCTCAAGTACGCTCCGGCTTAATGCCGACCGAACTCGAACCTCCTCCCTGTCGATGCTTTGCTCTTAATCCCATCGATGTATGAGAAATTTAATTGTTTCGCGAGAAAACACCGCCTTTTATGCCCCACCACCTCGGCTGAACGTTCGCACGTAAAGGTGAATTAATACGAATTTGGAAGCAGTCATTAAATTTTCGCTCGATTGATTTTGAGTGAAAACCTTTTAAGGTAAAACAGTAATGTCAATAAATTCGGAGGCGAATAATTGTGTCTACCTTTTAAGATCATTGATTTTGTGTTTAGTTAAAATATTTGACGAGTTTATGTACCTACTACTACTATATAATTAAGTTTTCATTATTTAGCTAAACTTTTTGGGTAATACCAATATTTTTTTCTATATGATCAACTCTGAAAGTGTGAATAAAATAATCGGCTGTTCCTACAAAGTTCGAGTTTCGGTATTTAATAAATGTTTTCAGCCCAAAAAGTTTAGTTAAACAATTAAAAATAGTCCTACATAGGTATAATAATAATTATTATTATTATTATCGCAGGGCACCTTGTGGCGAGCTGTTGGTGAGTAGCGACACCACGGACCCGAGACCTCCCGGGGGCGGCACCTTTGCCCCCACCTGCGCGAGAGCTATATGCTCGAAAGGGTGGAAGTGGTCAATCTGCGTAATAACGGGGAAACCCGCTCACAAGTCTTCTCGCGATGGTGAAACCGGTGCACACCTCTCTACACTCTTAGCTGCTGACACCAATGTTGCTCCCTCTGTCACCTTGGTTTTGGTGACTTTTTTTGGGGGCCCATTCAGTTGGCGGCGAGTCACCGTCTGCCAGAATTATCAACGATATATGTATATAACGAATATCATCAAATATTGAGACATTTGATTTGGCAGGCGTTCCGTTGTCTCAGTCAATAGTCCAGCAACCAGTCCAGCAAGTTCCCCCCCATAGACCAGGTATAGTTCCCTGTTTTCTGCAATAGTCCTTGCACTTAGCGGGTGCTGTCTTTACCTGTATCTCTTCAATAGTGCAGGCAGAGATAGGTGTACACATCCCAGCAGAATTAACGTATCTTAAAAGGGCCTCTACGTGTTGGATCTGTATCCCCACACACGCCTTCAAAAAAGACCGGTCCTCGCGCCGTGATGTCTAAAAGATACATTATAATAATAATAAAAAAATGCTATACAATTGGTAAAGGTAATGCTTTATTTCTTGTTGCGTTGATGTTAACGCTTACGAAAGCAATGGGGTGCCTGATGTTTGTTTTATTCACATTTACGAACCATCCAGCGAACATAAAAAAGTGTCGAAATATAAAAGTGTAATAAAAAGCTTAGGAGTGTTAAGTTTAAAAAGGCAGCTCGTTGAAAATGTATTGAGCCAGAGTTTTATTTAATTCCTGTTAGTTTGAAGATGATGTCACTGAAAAACGGTGTGAAATAAAAGATTGTTGCGGATTATACCATAGTAGGTAACGTTACGCATGCTGAGACACTGCTACACGTACTTACGTTAGAACTATACGACTACAAGTGCCGTAAAAGATTTCTAAGCGGAGAAAACTTCAGCGTGGACATTATTCGAGATTCCTTCCGCGCTTACCCCTTGTATCTAAACAAGAAACTACAGAATAAAGTTCTGCTCACCGAAACAGTTCTCATGTGTGTTACGTTAACTGCATTTTTTAAGATTTTGCGTGTCTTTTGCACTGCTTTTTTTTAAATACTCGTAGTGGACTACGGGTAAGCGGCCAAATAAACTTTAAAAAAGTATAAAATATTGATGTTGTCTTTAAAGAAAACGAAACGAAACATAATATAATAAATCAAGTTTGTCTATAAGTAACATTTTTAAGTTAAAGACATCATAATCGCATGAAAATATCGTTCAAAATGATGGTGTATAAAAATGGTACATTTACATTGGCGATTTAACGCATCGATATAAAAAGTCAAGAAAGTACCAGACAAGCAACTTTATACGAGAGTAATGCGGTGCGGGCGTAGCGTACGAACATACGTGAGAGATAAACGAAAGCGACAAGGGGAAGGGTTAGGGGTGCGGGGGAGGGAGGCGCTAGATAAGTTTATCAGGGAAACCTCTCGCCTTGGTATTGACAGAGCGTCGCAAGCCTGGCCCTGATTGCCGCTAAACGGAAGCCGTAGCGTGGGAACCGGAGGCTAGGTAAGAGCTTCAGAATTACAAACTGCGATAAAAAGCGGGTCTCGCTATTTTATAATAGAATTGCTTTAATATTTTTTTCTCTCAACTTAAATACCTATAAAATTCCGGTAAAAATTGTAGAGAAAATTGTGGACATATTATCATTATATAAAAAAAACTTGAGCAGGTAAGTTTTATATATATGTGAGTACATATCAGTAAAAATATTAAAGTATATATAGTAAATAAAATGTTAAGAAGAAACCTATATGGAGCGGTACAACGTAAAGATGAGTCACAAATCTTGCGCTCAACAGGTCACGGATAATGAAATACTCCACCGCACCCCGGGAGCTCTTTCCATATTTACGTAACTGTTGTTCGAAGGAATAAGATAAGCGCGAGTCGACGTTTTCCTTTGAATTTCGGCACAGTTACTTAAAGTGTTGGAGTGTTTATAGAGAGGGCGCGGAGCGGAGGCTTCGATGGGTCGTAATACGCGAAATTCAAATCAGATATAAGCGATCAAGCCGTCGCGACGCCTGACGCCGATAAAGTATTTGCAGCGTTCGGTAGATAGCCCCCGAGCAACCGCCATATTGCAGACATTTTATACCGAAACCTTCGAATGGCGTAATGTAATGTTTTCATGCGCTCCAAATGGCCTTTAAAGCTTAAACTATGTTTGGTGCAAGCTGAAAGCCACGGGAGCTAATATCATCCTATTATTCAATTTTTACTTAATGAAAACATCAAAGAAAATTGCTTGACTTATAGCTATTTATATAATTCTTGCAACAAATAAATAAATTCATATACCAATGTAATATGATACACGTACATACATTATAAATGCACAAATAATAGGCTATATTGCCCTACTCCTTTATTCAAAGGACAGGCAACTTACTTTGAAGTAATGACCCGTATTATCAAAGAAAATACATTGGTACAAAACTACTTGCATAGAACGTAACAACTTACAAGCTAACCAAAGACATGGGAAATAATAGACCGTATCACATTCAACTTGAATTTTAAATTAAAAACGGCACACGACGTCATAGAAATGTTAGTTAGGCATTAAATATTAAGGGGTGGCGTATACGAAGCGACGTGCGGCGGCGTGCAACATTCATTGCGGCGCGAAGCCTGTCAAATGCTCTCGGCTATTTCTGGTAAAATCGATCGCAGTCGATGCCAACTGTGAGGTTTGTTAAGTGAAGCCGCCAAGAAGTTTTACATTATACGCTTTACTGGATCGAATATCATTTTATTAGTGAAAGTATCATTGCAATTTTGTTCTGCCGAATGCAACAGTTTGTTCTGTGTTTTGATTCTCCTGTTTGAACCAATCGTGTATTTAGGTGCTCTATTATTTTTTGAATTAAACATTTATCGATATAATGAGTTTGGTAAGACTTAGGAAAATAAAGTGTTTGTACATAATTCTAAAATTAAATTAGTCAAATCCTAAATTGTTGAAGTACAAGAATTCATGTTTATACAAATTACAAAACGTAAATAGCTCTGTTAATAGTATTTAATTTTCATAGAAATTTATGTGCAAATGCTGGCTCTTTTAAAGTTATTCAATTAAATAGTTAAACAAACAAAAATACCAATTATGGTAAAACAACAACAACCAAGGATGGTATAGGTAGATACTCAGCAGTATTAGTGGCCGTTTGCAATTGTAAGTAAACACGATTACCGCTCAGTCGTTGCTTAACTAATTCGTATCACGCTTGGGAGGCCACTTGAGCGTAAGGGGGTAAAAATATAACGATCGTGAACGTCCACCATGGCTGGCGACCGCTTCGTTACCGATCGTTTACTTTATTGAAATGTGCTAGTAATAAAATTGTATATTAGCTACAAAACGGTAAATTGTACGAATTGAAATGCTCCGAAAAATTCCTCGACGAAATTCAAATAAAATTGCAAACCACGTATCGGATCTGAGAGAGCCACGTTAGAGGCATATGAATGCAGTTTGCATTAAAGTAATTGTTGAATGTCGGCATTTGTGGTCTTTCTATGTTAACCCAGCATCACTTTGCAAAATTAGATAGCCCTATCGGCGGTTAAGTGGTCGTTTCTATTCATCAACATGCATTTAATACTTGATTAAAAAATGTTTGAGAGAACGAAATCGTTGAAGGCTTTTTATTTTGAAGTTATTAAAGTGAAAATAGCCAAAGCATTATTTTTTAACCAAAAATTAATACATATTTACTGTTTACATTTTGTTACTGTTATGCTTTAAAATGGGGCTATTTTAATGAAAGGTAGATAAAGATATCTGAGCGCACAGTTTCCGATACGCAGATCGGATATTGACTCATAAGCTTACATAAAGATAAACCAAAGCGTACAAGACAAATTCAGGTGATATTCAGAATTATTAACAGCTCGTGTGAAAGTTTATGACGCACGTATATGTATAAGCTGTAGCAATTAGTAGTAATTAAGTAGGTTGGAGCGTCGGGCGCCGGCGGCGCTGCCTTGTCACACCACTACCGACTAGATTAAGGTCTGTGGCACGCGGTCCCGCCGCTCGTAACTTGTTTTGCATGAATCTGTACGCGACTTTCATATGACTCTCTAGAGGAGACTCTGTTCAGCACCTCTAATGTAAATGAAATTGTGCGCAAGGAAAGCAGGGCTTCTTGGCCACTATTTATCGCCACCGCGTCTCCTAACTCCCCCGTAATGGGAATGTGGAGACAACGCGCCGAGCGCAGTAATGAACCGGCCTGCCCTAACGTATGGCCTTTATTGATGACGCCCGTGCCCTCAACGCTGTTACTACTTTATTGTCTCCCTACGCAGTGACACAGTTTCAATTAAGCGCGGTTTCTTACAATACTTTACGGCGTTTGAATCGTTTCTCGGGAGCGCCGTCGGGGGACTCTTAAATTTCCTTTACTGTGACCTCTTCAAATCAAGAGCAGAGTTGTATATTGGTTCTTATTTATGAAAATATAGTCAGATTCTACTCCATACCGTTGTTTGACGGTGTTTTAGGATTATTATATATTCAAATCTAAAAATTAACAGGTTCTCCCTGATATATTTTTTTTGTAAAATTAATGTAGTATATTTAAGTAATTTAATATTTTTTTTCGTATAGATCTACGATTCATTATATCAAAAGAGTCGATAACAACTTAGCTATGTGATGTTTTTGTATCTATGCAGCCGCTACCCACGCGCATACAATATCAAGCGCAAGTCTTTCTTTGGCAATAAAGAAATCCTTCCGCTGCTATCGTTGTCAAACTGTCGTATGTTATACGATAGAAAGAAAACAAATTTAGTTAGTTCTATTGAGTCGTCTTTGTCTTTTCTGGTATCTTTATTACTAGTCTCCGACGCGCGGTTTCACCCGCGTGATGAAATGAACATAAAAATGCTAAACGAATTTTATTGCGTGATATATTTTTTTTCTTGCATATCGATTTATCGATAATTCGCTTAAAGCCGTAAGGACTGTAAACTGTTAGAATTCAGAGTGCGAGAGATGTGTATATAAGCAACATGAACACAATCCATCTAAATAAGGCGTTCATTGTGCACAGTGTGTGATTAATTAATTTTCTTTCACGCTTCAAATTTAAATTGGAAGAAATGGTTAACGGCAGGAAAGGCCTGTTGAGCATTAATTTACGTCTTTTCGACTTTAGGTTGCGTCATTTGATTGCGTGTCGTCAGCCCAGTGCTATATAACCATTAAATTTATATACATACATAGGAAATTAGGTAGTTGTTTAAATAGTGATTGCCGTCAGATTACGATCGGAACTAATAAATTTTAACTTAAAAAATAATTAAATAGCTATTATTGTTGTTGCTGAAGTATGTAAAATTTTTGAATAATATAGCGCAGTAAATTTCGACGTTTGCATACGGAAATTAAAGTGATTTATACGTTATACTAAGAATGTGTACCTATCTACCTACAAAACTCGGAATAAAAGTATTTGATTGATATGGAATTAATGTTCTATTTCCTGTGAGCAGAATACTTCCATTTAATAGAATAGAATATAATAGAATATTATTTATTATCATAGTTGAAAACACTTACACCAAAAACATGCCATGCCTCGTCATATTATTTTAGTTTAGGTATTACATACAAAATTTAATTAAAAATAGATTACAACGTATCAATTGATTAGTCTTAATAAATTTTACTCGCTAAAACAAAGGTAAATGTATGTATAATATAACAATTTATAATGAATTCTTTAATTTGAGCTACTAAAAGAAAAATTTTAGTTAAATGCCTTATTTCTTTCTTAAATCAATATACAAGTAAGAAATAAAGCTAGCAAGGCTGTATAATATGATATAGAATGCAAACCTCGTTGGCAGCAAGCACTGCACCCAATGAACCCAACAGGAGAGGTATAGTTTCGTTTGTATTATTAATGACTCGGCGACACATGTGCCATGAACGCTTCCCATTTCACTTGTTTTAGTTGGGAAATTGGAAAATTTCATTTACGTCCCGAAGTTTGGACTTTATTATTATGGACTATGTATTATTTTTAACGAGCTTTGAAACTAAATCGTTTGAGCCTCTCTTTAATAATTTTTCCCTTTAATTTAGTGGTTATCTACGTCGTTGAATATTATTATAGTAGATATATATGAATAGTATAGATTACACATAGTTTTATTCTACATAGAATTAAATTCTTTTCACAGAAAACAAGTTAGAAAAGGACTAGACAAAATCCATCCAAATGTTCGTCCCACGAACTTGCCAATTGCAAGTTTCAATGAAAAAGGGACGGTCACAGCGCTAGATATATAAGGCGCAAAAATGGCCGCGGATGAATCGATAAAGCTTAGAAGAAGCGAACTGGGTTCTGCTAAAACGGGAAGTTTATGGTAATCACGGTTGCGGAGGAACACGTGATTGATTGTTCGACGCAGCCCATTGTAGGGAGGGACGGACGCGGACGCCCCTACAGCTCCAACACATATAGATATTTTCGGACCTCTCTTTACCCAGCGGCTGCGTTATAGAAACGCAATTTTCATCCACCGAATTCAATTTATCGTAAATTATTTACTCCAATCACCCGATAATAGGGATGGGACTATGAATCCTTTCCCTTATCTATCTATCAGGAAGGGCCTAAAATGCGCGGATGTGTGAGCCATTCTTTAATGTGGCACTAACGACAAGGGTGCATAGCGAGCCTACACTAGCCAGTTAAGACGCTAAGAGAAATGGCGATCGAGGATCCCAAGATTTAAGTGGCAGTTTCAAATGTGCCTACTTTTAGTGTTATTTCCTTAACGGAAACCATTTGTTTGCTTCATGCACGATCGAGGAGAAAAATGTACGCAATACTCGAAGTCTTTCAAAAGTGTTTATTTGGGCCGATTGCTAGGAAGAAAGTGCATTTTTATGTTATCATTTCAAGCCGTATCGTTTAGGAAGTGTGAAAATAGAATCTAAAGGTATTAAAAACGATATCGATTCGAATGCGTGGCAAAAAAGAAAGCATGCGTATGAATCATCGAGTCCTGCTGTCATGTTGTTTTGGAAAACCATTAGTAAAACTCCATTAAAAAAAGTTGCGCGCGCAGTTTACAACATAAAAACCTGAATTTGGCCATGTGGCTTACGCTACCATAGTTGCTTATTCGTATAACTTTATCAAATTAATCGAACTTGATTACGTTCAGAAATTTGATTTACGTTTGGAAGAACAAAAAGTAGATTGATAAACGTAAATAGTAATATACTTGTCGTATAGACGAATTATGTATGTGTATAGTATTTTTACATGGTTTGCTATGCAAAGAAATACCAAATAAAGGTACAAGCTATGAAGTGTATCATCAGTCTTGCTACTCTTCACTTTATTCATAAAATCATATCAACAGCAATTTAAGAACCAACTTATCCAAGATAAGTCTTTTACCAAATTAACTACCACGACCTCAAGTGTTTAGTTTTATAATAAACTAGCTTCCGCCCCGCGATTTCACCCGCGGTCCCGAGTGCTCCGTTCGCCACCAAACCATACAGGATTACCCGCGGGACTAATGAAGATGTCTGAAAATTTCATTGAAATCGGTCCAGCCGTTTCGGAGTCTATAAGGAACATACATACATACATACTTTCTCTTTTATATATATAGATGGATAATTCAACCTACAAAAATCAAACCACATATCGGCAACCAAAAGTTTGTCACAGTAATTTATTGTGTACCAATATTACAAACAGGTTCAACCCCGAAAAGAAGCCCAGGTGTACGTGTCTCAGCGCTCTTTAAATCCGGCAAATAGAAATTGATGTTAGAAGGTGAAATCTAAACTACACTATATTTTACCCATTTTGAGGCGCGTTGGAGCTTTGTTGTTAAAATTCATGGTAAGCGGAAGCAATTAAGGGAGTAATGTGTAAGGACGTAATGGAGTGACGAGAATTTGTTGCGAGCGTTTTAATGGAGGTCCGTATTTATGTTTCAAAACGCTGCACCGAGAGTCCCGTCTCTTAGCGTTAATAATTATACAATCATTTAGAACACAATTACGTTAGATAGTAGCGTCTTGTTAAAATTAATTGTAATTATGTATAACGTTTAAATTGTTATTATGAGATTGGAAATTGAAAAAGATGTCCTTTTTTGTTTTATAGTTTTTGCTTTACATTTAATTCATGCCATTCGCGGTAGAAACCTTGGGTCCATGGGGGTTCGAGGCTCGCCGATTTGCTCGGATTTTATCATCCAAGCTCATCGAGGCTTCGGGAGACCGACGGGCTGGGAGCTTTTTCCGCCAACGCATTAGCTTGGCCATCCAAAAAGGGAACGCTGCCAGCCTGTTGGGAGCCTTGCCTATCGACAGCAGCGAGGGCTTTGAGGATGTTTTCTATATATCATAGTTTATATTTTATACATTGATTGTAAATACTTGTAATAAATCACAATAATACTAAGTAATTTATAAAGAATATTGTTTGCTTTATGCAAAAAATGTAACTATATTTATTAGCGGATAGCTAAACAACCTAGAAGTAAAGCACTAAATTAAATTGTCACATATTTTATCCACCACTTTACTGACATTTTAAAACAATGTGACGTTATTTACTAAACGCGACTAAATAGATTATATAAGTAAAACCGAAAGTCTGCTGACTGAATGGGGGCAGGAAAGAAACAGTGTTTCTCACACAAAAGTATGAGTCAGCACATTTTTACACGCTTAAAAATATTCCTGTTTCCTCGAAATTATTCATCGAGATATTTTTAAAGGATTTTTTTACTATTCAATGTTAACCTAACACCCTATCACTCCCGTGCGGGAAGGCGGAGCAGCTATTAGCTTAACGACCATTTTAATATAAGAGATGACATATTAAATTTACGAGGGCAGCTACCCGTAGCGTAAACGTTGGTGTTGTCGTGATGCCTCTGTCTTCTTTATTGCGTACGTAAATATAACTATTAGATGTGTTTATGATATGCTTAAGCAAATTTTTAATAGCCGAATTGGCGTACGAGACACGTTCCGGCCGTATAACCAAAGATCGTGGCGGTGATATTCCGACATGTGTCAAAAAAGTAAAACAAAAGAAACGACGTGTTTCGTTTTACTTTGTGACTGCTACATCGAGTTTGTTCAACATTGTTTACGAAAACTAAGTAAAAAGGAGTTTACTGTAACATTGATCATTTTCCCCGACACGCAACAAAAAAGGGGCGAAATAATAAGCGATTAGTTTCCCGCTTCGTCGTACGGCATATACATTACGCGGAGAGAAAAGCTTGCTTCATGCGCACCTCTCGTTTCGCACGGAAGCAAACCGTAATTACTCTAAAACACTACCCATTTGTTTGATGTCTTTGTTCGTTGTTTGCTCCACTTAGGGCGAGCATCACCCTTGCGATTCCACCCGACACATGCTGTGAAGTTTCGTACAGCCATTAGGTGAAAGACAATAGGGCAAGACACAAAAAACAAGCATTAATAATCAGGAATATGCATCGACAACGGGAAAGGGTGGTGTTGCCGGTCCTTTCAGCGGGAACGAAAGATAATGGCGATGGAAACTTCAAGCGACAAAGACAATGTAGGTAATGGCTCGAATGGGTATAGGGGTAGCGGTTCCAATTTTTAAAAACGGGCGCCGACTTTTTCAATGACCATGCACACAGAAAGGGTAGACTTTTGTTATCATAATGTATGAAGGGAGAGGTTTTATTTATTGAACACTAATGAACTTTCGTTTTAGCTGAATTTTAAATCAACTGTGTGTACCTCACGAGAATTGTATAAATCTATTGCTGGTATTATTTAATGTAAAAATAGTTTTGGCTAGATTTACTTCAAGGTCAAAAAACGATAGATAGAAATTAAGAATAATCATAAAATCGCGTTAAGTTTTAAGTGACAACTTGGCTTCAATCAAAATAAGTTCTATTTGTGAAACTCCCCATTAATTTGACCGAGTCCTGAAATTTGCACTAAAATTATAAAGAGGCATTAGATCGAGACAATGGTTATGTCGTGCGCATGTTGTAGCCAGCTACAAGTTAATCGAGGACAGGGTTTATAGCGGCACATGATTGTGATAGTCTTATAAAGGGCGACTGGTAATGTATTGCGACGGATGGCTGGCGTTAAACCATGCACCACAATTTTATTTTAATTTATTTGAAATTCTTGAAAATGACGAATTTTACTCAATATCCAGGTTGTAACTTAAATTGAATCAAAGTGTCTGTATCTGTGTACTTTAAATTATGACTCGTTAAAAAGTGAAATTTCAGAGACCCAAAAAGGAAAAAATATATATAGGGCCGAAGAACATACATTGATCAGCTTTACATGAAAATAGATGAACTTAAACGACAAATTAAACAAAATGATCATGAGTTAAAATAGTGTTAAAATAGTTAAAATCCTAACTATCCTAACTTATACTTTTTATCCCGGGAAAACACAAGATCCCTGGGGAACATGGGTGAAATCGCGGGGCGGAAGCTAGTTCAGTATAAAATCAAATAACGCTAGCAGGATAGCCAGGCAACATCCAAATAGACTCTAAAAGTCGCTAACTAGTGCAATTATCCATTTAATCCGTCCACCAAGTTCGTGGCTACATCTCGAATACACATGTCACTCGACGACCCTCCCCCTCCTCTGTGGGGGTAAAAATCTAAACACAGTAAAAGCTGACTTTAGTAGCGTTTTATTGGCCGTGCTTGGAGCGACGCCAACTCTGTTCCTTCGTCTCTAATTGATATCTGACCGACTATGTTAACTTTCAGATTGATTTCGATATACACATTGTGGATAGATTTTTAGAACAAATGATCCAGTGAGAAGTAAGGCAGACTTGTAGTCTTTCTTGTTTAATGTATGACAATCGAGAATTGTTTTGCAAGTATTATGGATACATTATAAGTCAAAATGTAAGTTCGTTTTTTGAAAAACATAATATTTTGTGTAAAGAACAATATGGCTTCAGGAATAAATAATCTAGACAACAAAAAATATAGACATGACAATATCTAAAAATAAGTATCAACATGCCTTGAATATGCTATCAGAAGTCGTAAATCGGCCACAGGATATCATTTATATGTCTCATCTGCTCTGCGCTATGGTGTTATTTACTGGGGAAATTCAACGGAAAGAGATCTCGCTTTCAAAGCTGAAAAGAAATATGTCAGGGCGATATGTAAACTATGGAAAATAGACAGCTGCAAACCATACTAAACATTTAAAAGATCATTACACAATTTTCTTATAAGTGGGATATATTATTCAATTAATAACTGCCTCACAGGAAATTTTACCTCACCTTTAATTGGCATGATATTTACCAAATAGACTTGAATCAACAATGTTTCCTTAAATTTATTATAATTGCATGAATTGTTATTTTCATATTTATTAATTTCTGATGTTAATGATTTTGAACACTTTGTTATATTGAAGTGTCAAGACCATCAACATACACGGCACACATATAATGGCAAATACAGATAGTCAAATCTAACATAATATACCATTTTGTACCTGTAATAAAGATTTTGACTTTTAACTTTTGACAAGCTTCGATAAATAGCTTCGAAATTGATATGATTACAAGCGATGTGCCACGCCTTGGGCGCAACAAGCATGGGGAAGGGAAATCAGAGTGGCGGAGTGGACTACTCTACCTCCATAAGTCACAACGCGCTTACCTATGGGCGGTCAGACTAATAGTTTCATTATAAAAGTTGAAGTCGATAAGTGCTTCTACCCCAGAATGATTCCATCGCCCTAATTACATATTGTATAAACCTATCGTTCTCTGAAAGTTTAATAAACTAGGCTTGTTATCCAATTTATTTGGATAACGTAATTGGTACGCTTTTAAAAATATACAATTAGTACAGTTTTTTACTCTGTGATTGTTTAAATTAATAATTTTATTACTTACCATTTTGTTGTTGATTTCGTGAAAATGTATTTCGCACACTTTATCTACTATGTCTTCACTTTGAAACGTGACGAAGCCGAAACCTGTAACAAACAGAAATATATATTAGTTTCATCATCATCTTTCTGCTCTCATCCCTCTATCGGCACAATCATGATCTCTTCTCCTAAAAGTTTTTTTACGATTATTAGAATCAATATAGATAATATTATAAGATGAAAATAAATATTTATTTGCCATTTACAACTTTAATTTCATAACTAAGTTCATTAATTTGCAGGTAAAATATATTTAAAGAAAAATGATAAGTTAAAACTGTATTTAGCTCTAGCCGCAAAGTGAAAGTAAATTAAAAAAGTTCTTACAAAAACCTTTTTATTTCACTACAGACTTTTCACATAAATTTACAATCCCTTCAATACAACTTAAAACCTCAAGACATTCAGTCAGAAAAGTTTTCGAATTTACCTTCTTCAACTTAGCACAACTGTTAAGTCTCATCTTTGATATCGTTTTAATTAAAGCCAATTTGTGTCAAGTTAATTTCAAAAGGCGCGTCAATTATATTTTCGACAACACCCATCAGTCTGTTCGATTTTATGAGAAGCACGTTTCCACCACCGGTATCAGCCAACTTCGTCCTCGACAATTTAATAAAACTTACATCTCGACTACGAACACCTACCATCCCTAAACGTTTGGAGACATTCCGGTGGCCGCTGCTACGACCAACTTCGCCTATACGTTCTCCGTCCGATTCAAAAGATCGCCAAACTTCCCCCCTCACACGACCATGAATTACAAATTGCAATTTTGAGTTTCCTATATGAATCGCTTTCCAATATGTATTCGACTCTATACGACAACCCCACTTTAAATGCTACGATCCGACACGCAAATAAATCTTTCACGTTTGAAATACTAGTCGAACCTCTTCCCAGAATCAAGTAATCACCTGACGTCGACAAAGTTCCCACTTAAAGTGGCAAGCAAAACAAGGCGATGAGCAGGCGTGTTTCTGTCTGCTAACGATTAAGACACACACACGTGACGTGACGTGTCCACCCACAACGACAAATAGCATTAGCGAGCCGCTCGGCAAACAGTAGGTGGCGCCGCGATTATGCTGACACGGACACGTACCACGTCCGCTACACCCTCGTATCGCACTCCAAAACTTTTGACTCGTTTCTCCCATGTCCACGTGTTGATATGGGCACGTGTGCACGACATAGATCTCCATGACATGGGATCAACGTCACGGACCCCTAAACTTCTACGGAGATAATATTTCAGTGCGAACTTTTACGAAAATTGCCGCACTCATATATCGATACCCTCGTAAATGTTACGTGGGCATGACACTCATAATTTGACAGTCTAGCTCATTGTTAATATTTAGTTCATCACTTTTCACGAGTCTGGTTGGCCTAAACAAACAGTGCGTTTCGGCGAACGGATGTTCGCCGAAACTAGGGCGCATTTGATATTTCACGCGCGGCCGGGTTGGCTTTGCGTAGGAATCGAAGCAAAGATAGTAACACCCGAAAAGGCAAATAAGGGTTCAGCCGAGTTCCATAGATGACCGTATTTTCTTTATGCATTATAAGGTCGGCGCGGTATATCAAGAAAATCGTTTCTGTGTTATTGCTTTCCCAATAAAAACGATTGGAAACAATCCCCACTTACATAAAACATGGTGTCGGGGAAGTCGTTGGGAGCTTGATAAAGCATTGTTTTGATACCTAGATTATAAGTGGGATAGAGGAATGGAAACTATAGGACGGATATTATATAGTTGCGTGTCGACTGGAATCTATTCCCCCCTTATTTATGCGGGTCCGCAAACCGAATGAAGTAGGAAGTCAGCAACAACGTTGGCCGCTGAGTAAAGTTATCTGTGGGCGAGATGGCTGAGTAAATATGGAATCGGACCAACGTATCTAAGAAAATTAAGTTTTTGCGAGATGTATTGTATATATTGTATTACCACAAACTCGCATTGTATCGATTTAACTGACCAGTGCAAATAAATACAATGCCAGAAAAAGTTGAAAATGAAACGTTAAGAGAAAAGAGAAATAGCATTGTCACTGACCACGTAAAAAGTTTTGGGTTTCATGTTGCCTTTGTGTGCTCGCTCTAGATAAATGGGGTATTTTCGTGAAATTCGTCCACGTCACTTCTCGTAACAATGGCGAAGATAAATAATCTCAGCGTAAGAAAAGGATTCCGTAAACATAATTATTTGAACTCGCAATTGTAGCTGTGAAACGCTAATGAAAGTTTGCCAGGGCCGCTCGAGGAATTAACTTTATTTTTCCTCGGCTTCAATTAGAGTATCTTTATTTTTCAAGAAGAATACTTTAATTAAATCTGGACGTTTACAGGTGATTTTCGTGAGGTGCCGCGTTCGGACCTTCGGGTTCTTTGACAAATTAAACACTTAAATTATCACAACGATCAAATAGCATCTTTATCGTTATGATAAGATTTTTATGAAAAGATGTTGAAGTAACTGAACGATTTTTTCAATTGTTAGGTTTTTTGCATACAAGATAATAAAATATTAAATTATAACGTTAAAAGTACGCCTTTGGACTTATTCTGTACTAAGTAGCTGCTGAACCCTAAATCTGGTATATATAAATCTTGGCCAATTTTCATTAATTCCCTACGAGTTCGCACCTGCCAAGACGGCACTCGTTATTTTAATATAAGAAGCGAGAGGTTGAGGCAAAGATTATGAATGTGTCTCCCGATATCGGATATCTCGACACATCTGTCGGGCGGCACGTGGAGTTGACAGTGGGCGGCCACCCTCACCCGGGCTTCGCACCCCAGCCCCCCAATCGGGGCCATAGGCAGTATAATCTGCCCCGGCACTGTATGAAACACCGGCCGGTGGCGTTTATGGCGCTATAATAACCGTATAAAACGCGACTTATTGTAGGCGTCGATAACGGACGTTATACAACCTTAGGCCTCCACTTTGTGCCACACCGACGTCGAGGTTCGTACATTTTTCCTATGTTACACCTTCGCTTTTGCGGCAATAGTACGTACAAATTTATTACGAGTACGAGCTTAATGTTACTCAGCCGAGTGTTCGTTTGTCTAATTGAATATTGTATTAGAGATACATACATTATTTACAAAACTACACGGCACCAATTTTCTTACGAACCCGATCGTACGTGATTGGTGCCCTAATACGAAATTCCTCCTTAGACATGCAGATTTCCTTACGATGTTTTCCTTTACTGAAAATAAATATTTACATACGTAGCGAAAAGTTCAATGGTGCGAACTAGAATTGGACCGGTAGCTCACGTACAAACTTAATTCACTTCCGTCGCGCCATCACAGGCACCTACTAATTTTATGAAGGGTGTGTTCGAAGAAAACTTTTATCGCTGTTGCTCAAAGTAATAGCAGTGTGTACACTCCCACAATAGGTACAATTATCGTACTGTCACAGTGATGAAGCTACTTCGAAATAGAGGCGAACATGCTGGGAGTTGTATGTAGATAGTTATACACATAAAAGGAGTTAACTGGGCTCATCGTAGCGTCAATTTTGCCCTTGTTTTGTACCAAATAAAAGTAATGTTCTATGTCCACGGTAACTAGCAAGTTTTCATTAGGAGTGAGCTCAACAAGCACTCAAATGAGCAGCGCTGGAGTTGCCCGCTGGCCGCGCTCCGACGACGCGACGTCCAAACTTTTGTTATTGTTTCGCTTCATTATTGTAATACGAAATACGCGGCACAATAATTAAGAGATACTCTGGAATTGTCCCTTCTGACGATGTAGTTGGCCGAAAGTTTTATCTAGTGACTCTCATCGTGACAGAATGTTTGCTACATAAATAATTGCCGAATCGTTTCTCAGCTCAGCTAATAACAACAAGTTAATCGCAATAGTTGTTAGAAGGAAATATATACCTACTAAGGTTTTATAAGCGAATTGCCATTGCTGACCGTCGTTACACGATCAATGCATATTAGAAACCTATTAGCTGAACGTTTGTTTCTATGTGGGTGGCGTACCCAAGTACCTTATAAAAGTTTCATTGGATTCCTTACATCGACACGTGGTAATGGCGATATCCCCAATAACGTTGACCTCGTCCGTACCTATTCGATTTAGAATCTAAACCAATCAGTTTTTTCGGAACTTCAATTAATCACTAGCTAGACGGTCTACGTAAGTACATGTCTGAAGTGAAGTACTTGAAGGTAGAATAAAATATACGTGAGTAATAAAAACGAAAGTTAAACGTTCTTATAGTTACATTTTGTACCAATACTATATACAATTATTTTTTCGCAGAATGGTGCTCCAGTACGAAATTCAATTTTTACAAAATAAGTTTCTTCCGTGCTTTGGTTTCGATTTGACCTGGAGCTCAATTCACAGATATTCTCACGAATCCTTTATATTCAGATTTAATCAGTTCATAATTTATATCTTTACATCTGAGTAAGAACAGCTAATATTATCAATAATAATTTGTTTTATTACTTATTTATTTTAGAACACAAGTCAGTATGTGGGTTAAAACTATAAGATATAAAGAGCATAAATCGTAAGGAGATATCTAATAAATATTTTGAGAATGCAAACCGTTTATCGAAATAGCTGCATTGAATAACGTATTTGATGCCAAGACAAATATATGTGAGTGGTAAGTAATGCCTTCGTTGTATGAAGTGCTTATGAACGTAGACTTTTGAGTAAGAACATTTAGAAACTAGCTAAGAAAAGGGTAGACAAAAGATAAAAGAATTGGCTCCTCTTAATTTTCTCTATTGTTAAGTTGAATGCGGCACGAACTATCAACTTTCCCGACGAGTTGATTGTGTGGAGACAACCTTATTGTCTTCATTCAGGTAAGTAAAATAGAAACACTACACTCGATGCTTTATTGTGTTAACATACTGAGTTGACATGTTCAATTTCTTTTAAACCTGATTTTATTTATGTTGTTTTATATCTTTAAAATTTTGATAGTAATAAAATACCTAAATTGGCACAAATAATGTTAGCTTTGCGCTCTTAAAATATAATTTGTGTACACGAGCCTTTCTGATGGAATAAAATTGTTCGTATCACTATATTTATTTAAAAACTTGACTCATAACTTCTCTCACATACCCAACTCAACTACAGCAAAAACCGCTAGGAAACTTATTAGAAGGCATGAAAGGAAATTATGACATAAATCAAACACATCGTTTTTTTTTCAACCGATCCGTTACTCAAGAAATATTTGGCCGAGTGGCCGTTACCCCGGAACCGTCGGGACAATTTATCAAGAACGATGTAACCCTCGTCCAATCGGTTGATAGCATTGCCATAAATATTTACTTTAATAAGATTCCGTCCTTTTTATTCTCGACTTTTGTTTTACGACAGCGTTTGGCCCTTGATGGCGACCTGCCTAGAGCAACGTAAGCGCATTGTATGTTTTACTATCGTAGTATGTTGTAGCGTAGGTAAGTGAAAACCTTTGGGTCGGCTGTAATATTCCATATTTATAGCACGTGTTTGAGTAATGAGTGTTCCTGAAAAATACATATATTGATGAGGCGTTCTTATTATATTTTTTCGTAAATGTTTTTTTGATAATATTTCAAATTATGTATTGCGATTGTGTACCTTCTATAAATCAATACATGTAAAAAGGAAAGTCCTGACTCACTCACTGACTGAGCCACCAACACCCAGTCCACACCCTTGAACCTAGAAATGAAATCCCCAAGGGTGTAAAGTAGGCGATCGTGGGTGAAACCGCGGGGCGGAATGCTAGTATAAATTATATTTATAATAGGCACACTACAAATATCCTGACACAATATTTTCCCGGCATCAAAACTATATTATTCCAGGGTATGATCTATCTATCTGCCAATCATCTAAATCCGTTCAACTGTTACGGAGCTGAGTGGGTTAATTACCATTCACACACAAACTTTCGCATTTATAATATTCTGGGATAAATAAATAAATATTCTGGGACATTATTCCTCACACACGGCCATCTGACCCCAAACTAAGCAGAGCTTGTGCTATGGAAGCCAGATAACTAAAAATCGTCAAATATTTATGTTTATTTATTATTAAACTATTAGTACTTAGGATTAATAATGTAGTCTTTAGCTTTAATTTTCTGATTTATAAAAAATGATATTATCTGTTTCGTTTAATAAAAAAAAAAAAAAATAAGATAAAAAAACAGCCCAAATAATGAGTTAATTTAGGTATGGGTATAATCATGTCACATAATTCTCAATTAAGAGTTGAACTGTGTTTGTAATGATGTAGATACCTAGGCTTAGGCTACACATTACAACATGGGATATCCAAATGTATATAGTATAACTCAGTAAATCCTAAGAAAGCTTGAATTGAAATTAAAAGGATTGCTCTGGGAACTTTTAGTCGCAGAGACGGATAAAAATCTTTTAAATTTAACAAAAGAAAAAGTTTTCTTTAAACAAGGATTAAGTAAAAGCACGGAAATTAAGAAGTTAATAAACTTTTCAAAAAGTTTATTTTTATTCTGTGTTATTGAAATAATCGCAATTTGTTCAACTTCGATGTTGTTGTTACGTAATTTATGAAGCCATTGGTACATACAGTCTAAATAAAAGATATTTATGTTAAGTTATTCTTTTCTTTGCTGCCTCGACCGATCGAACTTTGCTTTCGGTGAAATTGCTCATAATTTCAAATCTATCAAAAAACAATTTACATTTTCAACGGTGTATTTTACATAATACGTGTATCTGAGTCAGTAAATTACGTTATAAAAAGCTAGGTACCATTTCTAGTAAAATGTACAACATTGAACGTTTTAAAATCATTTTGTATGAGCATTTAACGATGACTGTAGATCTCGTAATCCGTTGAAGGAGACGTGCCGGAGATGCAGGGTGCGGGATTTGCGGGATCATCGGACACAAGACTGGAATACCTACCCTTGTTGTGGTTACAATACTTCTCGTTGCTACTCGGCCAAAAGACCGCTTGTAAGTCCCTCACAACTCAACTCTTGTTAGTAATGTTTATTCATCAGCTTGTATCATCGAATTTTTATTTAATACTAGCTTCCGCCACGCGGTTTCACCCGCGGTCCCGAGTGCTCCGATCGCCACCAAACATTACAGGATTACCCGCGGGGCTAATATGAAGATTGTCTGAAAATTTCATCGCGATCGGTTCATCGGTTTTGGAGACTATAAGGAACATACATACATACATACTTTCTCTTATACTATATATATAGATAGATTAGTAGGATATATTAAAAGGATAATTTTAGTTTATTTTCGTCAAACACTAATTCATAGTAAATATGTAGTATCTTTCTAGTATTAACTTTTCTGTTTTATAATCCTTTTAAAGTATTAATTATTTATGATAATAATAATGACAAATATATTTAGCAAAAAATGTATTTCATTCACAATATTTTATTTCACAGAAGAATGTAGACGGCAAAAATATTTCCTACGTGAAAGTTACGAAGGGGGAGAGTGCATGATTCTGATAATATCGTTTTAATTGCGAATAGAAGTGGATGCGGGCGCTGGGGGAGGGCGGAGGAGAGAGGGGTGCCAGCATTGTGATGCCGGGAGCGAACGCGGGACTTGCGCAGATTGAGAATGAAGAGGCCGCTCGCACGTACGCTACGGTTCACTTGATAAGAAGACCGCAGCGAGAAAACCAAATATTTACAATTGCATCCGAAATACAAAACTTTGCACTCGAAAAAGAGCCATCTTAAAGTTGAAGGGTAAAGTTACGAGGGTCGAATTTCGAGCTGTCTCCGGTTGAGTTCTCGAGTGACCAGCCCCGCTCCGTACTGGCGTGGGTTTATTGCGGGACCACGCTTGTTTGCACAACACTACACAACTGTTTCGTGGTAATTTTGGCAATAACGATGTTGTGAGTCACGCCTCAACTGTAATCGTTACGAACTTTTTGCAACAGTTGGTATGATATTTTTTGGAAAGCTATAAACTATCTCTGTATGCTACAGTTTTGCAAATACATACAATGAAATAGAATTCGTTCGTTTAAATTTAATCCTGCTAAAAGGTAGGAATAGAACACAAATTATATTGTCAACCAAGTCTGTAAATCTCGTGATAAAAGCGTCCACTCAACGTCGCAAGTTACAGCGTTTCCTCAAGTAGCAAGCGACGACGGAGTTAACAAGCCGATGTCTGTCTCATTTCATTCGCATGCAATTCCAGCTATTTTTCTCTTTCTAAAGCTGGACTACGGTCGTCCATATCAACGCTGACTTAGCCTGAAACATGCACTTTCTTGCTATCTCAATAATGGATTAAGGCTTTAGTATCTGGCTTTTTAATAATGTTATTGAACTAGCTTTTATTTTCAATTCTACTATTAAGAAATTGGTAGGTATAAACAAAAATAAACTTCTTTAACTAGAATTCAAGATATTTTTTGTTAGTGATCTTATTATAATATTATAAATTATATATATTATATATATATTATTATAATTATATATATTATTATTTATTATAAATTATAATATATTTTTATTATAGAAATATCGCCGCAAAATATAATAATACAAAATACAATACAAATAAACTGCATCTATCAAAAACATAACAATGTTGTCCATAAGTGGCGGTGACCGCTTACCATCAAGTAGGTCGTCTGCCTGATTGATGAACCTTTTGACTTAAAAAGACATCATGCACTAAGTCCCAAATGAAAGCAACAACAAAAGCTGTTTACAAGTCACAGAAAAACTTCCCAATACACAAACAGGAGTGTTAAGAGAATATTTGAAAGCCACGATCGCCTTTTTTGTTGATTCACCATCACGACTCCATCCATCGCTTTGTTCGTACGAGATGTACACTGCACACACGGCGCACCTGTTACAAGTGGCGAACGATGAGTGCAGAACGTATTTGCGTTGCGCGATTACGCGTCCCTTACTGTACGGAAATTGAGCGTTGAATCTGTACAGTAATTTTAGTTTTCCGAAACGTATCAACTGTTAATGCTTTTAAAGGATGGTTAAAGTCTCGAGTATGAATTATCATTCTTCTAGGATAAAAATTCCCAGGGATACTTACATAAGATCAGAAATATTATTATATCAAAATTTAACATCAACTACTAAGTATTATTATTATTAGTAGTACATATCAGTAAGAATATAAAATCAAAGTGTTATCACATGTAAAATCAGAAAGAGGAATCCTGATTATTTGTAACGAGTATATCGCCAAAACATCTTACTTTACTCAAACTGTTATAGCAATCGTGAAAAAGTTCTTCGAACCCGATTCATGGTCTACTAAAAGCTCATAAAGTTCATCTAATCAAAGTCGTTAAGAGGGCATCAGATTACAAATTTACAGGTAGGTCGGCCAATAAAGATGAGCGTAAGAGAGAGTTAACTGTACCAAGTAATCGCGGACCGAACCGTTGTTTTACGATTCCGACTTTGCATATCCCGACAGATGTTCGAACAATAAACCCGAAAGAGACGCCCGGGTATTGTGCCGAGTTGTTACTTGTTATTCCGTTGAAATCTATCTTTTAAAGGCTTAGAAACGTGTTCAACTAGAATTTTATGAAACAACTGCGCGTTCGTTGGGTTGCGTCTGATTTTTAATGCGCTATTCTCAGTGTTACTGCTGAAAAGTTTGTTACTTCCCTTTACTATGTCGGTTTACATTCTATCATAAACGTCAATAGTTTCGTGACTGAATTTATAAGTGGGTAGTATCAAAATTTATGTACAAGTAGGCCACGGTGTTACTTCTATTTCCACAAGCAATACGTTGTATTTTCCATGTAAAATAGTTAGCTGTATAATACATACAGCTAACCATTATTACCATATTGACATTTTAAAGTATTTGGCTTGTTAATATACTTATTTACTTAACAGATAATGTTTCGCAAACTACTACGACAGCTTGCTCCCCATAATATTAATAAATCTTTATTCGTCTGAGAACAACTACAGATGCATACGTGACAGTTTTGACAACTTTGACAAATTACAAACTATTATAGTCAAAATATAATTGTAGCTCAATGAATACTGAAGCAGAAATTCAATATCGTTGTAAATATATTATATACCGATATCTATATATATCCGCCAATACGCTAGTTGTTTATTTAATAAATGCAAACTTCTATAACATTCGCAAACTGCGCCTGTTTCATTTAAAAATTGTACCCCCCTTTCACATTTAAATTTATAAAGTTGTCCGGGAGCGTCGGACTCGTCGGTAAAAGGGTATTACTTATGAATCAATAGTTAATGAGTATCAATGGGAGGCTTTTGAAACTTGCCAGTCTCTGTATGCATTCTCGGCGCATCATTAATATTGAAAGTTACTCGCCCGTCCATTGTCTCTCGAGTGGCCATCTTTGTATATTACGCGTTGACTTCACTTCGGAAACGAACTACTCATTTCCTTTTCTCAAAACTTTTCCTTTTGAAAATATTATATCGGTTCGATTTTGTCTGTCTGCAACAACGGCTTCTATATTAGATTTCACTTCCGAGAAACGTTGATATTATAATACCATTTCGATTTTAATGAAAATGTGAAGCGACGCCCGTTATTAAGGAGTGGATTCCCTCGTAACGCCTGTAGATTTCGGTTATGCTTACGCTTTATGCGCAATATACATAATAATGAATACGGCTGCGTAAGCACTGATAATTATTATACGTGTGGAGATAATATAGCAGAATTGCACAGACATAAGCAATTATGGGCGCGTAAAGCCGTTTGTATCAAACAAGCTCCAATCAAACATGGGCGATGTGGTGACGATCGTGGCCACCATTCAACCATGAATATCAGTCGGATGCTAGCAAACATATAAAGGTTAGGGAAAATCACGGTCAATACGGTTCACAATCGAACTGAAATCGATAAAACGGCAATAGGTACCTGTAAAAAACCAGCAAATAAATGAAGCCGTCCCCTTATATTTTTCCCTGAAACTATTTTAATTAAAACCGTTCGAATGGATGGAGTTTATAGAGGGACAAACCGGCCGTCGACCGATTGAGAATGTTCAATTTCAGTGGCGGCATCTAGCCGAGGCTGTAGTAATTGTCGTCGTCACTAACGTTTATGATAATGATGTAGATAGGCTAGGTTAGGATTGACGTCCCAGGGTTATCGCATCCGATATAACAAACCGGTGATGTCACGCTAATCCGTGCGAGAAGCGAGTACGCGACGATATGACGCGAGGTCGTGACGTAGTTCAGACGGAGACGGTAGTTAAATTCGCTATTTGGTTACAGCAGGCGGTTAATAATTGATCTAGAGTTGTGTTTACCACGGTTACATCGTTGTGTTTGTGGGGTACAGATACCAACAAATGTTGTATGGTAACATGATGACTGTGACTGGAAGTTTATCAAAATGCTTATACCGTGTAAAGCGTCTTAAAAGTAAAGTAGTATAGGTTATTTTCCAATTAGCACAACTTTTAATTATTCTATTAAATAATTAAACTAAAAAGTGTTGAATGATTTTAAAAAATATACTATTGAGTTTTGTCGACGACTATACGTAGGTATAACTATGATAAGAGACGTGTTTGTTGGGTATGATGACATTATATTTCTCAGGCGGATAAGACAATCCATTGATTAGGTACAAGGTATTAGTATATTATTATTTATATATACTTGAATGTAACTCTCTTCAAACATTATTCACTTTTTACATTATACACATACTTTATACATTTCATGTTACGAGTTTGTAAACAACATTACTAGTGACAGTTAAATATTTTTTGAAGCAACCGAAAAATTACAGGGTGCCGTCAACTTTTACTGCATTCGGCTATTTTATACGAATTTATGAAATATTTTTCTGACTGTAGTAAATAAGAACCTATTGCTTTGAAATCGGCGATATTTTTTTTTTAAGTCGGCTAATATACGAGGACTCCTTACGAGTATGCAGTAACTATGTAGCTGTGGCTATTCTTCAATTCGACTGCCTAATTACATAATATACTTCATAATTATTCCTTCATATCCATGCGAGTAAGTTATACCATGTCAAACTAGGTTTATTATATGCCTGTTTTGTGTCACGGGCAAGTCATTAAGCCTTCAGGGATGCGTCTCGTCTCGAAGAAGCCATCTGCATGATTTGCGCATATTAATAACGTGGGGGTTACGTGAGCGCAGTTGTGTATGTCGGCATTTCGATTTTACTTACATGCAGATATCAGTTAAATTGGATGGCTTGGTATGAAAATGAAGGTTCAAACTACTGTATTTTGTTATTTAGTTTACCTTTAACAAATTGTTTATTAGTTTTTAATATTTGGAACCACCTTCTACGTGATAATTTACATGGAGACTGATTCTGGTTCCTATATGCTTGAACGTTAAATTGTAAAGCCTAAGAATGGTTTCAATGTACCTAAAAGAGAACTCATTAAAATAGACGACAATCTTGGTCTTTAAAAACATTTTTCAAAACCTTGATAGCTTGACGCTAGGCTAGTATCTCGTATACACTTCGGCAAAGACGACCCTGTGATGAGTGGGTAGGTATACTGTGTAAACACACCTTCAAATGAGATATTCGACTGCGTTTTGGTTGATAGCGATAAGCGGCTTGATATTTTTTTTTATTATAACAGTGTATTTATAGTAATATCATGCGTTAAATAAATAATATAAGATGATTTAATAATAGATCCTAAATTAATAGACATTTATTAAACAAGAACAAACTGACTAAAATAATAATAACTAAGTCACATAACTTGTGCCTCTAATTATGTCTAGTAATTAACCTTGTCTTATGTTTTGTGATAAAATAGGCTTTTATTTTAATCAAAAGAAATGAGAGTTTCTATTTGTTGGACACGAAGATAGATTAAGTAATTAACTGTATAGGTACCTGCCAACGCAGATATATATAAAGAGTGTTAATATAAATTATGTGTAATGTATTTTTTTTTCATATACTTGTATATAGATACTACTCGCGCGAAATGTTGCTTAGTTTAAATCGTAGTTTCAACTTTTTATAAGTTATTATAGTTAAATTATTTACAATAAACATACCATCAAAATTCTAATAATGTGACAAAATCAAATACAATGGGTTCTGGAAAAAGTTTTAAGAACTTTCTGCTCCGCTCTCGACACTATGCACACAGCCTTTCTCAGTCTCTCGACTCCCCGCGGCACGCCACACCCCATAATGATGCGTCTCAAGAGATGCAAGCAGGCTTTGCAGATTTTAACTACGTACGTACAACATATCACAATATTTATTTTACGTACTCTATCGTTTGACGCGTAGGTACTCACGCGTACAGTTTTGTTTGACTTTCTATATGAGAGATAATCTGTTGTAGACTTTATGACTGACAGAATAGAATATTTTAATCCCATACCAACGCAAACGTCCTTCAAAAAGTCAGCCCTATTAGGAGAAGAGGACGAAAGTTCACTTTCTAAGAAGACAAAAAAAGACGAGATAATAGATTTTGAGTCGGGCTGACAATAGGGCCTAGAGTAAGTGTAACGTCTGTGATCTTAAGGGAGTGTTCTTAGCTATGTTTGATGAAAATCGGTCCAAGATGGCCGCCGCAAAAAATGGTGGATTACATATTTTTTCACACCTCCCTCAATATGGGTATGAAATGAAATGAAATGGCTTTTCTAGTATAATACTATACACTATGATAAATTTCAAATCCAAGATGGCCGCCATCACATATTTTTCGATTACAAAATTTACAACCGTCGGGGGTTTTTTCTAAATTTTTAATTTTGTTTGATTATTTAGTATTTTTTGTTATAGCGGCAATAGAAATACATCATCTGTGAAAAAATCAACTGTCTAACTAACAAAGTTCATGAGATATAGCCTGGCGACCGACGGACAGACGGACAGACAGACAGACGGACGGACAGCGGAGTCTTAGTACCTAATAGGGTCCCGCTTTACCCTTTGGGTACAGAACCCTAAAAACAATAAGTATTGGCAATTAATAACTTATGTTTTTTGTACAATTTTACTACAGTAAAAAAATGAAATGTCACCTACACTATAATTTCAATCTAATAACAACATAACAGGCTTTGGTCTATCGAAATTTTACGAACGACCGTAATATATTTCTAAATAAATAATGCGATGAAAGGTCGTTTCTGTCATTGTTGAGGTATCGATATTGGTAAGCGATATTGTAACCATTTTTCTTATAACACGAGATTTACAAATATACTAAATTGAGAGTTGAGTGTTTTTCATAGTTTTCGTATTAAAAAAAAAAGCGTTACAAAGTAAACTCGGTTACAGTATTTCACAAATTTATTGCAGGACACTTTTACAAGCGTCCTAAAGTGTCCAATTCCCCACCAGAGGGAGTGACGTTGCATTCCCTCGGTATACAGAATGGTCGCATCTAATGAAGTCTCGTGCGGTTACAGCCTCCCCATTTTTCCCCCCCTCTTGTCACTGCCACAAATGCTCTTAAGAATGCGCTACATCAAAAATGAGCCTGACTTCCACTTTGTTGATGAGTTGACCATTTTGTACAAACATGATGTAAAAGTAGCTTTAAGTTCTTGTAAGTTTAAGTAATTTTATAGTTTATTTTGTGCCTTCATGTGTTTCTGTAAGTATTAAGATGATTAGTTTCGTAAACATGGAATCAAATTTTTACTAGTTTTACGTTTTTGTGATTTACGTAATATTTTGATATTTCTAGATATATAATACTTATATGTCAGGTATTACGCGAATACGTCAAAGTAAATCAGTGCTTGCACATTGTTTTAACTACTTTAAACAGTAATCCAACGCTATCAAAATCTTCAAGCAATTTGTCCTACATTATTTATAGAAAAAGACATTGCAAAAATTAAAAACGTATGTACAAGGTGGAACTCATTCCTGGAGAAATACGTCTCTAAAAATACTAAAAATATGCGAATTTTGGGAACTATGCGCAAAGTTGTAGGTATGTAAGCATTTTTCCGTTCGAAGAATACCAGGCATACATGAATTTGGGTGTCTATCGCAAGGAGAGCAGAGGGCGCTCCTCATCGTGAATAACTAATGAAGGAAAAATGAAGCGATCAGCGAACCCCAAGTAGCGAATTACACGAGCACTCAATGGCTTTCAGCGCTATCAAGTGTTTTATTTTGCATACCATAGATTCAATAAAGTTTTATCGCGAAATTTTCCTTATGCTACAAATCTGCCCACTTATTGAAAACCTAGGGGAATTTCCATTTAACGATAACGATTTATATTAATAAAGGAGAGTACCACATTATCGTTAAGTGATGAAGTTTATTGCTTCTGGTATTTGGCTAGGCGATTAATGCCATGAATATCTTAAGAGAATTGCAAGCCATCTCGAAGTATCAACAATAAAAATATAAATTAAACTGAATTTAAATCTAAATAAAACAGAGTTTATGTATTATAAATAAAAAACATATCAATTGTTATCTTTATCTACCACATAATAGCTAGCTTTACTTTATAACATTTTTTTAATTACAATTATTGTATGCCAACATCATTAAAATATAGAAAGAATGTAAAATACAGAAAAATATTTAACAACTTTGGAACACGTTTATGATGGAAAAGTTCTCGTTTTTGACAACATTAAACTCAAGCAAAGAACACGTGAATTTCATAACATACACAATTTACAAGGGACCTTTTAAGAATATTATATTAATGTATACCGGCTTAACGACACACGTATGAGTTTAGGAAAGTAAATTTGTTAGCTATATACGAGTATTTAATAATCATATAGCCTTTGTTTACAGCTAAATATAAAATTATAATAATGAAGTAATAATTTAATAGATTAGTTTTATAAAAAAATAGATATTGTAATAAAAGCCGCTTACTCTACGAATAATACGTTATAAATAAGAAAATAATACTAGGCACACATTTAGACCTCAATACGTACATACAAACGTTTTTTTTATACTAAACGTGGACTCTTTTTGATGGAGTATAACTATTTTGATTGTAAAATGCCATAGAAAAATGTTGCAGCTTAACATAAATCAATTTATTTTCTGAACCTTATAAAGGTGTATAACTAAAATAATTTCAACACATAGGTTATATTTATTTAATTAGTAATAAAGTACTCAAACTAACAACCCACAATATTTGGATCTTTATCCTGTTTAACTACATGTCACAAGAGTCACCTCCGTCATAAAGGAAGAATATGTTTACAAGGAGTTCGCTCGTCAGCAAATCCTCAGCCGTGAGACGCGACGCGAAAATTGTCGCCACCGCGCCCGCGGCGACGCGTTCGCTCGCCTTGTTATGAAAACTCGTATCCACAGGTAAAGAGAGCTTCGTAGCAAACAATTTGTTCACCGCTTACATATTGAATAAACATCCTTATCTTGCGTGTTCGTAACAGATACTGTAATATGTTTTACTAGAGGAGAGTTTCTGATCTTAACTTTTTCGGCGAGTGTGCGCTCGTTATTTTTTATACCCCGTTCATGTTTACTTGAGTAGTAATATTCACGTGTTTGTTTGCTTACACCAAATAAAGTAAATACTTGGATGTGTTGATGTTTTCAAGACGACGCTACTTTTTTGGAATTCAGTAATTCAGTGTTACTTTTGTCTAGTTTTCGGTTTGGTTTTTGGTTTGGGGATAATTTAGTAGAATTACTTAAATCATATATGTAAAATTTATTGCTAAAAGAAATTGTTCGTGGTTGTCAAATGAAAACTCGACGAAATGTTCATTTATAAAACTATTAATGCATTTTTAATTAGTTGGGAACATTATACACATCTGTTCTATTCTAATTCTATAAATTATACGCATGCAAGCTGGCTAAAGGACCAATGAAATCGACTTAATAATTGCCATTCGGTGGTTGTAAAGCAATTACTTTAATGGACCACTTAATACAAACGACGTCTTCTAAATATTATGTACAGTTATTGGCAAATCCCTGTATTTATGTAAATAATTATTTTGCCTTAATTGCTAGACCGGGATACTGGTTCACATTTCAGCACTAATGAACAGAATAATGTAATAGATATTTTCTGACCTCCCATGATAATAATGTATAAATTGTTACGTTGCTCGAAGGGAAAATGTACGTTCTAAGTTAATTTCTTGAAAATATTATTATTACCGCGTGTATTAATTTCTTGATAATTTGGTATGTTTATTTATGGCTATGTTAATTGAATGTTTAAATTAAAATAGGGCGGTAAAAAGATATAGATACAGTGTCGATGCTCCTGCTTCAAAAAAAATATATATACATCATATTTTTTGTTCAAATAAATCATTATAAAATTCTAATTGACTGCAAGATTACTTAGTTTTAATCAGAATTTGTCACATTGTAAATAAAAACAATAATATTACATAAAGAAGAATCACCAAAGTATTGTATTATATATAGCTTAACAACTTTTCAACAAATAAAAATAATAAAATACAAAATTGCCACCACAAAATAATCTTTTAATATTTGCGTAATCTATTATTTTTATTGCGTAGAATAGAAACATTTTCTGTTCGCCTAAGGGCTAATCCGTAACATAATAATTACTGTACTAAATAATATTGCGTGTGTCTGTCTCATACAAACGCTTGAGTGTGATCTATTTACTGTTTTTCCACTACCGTTTGGCGCGATGATATCAAATGATATAGTGTAAGTAATTTGTTGAAACTTTAATTATAGGTGGGTGTAAATTAATGACGTTTACAAGATTTTTTTATATCTTTAGATCTAGACATTTGTACTTGATTGTATGGAAAGGGGGAGTGTGGCCATGAATCTTGCAGCAGAGTTGGAACTACTTGAAACGTGATTTTACTGAACTGATTCAGCTTCATAGTTTTAAAATGATATGTGTATATCATAGTGGTTGAATTATACCATTGACAATACACATTGATAGATTTGTATTTAATTTAATACAGCTTTGTTGGAAGGAGATTACTCTTATATGTATCTCACTAGACAGTGTATAATATACACAGCATAAAAAAATTAAGGCTTTTTAATTTTACTTTTAATGTTTTAGTATTTTTTTTAAATATTGAATTAAAACAGTCTCGCTACTTTCAGGGCCACATACGAGAGGGTCTGTGTTACGAGCGTGGAGCACGCCGTTGATAATTGCCGGTGGTCGAGTGGCGGAAGTAGATAAAATATGTTCACGCACGCCTCGATACCGCCCGTGCCGCGCCGTCTGTCCGTGCTTGCGAACATCGGGGAACTCTTCCGGGGCTTTACGCGCAAATGGCCTCAAACACACGTAGGTATCAGCATTACAAGTATTATCAGTATTCGAAGATACTTGGTTTGTATGAGTTTAAATTTAGGTATTGCAATTTTAAAAACATTTTCACAACATGATTATCCAGTAAATAGGCTCTAATTTTCATATAAATAAGTTCCAGAAAAATAACGTGTCTATTTGACATTGCATGTTTATATCACCTTAGCACTAGATAACTATTTTCATAAGTAGAATCAAGTCATGGAATACCTAACTAAAAGCACGTACGCGCGGGTCGCATGAACTTAGACAAATAGTTGTAATCTTGCACCGAAAGCTGCGAAGTTGCATGCAAGCTTTGTAAACAGCGAGCAAGGTGACTCCATTCTACACCAACTAACCAAACTTTGAGTCGCGATGTGATTACACCGTCACAACCACATGCTGTCTCTTCGCCACCTTTATTCAACTTTTTCTTAACTCCTAATAGTGGTAACATTGTGGGAGTTCAAAAAAGCAATTTCGCGCTTTTACGGTCCCACGGTTTATGGTAATGCCGGCCTGTTCCGTCTATACCTTTGTTTAAAAATTGTGCAATACTTGTTTCAAAACTACACTCGTGGTTTTCAGGTACCTTGCACAATGGCAGTGGAAGTTAGTTTTGGAATCTTTGTTTGGCTCGCGGATACGACCTGAAATAGTAGTAACTTGTATATTTTTGAAACGAGGGATACCGAATTCTTCGTTTTGTTTTTCTTAATGCTCATTTTATTTTCATACGTACGTGATAGATAATGTAGAATGGAAGAACAGGTTGAAAACTTCTGATATTTGCTATAACTTGTTTTGTTTTGGGAAGTTTGTTCCTAACGTTCAAGCATTATTTTCAAACTTTTATTTCATTGCTGTTATTTGATGTAATTGGATGAATCTGTATTCATCTTTGTTGTTTTTGAAAAGGAAATTACCTCATTTCAATAAAATTCTGATGCCAAAATTAAATCTGTTTACGGTATCGGAGCGTTAGAAAACAATTTTGCTGAACATTTTTTATAATAACATAAACATCAGTTTAACATAACATAACGTTTTACATAATACTTACAGTAAAATTGTTTTCGGTCTACAAAATCAAGTGTGAACGTTAAGTGTGAAACCAAAATGATGTTGTAGCTAGGCGGCTATAATGTTACAGATATTGCCGGCGGCAGCGGGCGGACAGCTGGCGGGCGAAGCGGCGCGGGCGGCGGCGGCGGCGGCGCGGCGGTTCCGGGCCAGGCGCTTATCATCGCCGATAACGCTCGTTTCATACACACACAGACATATAACGTACCGCTTTAACCTAGTTATGGATGAACATTTTATTGCTATGTAGGTTAAGATTGTGTTTGTTACTGGATAAAGTGGATCATGAAAGTTTTGCTAGTGTCAACCCGAGGAAAAAAAGTTGATATGGAGAGATAAGATAAATAACAGAAGTTGACTTATATTTCTCTATTTTTATTTATGTCATAAAAACTTTAAGTTATCAGGTAAAATTTTGTTAAATAACTTTTTTAAAAATAAATATTTACTAATTTAGCCAATATATGAATAAACATTTTTAACTCGGATTTGTTCACTCTGCTCGAGCGAATAAGAAAATTTCAGTAAAAGTTACAAGGGTCAGCCAAGTTCAGCTTTATCGTTCCAACTCTTTACCGCCAGTACCGCCACTATCTTAAGAAGCGTCTAAACCCCACAACAACGTTTATACAGAAAGAAGTCTCCCTTCACCATCGACTACCTTATCTACTAATCCTGTTAAAGAACACTGATCCCCTTTTTATAAGTCGATCGAGTAGAAACTGAGATAGCTCCGCTTATTTCCGAAATTAGTTTCCAACTACAGCGTTATCGAAACTTGTACACGGTTCAATTGGCCCAATCTGCGTAATATTACACAAGTTCTTGATTAAATTTAATAAAACCAAGACGGTTACCTAATTGCACGGGGAAACTTTCATTAACGACTGTTCGATTCGTTGCGTTCCGCCAGATTCGATCGATCTATAGCTGCGCGCCGATCAGAAATTGTACCAAACAGAAGATTACCCCGGATTATTCTATTTCTACAAGATGTTCGAATGCAGCAAATACCATTGGGATATCTTAAGTTTCAAAGTTTTCAATAAGTAAGCAAACTGTTGCAATGCGTTGTTTCTCGTTTGGATTTTCCTTCTCCTTTTGGTGTGTAGGTGTTGATCTACTTAACTTTAACTTCTATTAGTTTTGTATCTTTGATATTTTTATGTAAGTTATGTCACGCTTGGTTTTTTGAATGTGATATAATAATTTTATTTAATATGTATATTATTGTTTTTGTGTGTTTGTACTGTTTCTAATCAACTATTACATGATGTGATATATTATGATTTATGAAGCACAGTTGCGGTGTACACCAAATACTTCCATAGAAAGATAACAATGTAAGGTAAATAATAATAAATAAATACCTAAAATACTAATTAAAGTTTATCGTACCAGTAAACAGAAATTAATTAATGCAGAACCATTAATTAAATAGAGAAGTATCTAAAATCAATAGTCCTTGTCATTTGAAATTTTAATTCACGTTGCGTGGAGTCCAATCAAATGATTTGGAAATTGAGAAGAGCCAGTGAGTGAACGGACCGACTTTAATGAGATTTATCCAAACGCTTGATTCCACTAGCCGATTACCTGAGCGATTGTGGGCCTCGACTTTACCTAACCAAATCTCTTAAGGTGGTGCTTTCAGCTATTTAGCTCTTAATGGAAAACTCGTGAGTGATGTAGAATTATATATTACAATACTTAGCTTTTCACACGCGGCCTCGCTTGCGCAGACTTCATAAAAATTTCCATCTTTCTTCTCGTCAACCGATATCAATAAAATAAAGCTTATAATATTGCTTCAAGCTAATCAACTATTGTTTCATTAAAATTAATTTGAATAATCTAATTTCACTTTAATTCTTGAAATCGGTTACGATTATTATTTTTTTCTAATTTATGTTTTATACCTTGTTTTATATTTAACTAGCGGGAGCGGAACCCCGCGATTTCACCCGCGTCTTCAAAGAATCCAGATTTTTCTCAAGATAAAAGATATCTTATATGTTAATTCAGAATATATTCTATCTGTGTGCAAAATTTCATCTAAATACATTCAGTAGTTTTTGCGTGAAAGAGTAACAAACATCCATTCATCCATCTATCCGCCCTCACAAACTTTCGCGTTTATAATATTAGTAGGATAGTAGAATTTGATTTGATAGGTTATATCAATAGATTATTATGAAAGGATACTAAAGTGATCTACTTTTCACGCTGACTGTACTAAGGTTTATTGGTAGTAATAAGGTTTATTGACATCAGTTGAGTTACTTTGATATCAAACTCACGTACACATACCTTATTTAATGATAGCTGTTCCATATGACAATAAGAAACAATTGACTTTAATGTTTTTATTAAGGTATTATTTTCCTCAATACACGATTCGATATAATCTTAATTTCCATGAAATTATGGAAGAGTGGTCGATAATCAAAATCAGGTCAAATTTCGACCATAATTAAACAAAAGAGTATATAATATTAAGAATGTAAAGAAAATCACTTGACTCATAATAAAGAACTCTTTTCTTTCTGTCATTGCCGCAATATCGACGAAGCACTGACAGTGGTGACATGTATGTGTTTGGGTGTGTTACACGTATGGTAATGTGTGTAATGTTTTTTTTTATTAATTTAATTTATATCTAATGCATATCATATAAAAATATTAGCTTTCGGCACTCCTTCTTCATATAAACTTTAACTATGCCAAATTTCATACTCCTCTGTCCGCGTAATTTTCGTAAAAAGGTGTTCCAAAGTTTTTGGTTCACGTATTAATATTATAATAATTAACCACAATTTAATTAAAATACGACATGCATAATGAAACTATGTAACTATCACCTATTACGTATTACCTCAGGATAGCTCTATTGTGTTAATAACAGTTGAAAACATGCCGTGGAGCACATTACCTCGTTAACTTAAGTCAGAAACTTAACTAGAGTGAGGAAACATCGGTGCGGTTGTTGCTTATTAAACTTCATTTCACCTTGAAATAACAACGCTCTTGAGGGGCAGGTTATTTTAAGTGGTGTTAGCTAACGAACATAACTATCGGAGTTATTAAACTTAAATTTGTTTGCTCGTGAACTTATTGTCATCGATGTGGTGGTTGCTTTGCTTTTTCAATCAACATGTGTTTGACATTTTGGAAAGAATTCATTAATATACATATATTATGTAATGTATACAATGGGTGGAATTGACTTTATTTGACTTTATTTTGGCTTCCGCTTTGCGGTTTTACAGAGGGGTTTCATGTTTCCCAGGATATAAAGTATTATGTTATTCTGGAATGATTTATCGCTGTACAAAACATATAAGTCCATTACGCCATTACGGCATGACTGACTTACAAACATCCTCAAATATACAAAGTCCTTAAGATTTATAATATTACTAGCTGTCCCCCGCGGTTTTACCCGCGTAGTGGTATAAAAAATAGCCTATGATCTATTCTCAGACCTACCGAATATACACACAAAATTTCATAAGAATCGGTCGAGCCGTTTCGGAGGAGTTTGCAGACAAACACTGTGACACGGGAATTTTATATAATAGATAAGATACTTAAATATGTATAATATTAACTATTCCTTATGATAAGAATTCTTTTTTCCAAATAATTAATAACCATCATTAGCCTAATTCTCAATTATAAGGCGATTGTTTTATAATGTTGAAGTTATTATTCAGATTGTGAACTTAATTATACAAGAACATTACTAGAAACGCTTAGTACCAGTCTTTCTGTGTTTGGTTAAGTGAGCTAAGTAGCTTGGTAAGTTCATAATATCAACTTAGAGTCAGCGTTTTTTTCTGAGTTTCCTAATTTGCCAGTAAATAGGTTTTATAAGTCTCTTGGAGTACAATAACACTCAAACATACAACACCCGTTCAAGCTATAAATCAGTGTCCATTTTCTCGTTTATCTATATCACTAACAAACTCCACATCCAATAGAAACCATACAGAATCTAGAACAAACAGCAAAACTAACAAACTGAACTGAACACTATTGAAAACGATAAAAAATTAATAAATCGTAGTAGCAATATACGGATAAAATAAACAAGTGATTTGAAACGATATGTGAGAACAATAACAAACCGAATCTAATGAAGCGTGTTTTAACAATTATCACTATGAAATAAAGTGGTGCGAGCGAAAAAACCTCTCCCATTGGCCGACAAGAATGAATCGGAAATAAAACCAGTATTAATTTAATCGAAACTCCTCTTCATTAGTTTCAGTCGTGCGGTTGAGTGGGTAAACAAATAAAAATGTTTGATCTCGCCAGTTATGCAATTGGATCGTTATTCGAATCATTACAATCGGACGAGCGCTCCATCGGTTATGGTTTCGGGCAACGAGCTAAAATCATTTTTGTATGCGTTTTATTGTGTTCCGTTGAAAATGTAGGGGAATATGATTAAACGATTGCAGTAAAATATTCGAATTATATTATCATTATTCAAAAATTATTATCATTAGGGGAGGCCTATGTCCAGCAGTGCACGTCTTGCGGCTGAGATGTTGATGATGATTCAAAAATCATGAATCAATCAAACTGAAAAAAAAAACGAAATACTTTCTTAGGTTACATTGGCAAACACATTAAAGTTTATGTTTTTTATATTACTTATAGTACCTAGCAGTTTCAACAAAAACATAAGATAATAAGACTAAAAATCTCTTTCTTGATAAAAAATAAAGACAGTTCTTTTCCTTTAGGTATTAGGTATAGACCTATAGGTATGCGATCAATTTATTTCATAGCGCTTCAATAAATTCAAACTTAGTAAATAAATCAATGAATATCTAACACATAGACAGATTTGAACCTTTAATTTAATGAACAACTATAGTATAGGTATTGAGACTCAGACTTTGTGTATGAGTTTAATAAAATTTCACTCATCTCTAATTCAATATTTACTTTGTTCATTGCTTTATGTTTGCGAACGTCGCGTCGTGTAGTCGTCTGAGTGAAAACTATGACAGTTTAAAATTTGATCCTGTTGTTAGTATTTTAAACAAACACCTTGAATAGAAGCTACTTTCGAATAACATTTCAAGTGTAATGCAAATGGATTCTACGTTTACTGCTGAAAATATTTGACCAAATACGTAAAATTGTGTGAATTTTCACAGCTCAACATATTTCGCTCGACAAAAGGTAAAATCTAATATCGCCAAATTGCCTAATGGTACGAGATGATGTTGATACGAGAACGTTTTTATGGACTAACTACCGGCAAATACTTATACATTTTTATCTGCTCGGCTAAAACCTTTTTAAAGCAGTGCGTGAGTTGTTCTGATAAAGAACCGAAGGTACGTAAATAACGGAGATGACAGGAATTTATTCTGTCTAGCGCTTTTTGCGGTGCGTTTGAACTTTGACCCAAAATGTGGCTTTTTTATACTGTCTCTTTACTAGTAACATGTGTTGGTGTAATATTTATTAAATCATGATAATCCTTCGTAGTATATTAGTCTTGAAAGTTTTAATATGTCGTTGGCGGACGGAAGTTGGAAAATTTATTTTAACAGTAGGTGATTTTTTTCAGAATCGTTCGCTGTCTTTTTGTCCTAGAATAAGTATTATTTCAATTGAGATCGTGGATAAAACACGTTGGCACTAATAAGCTCGAGGTAGAGCTGTGCGACGGCACACGTCAAGCCAACTCTTGAGCGAGTCGAGTGGCCCACCGTGTTCGTTAGCGACCGCGTGACGAACTCTCTCCCGTCCCACTCTGTCCCACTCCTCAGCTCTTTTCATTAGGAAGTAATTCAGAGTGCCGGGCACTCTTCCGCTTCATTCCTTCACGTCTGTGTGAGAGCGTCCTCGTGGCGGCGCTGAATCAGGTGGGGCTTTTGTGACAAGATTAAAGAGAACACGCTTTCTTAGTTGCGCTGCGGACCGACCTAGCGTATTCTTCGTGTGCTATATTTGGAATTAAGGTCTAACTATAGTCGAAATTATTGTAGTGGAAATTTCGTGTGACTAAACATTGTTCGGTAGAAATTTAAACAGTCGCCGTAAACTAAATAAAGGAGGTAGAAAGTACAACAAAATGCGAAAGTAGTTCCCGATGGTACACTTAATGGATATTCGGTTTTCTTTTCTGTGCGGAATGAGAGAAAAGAATTTATTGTAATGAGTGAAACTATCGCTTTTTATGTACACCTATTTATTTACTCTCTTTTAGGACGTAAATTATGTCACAATCAAAAAGATTTAATTATATACCACGTTATTTGTTTTTTTTTTATATATTTATTAGAATGGAAATATCAGATAAAACTATGACCATAGAACAAACAATCATTAAAAGCTACCATGCAATTGGATAAAAGATGAAACCGTTTGATTCAAATATTCTGTTGTTTTTATGGCACATAAAATAGTTGCCAATAAATAGTCCGGCATTGTCCAGTTTTTATCGTAACACATTTAGACAGGCATTGCTACAAAATTTACCTACCTACCTTTTTTGTATCGATAGCTATTAACGACACGAACTTTGTACTATTCATTTATCTCGCATGGAAAATATGCCTACCGTTAAATCACAATAAACGTTTACGTCTTTAGATGGTGTTCTAAATATGGAATAATGATTTTAAGCTTTACGAAAAGGTTTAAGAAAGCTTAGCAAAAAAAAAATCAAGTATATTGGGGAATAGGAGAGCCGCGAAATGTAGTTCTATTTTTAATTTTGGAACTGTTATACATGAGCAATGTACCCCTTTTTGCATACTATAGCCCTTTTCTGTCCACTCAGCATTTCCTAGCCTTAGTAGCATAATCATCCATGCACTCAAGTCAGTCTCGTCCCATCATCCATCCACGCTAGACGGTTTTCTTCATTCCTAATTATATATTTTTTTAAAAAACCTTTTACCCAGAGACTCATAACAGAACGGACCTTTATTATTATTTTTTGTAAACGTTGATCATGTAATTTAATTGCCTGTATTTTTTCGGCTCGAGTTCAGGTTATTGTAGCAATATATTGTTGAGAGAGCCTATATCTGCTTTATAATAATTGTAAACTTGTTTCAAGCTTATTTTACTTTTATCGACTTAATTTCACACGACAAACTTACTTCTGCGGCGACATCTGATTACAGTCCGAACACTTTACTTGCGGAGCAAAATATGTTAGATGCAAGATATTTGGCCGACTATAGCTCATAAACTAGAAGACGAAGTTAGTCGTAATAGTTTTCCTTGTAACTGCAGTCTTTAATCTAGCGTTAAGTATTTTTTTGGATTTTATCTATATCATACTTAATTTGCTATATTTGAGCTATATAAGCATTTATTGCTTTACGTGTAAAATGGCCAAGACATACCGACAGATAGGTAAACAGAAATGACAAAACTATACGGGTTCCTTATGGACGCACCTTAAAAACAATAAATCCAGTACCTTCAACATTTATAAATGCCCTCTTATGATCTAAATTTAATAAATGGCTTTAAGTTAAGGATTGATGATAGACTTAATTTTTTATTTAACCTACTCTACGTTTTGGCTTAAAAAAGGTTGAAAACGTATAATACAATTTTCATAACGCCATCTTATATTCTATGCTAAAATTATATCGCAAAGTGTCATTCCGCATCTCTCGTTTTATAAAACGGTGTGTGAAAGCAATTTGGTAATGCACTTTTATCTATATTACTCACATAGACGGACACCTTAAGAGACGTGATGGTTTTGAGCATCGCTGGAATCTCAGTTTAGGGTTGTGACCGGTACGAGCAAAATTTATGATATATTTTTATTATTATTACGCTAGATCCTCAATCATGGTTAGGCAGGACTTTTAAGGGGATTTTTATTAAGCTTTTGTGTGACCATAATCTCTCTATATCTTACATATTAATAATTTGGCCAAAAATAGGTGAAAGTAGTCTAAATAGCTGCCGCTGCCAAAACACATTAGTTAGTAGGTACATTGATTGACGACAAATTTTGTTATTTGAACCTGAGGGTACCTCAGGTTGTGTGAGACATACCACTTTTACTAAATTTCTATAATAAAACAAAATCAAATGTTGTGGCAACCCTAATCATCTAGAATAAACTATATTGAAGATAAACTAGGGGAGTATTTAATGTGTTGAGAATTGAGAGTCGTTGACTTTTTAGTCTGCGGAGTTTACTCATAAACTTACTTTGTATCGAGCTTTGAACAAACCATAATTATATTTTTTGCATTAAGTATATTGTTGAAATGAGGTATATTTTATTTATGTCTTTATATCTACAGTCTGTTGAATATTTTGAACTTAATGTAGTTTACAAACAGAATAAAAATTGTGAACTGACATTCTAGGGAAAAATTTGGTATGATAAAACCACCATTATCATATAAGAAATATAGCATATAAATATACAAAAATACCTTACACTACCATTAAAATTAAGAAACAAGCTTCTATAATTTAATAATCCATAATTTTGCTCGTCACAACTATACACTACAAATTTACATTTACAAAATGATACTTACACTAATCTAAAGTATTATTAGCAACTATTAATTCAAAAATAATCCTAACAATTATCCTAATGATGACACAACACTAGGGACATACTTGTAACACAAAATACAAACAAAAGTATCTAGTGTCACGAAATGCCCCCTGTGCCTAGAGGACGACTATTAAGTAGGAAAGGTTCACTTAAAACGGCCCCCGGGATTTCAGACCCCGATTTACTGGACATAGAATGAGCAATAAAAATATAATTACATTGTTTTACTTCGAATTAACGAATAATGTTGGAAAAAGGCGAGTAAATTACGTATTTACGACGGAAAATCGGTCTCTAAATTACACTTTTGTGAACGTTATTACAAAAACAATGTGTTATTTAAAACACTTCTTAGTTGCTACAGTATATGCTTGGACCTTGGACTGCAAAGTGCTGAGTGGGATCCAGTTCCATATAGTGGATTAATGACCTGGTTTAGTCTCGGGCTCCCTGGTGAATGTAAGCAGTTCAAGACAAGACCAATTACTGTAGAAGCTCACAGGGAAGTGTAACAACTCCATGCTGATGATAAATTTTGTATATTATATTTTAAAACTAAAGCATAAATTGTGTAAATTTTCTTATTTATTTGTTTACCACTAGTTACAAAGGGAAGCCTTGCTCAATGGAAAATATATAAATATTCTGGGCTATTACGTTGTAGAAGTTGTTTTTTCTTTTCAAAACGTAAGGTATTGTTTATTAGTGTGAACTTTTCTTTAGCATCATGCTTTCTTTACAGCATTATCAAGTAATATTTTTTTCACGCAACAATCACTCAGAAGTTTTATTTAAGCCTGCTTAAGAAATAATTGTTTGAAACTAGTAGTCGTTCTCCTATTAGACATAAAAGCTACCAACTAATTAATTAAACACAAGAACAACTACAAAATAAAACTTTCAATATGTCGTGCTCTATTGGTAAATATTGTATTCATGGCTACTTTTAGTAGCTAATTTTAAAAATGTACCATTTCATCTAGCCAAGGATGACCTAGTAAATTTAAACCAGTATAGCATGTATATAATATACTGTAGTCCGTAATAGTTGTACAGTATACAACTAGTACGGATATTTACGCAAAAAGCGTATCGCATAGATCAATCGGCGTTTATCGCCAGACGAAATCTGTTGCGCGTGTGTAGGGCCATACCGCGCGTATTATCGCCCTCGGCGATCGCGAAGCGAACGATATTAGTACCATTCGTCTTTGTCGTACGGTTTCCTAATTTGAATAATCGTAGGTGAGAATGCAGGGTGATTTGCCGCAACGTGGGACGGCTCCGACCCCACCACCAGCTTTAATTCCTATCTACATTAACATTTTTAAAACATCACATAAAATATTACGGCAATAACAATTATCCAGAGTAAAAATTGCCTTGTAAATAGAAATACAAAAAGATAAGTAAGTAATAAAAAAATGAAGAAAGAAAAAATTGCAAAGTGAGAATTTTCTCATTACGCCACAAATCAACTGTTAAAACAAATATTTAAAAAAGAGAAAGGAATTCGCAGACTACAAAATGCTCCTCATCTCTGGCTACTGGCAAATGCGAAATCCGATTTAATTTATTTTTATCGCGGGGCTTTATAATTTCATTTTCGCACTTTCCATTTCGAGAGAACACCCGCGCCGCGGACTGTCGCTCTATCCGAATGAGATCTCCACGAAATCAGGTACAAAAGAACGATAATGAACGTTCACTGCTTGCTACGTAATCTAAATTATTATACGAGTCGAAATTCTTACTTGGCTGCGAAAGAAATCTACTTTATTTCGGGCACTGGGAGATGTTTAATAAAATTAAAGCGTCGGAGTACGGCCTTTTTCGATGTTTACGATGGTATTTCGATTCAGATCTTTTTCTCGTCTCTTCGTGTGAAATACCGACGTCTTCGTCAGTCAGCTCAAAATAAGAAAAACCTAGGATGTTTTTTTTATATAAACTGAAGTTAAAAGTTAAAAAATAATTACTGAGAAAGTTTGAATGTACACTATAACACCTTTAAGAAAGTCTGTGAGTACCTACTAAGTAGTCGTTTTAATATTACCTACCAGATTGCATTGTCTTCTAAAATGCAACCTGTTTCTACTAGATATGTGAACGTTTCGTATGTCGCACAAGATTGAAGAATGCAATGGCAGAGGCGCGGGAAACTTTTCAATGTTTCCGAAAATACACGGCGAATACAGCATGGGAGTCTCCACCGCCTCTGCGGCGCCACTCCTCGATTCCACCCCTGCTTTTGTGCACTAACTCTATTTTTCGGCTTCTTTTTCCCAGCCAGGGACGACTGACTTATATTAACTTCATAACTTGTTAAACACAACTTTTAGAAATGTGAGATAAGTAAGCGAGAGCCCTGGAGAGATTTGAAAGAAATGTTTCAGACGAAGGACATTACGACCAGGATACTCGGGTTTTCGACGACTATATCGTATCACCGACGAGTTGAAATAAACTGTGTTTTATTTAATAAGAGAGGTCGTGAAGATATTGGCAGATGATGTCTGAGTTATTCTGTAAAACATAAACCGAATAGAGTAGACGTCTCTTGAAATAACCGTTTCGGTAATCACGAATTGTCACACCAGTGAACTTAGCTGTAATTAGGCAAATGCACCATGTAACGTGAACTCGGCAGGAGCGGAGCCTGTGCCGCGCCAGTTCGTCTCGCTCAGCCACCGTATTGTTCCCCGTAATGATTATATAACCGTACTTTTACTACACAATTAAAATTTAAGCGCTCCTAAATTGTATGGAAGATTGTGCGGTACTCTATTTCATCTCGACTGAGCCGTGGCGGTCTCTTTAAAAGGTTATTCCCCAAATCAGAAATAAATGTTAAAACCAGACATGCCTATATATTACTGAAATTTAAAAGCAAATACGTTAAACTCGACATAGGGTCGACGGAGGAAATAGATAAAATAAAATGCTATTAGTAGATGAAACTTGATGAAGATGAGTACTGACGAAAGTGAATTGAGCATTGTTATAAGGCAGTGGAATATGAAAAACAACATTCTGTTAAGACGAATCTGATAAAAAGGTTAAAATGTTCCCGGCGACAAGTTCACCGCCGCTCTCGGAGTTTATAAAGCACCTTATTCGAAATAACAACGCGAAACGCCGCGGATGTCTAACTTAAATAAGATTTAATATTCCTATCCGGCAAGAAACTTCCTGAAGGAGCGTGTGTAATCAAAATCTGCACTAGGAAACTTTCTACGGGAATCTCCGAGCAATTGCAGAACCAGCTTGCCGGTAAAAAAGTGAAATGAACTTGTCGCTTAAAACTAATTTCATCCCCAACTTTCGTGTTAGAATAGTTTTTTCATGTTTCTCAGTTTTTCCATCGTAAGTTGTTCACTGTTTAAAAATCAATTTCTTAGAAGTTGCCGAAAGGGCAACTTACGAGGTGTTTACTCCGTCCGCCGACTGCGGGCCGATGCGAGCGAAACTTAAACCACTCCTTGTTCGCTACCACACAATTTTCTTTTTCAAATTAACCAACTTTAAGAAAAATATTTGCAAACAAGTTCGTTCTACACAAAAACGAGTCGCCTCTAACGAAATCTTTTCACAGGTCACACGAAGAATATTAAAAACAAAACTTTTTGAAAAAAGAAGAGAATGAAAAGTAAAATTTGTCGAATTTATTATTGAAGTTCTGTCCCGAAATATTTTCTTGCCTATATTTTTTGTTCGTCGTACCCTCCCCTATTTGCCTATTCTATCGCATTTTCCTTATTATTATCTTACATTTTGTTTGATAAACAGAAGTCGCTATTTTATGTTTAGAAAAGTATATATTTTTGTAAAATAAGGACAAAGGAATTATAACAGGTCTTGCTACATACCAAGACCTATCATAAATTGTTTCCAGTAGTAACCTAGGTACATACCTCCTACTGGAAATTATGAAATATTGTTGTTTAGGAAACCCTTGAAAGACAGAAAAACTATTAAACGTGACTAAGTACGTTTGCGACAGAGTTAACGGAGTGGCCCTTGTCCTTCCAGAGCGCAATTAGTCCGCTTTTTGCTGCACTCGGATGCTTTGAGTAATGATTGAACATTGCGGAGCGAGTTGTGGTTGTTTACGCGAGCAACAAACTCTGATTTATCGCTAGACTCGCCGCGACTACCGCCTGCCGCATTTAGGCACACAAACTCATAATTACACCACCGTTTAATATTAATTTTAGTTGATTTGACACGCAATTCACGATAAGAAAACATTATGTTTGATCGCATCACGAAAACGTAAAAAAGCATTGGAAAACAAGTGAATTGCCATCATTAGGTTTTGTAATTGAATGTTCCAAATCTATACCTACCTTACTCTTAAATCTACTTCACATAAATACGAATATTAATTTGATTTGATAAAAAAGCAAAATTTGTAACTTTAAAACAGAGATGAACTACGACATGCAAATATGTAGGCGTGGCGTAGCGAAACTTGGCAGCGAACAAACGGTCGCGCGATCCTGCAAATCTGCGCGCTTCGCTTATCAGCTGTGATTCATACTTATGTCGTATACACAACGACACACAATGTACATATACTATACCTATAGTTAGAGCGTGTGGTGATGTTACTTAGTAACTGTGCTACCAGGCATCATTTTATTTTGTGGATAAGGACGCTCATATGTCCCAAGGATTCAGTGACGCTTTGTTGAGGGAGAAAAGAATGGATCGTGATGAGAAATGTGCTGGAATAATTTATCTTTGGGTTAGTTTAGGGAATGAAGCTTGTCTCCGCCAGAAGCACGCGGATGACGGCTTATTTCTAATTCAGGGACGCGTTTTCGAAGGAGAGATAAAGCACTGCGGGTGAATAACTGAATAAAAACGATGACTGGCAAAGTCATGCGGCGGCGAAGTAAAATATTATACCTAGTCCAAATCCAAACAATACCTGCGTCACGTCGAAACAATGGGGAAACAGGAAGAGTGCTACGTTAACAACATTTTTTCAGTCTTAGGTCGTTACAAAAATACAGATAACAGCGCACGTGCCGTTTATGGCTGAAGATGTCGAGGGAGACGCGAGCACAAAGCGGCTGAGATTTATTGGCTTGCCGTAAACGCGCGTAAGAGGAAGTTTGTACACCGGCGCTCGACGAATCGCAATATTTAACGTTCAACTATTTCCATCAATTTGTTCTATCAAGAAAGGAAAAACTTAAATTGGAGCGATTAAAGCTTGCGCCCGATCGTGATTGATTTCTTGCGCGAGTCAGTGGCCGCGACGCCCGCGCCCGCGCTCCTTGAGCCCTGGACCATTGTGCCCCCAGATTTATTTCTGTTTCGCCGTTTTTATTGCGTACTCGGAACTTATAACGAAATAGTTACGGCTGTTAAAAGGTTTTATTGGTTAACCTTCGGCGTGTGCGGTCATAAAATAGATTCGTAACCAAAGAAGCGTACGCATAGCGCTAGATTTATAACTGTATCACGTGAAAAAGAAACAAATTTGCCCTGCAAAAGGATATAAAACAGGAGATATAGCAAGAATTTATCGGTAAATTGTGGAAATCTCAGTATAATAAAATATTTTCTATTGAATATTGTATGAAAAGAGTTTTACGGGTCTCACTCATTTCACTCCCTTTTACTACCTATACCTTTTTATGCAGGACCCCATGCTTTGGAATGTACTGAAGTGGCGTTTATAGCGGATGTAAATTGTATTATTAGTGCCTTTATTTATGTGTGTTTCTTACCTGGTACAAAGAAATAAATAAACGAGCGTCATTATTAAAAGAGCACTAAAAGACTGCACTTAAAATTGTTAATATCTGGTGATCAGATTGAGAGCGACGCAAAGCGAGTGCGGCTTTCCTCGAGCCTACGAGTAAATTCACTTAATTAACCGCTCGCGTTGAGGCCCCGCTAAAACTTTACGCACTTAATAAACTTCGAGTCGAATTAAAATTCCGTCGGTTTGGTAACAATTGTGTCGGAACACCGTTAACTCTTTCGCCAGGCGTCGAGTTATTAATAAGGGATACATCTCGGTCGAGATGACTTATCTAAACAAAATATTATAGCGGCCAGTGGCTAGTCAGAACTAACAAGTTTATCGTCGGCCTGTGGATTAGAGCAACTTGTGGTGACGCACTTCTGCATATTTTAATAAAATATGCAAATTATTTTTGAGTGTGCGCAGTTCGAGTTTGGTTGCAGGTTGTTTAGCATAAACAAATCGGTGCCGCCTCAGTGTTGTTCGCAGCTCCGCTACCGCCACCGCTCCGATCAATTCCGAGCCACTCCGAGCCGTGCCAAGCCGCTCCGACAGTCAGCGTTGGCTGAGCGTTAGACAAGCAGTAGGAATAAATAATCCTGCCGTTAGATGCTCCTTGCTTACTCGAGGGCTGATCGTAAATCAGGACAAAACGAAATTTCCGCCTAATGTGAATGTAAAATTTAAGGAACAATGCCACTGTGTATAGTTGCTAAACAAGATCTCTAAACTTGTGCGTGCGTCTCATTGTCTAAGCGTGGCTTAGTACTGATTACCGAAAGATTTATTAGTCTACATACGACACCGAACGTATATTAAATATACACTGAATTTTAACTCTTTTACGTACATCGTTAATCCTATATACAGGATTTTGGTTTACCGCCATGTTAATAACGAATATTCGAAATTAATCGACTTAATTAATGCCGTAAATCGAAATACAATTTACACTGGTTTGATGTTCCTCTTATCTGCAAATAAACACAGATTACGCTATTGAATAAGATTAATTTAATTCTGGCTCTAGCTGAAATTGGTTTGTTAGTGCTTTTAATTGCTTAAATCGTAATGACATTAAGTATTTAAAAATGTCAAACCACAATTTAAAATTAAGCATTTGTAGCTCGTTGATGTAGTTAATCATCTATTGTCAAATTATTAAAACGCATCGAATTAATTATATCGTTCTTTAAATCGCCATTTTATACATAATAAGTACCTAACATTGATATAGAGATCAACCCATAATACAGGATAGGGCAATATTAACATTTAGAATGTTTCTTTGGTTCATTTAGTTCTAAAGTGTAGCTTTATCGGTGTTTGAACGCAAGCTATTAGGTTTGAACCCAGGATTACTGCGAAGCTATCCTTATTTGACCCTTCTCGGAGTATTATAGTATTATAATCCTTACTGAGTTTCTGTTCTTATTTATGGTTGAAACTTAAATGGGTTATACAAATGAGGTTCCCACGGTCATTTGGATTCCTTTTAATTAGTAATTTAGTAGCTATTAGGGTAAATTAAATGTCTTAATAAATAAATTAAATAAGCGGGGTAGTTAGAGGATATTTATCTTAAACAACGTTTACTGAAATCATTCTATGAAATTATTTTATACTAAATAGAAGGGATAAATGTACTCGTAATAAGAGAATTAACGAAATTAAGTAACAATATAATATTACACTGTGTTAGATATACAGATAATGTAATATTATTGATTTTATAAAACAATATAGGTATCAACTCAGCATTAACTTAAGTTTGAGCTAACAATTGTTGATTTTTTATTTATGAATATCCATAAAAAAGAATCTCCTTTCAAATACTATGGTCAAATAAACGACCAAGTATTCCGCTAGCAATTGCACTCTCGTACAAATCAAATATTAAATCGTCACGAGACGCCAACCCTCGTCCAAGGATGCTCATTAACCCGCAGACGTTAAAGATGTTCCTGACAGTAACCAACCTCCATTAATGTTGAAGCGAGCGGACCTGTGTAAATAATAACTGAGTGCCTTCAAGATTGCTATGATAGTAAGTACCGTTTTAAAACTGCACTTTCGTATTGTACAGGTTAGGTTATATAGTATTTATTATTTTATTTTAGCAAAGAGAAGTTTATTATACTAAAAACAATTTCTTTGCTCAATTATTGTCACTTTTGACGTTTCTTTAATAAACTTCATATTGTGTCTAAAAGTCCCAACTACGAATAACTGACTAACCAATAAAAAGTATCTTATTCAATAATACGAGACGAAACTAAAGTAAAAGAAGTCAAAGTATAAAATATTAATCTCGATAAAACAATCCAGCAAATAAATTCTTATGTTACTAAAGCGAACTAAACTTGTACACTTTATCATATCAAACTAAGTCGGTCTATCGGTACTTTTGGTGCACTCAGCATTAATATCTTGGGAGAAACCAAGAACTTGTAAGCGTATCCATGTAATCCTCGAGCGAGATTTATATGAGACCGCGTAGGTAACGCAGTGCGGCTACGGTTTGTAGCTCGTAGCTGCACGCTACGAAAATCGTAGCCATGTTGTAGATGTGATAGTTTCAAGTAAATTTCAAATTTGGAATATAATTTATTGTTTTTTTGGTTAAATGAAGAAATTCTACAAACTATGTTCAGATTAGCAGTTTTTAGGGTTCCGTTGCCAAATGGCAAAAATCGGAACCCTTATAGATTCGTCATGTCTGTCTGTCTGTCTGTCCGTCCGTATGTCACAGCCACTTTTTTCCGAAACTATAAGAGCTATACTGTTGAAACTTGGTAAGTAGATGTATTCTGTAAACCGTATTAAGATTTTCATACAAAAATAGAAAAAAAACAAAAAAAATTGAGGGTTCCCCATACTTAGAACTGAAACTCAAATTTTTTTTTTCATCAAACCCATACATGTGTGGTATCTATGGATAGTTCTTCAAAAATGATATTGAGGTTTCTAATTTAATTTATTTCTAAACTGAATAGTTTGCGCGAGAGACACTTCCAAAGTGGTAAAATGTGTGTCCCCCCCCCTTGTAACTTCTAAAATAAGAGAATGATAAAACTAAAAAAAATATATGATGTACATTACCTTGCAAACTTCCACCGAAAATTAGTTTGAACGAGATCTAGTTAGTAGTTTTTAATACGTCATAAACCGCAATTTACCTTTCATTCAATCAACTAAAATATATAAAAAAAATGGCAGAAAGCAAGGTCTTACAGCACAAATAAAGGAAAAATTCTAAAAAATAAAAAAAGTTGAAAATTAAAGGGTGTATGGGGACATTCATAGTTACACCAATTTATAAAGACCTCTGAGTTGTATCGTCGCTCATACAATTTAGAGGTCTAGCTTAATTGGCACCAACCTCAAATAAGGTAAATAAATAACATAGTGCATTTCCCGTGATGGATGAACGATGAACGAAGTTTGTACGGAACCTTCGGTGCGCGAGTCCAACTCGCACTTGGCCTGTTTTATTAATTCGTGGAATGTGCAGCAATACGAACGTAATCGAAAAATAATACCTCCACGGAAATATGTACAAGAGGACTTAATATTTCGCAATACGCGGATGAAATAAATGCTTATTCGACAAAAGCGTAACTTTCACATGAATGCACGGTACATCGCTCGTAGTATGGAGATTATACTATCTAAGAACGAGTAAGCAAATAGAGTTATACGAAAGGCGTATCACCTGACGTAGCGTATGGCCTTCCCACGCGTTTTAGCGTTTCATTCGCTATACGAGAGTAAACGCTAATTTGCTTTTGTTCTTGCCGAATTTACCTACCTATTTCGGTTTCTAAGTCTTTTACGTATATCATTTGAATGAATAAAATGTTATACAAAGATTAGTGTACTCTTATATAACAAAATGTATGAACACGAACGTAAGTCGGTAAATAAATGGTAGGTATGTATGTAAAGTACGAAGTATTCTATTGATGGAGATTTCTAAATGGCATATGAGTTTCTACTTGTTAAGATATTATCACTACTATTTAGCTGTAAATCTTCCTAAAAGAAAATAAACAAATATTTAGCTAAGCAAATTTGCATGATGAACGCTTTATTGTATTTAAAATTAAAGAAAAGCGCTTAGTATACTCTTTGAATATTTATTGTAGATATAAAGGAGGTGGAAGTTCGTGGAACAATGTATATGTTTTTACTTTGTTATATCATGAAAATCAGACGGTAATCACAAATTATTTTATAAATTGATTAAAGTACTTATAAATAAATAAATAATTCAGTAGTAGTAATAAATAAGTTGACAAGATATTACGCATAAGGTCATCAATTTTTCTCTGAACTCTCTGTTGTTGAATCGTTACGATACCAACATAAACTAGCTTCTAATATAGACACTAGGTTCCCTCTAAATACTGTATGAAAAACACCTAAAAATCACATTCAAATATGCACAAAAGAACTCTAAAGTATGTTCCTGTATTTATTTTCAATATTGAGCAAAATATTGACGTTTGTAAATCACGGGTTGAAAGCTTGTATTTCAAATAAACACTCACCATATTAAAGTGTACCCTTAATCAATCTCAGCACTGAAGCGTATAATCAAAGTTCTACTTAATTTCAAAGAAGAATCGGTACAACGTATCGATTAAGCACATAACACTCGAACGAAACTTCTGCTCGGCTAATCAACAAGCAAGAAAGATAAAACCGAAAGTTTAATCGTAATTCACGATATGATTACACGATTCCCTCCTCTCCCATCAAAGTTGTCGAAATGTGCGACGTTGAAAGCAAGCGTGAAATCATTAAGGCATGAGATAATACGGTTCGGCTAATGAACCGGGGTGTCCTCAGTAGTACTACCATGTCTCGATCGTAAATCGACAGTGAAATATTTTCGACATAATATAATTTACTGTGGTACAACTTATGTAATCGGCTTACAGCTTAGTATCAACTACTGAGTCACAAGAAGCTCCTGAAGTTTTCGATTGCCTTTTTATATACGAGATTTGACCATTTAATTGCATACAATTCGCCGAATATTTGCCTATGTATGCGTTTATTTAGAATAATTTATTTTTCATTTCAAAAATTTTATAAAACTATACAAATTTTATTGAAATAAGACAGAGTATAAAATTATAATTTGAGTACTATCAATTCCACCAAATGAAAGAGACCACAAACATTTTGGCATTGAGTTCAAAAGATCACTTTACAAAGTACAAGGGATAGGTCTCATCACATTAAACGAGTTTATTCCATAGATTACTTCAATAGATGATCTCTTGAGGGGGAATTCGAAAATAGTTGGTAAGACAGATGTGTGGGGATGGTTCCCATGATGCCGCCTCCATCTCCTGCTTAGTTGGATTAGGCTCGCATCATTAATCGCTGAAATTGCGTTCACGTGGAGACCTTCCGTGATCCTATCCGGGTACCTTCAATTAGAAACAACTTCGAAATTTCCATTCCATCCGATCCATCGAATATAGTTTATGTGTTGAGATATTTACGATCAAAGTTAGCGATGTCCCGAAGTTAGCGTAATTACATTTAATTTGTTTTTAATAATTGATGAAATGTAACGTTGTATCTTAATGTACTGCACTTTTGCAGCAAAACTATAACTAAGCTAAGGTTTATTACCAAAGTCTGTTAAAAATGATCATGTTTTTTTTTATATTGTATATAAATTATAAAGGCTCAAGTTCATGTAACTAGCTATAATTTCTAATAGCTTTTCAAAAAGGTTTCAAGCAAAAGTCTTTCCAACCAAACTCAATCAAAGTAAATGTGTGTAGAAACTGAATTCGGCGCTAAATGTGAGTAAAAAATGACCGTCCATCAGACATTATATTGGCATGGTATGATAGGAGGCTGGACGTGCGGAGACGTCAACGATCAATCAGGCACGTGACTACCGCCATCTATCAATGTGTCATACCAGAGGACGCGCTCCACCAGATGGCAGCACGGACTGAAGAGAAATTAGAAAACAATTTTCGACTGATACCTATCTAATTTTGACACCTACGTATTTGGGAATGTATATAAATTTACTCTAATTATGAGTTGATAAGTAGGTAAGTACCAACATAATACCCAGTTAAGTGGTCCGTGGGGGTAGGTGGATTACAAAATTGTACCAACGATTAAACAGCTCCCTCCTTATTAATATTTCTGAGAAACTCGTTAGGTAAAATTTTTGTTGTATAATTTTTATGGTATGGTAAAAATTCTAAAATGTTTTATTATTAAAAATATGAGGTTACGTTATACTATAGAAAAATAAAAACATTTTTACTAAATATAGCTCGCAGCGTTACAAGATGATCCTTATTTTTTATTACAGGAAAAAGGGGCGTTCGAAACAATTTAATCACAAATTTAACGTCCACGGCACGTATCCAAATCGGACACTTTTATGACATCAGGCACTCGGCGTTAAATGCGTAGGCTTAAAAAGGGTTGATAGCGCGTCGCCTTGTCACCTGGAAAAGCTTGGGGGGACATAACGGAACCTTCATCATACTACGACCGGACGTTCATTGATAATTAATGGGTTGTGCCACTGTAACGAAAACAAACGACTGGTGGTACGCGCACGATAACGATTAATATCTCCGCGGGCGCAGCAAAAACAAACCTACTCTCTAGCCTTGCTATGATAAATCATATCTTCTTGAGGCGCAAAAATAAATGAAGCTAATGATAAATGGCGACGAAATCGTACAGCTCCATTGAGTACCTACAGTGAATTTGAAAACTGAAAAAGCGCGAAAAAGTCTAACAGTTTATATTTTCATATTAAACATAGACAAAAAAATTACACCTATTCATTTCATTTAAATAACACAGTATTTCCACAGGTCAAGCAACCAATAAGACACTATACCATATATATTTAGGAAACATTTCAATGATTATATATTGATATATCCAATCGATAATATTTTCAAATTGTATTAATACTTAACGTCATCTAGTTCTATGTATATGATGAGATAAATAGAAAGAAATATTATTAATGCGAGAATTTGAGTGAAAGTTATGAAAAAATATATCCGTTTTATAGAAAATTTCCCTCCAATATAAAATAACTACATTGAAGATTTGCACGCAAAACTCGGCAAAAAGCTCGGCATATATTGTCAATCATTCAGTGAGGAAAATTTCCCTACTGCGAACTATCAAATATTTATCTTTTCTCTTTTATTCTTGGCTATGTCAATATCTGGGCCTCAACAATGTTGGAATGTAGGTATTGAGACTTTTCTTTTGCGAGTTATTTCACGATTTTGGTCTTAATAAAATAAATAAACGTTTTTATTGGTTGGATTTCTACTTAAAATATTTGACTAAGATCGAAAAAAATGCTGTTAATTTAATGTATAAGGGCATTTATACTAAGGGCATATGCCTCATTAAAAGTAGGGTAACGTCTACTTTACTTTATAATTATAAATCACTAGAATTCTTTATTTTTGTGTTTATTATTTAGGACACGTAATTATCCACTAGAATTAATATGACTAAAATTGTATACTACTTGAATAAAATATAATAATGTATGTACATCGTTTCAGTAAATCTTTATTTAGTAGGTGTAAGTAGGTTAAAAGTACCTTCACATGATTGCACGTATGGTAAAGCGTTTTTTATTGACAGTCATCTCAATCGTGTAATTTAAAATGACTCCTTATTTGATTTTACGATAATGGGCCAAGGAACGAGCTTCGGTCGTCCCCAGGTACCTTCTACATACAGCCTCGGAAATTGCGTTAACCACATTGGGGTACCAGGAAATTAGAAACGTTCAAGGATATAATCGAATGTCTCTCTCTGGCATAGAAATAAACTTGGTTTGTGTTATCGATAATGTTAGAGCTTTACTAGTGCGTGAATGATGCGTTTGATTTTTAGGTTTCCGATGTGTACGGAAATGTGCACCTAGTGTTGTATCTTCGGTTGAGACCTTATTATACGTATGTATAACCACTTAGGCTACGCTAGGCAAATAAGTATGTAAGTATATAAACTACCATGAATAGACAGGTCTGCTATTATGACCTTGCATTTTATAGGTGTGCCAATCTTTATTATTGGGTGTTGTTAATGAACGACTAGACATTGATAAAGATTAAAAATTATTTTGAATATTAATCACAATTTAAAAAAATCAAGTGAACATAACTTTCTGTTCATCTTATTATACTAGTTTTAGTTAACATTGATCGAGAAAGCCTCATAAACTTATGATAACACCAATACATGTTTCATAAGATTTCCTTGACATCTGCTACAGACGCCGACTGACTGCACTAATTACGTTAGTGATCTCCCTCTCCACCCCTAAAGTAAACGACTCCGCTTTCAGTGTAAACAACCGCTCAACTTTACCAGGAAAAATTCGCAACCCACTTATTTATGTCTCCAAGGTATACAGTGAGTGAGAGTATAACAAGCTTGTAGCTATGTCCTGCGATAATAAAGTCGTACCTACGCTAAAATTAAGTTAGCAACTTAGTATTTGTTTCAGCAAGTGATGATTGAGCTAAGAAGAGTTTATTAAATGGAAGTGAAAATTAGCATTTGAGCGCTAAAAACATCGAGAAAAATGTTGCTAATTTTAACCTATGTACGTAATACTCATAACGTAAATTATAATTGATCTATTTATTTCCATTCCCAAAAAAAGTAGTTACCGTACCAAAAGAATATTGAAAAAACAGTAAAGGTAATTTCAGTAAGAGCATAACCTTTAGAACTTAAATTTATTCCTCAAACCCAAAAAACATATTTTTTTACAAATATCTGTTACAGCGTAGAACAACTATTGTTTTCTTATTTCAACTTTGTTTATTATAATACTTCCATGTATAGGAATAATAATGTTATTCGAAGCAGAAAACTTGATTCCAAAGATTAGGTTTGCGCTAAACTAATATTGTAATGGTGGAGCAGAAAAAATGTTGCAAAAGTCAGGATCTCAAGTCGAGCGTGAACTATCCTGATATTATATTTCCGAACGTATTGATCCCATAGGATACTGTGTTCGGTTTCGTTTCAGTAGAAGTTTTCAATCCCTCTGCGTTTTGGGAGTTGCACTGGACAATCTTATCAGGGAGGGAAGAGGGAAAGATTTTCCAGTGTCCAGCGCCCTCTCACCTTAGACGATTTCCCAGGGCGCCAGAGTAGAGGGTTGCAGATTGGATTTCAAATTATTATGCGTGTATTCACCCGGCAAAAGATTTACATATTTAACGCAGCTTTTTTACGGCATTATAGGGGTTATGTGGGTTTTGTCATTGGGATTTGAGATTGAATATTTTATTCGTTCCACAACACACGGCAACGCACGTTCCTTTATGCATGCAACAAGTGAACTGGAGTTTTAAAAACTGTTTTGGTTTTATACCGGCATAAAAAAGTGTTGCAAATAATCATCTCGGTATTTTAGGAACTTCAACATCTTAGATAACTTGCAACTAGCTCCGAAATGATTAAAGTTAAAACTATTTGTGAACTATTATATACCAATCCACTTAGGTGGAGACGCGAGCGGATGTTACGTGGAAGCAGTACCTATAGGCGGCGGCAAACGAAAGTTCTTAGTCTCGATCGCATTAAAGACCGCGCGGCCCACGACCGTCGGAGATAATGCCATTGCAATACCCGAGATCCGATTGTATTGGCAAATTGGATCAAATGCAGCGTTCACCGCACAAAAGATAAGAGCTGGATACGGGTATAGCGGTAATATGATGTTGCGGCTATCGCCGGATCACCCCCGTGCGCCGTGTGCCGGCCTCATGACGATGAAAACGATCCTTCGTAATCGCTTCGACTAGTTTCCTAACTTTTTTAATCTTTTCATTGGAACATTCCTTTTGTTAGAGCTCTATCAATTTCCAACTAGATTATCGGCTTATATCATTAAACTTGCTCACATCAATTTATTTTATTTGTTCTTTCAAACAGAAATAAATTGTATGTACCTAATATAAATGCAATTGTTACAAGAATTTCCAACCATATCGCTGGATACAAACATTTATTTGTTTTAACGTCCATATCAAATAGAGCCGCCGTCGGCGAGCTATACGTACCAATGTTTTTGCGAGAAAATATTGTCCATGTAAATGACAATGCAGATTATTACTGCCCGTTGGGGACATATAAAGAGTAACATAAGAAATATAATAGTATTTTTTTGTTTAGATAAGAGAGTATTTTGCTTTTTACTTACTGACAACAGTAATACGTTTTGTGCATCATCACGATGATCGCATCCAAACAGTGAGACTCATTTACCCATCGTTACGGGGTGAATTTTAAATTTGCTGCGAGGGTGTCCCACTCAACTATGTATGAAGGACCGGCCTCTGTACGCGACTCGCATCCGGTCGCACGCATACACTATGAACCTTCATTGTCTGCTAGAACTCAAGGTAAACCGATTACGTGCTAAAAATTCATAAAGCCATTGTCATCTTTGTACTGAGCACCTAATGCGTAGTAAGTGAGCTCGACGATTATGAACAACGTATTCCCATTAGCGCCGATAACGTAAAATGTCAGCCTCAAAAAATACAAGCTTGAAATTCGTTGTAAATAAAATTTTGGATAGGGATATTTTAAAGAGCCGAAACTGATAATGTCATCAAAGCCTCCCGGTAAATGGTGAAAACAAAAAAAAAAAACTCAATTTGTACGTGATAAACAATACGGCACGCTTAAGCTTATCTCCTCTTGACTTATGATATCATTATTTCCCTTTTTGTAAAATTTTACCGAGCGAAAACAAGCGCGCGACTGGCATACTAATTCTCTTCGGTCAATATATTGATATCGGCGTGCCGCCCATCAGAGCCTACGTTATTCGAATAGCGAAATCTTCATATAAACAAAAATGAACAATTTCAATGTTAAATCTCATAATTCAAATTTCTCTCGTTGTTTACCGGCCACGCTTCGGCGGCTATATAAACTCTCAAAATCTACCCACATCCGTAACGAAAGCCTGCTCCGTTATTTATGGAAAGCCACGTTTCATTGTTGTTGTCGGTTTTCATTTTTACGTTATTTTTTTTTCTATTTGTTGTATTTTTCATGATCGTAGGGGTCTACGCAATGATTTGTTTTTTGGTTTGCTCTTCCGACGAGCTTAATTCCGGTGATGTATGATTTATGAACGACATACACAGGGCACTCCACCTACGCACGCGCGATATACATCACATACATAGGTAAAAAGACTAATGCATATCGAAGAATTGTGGTTGTTTTGCATTATGCAAAAAGGGATAATGCCCATTTACCGCCACCCTAAGATAAACCGAGGTGATTTACTTGAAAATACCGCTTATTTGCATTGCCAATACGTCTTTCTATGTGAACGTAAAATATTCGGACGTAAAGGCGAATGGACGAAATAAGATATAAATGGCCTCTTGCACATAGAATCTCAGATTTTACAACCATCTCATATATCTTTAAGTGAAATATGGTCCGATCACATATTCAATCGTCTCCACATTATATTCTCAAAGTGAGATAAGTAGGTTACACGGCTTATAGAAAGGAATTTTTATTCTACAGAATTTTCGAATTTAGCGATATTTATGGGTTCTAAATATTATTTTGAAGATTTATAATATTTATTGCGCCATTAAATCACTGCATGGCTTGTAATATCTAGTAGAGTAGATAATTCAGCTTATGGAAATCTCGCATGCAAAAGGATTAAAAGATTTGTTGGCAAGATATTTTTTTTAACGTCAGATAAAATATTTACTTTCATCCGTTATATTAATTATAATTAAAGTAGGTACTTAATTTACACGGATTTTAATATTAATAATAAACTACTGACTTCCTCTACCGTCTATGGTTAACTAAGTAAATAGGTTTATAACCAATTTAAGCCTAATATGGTGGTTGGTACCTTCATAATTGCGTCGTATTTTGTGCTATAAGGTGATTACTTTAGTCATAGGTAAGTAACCATTAAGTTCTGGTATTAAATGTATTTAAAATTGAAACTACTTTAAAATTAAAAAAATGCCATTTAGTAAAGACATAAAAATAAATATCTAGCATATTAAAGATGACAGGATTTTTTACGGAATCTAAATGATGAAAGAAAAACAAATGTTATTTTCAAGTTAATCCTTCAATATTTTTTTATAGTGAAATTTTGTTTATATCTTCAATTTTATATTTCAACTTAACCGTCGTTTAACTCCACAAACGTGTTTACCTGCCGTACTTTGACAGCGTATGACGTTTAACAGTTCAATGTACCCCAACCGCCCAGAGCATTTGTATACTCCCGCCGCGCCGGAAGCTCCAGACTGAATGGACGGAACCCAGCCCTTTATACATACTTGAGTATACCGCTTTAGTATCATAAAAATGTAATTAAAATTCACATCATCCCTCCCCGCCTCATTCGGAGAGCTGAGGGATAACTATCCTATTGTTCTGCTGTTGTAAGCTCAGTGAATTACATTCTTAGTTAAATTGCGACGTATAACAAAACAAAATGGCTGTTTGTTGTTTTAATTAACTTTAAACTATATTTAGGTCGATGTTGAGAATTTTAAAATCTATGCTTTCATATTTTTAATAATTATCAGCTTATAAACAATTAAAACGCGAAAGATTTCTTTACTGTTGATTTTAGATGTAGTGATTACAAATTTGATCTTCCTAAAACTAATCAAAAGAAAATATTCCTACACATCCCAATACAGTGGTATGAACCTCTCCCAAAAAGAGGAGGATTAAGGTTATAGTCACGGGGCCTAGTGCATATTGATATACATCATATTTTTTTCTTTTCGGGCATGCAGGTGTCCTCACTTTGACTTCCATCACCGATCAGCCAGTAGTGTAACCTAACGAAAGATTTTTAAACTGCAAACCTGAGAATCTTTATGATGCGTTCAGAAGTCAATGGGCTATCACTGAGCTTCCAAAATCTAAATATATTGTCTACATAATATTCTACCATAAGGCATTTATTCTGTTTAGTTACTTACAAACCCAATTCAATTAATCAAGAAAATCTTATAACTAAAACTTACTCGATTGTAACTAGATACACTCGATACATACCTGAAATCAAAGAATAAGGCATAAATAAAGGCCAGATTACACGTGACGTTTGCACGCGATTATTCAAATAGATAAACAACAAAACACAAGGCAAACAGATACAGATTGTGAAAAAACCGCAGCAAGGTGTGGTTGAAAATCATTTTTCATGAGGCGACTCCGATATCACCTAATGCTTTATGCCGCTTTCTACTCGCGCAGGTTCGCCGTTCTGATAGATAGGAAATGAAGACAGATTAACTTTGCGTGACTTTACAAGGTTCAATATTGTGACTACTTGGATAAACATTTTAATTTAGGTTTGGTTTTGTTCTATATATTATAGCAGAAGATTAGTTTATTGTTCGTAATGTGAATGACGACCGAAATGAAGTAAAGCATTTTCTATATACTTTTATATAGAAATTGTAAACAAACCCTAATAACCTAACTTCAATATTGCTTTATCATAGAAAAATTAGAAGCAACAATGAATTATGAGGTATATAACAACGAATACCAACCGCGAGCCTTCTGCATTGGGCTTTATAATTAATGGTTTAATTTTTGTAAGGATCGAAGTTGGAGCAATTAAGGGACTAACATGATGAAATTATGTCAAGTCACTAACGTAAATAATAATCGTAAACTCGGGGTAGAAACTTTGACCCATATACGTGCAGGCGTTGGCGTGCGTGCTGACAATCACGGTTCAGAACGAGTTTTAATGTTTACACATATACTATGAGGCAATTATTAATTTTTTGTATCCTCTATCTACCTGCTCTGACAAAGTTATTGCTCCATTAAGAGCTCTTTAACGTTTTGACATAATTTAAAACGTTTAATGAGTGGCATGGGACATACGTTTTATTTAATAATGTAATTAGCGTTAGTATTGAACATAATTTTTAATATGAAGCTTATTATATAAAAAATATTACATAAAAATTGATAGAAATAGAATCGGCGGTAACTTCGAAGAATACTTCTTCTTTCTATACATTATAGTTCGTATTTTGCAATTTTATTGTTAATACTTGTATATAAAAAATTATAATAAATCTATTTATCACAGATTTTTGCTAGTATTGATAAGAAAAATATGGTAGGATTACTGAATGAGAAATAAAATTAACCTACGTTTTAATGTAAAAGCCGAAGGCAACGTTACGTTAAAAATTAATACGAAACGCGAAAATCTCGTTTATTTTTATTTTGGGAATCATTTATTTTCGTCAAACAATTAGGCTGCGAGCCCGCGTCGCTCGCAAGGCCGGCGCTACTTCTCGCCGGAAGAAACTTCACGTCACATCGGCTCTCCCCCTCAAAAAAGGGTTGTTTTAAAGCACATTTTTTGTTGCATAATCCTACGCAACGCGCAAAGCCCATGCCTCCTTCAGATAATGCACGTCATTCGTGCGTCAGACCGAACGAACGCGGCTTTGAGATGGGACTTTAAAAATGTCATTTACAGAGAGCCAACTAAACCCAGATTTGTTGTTGAGTGACTTTCTAATTCCGCTAGCGGGTAGAACTTTGTGAAACGTATACCGTGTTCATGAGACCTGCTAGTGACCGCGAGCAGCCCCGCAGCCTAATCCGATCCGCGGACCAGAATTGTTGCCCAAAGTTCTGCCGGACGCGCCCGCGACCTCTGTGTCACCCGCTCGCTTTATAATCTCATACTATACAATACGATACACTTTGATTAATTTACACCGCAACCGGAATAAAGTTTTGTACGCTAAAACAGAACCGTTGTTTCTACATTCTAATCCCTATAAATACGCCGACCATGAAAGTTGATTGTTAATCTGAAACGGATACTTGCTTGTTGTGATTATACTCAGCGACGTATTTAAGCATCATTTACTAAAGTTTTGCTCACTTTTACGTTGCGAAATCCAATAAGTCGATGAATGTGATTGAAGCTTATCTAAACAATTCTAGCCCAAAAACAAATCAATGAACCGGTTCTTCCACGGTTCAGAGAGTATAATCAAGGGGGAGATATATATTTCGTTAAGAAAAATGAACAGGACTTCTTGGGTTAGGTAGCATGTATTAATTTTTTAGGGTTTCGTACCGAAATTCCAAATTGCACATGGCCGGTTTTAAATATACATTATTACGTATATTTATACATTATTATGTATATTTAAAACCGGACATATATAATTCATGTAACTTTAATATTATTGTAATGAAACGATTATATTTTACTATACCTACCTAGTAAGCACTAGTATATTTTTCAGATATGAGTTGTCGTGTTAAAAATTTGTTCATATAGTATTATTTGTTATACTTATGGTTGAGTGCAGAGGAATGAGTTTGGGTTTTTCAAGCAATATTCAGGCATATAAATCAATCGATCATTTTAATAAAATCACACCAATGTCTCACGCTTTTTCCCAGAAAAAAGACGTTGATTCTCTCCAAAAAACCGAAACTAAGTAAGCCTTCTGACATAGTTTACAAGAAATAATCAAAGAGTAATAAACTATACTTACTATACTATAAAGGTTCGATTATATGTTCCATAATTTCAATTCTCTGAACTTACCCTGGTTATCGTAATATGATGGATTGCATAAAGTAATCGATTCATAGAATTCGGGTAGGAAAGCAAAATGGGTAGCTTACAAGGCAATCAGCGAGCAGCAGGAGGCTTTATTAACCCGTCAGGGTACTGCGGGCCCGGCTAATCAATCGCCGTTCGCGTGTCGACCGCGCTATCTGTCTTTGGCTGATTGGACCCAGATAACACCGCCGACGCAAGATTACCTACGTATACGGGAATGGGCCATTTATAAAATTAACTTCTTTTATCTTCCCGAATAGACAATATAAGGGGAGTAAATAAGTCTATAGTACTTCTTAGTAAATTAATAGGCCAGTACTATGCCCTATGCCTTACCCATGCTTTGTATAGTAGGTACCTACACGAAATCTTACTTTTAATATTATAAATGTGTCAGTTTGGATGGATGGATGTTTGTTACTCAATCACGTCAGAACGGCTGAACAGATCTGGATGGGCACAGAGATAGATGATAGTTTGGAATAGCACTATAGAATAGACTATCCTATCTTCTATCTAGACTTTATATCCCGGGCAAACATAAGATCCCTCGAGAACGCGGAAGAAACCGCAGGGCGGAAGCTAGTATATAATATGTAAAGAGCCGTGGCCGTGCGAAGATATTGCTATTGATAACGCTTTAATACAAACAATGGCAAATCAAACCAGTCGAAATTATTGTTGGTTTTGAAAACATTTCGTTGTGCATGAAATTCAATAACAACAAGACCCGTAGGCGTATTCGAAAAAATAAATGAAATATATTTTCCCAAATAAATCGTCAGACGTATAAAATTTATTAAAATTCGTTCCTATTGTGTGTATGTAAAATGCAAAATTTACGTATTGAAACTCGTTTAAACATGACAACAAAGTTAGCCAAGGCAATGAAAAATACTTTATGCTCTTCAGAATTTTCTAGTTTTCATAAATCACCAAGCGCTGAATGCCAGAGAGGGAGAAGTTTAAAAGTAAAGTCGGGTAAATTCTCAGCGGAACTTTCTATGAGATTAAAGTCATAATTTACTTGATGAGAGGGTATTATGTTGTCGAATATAAAACTGGATACCGCATTTATACTACTGAATCCCCTAAATAGCGGTTGGCAGAAATTGAAAGCAAAAAAATACCCGGGTCGAGATAATTCCTAAGTATCGCGAATTTCGTCGGCATAACCGTACGTCTCCGAGATAGCGAAAGGGACCGGCTCATTAACGTCAACGCGGGATCCGGGACCAGTTTATGCCAACCGATACCTTTAAGGTATTTACAAAGCAGCTAAGCGGGCGCAATCTAGACGAAGCAATGAAAAAAAAACCTTCTGCGCCCCGCGTAATCCAGGCAAAATGCCCTTTAAGAACCTCACAATTTAATGCTAAGTATAGCAATCTCAAGACGACGGTGAGCCAGTCCTCTAGAGAGGGTTGAAAAAATGATACACGTTGGGGGTAGGTGCGGAGGAGGGGTGCAATCACGGTTAGTTAGCGGGGCAGCTGCTCCCGGCCCGCGATAACACTTAAGGTGTTTTACCGTACTTCCTCCAACAGGTAAGTTGTTGTGGCACATTGAAACACAAGTTGCATTCACGTCCACGAGTTTCCTCTTTACACATAATTATTGGCTATCAATTTATTTTGTGTGTATCGATAGCATTGCTCCACTGAAAAACATTTTCGCAATTCGCATTGCTTGCGATAACGAATGCATTTTGAATATAATGAGTAATAAGCCAGCGAATTTAAAATTTAAAACGTGCGATAAACATAATCAGTTTTATTAATCAGAAGTACCTACATAGTTTGAAGCAATTTATTGGACAGTGCGAGCTCGTTAAGAGGATGAGCGGTAAATTATAATGCATGTTTTGCGTTTAACGTAAACAATCGTTTTATTTCATCATAATTTTCATCTTCCACGTCATTACTTATTTACAGGAAAAATTCCAAATTAATATAATGTTTTTTATTATTTTAATTAAAAAATAAATCAGTCAGTTGGCAAAACAGGAAAAATAAAACCATTACTAATGGAAAATGTTACACTGAAAGTATTAACCTGGAGAGCGAAATACGAGAGGGCACTTAAGTAGCTCAATCCCTTCGCCCCGCGCTAAAAGAGAAATAATTCGAGTCGAACAAGCAACAGTTTTAGACTACGACGCAATAATAGTAGGTATCGTATTCGTAGTAATGGCCGGTACTGAATTAATTAGCGGATATCGTATCGTATAAACTGAGGCAGGTGTGCGCGGGGCTTTACAACACCATTACGTTACTGAATACATGGGGGTTGAACCGCTTGAGCGATTGACCGGCGCACATTCCAAGCTTTTATGTTCCTTATCTATGCATAGTTGTACGTACACAACCTTTATGAAACAATAGAGAATTCCCCTGCGCGTTCCAGAAAAGAGTTCGATAAGCGAAGTTAGACAATCGAGCGGTATTTGTATGCTGAACTTGTAAATGTAGTCATTACCGCTATACAGCTATAAAATTATATTCCAACCACGCTTAGTCGAGATATAATGGTGTCGCAACGTTTAATCAAATCGCTTTCCAAATAAATGGAGCGTAGACGAATCAATAACTCGAATTCAATTTACAATTCTACGTACATCACTGACGTATCAATTGTTCAATCTAAGCGAAGACAGATAAACGCACAGATCCGCCGATTGCTTTCCGATGAAAAAGACTAGATATTCATCGATAGAATGCGCAAGTTCCAATGTGAAAAATGTACATTTGGATGGCGTTAATTCGTTTAATTTCCGGTGAGAGGGAGAGGCGCGGAGGGAGGGGTTGCAGAGTCCGCTCAGATTAATTCAGCGCCGAGACTGTCACCGATAAGGACACTGAAATAAATTGAAAATGTTCAGAGATTGATTTGAATATTCACTATCGAGGATATATCGTAGGTGGCTAACGCAGAAATGATAAAAACCGCATTCTTATTCAGAGACTTATTTCATAGTGAGAATTAGCGAGAAAAATTGTGGTGCGATGGATAAATTAAACTTTACAGTGACTGTTGACATGAAAGCATACTAAATAGGAATATAATTATCAGCTGGAGCTCTAATATAAGGCAAAAATTCTTCTATTTGTCACAAAAATTACCATTCAGATTCTTCTTTTTGGACATAGAAAGAAACAGACACAAAAGAATATTTTTAATTCGGGGGTTCGATAATAGCTCAATCTGTAGATTGTCTATTAAATCGTTTATAAATGGTGAAATTAATGCAATCGACGCGAGTGAGCCAAAATGGGCGACATCGTTCGAGGCGTTCGTGATCCGAATGTCAAATGAACTCGAGTAGCGAGCCCTTGCTTGAGATTCTTAGAACCCGGGTCCTGGATGATAACCCGACCCATCATTTACATATTGCTATTCTGTATCGATAATAATTAAGGGATGGAAATTTTGTACCTTACCATACGTTCGATGCCAATCTACTGTGCAAACTGAGGGAGAAGGTCGAGGTAGGTATTCTATTTACTGCAATTTAACGCGTCACTTAATCGTGAAGGTAAACGTCACAAGACTTCACAAACAAAACATCATAAACTTGCAAATGAAGACACGCCACAACGAGCATACAGTGAGTGTCGTGTTTCAGTGAATTTCAGAGAATCAAAACGTCCGAACATGAAACAAATTGATTGCTGCAGAGGCACTTGGTAGGCGCCAAACTCGACGGCAGATTGGTAATAGCGCATGCTAAACTTATTAGCCAAACGGAAAATGGTATTAGCAGACGTACTGCAGCCCGGCCTCCCGTGAAACTTCATTCGTATGTCAAAGTTGACACTGTTGCAAAGTGATTGTTGCAACCAATCAAACGCTGGCTAAATTGACTCCATTCTGCGTATGCGGAAGATTGAATTACAAATGTAACAAAGACAAAAAGATCAGGTAAATAGAATTTTGAATTTAAAATAGGTCCAGTGAGTGGATTTTTCATTCGGAAAGATAGCAAACGTTGACATGAACTGAAATGGCCACCTCCAAAACGTTAAAACAATTTATCCTAGGTAATCCCAAAGTGTCAGATGATAATAAGAGTGACATTTAGAGCGGGCCGGGCGCGGCGGTTAATTCTGCAGTAGCTAGCGGACGATTGTGACATGAACTAAACCCTGTTGCCACCAGTAAGCCCATCAGGTGCAAACTCTACGTTTGTCGGCCTAATAAAGTTGAATCACAAAATATTATTTAAAGCTGGTTTTCCATATTTTGTATGACTTTTACAAAGTTTTATTAGCCAAAATGATGCGCAACATATTCTTACAAAGCTGGATGAACCCAAAAGCCTTACTAATGATATTAAAACGTTTTTATCACAACAAATATACCTACCTCACTTTATAAAGCCATTAACTAAGAACACAAACTGTGCTTTTACATTAAAACTACACGATCCATATTCCACCAGAAACGAAAGCAATTATTCGCATTCAGTCAACAAAGACGTAGAGGACCACTGCACAAAGCGACCATTTCATAAGTTAAAGCGTTACTGACGATAGTTATCTGCGCGCAACTAGTGATGCAGTAAATCCTAAGAGTACACTTTGCAACTATCCCTTCTTACGTCTCAGAAACCTGAGCTCTTACTACATGGCACAACTTAAATTGTTTCCGTCTAAGATTTTGGATCGCTACCATGAAATCTGTGTGTTGGCGATGAAAATGATTATAATGCGTTACGGGTTTCAAAAAATAGAAGACAAATATGACGTTTAAACCAAGTTTAGTATATTTATTTAGTTTTAAAACTACCTATTATAGATTTTATTTAGTACTTTAAGTCGTAGTAAGTACATACCTATCCGTTTTCATAAAGTTCCATTTTATTTTCAGTTTTATGTCGGTGCCAAATGAATCGTGTGATAAAGCTGGTGGTAGTGGTTACAGGAGATCCTGGCCACACAATTCCCTCTGAGGATTACGGCCGAGAGAGAAAAGTAAGACGATTAATCCCACAGGGTACCGTACGGGAGCCAGAGAATTTATTATAAAACGGTTTCGTTCGAGGCTTACAGCTCCGGTATATTCAGAACGCCATCGATGCCGACGACTGGCGAAGATAACCAACCGTATATTCGGGCGTGTACGTGCGTTATAAATTGTGTTATGTTATTTTTCAGAACACTGTTGTTTTAGGCGGTGTTATCCAAATTATACCGTGTTATATGCCAAATTAATTTCACCTTTTCAGTAAAGTGAACGTAAACGTTGACCTTTTGAAATGTTTCTCCAGCGTGTTTATTTAAAGACTGCTCAGACATGAGATACATGATGTTAATATTCTTGTAAAAATGTTTTATTTATACATCAGTGACATAACGTAAAATAAATATTTTCAAAAATGTACAAATTGAATGACTTTTAGAAAAAGTAAAATTCATTCAAGTAAATCAAATGTTTGCTATTAGGAAATATATGTACCAACATACTTACTTTAACTGAATATTATGGCAAGCAACAACACAAAACCTTTTCAGGAGTTATGTGTCTGAATGAATAGACTATAAAGGTTATTTTAGTGGGATTGATTGTTTTGGTGCTTCATGTGATTAAGTTAAATGTCACGTCTACACCTGTGAAAATACCAGCTCACATAGCTCCCTATATTATGTAGCCGTCAACTTTAAAAGAATATTGTATATAGTACGTTATTTACCGTGCCTTATGGTGTTACCGTGTTGATATTTTTATTTTCCCGATATTTCGGCGATGTCGCAGTCTTAGTCACGCGTATGTTAAAGTTAGACATGTAAGTATAATATTAGTACTCAGAGTCACGGAATACAGTGCTATTGCAATTTTTATTTTGTACCGGAAATATGTAGCACATGCAGCATTTATGTGTTAATCAAATGCTATTTGATGAAAAGCACGTGTTTATGAATTTCGATTTTAGTGCTTCTAGAAATTATTATCATTTATCATTATAACTGTTTTCGCCCTCCTAATTTTTCATAATTAAAATAGTTATATATTATAGTATAATCATAAAAATATCTCGTTTATGAACAATCATAAACTAACTATTCTATAAGTCTATTCTAGGTACACACCTAAGGTACTTAAAGTAATTTGTCACTTATAGGTACGGACGGAGTACCTACTGGTATTACCTGGACTTTATGGCCACCCCTCTAGTTATTATGTGACATTTGTTCCTCTAAAAGCAGTGCGAATGCCGTAAAGTTCGCTAACATGTAATTATTGAGGACGATAAAACAAAACCAACAATAGGCGCCACTCAATCTGAGTGCGAATTCATTTTCTGTAGCGTAGGCATGACATTATAATTTAATCCTATATGTCACTGTCAAATTAGAGACACTAAACCATAGGCGTATCAGCCACAGTGACATTTCTAAACATGAGGGGAACAAATGGTTCTGACATTCAGTAAGTATTAAGCGACCTTGGTTCTAATGTAGGGTAAGCAGAAGGGTTGCCAGTTCCAATTACGTCTACATAACATTCCATTATAGCTAACTCGGTGATATAAAGCTGTTCTTCTTGAAAATTGAGTGACATTACAAATCGTAATTATTATTGTTGGCTGTTTGCTTGGGGACAGACGTTTTGGAATTTCTTACATTGTCTATCATTATATGTATGCCTTTCTGTTATAATATATATATATATATATATATTTATTTTGTTATAATCATAATAAACTAAATAAAGAATGACATTTATGTACGAGTAGGATCAGAAGTTTATAAAGTTATACGGAAACTTTATAACGCTAAAATTTAGAAAATAATAAGGTTTAAAATGTTCATTGTTTATGGATAAGTTATGGAAAAGAGTGCTCTTTATGAGGCGCGATGATGAACGCGCAATTTGCCAAGTTGCGATAGGCGTTTGCGAAGAAAACGAAATAGGAAAACTTAAAAGGGAATAACTTACAGTTTGAAACTATCTAGACAACGATACGAAGTTTTGTTTTCCAAGGAAACAGAGTGGGGGTGGGCGCGGGGGAGTGACGTCACGGCTGACGGTGTAAATAATTGCTCTGTCGAACACACCTGCCGGGGAAAGAAAATTAAGCGCAACGCAATTTGACTGAGTGATGAAGCACCCAGAGTGGATCCGTTTAATGAGGAGTTGCGAACGAAAAATTGTTCTTTATTAATAAAATTCATAATTTAATTTTCATTATTAACATCACCCATTAATTTTCATATAATTACACGATTAATAATTCTGATAAAGCTTAAATGTTTTGAAGCGTTTATAAATTATGCATTACGTCGTACCAGCGGTTACATTGTCTCAAAGCAATGCCCCGATAACATTTTCTCGTGCGACACATGACTCGCAATCGCGTTTATGTGCTCCTTGCATGATAACCTCCCTTAAAGACGACTATACCTACGGCAACCTAGTCCCGAGACCTCGTAAAAAGATACTCTTTTATCCAAATTACTATCGGATTACTTTTTATTTCAGTCGAATAACCCACTCCGGATAATTAGCGATAACAGTTACGGTCCGCAGCTACGCGGGAATGAAACTTTTGTCGCGAATTTTTCCACACCTAAATTGCAAATGTAACGGTGCCGAGCGGACCGTGTTTATTAACAAATTCATAAACATTGACTTGCGAATAAAACGGTGGCAAGTAGTCCCGAAACGCAAACGAGCAAACACGCACGATATTTTCATGGGATTCGAATAAAAATAAAGTGGACGGGTAGGAGGTCTAATTTAATATGAGCGGGTGACGTCTCGTCATATGGATGATGTTAGCCGGTTTCGTTTTATTGTTTAGACGGCTGAATACAAAAATGTTTCACCGGGTGGCGAGCGGCAGGCGTTTGTCAGTTGTTAAACAGTTTTATTATTGCCGGACGAACATCGCACAGCCTATTTGCATAATTGAACGACCACTTGGAGGCACTAGCATTGTTATACTCTGCCGAGCCATTTGTCAGATTCGCCGTATCATTTATGCATGTAGCTCATAACGAGAGCCGCGCGTTTTTCTGGACTATTCATTATTTCGCCTTTTGTGTTGTTTGTAATCCAACGGCCACTCTTATCCTTAGAATGGCCGACGTAGAAAATATGTAATACAATGCCGACTTCCCTCTTTATTGACACAAACAACCGCATTTTTGTTACATGAAGTTGAAAGGGCTTAATCTGGAATTTGGTCAGGTAAAATAAACATTAACTTTTTGTTGTACTCCAACAAGTCAAAGCGGACTGAGCTTTCAGCGCTATCACATACGCTGAAGCTTAATGTGGAGGGATAAAAATGGAGGTAATATTAACAAAATGCAACGTAATGGTTTTTGTACTAGATACCCGCTTTTACTTTAACTATTTAATTTGAGAGCGTGTAATTTTTATGACCAATTTGTCTACCTACGTAAATAATTCGTACTAGTTTAATTAACAAATTATGTATGATAACTACGTAATTGATAGTGTGCTTTATCATAAAAACAAGGTTAAGTGCCTATTTAAAAGCGCCAATCAAACAGTATAATCTGGCATTGTTTGCAACAGAACCGAGGCAAGTAGGAACTGGTCCGATCAGATCAATGAACAATAAAAGAACCATAAAATGTTCAAGTAGAACACGAAAAAACAGGCGCTATCTTCAAGGCGTAAATGTTTAATGGCACGTGGTACTCTGAGCAAACGTGCGATCTGATTTAAAACTGATGACTTTTAAAAGCCGTTACGGAAATAGCTACTTAGCTTGGGTACTGCTGAGCACTTTAAAAAAAAACCGGCCAAGTGCGTGTTGGACTCGCGCACCGAGGGTTCCGTACAAACTTCGTCCATCGTTCATCCATCACGGGAAAAGCACAATTTTATTTATTTACCTTATTTGAGGTTGGTGCCAATTAAGCTAGACCTCTAAATTGTATGAGCACCCATACAACTCAGAGGCTTTTATTAATTGGCGTAACTATGTATGATGTATGTATGGGGACACCCTTTAATTTTAAACATTTTTATTTTTTAGAATTTTCCTTTATTTGAGCTGTAAGACCTTGCTTTTTTCTATATTTGAATTGATTAAATGAAAGGTAAATTGCAATTTACAATTTATGACGTATTAAAAAAAACTACTATCTAGATCTCGTTCAAACCAATTTTTCTAGTTTTGTGTGAAAATCTTAATGCGGTTCACAGAATACATCTACTTACCAAGATTCAACAGTATAGCTCTTATAGTTTCGGAAAAAAGTGGCTGTGACATTCGGACGGACAGACAGACAGACAGACATGACTAATCTATAAGGGTTCCGTTTTATGCCATTTGGCTACGGAACCCTAAAAACTGCATTACAAGGTTTGACACCCAAATAAGAAACAACATATACACACCCTCTCACATTCCACCCACGTACATTCTCATCCTACACAAAGAGAGGACATTCATACACTTTATAAATTAAGAACTATTAAAACTGTAGTATAATGTCAGCATTGACTTTAATGGCTACAATAACTGTCAAAATATTCGAGGAGATTGGCGCTGATAGCCGAAATACAGGCTCTGCCTAGTTCGGATACAGATGCTTAACTCATTTGTACTTAGAAAAATATAGCCTATGTATAATTGAAACACTACGCTAAGTTCTTTTCTGAAATAAACATTATTATTATTTTTATTATTATTTTTATTATTATTTATTTTAAGTGATTTTTTAACGTTTGGTTGACTAAAAGAAGGATCACTTAATCTGTCGGCTGGTTTGAATGCTTTTGTGGCTGTTTTAATCGATTATAAGGATATATGACACAATGAAATTATTTAAAATGGAATAAAATTGTCTATTAGCTGGATCATTTACCTAACTAAGCATTAAATCAGTAAGCTTTAATCCACCCTAAAAGCCTGTAACAAAATTGTATTATAATGTGTTCTATGTTACAAACAAAATAATGAAAACGATTGTGCTTCATAATGGATAAATGTACATTGTAATAATAATAACATTATGTGGTCAAAATAGATATTAAGAGGGGTTTACTATGGTAATTCATATTATACGTTGGTTCTGGTTCTAAAAGCTTCCCAGTGGGATTATAATAGTTCATGTGTTACAACTAGGTTCGTAATAATCGTAATAATTGTTTGAATAACAATGTATGTGTACAGTTCTAAGTATTCACTAAAATGTAAATTTACTTCGGTTGAATAAATTTTGATTTTACAATGTTACGATTTTATGGCATAATAAAATCAATTTACATTATTTCATGAAACGTACTATTCTTAATAATATTACTATTGTTTTTATTCATGTTTATAAAATTTTATATATTGATGTGAGTTACTTACGTTTCCATTTGTATAAAAAATCTTATGGTTTGAGAGGGAAAACTATATTATTATACCGGTCCCTATATGTTGTAGCCTTATGATATTTTGAATTTTAAAATGAACTTTAGAGGCTTAGAATAAGGTTAACATTTATTTTGAAGCATTGGCCACCCATTGGAGAGATGGGAGAACAACATGTGCCGGAAAATAGTTGTAACGCGTAATGCATACACTTTTAAATATTTGTATATTTAATTTAATATGTGTATTCTTACGAGAAAAAAATCTTAAACTCCTCTTATTTAATATTTTTAGAGACGTAAATTCAAAGAATTAGTCCAAAAGTCGTACCCATCTCACGACAAAGCTAAACAGATACATTTTAATATCTGCGGTAGAAATTATTATGGGTCCATAAATCTAAAACATCTGCTCAGTGTTTTAAATTCCAAACCTTTTCTTCAATGGAGGCCCTTCAGTATTTTCGCCCTATATTTTTTTTATTAAAAGGCGAAATTAATCGAGGGGCCTTGCGGACATCAAAACAACCTCGGGCCATTGTTAGGAATGATTACAAGAATATTTTATAAAGCAAATGTTAATTTTTATTACTCAAATATAACACACTTTGATGTATTGTTACTTTAACGGTAGGCTTTTTAGCCCGACGACCGGAAACATGTTCGTATTGTAAATGTTAATCGAAAAGATGTTTTCTTTTATTTGAATATGTAAGTATAACGTATGTTTTTGCATCAACTAGAAAATACCGCGTCAAGCACCAATACCGGTAGATATATTTATGCGACTATATCAATTACTCAGTACTTTTTTTGGTTTTGTATTAATCGCTAATCTTATATTGTAAATTCTTGAAAAATAATATAAGAAATGTAACCTTGCTGAATTTCTTGCCGGTTCTTCTCAGTTGAAGGTATTGTGACTTTATATTTACTTTTTGTATGAACAGAATTTGATTTTGACCACAATCTTACCATTGACGATCTGACTGAAGGCGGTAAGCACACAAAGCGTCTAGAAGGTAACTGGCTTTCAAACAACTGTTAAAACCCATTGGTTAGTGCGTGTCAACAGAATTTAAACGTGAGGATGGTTGGCTGATAGGTACTAACACTTTCCAAAGAAAGGACCAACTGAATGATACCTTATTAACTGTGTCAAAATGGTTTCCCACCGATAACCTAACGCTTCATTCTTGAAAAACCAAGAGCATAAGCATATAAGCATATTTTTTTCCAGAATGTTGCTAAGATGTTGCTAACCATAAATCTTGATTTGAACATAACAGATTTTCTCTGTATAACATTAGACAGCAAACTACGATGGGGTCGACATATACTTAGAAAACTCAGCTAGTGAATTGAGCCCCGACGCTTATGCAGTAAAAAATCAACAAATAACAAATGTAGCTACAGTCACGTTGGTTTTTTTTTGCTTATTTCCATAGTCTATATTCTACAGCCTTCAGCTGTAGACTTGGAAACAATCATTATTTTGCAAATAAGGGCAATTCGCGCAATCTACTGTTTAGGTTTTCAGGAATCCTGAAGATATGTGTTTAAGGAATTTATGATATTAGCGTTACCACTCCTTATACATATATGAAAACAATGTTTGTGCTTAAAAAAAATCTTATCAGTTCTGTAAAATGTAGGCTTTTTCTTTTGTATATTTCAAAGTAAAATTGATTTTGCAAAACAAAAGGAGTAATAAACATAATTTCACATCACTACACAGAATCAAGAATATTACAAAGAGTAATTCTAATTTAAACAAATGTCGTACATTAATAACACTGTTTGTATATAACCCTAAAATGCGATACGAAAACGACCTCACAATCAAAATGGTTACTTCATTAATTTTCTTACAATGAAACACAAATGAATGAACCCAATTAAGCCAAATGCAATTAATAACTTCGAATAAATGGTACCGGTGATTTATCAGTAATAGCTGCTATACTGATTGACGTTTTTAATTTGCCACCAGAGGGCGTAAAGACTGCAGTGGAGGGTTTGAAGTCTCGGAGGCGCCTGGGCCTGTCACGGTTAGACAGGAAATGGTCAGCTCCTCGGGGCTTGTAGCTTTGCATTAAACCGCTGATAGTTTTACTGTGTATTGTAAAATGTACATGTTTTTTAGAGATAAATTCTCTTTCAGAAAGAAATTAAATTTAAATACGAATAAAGTAGGTACTTATCTCGAAAAAATGCAATATTCTTTTTTATTCATAAATATTTATTTTATGAAATAGTTTTGAGTTCACTAGCTAACCTTACATCACTCTTTGTGATTGATTAAAATTCTGAATGGCTTGTATTGAGTAGCTACTTCTTGATGCAAATCCTAATGATATCACTAAATTTAAAAAAAACGAACTCGGTCACTATTATACTAAAACATTTCATAATGCGAGAACTTTACTGGCATCTGATATGATTAACGAACGTAGAGAATTAGATTTAAAAATAAAAGACTCAGGGAGCCAGTGCATTTTTAATAAACAACAAATTGTATTAAAACTTAACTGGTTGAGGGGCAACGAGAAACTCGAGTTTGCATTTAGTTATTATTAACGCTGCTGTCTCTAGAATTGTCAGAGAGAGTCACAAAATGAAAACCAAAAGTGTAAACTGTTTAATTAACATCACCGTATGACAACGGATCTACCTGCGACATGTTACGTGTTTAATTTACAGAACTATAAATATCACTGACATATTAGCGATATCTCATTCACCTGTCAATTCACTTAGAAACTGAATTATCATTCATCTGTTACATGTTAAGATTGCAATGAGAATATTATATAAGTATAATGTAATTTATGCACAGTCTAAATGACTGACCACGAAATGGTAGATTAGTTTTGATCTACCTAATAAGCAAATGCTAGTCTTACCACGAAATGGTAGATTAGTTTTGATCTACCTAATAAGCAAATGCTAGTCTTACCACTATTAGTACTGACTTTGTTCACTATACTTACATATCAAAAACACTACTATTTTGTTTGAAAAATGATGATATTTAATATGTTTAGAAATTCATATGAGTAAGATGGTATTTTACTAGAATATCCTGATAGACTGTATAAATATGTAATTGATCTGGTAACAACGCACAAATCCAATAAAAACAATGAATATCATAGTATACCTACTTGCGAAATACAAATTTTGAAGTATTAACGATTCAGATGTTTTCAGTGTTCATTTGTTTTGTAGGTGGAATATACTATTTTCCATGTAGGTAGTAATATTTTTGTCGGTGTGTACGTGCACCGTGGAGCAAGACAAACGTATAAATCTGCCCGCCGCACACATTCGTTGCGTGCTTCAGCCTGTCTCAGATTTATGGACTTCAACCCTAACGTCTCCATCAAAACTTCCTTAAATGTTACAACGTATTATGATAAAATTGTAACGAAGAGCTCCTAAAAAGAGTTTAATAAAATGAGTTTTAATTTGTTCAGACAAATTACTTTAATTTAATTTTATAGAATTTTTTGTGTTATCGCGCTTATCTTTCCACTTGATCCTGTCTTAGGACAGGTATTACTAACCTAACCGTATTTTTTTAAGAATAAAATAATATTTCTTACGCTTCACTACATATTATAAAACAAAGTACCTACTACATAATATTATAAACTAAAATGAATATTGAAATTTATCTCTTGTGCAATATTGTGTAATTCATTAATAGGTGTACCTAATGAACGTAAAGTACTCGTAAAGTTTTCGGACATTAGTGTGAAGCCTAAACTATACTACAGTATTGAAAACTGGATAAATAATGTATGCTTATGTAGTTTTTATGCAAATTTCCATTTGGCCGGTTGATATTTGCGAACCAATGAGTACATTTATAGAGAATTGCCTGTGACATTCAATTGACAAGTGAACAAAATATGATGTTGTGATATTGTCGGGACAACGGTTGCACAATGTGAGCTGTCAGATGCTGCGAGCAACTGTCAATACATAAACTTTAAACAATTTAAATTGCCCACCTAAAAGCTGGTCCATCAGTGATCGTATTGAACGAAATCTAGTTAATTAAAATTGTTTTCATAAATAAATCTGTGTGCTTTAATTGGAGATTAATAATGTGCGGTCATTGAATCAATGTTTTTACTGACCAATTACATATAACCAGATTGTATATTATTGGTTAGTTGGAGGTTTTATTTGATAAATTATTTTAAATTGATATGTGCATAAGAAGAAATTAATTAATTTGTAGATAGGTACATACTGAAACCTCATAAATTATATCGTACATTGGTATTAAAAAAAACATATTATATTGCTAATAACATATTTTTAGAATTTGAATACATAAACTAAATCAAAATTGTATAGTAAACTATACCTACATAATGTATTTACCTACCTACATAATAGGGAAGCGTATACCGGAGTCATGATAATTACGAGTCTCCAGCGTACTCATCCCGCACACCTGTTGCCAACGACTTAAACTAAAATTTACTACCATACGTGTGTACGAGCCTTATACGCGACACTTGTATATAATTTTCGAGCGGTTCGAGTACACTAAGAGTAGAAGAACACATTATGTTTGAATTGCATGTTGACATTTTGGGCGAGATATTGTTCTATGTAGTTGAAAGTGAATTTCGGTGTCGTCTTGTTGGTGATGGTAATATCTTTTCAAGGTATTTTCATTCAGTATAGAGAAAGTGAAACTAGAGGATTTTATATACAGTAAAGTTTTATATCATAGAATGCTAATAATTTGATCTAAGTTCTTGTATAACGTTTAGTTAAACAAGACTCATTGCTTACCACGTTAATGTGTGCTTACTATAATATTCCAAGTAGGTTTTACTCAGGGTGCATTGCATTATATTATTATATACCACATATTCCACTTACGAAACAGCCAGAGCTTCTACTAGCGACAGTAAAACTTTCAGTGGATTGTTACATTGGAGCCAACTAAATAAAGGCTATAGGTTCTCACCCGAGCCTTTTCATGGGCGTCGCCTTTACGCCGATTTTATATAGCATGAGCAAAATACAGCTGTAATTCCAACACGAGAAAATGTATATTACTCCGAATCCTTAGTAGAATCTGACAATGCGGGGATTTTTGGAGAGTGCCTCAGGCTAGGTGAGGGTAGGCGCGACTCGAGTTTGTTACATAAAAATCCCGTTATCGCGACGGAGGTCGACAGATTACTTTCTTGTTAAGAGGATGAAAACAAGAGTTAGTTCGTTTTCTACAAGGAAATAAATATGAACTTTTTCGGGTTCTTTCTTTTTATAACTGTAAGGTATTTTAGGTGCCTTTTATGACACTATCCGAAGATGAACGACTGAGGAAAAACAGAACAATTTCTGTTTGAAATAGGTTTCGTTTTATAATTTATTACAATTACAGATTTCTAAATATTGATGTTTATGATTACTTACTTTATGCTTTACTTGTATTACATACTTTCTTTTTATGTTTTCTACTTTAACTAAAACAATAGTATTTACATTCCATGTCCAAAAAAGTTACGTTTGTAAGTTTATATAATATCATTCGTAAATAATATTTTTAAATGTAATTTACGTATTTATAAATGACTTACGTAATCTAATATTTTATTGCAAACTATTAATTTTATCCTAAGGTTTAACATTACAAAACTATAAGCTATGCTGGATGTGCTGCATGAAGCTATAATTCACAGTTGCGAACTGAATTAAACAATATACAAAGCCAATGGCGTAAAACAATTCCGCGTTATATTTCCAAATTGTGCAAAAGTAATCAGTCGATTTATTCCTCTCAGTTCTGGAATGATCTCTCGGCTGCGGTGGCAAACACGCAATTTGTCCTCAGCGTTAAATCGACCACAAACAAAACGGCCGGCGGCACTAGCGCCACCCCATCATTCACCTGTGGTTGTCCATGGTAATGAGATGGACCTACTGTTCAACATATTAGGCTGATTGCAATTGTGAGCCTGCTGTAGGTGAACGACGCGCGTGGCCACACCTACCCGCATCCTGGCCGATTGAAATTACCGAATGCGAGAGCCGAGGTGATTCAACAGTGATTAAATTTCGGAATAATACATTGGAATATTGCAGAATCTTTATTGATTTTGCAATACAAATAAATTATCATGTATTCGTGAAAAGGATTTATCTGGAAAATTATAAAACTGTGTCTCTAGAAATGTAGCTATCTAGCGGAGGATACTAATACCGAACTATTCTATTTTTTCCAAGTGATATTTAGATATCGACGGGCCGGTTGGTGTGGATGTAAAATACAGTGACTGCCACGTCGCCAGTCGTGAGTTCCATCTTGACCATGACAAATATTTGTGTGTATGACCGTTGTATGTAGGTATATACATATTTAAAAGTGCAGTATACGTAGTATATCAGTTGACTAGTTTTCATAGTACAAGCGATAAGAATAATACGATAAAAATAATTTCCACTTGATTAGTCTATTGAATAAGAACTAAGATCGCTAAGGAATTAGAATGAAAACAAATTGATGATGGGATCTTCTGCTAAATATAGCTATAAAATATATCCTAATATAATAATTTATGTCTTTTATATATGTATTCTTACTCGAGGATGTACTTTATAATCTTAATTTAATTTTGATTCCGTAATTGAAAGCAAATCGAGACAAAGGTAAGTTAGTCGTATCAATAAAATACAATTTAAATTAATGGAATAGAATTTATAATTAAATAACCACAATTGCGTCCTTTCAATTTATCATTTCCAAACCATAGTATTGTATCCGTTAATTAAAAATTTGTCATTGCCGCAACTTCTAGAGTGATTTTCAACATCAAACAATGGGCCACATTAAAGTATAATGAATTCGCATTTGTTTATAGGCAAAGCCACAAAAAGCAGGAATGGTAAATGCGTTGGTAGCGTGACTCGGTATTTTGGTGCGTCATTACTCAACTGTGGTCAGCGAGGTAATGAGATGGGCTTCTGTGCTCAGCCGCATTCTCATTGTCCAAACACTCTATAATATTACCTATATATGGTATAATTAACGAACTCACCAATATAATTTAATTCAGTGATGCCAGAGACTTTAGTAAAATATTTATTAAGAATTAATTTATTGGGAATGTAAGTTTTCCTGATAATGTTTTTTTTTCACCGAAAAACAATGATAAATCCGATATATAATTAACTACATTTCCTCCCAACCAATAATCATAGTACATAATAGCTAAAAATCTAAGGTCACTTTAGTGAATAAAAAAATAAGATTAATAATTCTGGGACATTATTCCTCACACACGGCCATCTGACCCCAAACTAAGTATTTATACAAATATTAACTGTACCATATTATCTACAGCTTCCAATTCTTTTCGAATTTTGAGCGTAATTCAGATTATTTTTTGTGAAAATGATGTGAATACAATGTTTATTCGTTCATGTAATCTGCTCGTTATACAGGTACCTGTCTGTTTTCGCCTGGAGGCTATAAAGCTTTAACAATATTTTTATTTTTCATTCCAATAACACCTTTTTGGGTTTGGGCTTTTTGGGCTCTTGCAAATGCTTTTATAGATTAGTTAAATAATAATTTTATATATATTCATTTGTAATTTTATTAAATAAAAATGTTTCCTCACTCTATTTTATTGCATAGCCAAATTCAATAACAATATAATCATATCCCATGTATTATTTCAAACAGTTACAATAATTGCCTCTTTCAGAAGCAATCTTTATTTTACGATCCTAGAAAATGTTATAAAAAGATTCATTCACCAGACAGAGAGTCAAAAAATCACCGAAGAATAAAAGTGTCTTTGTCCTATATCAGAGCATTGCTTTAATTTCGGTGACAGTAAATTATTAGGGTCATAAATAAAAGTAATTGTTCAAAGTAGCCAAAGATTTTTCCTTAATTTTATTACAAAAAATTTTGAGGACATTAAAGGTGGACTGATATGCCAAAGCTGGTTTATCACAACTGTGCAAATGACGTAAAGATTTCTGCAAGCATCTTGGCACTAAATTAACGGTATAACGCTATTTAGGCGCTAAGTTTTACTTGGTATAATTAACTTGGCCCTAGTAATTAAGATAGTTAATAAATGGGTGCGTCGTTTTGTGATAATTACTCCAGGAATCCCTTAATATAACCAAACAAGCGCGAATAACTTTAAGTGTTCGTGTTAATGTGACAGAGGGACTCTAGTTATGCTTTACAATGAAACTTTACATACCGGTTGGTTAGAATTACTTTGGTATACAATGTCACCACTTTGTATCTGGAGTATGTTATTTTACAGAAGCTTTGAAGGTTTTATTAACTGAATTATTATACGCGTAGATTAATAACGTGCCATCGGGTATACTTAAAACATGATATTAATTAATATGAATGTACGGTATGTGTGTAATTATCGTTGTTTTATGTGATCAGTTTAAAATTAACAAAAATACCTACGTTATTAGTTATTGAGACGTCAATTTAGGTAAAAAAAATTGTGAGTTGTTTTTTTTTCATGGAAGTAGCTACTAATTATCATAGATCCGTAAAACATATTTTTCAAATTGTGTTGAATAAAATATGAGCATGGGTGTGGGTATGTATAAACATCCTATCAAACTACATACATGGTATCTTTAAATCCCTGTCAACGAGTTTAAACAGTGAAATCCACACAAGAGCAATGCAAATCGAACGTTATTCCAACCAAGTAAAGCTGATAATCATGTGCACGACAAGGACACATAACAGTTATACTTGGTAGTTATGGTGTATACACAACGGAAAATAATTACCAGACGTGTGGCGTATGTCCCAGGGGTGAGTCGCGTGGCACTTCCTGTCAGATAGAGAACTGCTAACATGGATAGGTGCCACGCTGAAATTGCCTATTAAGCAGATTACAGTTAACCACTTGATGAGAATTGGAAATGGAAATGGGTAAGAATCCTATTTACAAAATGCAAATAAAACTACAAATGTATTAACTGTATTTAACTATTAACAGTAACTACCTACATAATTACAATGTTTTTTGTTCTTAAAATTACCTAAGAATTGTCAGGCTCTAACTCATAGTTCTAAATTTACTTTAAATTTTTATTGAGTTATCGGTACTTTAGTATATTAAGAACTATTTTGATATTTTAAAAATATCGTTTAAATAAGAATGAAACAAGTCTGAACTTCTATAAAAATACAACAAAGATATGTAAGCAAAAGCTAGAGAAGTGTTCCGCAAAACGAATACGTTACATTAAAGTCAGATCAAATAGAAGATTTGGTTAGTATTTGTCTTCTTTGTTTTGCAAAGCAATTTATATTCACGAGCCACTTGGTAGATACGGCCCACCTTTGCACTTTATATGTATATTTAACTTGTGTAATAATTCAAACATTATTTATTTGAGAACACTAGGCCAATTAGGATATGTAATTATTGCATTAGTACCACAAAAACATGTGTTTGCTGATATGTATTATAATCACAATATAATAGATAATTATTTCTTATTTTATTTTAGGTGCATCAAGTCTCTGCTTAGCGATCAGATTGGATACTCCATTTTGGTGTACCATAAAGAGTATCCAAGAATATTTAAGTATCCCATATGTATATCGTCTATCAATTTATTAGTAATCAATATCTTTACATAAAAGTCATTCACATGTATCAATATAATATAAATTTAATCATTAGCCAAATCCATCAGCTTCTATAGCAGATATTATGTAAAAGCTTCCTGATTAACAGGAGGCTTTGACCATCGACTAATTAGTGGTATTACTCGGTACTAGTTAGTCTTTCAATCTATAATCAATCAAGTGTCATAGCGATACTAGAGTGAGTTTAGGTCAGCAGTCATTAATCCACCAAATCCTGTTTACGGAGTACAAACACTTTACTCATAGTTAGAGTTTCCAAAAACTAAACAATATTGCGTTTTGATTAATGGAATTTTCTCGCTTGTACTCCCATGTTTTATTTCTATATTCACAGCATTTTAAAAATTGGTATGCATTGATAAGTAATCAATTATCTAATCAGTTGATGAAGCATGGCATTAAACAACCTTTTAGGTAGTACTTAGGTCTTTGTTTGTTAATTTGTAGTATGTGCAAGTAGTGTTAAATATAATTAAACAAATTAAAGTTTATTGTGCTATACTCAATACAATTTCTAGAAAGTAATATATCGTGACAAAAAGGACGGTAACTTCATGTTATTAGTTTTATTTCCACCCTTTTAAACCTTTAATAACCGTTCATTTTATTTGCTTTCATAGCTTGGAAATTATTGTGAATCGACTGGCAAGTTATTATCGGGAGCACGCCCGAAGCATGTAAGTAATAACAATGAAAATCAACGATAATCGGCACAACACTAACACGAAACCATTGCCACGTTGTAGTTACAACACCATCGACTTATTTGTTCGCACAACTATTTGGTTATTGTTCGTGAAAGTGACAATGTACTTGAAGACAATTCCCCCTCGTCTTAGAATGGATGACTATTCAATTGGTACCACTCTATTTACCTTGGCGGGTAAGTAGGTCGTCAATGGGTTTTCACTGTGTCATTTCCCGCACTCACAATTTTTTTAACAGTTCTCTGTGAGGGTTGGGTCCCGTAGGAAGTGATTTGCTAAAACACACTCTTAATGTATATTGTAAAAGCGTCAGCTCCTTAATGCTCTATTGACGATCAAAGCCTGAGGTTTCGATTTATTGCTATCCATTCTTGAGGGGCTATTGTTGTTGATTCCAATGGAATTATTGGGCGTATTGGACAACGGGCGAAATGTGATTTCGTTTGGTTGAATTACACGAGCATGTGGACAATTGTGAATATAAAAATATGTGTCGTACATCAATATTGTACCAATTTACCGCATTAACTTAATAATAAATAAGACTTATTGAGAACCGACCATTTTTTATCTATCTATGATCTGCCATAATTTTCAATACAAGCTAACTATTTTTTGTATGGAGTTTTATTTATAAAAATTACTTTTTTTCATAATAGCATAATTGTTCTGGTATATATATCCAACTGGGAACCTTGTCCTTTGGAAGCGATGGTTTTTTTTATTATTTTTATTATAAATTGTATTCTTATACCTATATAGATATTAAGGGAAAACAAAAGACGATCCAAAACATTGCAGAGCTAAGCGTATCATGTCTCGCCGCGTTTCCCATTGGGATTCGAATTCCCACTGACGTGTATATGTTCTTAGCAATGCAATGGTTAGCCATCCGAGTCTAAATATTTCAGCATAGGTTATGAACGAAAAATGTGGTATTTTTGGGCGTAGTTAATTCCTTACAATAATTAATAATTAGTAAATATAAGGGATGGGAACAAGTAGCGAGTTAAAATAAAATCTATACTAATATTATAAGTAAAGCTGAAGAGTTTGTTTGCTTGAACGCGATAATCTCAGGAACTACTGGTTCAATTTGAAAAATTATTTTAGTGTTGGATAGCCCATTTATTGAGAAAGGCTATAGGCCACTGTTTATTCCGGGAAAACACAAGATCTCTCGGGAACGTGGGTGAAACCGCGCGGAAGCGGAAGCTAGTATTTCAGAAACATACAGAACTAATTAATTTCTTTTAAATACAAATAAAGTTACATGTATTTATTACACGCGTGTAATAAAATATCATTTATTCTACCACCATTTTGATTTTTACGCTTACCAACAATAAATTTGAATCCGTGGAACACTGTGAGGTAAACACGTGATTACCGAATGGTCCCGTGAGTTCAGCATCCCACTTTCTCATATCCATGCATCACGCCAAAAGCTGAGATGCATTCACAACCGCGACTTCCCAAGGGAGCCCATCGGTGAACGGCGGGACTTGATACAGTTTCCATGTTTTGAATATCGACATTTCGAGTTTCTGTTTGCAGTTCCAAAATTGAACTTTAATCACGTCTTGTCAGTTCCGCAATGTGAGTTTGTAGCACTTAAGGTGCTCGTAGAGCTATTGTGGCGTATGTAGCAAAGATATCGTAGCGTTTATTCGTAGCATTTCGTAGCAGTGCTTTGATTATATGCTACTATTAATAATTTCATTAATATTTTTATTATTATGACGTATTCATTAGTAATGAAAATAGCGACAATTTCGTTGCATTTGTATTTAGTATAGAAATACCTTCCATCAGCCATCGATACAGAAATACTGTTTATAAGGATATTTATAATAATTTATAAAAAAATGTAATAACATATGCACGGTAATTTACTTTTAAGGTATAATTAATGTTACCAAAATAAAAATATTTAATTAGTTAATTAGTAAAACAGAAAGAATACCCCAACAAAAATCTTCAGCTGCCTAATTAATGTAATTAGACAGTATGATACTACCAAGTTAGTAGAGACTAATAAGGGAAATTGTATAAAAGTTTCATGTATTCACAGTCTAAGATGTTTAATTACTGCGATACGAATAAAACTATTTATATCCTATATGATATATTTATCTGTTTGTAATAAATGATAAGGGATTTTAGTAACAGCTAGTATTTTAGAGTTAGCTGAGAAAATAATCTAAAGTGTAGCAAAAATTCAAACAAAACACAAAAAAAATGCAAATTATCATCATCACCATCACAGCATTCAATAAATTCGCGCTCGAGAACTTTGTTTTAAACTGAATTAATTGTAATACACGTTATACTAACAGGGCTATTGGTTCTTCTCAAGGTGCATCTAAACCCAGTGTATTCCCGACGCTCCCAAGGGAAGAAGCCACGTGCACCTTTAGCACTTGTTCAATAAATAATCACAAACTTAAAAACAGCTTTCACACATAAAAAATAAAGATCAAATTCCTTTGTATCAAGACACTAAGTAAAATTGCTATCTTACACAGTTTGAGAGATCTATTCCAGAAGCTTTGCCGGTATTAGAATTGCCTCGATATTTACAAAAATAAACAATTTTGAAGCGTTTTGTGAATTGAATTGATTTAGATAAAACACAATGGAAAATTGTCTAGGTATTTATCTGAGTCTTTGCAAAAATGTTATTACCCACATTTTTTTTAACAACAGTTAATGTACAAGTAAATTATTGTAAAGTTATGCATTTGAAGGGTACAGGAGTAGAAGGGTCATTGACAGAATTATTTCATTTTTGTTTCATTTTTATTTGTGAATTTTCCAAACCTAACTTTCAATGCAGAGATTTTATTTATCTGCGATACAAATTGAACTTTTAATATGAAAATAAAAAAGTAAGTGAAAACTCGCGAATGGCATCTAAAATATGCCTACTTATCTTTTCTCTTTTCTGACGTCATACAGAATTTTATGGCACTCGAAGAAAACGATCGCCATTTATGATTCACGCGATAGGCTTCTTCGCACATCACGAACGATGTCGAATGAAATATAGATGGCGCCACTCTTATGCAAAGTGAGAGGTGAATTTTCACGGTACTTGGCACGCAGTATACGGGCACGAAACTCCCTTCGCGGCGCGTAAGGTTCGTAACATCCTAGAAACCCGCCCTTTCCGCAGAGATTGGTTGCGCTAGTTTTTGTCCTTTAATATTTATGAACTATGTCTCACGCTTGCCATTTTTTACCTTTTGTATAATGATATTTACTTCAAGTTTCACTGATGTTTTGAATGCGGACGTAATATAGCAAACGGACGTAGCCCTATCTTTGCTGACGCCTTGTTGATTATAGGAAAGGTTTTGTAATAGATCACGGATTTATCACTGAATCAAAATTATGACAATTTAAGTTTACTGTTATTTTTTTTAGTTTAACTCAATTATAGGTTAAATATTAAATTGCCTGTAATATTTTATCATAAATGGTTCAATCCTTACGATAAAAGCTCTCGTCCATAAAAGTACTTTATAAACAAAAAATATATTAAAAATAAAGAGGAGACAATAGAAAAAATTTGCAAGGGGACATCGTTAATTATTTTTTCCAACCGGCAAAGGTCGTAAATAAAAGTAAAGGGTGCTATTAAACGCATTATTCACGCATATTTAATGTACTGAAAAGGCTAAATGGTTTTTTGCCACAGATTCAACAGCTTTACATAGATATCACTCGTTATATATCTAATCTCAATTCAACATGTGATTAAGGTAAATAAACTGCTCGTTTCTTTATTTCTTTTTTGTAAACTATAAATCAAATAAATATTGAAGCTTAATTCGTAGCAACAAGGTACAAAAATATATACCGAAGTATACAGAATTCAATCTCTAAAACTTCCACCCCTTTCTATCCCAAAGGTCAAATTCACAGAACCTCATCTTATTCCTTATCTTGGGCCTATAAGAAACCTGGCAAAATTTAAAGTTACAGAAGGATATTGAATTGAAACCCTAAGATAGATGACTTTTGGCTTTTAATAGGATTATTTTAGTTTTGTGGTTAGCATTAACTTATTCTGTCGATTAGTAGTGAGATCGTATTTATAACATGAATATCTGGGGGAACATCACATCACACATAGGCATCTGAGGATTTGTGCTATGGTTACTAACTCACTGCAATATTAAATTTATTACAATTTTGGAAAATAAAATACATAAAACTAAAAAATATAAAATAAATAATAATATATTGATATGGATAATGTTGGAAATTATTTACATCAGAATTGAAATTGTATCAGTCAGTTGAATATTTTTATTTTTGTAAAAGTTTGGCTAAAAAAGGAAAATAAATAATAATATAAATTTTTGAAGACCATACAATGTCATCACAATGATATAAACATAATAGTGTAAAAACATGTAACGATGGCCATTCAAGTTTTGTGAGACATCAGAAATGGGGTTCGTCTCTGTTGAAAACTGTAAGCCTTTGGCATTTGGTTTCGTATTGCCGAGAACTGGTCTAAAGCAATACTGACTCAGTTGCTGCCATAGGTGACACCACGAACAACTGGGATCACACGAGGTAATAATAACATAAAAATACAGACATATGAAAAATACAAATAAAATGAGTGGACAATTTATAAGGCGATTATAGGTCAGTTGTAGTACCACATAATGCCATGGAAAGATTATGGAAAAACAAAAGCTTATCCATGGTAAACAAAACATCTCATCATGAGCTGATAGTAAAATTTAGTAAACAAATATATGTTATTCCAGACTCGTCTCATTTCGATATAAAGTAATAAGTATGTAAATGACTAAGCAATTGAGTCGTTGACTGGCTAGAAATTGAATAAAAGATACAGTACCCACGTTCTTCGTATTATGCGTAAAAAGATGAGCCTAGAAATTGCTTAGTGCGTAATGTCACTAAATAATTCAAATAATATACGTGGTATAGAGAAAGTGGTCTTGCCGGGAGTCGCCGCCGTTGCGTGGTCCTCATCGCGTCGAAAAATAGATAATAAAATGTATTGAAATGGCTACGGGCCGGCTTATCCGGTTGAGAGTCAATGAATATTTGATTTCAATTTTTTTTCCCGACGTCGCCGTGAAGTATTCACGCCATACCTAATTTGATTTTCGCCATTCCGCCCGTTCGCCGGGGCAGTTTGCATTCATATTCAGTTTGAATACGCGTTTGGGTTGCCTCTTGCCCAAGTTTGATACAAATAAACAGCGGATATTTTTACATTTCTTGGTAGGATAACCCGACCCAACTGATTACGTTTCGGGGATAATAACTGGCAGTAGTATTAGGGGAGGCCTAAGGAATATTTATATTATATTACTATGGGCGCCATTTTTACATACATTGCTTTGAATAACCTAATGGAGGGAAATGTTCATACATACATTATTTACTAATATTCCGTAAATAAATAAATAAGTGTACGCCTATAAAATATTGCCAAACATATTAAACCGAAGGTTTTATATTGAACTCACAAATCAGTTTCTTTCATCTAACTATTTAATTACACGGAAAAGGAACTCAAAATATCATCCACAAATGACACGCAAAGAGGACAGAAGTTGGAAGTGAGAAAAACACGGGTGGATTATTCTAAGTCTTGTGCTATCAAGAAAAAGCCGATTCTCCTTCGGCTGGATATGAAACAGGATTCGTTTTTGCGAACTTGCATAAATGACGGCGCAACGATATTTCACCGAGCCTGAACATTTGGGTCAACCTGTTTTTGTGTAATGGGGATTACAAAAGCAAATTTAACATTGTATTTGGTGTAACTGCTGCAAGGGAACCTTCGTTGGCAACAAAAGATGACCCGCCTTGATACGATATTCGTGGATTTTAATTAAAATCTTACGCGTTGCGGGTATAATGAAAGAAAATGATTACACGAGCCCCGGAGTTTAGTGTTTTGGGACCAAATTTATTTGCTTGTTTATTGCGATATGTAGGTGATATTATTTCAAAAAAACAAACAGGGGTGTGTTGTAAATTGAAACAAGCAGGTTTGGTACGAAGCTTTGTCACCCCTACTACACTATAGAACAAAATTTCCACGAGAAAACCATATATTTTATCCGGGCGTCGATTTGTTATTTATTAGCCGGGAATAGTCGTAACATGGGGTGGGAGCACAATACCGAAAGCGGTGTATCTGTTTAGTGACGATGCCACCTCCAACCTCCGTTTCGCATCGCTGCGCCTCAGAATCAACTACCGCTATAACTTGAACTCCCCTTCTCCTCCTGTCACTCGTATAATACTAGTAATAGAAAGAAATTTCTTCAGATCGTGACATGTCTGTTAAAACTGGCTGATTTTTATCGAGGGTAGAAGCTTATATTTATCCGTTGTTAGTTAACCAGCTTCAACTTTGTGGCGAAGACGACCAAAGAAATGAGGCGAAACAAACGACAAAAATGATCTGTTTCCGTGTGTGACATGCAAGCCTTCAGAAGTTCGTTGTTTTTGTGGAAAAACAAGGTGTCACGCCAGCACCCGTGCGTGCTTTCGTAACTAAGTTACGGACAGGCAAGAAATAGTATATGTTATTGCCCATTGAATTTGTTTTAGCATTTTATCCTATAGATTTGCCGTTATTGACGAACTGGATATATATTATATTATATCAACTTCGTACCATAATCAAACGTGTATGTTCATAGTTTCTAGTTTTACATTGTTTACTACTTATACTTAATTTAAAAGATTGATTCATGCAACATACCTCTGTGCCTATTAGTTTGTTTGTCGAACATTAACATGGCGTCCTCGATCTGCAACAAGAAAAAAACATGAAATAAACTTCAAATCCTGAAATGATCGTGAGGAAAAATAGCGAAAAACAAGGGCGTCGTGCGCGATTTGAGCCCCGCCCCAGCAATAAAACACTCCGGCGTTGTAATAACGAATAAGCACCGGTACAGAGTAAACCACACGCTGCAAATAAACTTTGATAAGCGGGGGCGAGCAGGTAATAACGTATTCATAGAGAAATAAATGGAAAGTCGGCGGTTAGGACACGAACAATACACGCCACCGTAGATGCCCTGTCACCGCCCGCCTACCACGTCTCGCCCATCGCGCATCTAAATTTGGCCATGAAAGACCATTTTTAAAACCCCGCATGCTAACAAAACAGTGATAAATCCGAAATGAAACGAAATTGCATCGTAAATATTCATGTTGACGGCGACACGTGACGCATCTACGTACGTAATTGTACATACTACTTAATTATAAATTCCTTCCATATTAAGTTTTCAGTCGCGCGTCAGATATGTCATGTATCAGAGGTACACCATAGGGGACACAGCGGGCGTATGGAATGACCCGCTTTGAAAAATGTTTGTGTGTACAAAACCGGGCAAGTTCGGTTTGACAAGAGGGGGCCCGTGGGTTTTGTCTCGGTGTCGGCATCGTCACAGGCGTCGGCGTCGGCCGCTCCCCAGGGCGACATTACGCGGGAAGGTCGACGCAACGCACTCCCGATGATCGATGTCGAATACCCGTAACAGGTGACCTTTCCTTGAATTATTCCTACCTGTAGAAACGTTTGTTTAGTGGTGATTTGTTTGAGCTGGAATTGCTACGCTTTTGTCGGTCAGGTGTGGAATGAAAGGCCTACTTACGAAATAAATAAAATATGACACGTAATTTTCGGGCAATTTGTTTTGTTTTTTTTTTGTAAAAACGTTATTTATTTATTTGCATCTCATTTAAATAAGTCCAATTAACAAAATATAAGAATTAACAGAATATAATAAGAATAAAGTTTGTAATTAAAAACTGATTAACTACAAAATAGATAAGGTTTACTACTTTAACTTTAAGATAACCCATAATAAATTAATTAAAAAAAAAAGAATATTAAAGTTGTGGTACATGTATACCAAACTAATAAAATGCGTACAATTAGTAAATTATCCAACAATTGTATGAAGTAAATCAAAATAAAGAGGATTAATTAAATCGAGATAAATAAGGGCTTGAAATTTATCTTTGTCAACGTAAACAAGCCACTCTTTGTTGGGTATACATACAATACTATGCAGATTGCTACTTTGTCATGTTATTGCGAATTTAAGGGCTGAGGGTAGATATATTTACATAGTTGGTTAATTAAAAATTGTATCTATGTTTTCATAGTCAGTTGTCAATATATTCCATTATTTTTCTATGCGATTAAAATACAATTTCATAAAGATATCCAACCATTCATTTGTTTTGATATGATTGATATAAGTAATAGCTATGACCTAATGTATCAGTTGAAAATATGAATATCATAAAAAATAGGCACTCCAGTTGTTCTATCTAAATCCGAGCTTTACCATTCCATTTTGTAAATTGAATGGAAAAAAGAAACAAAACCAAGCTCCAATTTAAAATATATACCGTGATATTACAAAGCAATAAATATCTATCAACTAGATAAATGACCAAATTTATTAGTTCGGAGAGACAACGAAATAGAACAGACATAATACCTTTCATCATAATACGCCCTCGTCTGTTGTTTGACCGAATCAATAAAGATTTTACCCAAAAAATAAAGATAATTATGTATTCCTGTGACATAGATTGTGACCTAATGCGGTATTGTTACGAGCAATTTTTGTGGCCTGTGTCTTCTCATTACCTTCTTTTCTCTCTTATTTGTGATCGAGTGCGTGTGACGGAGAAAGGTATTGGCTGCTTGGGGTCTTTCCCCAGGGTGACGTTACGGTGAAGCCGAAGTTCGGCTCGGTGATCAATGTTGAACCTCTGAGGTGTCTTTTGAGTTAATGTTTGTATGTGATTACCAATTGAAATCGTTTTCAGTTGATTTAAAATGTTTAGGTTTAACGAGAGAATCTATATCTACACATAGGATAAAAAACAATGTTTGTTCATCCGATTCATCCCATTGCGATGAAATTTTGGTGTTGTTGTGCACACGCTTGCGATGGTTTCTGTTCGATACATGTCGATTGGTTTAAAAAAAAAACAACCATTGCAACGCATGCTAGGATGTAGATAGTTATCAACGATTATATAATAAATGAGTTTAGGTCAATAAATTTCAAGATAAATAGAATTCCATTCTTGGAATTGTACAATATTTTTTACATAAAAAAGGAATAAACTTTGTGTCAAAGTATTTTTTTATTTTAGACTGATTAAAAGTTCGTTACTCGAAATAATTGCTTGTTATTTTTTAAATTGACTTCTTTTAGGGTATTTACTTACTTGATACACCCATTTTTGAAAAGTATCTCAACTCGATCTTAAGGTCCTAATAAACATAAGTGCTTGTGAAGGCCTATTTGAATAAAAAATATTTTCATTTCATTCATTCATTCACCACAAAAAAACACATTTATTTATTCAATCGATAAATGCCATAAAAATGCAATTTAATTTTATATTTTCAATTTTCGCGCGTAATTTGACGAAAACGCTGAATGCCATGTTACTGTTCTCATGACGTCAGTTGGTTAGGTAAAAAAATGCGCTGATTGGTTGATCAAGTTGACACTCATGAACAATTATGACATAATATCATGGCGGCTACTGTTTCGCTTGTTTAAAAACAGATAAAAAAACTGAAAACTTTGAAATGAATTTAGTTATTTTATGAACTAAAACTAACATTTTCCAACAGCTTATTGCCTAAGCTATCTAAATTGTATATTTTTAGATTTTTTCTCATATAGAGTAAAATACCCTATTGTATGTACATGCAATAAAATCTGGTATCAAAACCTTACATAACACGATTGGTATTCACATATTACCCAGCAACATTAGTTTGAACCATAATCTGCACTCATGTTACCCCCTAACCAGCGAGCTTGAAACTGGTTCGCCCGTCAATCTATTGTTTACAAACAAGCTTAATATGTTTATGATACCGCACTATCCTCGTAGGCTTTGTATTCAGTTCAGTAGTGATGTCAATGGTTGCAATAATATCGATATATTAGTAGTCGATGATTTTACAGAAAGCTATACAATGATATACTTTTTCTTACGTAAAAGTCTTTCATTGCTTTTTATGGAAACATAATTTTAGTTCTCCTAAAGCAACTAGGTAAGCACTAATTCAGTCAAAATTTTTCTGTTCTTGAAAATATCTATCGGATACAAAACGTTTTTTTTTCAGCTTACTAAAGTAACACATTCACAATTTCAGGCCCAATATGGCCATTTATGAACCCCTAGGCTCGTGAGTACCATAATTCGCCTTTTAATATTCGACCGACGTATGGTGACCTCATATGCTATTCCCGGGAACTTTACTAATTCCACTTTTGCTAGAATATTTTTCTCAGCATCTCTGGAAAAGAGCGAAATTGGAGACAATGTTCCAAGTAGACGCTTGGAATTTTTATACTTAACGTACCTACACTACGGGAATAAAACGAGTTTTTGGTGATTGTTTAAAATGTTTTTCTTTAAAATAAGGTACTGCATTTTATATAAGAATGGGATGCGAAATATTTTATGTTTGTGCAGTATATTCTGTTTTACGTCTTGAGAATACTAAGTAGGTATTATAGTTTTTGTACTTATCGTATTTAGGTTTGTGTTTGACTTTAATCATCGTATCGTGTTAATAGATGCAGCCAAAGTAGGTAAGGGAAATATGTAGACTAAACCTAAACTAATCATCAAATAAAAAACCCCAGTCAAATGGCCTCTTTATCTTACGATTTTATTCCGTACAGATCTTCAAACCTCGATTATAACGGAATAGATCAACAGTATAACCCTTAGAGATGACATATTCGGGATCCCTATTCTCAATGATGATATCAATAAACTCACACTTGTAATAGAAGGAACAATTTTCTTTAACGTCGTCGCGTTTTACTAAGCTGCAAGCCTCTATTATTAAGCATTTCATTTAAGGGGGAGACACCCGGTTCGTCCCCGGAGGTATCTGTCGCAGTAATTTGCTACGTGTAGGTACTCGTTTTAAGAACATCCACTTAATTTTTTTGCCTTTGTTGTTTACAAGATTTAGCGCCAACATTATAACAGATTTAAGGTGAAATAGCGTTAAAGTTAATTAATTTCCACTGGATTTTATTTTTTCGCTTATTACAGCCTATTTTCTTATTAGACGTTTTTAACGTCGGCTTTTTTGTGTAACGAGATTGTTTGGTATAAAAATAATTTTATTTACTTCACAATAATGGAAATGAAACGTGTCTAGCTGAACACTTAATGAATTCTGAATAGAATTTTAATAAAAATAATATTTTACCTGTTTTGTACTGTAGGTAACTGATTTAAACATAAACAAGTTATGGGCATTTCTAAGGTATTAAATTATGAGTAAAAGGTTTGATTAATTTCCTCTACATAAGTGAAGCTAAAAATAGAACCATCTTTATTACCCGGCTGTGCGGTAGTAAAGGCAGTGTGTAGTTTTTATAATGTTGATTGAAAGATGCCTTCAACATGTTACGAGGACGTTGATGAGTTGATTCCAATAATTAATTAAAACAAACAACTTAAGGATATCAAAAAGTTTATGTTAAAGAAAAATATCGCTTATCAAGAATGGAACAGTTTTGAAAGGACAAAAAATATAAGTGAAACAAAATATTTTTCTTCTACAGTAACTTTAGTACTAGGTATCTCAGACACTAATTTAAAATATTCTATGACAAAACAAAAGGTTAATGTGCGCACCTCTAGCCTAGTTGGTTAATTATAGCCGTGTGAAACAAAGAGCATGCTTCTTTTGTTTTTAATTTATCGTGGGTATCAAATACTGAGGTATTTTCTTTGGAAAATTAACGGCTTTTATCACTAAAGCACAGCTGTGGTATGTAGGAACATTACATTCGATGTAATCCATCAAAGCCATGCTATATCGCGATCGCGAGTGAACAACCAACAGTGCTGGTGGAACTAATATCTGAACAATCGGCTATTTGCACGCGTGTGCATCGCGATCGGTCGATTTGATTTGTTTGTTTGTTAGTATCCGCGTCTACGGACATTACTCGTGTGACGTTTGGATTTCTAAACACATGTTGTTTGTTGTAGCATGAAAGTTCGTTATTCGACAGTCAGACGGAATGTTTTCGAATGAAAATTTATTTGTTTTGCCCTAGAGGTCATCGCCCTGTTGCAATGCATTCTGTGAATATTAATGATACAAATTTAAATGTTATGAAAAACCAATCATATATAACTTCTTAGCTGCAAGCCGGTATTCAAGTCTCTAAATATACTGCCACTTTGTACATTTTTAGATCACTTTGTTCGTTAAGAAACATAATAGTATATTTAAAACTAATAAACAAATGGCTGACACAAGTGGTATAAGCAAATACCGTTTGTATGTTCCTGTCCAAAGACTGAATGTTTATAAAACAATGTTTATTGTATGGCGATCCGTATATTTAACCACGTGCCCAACAATCTTAATAAAGAATTGCCGCCAATTCACTTTAAAAATGCTCTGTTTAAGTTTTTAATGAATAAGATGTATTACTCAATTAATGAATTCCTCGATGATACAATCCAATAATTTTATTAACCATAACTTTCTGTGAATAAATTTAACATGAGACTAATATTGATATGCTTGACGAAATGTTTTGAAAAATTATTATTATCTGTTCATCTTATTCTAATCGATATAATTATCTAGTTTGACATTAATTGCTAAATGTATGTAATATAAAATAATTATGAATTGTATTAATTTAAATGCCAATAAGTTATAAATTGATATAATGTTTGCACACCGATGTACGGTAGAGTAAGCCTGGAACTTAACTAAAATATTCATCTATTTTGTCACAATTGTCACCCTTATTCATGCAAATAAATTTAATGATTATTATTCTTTACAAAGAGGCAGCAAGCAAACCAATGAGCTATTTTTGACTATGTAAAGGGTTGTGTTTAACCACAATCTCACCGTGGTAAATGATGACGTGGTAATCGAAGATAATAATGACTGCCTTCCTCACGATGTTTTCCTTCACCGAAAGCTCAAGTTTAATGCAGGATTCAAACCCAAGACCTTCGTCACGGCATAAAACTGTTACTACCACTAATCTATCATCAAATAAATAAATACTAATTGTGAAGAAATAAATTCTTACTTTAAAAAAAAACAATGTAAATCCAGTTCATAACTTAAACTTATGTAAAATAAATAATTTTCTAAACAAAATCATCTATCATTAAAACTAATATTTTAAATTTTGAACTGTCAGTTGTTACAAGAAAGCCGCAAACTATGCACCTTGTTTTCTTAGCTGGCTAGCGGACTTGGATAGTTTAGAACAATCAACCATTTGTAATGGGCACTGGGCAGCCTCATGTCCGTCAAGACACCAACGTTGCTTTAATAACGATTCTGGTACGTCAGCGAGGTTTAGCTTGTCTTGTATTGGTTTAACTTTGTTGTTTTAGAAGTTTTAGACCGCTATTAGGCTGCTATTTTCCAGTAAGCATATATATGTTTCATATTTTTATGTATATTTCAATGATTTTAGGTATTTGACCTGCTTATATTAAGTTACTAGCTTCCGCCCCGCGGTTTCACCTGCGTTCTCAAGGGATCTTTTCCCAGGATAAATGTGTCCAATATGCTATTCCAGGGTATCGATCTATGTATGTGCCATGTTTCATGGAAATCCGTTCATCTATTTTGGAGCTGAGTAGTAAAAAGCACACACCCACACATATACTCATACAAACTTTCGCATTTATAATATAAGTAAGATATCTGTATTATTTCTACCGTGCTTTTATCCAATTATTTTTTAATAAAATACCCTACATTTGACTTCAGCTATAAACAGTAGGTTCAAAAAATTAAATAACCTTGTAAGTAAAATTTATAAGTTAAAATAACTTTAGTTTATCGTGACTTGAAAATAGGGTCACATTACTTCAAATAAAGTCAGACATTTCAATACACATAAGTTTACGTGCACGACTTTCGTAACGTAATAATTTAGTTAAATATTTGATATCGTTTTGGGTCAGATGGTTGGTTCTTTCTCAGCATTGCGTGTAATTTTGACGCTATTGGTTTCACAATAATATATTGGTTTGAAAATACAAGTGTATCAAATACAGATAGGCGCCGTAGTGTTCTTGAGGTTATTGACCTTTTAGTTCAGTGCTCGCCTGTTCTAAGTTTAAAAACAATTACCTTAATTGAAAAAGAAGTATGAGGCTATTAGTAAACTCGTATAGAAGTAAACTAGTAGGTTTTATTGGTATCTAAAACTTTAACCTGGTTCCGGACAAGCACTTATTCTATCTTATTGTTTAAAAGTGTAATGGAACTCAATAAATACGAATCAAAATAAGAACACTCTTCAGGAAATGGCATAAAGAAAAAGTTTTAATTTGTTTAAATATTTCCGCGGGTCGGAGTTCCCTCAGTGGCTCTCAAGTTTCGTCTCCGGGCATTAACTTGCCCGCGGCGGCCTAATGGGACAAGCCACCTGCTCTTAAAGGCGACATAACAATTAACTTGAAGAAGAAAATATTAGTTGAGCTAATAGACCCACTCAGATACACTCCGGCCTCTGCCCCCATAAATAACACCCCTTCCTGGTTACGCTCAACAATTTTGTCGTATTTTCCTAATGATTCTCTATGGAACCGTTGAGACGGTTTATCCCCGTATTTTTATAGGCGTATTGATTGAGAACCGCTGGTAATAATCTTTGGATGGTATTAGTTTTCTTAGGGAACTTTGGGAACTCGTCGTTCTATTAACATAGCCCTTAAGAATACTTTATCGACAACAGTAATTAAATGTAAGGAATTGGTATGTACATAAGTAACATATACCCCAGTCTCTCATAGTATATAAAAGACTATTTGGAGTTCACAGTTCCAACAATTATTGCATTACACATTTCCACATAGGGAGTACTTATCAGATTTATTTCAAAGAGACTGACTTTAAAAGATGTTTTTTTTTTTTTTTATTTGTATAGGCTTGTGTTTGACCACAATCTCACTATGGTAAGTACAGTAAGTGATGTGGCCAAAGGTGGTAAGCACACAAAGTCTAGAAGGAACTGGCTCTCAAGTGCAGCTGCCGGAACACACCAATAGGTATTTGGCGACAGATTTGCAATTGTGGGTAGTAGAGCCAGCCAGGTGTGTACTAAGTACCGTGCTACCATGCTATGGTTTCCTCACAATGATTTCCATCACCGAAAGCTCAAGCTCATTGTAGGATTCGAACCCACGACCTTCGCCGCGGCGTCCGACGTCACTACCACTGAGCTATCATCGCCTGAAAGTATTTGATTCTTCATTAAAATAAAATAAACTGTATCAATTAGAAGAGGAAATGAATTAATGTAATGGTCGTTGGAGTGTCAAATTACGAAGGGATTTCACTAGAAATATTTTGGGTCTTTGAATAGGTAAAAAAAGGTAGCGAAAAGTTCCCCTAATCCTAGGATAAATTCAAATATTTCATTTCGAGACGTTAACCTCCTCGGAGGCGAAACTCTTGTGTTCGTACACAATCTCTTTGTTCAGACAATAAAGTTTAGGTATTTTTTTGTATTGCCTTGTGGCTGGTAATAGAAAAATATAAACTGACACAAACATTACTGAGTATTATTACTGCAAACATTTTGTCTTTTTCATATCATCAAAACATAGTAGAGTCCCTTTGTCGTTAATGTTAGTAAAATCAATAGAATTTAATGTTTTGTATTTCTACATGGAAAACTACCTATATTATTTAAACTCACTAAAAAAATACAACTATAATAATTGCCATACATAAAACGTCTGAGATAATTAATTATGACCTTTGCCTTAACTGTCTTAAATTGGATTATTTACGAAAAATATTATTTTATCATGTTATACTCGCATTTTATTTCGTTAAGCCCTCAGTTTTAATTTACTCTCATAAAAGCGTAAAAATACAAATCTTATAAACAATTACGAATTTCTTGAATCGTGAAAAAATCAGTGAATAAAATATGAGAGAAGTTTAAGAAAACCCGAAAACGTTTTTCGTATTTGAATAATCACTTTAACAAACAAAACTCGACCGGATCAGCTTCATTAATTATTAACCTGCGCTTGAGTACGAGACAAACAGGAAATATCGACAAACGACGAACAGATCGGTCAGACCGATTGAATTTTAGTTGTTTCAACTCTTTATGGGCTCATTGTACTATGTAGGTACTACAACTTTCTATTTTGTCATTATGATAGATTTCTTGGTAAGTTAATTTAACTTACTAGCAGGCTATGGATCCTACTCATGATGAAATGTGTACTTATGCAGTTTTTTTTTTCTATGAATAATATTACAAAAACACTCAAACATAAGAAATGCTTAGCATAATCAACAATACTTGAATATCTCAACTGAAAAATTTGCCAAAATAAGTATTGAGAATAATTATGGCTCAATGGTAACGTTTTAATTTATTATAATAATAAAGATACAGATAGGTGAAGGTCTGTTTATACATCTGTTCTTCACTATGATTAGATTAATTATGAACTCAATAGAAGATGATTGGAAAATCTGTGTTCCCGAAACCGTTAAGACACTTCAAAAGACAGATCTATTGTTATCTATAGACTTCAATAGATTTCTTGAGCATCAAAGAAACTGAGCATTGTATAAAGAAATTCTCTACGCCATAATAACATTGGTTTTCTTTAATATTGGAATAAGTCTGCGTAAGAGTAAATAAAAAAGAGGACTTTATTCTGTTACCGTTCAACGTTGAATGTCAAAGGCGAATATTTGAACCATTCACTTAATTTTTTTAATCAAATGGGTCTAATCATGAAAATTGAACAAAAAGTCATCGTCCTGCCCCCCTCGCTTTTAATTATTGGGTATTTCCCAAACTTTATGAACACTTCAAAAGTTGAACCTGCCTTGCCCTGCTCCGTGTTAATTACCAACTTTTTAAAAACTGCAACTCATAATAGACAGCTCGGTTGAAAGATGAATGATGTGTAGACTTTTATATTGCTTTTTTGTGAAAGTTTGTTAAAAATTAATGAAAACATGATTCTTAAGCATTAACACGAATTCGACGTTATGAAAAAAATGCAATATAGATAATAAAATATTAAAAATATTGTCTTCAACATGCATGCGTTTAAATTAAGACTAAAAGTGAGTTTCTTAATATTTTTTACAAATCTAGAATTATTAAAAAATGAATTCGTTTGGAATACGTACTTAAGTACTAATTTGCCAAACACAGAGCCAGTAATGATAAAGCTATGTTGTTCTGTCTAAATTATTCACCTGCACATACACGAACGTTGATAAAGTGGAGCTAATACCTAATATAAACAGCTTAATTGCAGCCGAAACTTGCGCAGGTACACTTAATTGATTTACTGTGTCGGTTGGTGTCGGATAGCATAAATACGGTCTAGATTATACGACAGACTGAAAAATGGCGATCGAGCGAGAATTCGACGGCGTGCAAGCGATCGCTACCGACAAGATGACGGTACTGAAGTTTCACTCGTTAGTCTTATGTAGATTGTTGCCAGTCATTACCTAAAAGAAAAGCCACGCTTTATACGTTCGCTTCTGATTTGAAAATTACTTATTGTTTACTAAAAGCAATGTGTGGAGAAAAAATAAAAAGGATTAGAAACCAGAGAGAAAACAAAGTTGGAAACTGTTTGAAAAGAACATTTTCATTTATTACATGAAGAATATATTATATATGGAGGTACTAAAAACATTAGAAAACCATTTAGCACACACTCTAAAAATATTACTTCCCCATCGTATAATATGATATTATGTAAGTAGGTGGCGTTCGATTTGGAAGTATAATACAATAAATAATAACGAATCTCCTTATAAACATCTTCACGTAGGTATTCAATAAGATAAGATATTATAATAATGTAACAAAACCCAAACAGCCCTTTCCAAGAAAATAATTCTTTCATCATATTTGATTTGTTGAATTATGCTACTGACGCTCTTCGTCTTGGATACTTATCATGAATAGAGTTGACATCCATTGTGATATTTTATTATTACTCTGTGAAATGCAACGAGGCGGGAGAAATTGTTAAATCCTTACAATGGAGGTTCTGTCTTCGTCGGGTCGAGTGCGCAAAAGTTGAACAAGGATCTCAGTTCCGTTGAGAATGTAAAGGGAAGGGATTAATTGTATAATCTTCAAATAAGACAAAGTTGAAGACTGTGGTCGGTGAGTGGGATTATTTATGTGGAGTGCGCCGGCCGGCACAGTCTGGGTGGCGCAAGTTGCGGGCACCGCGTCGGTGGCGCGTGACGTCAACCCACCGCGCCCACGCCACCGCCACTTCACTCCCAATCTGCATATAAATCGGATATCGATAATGACGTCGCTATCGTAAGCAACCCGAAATTCATTCAAAATCCGATAAGCCTTGCCCGTGAAAGCCCTAATCCACAGAAGTTCGGATGACCCCGATAGTGGATATACCTACCGTCTTCTATTATGTAAATTATCAGCAACATGAAACTTTAGGCCGACCACTGCGGCTACTAAGTTTGCTTGCAAAAGTTACGATATTGACTTAGGGCTAGTATCTTTTGAAAGATCGGGCTTCGTAAGTAACAATCGGTTAGAAAATTTGTTGTAAATATTTAATGCTAATGTCTCGTCGCCGTAATATAGGAGATGTACGATATTGCGTGGAACATTGGAAGTAAAAAATGAAACATGAAATTGAGGTTTAACGTTTACTACGAGAATAAAATTCCCAGTGAAAATGAAGAGATCGTTGTGCGTGCGGGCAACGCCTGCTGTTGGTAACGATGGGCACAAATGACCCGCGCAGAAAACATGACCGCGTTCACTCTACGAGACTCCGGTTGCAGGCCCCGCTTTACTACTGCTTTGTACATACCTACAACATTCTCCATACTTGCTAATTTCATGTTATACTTATTGTAGCATTTTTGAAAATTTTTTTTTATGTAGGACGAGGACATAATAAGTTAATTTCTATAAATAACTGATTACCGATTGTTGGCCGGTTGGCGAGGTTGGTAAGATACCCTATCTATCAAGCCGCAGGTCGTGGGTTTGATTCCCACTCAGGACAAACATTTGTGTGCATGAATATGTCTGTTTGTCCTGAGTCTGGGTGTAATTATCTATATATGTATGTATTTACAAAAGAAAAGTAGTATATCAGTTATCTGGCTTCCATAGTACAAGCTCTGCTTAGTTTGGGGTCAGATGGCCGTCTGTGATGTAAGGAATAATGTCCCAGAATATTTATTTATTTATTTAAAAACATTCAAGTAATTTCTTATCACATCTCAGGACGGGATCTCAGGCAACATCAAATAACAAGGATTATGATGAAGGTTCAATAATATCTAGCCATTTTATCTTAATATCCTACAGAATGGAAAAAGCCTTTTAATTTAAGCTCGTAATAAAACACAGAATAAAAATTTAAATTTCACTAATTATTCATTTGGCCCAAACAAGTGCGATATTGCCAAGTTACTGCCAGCCATTGACTTTTTCGATGAAAACTTTTTAAGCGGTCTCTTATTAAGTGCATGTAACTTTCCTTTTAGACCCAAGCACTAACTAGCTCAAAGTAATGAAAACTTAGTGTGATTGGTCGCTCCATTTGGTTGCTGAAAATTTACCTGAAAAAATAACTTTTGTCGACACAGAACTTTTATTTTCCCCAAATATTTTATTCTAAGTAAAATATTAACTTGAACAAAATAGCTGATTCAGAGTCGAAAGTTGTTTCTTCCATAATGCAACGTAAACATAATGTTCTTTAGGCTTATCCGGTTTCTGAGAACGCGTTAAGTTTGCGTTTATGTATTGTTTACACAGTAAGTAGGCATCGGTGGAAAGATAACGTGATAGGTATTTCCGACTTTTAGTAGACGGGAGCAGCCTTCCAAAGCGCGTTATTTTCATAAGGCATGGGCCTTGCCCTGACCCAGTTCCTTTTAATCCATCGCTTACCTATAAGGTTTTATTGGCAATGGCCCATTACGACCTACATTATCAACATCATCACCCAATTTTACTATTTCCAGTCACGTAATCTTGAACGGCGAATATAAGCTATACGGCTATAGGGCGACAATTTTGCGTAAGGTTTTCTTTTAGGTGTGAAGGGTGCAGTTGTTTGATATCAAGGGTTCATTGACCGCTAGTGACAGGTGGAGTAAGACTTTGCTCGAGGGTTTCGTAATCTTCCTTGATATCAAATCTAAATAATGAAATATATATTCTTAAAAATATTGGACTGTGTGAGAAATTTTAAAAATAGCAAACACCCCAGTATAAGCAAAGACATATGTAAATTATTATATTTTATCTTTGTTTTGTCTTTTGTTTCTTACGCAGATACTTCGTTACTTACATACGAGTACTATGCGTACCGAGCAAGCTCTAAGACAAATATGAATAGGGAAATGAATTATATGGAAAGCTCCTTCTGCGTGACGTGTGAGAGATTGCGTCGTTTTGCGTCGACCTCCGAATTTAACCAGTCGTTTGTGCGCCGCAGCAAAACTTGCCTCGAGGTTACATTAAGCCGATTGCCAGCGTCAATCAAAACCCGCCTTTTTCTGAGATACCATAATATACACACCAACCGTACTTTAGCTAATGTCTTTATTCTGAGTTTTTTTTTGGCTTCATACGTATTTGTAACGTGCTAAGTGGATACGTATTATGGTTATTACTTCTGAAATAAGTACATATTTTCAGTAGTGATGGGAGCGTAGGTTGTAATGCTCTCCTAGATCCTTAATGTAACGATACTGGCCATTTTCCGGGCGGGTGGCCGTCGCCGGCCTTAGGGTGATCGAGACTCGGGTTTTTCACTGATAAATTACATGTCTTAAAACCAGTGGCAGGTAATTTGACACAAATTCCAGGCTTTTGGCCCTCAGGCCTGCTTTGGAAAGTTTCAACGATTACTTTTACTCGTAATTTATGTTTCGGAGTACCGATAAAACGATGCCACGGGACCGGGTCACAGGTGAGTTGCCACGGAAATTCTCATTTTTTTGTTTGACTTCAATAAGATTTTCTGGGTTTTGAAGACCTCTACATAAATTTTACATCGAGACATAATGTTGTTAATATGAATATGTGACTCAATCATCCTTTATATAATATTAAAGTTATGGCATTTTATTTAGTGCTAATTTACTCCGAATTTTGTCCTAGAATAAATAATCACGTCAGCTAAATCAAAATAGGCCCCAGAGATTTCTCAAAAAGAAAAACCTGAAAAGAAAATTATTATAAGGCACCTACATACATCTTCGGCACTTGAAGAAAATTAAGAGGTCCGCCGTGTACGATACAAGGTTGTGAATAAAGTTGATTAATATTCGAGAGATGAGGCGTAGGGCGGCCTACGCGCTCATGTAGCGTCTGATATATCGGCCTCAATCCATCAAGACTGGGACGGCCGCAGCACGCTGCATGCGTACTCACGCGCCGCGTAACGCAAACATCGGCTTATTTGAAGGATTGCCTTTGAATCTTTGGCTTTTGGTGTATTAGATTTTGCCAAATTGAGCGGATGGAATATTGAAGAACTATATTGACGCGGAGGTAACCTTAGTTCAAGTAGAATTTTCAATATGACGCGATTGGAGAGTTTTTATACTTAATACTTTTGCAGTAAAGTGGGGGTCTTATAATACTTTAACAAAAAAATTGAAAAATATTATATATTATAAATTGACTATAGTGGATGTTTTTTTTGCATTTTGCGATATTCATTGAGCGAACATGGAAATATTTAAGATAAAACGTTAAACCATTCGAAAATCATTTGAGCAACGTCGTAAAGTCTTTGAAAAACAATAGTAGAAAAATCACAATGACAGGGGCAAATAAAAAACGCCGATAACGCAACAAGGTTTGTGAACAACGTAATCCATTTATTGCGAATGAAATAAAGATGGCGAGATTGGTTGGATCACAACGCACTTACACAAATTTCCTTCCCGTGTCTTCAGCGATGAATAATAGATGATGGCCACAACTTGAGTTCGACCTCTTTGCTACGCTCACACACACACTCTCCGATCAGTTAAGTACACTTTACGCAAACACAATATTATCTTTCAGTGTCCGTACCACACATTTGTAGGTTACCATTGTCCATTGATTTATTTTTAGGGTTGCCTGCCCTTTAAACGTATATTTGTACGTTTAGGAATAATGGAAACTATGTTTGGTATAAGGTATCGGGGCCGTGTAATAAATAACCAAATTATGATCATAGGGGTATAACATTCTACATTGGGATGTTACCTGAACTTTTATTGTGTTTAAAAATTGTAATTTTTCTGTATACAATTTTGTATTCGTATACAATCTCCGTAGAATAAATTTGAATTTTAGTTTTATTTTTACTTTGGGCTATTAACTTTTATTTCCCTGAAATTAGATTCTCTATTAAATTGAGTTTATTTTCAGTTACAAAATTGATTAAAATATTAATAAATGCTTTAGTTCAGTTTCAAAGTTAATTAAACATTTATAAAATATGTTGTTCGACGTGCCGCTGCTAGTCAAAAATTCAATGAAACAGAATAATGCAAATTCCTCGTGCTTGTTATTAAACGAAGGCAATCCGCAATAACGTTAACAAATTAATAAGCAAGAATTCGACATTCATTGAATTACGTGCTAAGCCAACATGGCCGCATAGATTTCACTTTTGGAATCCGCTTCGGTATGCGTGCATAGGAATTATTTGAACATTTACGCTGGTAATGTTGCGGTACAATCGGATTCACTCTGTTCTATTACTATAGCGGTCGCGGAGATTTATGTACAGTATTCAATATATCTTGTTTGTTTCGGCTTAATACGCAGATACGCCTCTAGCTATTTCACTAATCGAAAACACATCACATCCGGGTTCAATGTATCGGCAGATATTTCTTCCTTTCGATGCAGTCACACATCGACGCATACAATTTTTCAACTGAAATTTTCGTTCGCCGAATAGGTAAAAAACGATTTTGTATGGAGCTGTGATAAATGAAAATGTGTACCACATTTCGTAGAGTTACTTTATAAGCGGAGCACATCGGGCCGGGCGCGGCAACTGCAAATGGCGCGAAACGACAATTTTTAAAGCACTACATTGAATATACATATTATATACCTGGTGCTCGCACGTGCGCGGCGATTACCCGCTTCCCGCTCGTAGTGAGCAAGTTGTACGCTGGCGCTTTTAACGCATTACCATGAATAATATATACTCAAATTGAAATGTCGCATTCGTGTCGCTCTAGCTGCCTATCTGCTCTCGCCTCCCGCAACCAACCTCCTTCTGTATTCTGCCCCTCGATACGTTCTGCCAATAGGCTTTACCTTTTATCGAAATCTCTAAGCTCCTTTTTTTAATAGACTATGAATGGTGGCAGTTCTACCTTGATTTTCATATTCTGTCTTTTATATATAAAGACGTTTAAATGGATCTTTTGATGGAGCACTGTTGAATGATTTTCGAAAATGCTATGATGAAATTAGTGACGAGTTACATACGACTTCATGAATAATTTTACGTCAAACGGGCTTATATTGCTTCTTAAATTAAACGCTTGTTAAAGCAGACCAAAGATAATTATGGCAAGATCTAAAGGCGAAGTAACAATATAATTTTGAAAATTACATTCACCAAATAGTCTTCTCTTCTTTGTTCCGCGTTGTGTAAAACGGAAGCACCACAAATTGCCGCCTTAAATATTTAATTTGAGAAGAAAACGTATTAGCAAGTAATTGTCGAGAAATTAATACATAAGAACGCAAAGAACAATGTTTGTGTAAAAACACTATTAATGGAGTCTTAAAGTTACGTTAAGTTACTAATGAAATAATTTACGAATATCTCAATTGAGCATTACGCGTTAATTATGCGAATTAAGTAAGATTTTCCCGGAAACTATTAAAAGGATCTCACGATCTCCGATCCCAAAGAACGTATAGAACAAGGGTCACCTTCAGAAATCAAAGCCGGGCCTTATTTATGACCTGGACTCGACTGTCCTATTTCGCTAAGATAAGTCCCTGTATTATACATAACAAAGTTTATACTGCTTATACTGCTAAGGACGGCCACCTTACTCCATCTTGGAGTAAAGATAAGATCTCCATTAGACGCAGATCTCGTTCATCGTGTGCGTGGAACCGGCTGTAGGAGCCATCTTTAGTCTACCTAATTACACTTATAGAGGCACACAAACACATAAGCTCTGAAATGAATGAATTTTGATATCTGATATTTATTTATCAATCTTAACATGTCTATGTGGAATTATCGATTTTATTTTGCAAAATTATAGCTCACTTAAAATATTTTACTGTATCGACAGAATTTCTAAGCGACGAAAGTTCTAAGAGAAAGTAGCTTATATCACAGGCACTTGGTCAGAGGTATGCAGGTAGTGAACTGGAAAATAGGCATGGGCGTAAGTGTATCCAACTTTATCCACAAGGTTGAATATTTTGGTTAAACATTATAAATACCTACATAAAATTAATTTTAGAACATCAAAATAAAAATAGGAAACTCTTTTAAAATAAAGTTCTAAAAATAATAAGAAAAATGTAGAGAATTTAATTTTTCGTCCATTTTTTCATGATCAGACTAAAGTCTCCAATTACGCTTTTGAGGGATAATACAGTAATTTAGACGAAGACTGATGTCTCTTGCTATTTATCCGGGACTTGGGTGGGTTTGTACTAATCTAGGTACGGGGGCGGTAGGCCAGGGCTCGTCTGACTAATCCGAGTGGCACTACATGGGACAAATAAGTTTGTTTAATGCTCAGAAGTAAGCATTAATGCCGAGAGTTGCGTCTGAGTGCGGGTCCGTCCGTAATCAGATTAATTAGATGATTTTGCGGGCGTTATTAAAAGTTGAGCTGGCTAAAGCGCAGCTCTGTTACCTCCGCCAAGATAGCGGGCTTATGCGCCGCGTATACTTACTACTTAGCGGATATTATACGTACGCCGGGAATGCTCTTTAATGTTTTAGTATTTTCGACTGAGGTTGCGAACTCCGTGCCGTTTTGTTTGTGCGCCACAGTGGGCGGCTGGAATAATTCACTTAAGCTTAACTGGAAAAGATAATTAGGATTCTACGTTGGTTGATGCAAAATGAATGCGAAAAAGGAGGAAGATTTTTTGCGCTCATTCAGAAATTGAATTTTATATTTGCAGTGAAAGGTTTAACGAGACGGACATATTTTTATTCTACATTTAGACACGTATTGAGAATGATTTCATTTACGTTATTAGATAGATACGAGGTAGCCGGTGTTCTCACAACGCGGTGCATATCCGCTTTTGCGAGGATGACTTTTGTGAACAGTTCGATGGTTCGAGTCTGCATGTAACAAATGTATTCAGAGAGCTTTTGTATTATGCAACGTGTGACAATGTGGGCAAACCGACCGATAGATAGGTAGGTCTCTTAGTAGCGGATCACGGACCGCTGGACACGGAACGCGCGACCGAACACGGCCCGTGTGCTGTCAATCATAAAACAGAAAAAAGTCGGTGAAATTCCACCGGCTAACTCCCTATTTAGTATAGATGGACAGTTGGACGGGCGAACCTTTTAACACAAAGCCCGCTTGCAACTTACACAAAGCGGTCACAATGCAAATATCAAATGATGCAATGTTTGATAGCATCGGTATCGCACTGATATTTATTTTTCTACCGTTGGACTACCTCTGGTCCAACTTGAATCCTAGGTGAATAGTTTTTTTTTTGTAAGTTCATTTTAACGGCTGGTCAGCATAGCACGTGTGTTTCAAGCTTGCCCGATAATGCTCCGTACAGCAATTCGTCCAGTCAATTCTTTTGTTATTTCCTCATTGTTGCGTGTGAAAGGTGGCTGTATTGTTTTCTCGTTGGAATGCCTGGAGATTGCGCTAAGAGTCGAGATTAGTGACAACGTGACATGTATGTGTGAGCACCCTAATTTACTTTCGATAATGCTTTAACCACACATTGTTGTTAACTTACAGTTTTTCGTGAACGTTCTGTGTTATTTATATTGTCATTAACTTTCCGTACAAAAAAAATAAATGAACGAATTGAGCCACTTAAACAAATCTATTTATGTCATACTTGAACCATATTGAACCATAACAATTCACTTTAATTGATAGCAATTGCAATATATTGGCTACTCAATGCTATTCAGTGTGCATGCAATCTACACAAATTATGCAAGCCTATGATTGGATTAAGGCGTTTTACCGCCTGCCTTATAATAATATGTTCGTTCATATCCTACAGAAAGTATTCAATTGCTGCTAGTAGTAATTTCAGTAATTGCTATAAGTAGTAGGTACTCATTTCAGTCCCTATTCCTTTATATCTTATTATTATTAGTGTTAAGTGTTTAAACACCTATTAAAGCAATTTACTTTTAGTCTCATTTGTTTACTTTTTGTATTATTATGGCAGTGAAATTACAATTGTATTTTCAGTTGAAAAACTACAAATAGCATGAAGATAGGTATATTATAAGGTAAACGTTAACGTATATATATCCTCCCATCGTGGTACGCAGCATTATCATCGGACAAAATGGACAGTCCGGCCCCTTGAGAAGCCCAAAGGGTTCGGTTTTCGTAGGTACTCAATAATTGAAGTCGTTGAAATTCCAAGCGGATTGTTGCGGTGGCACCTAGGCCAAGGGGGTGAAAGAGAGCCAAGCGGGGAGGGGGACATTAAACGGGAAACAATAACGTTAATGTTTATTATAATGCCCAATTTATTGGCGATTCTCATTTACGGTCCACTTTTGGAGTTAAATTTGCGCAAGCTTATTAACGCACCGCACACGCTGCGTTCATTTTACTGCGCGGTCCGGTTTAACGGTATACTGTAGCTTAATTAAAACTAAAACGACTCTGTAAATACATCGATCAACCTAATACCCTTTGTATTCGTTGGAGTTAATCAAGCGTGGCTGCTTTTTGCGGTGTAATGATCGCGAATAGAGATGGGTATCGGAACGTATACTCCAGACGGAGGGTGGTCGCGCAATGAATAATAATTAAACGGGCATTAAAATGATGGAGGTGGGCAGTTTCTGAGGTAATAGCACGCGTGCCGCGTTAAGCTCGCAATTATTGGACTTCATTAGTATCGGAGGCCATATTTTTACCTTGTTAAAAGTTTTGCGGGCCGCAAGTTAAGCGCTGGAGGCCGCAGCATAAATTGTTAATCAGATAATATCGTGATATGTACCTTCAAGCTTTAAATTAAGTTTTCTTGATTCTGTGAAGCCAAGCATCGGTTTGACAATTTGTTATGTTATCTATACTTATACACATCTTCTTGTTTACATATTTTAGTAACGTTTTTAGCAAATAATATACCTACTAGAAAACAGTTGTAAGTACTATCTGAACATAAGAACGCTTAGAAAAATTAAGTAGGTACTCATAATAATAGAGATGTAAATAGCAGCTCAAATCATTTTCATACATAATACGAGTCAATGATTGACTTAGTCTGGCGTGTAACGTCGATAGTGTAATTTAATCCCCGATAACAATATTCGTGATCAGATTGTGACATTATATTGCTTAGATTGGTATAGTCTGTTCCGGTATATACATACATCTCTATTGGAATAAAAGAGGAAGGGTTGTTCCAAAATATCATAAAATTTAACATTAAAAAAAAAAAAATATGGTGTTTACCCTAGCATCTGGTATATTTATGAATATAAACCAATATGACACTAACTTTAAACAATGCGTGATCAATTTAATTAAAAATGTTACCCTTTAAAACGTGCCTACAATAAAAAAATAACGCTCGCGTAACTAGAGAACAAAAAATGTTAGATGGACCCAACCAATTCTGGGAACTGAATTTCACACGAGAAAATTGAGTACTATAAAACCGAGTGCCGCTGTGAGTGATAAAATGCATGTTAAAACGTATAAAAAAAACAAAAGGGATCTATATGGCATTTTCGCTTCAAAGGATAATCGTTCACACGTATAAGGCTTCCTTCGAGGGTGTGGGTAAGCGAATTTATGTGCAAATACGCCCCGGGACTGGCCAATGTGCTAATGAAAGGTAATACATTATTCAACCCTTGAATTATACAGTGGCATGTAAATCGATATTTGCACCGCATAACCACAATTACAGTCCTGCAAAATCATTTGTAGGTCCTCCAAAACTTAACGTAACGAGTCTGCTACCTAACAAAGACTTGAGCATAGATGGGTGCTATGTTCCGAGTCAGCTGCTTTACGTTTCAAAAGTGACAAAACATGAAATAATACAACATAATATACAATTTAGAAAAAGAAACAGAATAATACACCCGTATAACTTTATTAATTTTGATAACTATAATGATTGGATGCGCGACAATATAAACAACGAGAAATGTTTTTTTTTATACTGAAACACAAATGGAAAAAGCCAGTCGGATGGTCATGTACGGGCGTTGATTAGTCCGGCAGAAACAAAAACTATTCCCAAACCGGGCGCAACAAACGAAGTGGAAAAAGTCGATATGAGAGAGAGAGAGGTAGGACTATCTGATTGTAGAACGTAAGCGGCAATCGCCGAGATGCGTTTCACAGTGAATGCGCACCATTTTTAAATGATTACTGTACCCCACCCCTCCGCAAGGGATACATCTGCAGCCCTCTCGACTCATAACCATTGATTGCTTCTATCTACACAATCGGACCGCAGCCAGGCGCACGCACAACACCGTTATAAAGAAATGTGAACCAATTAGAAAAAAGAGATACGACATCGAAGATTTTCATTATCCCGCCGGAGTGGTTTCGCTCATCGTTTTTTGTTCGATGCTTCATAACGTGCCGAGATTGGTCCTCGAGTAATGAAAGATCATAAGAGTAGTTTAATAATACAATTTTATTTTTTTCATCTATGAACTATGAGAATTGAAAAGAGACCAAGGGAACGAATTAAAAACTGGATGTAGAACAAAATCGATTCTGAAGCTATACCGCCAGAATTGGCATGAGTTATAAAGAAAAACCGCAAGCAGTACAAAATAACTAACACGCACCAACCGTTATGAATATCTACATAAAATGTTTTATTTTTTAACATCCCGGAGAGTAAATTCGACAAAGACAACATACCACACGGCATAAATAAAAACGTATCAAATAACTGAATAAAATGAAAAACCGTCAGTTGGGGGAACGAATTCATTCGTCGGATATGTAAAATGTTAAAGCATTCATCTATCCGCAGGTCTACACACCGGAATTCATGGGCGAATGTGAAGCATGCAAACCTGCCACGACAGCAAACCTTGCCGCATCAAAACAACAACCGGCACATTTGATTAAAATAAATAAAAGGAATCAAACGTTGCGAGTGGTACGCGCGCACCGGTGACGCGTCCGTGGTGGCGGTTCGGGCGGTCTACTCCACGCGCCCACTCATTCGCACGACAAACAGTCAAAACGTATCAATGTAACAGGACCATCAATATTAAAACAAATCCAATTGCATGAATGTCATATTCACCCAATAAATTTTATAAATTTGCTGATAAAGTTCAGAATAAGTCTACCATACAATCGAGTTTAAATAAGGTAACGTGGTTATACATCATGTAAATAGTGCATAATATCATAAATATTTCAACAACGCATGTCGAATACGAAGGAGATCCAACACTCTAATGGCACTTCTATTCTAAACGGATGCTGAAATAGTATCGAGTTACAAATCATACACAAAATTTAGACATTGTTGGCCGTGCTCCAATCGAGAATTGATCATATCTGTCAGTAATCTTTGAGCATATATTATGTTGCGATGCATCCTAAATTCTGCGTTATTTTTTTTTTTACGAAATATCCTTATTGATCCAGAGAAAAACGTAAATGAAAGACTTAGTTCCATTATTTTATTTTTTATAAATAATGATTTGTTGTCATCATTTATACGTATTTCTTCCAAATAACATGAATTTTATGTCTAATATACACTTAAATATATTATCTGTCAATAAATGAAATAAAAAATATTCAAGGCGCGTAATTAAGTTCAAAAAGCACACGTGACATTCAACTCTACATTCTTTTTCCTTCAATTTACGATAGCAATGTACCAGGAACGGTTGTCCAGTAAAAATCAGTGCTTTCTCGTAGTATCTATTTGCAGATAATTCTAAAAAGTTAAAAATCCCCTTTCAAAAATTATAGAAGAGTCGAGCAACTCTTAATCTAATTATGACAATTCACTGAGTTACTACTTCGTGAGGCCTCAGCAATTTCTTTTAATAACTTGACATTTTGTGGGGGCCTACAACAACTTTTTAATTAAAGATAATCAGGCTAAAATGTCGGCAATAACGCGGTGTCACTGAGGCGAACGGCAAGTTCATAACTGTGATGCGGCCCTAGTTGACGTGCCATCAGCAAGAACACGTTTTATTGGTAATTATGGCAAGTGGTAAAACTTAACTTTGTGGCGGAGCGCTTCGCTAGAGAAAATGCACATTTGTGGAGTTTGTAGTCGTGAAATGGATTCTAGTTTAAAACAGAAGGGGTGCTTCTGTTGAACGTAGTTAGGTGATATTGCACTCGTTAGACTGTTGCGGTGTGAGCGCACTCCACTATTATCTGTCTACCTATACGAATTCCCGACTCCTTGCGTGGATTGTAGAGCGCCGTGCCGGGTTAGTACCTTCGCTGAGACTTGTGCGCTAAATATGTACGTAGACGACAATCTAAACAATTTATTCAAACAGTAGATGTCGGTCGTAAACAACAAACTCGCATGTTTTGGTATACCTACGTGCAATGTAGCCCATATAGTATTTGCAGCGATATCGAGTTGTCAAGTTGCGCTGTAACATTTGGCTGACATTTACATATAATTTCATATTCATATTAGAAATAAATACCTACTGGTGGGTTGAGAAGTAGCGCTTGATGCCGCCATGTTGTGATGTCATGTAGCAAGACCAATGTGGAACTAACAGTAGCCGCGCTGTGTGGGCAACTAGATCAACAATTTTTTTTTGTAAGACAATCGACCAATTTCGAAATTTTATTAGGCTTTTCTACAGTTGTAACATTTTTAGGGTTCTGTACCCAAAAGGTAAAAACGGGACCCTATTACTAAGACTTCGCTGCCTGTCCGTCCGTCCGACTGTCTGTCACCAGGCTGTATCTCAGGAGCCGCGATAGCTAGACAGTTGAAATTTTCAAAAATTATGTATTTTTGTTGCCGCTATAATAACAAATACTAAAAACAAAATAAAACAAATATTTAAGGGTCTTTTTGGGTCCTTCGGCTGTGTCATTCGTAATTTGCTCGATTAAGAAACGCGATTTTTTTGCCCTTTTATTTGGGTGCAACCTATATGGTAGTTCCCGTTGACCTCGAATAACGAAATTTGACAAAAAACAAGGTCTTACAGCACAAATAAAGGAAAAATTACAAAAAATAAAAAAGTTGAAAATTAAAGGGTGTCCCCATACATATATAGATACGCCAATTAATAAAGACCTCTGAGTTGTATGGACGCTCATACAATTTAGAGGTCTAGCTTAATTGGCACCAACCGCAAATAAGGTAGGTATATAAATAAAATTGTGCATTTCCCGTGATGGATGAACGATGGACGAAGTTCTTACGGAACCCTCGGTGCGCGAGTCCGACTCGCACTTGGCCGGTTTTCATAATTTACTTAATAAATAGTATAATTTACATTAAAGTAACTGGTATACATACAAACATATAAATCAGAATAGACCAGAATTGAATCAAGCTCAGCAAAATAAGCAATGAAATCCGAGAAAGTAAGTACCTTAATGTTACTAAAGTTATGAAGCTATTTTTCAAACAACTATAATACTACCATTAACAACTGTTTAAAATTCAAAGATAAACAAGATTTTTCCGACTAAACATAGTATTCAAACAGGTTTACTTGACGCGATTGGATGTTACAAACAATAACTCGTGCATTGCTGATGCGGAGAAGACAAACGAAAGATAAAACATTGCAAGTTATATTTAATAAAAACTTTACTCTTGCATACTAATGTTCAAATTTGTATTCGTCTGAGTTTGCTTGACTTTTCATTAAGTTTCTCGTTTCGTCGGGCGAGAGATGAAAATCAAAGTAATCATTAAGACTGATTAAGCGTCTCACAAATCGCAGTTGTGATATTTTCTTTGTTGCTGACTAATTAGGGGTAATTTAAGACTTCTCTTATCTTATTAATTAAATATTATTTTATGTTAATTATTCGTAAAAGTGAAAAATTTAGTCAAATGAACTTTGCGTTTTGATTTGTTACATTTTCAAACTGAATATTTTATTTTAAGCTTCATAAAATGTATGGACCGTCATTTTTGTAGATAATTTTTTTAATATTTCAATTTGGATTGTTTTATAACAGTTATAAAAATACAGAGTGTCACATTTAAAACTACGTCTTAAGAAAAATAGAATGTGTATAAGACGGGAACTGAAATAAACTGCTCACAATACAACCAGTCAATGTGACAGAACAGTCCCGGCGACGGCGACGCGACGTTGCGAAGCCTTACAAGAGTGCACTTTAGTTAGGAAAAGACAGGTACTCGGTGTGCATTAGGCGAATTAAAAACTTTTTCTCCTACGACTCTTCATTTGTTTCCGAATATAAAAGCGGAACGCTAGTGCGACGTTCCTACATGGCTCACACCGAAAGAGTTCAAATCAAACGTTTCTAAACATGCCAGCTTCAAAAGGCGCGAAATGAGCAGGTTCAAAGTAGAACGAGTTGTATAACTTGCAAAGTGAACGGGCCATGAGCAGGTAATCGCCGTGATCGATGCAGAAATATGTTTTTATGTGATGAGCATTGAACTGTGTTGATATTGATATGAGTGTTTTAACTAAGAGCCGATTGCTTGTCATTCGAATTTCCAAGCACATATTAAAATATCATAACAATTGAATAATTTAAAAGCTCTTAAATTTGTACACGTTATTTTAATTCAATTTTTTAACAAAGTAAATGCTGTCGTTTTTGATTCTATCTCTGAAGAACAATTAATTTAGGTATTTGACTAAAGGAATATTTATATATTTGTGATGTTTAACACCGGAATATTTGGTATGTAGTATGTATTAAATCGATAGGATTAAACCAAAACAGGAAACTTTTACTCAACTATTTTGTAACTCATAAAATATTTAGTTGCGTATAAAACCGCAACAGGGCGAACGCGAGGCGTACCTTTGAAACCCGTAACTGGCTATTACACATTTAGGATAGAAAACCTTCGGCAAGAATTACTAAGGTCAAACGTAATAAATTTAGTTTTAGCCCACAAACTATGTGGTCAGAGATTTTCGTGGGAGCACGGCCTTTTGTTTTGTCGATGCCTACTTTATTCCATGTAATCCATTAAGACACATAACGAATAGTCGGAGAAGGGAGGGATTTCATTGACAGCCCTCTTAACTGTTCGGTGCCGTAGCAAAGATTTGTAATGTGTTTACGAACCCCTTTTTGTAGGACAGTTCGGGTTGGGATGCGGTTTTCTAAAAGGCTATTTGTTATGATTTCAAACAAGGTCTTGTCAGATAAAATGGCTTTTGTTATTTATTTTCTGAACCGGATATTTTTAAGACCCCAGCACACAAGCCGAAACAAACGTTCGATTTTATTTTATATCGAATGAAAATAATATTGGCATCATACTTTTGTCTTTAGACAGTTGTAGGGCACAGTATTATCAGTTCATTTTTCTTACATATTTGATTTTCCTGAGTGCTTAAGTTTTTTCTTTCATTTTGAAAACTAATATTATGAACGACTAAGATAATTTGAACACTTAAGGTACTTAAGGTAAGTAAGTGCTAAGTAGGTAAGTAAGTAATACGTAGGTACTATGTATTTGAAACTCTGTTTATGAGACTTTGCGGTGTGGACCATAATACGAGCATGTCCTGGAAATGGATGTTACTTATTAAGCTATTTGTACATAGGTACGACAGACATATACGACTATAGATAACTTACTTTGAATTATTAATTTCAAACAATGGAAAGTTGTTTAAAAGTAAATTAACGCTTAAACAAGGTAAACCATAAATTATTTTTGGGCGGCAAAAACTTTCCGAGTGTTTTTATCAAACCGAAACCTAATAAATAATAAATCAGAAAGATATACAAAACTCTCCTCAACGTTGTTTTTAAGTCGAAAAAAGATGTTCACCAGAATAAAAATAAATCACTCCCGGGGAACTTGCACAATTGCTTTATGTTTTTCACGAAAAGAAAAGTAATAACTTCTCAACCAATTACAACACTCTAGTTACATTAATCCAGTGAACCCGGCCATTTCTACCAAAAAGGAAAGTTTCAAAACAACTTACCCTCCGAAAAGATCCCGAAAAAATCATAAATATCAATGGTGTGGAGGCTCAAAGCGATATAAGCGGAATGGGGACAAACACGCAACCGAATGCGTTTTACGACAAATGATACCGAGATTCGGAAGTGATCAATAAGTACTATTTTCCCTCTTTATTTCATGAAAACTTTTCCATTTGTCCTCGAAATGAACGGACATTATAAAAAAACGGTTATTACTAGCAATTCACGTAACTCCGTTGAAAAAACGATTCTAACTACAAACATTATGAAATCGTTAACATTTTTCCCTCGTGTACTGTAGTAACATGATTTCATTATTAACATTTATTCACACGCACACAAAACCCGCTAAATAAAGCTTACACTTTGATATGATAATAAATTAAATAAGCGTCATAAATACCACCACCGAAATTAAATTAACGGATTATTTGCGTACGCAAATGTAAAGTAAGTGATTAAGCGTTTCCAACACGTGTTCGCTCCCAAAAGACTAATACGTTATGTGCCATAATTACTTTAGGTAAAGCGGCGCGCCAGTTTAGGGTAAGATGAAGAAGAATCGCAGGTGTAAATGGCCGCCTATTGCGCTTTCCATCACGGTCCTCCCGGTTTCGCGCTGTGTAGCGACCTCACAACGAATATCGAACTAAGTTACAAGCGGCCGTGGTCGATTTTGGCTCGTACGTTGGACTCACTGGACTATTACCACGTAGCGCGTTTTGCGGTACAACCACGTCCCGGACAACGGAACATTTAGAGCCAATTCCCGGCTGGCTTGTTGTATGAACAATTAAGTGTGCCAACCTGCCCCCACGCGGGAAGAACTGTAATGAATGTTTACTGCCACTAAGTGGTATGTCTAATGCCAGTATTATTAAACTCAAGACTAGAAGTGGCGTGCCCATTTTGCGAGACTGTACTTCTTTGGAGTAAATAATAATACTACTATTTATAATATAAAACAAAGTACATACTAAGTGAATTTCATAATATGATTTCCACTTGATAAACTCATCATTACAAGAAAGCCCTTCAAAGAAAATCCATCTTCAACATTATTAAACATTGTAAACACATTCAAAGGAGTATTCTCACCGAACCGCAACCATTACAGGCCGCAAACGCTTCAGGAACTTACCTGTAATGATAAAAATAAACATATAAAGAATATCCAGCTCCATCGGGTGTAACAATATGTTGTCTAAGTCTGAACAAAAGCCCGTACGCCATAATGAGCGTTGCGTGCGGCGCGTCAAACATGTAAGCAAACAATTTAGGCACGCCTGAGTAAACACGACTGCGGAATATCTTTGCTTGAGCCCCGTCTGAGTGTGGCTATACTTCGAATTTGCGCTGAGCGTCATCTTTTCATACAAAGCTTTTGTTGATAATGAAATACAAACACTATTCTTCAGTCAAATTCGCACGGTGCACCGGAAAATCATGTTGGATTTATTTACGGAGGAAGCATAATAGCCCTGAGGTCTGTTTAATAAATGTATGTTGTTTTTTAAGGGTTCGATAAACAAAGAGATTTGATGTTTATTTTATTGCCCTCTATTTAACTTAATTAAAATTTATGTTATAGGTCTCTCTGTTTATCACGAGTAAATGCTTATAGTTTTAAATTATGTACTCACAATATATACCTATTGCTTAGGTATAAGTTTGCTTAGAGGATATATATAATGACTAGTAATAACATGGTAGGAGTGGGTGACCTAAACACTTTAAATACTACAATGAACTTTAATTTAGGATGTGCGTGGAATAAATTAATTTAAATTAACTACACTAAAAGGGCCTAAGAAATGGCCCCAGTAACAGAGCTAGGATCCGGAACTTTGCTTGTATTTTAATAGCATCAAGACAAAGGTGAAGATAAACAAAAGGATTTGCTGTAGGTATATATGCTTATATGAGATAGCATATCTTTGAAAACAATGAGTGGTGAAAAACGTAACACATATTACAACGCTATTATTCCACATTGCTTTTACATTCTCCTAAAAATGATTTAAGATAATATTTTTATATAGAATATAATACGACCTATAACTACGTTTCACTTGTAACTACAAAGTATTTTTTAGTTAAGTTCAAATAAATTACTTGTGAAAACCATGAAGAAGTTCGTTCTTAGAACTAAGAAGTAGATTCACGGTGGCGTGTCTTGCGAAGCGTAAATAGAAACAGCCGACAAACTCGCTGCATTAGGCAACAATACGTAGAGTGCAGGATTGCACATACATTAACGTCTTGTCCTTTGGCCAGATATCTCGGGAAGTTTGCCGTGGCCGGCGACGATTTACATTGCTTCCGAAATACTAAGTCAGAGTCACCAAACCGTGGTACAAACTCCCACCGAAGATTACCATGTAAGACTTGGATATGTGAGGAACTAAAATAGTTTACAACTGCATCTCTAGAAGAATGCGCGGAAAAAGGAATGAGCCACAAACTTGCTCGCTCTTCTTTGCATTCGCAACTTTGTTTTGCAGCGTAGAATTTTTGCAAAAAGGTAAAGGAATTTAATGGAGGGTGTATTAGCATAATACGTGTAATTTTAATTCAATGGGCTGTAATCTTGTGGTGTGAAAATTATTTAAATAACCATATTTATATTTTATTAAAGTACATTTTGGATGTGTACATTACTTAATTTAATATAATTACATTGAAGATTCGAAATCTCCCAAATCATTTATTGAGCAATATTTGTGGTTCCGATCCCAAAGGGTGTCAGTGGAACCCTATTACTAACACTAAACCATTCGTCTATCTGTCTGTCTATTATAGGGCTTTTTTAACCCAAATTGTACCAAGTGTTTTTTACAAAGTACTTGTTATTATCAAAGCTTCGTTTATTGGTAATTGCAAAAAATCTACGCGTCAAAATCCAACAACCCATACAAGAAACTTAAAAAAATGCATACTTTCATCGTTTTTGTTCTTGTTATTTTCCCTAGAATAAATACAGGCTATCAATATCATTAGCAGCAATTTTCAATGAATACCTATACAAAACAAAAACATGTCCCATTTAGAAATGATGATAACATTCACTGTATCCCATAAAAGATACGTTACAGTGACGATTTCCCTTTCAGATATCTAGTTAATGTATAAAGCAAAGGTTAACAAAGCCATTCTCATTACGCTAACGAGACTGTAGCACTATCTAATCACAGCTCAGTTGCCAAATTACGCGGTTCGCTGTTTAAATGTGGGCTTACTTTAATCTCACGCGATGTAGTCGACAGTAACGCTGGCTGAGCCTGTGGCTGTACCACAGATTATAGAAACGACGGATCCTGAATTGCCTATAAAGGAGAAGGGTGTTGCTTCAATATGGCAAACAAAGGTGTTGTATTAAGTATGCATTTGATTCGTATTTAAAGATTTGAAAAGATTGATGTATGTAAACTATTTTAACTGTTTGTTGTGGTCGATAATGACCTTAGATGTTAAAAAGCGACCTTAAATATAAAAAAATCGGCCAAGTGCGAGTCGGATTCGCGCACGAAGGGTTCCGTACCATTCTATAAAAACGGCAAAAAAATCGCGTTTATTGTATGGGAGCTCCCTCAAATATTTATTTTATTTTGTTTTTAGTATTTGTTGTTATAGCGGCAAAGAAATACATAATGTGTGAAAATTTCAACTGTCTAGCTATCGCGGTTCTTGAGATACAGCCTGGTGACAGACAGACGGACGGACAGACAGCGAAGTCTTAATAATAGGGTCCCGTTTTTACCCTTTGGGTACGGAACCCTGAAAAAGAGTTTTAGTTGATAGATTTTAAAGATTACTATGTACCTAAACGTTTTTCTTTTTTTACGCAAAATAAAAAATATATGATATAAATGATTTGTGTATAGTACTTTAAAATTACCATCGTAAAAATCGAGTTTATAACTCGCAGTATTTTTACGCTATCTTCAAGTAGTTTTGCTATAACATAGACGTCGTCAACTTATGAACTTAGTAGAAATGGAATACGTAGTTCTACCATTACGTGCCTTTACGTACTCATATATCTCAGTTTGTGTCACACTATAGCCTTCAGGCTATAGGATATAAGATAAATAGGCTGTGCCTACACGATTCTCAGACATCAACTTGTCGCAATGTGTCTTGAGAATTATATAGTGACTGAACTTACTATCTATCTTCTTAGCATTTTGTATAGTGTTTGTGATTATTTTTGAGATTTGTTACTTAGAAAAATAATATAAAAATAAGGTTCAGCCAAATGTTTGACCAAAAACAGTAGATTTTTTTTTTCATTTCAAAAAGTAGTACCAAATTATTTATTTTGTCTGTTTGAGTTTAATTAGAAAGATTTTATTACACTTCCCAAACTAAATATCAAATTGTAAATAAGCAATGTAAACGTACGCTCATGCATCGATGCAGATACGTTTATTGTTCGCAGTAAACCAGTACGATATGTTAAGCTGCATGGGCTCTGAACTACGAAACACATAAAGCAACCTGTTAGAGAGCGCCATAATTCGTGCCAAGTGCCAACAACTTCTTTATCTCAACGACTTTGAAACCATTTTTCCTTGCACACCCTATTCGTTCTCCCAAGACCTGGGTCTTGCAATACAGCTTATTGTTTTAATTTACAACGCGTCTCACTAAACGTCCACATGAATGTTATCTTTACTGTCGCATAACTTTTCAAGACTTTCATTCTGTTATCGCTTTCGTTTCGGACTTTTTACGGATTAATATATCACAGAAAACAAAAAAAAACGCTATTCGGAACTCGCTTATAAAAATCCGTTGTCCGGCGATGTCGTGCGTTTCGAGCGACGAGGGCGCGTCGGCTAACTTATCACTTAACCACGAACGAATTAATCCAAGAAGATTACAGTCTTAATACTATGACCCGTCCCGATAACTCAAGAGTGCTTCCACTTGTCCTTTATCGCTCCGGACTCGATATTGCCGTAATTTATTCCACAGAGAGCCAAATTAAATATAAAACGTCGTTGCGGTGTATCACTGTTAGTGACTGTGATAAATGAAGCCATTAGTAACGCGAGCTGTACTTTTTTCGGTTCATCCGGCGGCGTCGACGGGCCGGGGGTTGCGGCGAGCGGGAGTTTGTGGACAATTTCATTAGAAAACGTTATAAGTGTGTTGTCGGGTGACAGGGTGACGCGGGTGACGCGCAGGGTGGCGGTTGCGGGGCGGAATTACAAGCGGCGCGATAAATTTCGCCGCCTCGCGACATTAGGCCCGCGGCAAAATAGGGGCGCTTCGATGCGGCCGCACTATACCCGCGTCCGCCGGGCGTACGGGAAGCGCGTTGATCCTTGTGCAAAATTAAAACAAGGAGCGTCCGTGGCGAACTATAAAAATGTCCTATAAATCTCGGCTGCCTCTCGATGTAGACTGCGAGGCTTTATCAGGACTCCTTGCGTGCGTTATTTGTGTTACACGGTTTACAGGTGCGGTCCCCGGCCGATATTGATCGAGATGGGGCGATCTGATATTGAAGTCGAAGGAAATTATCTTATATTTATTATTTTTCTTATAGGTTAATTATTATAAAATGGAATAGGTATCATAGTTACATTAAATCATCACTCGCCGAGGTATTTTTAGAAGGAGTTTCAGATTAGGGCACTGCTTTCATTCCGGGAAAAATGTCACCGCAACATAAATTGACACAGTGACATAGGGTATAACGGAAACATGTAGGTACCCTTTTTACGTCAAATTTTCTACTTGAATTTTCTATCGAACACTTTTAGGTTGCGAAATGAACCGTAAAATAGAATTGATATAAATAAAATAAGCGTGTTTATTACAAAGATAATTTTGATTTTTGTCTTTTCCATATCTAATATATAAAATTCTCGTGTCACAGTTTTAGTTGCCATACTCCTCCGAAACGGCTCGACCGATTTTGATGAAATTTTTTGTGCTTATCCGGTATCTATGAGAATCGGCCAACATCTATTTTTCATCCCCCTAAATGTTAGGGGTAGGCCACCCCTAAATTTTATTTTTTATTTTTTAGATAAAATGTTTTGTTTTTATTTTTTTATGATACAACATCAAAAAATACATACAACCCTAAATTTTCAACCCTCTACGATCAACCCCTATTTTATTTATTTATCTTATTTGAGGTTGGGCCAATTAAGCTAGACCTCTAAATTGTATGAGCGCCCATACAACTCAGAGGCCTATCTTAAATGGAGTCAACTATGTATGTATGGACAGCCTTTAATTTTTAACTTTTTTATTTTTTGGATTTTTTCCTTTATTTGTGCTGTAAGTCCATGCTTTTCGCCAAATTTCGTGATTCTAGGTCAACGGGAACTACCATTTTTCCAATAGAAACCACTCTGTCCCCAGCTGTCAAACATTAGACGTCAATCAAAACTAAACAAAGGCGCGTTAGACAGAACGAAATCTGTCGGGGCACCTATTAACATAAAAAAAATCAATCTTACTTTGTTTTAGAGAAATAGGGCAGAACAAGGTCTGCCGGGACAGCTAGTAATAATATATTTTATCATCACAATATTAATAATAATGAGAATTTTCCATTTCAAAACATGTTTGCAATTACAGTCATAATTAAAATTAATGATCTTCTTATAACATTTAACTCTCTTTCAGATCGGTTTCAACGAAATATTGAACAGTCTCTAACCAACAAAAGTTCGAATCCCATTTAAAATTCCTTTTTTATTTCATTGAGAAGTAAATTTGTATCCCTCCCTCTAATAATAAACAGTTCTAACAACTTTCGTTGTTCAGGTTGGTTGACTCTGGAATCTGTCAAAGCATTCTCAAGAAAACAACACAACAAATCTCCGAACAAGGACCTTTCAAAGAGATTTTTAGGAGTGGTATATAGGTTATATTTGATTTTATTTTAATAATACGCTTGATGGAGTATACATGCCACTTACGTTCATTCCCATATTTGTTTACATGAATACTGTTTATGAAGATAGAGACTAAATTAATATAGTATCATTGATCGTGGACTAATAAATTAATGAACCTGGTTCACCCAATGGTATAAGCAAAATTGGCACTTGATGCATTACACATTAGGCTTAAAACATGGTCTTCAATGTAAACACAAATGATTAAATAATATAAAAATAATAAAATCAGCTATTAAGACAGTTTTACTAGTAACAATAACTGGACAATTTAAAAGAAATCTGGTTGTGACTTCTTACCCCTTGTTGCCGGTAGCTTTTACGAAGACCATAAGAAGGAAGCTAAAAAACAAAGTGGAAGTAAGTAAGCATTAAATACGAGCACTTAAGAGCGTTTTCATTAAAGAGCTACAACGTTGCATGTTTGTACCTACAGACAGCGATTACTTCGAAGGAAAAACTAATTATGGGTGACAGGGGGACCCGTAAAAAGCGGAGATGGCGCCACGTTTGATGTAGGTATTCATAGATTTAATCACTTCACAGTGCAAGATTGTCTTTTACAATAAAAGTGATCATTTATAAAAGTGTGAATACAGCTTTAACTGTAATAAGCTTTAATTATTGTTATTGTTTAGTATTATTTGTTTTTTTTTAATTAATTTACAAATTTATGTAAATAACATAATAATCATATATTAAAATGTATAGTTTGTATAGTGCATCATGATAAGTGGGGACGTTTATACCTATAATACAATGATTATGTACACACTATAATGCATAACATTTAAATTATGATTCATTGAGTTAAATGCGACTGCATGTTAGTTTTACTTGAATTTAAAAAAAGGTAATAAAATTCAATAATAAAATTATTGGTACGTAATATTAAGAATTAAAAGAAAAAGTATGTAATGATGTGAAACTGTTTATGTAACTCGTCGGAAACGTATAACAACACAATCTTTGCTATAAATCAATATTATCCAAGCTAAATGAAAGACAAACAAATGATCCTTTTGTAAATTCTATCGAAATAATGTATTTAGTGCACAATTTCAGAACGGATTGCATCCAATAGGTATATAGAAGTAGTAAGCGAAAAAACGAGAAAGAGAGTAAACATGGCGAGCTTATAACATCGTTACCTACCTACACTTACATCTATTGTAGTTCACTTGTTCATTGTTTGCTTATTAGTATTGCCTTTGATGGCCTCAAGTGTAGTAGTTTTTATGAAAACTCCCACAACGGAATAGCTCACTACCTAATCATTTTATGTTGAACCAACTTTGACCGCAAATATGCAGTCAAAATATGCAAGAAAATTTACTTATTACTGAGAGAACATTTTTGTACATTCAGATGAGAACGTATAAAGAATTATGCTGATATTATTATCACAGTTAGTATCATTAGGTCTGATTTTTCAATGGCCAGATAAATGGTATCTGGCTGTTAATTTGAAATTAGAACAGTTTTTGTATGGACTTATCGGAGGAATAACTTATCCGAGGTTTATCCAACAATTGAAAAATCAACCTTTAAAAAAGTATATTTCAATTATCAAGTGTTTTCTGTTTCATGGTGTACTTTTTTCTTAAGTTGTATTAATAAATAAACACCTATATTCATTACAGATTTTTGGGGCCCTTGTAGGTAAAGATTGAAATGAGCTGGATAAAAGGGTCCCTCGGAAATGCGGGTGAAACCGCGAGGTGGAAGCTAGTGGTTATATATAATAATGTAATCGTAATAGCAACCTCGAAGAATAATCATAGTAGGTTAAATAAAACGAAAATCTATCCAGGAGATGTTCAAAACAAATAAAGACCCTTACAGGTCCCTATCAACACAGTCTTGTAAAAAAAAGAAGGTCAGAAATGAGTGTTTGTTAACAACGCGGTCAAAATATTGAAGAGTAGGTACTTTTCAATATATTGACCTCATTTGTTGAGTACCTACTCTTGTTAAAAAAAACAAGGAAAAATAAAAATAAGGAAAAATATTACATAACCGTTAAAATTTGCCTTTATAAATCAATATTTTAAGTGCAGACACCAATTAATTTATTTACATTACAATTTTCGCCTCATGATTAGAAAAATTAGTGTCTCGAGTTACTTATAATTTGATAACGTTATATCTTTTGATGATTTTCACGACAGAGTGAATCCCGATTTGTCCTTATTGACATGCATTAAGGAACTTTACAAGCCCTATCGACATTCATAGCGACACAAAAAATCCGGCGGCAAATACATTAATGCCTACAGACATTCGATTTTTCAGCTTCAAACTTTATGTAAAAAAAATCTTTGCATAGATACATTATCTAATTCCATTGCGGCGGATAACAATAAAGAAGGTTTTATTACATCGACGCTGATGAAAGTAGGTTTTTTATTGATTTTAAGGACGGCATTTAAGAGTATTTAAGGCTTCGTGTTGAGTCATAAAAAGTTTAAGGTCCGGTAGTTAATAGACATAATTTTTACTTTAAAAGGCGGAACTGCGGAAATTGTTTCAGTTTTTTTCTTAAGTAAAAAACACGATTTTTTTAATATACTTTATGTGTAAATGGCAATCATTATGTTTTTGTCATATAAATTCAATGTAAGTAATTAATTGATTTACTATATGTAGTAAAAACTTATATTGATTATTTTGGTTTTATTTTAAAAAAGGTAAATTAAATGATACTTTTCCTTTACTCTTCTGAAAGAGAGAACATACAAACAGCTATTATAGATTTAGCGTATAGTATACAAAGTACAAATAGACCTATGATAAAATAAACATAGAAGCGTCATTTCAGGAACGTATACACGTGAGTTCCTAAGCTCATTACTATACTGGATGGGGTTACATTTGAATAAAATTTTATTCCCAGAGCTTACAAAGACCATAAAAACGTACCTACATACGCGCCGCATTCGATTCGAAATCATATTATGACTTTCAACATGTATGAATGCAACTCGGCTTCCTATCTCTCGTTCCTTTGCTATATTGAATCCTCTACGTAGTTTCTCCGTTTTCAATCTGGTACGTACCTACTCTTATGTAGCATGACGTTACGAAATACAGCCAGATGAGATGATATAAAACACATGTTGCGCGCACTATGAAATCTCCTGAGCATCCAATAATTCAAAAATGAGTTAAGCTAGCTTGACGCTATAGTTTATAGCAACTTATTTACTACCAGACTCGTGATTTACGATCTTTTGTAGGTATTGCAAAGAACATTCGGGTTTGACTAGATATGAGAAGTATTTGGGTTACAAAGTATTTTATATGCTTTGGTCTTTTTCAAATTGTTAATTGATTTGTTTTTAGGGTTTTGTACCTAAATGGAAAAACGGAATCCTATTGCTGTCACTCTGCTGTCTATCCGTCCATATCTCTAACTCGTAAACGGAATGAGTAACAGAGCTGAAATTTGGATATACCCAAAACCAACGTTTGCATACGTGAAAAGTGGACGAAAAATATGAATTCTTACCCTAGCATGGGGGTATTATTGACTCATTGAGTAGTGTACAGATACTATATTTTTTTATTCTTTGTCAAAGTGGTAATTTTTTTGTCAATTTTTATTACGTTAAGCTCGATTCGAACTTGGCCGGTATTTATAACTTAATAATGTCTGGATAATGCCTGTTTTGTATCAAACATATTATCAATAACAAAAGGTTATTTAACAATCTCAAAAACTAATTAAAATTGCGACATAAAATAGAAACCTTAAAAATTCTTAATAGAATTGTGTCAAACTAAAATAACTTCAAAGAATATGACATAAAGAACAATTTCGCTCTTTCAGTGGTACGGGCGCGTAGGTAATTCCATTAATCTCCTACATTAGCATCGAGGGGACAGGTCGGCGCCATTTGATCTGAAAGACGAGACCCCACAGGCTTAGGTACTTGTAATGCTACATATTAATGTTCGTAATGAAATATTTTGTTAGAAGTCTCAGAAAAGGATTTAATTAAATATTATAAAGATAACAGTAATATTGAAACTCATGAAGCGGATTCTAAATATAGATTTTTGAATTTGTTGTTGTATTTACGTCTAAGTTATCGACGATTCGCCAACTCCATCAATAACCGATTTATCATGAAAAGTACATTTGCAATCACAAGCCTTGACAAATCTTTTTCAAGAATATAGAGAAGGTAGTTTAATGCCAAAAAAATTATTATGTGATATTATTTTTGTATAATGCAATTTACTTTAGTTTTTGACTGCGAATACAAAATGGTAACACACATAAATCGTAGAAAGCTCTCAAGTGTAGCTGTACCTGAATATGTAGGTTACGTAGTGTACATATATTCGCAAATGATTGATTGTTGCACCCTCGGAGTATATTCCTTCAACTAATAGTAAACCACCATATAGTCAACCGCCATTTATACCCAAATTCAGCCGAACCCATCTGAACACCCGAATAATCCACCGAGGGCCGTTCTACGTTCTCGTTTGTTGAAACGCCAAATCGCAGCGCATTATTCTAATTCGCTTTCACGATAGCTTTCGAAGGAGCTATTTATTTGCGCCGTAAGCCCAATCCAAGCTGCCCGTCTTGAGGCTACGCAGTTTAAATTACTAAAACTTTAAAATAATTTCCTTCAGCTAGTTTGGCGCTGGAAAAATGAGTGGGTGTTTCTAAAATCGACTTCAGTAAATTGTATATAGTCGGCTCTTATTAAGGCCTGGCGCATTTCTAAATGATGTAAGTCGGTTGCAAATGAAATAGCGTCTTCCCAGGTTTCAACACCAATAGCACTTATAATAAATTACGGGAACGAAAGGAAATAACTTTTCTTATTGTATATCATGATATAATGTCGGAGCACATGTGGCAATCTTTATTCCACAGAAGTGCCGCAGAAGTGAAAGATATTTCAGATATAAAAACACGTGCCCGATGCTAATAAAGTTGGGCAATATCGGAAAGGTATTTTGTATGAACGGTTTCCCAGGGAGGCCAGAAAAAAGGGACATAAAACGAGAAGAAACGAAAGTGGAAATATGGCCAAGTCATATTTTATTTACTGCATACAATCGAACCTTTATCGCGGTTTGTATCGAGTTAAGAGTGTTTGGTAGTGGGTCTAGAGCGTTTAGGAGATGGTCGGCGTGGGCGCTATTTTGTTATCTGCATGTTTATATTTTAGAACCACCAATATAAAACATTTGATATTATTGAAGGAAAACGGGGATAGTCACACTATAGCTACGGTGATATGTGGACTATTTCAAAGTTTGATTGTTATTGCTCTTTAAAATAAGGATTTTGTTTTGTAATTCAAACCAAATAATAAACTTCGATTTAATCACAGCTGTGCAATGCACTGCTACAAATATACACAATGAAAAATGATTAGTTTTGAAAGTATTATACGAATTTGAAACCACAATATTTGACTTTTCAACAAAACACCTGGGAACCACAATCGTGCTACGAGAGCGTTTTTGTAACGCTTAAAATTTTGCACAAACCCTAAAATAACTACGAATTCGCGCATCAAATCGATGAATAAATAAATCATAGTGTATTCGTTCAGCTGCTCTCAACATTGCGATGTTCAAACTTATTTCAACATCGCTTATATTATATTACCAAATAACTCGCTTTTGTTTGATGCTTGCATAACATACCAATTTAGGTAGCCTCAGCTGAACGAAATTGCACATCCTATTGTGAATGTTGAGCAGAACAAAATTAGAGCTAGCCGAAAACATGTTTGTATTGGTAATATTACTCTATCAGCCCTTCCATCCGCTCGCTGCGGGGACAATATTCAGTCGGTCTCTCGCCGACGTCTTTTCCATATTTGCAACAGTGAAAACAAACGTGGAATGCATAAGATTTACTCGAGCGAGCACCCGAGCGACTGTGGTTCGAGCAAGGGTTAAAAATAAACCTGAGAATAAGTCGAGCGAAACAAGGAAATAAAGCGTTCGCAGGCCAGACTAAGGATGTCGAAGCGTTCTATCGGTGAGGCTCAATAATTCGATTCGAAGGAAAAGAATTTTAAGGAAAAAATGTCCGACAATTTGTCAGTCAGCTAGGCACAGGCGGGGGGATCGCGGTGACATGATCGTGCTTCATCATCGTTTTTTTTTGTCAAAGTGCCTTACCCCTGCCCCACGCCGACCTCCCCACCGGAGAATTCTTATTACTCGCTTTAGACACATTTTGTGTACCTACTAGAATAAACTTTTCTTGAAAATAACTTTGATTCTCTTAGTCGTCAATGACGGAAATCGAGTGGCTTTATTACTTTGGGCACGCTTGTTTTTGTTTTCTTTTACGATACCTAAAACACGACGTTATGACTTTGTGCCGTAAGTGAGGGATGTTGCAAAGCCTCGGCTTGGTGATAAGATTATAAAGAAATAATAAAGACCTCACTTTCAAGAAGCTTAAGTTAATAACAGATAAATTTGTATGAAAAAGAAAATGTTACGACATGTCTCGTTCCAAAAAACCATAAACAGTTACAAAGATTTTTTTTATGGATAAGCTTTAATCATAATATTAAAAGTGTGCATTTTTTTGCTTCGAAAAATTCTTCAAACGTAATGTCAAAGTCGATAATATAATAGACTATTCTATCTCAATTTATGCAATTCACTTTTCAGAAGGAAAAGCTGAAAATGATACTGCGCTCGAGCTCGATCTAGACGTTTCTTGCCTCTGGAGAACAAGCGTGAATATATTTAGATGTATATAGATAACTTTGTAATCTAGTAAAAGGAAAGCGTTGTTTTGTACACATTGTACAAAACAAATGAAGTTATAGAAATTGCCACATCGAAAAATATAACAATTTAAAAAATAAATATGTGGTAATAACTCATGCATCGATAGTGGAAAGCTTTTCAGTAAATACAGTTTAGTCAGTGCGCGGCGCAATGGCTCGCCAGACTTCACGTGTGAAAAATACCTTTTTATCTTGGGAATTCGTGTGGGGATGCCGAACTCTTATATTTATAAGGAGGAACGGGAAATAAACAAACCGAACGGATGGAAAAAAAGAGCGAACGGTGTGTCGCTAGCAACGGCTGTAGATCTCGTTGATTGTGAGAAACACCGCGCCGCACCTTGAATTATTTGACAATTTGAATTGTCACCTTCCACCCTGTTGTTATTTTTCGCCATTTCCCTCTCACATCACTGTATAACGCGTAAGTAATAAAACAAACTGAAATTTGGTACAATGCCCCCTTACTATTGTTTGCCTACTACAACTAACTCAAACAATATAATTCTCACATTGTTTCGGGTACGTTCGGTGTGAAAGTACGTATGTAAACTTTACCCCTCCGTCGATCTCGGACCGTATTTTGAATTTAACTATTGAAAATAACCGTAAATTCGTTGTAAAACAGGTAAAGCTGGGTTTGTTGCGTCGTTTACGTCTAAGTTACGATTATTTTCATGGTGCAAACTTATTTTTGGACCATTGGGTTTATCAATAAAAATAAATAAAATTTTGTCATGGAAGTAAAAACGTTTCTTATCTCAAGACAGATTTAATTTTAGTTTAGGGTATGAATGTTTTTAAAACTTATAACTCAGTAGACTGGGTGTAGATTAGGTTTTTATGTTGCCATTGTTAAGTATATATCGTCAAGACTTATCTTTTAAAATCAGCTTATAAATTCCACCATGCGTATTCCATCAAGCGGTGAATATTTAAATTAAAGGATCTCATCGTCCGAGTGAAATATTATCTTTCACATGCAATTTCTTCCGGGTGGTGTCGGCGTGTCCTTTTCAATCAACATAGCCGTTCACCTAATTATATTTGCCATGTCCCGCTAGCCCTGGATTCGTTTTATCCCCTCTTAGAGTTTTGATAAAGTTTAATCAATAATATTATTATTGTAGTATGACCGGCTGATGCAAAAAATTAAAAATAAATATTACGTTTAAATTTTAATTACTGAAATATAATATTCAAATAGGTATTACTAGTATTCTACCCACGATTTCATCCATTATAAGTTGGAAAAAAGTAGCACAAACACCACCGCATACTAATATAGCTCTGTAGGTACCTGCGACAGCGTTTGCGTGGATGTGGAATAACATCATTTTTCCAACAATCTATTTTTCCATAACGTACCTACTTTAAACAATAATATCCTTCCTGAAAATTCTAAAATTAGCATAACTTTTGATTGGATAATCCGATTGCGATGAAACAAAAACTATAGGTATGTTACATTAAATTAGGTTCTATTTTTTGCACTGAAAACCACCGAATTTGGCATGTACTTTTACGTGATGCTTATAAATACAAACAAATAGACAAACAGGCAAAAATTCCAAAAATGTTAGTAATTAATGTTACTGATGAATTTGAATGCCTATTTTTTATATTTCTAAACATACATGCCACGTCTACAGATTTACCAAAAGAATAGAAAATATAGATGGATTTGTGTACCATTTTTTGTAACTTATAATTTGCTTTTTGTACAGAAAAATGAATCAATGACCTATATCTAGATACATAGAAAATATGATGATACCTTATATTTTCTACGACATGAAAGATTAAGGTAAGTCTCGACGCGTGTCCTCATACGATAATAACTCCCATATATCTCTCTTAAGCTTATACCTACCGCTCAATCTCAATCCCAACTCTGATCTCTTCGAAGCGATTTTTTTTCCCCAAGCCATCATAAAATAAATGAATTAGCATACCTAATTGTCCCACAAAACGAGAATAAAAAAACAACGACTCTCCGCAGAATCCGGACAGATTTCTACGAGGCAATCAAAATTTTGGAATAATTTAACAGCTTGATCCACATGCAAAGTGGCGATTTTTCTGAGAGGAACTTAACGTGAGAATAAAGAATTAATTCTTCGTTAGTAAATGAACAGATAATTTGATTAAATTGCAATTAATTTATATGGTTAAAAATGTGGAACATTATTAATAATTTAAATATGTAATGACAAATTAATTTCCTAGGAATTTTAGGTAAAATACAGTAGTAGGTATTTCGAATAGAAAATGCAAATAAGAAACGATTAAGCATGAAATCAAGTATAAAGTTATTTGCCACTACACATAATTATGACTGGCTGTCATCTTGTGCGCCAATTATCTTCTTTCCTAAAATGTAGTATATACAGGGTGATTTTGTTATCACTGGCAATACTTGCAGGGGTGGAAGTACTCATCAATGTGAACAACTTTTATTATAGGGCTAACTCTGATATCGAGTAAAATAATACGGTTGCTTCATACATTTTGGTCGAGTAGGTATTGAACTTTTGTATGGAACAGCTGATAATTTTTTCATGATTTCACAGTTAGTCCCATTATAAAAGTTGTTCATTTTGATCACCCAGTATACTGGGTGATTTTGTTATCACTGGCAATACTTGCAAGGGTGGAAGTACTCATCAAAATGAACAACTTTTATTATGGGACTAACTGTGAAATCATGAAAAAATTATCAGCTGTTCCATACAAAAGTTCAATACCTACTCGACCAAAATGTATGAAGCAACCATATTATTTTACGCGATATCAGAGTTAGCCCTATAATAAAAGTTGTTCACATTGATGAGTACTTCCACCCCTACAAGTATTGCCAGTGATAACAAAATCACCCTGTATATATAAACCTATATATCGATAATATAATATATCGATAAAAAAGAGTGATTTCTGCAACTAGCGAACTAAATGCAGTTTTTTACATATTGTTTTTTTATTTATTTTGTTATAATATTTAATTCAGTTAATTAAGCTTTTTTTTATAAATACTTTAAGTTATTTTAGAAGAAAGAAAAAAATACTATGTTTCATAATGTATAATTCGCAAACTTTCGATATTATCATCTTAATTGACATAAATATTTTTTTACCTTCACTAACTATTATTTATTTCTCGTCACTCGTTGGCCCTCTTTTTTTGTATATTTTTATTTCACAAATGATCGGCTTATATCGCCCCATCAACTCGAACATTGTAACAGGATCAATCAGTTGACGCGTGAATCGTATTTATTGCATTTCAATTGAGTTTATAAATTTAGAGCACATATAATAGAATCTAAATATTTTCTTTTTGCCAAAATATATTATACGATGTCACTTACTGATATTTTCATTAGAGGCTGACGCAATAATAAATTAAAGTAGGTATCTACGTATAAACGGAGACAACGAAAAAGACTATCGATTGAAGATTCTCATTACTCTTTTCGGATTTGCCCCTCTTACGTGTTTGAGTGCACGGCGTAGCCTCGAGTGTCGACAATTACGAGTACAGCACTAGACGGCTAATACAAATCGTTCGCCCGGGGGGTACGTTTATCCGAAGCAACCTCGTCCCTCCCACACCTCTTACGCCGAGAAAACTATTACATCATTGTTCCGATTTTATTTCACTTCAAAGAAAAATAAACCCACGACACACGAAAATAAGAGACAAACTTGTTTCAACGAACATTGCAAATGTCTCAGTACAATATCCATCAGATTGTCTCTACAGATAGCACGCCGTGTTTTATATTGTTTTTGAGTTCATACATTTTTCTTTCTTCTCGTTGTTAATGATACTCTCTTTTTAAGTGTGTACAAATACTGAATGTTATTGAGTAGAGATGGATTTTACGTAAAAAATTGTAACATTATTTAAGTGCTTTTTGTAGCGTTCCTTGAGGAGCAGTAATGTAAAACCGTCCATGTAATTAGTTCGCCATTAGCTTAATAAATAGGCACTCCACGGTTGCCCGTTACTTTCCAATATAAAACGATAATAGTACTTTTAATTCAGAAATTTGTAGCAACTTTACAATAAACTCGTTAACTAACTCGTTTTAGAAAACCATATTTAATCATTTTCGGCTATTTTAGAATGACAAAAATTATACCTGTTAGAGAGGATATTTATAGCCTAAGTATTTAATAATTCGTTTAATAAAATTCAATCCGATTGCAAATAAAGAGATCGTTTGTACTTAAAACGTACTTTTGGACTATAAAAGGCAGTAATAAAACCTCAAATATTAACCGTCTTTGTTCGTTTTGCGATCGAAAATCAAGAAATATTGCGAATGTTTTTTTTTCGTTATAATTACTAAACTATTATAAGCACTTTTCATAGCGAGTGTGAGTGAGATTTTATTATATTTTTATTATTATTATTATAATGTATCTTTCTGACATCACGGTGCGAGGACCGGTCTTTTTTAAAGGCGTGCGTGGGGATACAGATCCAACACGTAGAGGCCCCTTTAAGATATGTTAATGTGTTGGGATGTGTACACCTAGCGATACTATCTCTGTCTGCACTATTGAAGAGATACAGGTAAAGACAGCACCCGCTAAGTGCAAGGACTATTACAGAAAACAGGGAACTATACTGGGTCTATGGGGGGGAACTTGCTGGACTGGTTGTTGGACTATTGATTGAGACAACGGAACGCCTGCCAAATCAAATGTCTCAATCTTTGATGATGTTCGTTATACATATATATTTGATAATTCTGGCAGACGGTGACCTGCCACCAACTGAATGGGCCCCCAAAAAAAGTCACCAAAACCAAGGTATTATTATTATTACAAGGTTTTATATAACTTGCTTCGTAAATAATGTATGTCTCTCTTTTCGGTACAAAATTTGTGATCCATTTTTCATGCACTTGCTAGTATTCGATTGAGCTAAAATTTGGCATATTTAAGTAACTTTAGTGACAATGCAATAATATGGTACCATGGATCTGGTCTGATATTGGAGCTGGAAGGTGGCCATAGGAACTCCTCAATAAACAAGATAGCCCCGTTGTATTCTGGGTTGTTGGATTTGCCTTGACAAGTTTATACCTAGGGGTAGGTCCAGGTTCTGATATAATTCGAGAAAAAAAAGAGACAATGCAAAGTACGCCAGAGATTAGCTAGTCTATTTATAAAAATCAATGTATTGTCTGTATTGTATGCGTTCCACCATATAATACCATTCAACCAGTTGCGATGAAAGTTTGGTAAGTTGTTATGTGTACGCCCGCTATGGTTTATAACAAAAGAGAGGCATTGCACACACGTTGGAGATTCACCAGTATAAAATAAAAACATAGCAACAAAAGAGGTGCAGTACGAAACAGAATCGTACACAAATTTATAAACCGCAACTCGAATGTCGCTGGTAGCTGGGGCTTTAGCAGCCTTCGATCACCCGTCAGCGCATAACCAAATTAGAGCAATTTAAGTCAGGAAATTGGAAACGCTATCGGGCGCTCGATGCACCGTTGCAACGGGAACGGTACTACCGCACTGGCATTTCAGACATCCACCGTTTCGGCAGCCGTGGCTAATGTCGGAACAATGCACGAATCTGGACAGACAGATCCGAGCGGCCCCGAAGATAAACGACAATCGTGGAGCGTTGTAACAACTGATTGATATACAGCCTCCGATGATATCGTACCTACCGATCGTAGTCCAGCCGAATTCCGGACCCGCTTCAGTTACAGTTCGAGTGCTGTTGACATTAAATGATGTTTAGATAGTAAGCGAACGCGTTAAGGTTCACTCCCTACTGCCTATAGCTTTCCCAATATTTATCGTGGTCAAATAGACGACGCATAAATGTATTCGGTTGAAGATTTTAGGAGGTAACAAAAATTGTGTCACAAAAATATATTTTGTTTGTAACGTTGCATTTCTGATTTCACGTTTCAGTATAGCTGAAAGCATCTTCATGTACTATTTTATTGGATACTAGCTTCCGCCCCGCGGTTTCACCCGCGGTCCCGAGTGCTCCAATCGTCACCAACCTTACAGGATTACCCGCGGGGCAAATATGAAGATTGTCTGAAAATTTCATTGAAATAGGTCTAGCGGCTTCGGAGTCTATAAGGAACATACATAATACATACATACATACTTTCTCTTTTATATATATAGACTGATAATGTTCTTGATAACTTTTACTCCACCAGGTGGAGTTGTATTCAAAAGTATTAAATATTTTTTTCGCATAATGTGGCAGTTTTATTTTTTATACTACGTAGTGGGTGCAACAAGCATACCTAGTGTAATTTTTTTTTTCAAATAATTACATTGGGACAATTAACTGTATCTTTTCCTATACCAGGAATATGGGGTCGGGTCGACGTTTGGAAGATTACCTTTATTTTTAAAATAATTTATTATAAAAAAATGTGATTCTAGTCTATTATGTAAAACTTCAGTGTCATTTTGTTACTTTATTTCAAGTAAGTATTATGAATGCTGCCTTTTGATAACCAGTCACAATGTGGTCATTGTAAAAGTACGAGGATGAAGACCTAAAAATAGGCTTTGTAAAATTGTGCTTGTATTTATGAAATACTTTAGAGCAAGCTACTTAAAAACTAAGAGAAATCAAATAATTTCAATGAAACTACACAAAGCTATTTTCGCATCCAAATGCAGCAATTCTATTCAATATTTGTGCAAGTAGTCGAAGTCAAGACTCCAGGAGAACATGTCAATAACCGATACAAAGTTAAGACCGTATGTTCAGATAATAACAAGTAATCGTACAAGTTGCATCGGAAGGCAAGGCAACACACTTGCGTATTAGTTATCGGTGGAACGGCGACGTGCACGGTCAGAGTTTGGTCTCGCTCGGTGGCTAAAACAATAGCGAATCAAGCATGCAACGGAACTTGCTCAAAGACACCCTCTTGTGCGTGCGACGGTTAGCAAACGCGCTCAACAACTTTATATATTGGTTGGGAAACTTCATCTTTAGCTGCCGGAAAGCCTTGATCCACTAATTCATAAACATCAGATTGGAAACACAATTATTAATTCAAAAAGCAATTATATATAATAAATACTAATTCAATAAATAGAAAATACAGAATAATGTGATTTATACTAAAAACATTGTGAATAAAAAAGAATCGGTTATTTTTCTCTCGTTTTGATATCTAAAAATAATAACCACGCAAGAAAAATATATTTACTTAAATGTTCCAGCCGAAATTCTTGCGAATAAAGTTGTCCGCTTAACATTAAATGTAAGATCACTTTAGCGAGGCAGATAGACAGATAAAGACGGCATACATTTTCTTGAGAACAGAAAAAAATATAAGCGAACTGTGGAGAAATTGTGAGGACCAAGTGTGCGATTTCTGCCGACTAGGGGGGCACAGATTGGCAGACAGGGCTGCAGGATATCGGACGAGAAAGGCCTAAGCGGCTTGTAAAAAGAGTACTTTCATGACGTCCACTGAAGTCAACATTTGCATTAAAGACTCGCTTAGATAACACTTAATCGGTTCTGAGTTCACCGATTACACCGGTTGTTCGGCTAATTAACTTTTAAGTCGGCATCTCAGAGTAATTTTTGGCACATCTATTTATTGAATATATCAATGACATTATTTTATCTAAAATACAAGCTCTGCTACCGTGTGTGAGGAATGTCCCAGGATATATATTATCTATTGTTAAAAGAAGTTAATAATTTAGTTTAACGTCTTTCAAATTGTAATAAAGTAGCTATATTAATATAGTTTCTTCTGAGCAAGCGTGTAACATTTTCGGTTACGTCATTGCCTCCTAGAGTGACTTACTATAGAGTCAAATTGAAGGTTATTTTATATGTTTTAGCTGTTGGTCTTCCCAAAAAAGATAATTAAATATATTTTATTAAAAAAAAACTGTACAAAATATACATATACATGTATTTATTAGCTATTAACAAGAACCCTGACATAAAACATCTTTACTTTCCAAGCAAAAATCCGTTACTTTTTTTTTTGTAACAGGCAGACGATCCACCTGATACAAACTGTTTACCATCACTTATGAACGTTAGTAATGCCAGGGGGATTGTCAGTGTATTGCCGAACTTTACAAAGCTTAGAACATAACGGGTTCTCAAATGCAACTGCCGGAACACACCGGTAGGTGCTTGGCGACAGAATTTCAACTTGAGTGTGGAAGCCAGACAGGCCGGTCATCAATTCAATCATGTCAGCAGAACCATAATGATAGCAAAGAACAACATAATGCACTTTAGGATTTTACTCGCAATATTTATACTAAAAGATATTTAATGAGGTTATCGTGAGCTTTTTACTTCATAACCAACAGGATTTGGCAAATTACCTTCACCTTAAAACCATTTCGAGAAAATGTATGCCCGGAAGTAATTTCGCGTACGTGTTTGTTTTAGCTTAAGCGTTCCCGCGCCATAAAATTAACTCGCTGCAATCTGTTCTTTTTTGCTCGCCACATCTGTGCTCGTTGAGCTACCAGAAGCACGTTATCTCAATAATTCTTCAGCTCTACACCGATCCCGCTTTAAGTTCTCAAGTCCCAATGAAAGAATGCTCTTAAGGAAAAGAGTCTCGCAAATTGATCGCTATTATGCATGCGATAGGTAAAGCTGTGTCGTGACGAACAAAATTTGCGCCGACCGTTCGGCCCATAAATCCGACGGTTCCTAAATCCTTGAAAAGGCACTGTCGAGCAGCTTTCATCAGAAAATTCTCCATTATCTGGAGGAAATCGTTACCGGTGTTGAACCTCACCCACCCCCGGCTCGACGGGCTTTCATTTACGGCGGCGTTGCGTGCACGCGTCCCCGCGGCCTTTGCTTCAGGTGGGCGTCGTCATTGTGTTCGGTATTTAAGTGGCTCATTTGATATTCTGAGACAGTTTGCATTCGAAAAGCTCGCACGTAGGGAGAGCCGAGGCCGTATCGAGACATCGGAGTCACGGAGAGTACGCACACATTGCCGGTGGGGTAGCGCCTGGTGGGTGGCGCGTACCTACGCGGCAGTCACAACAGCCCGTAAATGTGAAGGCACGTGACTAGCCAGAGCGTCGAGTGTTGTCGAAGCGACGCGTCGTGAGCTGTCGCGGGTCGGCGCTCGGTGTTCGGCTTTGGGCGCCCAAACGAATCTACGCACACGCACACTTACGCATTGTAAATTGCGCAGAGTTTGCACAATGTTTATCCACAAATACACTAATGAAGGCACCTACAAAAGCGACTAGATTGTTAATTAAACTCGCTCAAAATGTGACACCCTTGCGAAATGATGCCAAGCCCGGGAGCACAGTGCACGGCTTCAATGTTATTGAATTAATTTGTAATCAGAATTCTCGGTGTGCGTTCTTGAATGTAATAATGGTATTACATAATTTATTTATCTACCTAAGATATGCATATACTACGTGTGGAATGTCACGCTTCTACGGAGAATTCAAACATACCCTTGAATTCCCCGCAGAATTCGGATAATGTAAGGAACGTTTTAAGACAAAATCGCCTTTGAAAGCGATTAATGCTCCTTCACACTGCCCCGCAGATTGGAGTTTTATGTGGGAAGCATTGTTATAGAATCACAGTTTGTATGAAAACACGTGTGACATGACTCACTGACAACGCACTTGGCAGGGATGCCCCGCAGACCATTGTGCAGTGTGCTCGAGCACTTAGTGAGCAAATACCTACAAAATCATACGATATTAAAGCATATCTTAATAAATAAATATTGTAGATCAAAATTACTCAGAATAAGTATTTTAATTGGATGATATTGACTGACCGACATTCAGATTTTAGCTAATATTTAATTAGAATAATTGCGGCTATATTACATTTTGTAGACACAAAAAGTAATTCAAAAGACCCCATCATTAGGCCGCCGACCAAAAGGAATAACCATTCCCTTAATCATTATTCTTAAAGACTCTTCATTAAATTCCTTTTATCTCTCCCGGGATATTTCCTTCGCTCGGCATCAATCACATTCACTCCGAAAAACTCGTTGGCTTTATTCTAAACTCTCATAATAGGTAATGAAGGTCTTGATCGTCGCGGGCGGCTGGCGGGCGCCGATTACTTTGAGAGCTGGCACAATGACTCCCCGGCTGTATCCAATGTTGAATTCTGAAAAGTTCCTTAGTCCGCATCCACGCTAGATACGGGGCTAATTACGACGAAACTTTTGTAGATAGACACCTGCGCTGAGACGCGGCCGCCAGACAAAGACCGAGTTATCGCAGACTTACAGGCACGAAGCCCATGCTAGACGAATATTAAACATTACTACCACACCAAAAGACTCGAATTCCCGTGACTGCGATTGAATAATGAGACTATTAAATTGGCGCTAAGACGCGACAGTCTTATTCAGAATCGAACTGGGACAATAATGAGACAAATACATTTGTTTCCTTGATTTAAATGTCATTGTTGTGTAACGTCCATTTCAAGAACATTAATTATGTTAAAAGCGTCATTTCACCTAATGGCATTGCTTTATCAAAAATATAAATAGGTATATATATATACAGAGCTTAATCGCTTACCAGTAAGCTGTTGCATTATAAATTTTCCATCAAAACAAAGCAAAGCGAGCGCATAATCGGAATAATACAGTTTGCGAGTTTGACCGACGCGCCAAATTTGAGGGTAACGTATTTAATTATTATGTGCACGAAATGATTTAGCTGCGGGTAAAATTAGCTTTGCCTAATAACAAATGAGACATGACAGCGCAAATTCAGTACACTTTTCCAAAAAGTTTGAGGTAAATTAAATTTCGTGTACAAAGTTGAGCAAAACATTACGCTCCTGCGCTGACACGTTGCGTAGAATATTTTGACTGAGCATTTAAAATCATTTTGCTGACAATTATTTAGTTAAATATGAATTAATTTGCTACTACATTAAGCCTTCATTATTATAATTATATCTAGAATGGTGAAAATAAAACTGAAACATTAAATGGTAGGTACTCACCGGTCCAAACTGTTCGAAGTAATTCTTTACGTCCTCAAGCGTTGTGGGTGCCGATAGCCCTCCTACGAAGATTTTCTTTGTCCTGGTAACCATCTGTAACAATAAAATAATATATAAGTTATATATAATAGGGCTAAAATCACTATATAGAAATACCTTGGGTTTTCTACTTAAATCCTAAATTATCAAAATTCCTTCTTAAATACTTAACGTAATAGTTATTACAATTTTAATAGGCTTGCATTTTTATAGTATCGGGAGTATGGTGTATGATAAACTGGAATTGGTATGCAGAAATCCTAAAAAAATTAGGAGGCATTTGAACAAAATGAGTTGTATTATTTATAAATTAGGGCACGTTTGGGTAGTTCGTAATATAAAAACAATTGAAAGCGAAGTGAAAGCAACGTACCTACAGCAGCAGACGCCAAGCACAATGTTAAAATAATTACAGTTAATATATTATGCAATCCACCCGCTGAGGTTACTCAGGGATATTTCTAAGGAACGCATAATTCATAATGGCTCTGTAGGATAATAGCATCCACAGACCGACTATGTTACACCGCATTCAGACCCATTCTTAAAAAGTATTTACTTACCTCAGTCTGGGGAATTATCCTTTTACAGATTTATTTACTACAACCCCCTCGCCTCGAGACTTATTAAGGCGAACCTAAACCCAGTTCATAAAACTCAATGAATATGATCGCTGAATTTGCAGCTAATTTATTTATTAAATGCATATTTTAACAATCAAAGCATAGACGTTTAAGAAGGGATTTCAGTATAATGTCATATCGCCGCACGGCTCAATCTCAAAGGCTGTACCTGTTTTTCTTCTTGAATATTTATGGGAGGTAATAACGAAGGAAAAAAAATACGGCGAGACAAGGTAACAATGGCTCGTCGAGATTTTCACGGGGTATCCGATCGGTAACGAGGCTGAACACTGAAGTGAAGCCGAGCTTGGATACTATAATTAGGACATTATGACAAAGTTAGCAGATGTTGCATGTCCCCAAAAGGGTACGGTCGGGAGACCCGCATTTACGTATCATCTGACCGGTAAAGTTGACGACAAAAGTCAAACAATTAACCCTATGCGAGTTGTTGTGTTCGACGTTTTTCAGACAGTGGTCGCTTGTGGATATGCGGACATAATTTCCATATGTATTGTTGTTGGTGTTTAGGTACTGTTTAATAGAGAGGTAATAAAGTTGGTCTAAAAATTTAAATTCTACTAACACATACAACTACAACCATATGCGAGTATGTTATGTTGAAATGAAATATTTTATTCATTCAAATAGGCCTTTACAGGCACTTATGAAATAATTAAAATTAATTTATATACCTATGTATAAGATTTGGATTTCATTAAAAAAAAATATAATTAAATTTAATATTTTTTAATTATAAACATAGGTTCACGAATATATGATACCAACAAGTTTTCCGCCCCACGAAAACCGCTATCCCTATATTACCCCCATAGGTGTTGAATTTTTTTTAATCTTTCCTTGTGTGTGTCTGCCTAATAATAAAGAACCATGCAAAATTTCAAGATTCTACATCCCGCAGCTTGAGCTGTGCGTTGGTGGTCGGTGGTTACCGCCACCGGTTGATCACCCAGTAAGTTTCCCGTTTTATATACTCGTATATGGAACATTCTAGCTTCGTGGTTTTAAATATTCCGTAATATTTTTTTAAAGTACATGTCCTAATGATATGCCAACTTTCATCTAAATCCATTTCGTCATTACAATATAATTCAGTACGAAGCATCTACAAACTTTCGCATGTATATAATAAGTAGGCAGTTTTATACTAGTAATATCAATTCCTTGTGGAAAATATGAAGCCCTCACAAAAATTATATACAACCCTTAAACCTTTCAGGGGCTGAAAACATAAGAAATATTATTACGTTTCAGAAAGGAATCCCTATTACTATGAGTGGCGAAAGATAATAGCTCTGTGGAAATTGAATAAAACAAGATTCGGTAACATCTAATGTAACTAATGTAAGTGAGTAAGAGGGCCCGAGTTCTGGGACGATCCCAAACGAAATCACACTCAAATATACGTAAATGATGAATAAGTGGCGTGGCGCGGGTAGACAGGGGGTCCGCTACGTGTCCAAGTGGCGCTCCCCTCCCCCTGCAGGCCTCCAGTTTTTTCCCTGTAAATCTCGAGTGTGACAACGTTTCCCAGCTCCCCCCGTCACGGTGTCTCAGCGAAGCAAGGCGATTTTCTTCTGTTAAATTTTTATATATATAAAACATCTCAACGAAACTGTTGCCAGTTTTGATTCACGTTGATAGCTTCATGTGGAAGCAATTTAAACTACCTTGTATGTCAGCATCTTTAATATTTAATTGTTTTTGTGACTAGTATCTTGTAGAGTTATAAAAGTTATAGAATCATTACAAGCTAAAATCGATTCTAACTAAATTGAACATTGGTGTTTAAAGTGAAAAGTTAGCAATGGACTTCCGTCACGGATAATGTAACATTGAAGCTGGTTTATGACAGTTATATTATGAGTTTTTAGGGTTCCGTATCTAAAGGATGACGAAACCCTACTATTAACGCCTGCGCCGTCTATCTGTCTGTTATAGGGTTGTATCTTTTTAACAACAACTGTTGTAATTTTCAGAGAGTACCTACTTCATGGCAATCAATAATGTTTTATCTTGAAAACGCCATTGCGTAAAAAGTTACAATTTCGGTCTAATATTATTTATATCCTGTACTTAAAAAACAAATATTAAAATTAAAAAATATATGTTAATACAAAAATAAAAAGATACAACTTAATTGTGGCCCTGTAATTCAACTTTACCGTGCAAATTTGCTACGAGTTTCTATGTAAAAAAGTATGATTCATGTATGTATATCGTCTTAGGGAATGTTACCTAACTTGTAATAAAAGCATAAAATATTAAATTTTTAAATATATTTTGGGTAAAATAACGTTCTATTAGATCATATAAAAAAATATAACTTTGATTAAAATACAAAAGTCAAACCAATTTAAATAAAAATAGAGCTGAGGTACTCTAAAGATTTATATTTTATATTATTATTATTAGCTCACTATACGTTTTTCGAAATGTTTACAAAGTTAACAGTAATAGTTATTAAACAAAAATTCATCAAAAGCATTAAGTCAATATGCGCCAAAACAAATAGCATCTTATCTCAATCCTAACTGGATTGAATTGAATGCTCTAAAATAAATGGGAAATAAAGTTCAGAAATTGCAGTTTCTACCGGTTATTATAGTATCCTTGTAGAAATAACAATATAATACTGAAAAAGGTATAATTCCTCATATCAATAAGCAATTAAATACGCTACTTCTTTCACATAGAGATTAAAACGGCTTGCAGGTTTTTTCTGAGTTTTGTACGAAACGTAAGTGAAAATTTTAGTAACAGCGGTAAACTCAATGAATCCAATGATCAAATAAAATTTTAGGAGAATATTTTCAGCGCTCGATATAAATAATATACTGCAAAGTGGCTATAAATAGAAGGTGTGAAAGGTTCATGTTCCGTACTTTTATTATTTATAGAGAGCAGTTAACAATCGTCATATTTGGAAAATGGGAAGAAGTTATAGTAAAAAATATATGGATGTAATGAGTTTCTTTTTTGCCGCTTTTTGACATTGTATTAATCGCAAATAAATGAAGTATATTTACAAAATTTTATTATATCATTAAGTAATTATTTGCTAATAATATTACCGATATATCCCAGATGAAACTAGAGCAGGTACAACATAATAATGAACAATTGATACGGCTAAAACACTCGGGGAACAATAAATAAAAATTTGATTAAGCGGCATTTATAAATGAGATTGTAAAGGGTGGCCCTTTGGGAGCGAGTGTCAGGTTTGCCGGCCGCCACGTCAGCCGAACCGTTGCCGTCAGCCGAATTGTTAGCAATTACCTTAAATGTGGACAACGCAGTACATTCCGTGGGGAAAATTATTATTCACCGCATATCAAATTTTTGGCCCGCGCTAAATTGGAACTCCACCTGTGATTGTCTGAATTAATCTTTGCCAGTAGCAAGCTGGTTGTATAGTCTAGCTACTTCCAATTTAGTCTTATAATAAAAATCCAATTTAAATTTGCATGGAACATTCGTCACACAGGCATGCACATCTGAACCCATACTAAGTGAATGTCCCAAGATATTGTTTTGTTTCTTTTTTGCTTCACATGTATAAAACAGTGGTGTGGAAACTGATTTGAAATATTTTACTGACTGAATAAGATCAAAACAAATAACTTTGTAGCACAAGGAAGGATTTAATATCGGTACTTTTAGAAATACATTTATATATTAAGTAGCACATAATGTTACATATTAAAAGAAATCGCTAGGTTTAATGGACGAAATGTAAACGTAATAAAGGCATACGTAAAACGTACTTAACTGTTTGTTTTACTGATATTATACAAAGAGTAAAATGAGAGATGAACTACAGTACTCCAAAATTGAGCTATAGTGCTGACGTCTCTCAAAAAATTTCGGACGTGCGCTGTTCAAACGACATTAAGTCCTACCTCGTTAGCCGGACTCAGTAACTCGCCGCAGTTATTTTATTGTGAAAAATACAACAATTTAATTTAGTCTAACTTGACCGCGGGCGACGGCAAACAACCAAACGGCTACGGCACGACAAAAAGCTACACACATCAATTACCTACGCGACGGCAGTGTCCCTTTACGCGACGTGCAGGCTTACGAGTTGCTCTAACTCAATTCATAATGTGCCACAACCACAGTGCACGCTGCGCTGAAATTTTTACGTTTTCAACCAACAACGCCCTTACACTGCGCCAAAAATGTTTCCATGATAATAAAATAATGACTGGCGAATGCTGCCCGATAGTATTAAATAATGTTAAAATTTGTGCTGTTATTTGTTTCTACGCATTACGTAATCGTATGATGATATTGATATTATTGGACATGTTAATGGTCACTTACAATTTTATAATTGTAATTATTATAATAGTGCTTTCGTTTCTACAAAAATAACAAAATTATTTGAACTCATTGGACTGTAATATTTTAATGTAGTTACAAACAATTTTATTCTAAAACCAACTTACAATAGTTCTAAAAACTGGTACGCTGTATTCTTTATTTTTTATCCAACAATAGTGTCATAATATGACAAAGATCATATTATGAATAAAAATTACGCTACGATTTAGTACTATTGTTAAATCTTTGACAAAGACGATCAAACACATAAATGTATCCAACGTGAGCACTAAGCTATTCCATAGAATTATATATAAACCAATTCTTTATGCGGCATGAAGGAGCAAAAATACCACTTATTGCGGTGTGAGGGTTTAGGACAATATTAATCAATTTTTACACAGAGAGAATTTGGGTGGATGGACGCGCGGGCGAGGGGCACAAAGGTTGGCCCACCCGACGCTGACGTTGCATTTCATTCTTGTTTGCCCACACCCTCTGGCCCGCTAGTCTGTTCTTTGTCTTCCTGAATAAATGCGTAAATGAAAATGAAAATGAAATGAAAATGAAAATATTTTTTATTCAAATAGGCCTTCACAAGCACTTATGAATAGTCTGACTCTAACGCTCGGTTCGGAAGGTTGCTTTTACTGAGAAGAGCCGGCAAGAAACTCAGCAATTACTCTTTTCAAAACCAACTCAGATTTATTACATTAAATTATTTATCTAGTCTCACTGACAGTATATGTGTTATAACAAAAAAGAAAAGAAACAAAATGATGAGTGACATAGTTAATAAATAGATAGCAAATTTAAGCAGACCAGCCCCCACAAGCAGCACCTGTTCACAAGTATGACGCATGTGGCAGCCATCGCCCTCCTCGCACATATTGTAGGGAAGTGAGCGACCCGCCACACGACGCCGCCGCAAGCAAAGGCCTCAAAGTGAGCATGACTACCTGCGTATTTTGAAGCACTAATTATTTTTCATTATTTCTACATCCACGAGATAGAATGTGAGCTCCCGGATATCATTCAGTAAATTTTGCCCACCCTCTACTTTGCGTATTTTGGCGAGCGTCGAATGAATTAATAAAAATAAAATTTTATTCATATTCTACGCGATAAAACAATATTCTGTAAAATTATATGAAACATATTCAGTTTATCTTATTGGTAACATTATCTTAGTGGTTATTGGTAAAATTTGACTGAACGCAGTGAGCATTCCATATAGATACGGGATGATTCCGTCTTCTCGTCGTGCACACCTTATCTGCTTCACAGCTCATTAGGTTTCGCACGGGGTGCCTTCGAGCAGATCTGTGCTATTTGTAACAAAGCGGGGACCACACGGATGGCAAATGTTGATTCCAGGGCTTAGGGTGTCGGTCTCGTTAGTTCAGTTGAGACGCGACGTGAAATAAGTACATAGTCTGTTGCGGCGTGCGACGTCGCCCGACGCAAGACACTAACCGCGTACGTTCTAAATGGGAGACATTAACGTAACGTTATTGCTTCTCGGCTTCACTAACACTTGCACTGTATTAATCTTTATTTCGTTCTGATGCTCAATGTCTGTCGGTTTGCAGTTTAGATTACTCCGACAGTAACTAATACCGAGTGGACATCGTCTATCTATATATATAAAAATGATTCCCTATTTCCCTTGGTCACGCCATAGCATGAGAACAACTATACCGTTTTCATTCAACTTTTTTTTTGAGTTTTCTAATACTTCGTAGAAGTTTCTTACGTAAAGAAAAATTTAAAAATTGCGCAGAAAATTGGAAGATTTTAAAATAAAAAGGCATGGCGGGTGAAACCGTGGGGTGAAAGCTAGTCATAAATATTTTTATCTTTCACTCACACTACTTTTTCCACCTTAAACGAATGATTTAGAGTTTATATCGGCATCAAATAATATAGCCTAATTGGAAAAATACATATATTTCATCTAGGTTGAATAAATATAAAACTCAAAGTAGCAAATAAAAATTCATCGAAGTTACCGTATGTTTTCATTCAATATCTGAAAGCGAGTACAAACAAGTAAATAAGAAAAAGCGAATGCATATAAATGAACAAACTTCTCAGAATTATATTATCGTGAGCTGAATAAATAACGCCTGATCGATGCGTTGATAAGCCCATTAAAAATTTAAAGAGGATCTGTTCAATGGTAGAAAAGAAACGGACGAAGTAGGTATGCAGAGGCTTGGATATTGCTTCTTTCACTTTTTACGTCCTATTACTCGTACGCAGGCTCTAGAGCGCGAACAAAGGGCCACTTCTTTCAATACAAATATATCAACATAAAGAACCCTGTACAGATTTATTGTGTTTTTTAACGTATTATAAAATCCTAACATTGTTTCATATCGTAAAAGAATATAAGTAGGTACGATGGAAATAACTACGTATAGTGATTTTATACTCTTACAATATTACCAGATGGCAGTACTTTAGAAAAGCTTGCACGAGCGCTCACGAAACAATAGCAGCATTTATGCACCTAAAAAGTGAAACAGCTCAGTGCACTTGTCATCGAAAGCCATTTCGAACACGTTAGAGCGACTCCATATACCCGTACGCAAGAGTTCGACATTTTGTATAGCGTTTACCTTTTTTTATGCAGTAGCACCCAGCAAGTGGATGAAAGCGAGACACAGCGCTGGGACGCCTTGTCGCTTTCTTCCCTTTCATGCTAAATGCAAAAAACTGCCTATACCCTAGACTATTGTAAGATTGACTAAGGCTTTGTTTTAAAGATGATATGAAGACAGACGTCGACGTGTGGTGTGTGTACCTACGTTGGTAGAAGTTTTCGTTTATGTTTGCATGATAGAGGTATTTCTATTTTATATCGCCAACAACCACATTCACACATATTTTAGCCTTAATAAATAAGGCTGTAGTGAAATAATATAAATTATTTGCACATTATTCATCTGCCAAGCATAATGTTCTAAGGGTATTTTAAAATTTAGAATATGCTAAGAAGCAAAACTTGGGTAGACTTCAATTTTGTGGCGAATGAAATTTTAATAAAAAAAAAGCTGCAGCTGGGCTAAGCCAAAATGAACTTTCCTACTTACGACATAATGCAAAGACCAGGTCTCTACTAAAGTAAAGGATATAAGATACCCCCAGTTGTTCTTTTTTCTACGCATAATCAAATAAAACTTGATTTTATGTTTCGAGTCAAATTATAAGCCGTGGGGTGGGCGAAATAAAAAGTGAATAATGAATGCGGAGGCCGAAACCCGGACCGCGCGACCGTAGCAATTATTTTGTTTCGAGTACCATCAACATGGTTCGTTCTTTCAAATTTTCATACATTAAACAAATGTCGAGAATACGTAATAAGGACCTAAATGTTGTAAGCCATTGCCGGGTTGCCTCAAGAACAAGGGAACTCGACAATTGGATGTGAATGGATCTTGGATTTGCTAGCTTTATTGTTATTGATTTAGTTTATTTGACTGAATAAACATATGTAGATAGGTACGAGTATGTACCTGCTTCAAAACCTACAAAGTCAAGATTTAAGCAATTGAATTGGGAAGGTTGCCCTATGACATAAAGATTATTTTCGATTGACATAATCTATTCATGAGACTTGACTCAAGTTTTGATTCTTGCCTTTTAATGTGGCCCTAAGTAAAAATCTGTTTTAAGTAACTCACATTACATTTAATTAAAATTGAATTAATCGCATTTTGCTAATATGAATTATGCGGCCGATTTTTCATTTATAGCAAAACATTGATACTATGATAATGGTATAACTTGTAATTGGAGTATATAAAATGATTTTCAATATATTATCAGGCTTATAAATAAATACTTGTCAGTAACATTATTATGTTAACATTTTAAAAATAAAATATTGTTGCTGAATAAAAATTGGTAAAATTAAAATTATATACACAATAATTAAAAATTATAAAACAAACGTATTTTTTATGTCAAAAGCCTAAAGCTACTAAACAGTTCACGTGATCATTGTTTGTAACAAAATAAACAAATAAAATCCGCGTTTACAATACCTACTATTATTAAGACAGAACAAAGAAACAGATACATTACAAGTATCAGTCAGAGGGATCTCGTAGCACTCACTGAACGACTTCTTGACGTCACAAAAGCTCTCCTACGCACGGTCGTACATAGAAATGTATGATATGCTATTCGTACGAGTAAATAAATACAAACTACAGAAACAAGTGTCGTGTATGACGAAGGCTGCCTACAAAACATGCAATCCCTATGAATGATTGCCGTCTGACTGAACTCTATGTGCCATGTAACCGTATTTTTTTTCCCCGAATCCCTACTAAAAGAAAACGGCGTCTCTAAAAAACTACATCGGAAAATGAGCCATCTTACACTCGTACGACAGTTGGATTCCACGTAGCACTCGTAGCATGGTTTGAGCATTTTCGTCTACACATCGGTCGATAGTGTTGACGAACAAAATAAGCTCCCCTCCGCCGGGAGCGCGGTGTCAAGAGGCTATAGGATTAAACTTAAACTGGGTTTGCCCGCAGTTTAATTATACAAAAGGTATGTACTCGACTACCACTCACGAAAATGTGCTGTTCCTCTCCTACATATGTTAGAAATTAGTTAAATTATATCCTTTACACAAGAGTTGAATTGCAAATAGAATTTAAAATTAGACATCTGAAAGGTAACTTTAAAGAGTATAAGAAATAATTCATACCAGAATTACACATAAACCTAAAACATTCTCAAAACAAAAGTAATTCTCGACCTATCAATATAAACATAATGTTTCATGTAAACGTATTTAATTCACTTACGAATTCGACATGATGCAAATGCAGAATTAAACTTTGGACAAAGTAATTACTTACACATTATATAGCTATAATGGGAGTGAACCTAGTTTGTATTCACTAGAATTGTACAGTAAATTGTGCGTACAGTGGAAAACTTTTGCACTTTTATAGCGGGGGAAGACCAGAGTCAATAAATTTTAAGCGTTCTTCACGAACGAGCTGGCTGAAAACGTTATATTTCAAGATTACGAGATCGTAATCTCCTTCGAAATTTAATAATGGGGATCATACGAGAAGAAACTTCTACTTTTATTAAATACCTACCAGTTGAGTGGACAAGGCTTCGTTACAACAGGCATAACTGGATCATAAAATATTTGAACTTATATTATAAATTTTCCTTGTTATTACAATCTGTTTATAGCAAAAATATTTTCATTACTAACGTTATTAGAATCATGGCATTTATAAGTTTTACTTATATTTCATTTATGTGAGGGGTAATAGAATTGATGATGGCGGATATTTTATTAACGGTAGACATAAAGAAAATGAATCGGAGTCACTAATTGCCCGGCCTATGAGACTGTGACGTGATGAATCTCGAACGAACGAATGAATGAATAGGTCGGAAGTACCCCGCACCCCCAACGCGACAGATTTTTACCCTCTCTCCCCTTCGATGGGTGTGTTTGACGCATGATTTATTCGCCGTACTTTGCCGTGTAGTCTAGGAATTCGAAGTGCAACATACAAAACAATCCACACAGCGGAACCAAGATAATACCTACTATTGTTCGGAGAGTCGACAATGAGTATATTGATAATCTATGAAAACACAGCACGACTACCTACTTTCCAAATTGTTAATTTTCACATTGTTGGTAATAGTTCCCAAATTTCAATGTTGTTATCGTGATTTTCTCTTCGAATATTTTCATACCTAATTCAACATAGCTATTATGCAAATTACCTACTTTAGAATCAACATTTATAAGTCACTCATATAATTGTGATTGAAAGTAACAATACAACTGTTCGATTGATTAAAAGGAAAGTAGTAACAGACGTATGAAGTTTTATGAGTGGTAAGACATAAAACTAGAACTAGTTAAATGCTCGTCTCGTACTCGTAGCGCTGACGATGCTTCCGCCTGTGAACAGCTGACACACCGCAATATGGCGGGCTTCCGGTCCACGCGACTTCTAGTAACGTCACGTCCTTTTAGACTTCATGTTTGCAATCTATAATGTTTTTTATTACTAACTGAAATACCTATGTAATATATCTGCTTGAATATATTTGTCCTCAACGAAAGCGTTAGCTTGTGCCAAATTGAAGCTTAACTCAGAGTTGCAGTTAATTGTAATAACCTTCGAGGATAAGGGTGTGAGGAGAGGGAGTGATGGTGAGGGGGCGAGCGTTGCGCAGGCGCATCGGGCGCGGTACTCGAGCACGCGCCACTACTCGAGCGTCCTCGAGCGGCCACTCAGCGCCCGCCGCGTCGAATTGAAAAGATACCTACGCCGACACCGCACTGAATATTCGCTCAACGTATCAAAACCGTAAAATGCAAATCTATGCACTGCGGTCGTCTAGAGTGCTCAGCGAACCCTGGCTCGCGTACCGCGTTTCATCAAATGAAATATGACTCAAATTATCATACACAAGTAGTTTGCCTAGGGAGTGACATTGTAGATAATGACACAGACTTCTTTACAGGATACAATGTATCACTTAATTCTATGTTACATCAATAGCACATAAAGAAGATATATTTACTATATAAAATAAATTGGAATTGCAAATTCCAACGGCACACTAGTTTTTGTGTATTTTCTTAGATTTCATCAAATTTGGCGAATGTATACGAAATCCAATTACAACATCCATCTAGCTGCTCTAATAGTGTCCGGGATACGTTAATAGAAAACGCAAACAAATTCGGTGCGACATGAGATCGAAACGCGAGGTCGCAGGACGCAGTTCGTTCTATGTAAACGCCACACAAACAAACTTGCACGTATATATGTACGCTCCAATTTATAATGCGGACAAGCCACACTGAAATGGATTTACAGCTGCAAACCTGTTTGTCTTTGATGAGGGTCTATTTTAAGATGCGCGCCGAGCGCACCGACACATTCCAATATTTCGAGCCGATATATTATTATTATTATGTTCGAATCCGAATCGATGCCGTGTTATAAAATTTATTACGCACTCGTCTCTTCGACGTTTCTTATTTGTAAACAGGCGCTTGAGCAACTCCTCGTGGGGCCCTCGATAATGTTTGATGTCACGTTAAAAATAAAATCATCCGTCAATCGACACAAATAAATCCGTAACTAATTTGTAGAGTGACACGCTGAGAGACGATCTCAAAAATTATTTTCAGAAACGTTCGAAGTGAAATTATGATTAAAATTTTAATGAGATTAACTCAAACGAGGTGAAAGCCGCTGGTTGACGTGATGTGTCAAAAGTTGGCATTTATATCCTAAGTAACTATATTTTTTGCTAATCAATTTAAGGCTGATTTTCAATCGCTGCATAAACCACGTATAAGATATTCTTCTGAATAAGTCTAAACAAATACTGTTCTTATTTAAAATGAACAGCAAGATACCGTTTATCTGGCCATTGAAAAATCAGGGCTTAGGTGTCTGTACTCTAAGTAGCGATGAAGTGATGTAAGTGATGGATTAAAGGATGAACTGCAAGCACCGAGTGATTTAGAAAGTGCCTCTTATTTTACGTTAGAAACACAGGCCGTAAAACCAGTAAGCTAAATGCTTCGTTTCTACGGTTTGCCGCCGATTTAGGTGGCATGTTTAAGTTTTGTGTAATCCGTTGTAGGTAAAGTAAAGTCCGCAGTGTCTTTTAGGCACGCCTACTCAGTATGCAAGCGTTTTCCTGCACATCCGTTGTACGCGACCGCGGAAGGACTTCCGTACACAAAATACAATGTTTATGTTTTAGTTCTTTTAAAATTCCTTGTCGCAGTTGACTCTTCGTGCCGACATATTGCGACACTCCACACAAAATGTAGTTACAATGTAAAAAAATAGGGTAAGTATGAGTTGGACTCGCGCACGGAGGGTTCCGACAATAAAGATGCGCGGCGTCTAAAAAGAAAAATATTTACAAATTATATTTACCATTCTTTTATTTTTTTTTGTTTTATATTTTTTGATTTTATTATTTTGTTTCGCTAAACTGGAATAGCCACTAGACGCCGCATACATATTTGGCTTGATAAAATACTGTTTCTACTTTATTTTGTATACATTAACATAACTTATACTAACTATTATAACTTACCAAATTTCAACAGCTGTTAACATTGAAAATATAATTTTAATACTTACTATCAGTTTGAAAGATTTCAGATTTTTAAAAACTATGGCACATTTAAAATGAAAAAGCATATTATTTTAGTATGTGCAACAAACCCGGGCTCCCATTTACCATAGTAACCTCACAACTAACATAATTATAAAATTATTACATTTATGTATGTTTTTATTACTATACCTAGATGAGATGCAAGCAAGCAAGTTCTACAATTGAGAAAAATTGCTGTGATATATAAACAAATTGACAGACAAATACCTAAGTCTCACCATAATGTTTTTAACATGGACCCTAAAACGATGTTCATACTTAAATGATGTTGCTCTGTCGATTTTATACGATTAGGTTCAGCCACTCAATTTCACCCACCCGCATTACAGAAGAATGATTTTTTTCCTGAACAAAAAGTAGATTTCAAACATTGAAAGTTGTATCGAAATTGGGCGAATTATTTTCATATGATCAATGAATGTGAATGGATGAGAGTAAACATTTGTATTTTTTTTTGGTACACAGTAGATATTTATTTGAAACAGTTTTTATACTTTGTAATCTTGACTTTAAAATATAAAGTGCTTGGGTAAAAATGGCATCTACTTATTACCTATCTAATGAAATTTCCCTCACCCACTCAGTTTTGGTTCGGTTTTAATCACAATCAAGTAGCGTGGTAGTAGTTCTATGAATGGATGGCGTAGTTCGAGATATTTGCCGCACTAATCTCCATTTTAAGAACGGCTGTACGATCCCCAAGCCTATAGGATTACGGAACTTGCGTGACACTAATTAAGTCGGAATTAAGGACAAGCCTATATCAAGAACCGCGACGGGAGTTATAAATGAAAGGGCATTACGAGTGTTTACTATTACAACGACCGATTTACAGAGCTTTTATACGTTTTGAAAATAATTCACGTTTTTTACGTCCATATAAATTTTTCATGTGCATAATTGAAATATTTTCTTCGGGTTTTATTCTACAGAAACGTAACAAATCGAAACGGCTGACAAAAAAAACTAAACCGATTTCATAGTGGTGAATTCCACTAAATATGTTGTCAGCATTATATTCCCATAATCCTTTTGGGGAAACGTAAGTCTAACACAAATCCTACTTAACTGTAACTTTCACCAAAGTAGACAGTCGCCTGTGATGGCTTTCAACACAACATTGACGAGCTGAGTTATTCAAACTTTTCTGCTTATTAACTTGTGTATTAAGAGCTTATTTATTTTGTTTTAGTGACGGGTGAAAAAATCGTATGCGGCGTGGATTTGGGGCCGGTTGAGCGTGGTATTGGGGCCTTCGGGTATCCGACGTAAGCTGTTCTCAAACGGCTAATCCCCGCGCCGGGCTAACGGCAGCGGTTAGGCCCAGTACGTAAATTTGTGTAATTTCGAATCTAGGCCAAGTGCCAAGGGATTGCGCTGCTTCACGGCAATGGTGATTGATATGACGCTATACCGAGCATCGTCTTGCCCGCCATGTCATCCCTGTCACTCGACCAGACAGCCCGAATGCATTTGTAATAGGATCACAGATTTAATATAGACGTAGTAAATATAACTCGATATTGTGAAGTGAACGTACTTTGCGGAATTGTTTGATCACAATAGAAATTCTTTGTAAGATCTTTCAGTAATTTTAAAATTTCTCTACATACCTACCTTATCTAATCTAAAATCAAGCATAGTTTCGAATATAGAAACCAGACAATATATAATATTTTAATTTTTTTAGGCAAATATTACAAATGCTTTGAGAAATAATTTGCTTAGGCAGAAAAAGCATTTTTTTCAGGATTTTCAACGAACAAAAGCCTACTGAACCTATAATTTTTATTTGTCTCTTAGCCCGTTTGTCTCAAAGCCTCAGCAACGGCCAGTTGAACCTTTCACAAATGGCATGTTATTGTAACTTACGTTATACAGTCAGTATTTCCACTATGTATTTAAAAACAAATGACTTTATAGTTACAAGGGTGTTCAGTTCATAATGAACCTCCCATACATGTAACTATTTTAATTGTTATTGTTATTCGAATTGCAATAAAAAATATTCAATGTAGGTATGTTGTTTGAAATTTATGAGTGAATTTTTATTCATAATGAAATATACAAATCATTTTAGAATACTTCCGATGCCTTATGGCATGGATGCAAATTTGAAATTCTGTTTTCTACCGCACATTTTAAAGCAATCAATCTCCTTCGTTCTATTATAGAGGTTGTATAAAGGTTGGTCTACGGAGGCGATCACTTCTCAAACCTTCACAACGGCGCGCACAGCGAGTAGGTAACTGAATTTCAAATACGCAAAATCCCGTGGTTGCTTCTCGGCGCTCGCTTCGCTCTTCAATTTATGCCATTAGTAGCCTTCCGCCCTACGTAAAATATATAATGTTTAATATGTATCTGAAAATAATTTGAGTCCAGAGGGTTTGGGTTTGCGTAAATGAATTTGTTGGGTGCATTATGTTAACTCTATTATCTAGTAGGTAGGCTTATGCTTGACCACGATCTCAACATGGAAAGTGATGATATGACATAATATGGCTCATTTAATCTTCTTCTAAATTTAGCTGTATATTAGGATCCGCATCGTTAGTTGGTTACAAATTTCTGAGTTATTTTACCGTAGTTAATAATATTTGAGTGTGGCAGAAATAATTTTCCCTTAGTTTTATATCTGGTATTTCATTTACTATTACCTCTTCATAGCCTTATCAATATTTTTTTACAGCCAATATTTTTAATAGGAATGTTTATATGGAATGAAGCATTTATAAAAAGGCTAACCTTAAGTCCTCCTCATTCATTCCGAGAATATGGTTCGGCAACAAAACAAACGCTCACTAAAATGATAGTAACAAAACCTCCGTCAGTTTTGTAAATTACAATAAACCTTAGAGTAGATCGTGGGCAGAATCCGTGATGCCTTCGTGCGGCGACAATAAGCTTAAGCCCGGCCAACCGCTCCACACTGATACTGCAGATGTGAGCTCTCGCCACCTATTAATGGACTCATTCCCCTGATACACACAGATTATTGGGCCTACTATAGAAAAACGACGTGATACTATAATTTTTCATACAAAGTGTAATATTTTATGTAACATGAGTGAATACAATAACAATTGACTTAATAACAAGACATGTATTATCATAAAGTACAAAAGATCGTCCACGATTGTTGCTGAATAGATTAGGCCGCGATATCGGGTGGAGCACCGTTGGAGAAGGACGACCTCGTTATTATTTGATAGGTCCCATGATGAAAATACACGCGGCACGCAACTCTCTTGGCGTTCACTCGTCAGAATAAAAACGACAATGTATGGTATTTCATTGGCCTCGCCATACCTCCAAAATGAATATGAATAGAACGCCTGGAACCCGATGAAACGAGACAATCTCCCGACGAGCGTTGAAGGATTGATTCTCATCACGCACAAATTTTGAGTAAAAAAAGGCGAGCGGCTCACAACCGGCATGTCTACGTACGCAAGCTCGGTCGTCGGGGCGATCGTAATCGAGTACCTCGATAAAAATTGAATTTCTACCTTATACCCGTAAACGACGCAAGGACACGCTGAAGATTTACCTATAATGTTCTATCCTATTTACAGACTGGGAAATTCTATTTGCTTAAAGGTCGAATGGAGGCAATATCGTGGACGTCGCGACGCTGCGGGCGGGGGATGCAATAAGCGGAGCGGCCAGCGGAGCCGTCGCCAATTTAAAGAAAGCCCACTGAACCGAAAGACAAGCGCATTGGCGGCTCACGAACACAGCACCCGCACCCACCCGCTCTCTAAGGCTCTTCATATAATTTTCAATCCAGCGAGCTTTAAAATCGATTGCTCTTTGTAAGTGCAAAACGAAACAAGGGGCGGGCATTTACCGTACACCTTAGCTAAATTAACGCTTTAATCCAACCATTTTCATGTGAAATTTAAATTGCAAGCTGCATTACTATTAAAAATAAACATTTTAAAACTGACTATGCGACTGCTTTGGTTTATTTATATACCTTTTCATTTAAATCCTTGCCAGATATAATTAACAAGCTTAAATACACAATGTAGGTAGTCATAGATATAATATTCTCAAATAATTTACGGATGTCAATGCTTCACAGTAATTTTATACTTAAGTAGAATTCTAGAATCCTCTGGATAACTCGTGGTTTCCCCGTAGGAATGTATTGCAAGCTTTTCTTAGAATTTACGGATATCCATCTATAGAAAGTTCGTTGGTGTAGATAGTATATATACGTAAATTTAACCACAACGCTCGTGTATTAGAGCAGATAGTTGTATTTGGGTCGGGTCAGGCAGTTTCATTTGTCCCTATAAAGCTTTCATGCAAACTCCCAAATTGTATGAACAAGTGCGTAATGTAATGGCTTATCTGTCGCCTTAATACCTGTTTAATGAAAGGGTTTGATCGTAAATCTACATGGTTAAACTTAATACACCATCCTATTGGGCTTTGCTCCCAACGGTTAGTAATTAATGTGCTACCATCATAGAAAGTTTTACAACTACCAGTATTGAAACTACATAAGTATGAAAGTTTGAATCGAGGTAAGAGAGGTGTTTGCGTTCCACTTTAATTTGAGTTAAAATAAGTTAAAGCGATTACTTAGATGTATGTAATTATTGAAATAGCTTATGTAAATTTAATATAAGTTTGGTAATCATGTACTTACGCATCCGTGATATGTTGAATACGCTTAGTATCGCTATTACATTTAGTTCATTATAAACTAAGATAAATTATAAATAGTTGCTCCGACGTAAATTACTACTTTTAGAAGAATATACCTTTATTATATTTGTTTGTAAAGGCTTGTGTTTGTCCACAAATCATTGCGGTAAGTAATTATGTGGCCAAAAGGGGTAAGCACACAAAGCCTAGTAGGAACTGGCTCTCAAGTGCAGCTTGAGAGTGGTAGCCAGGCGGGTACCTACTACAAAGTAGCGAAATAATCTCATCGTATTGTAGAAAATATATTTAATAATATGTCAAATAACACAGTTTATATAAAACGCGTATTAAGCCCTGTCATGTCACAGTCAATTTAATAACACATTATTAATACCTAGTCAATAAATAATCTTCAAACAGCGTTATTCATCGAATGAAATCTGATTATAATGAAAAGGTGAAGATATCGGGGCTTAACAAGGTATAAACACGGAAAGTTATGAATTAATAACGACAGCTTGTACCCTTACTTCCCTAGGGAAGTAGTGGGCACACCATAATAATAAGCTTCAGAACAAACTACAAGTAATTATAACAAGAACAACCACTATTACTCAGTCAAACAGCTTGAGGGACTGTTGAATGTTATTTTATATTCAACTATGGTCAATTATAAGGTGAATACAACCTATTTAGTTAAACGATTTGTTAGTATAGCGTGCTGCTCTATGATCTTTTGAACTTGTTTCAGTTTGAAAACTAGATTTCTATGATAGAGTAGGAATTAACCTTGCCTGATATTTATTTTAAACGAAGTGTTATTTTCTATGATTGTTCTACACAGTCCCAAATGTCCTTGGAAATTATTTTAACAAGTAACGTCAAAGTCAAACTGAAATATTTTATAGAGGGTAATAATATTCTTGACAAAACGGAGGTGACCACTGCGGTAACTTTTTATAATTTTTATAAAACTTTTTTTAAATATTTTTCCTGAGCTAATAATAATTCATTGTATTCCAAATTTTAAGATTACTAAACATAAGCGGCCCGTGAATCATATAAATATTGTTATGTGTTGTTAGTATGTGTAGGCCTCTGATTGACCACGAACATTAGAAACCATGGACCATTATGCCACAATATTACGATCACTACTTGTATTAATAACAAAATAATCGATGTATTTATTTGGTGTATTGAAAAGTAATTATTTATTTTATTAATACCATATTACATCACCTTTAACCACAATTTATGAAACAATATTAAATTTGTAAAAATATCTAATGTTTTTCCATCTTTTTGATCTACAGAATATGTAAACATTTCTTGGAATATTGTATATAAACTCATTCATATTTTTCTTATCTGCAATGTCCATAAAGATCTAAAAGAACTCACTAGTTTACAATAAAAGTAATCGAATTTTGTAATATACATAACCATTTGTGCCACATTGCTCGTTTCCCCAATTTTTAGTTATTAGAAAGATTTTGCACAAAAAATAATATTATTTTTTGGTTAGTAAACCTAGAAGTCCCTTGATATTCACAGTTACAACTTTTGTAACATTAATAATAAGAGTGGACCAGAACAGAAAACAGTATTGATTCTATTCTCTGACTATGTTAACACTCAAGTTTACGACCTTATTAAGTTACTTTAGTTCTCTACTTTATTGGAAATAGTTAATCATTTTCGTGGTTAATTTTCTGGTATTTGCTAGTTTGTTTTACATAGAATTTTTGCATTTTTTGTCTGAATTAAGATAATTTGTTTAAATAGCTATAAAAACATTATATTAACATTAAAAATATTATAAAACATGGGTCATCTACACCACACGCCGCAATTTTAGGGACTGTTTGTTTACCATTTTGTGGACTGTCACACATTTTGGGGACTACTTATAAATATTTTTGGAAAATGTTTTTTTATTAATTTTGGGATCAAATATCAACATTTATAAAAATAAATTCATTTTTAAGATATCTAACTTTATAAAATTTATAGGCTAATCCTTTGACTAAGCTACAACTATCCTGAAATATTTTTTTATGTCCTTTTTAAGCGTGTTCAAATATTTCACAAATAAATACAAGCTAATCATTAATATATCTACAACAACACGTGGATTTTAACTGTACAACGAAAGAAAGTATTCATACATGATATACTATGTATATATATCACAGAAGCGTTATGACGACAAACAATTGAGTTAGGTGTGCGTAAGACATTTAAGTTTCATCTATCATCATCGTTTGCTCGTCGATCATTAACTGTGTCTACTTCTTACTGGTGACAGCGAACATCATATTGCTGTTAACGTTTACAAAAGTTTCTGAACTAATTAATATAAAGACTTTCTCTTCTTAACAGTAAGTACATAAAATATTATTGAAGTAACCACTAAACCATATCTTTAAAAATGTATTTAAATTTATAAATACGTTATGTATTCAAACTAATTATAAATTTAAGGTATTTTATCCAATCGATATATAAAATGGTCTTATTATGATTTAAATAATATATTTTACTAGCTTTCGGTTTCACCCACGTTCCCGAGAGATCTTGTGTTTTCCCGGGATAAAAAACCTATAGCCTTCCTCGATAAATGGGCTATCCAACACTGAAAGAATTTTCCAAATCGAACCAGTAATTCCTGAGATTAGCGCGTTCAAACAAACAGACAAACTCTTCAGCTTTATAATATATTAGTATAGATTAGCAGGTTGGTCCTATACAAAATGTATTATTTATTTAATTATTTATGTAACTAATTCATAAAAATAATGTAAAGTTTTGCCTCTGGATCGCTCATAAAGGGCAATGACGAGGCCAAGGATGAAACAAGTATGCCTTGAAAAGGCCTATTAACATAGCCTTGATGGTCTCTATATGGTTTTAGGAGTAAGGAAAAACAGACGCCGTATAGAAGTTATGTTGCTCCTAGTTCTAGTATATTTAATAGACAAATTTCATAGTTGGATATTATTTAGCTATAAAAAGATAGGTAAATCAATTATTAAAATGCCAAAAATTTCATTAATAATGTAAGTAACAAACTACTTTATCATCCTTAATATCAAATACTCGGCTCTAATTAAAATGACTTTGTATAAAATAGACACTAATTCAGATTTATTAAAATTTATTTAGTAGTTTACATAAAATTATTTAATAGTTACCAGTGTTTCGGCACTTCCAATTTATAATGAAAAATAATTAATTTAGCTTCTTATTATTTCATCTAATTAAGTAAAGTTTAACTACTACCATTGTTTATATGTTATTACTAACAAAATTTTGATGCATTTAAGTCTAAATTAGGTATATATTATTATTATTTCATTTTTGATAGAAATATAATGAATTCTTCGGCTGTAAATTTTTATATTGTTCCTCAGATTTTTTATTTTATTTCCGTAAAAACATATTGTTTACTAGCATACTCATGGTTTCACCCGCATATTCGTTATGCCTATAATTTTGCTCAATAAACGGTTTATATTTTTTGTCAATAGAATACTTTCCGTTGCCCCAAAATCATGATATTTTGCAAGAAACAATGTCAAGGAAAGGAAAAAATCCGAAAACCGTAAAATTGTAGTAACATCACAAAAAAATATTATAAACTTATTTGCAGTTGGTAAAATGACCGCGACTATGTCGATGTATGGAGACAACAGTTTTCCAACGGCAATGTTAAGTTTGTCCTTCAATCCAGTTTATATCTTTCAGATAAGATCCCCGTGATGGACGAACTATTTAAATAGCTACAAGTTTGTACGGAACCCTCGGTGCACTTGGCTGGTTCTTTTATATCAATTTAATATTGGTCTAAAATAATTTAAACCAGTGCCCAACTTGCTTTATAATTTATCGAAATATTAAATGATAACTATTACTAACATTTGCACTAAATACTGTAGCCTATTTGCATATTTACCTTGATGCGCTTCGTCGAATCTTATTGAAAGGACTCAATCTGCAATATTTCCTATCGATTTGTCTACAATATTATTTTATAAATCGTAAATCTTTTTATGAATCTTTATTATTAATAACTTTAAACAAAATAAGAATATTGTCCTTACTCTCAACTCTCTTTTAAAAATAAAGTATTACTGATTGAAATATTGTTTCGTATATTTCGTTCCTTAAAACACTTTTATTGTACCATCTTTAGCTGGTTTATAGTAATAATCAATCAAAATCATAACAAAATTATATATGTTACTTAAAAAAATATGGTTAATCACCAAGTATTACTTACTATAAACTAATAAAAATCATAACATAAAGTTACCCAAATGATCTTGAAAATTGTGCAATTAAAGTAGTTAAGAAATATGTACGTACGTGTTGCTAAAAATCACTAATATAAGGACTTTTAAATACGATATAGTATAGAAATTCATAAAATCAATGGATATAACTTCGATAGGATAAATAATTTTAATTTATGAATCAAACCGTATATTCAAGCAACAGAAAATAATACAATATCACTTTTTATTATTGAATTTTTTTATAATCACGATATTCATAAAGGTGTAGCATTTTTTTTTTCTGATTTCGTTTTGGTTTATGTGTAATTTATTCTAATAGCAATGGTCGTTTCGATTATAAAATCAGATGTAGGATATTATTTTTGTAAATAAATATTTTAGCCTTAGGTAACTATTTTTCTTGCACATTTAAATTATTTAAATAAAATAATATTAATATAAGCAAAGAATAAATTAATCAAATTAAATGATAATTATTTACATATATTAAAATAACGCGTGCAATTTCAGATCATATATTATAATAATTTTCCGATTGACGAACAACTGATTTCATAATTTTATATATTATGTTTCATAGCAAAACCATAAATAGACCCTTGAAACTTTGTTGCCTACAAATGGCCCACAAACTAATTTCAGAAAAAAGTGGGTAAACTTGAACCGTTCCCAGTTAATATCACCGTTACATGCGATTCCACAATTTTATTTGTACCTATTAGTGTAGCAACTCTTATCTTATCGCAATATTTAGGCGTAATTCACAAAACATTGCGGTTGTTGTAAGTCATTCGGAATCCTTGGGAGGCGAACAAAATAAACGAGCGAAGATTCGTATTTAGAGTGTTTGTATGAATATAACAGGTCAATTGATCTGTTTGTTGTTTTTAGTGAGGGTCGAGAGGAGGGAGCGACACGACGGCGCCACCCAGCCGATAGGAACCACTTGCGGCTGGGGCAATGTGCATCCGACGCGGCGCGCACTCTTCAACTTTACCAAACTTTACTCCCGAAATAAACTTTTTATAACGTGCGTCATAGATCACTGACAGCAACCGCGTTGCCAGCCGAACGCGCGGAAGTCGCGAACCGGTTCTTACTAACCCTGAGCGTTGTGCAGGTCGGGTCCGGCTCGTAAATCGGCTGCGGGAACACTCTCGCGGTCGCGATCGGAAGCACTGTCTTGAGCACTTTGGACATGTAAAGTGGCGGCGGACACGCGAATGTAGTGTCGCGCGGCGCGGGCCGGCGTCGCGGTCGGCGTGAGGAGCGGCGGCGGCGCGGCGCGGAGTGTCTGCGCGGGCGGACGGCGGCGCGGTGACGAGCGACGAGCGACGGTGCCGCTGGGAGTGTGGCCACGGCGCCGCGCCACCACCGCCGCCGGCCGGGGGCAGGTTCGCGCACGCGTCGCCCGCCCAGCGCCCGCCCCCCGCATCGACCGCCACCACCCACCCCCGCCCACCACCCGCGACGCCCGACCGACTGTTTTTCTCTCGGCACCCGACCGGGGGACGCACCTGATTTTTTCCGTGATATTTTTTCCTCCCTTCTCTTCGCGACGCGATCCGTTCGCTTTCATTACGGTTTCGAGTTTGATTTATCACCGCGGCGAGTCTGAAATATTCTTACGATGGAACTTGGTGTCGAACGCTCACCTCCTAATTAGCATCGATTGATCGCAATGAACGTACACCTGATAAAAAATGCACTGCATAATATTTTTAGTTAATTATATTGTGACGCTGTTTAATCACAAATGCTCTTATTTTGAACGTTAATTTTATTGTAGGCTATTAACGTTATTTTATGTTTTCCTACCTAATATGAAGGTTCCAGAATACTTTTTTCTAAGGTAATAAGAATAAATATATTAATTTTCGACTAAATTATAGGTATCCACAATCTTCAATAAATTCAATAAACAATTTCACTACGCCCATAATAAAACGGCTACAAATCAAGTCTACGAGTGTAACCCAAGCCTACATCGTAGCAGCTCTACGCCGTAGCTGTAGCAAAGACCTCCAAGGCGAACGCGCGGCCCAGCGATTAGTATTCCCGTCCACTCCGCGTCCTGCATTCCCTCAAGAACTTAACATATTTGGCCGCGATTCAATTTTAATGTTTTCATATTTGTGTCATAACTTTCGGTAAAGGGGAAAACAAAAATTACCCCGACTTGGGAACAAGTTATTCGTAAATGGTTGACGTCTTGGTATTTCTATGCAAAACGGGTGGCGCCCTTGTTTTTTTATTTTAAAATTGTTTTGGCAGTCAGTATGCGATTATGTTTAAAAGAGTTAGGATGTGGAAAACTATACAATGAGTGTGATCTAGAAGACGATATTCTTGAATACTTCATGCATTCATCATACACGTAGCAATAAAAGTTGGTAGACACTGACGAATGTAATATGGAGTTGAGTCTTACAAAATGCATAAAACTTTGTCTTTGGTTTATTGTATTGTTTTAAAATAACTAAAAGGACTTGGGTTGTTTAAAACTCGGTTTAAGCCGTATATGTCAGGAATATGTCAAGTGTGCGTATTTATATATAAAATTCTATGGAATCTAGGAAGTTTAAAAGAGCTGCTTTCTATTCATGTTTTTTCAGGTTAACGATGTTATCAAAGTTGATAATTTAATACAGTTCTAAATAAATCCTCTATAATGAGTGGGTATTTTGTGCTAGCTTCTTTACAAAATCTATGTTGGGTTAGTTATGCTAAATGTGATTCTATCCAATATTTTATTTTTATTTTATTTTATTTGGAAAACATACAGTGTAATAATTTCTATATAGTAATTTAGTAAACATCTAATCACCATTTAAGAGTTTTCGCATATAGAATCTAAAATTTCACATTTTGTACCTACTTATGGTTAAGTACACAATACTATATAATATAATTCAAAAATATATATTTGAACACGAAAGTCAGTGGGTAGCTCCAAACCAGTTCTTTGTTATATTAAATTGACATGTTTTTGGGGAAGAATTAAATAAATCAAATTCAGGAAAGTCGTCCAGTTCATTTAAATGATTTGCTGATCTAATGAAAAATTAATTTTGTCTATAGTTAGAAGAACTATAAGGTGTATAAAGATACGTTTGATTTCTCACAGATTTTGTAGGGACCTTCAGACCTATTTTACAGAGGATTTGAGGAGAGTCAACTAAACATTGTGCTATTTTGGTTAATAATATAAGTTTAATAATATTTTTTTTTACATCAAATGCATCTGATTAGCTAAAGAAACTAATGACATTACAACGTAGTTAAGCAAGGATAATAAAGATCTCTAATAAACCAGTTTATCAACAAATCTAAAGTTTATAACACCAATCGTCAAAGAGATGTCAAGCGTAGATCAATTTCAAATTCTAAACACTGACTGTTGACTTTGGTAATCAAATACTATCTCTATGTCAATAGGCATAATCGGGACAGTTAAACCGTCGCTTACACGAACCTACTCGTATTTAACTATCATGTAAATCTAAAACACATATCAAAGTCGTAACTTGATGGTGTTCATTAAAAAAAAATGCCCGCAAACTGTTTGTACAACATGGTTTTGAACAACAAAACGGTTGAAATTAAAAGTAATCACCGACACGGCACGGAAGCAGAGATATGAAAAATAATAGGTGTGTCGAGCAGGGTCAGGATATGCGGGCCACGATTACGTCGCGGGACTTAAATCTTACTGCCTACTTTACTTTGAAAACTCCTGTATTTTTTCTTTAATTTATCTAATTTTTTTTACTGTTTGCTATGATTCAGAATCATGCAATCCGATGACTTCCTACATTTTGTTTTTTATTTGCAACATAAAATTTTATTTATATTATCCATTTATTTCATACTTAACTTGTAAATGACATTTTTAAATATATTAATATAAAACACATTTAAAATATAAACAGTTATTTATATATTTATTAAGGACAGCAAAAGCCTTAAACTAAGTTGAATAGCATGTTATTATTACATGGATGACATGTAGTAAACCAGTTAAACCTGCAGCAACTACACCACTTAAAAATTAAAAACCAATCACAGGTATACGTACTTTTTACACTACACTTATAATAAATATGTATGATTCTTGGTGACACTATCTCTATTACTTTTGGCGGAACTATCATGATTTTATCCTAATGAGTGACACTCGGATTAAGCCTTGCAACAGGTTAAGACGGCTAGGGGCCGTACTACCGTCATAACAAAGCTTCCACTTTATAATTACTGAAGTGCATGTTAGTGCCTTGAAATCCTAAAACACGTACTAACTAGCCATTTAGTAAATCTTATTTGAAACACGAAGGAAAATTCTTTTTTGTAGTATTTTAGACAGTTTCAAATATAAACAACTTTTAGTACCCTTACTCAATATGATGTTGCAAAGAATTATCAGACTGTACATTCCTAGGCTGAATATGATGAAGATAATGTTGATGGAGGTTATATAATATAATATGGCTGAAGGAAAATTTACACGATGTGTTTAAAAAATTGCAGGATTTCAATATCAAACAAAGATAGAATGTCCGTTTCATTCATTTTCTTGACATTCAACGAATCTTGTGTTCATATTTTGTGATCATACCTAATTAATAATAAGTAAGATGAGTAAATATTTTATGACACCTTTGTATAATTATATCCCATTGTACATATTTTATTCCTTAAATTATTATAAACGTTGAAGTATTTGTTACATTTATTATTTATTACCAAAATCAATATCTACAGCGCCATTTTAAAAATAAAAATTGGTTAGGAGAAAATAAAAAAGAAATGTTTCCCGTAAACATTAGTAAAAGGTTCCTTTTGTTTACTAAGCTTGATTAATTATATGCTTCGTACACTGACAGCCGTGATGGTCTTACTGCCTTCGTATAGAACACTATGTCACACTCAGATACCGTGAAAGATTAGCTGTTTGTGATTGAAAACTGATATATCTGGCACTTTACTTTATTAGCAAAGTTTAAATTATGTTATATTCCATTGACTCTTGATACATTCTGAATAAATTGATATGATAACTAATATTGATCAATAGATTTATAAATGGAGCTATATTAAGAATAGTAGCAAAAAAAGCTACCACTAAGCTGTTTCCTTACTTACTTCCCAGAAATAGATCAATATTAATATTGCGATTATCATATTATATAATTCATTGAAAGTTTTACATACCTTTACCTGTTTCCTTTCCTATATTGAAAGTATTAAAAACAACGTATAAAAGTACATATTTACGATATTACCTGCTCTGATTTGAATTCATCAGTTTTAATTCATATCTTTATGTCGTGTTTATGCAATATTTTTTGCTCGTTCTCTTCGAGCACCTATCCTAAACTTCTTACAAACTTAATATATTCTCCTGATACTTTCGCTGTTTAACATCGTGAAACTTTCTATTGCTTCACTTTTCTTATTATTATTTGTTATTTAACAATTTTATATCTTCTTGAAAGATAAAATTAATATTACACTAAGCTTGTAAAGGAACTTGATTAAAAATACCGTACCTGTCTGTATAAAAATAGAAACTAAAGAAATTAAATGTAAGAGAGGTAGAGGAAAGAGATATGTCGCCTTACAGAATACCGCCACAGTCTATGTAACTCTTACAGTCGGCCAAGCTCTATCTAAGCAATCGTGCGGGGCTTGCGGGGTGAGAGAGGGGCGGTAGTGAGCCCAAGCTGCCATACACACGCTTGAGACACAATAACGAATGCCTATACAAAGCGGCGTTTCGCGTGACTTAAAACGCGATGGACCACTGTATGTTTTTTACACTGTGATACCGCAGCCAAAAAACTTATAGTTGTGTTCCTGTGCGTGAGTAAGGTCGCCAGAGCTCATCGGGGAGGGGGGAAGGATACCGAGCGAGAGTGAGAGTGATACCGCTGGTGTTGCAAGCGTTCACAGGCTACGGTAACCGCTTACCATCAGGCGGACCGTATGCTTGTTTGCCGACTATGTTATATAACAAAAAAAAAAGTTATTACGTTCAAGATAAGTTTGTAATTATGTTATTAAAATATATATTAATTATTATAGTTTAGCATCCTTATTAAAAAAAAATGGTAAAGGATAATGAATTTAGTAGTAATAGTAGATAAAAGGAGAAACTGACACCTTTATACGCATAAGCCTATCCATTTAAAAAAAATCTATCCAAGTCACCATTTTAAAACTACATTACTAAAATAAATACAATAATGAACCATTTTAAGCGACTATTTAAATAGCAATACCTCCCAAGAGGTTAAGGTTGACCTTTGTGTGTCTACCAGCAAAACGATCAGGGTTCCGTCCAGTTAAATACGTAAGCGGATGCGCCATCCCTAATTGGATCACAATCGCTACCAGTGACGTAAGGCACGCTCCGCTGGAAGTCTATAGGGACCCGTAAGAATCGACGTGTCCTTTGGGTTTTCTGAAATGCCACGGTCTGATAGTTTTGACTGAGAACCTCTTATCTACGTAGAAGAGCGATAAAAAATATTATATTTGAATATATGTATAAATAATTGGTTGATACGTTTGTTCAAACAAAATACACGTAGGTATAATGTAAAAACCGCAAATATTACAGATATAATTAGATCAGCTAAATACATCACTGGTTACAATGACATTGATATAACATATAAATGTTTCTGCAAGCGCATATAAATGTAAAAACCTCTATGCCAGTCCATTGCCAATTTAGGAAAAATAAACAAGCAATTATGCAAGATTCAGTTTACTAAAATTGGTATGATTACGCGGCGATCGTCTTTTGCGATAGAACAGAACTGAACAGATAAAACTCTCATCAAATACAATCAGCGGTTGCCTGGACAAGGCTTAAAGCACTAGGCCTCTATATCCCGCCATTTCCTCGGGGCGAATTTCATTACCACTAGCTTGTTCAGTAATCCCGAGTGGGCAAGTGCCTTAATCTGCCCGCTCTCCGTTCGATTTCAACTCTTAAACGCGCGACTTGCTTAATTTTTATATGTAATCCATTTTAAATTGTTTTCAATGTACCATTGTTAACTTTCAAACAGTAAATTAATTATTATGACAACTTTTGAAGGACGTTAATCTGACGATAGATTTTTATCTGTGTTAATTCAGCAAAGAAAGCTTAGGGGATTCAATGATTGGCATCTTCCTGGATTAATGTTATGATTGAGGAGTTTTGTTAATTAACATAGCTCGAAATAAATAGGAATTTACTTTGGTTATGATGAAGACGAACCCTTATTTTGGAGCTAATATAAATTGATAAACTAACATTTAAAACATATTTTTAACGTAACAACGTAATTATTCTTGGTGAAATATTTAATTAAAAGGTTCTACTTCAGATAACGAAGTGAATAATTCGTTAAATTGAGTTGCAATTCTAACGCAAACATTCGTTTCATGTAAGCTCATATTTGCACGGAAAATGGGTTGAGTTAAGATCTAGCACAAGAAACAGACTCAATTTTCTAACTAGGAAAAGATTTTATGAAATATTTATGTGAAATAATAATTTTAAAATTTAGACAAAATGAATTAATTTATTTCACTAAAAATATATACCACATTATTAATATTATCTGAATGATTTTTTTTTGAAAAAATATTTATATACAATGTTGAGTATGACATGCGATCGACACGCGTCATCTTTCGGTATCTGCGAACCGGGCGTGGATTAATCGAAGACTGCAGTTACGATTAGTCGATGATTAATGCTCGCACTGCGACGCCATCTGCTGAATTAATTGCTTCATTTCCTCTCGACGGCACCAAATGGAATTTTGTATTTCGATTGGTAAAATGTCGAACGTTTTTGTCCAGCCCCGGTACACTTGTTCAGGTGTGTTATGGACTCAGTGATTTATTGTTACTTTGCGCCCAACTCGGAATCGTTATTTTTGACACACTTTATTTTTGCCAATTCCAACGACCAATTAAACATTGTCGAATGTTATTTTTGGTGTAGTGTTGTCTCTCCTACAAAATATAGGACAAAAAAATACAAATAGATGCCGTATACGGGTCGGGAATTTAGTGCCTTAAGAACGAGTTGAACTCCTTTGTGTACTTCGAAACTTTTGCACAAAAGAGGGCCCGCATGATTTGTGAATGCGTGTAATTTTTCAAACGTCATATTTTTTGTAACATTTTTCCGACCTCTCAAATAAAGTTTGCCATTGTGCGGAGTGACTTTTTGGAATGTGTTTTTGCCTTTTTCTTAGTACTTTGTTATAGAAAGTTCGATAGTGTCGGACCGATGCGCGAGCACCGGTGGCATCCGTTTTCGCTTAATAAACTTCAATGTTCCATAAGGATTGGAAGTTTGTCGGTCGAAAGTTCTGTTCATACTACGACAATATAGTTTAACATCAAACTACGATAGATATTGGGAATATACAATTATAATGAAAGTAGAAATATTGAGCTTCTGTCAAAACTTGTGCCAAAGTGACGAAATGGCAGTAGACAATTTATGGACAGGTGAAATTGTTCGCTGCCTTTCAGTAAGGTAATCCTTTGTCGTATTTATGTGTACGCCAACCCACCGTAGAGGTTGTCAAACGAGCTCACGGCTATCTGTTGATAGCTATCGGTACATCTATTACAGATTGACAGCGTTTTCATACCATACTAAATATAATTTTTTAGCGTTCTATTGTTATGATATCAGATATTGACTTCTTTTATCTTGGGAAGAGCAGGCATGTGATATGTACCTTGATTGATACTTTGATTGAGTAAATTTGCTTTTCGTTTAATATTAGTCAACATTAAGCAGGTTATTATTATTCCTTTGTAGATATTATTAGAAATGAAATAGTTGGTGAGAAACTCGTCAATTCCCACACAAAGACGTTCCACGTTTGACATCATTAATATCCAAGGAACGCGGATGGCTCGTGTGAAAGGAGTGCTTTCACGGATGGCGACGATGCACTCATATTTCCGGATTTCATTCCCTCAGAGCGCACTATATTACACATAGCAAATACAAATGTCATCATAACGTAACGCTACTGGTGTTCCCTGTAGATTGTATTAAACAAAGGAGAATTAAATAGCAGACTGAGCGGTGTACCTAGCCACGACAAACGTGGTTATGAACCACTTTATTCCAGCTTCTGTACCCAATATGCCCCAAGTACTTACAGGTATTTATATATATTTTTCTCAAAACTGTCTTTATTTTACTCTGATCTCAGTAGTGCCATCTATGGCTGATTTTGCAAAAGTATTAAAAACGATTGTATGTACTTGCCAAAACACAATAAATGATAATTTAATTTGGTTTTATACTGAGTCATTGTATTACAAAAGTCGTTTAAAAATAAACTAATTATATAAATAAACATAAGGTGTTTTTGATTTCAATTTCACTGTTGAAATGGCAATTTCTCAATTAACATAATCCCGTTGCGAAAATAATTTAAGTTAATTTTACTAAAAACATTCAACATTTACTGTTTTAAATTGTCCATGTAGTTATTCGCAGACGCGCGCCGATCGTTTCGAATTCACAATGAAGAGAGGCGGCCGTTTTTCAAAAAGCGATTTCACCTCTACTACATTCATTTACACATAATAATTGTGTTCGGTTGCGGCTGCCGACTCATTATCATATAAATGAGAGAGAAAAAGCAACGGTCGGCCATTAATCAAGGGAATGGAGCAACAACACTGGCTAATACACTTATCAACTTTAATTCAATAATCCGGCGGCGCTAGCGCTGGACCTCGCCACTGGACTTCCCTAACGTGAAAAATAAGTGGGAAATGGAACGCACGACCTCACACACTAATCCCAATTAATTGCACTGTACTACCTACAACGATGTAACTTTAGCAGTCATTAAATAAATGTTAAATATAAAATGTTGCTGGCTGGCCAAGAGAAATATTAAAAAGTGTGATAGCAACGTTTAATCTGAAATTGCTCGGAGCGTATTTTCATAATAAATATTAATTGATTATAAAAGCATTTTTCACAGTCGTGAGATGAGTATTCTTTATTCATTTAAAATAGTTTTGCTATAAATTTGGATTCGTTTTTACAGAATTATACATTTTTAAAGGTATTTCTACAATAAAACTAGCTTTCACTCCGCGGTTTCACGCGCGTTCTCGAGAAATAACTGCCGAGCTAAGTGGTAAGAAATATATCCACACAATTATTTGCTTTTATAATATTAGTATAATAAAATTTGCTGACATGTCTAATTATGTCTAAAATTTACTGTTTTAAGGTCACAAAACTTATTTAATCTTTATGAAATGTAACATATATATTAGGTTAAAACCAGAAACAAGTAAGTAAATCGATTCACAGACAAAAAACTATGTAAATAATATTCCGTATTAGCTACGGCGTAGCATCGTAGCAGCCGCTACGCTGACTACGGACATAGCTCGTAGAGGGCTCGCTACACAGTGTACCGAAAATTCGGTGCATATAAACTCCTTAAAACTATTATCATAATTCTACACTCACATTCTGTCACGGCAGGGCAAAGCCGGAGTTTTCAGCGCCAGTAACGGGCAATTCATAGCATCCTTTCTACGAGACAGCAATTAATTCAAGCTTAAGTGATTATCTAAAATGTATTTATACAGAGAACTTGTGAACTTAAATATTAAAGTAATGATAAAAGGAATTGAAATTCGTTTAAATACTTCTGGCATACCAATGGAGTGGAAAAGTTTTATTCGTAAAATGTAGGAATATAAATTTGATTACCTTATAATTTAATTGTTAGATGTGTTTTACTATATAGATATTTTTTTAGTTCAATAAAACACTAGATTTCATAAATTTAAAATCAGCTCTTCTTATAAGCCTCAAATTATTACGGTAGCTTACTTAATTAGGTCAAATTTCGTAACAAAAAGTATAACTTTATCAAAATTTGAAAATCAGCCATGCCCCAGTTATAAGAGGCAAACGGTTAAGGCTTCCCGATCCAATTTCATGCTTTCGTGAACTCATGCACCAATGGTCTACCCACCAGAGAAATTTCACTAACACAAAGTTATGATTAATTGAGGCAATAACATGAAGACTATGCTACATTGTCCTGGCGCTGAATTCCCGAGAGATAAAGAGCCTATCGTGAACTTAGAGGCTGCATTTTTATACTGTCACTGAATTTGTTTAGAGATACAATTATTTTACAATTAAATTAATTATTTGAAAAGCTATTTACATCTAATACCTACATGATATTTTTAAATCTTATTTTTATAGATGAGTTCATCGTAATAACTATCCCACCCTCAGAACAGCACTTAATAAGTAATCAACCACATAACTTTGTGCTCTTAATAATTAAGTTAGTTTTAAAACTCAATTTCAAAGTAAATTAAAATTGACTTTTCTATTTATATAACCGTCAAAATGCCTTCACACGCTTTACATACGAACCGCTATAAAATTTACTCTGAACTCAGCATTATTCTGTGTATTTTATAATGTAACGTCAAAGGGTTCAAGTACTCGTAATCTATGCTCAACTCGCTTTAAAACTGAACATAATTTGATGTTAGACTATGTGATTTATTTTATGTATGACCGTACCTTCATTTAAACCGAGATTACTTTAAAATTAAAGTTAACTACAACTGTAAAACGTTTACGAGAAAAGCTATTTTAGTTTATCGGTTAATAGTTATGTCGTAACAAGTTTTTAATTAACGTCAAGTAGATTTCATTACTTAAAGCTAAGTGCCACGTGTTGCTTTAGCAGACGCAACGCTGCACTATAAAAGTCTAAGCTTAGATTTTTCTGAAAACAATGCCTATACGGCACTCCGAGCTGGATATTCCTTACAACAGTTCTGACTTTCATAGCGCAGACAAAGGGACTTCCTACGTCCCAACAAAAACTCATCCACGCCATATGATGTGTCTATGGCGAGAAATTGCAAAAAAAAAAAGAAGGAACTTCTACGTGTCTCTACGTACGCGTGGAATTTTAAAACGAGCCGTATTTTTCCTCCTTCATGTTGAAGAAAGCTGTAGCGGATGTGAGAGGATAGACAAAAGGATCTCTATACTTTGTTAGGTATCTGGCATGAGTAAAAGCGAATGTAGATGAGAGTTGGCCGCGTCGCTTCGCCCCGCGCCCCGCGGGCCCCTGCTTAACTACTCGTACAAACACAAAAGTCCTTACATAAATCTTGTCCCGGCGAGAACTCGCGCGGCGCCAGCTCACCTCTCCAGGTAACTACGCACTCCCACCCTCCGATGAATTCGATAACACAACAAATTAGAATTTCGTTTCGCGTTTGTGCGTATTACAATGATAAAAATGCGAATTTATACCGCCTTCAGACCTAAATACGGTTTATTGAGTTTTATTTAAGTGGCTTCTTTATTTTACAGACACGTTTGCATGCAATTCATTATAAGGACGAGTCTTTTGAAAACTGAATAATATGTTTTAGATTTCTGTTAAGGTAAGTAACAAATAAATTATCATAATTATATATTAGTAAAAGAAAAAGTCTACAATAGAAAGGCGTTTATATTTATTAGTTTCAAAACAGTTCGGACTCATTGTTTTTGCATTAACTTTGCTACAAAAAAACCATTTCAAAGTATAAAATAAATCTCAAAGAATATGATATAAAATGCTTACGTACGGTACAATAAGTGAGATACCTAACTAATCCAACTCAATAATCACAATGGGAACGTTGTGGTTTGGTTTCACAAACACAATACCTATTCGTATTTCATTGAAAATAAATAAGCAGTAAGCACCTTATAACAATGATTTTAATGCATAAAATCCTTTGTTAAGCATAATACTGTCAACGCGTGTGATCTTACACATACTGGTGAATATTCACGGTACAACTTTTATGACGGTAAAACCACCTTCACTTACGGCTTTGGATTTAATTAATGATTTCCTGGATGTTTTTGTCAGATGCTCCGAGACTGACACGACGTATGTAATTGAATTTATAGATGTACTACCCTTTTAATAATTTGTTTTATACTTATATTACATTTCATCTACAAAAAATAAGATTATTTGTTTATATAAGATAACGTAATATTTATTGTTTAAGTAGTTATTTAACGTACGTAGGTTCATATCTAAGATTCCTCGTGATCAGAAATAATTGTATACATATATATACACTATGTATATATATAAAGCTAACTGGAAGAAGAGTATGATTGCAAGAGTATTATTGCTTCACTCAAATAAGGTTCACTTGAAAACTGGCCAAAAAAGGTCAAAAAGGTGAAAAAGATTATAAAATTTTTGGCTTAACAACATGTAATATTTAAACAACGAAAAAATTACTGTCAAAAGCGGCCGTGTTGATTAGTTGGGTAAGGGACGCCGGAGATTGGCTCTGTTCTCATCCTATGCCGTGCATCAAATATTCTACAAGTTTATTCGTACTAAACGCTTTCAATGAAAATGAGACTATAAAGTTTCCGGGCGACGCAGAATGATTCTATTACGAATATGAAATGTTATTACCTCGGACGGATTATAAGCAGGAGCAGGTTCTCACAAATGAAATTGCTTCCCTCCTTTGGAATCCATTTTAAGGATGAATGATAATTCTTACGAGTAAAGACTTTGTCAAGCGGTGAATGCGTTTAGAATGATATTGTAACGAAACATAACAGAATGTGATTTTAGAATTAAGTTTATTTTTGGAAGTGATATATATTCATTTGCTGACCTGATATTAATATGAATGCAAAATTACTATACCATGAAATAAATACAAAGTGGAATTAAAGGCTTACATAAGTACAAACAATTATAATATATTATTATTAGTCTATAATATCCTACAGCTGATGAAGAGCCTACCTTTCCAGACACGTATAAAGTAAAGGTCTTTTTTTGTAATAAATAATTAATATTTCTAAACAGTGAGCTCTTAAATATTTATTTTGATAATGTCTCTAAAGACATCATTAGAAGTTAAATGTCAAGAAAAATCTGTTTGATCTTACCTTTTGACATTATTTTTATCCAAAACGTTGAAATATTATTTGAATTTGATTTTAATAAAGCGAGAAGTTGCGTAAACCTAATTGGTTTTACAGATACCTGTTCGATTGTAACTTTGTACGGAGAATTGGTAATAATGTACCGTATATTTTAAATAAAATTGGTTATTACAGTAAATCTATTGCTTATCGCAATTCAGTTATCGTGAACTGTAGTAAAGGTAATTTGACCAGCATCCGATGGAGTTTCAACTTTTGGGTTCGAAAGTAACTGGGATATTGTGAAACAATGTATTGAAATTGCTATTTCTCTTAATGGTACCTATTGTAAACTAGAGATTAGAATAACGGAATTATTATCAAACTTTCGTATTGTTGACTCTGATACAATTATTATAATGCTAAGTATTGGAACTAAAATATTTACCCATTCACCACTGTATGAGAAACTGAAGAAGTTCTTACCTGTAAACAAAAATATCAATAAGGATATGTCGGCAAATGTTCGACAAATGTCATGGAAAAATAGTTGTAAATTGAATTCGAAATAAAACAAAATAAAAATGCATAACTTAAATCTAGGAAAAATAGTCGATTTAACTCGTTATTATGCTCGAGACGAGTTTAACTAGTTGGAGCAATCAAGTCATAACATCGTTTAATGGTTGATATACGTGAAAGTTTAAAAATTTACAACATGTACCATTGCTCAAAGATTTTTCCACCCACTCAACCCATTATCTCTCATTTAGGCTATGTTTTAGGTGCTACAAATCACTGTAACTATCATAAAAAAACAATCTTAATAAATTTTCAATTACAACTATATTTTGTATACATTTGTCTTCTTATATATAAAGAGAGCTGCATTTATTAGGTGCAGTTTTCATGTATGATAGTGATAAATAAAAGTAAATATTACACTATCAATCATATATGCATTTAGATGTCTACAATTGGCTGCAAGTGATTCGTATGTAAGATATATTATCACTAATGATTGTAATCAGGACAACACTAATTATATTTGTTTTTTTTAAATCTTTCTCCCGTGTCTTCATTCATACTGAACACCAAACTTTAAGAAACCACGTCTCACCTCTCGCTCGCTATCTACTACAAGCCTAAGGATCGGTGCAGCGACGCGTGAGGGCCCGAGCCGCGACCCCGACCTGCGTGCCTCTGACAGGCCCATGAAAACAAATCGTTACTAATACACCCCGACAGTCTACCCTTTGTTTTTGACCAGTTTCGATGGACATGTTTTAGATGTTGAGATATTTGGAGGAAAACTATTGAGGAAATATTTAGGGATTTGCGTGCGGAGATACATTTTGATTTGTTTTTATCGTTAAATGCAGGTGTTTTGTTGGAATGACCACAATATAGTAGATAAGTAATTATGAAATTTTGATCTCAGTCAAACATATATAAAATTGCAAGTTCGTAAGTAACAGCTTTAAATTATCACTTTAAAACAATTTCAATGGCCGCAACGTACTCCTTGACAAATTAGATTTTTGCCAGCCATTGCTGGCTAAGACAAAATTACAGCTGACTTTGATTCAAGTGCAGGCTTTTAAACGTGAATTAGAGGCCGCGTCGCTCAGCCGTTAATGGCGTATTATGACGGAGTGGATGTCGCTTGGAAAAAATTATAGAGCCACATCGAGATTTTCAATCATAGTTAAAAATCTTTGCTGTGAGCGTAATTAGTTTCATTTTGTACAATAATCATATTCTGTAACGCAAGTCAAGCATTAAAGTTTTGCTGTTCTAGATAGATTATTTTAATTGTCATAATGAAATTTCAGTGATGTGTTGGAAATTATATTTTGTTAAGTTCATAGAAATAAATTCAATATTAAAATAGTACTAAGCAGTGCATACAAACGTAAACCCTAACCAAAATAAATAGTTTATTTGCTACCCTAGACGCGTTAAAGCCAAAATCAAATTAGGGAAATTCTAAAATATTTAAGCAATGTCATCGCATCGTATTTGAAACCTTTGTTTACCTAAAATGTGCTTCGTAAACACGAGTTTTAAATTTTGCACGTATGCCTATAATTGTTTCGTGGGAGTGGTGATATTACACATTGTGAGGTGGACCACGCGGTGGCGTAGCAACATAATCGGGCGCCCGCCCGCCATCTGCCGGAAGTTTTACAATGTTTATGAGCTCCATCGGGAAGCGTACATAAATTCCGACGACTGGACGTGTACAAACGATAACATACAATAGTTTAACCATATTAAGCCTGGTAATTGTTTGTAAATGAATATAGAAATGTAAAAATTATTCGTTATTACAGATTCGTACTATAAAAGACTGCGCTCATGACAAATGCAAAGCTAATTTTGAAACTTTGGTGGTTTGAGTTACTAGTCACACGTTTTAGGTGTACGAAAATAATTTAGCAATAAATGTAAATTTGACCAAAATGGGGTGAAACAAATTAAAAAACATCATTCGATTATAAAATACAAAGGGTTTTATAAATCGTATAATATCTGCGGAAATAAAGTTAGCCAATGACATACAACGTTAACAAACTTTGCAGACATCTACAAAACAGGGAAGAGTCCCAAAATCATTTTAAATTCAGTATTAATCCTCGAACTCGGGCCCGAGCATCGTTTCTTCCATACTTTGTGGGATTTCCGAAAGAAAGCTGCTCCTACAAACTTCTATCCAAACTCCCGTGTAATCTTACTTATAAAAATAAACTTTTGCATTAACTGATTTCGAATCAGGGGCGAGGAAGTTTCACTAGGTAGGCCAGCCCACCGAGTCTCTTGCTCAGAAGTTACAGACTCAATCAGGCAGAAAATAGAAACAAATAAATACACGCTTAGGTAGTTTTGACTTGATAAGCGTAAGTAGACTTGGGGGGCTCAAATTTATGGAAGAGTTCGGCAGATAATGTAAAAGTTAGCAGATAAGACAGGCTTTACTAGGCTTCGGTGCTCGCTCAGCAAAACTGAATATTAACTTGAGCGCGAGGACTTCGGGCAGGTTATGTTATAGTGTTATTACACATTACTAATATATATCTAGAGTCACAAACAAGGTAGCAACTTGGACAAAATTATTTTATGTTGATAGACAAGAACAGGTTTAAGCCTTTATCACCTTGTTTGGTTCTGGGAATCAGAACTTTGTGTAAAGTGAAGTAATTGCTTAAAATATATTAAGTAAGAATAATAGAATACATAAACATGGAAAATCTTTTTAACTATTATTAGTCTAAGAGAGTTTGGTAGTTTTAAAGTCTATTCAACCGTTTGCAAAATTCAAAAGGACTTATTGCCCGCGTCAAGCCAAAAATAATACATCAAAGTTAATCGAAGTCGGCCCTCAAATTGAGAGCAACATTCTAATGTCTTAAAATCTTTTGTGAAGAGCTCTTCGCGCCTTTATGCAGAAAGGCCTCGATTTTTCCCACTCCCTTTTCTTTTCGACTGTCGATAGAGATACGTGTCGTACTTACGCTGAAGCTAAGTGTAATTAAGGTGCAAAGATACCCAAAGTCTGACTAGAGAGACTTGAGGACCCTCGAGTGGTCGACGGCATACTTAAAACCAATGAGTGTGCCTGCGTAGGCAGCCGTTACTCCTATTTCATTCAAAAGATTCAAAGCAAGCTTAATTGGGTTAAAGCTGACTTTTGTTGCTTCAGCTTCAATTATTTTGTAAGTACTATGCTGGTACGTTCATAATATTTGCAGTTGTAAAAAATACCTTATTTTTTGTTTCATAAAATATCTCTGACTAATTGTGAGATATTAAAGTACCAAAAATTCCAATATTAGACAATTCAGATCCAGTTATTTGGTGGACACTTAATAACAAGTAACTTACATAGCCTAACGGCAAGCTAAATAATCTAGTATGTGTAACGGTCAGAAACATCGAACCCAATCTTATTACGATGCCCTAACTTATATTCCACATTACATTAATTTCTCCGGAGACGTCTCGCAAACTAAGCAATAGCAGCTGCCCGCACGGTCGCATGTTTATTGAGAAATTGCCTAATCTCGAAGAGCTACAAAACAAAACCACATCGGAAATGTTGAACTAAAGTATTTCTTCTCTCTGAGGATGGTAGTGGTACCCTTGTCTGCGCTAACCGATCACACCCTTAAGGCTCCCGAATTACTGTCCGGGCTGATTACCGCCTCACTCCGCTCACCCCCGCATCCCCATGCTCCCCCCGCATCTCTCACTGCCCCGGGCCCTACGTCAACTATTATTTGTGTTCCCTACTTATAATTTGTGCGCTGGAAAAGTTCTACAAACACCAGTCATTTTATTAAATATAAGAAAACTTCCCGTAAACTTGTGTAGTGCTCTTTGGGATCACTTGTTATTCTATAAGTTATCCACTTAATGGAATCGGACGTTCGTAATTGGGCGATTAAGCTTTTATTTAATTTAAGTATTCAATATGAGACGTTTCTGAATAATAAATCTTATTTGAATAACTCATAAAACCTGTTTAATGAATTGCTACTGACTTTAATCAGTAATAAATATTTATGTAGGTGTGTGTACGCGTTCTAGGGGGAAAATAAATTTCAATTTATCGCCTCCTCTGCTTATTCTCATTATAGTAAAAGATGAGAAAAACATTTTATCAGAAAACATCATCGAACGTTTCTATCGGAAATACCTTCTTCGCCACCATAAAGGTATACACAAAAAGGTAAAACATTTTTAATGCTCTTATATTGTTGACTTTATGTTCAAAATGAAAAAAAATGTGTTCATTGGTGCGAAACGAAATCATCGTCCCAGATACGTCTCTCAACAACAAAAGCCGCCCGCGTACGTGTTTTACATATTTTTCTTTAAACACAACGCAATATTTACTGGCTTACATGTATCGTCTTAAGGGGATAAATAATGGAGTTGCAAATGTGTGCTCGGCATACGAGGGCTGAGAAACATCGCTACAGTGGAAAGCAGATGATAATTTGACGTAAAATACGAAACAAACATTAAAGAGACGTGCACACAATGATGATACCGAATGAAGGGAATATTCACTGGTCGGATTGCGTTGAGATTTTATCAAGTTGTGCGAACAGTGACGATACATCAACATTGTCACTAATGAACCATCATACCAGTAGCTCTAATTAAACTTGCGTTAAAGTTATTATGGGTGCACCTACTTTCCGCTGTAAAATAACTATCCAGGTCGTTATCGTCTAGGTAAAAGGAGCGTTCAGATTGTCTACACGGCTATCATGAACAACTTGACATTGACAACTTGTTGATGCACATATTATCACGAGTAAGTATATCAATGAAAAAAAATATAGAAAATGTTTGACCTTCGGAAGTAAAAAGGTATCTCATAATGCAATATTAAGTATATACCTAGCTACTTTATTTAATAAGTTAACTTGGGTATATTTGGTATCACATTTATAATATCAAAATGATGTTGTACATTTTTTTATTTGAATGTATATTAAAATTCTGACCTATTTTATGCTTCCAAACAATTTTGGTTTAGTTGAAACTAAACGGGTTCACAAGACGTTGGGTGGAGCGTGTCGGACGCATCAGAAGATGGATCGCGGTAGTAATCAGTTTAATGCATTATGCGGTTTAACTACCACCAGGTCTGAACACATTGCGCCATCTGTACGTATACAAATATTGATACAAATTAAGCTATGACACTTTGGATATCCTCGGATAACACCAATGTGTTGCAGCAAAATCTTGTAGTTACAGGATGTCTGTGTGTGATGGATGTTTCATTTCAAAAACAAGTATAAAATAACACTATAGAGTTTTACACAAAAATAAATTACACTTTCAGATATATTCCTCGAGGAAATAGTGTTTTTGGGAAAAAGTATGAATAAACAAGACAAAATTTATAACAGAGAATAAAAGTTATACAGTATTTTTTAATTCAAAAGTAATTGATATGTTGGACATAGCTTACAATACATGAATATTTAAAAAGGCCATTGGCAATACCCGTAAGTGTGACACCGCCAACGCACCGAGCCCAAAAGTAAGGTGCACATTTAAAAGATAGATGGCGTCATTCGGATAATTCTGTTATCAGGCTGCGAGAGGGCGCCCTTGCGCTCGTATACTTAGACGGCCGTTTCCTGCGACGTTAAGTCCTTATAAAGGTAACTGTTCTACTGAAAAACTCCTATTTCAGTGACAAAGCACGCTCTTAACCATCCAAGTGAAAATTCTAAGAGATTTTGTGTTTACCCGACGAGATATCATCCCTATTGTTGTGAAGAAATAAAGTAAACTCCAATTTTTACCTACGCCTATAGTTTGGTGATTAGGTTGCAAAATAAAGATGTAGCAACAAAACAAATAGGTACGATTACATCACGTCGCACATTCAGCAGATTACGGCGTATAAGCATAGAAACAGAATTACTTTCTTACAAAGTTTAGATTTATTGGCCATGGCGTAACTTTGCTTGGTAGCTTTTAGTTGTTCTTAATACTTAATCATATAGATATGATTACAGATTGCTAAGTAGTAAAATAAGGCGAGGAGATACCTATAAGAAAACTTTTTCCTGTATTTTAAGTAGGTAAATAATATTATTTATGAGATTATATTATCAAAATTAAATTAACTGATAAAAGTTAAACAAAAACAACAAATACTTTAACGAAATATAGGCATGTACATACAATATTAAATTAAATATGAAAACGATTCCAATGAAACAGTTAAAAACACATAATTCCGATATGATAAATAAGCACAATACAAATTAAGATCAGGGCTCACATTTCAGCTGGAAATGACACATTCGTTACCAACAGTGGAGACCGTTTTATCGGTTCAATTCTCCCATTCAGTCCGCCATGCAAAAAGTAATTTGAAGTACTGTGACGCATGAGTGCTTACTTATCTATTTTTGAAGGAACGCACTCCGCGATCCGTTAAATAGACTTAAAGTGAGTGAAGCTGACTTCCGCGCATGTGTGCGAGTAGCACGCACCGTCTCACTCGAGTCGTGTTGTGCTCAAGAAAACAGTCAGGAATTATTCTGTGTAAAGAAACTTGCGGCACTGGAACGTCTATTTCAAATAAAGTGAAAATAGGTCAACGGGGTTACTTTGATTTCATCATTCACTTGATTTTTATTGGAATATCGACGCTTACAACGGCTAGAACTGTAATGTGCAGACAAATAAATATATTCTGGGACATTATTCCTCACACACGGCCATCTGACCCCAAACTAAGCAGAGCTTGTACTGTGGAAGCCAGATAACTGATATACTTCATATACTATTTTTCTTTTGTAAATACATACATATATAGATAATTACACCCAAAGTAAGTCGGTTTTTGAAATTTGTGTTCTATAATTAGGTACTGTACCTATTGGATGTTAAACATGTATTTTGTATCTTTTATGTTCTACTAGCTTCCGCCCCACGGTTTCACCCGCGTTCCCGAAAGATTTTTCGTTATCCCGGAATAAAATGTACCTACCCTATAATGTTAATCTAAGGTATGATCTATCTATGTGTCAAGTTTCATCTAAATCCATTGTACCGCTACAATACATCCAAACTTTCATATTTATAATATTAGTAGGATGAAAAAGCCGCATTTTTGAGCTTATTAACAAAAATGTTATTTTCAATTACACTTCAATACAATTCCATTCAATTTCAATCGTGTAGTTTATGTATTGCGTTCCTTGTCTTGTCGGAACAAACTAAAAGAATACGCCTTCTTTAATCGCTATACAAAACCGCTATTGCTTTTGAAAAGGGCTGTGCATTCACTGAAGTAAACACACTATATGGCCAGCCTATGGGATATTAGGGGGCCAAGGTGGAGTTCCAACAGTGGCTAGTAACAATGACGACGCAGATAAAGGGGGTCGATTACGTGAAATAGCAACGTGAAAACGTGGCGAGAAAATAGCATTATTAACCTCCCGGGCATAATACGCGCGCCAGTGCGCCAGATATGGTAATGATTATGTAAATCCCCTACTCACAGGTACATCTCGGGAACGTTATATACTTATTAAAACCAAGATTGCCAGACCTAGGGAATTGTCTTACGCAAAAACTTTGTCCAACCTTGAATACACTCCAAAGTGTTAATATAGGCGCTCAATTTTTACGACGTTAGTAATTTTAAATCTCAGGTTCCTGAAATCGGACCATCGACGTTGCAGTCCTACTTGGCGACTCTGTTTTCAATTTTCTTAGTTTCCCGTTCAAAGTAGGGAAGCATTGTATGGGTAGATTCTTATCTCTCTCAAAAGCTATTTAGCTAAATGGAATTTACAGAGCCCGCACTGCAGTTCGAAGAAGTACATTGTAATATTTAAAATCTTGAAATTTGAGTCTAAATTCAGGCATTGTATTATGTGCTTAAGATTTCCTCGTATTTTTTTACTGTCTTCAGGGTGCGGTTTCTTTAAATTATGCACTTTGGTAAATTAAAAAAGCAGAAGACGTTTTTAAATTCAACAAACTCGTGTAACAGATACAGGAGCTTAATATTTATAATATTTTAGTAGCAAATTTACATCCTAACAATTACACAGAAGCACTGTTGAAAATGTTGAACTTAAAGTACCTAATTGAGCCCCGTTAATCAAGAGCACGAAGTTTACGCAAGTGCTTAAAATTATTTGCCTCAAACATAAAACATCGACATTCAAAGCGTTTCTGGAATATTTTTGCTTACACAGACGTCGAGCATAACACAAAGTGAATTATACGAATAGAAAATATTGAAAGCGAGCTGAGAACATCAAAAATACTGACTCCGAATCTTGTTAATGAACTTAATGAGTGAGGAAACTGGGAGTTGTATAGCGAGGGAACTTCACGAAAGCATCTTGAAAGTTTCAATTCCGAATACTGTTACAACACTAGCCACGACTTGTACAACTAACCGGGAACAAAATGAAATGCATCATAAAATCAATACAACATAATTTCATATTTCAACATTGGCAGTATTTTCAGTTTGCAAAGATTTTCAGTTGTCGCAGTTTTAGGTTGGTACTTTATATCATTGATATTAATTACTTCTTTCGGAATGGAGTTTTCTGGGTGCTGTGTGAAAATTTGTGCATTAATATTATAAAGGAAATAAAAGTACAAATACATCAAATGCAATTAAAATATTGCGTATTAAACTTAAATGCTGGACATTTATCGTGAGTAAAAAAATGATCAGTAAATTATTCTTATTTACAAAAAATATTACTAACTAAGGATCAACTATGTCCCGCCTCCTAGGCATACAATATTTAGAACATAATTTATTTATAAACTAACTAAGGTATAATTATTTATGTTCACGAGACTATATTAATGAATTATAGCACACCTCTAAGCTGCGTAGTTAAATTGAAAAATATCCAATGCGTCTTAAGCTTTTGCTGGGTATTTCGAATGTTGATATTGCACCCGCACACTAACCGCAGACTGCCTGCAATCTGCTTTCAAAGCTCCAGAGTGCGCATTGTTTTACCTCCAAATGGAAGCAAGCTCAATTTTATCATTCAACTGTAAGAAAGATTATATTACATTTCTTCAAGTAGGTATGTAAAACTTTGCAGCCAAAATGTTACTGGAATATAATAAGAAAAAAATACAGATTATTATCTACTGTCATCAATTTAAACTTATCCACATAAAACTTGCCTTAATAAAGTACGTTGATGTAATTATAACGACAGCTACGAAAGGCTTGAAATAAAATTAAAAATGTTTTCATCACATCAAAACTTCAGTGTTTCAGCCGAGATACTCACGAATAAAGATGTTTTTTTTTTACTTGTCGTCAAAGTTGTAAAGTTCACTAATTTTAATATTGTGAGTAAAAACATTAGTATTAACTCGTTCAGATTGTAGCCAAGCATAACCATGAAGTTTTTACTTAACGATGTATAACTACGTAGTTATGCAAATGTGTGGTGGCTTGTTTTTGCTTGGATTAAGGTTTCGGGTCTATTGTAATGGGAAGATTTGTGTAAAACGTGGTAAATCCAACGACCCCAACATTACGTTAGTACAAATGTTAATTTGAAATTTGTGTGAGCAAAAAGAAGCTTTATTATAATTTTAATTAGTTCACTAATACAAATGTATAAAACTGGACAAAAAGTTAAATTTTGCTGCAACCAATACCATTCATGGAACAAGCAAAATAAATCCAAACGGATAAAAGGGATACAGCAGAATTGACACTAGATATAATAAAGAGATTGGAAAATAATTTGGACAAAAAGCAAGTCTCCAAAACTCACGTCAGACACTCAGTAAAATGAAATACGTAGCCGGCACCGGCCTTCGGCAAATGGTTTAATATCGAAATGTGATCACTTAGCGCAATCTCTTACAAAAGAAAAAAAAACACAGGAAAAGCCCCGAATGTACGTTTAGCTTTTACCAGAAACCGAAATATGTTTCAATTTTTATTAAAACTCGCAAAAAAAAACAGGAATTGGATTGATAGCTTTTCAATCTACACTTTTATTTGAATTGTGTAAGGTTGCGTTTTTCTTGTTATTAGTTCGACCTTTGCTTTTATTAGAAACCAGTGTGCCACTAGCTACACGGAATTAGTTATGCTGTAGTCAAACAAGGTCTATAGTTTTATAATGTATGCCTGCCCAGTCTTTAAGTCCCTCTCCCAGTAATTGAACTCAGAGACATGTGAAATAGAGTTAATATTTTGCATAGATATACCCACAACAACAACATTGTGTGTAGTATCGTTAAATAGTTGTTTTAGTGTACAAAGCTGCCATCTTTATTTTAGAGCTATTCAACACTTAAAATACTTAAAAAAATAAGCATTTAAAGTTATTTTTTCTAAACTGCTATTTCTAAAAATCAAAAAAACCATGAATTTTTTAGTAATAGCCATATTATGATACTTATTTGTATAATAATCTTATATTTACAATAGTGTAGATATTTATGATCTGTTTAAGTAATAAACTTATTAGAAACAGTCCTATTTGTACTAAGTTACTTAAATTATAAAGAGCAAAAAGATTATGATGATAAATTTAAAAGAAAAATGGTGATCGTTAAGTATAGACTTTACTACATAGTTAACGAGCCCTTTGTATCCTTTATACTATTGATGGGCTTATGCGTAACCTCAATGTCACCATGGATACGTGTGATAGGCAAAGGTGGTAAGCGCAAAAAGCCTTGAAGGAACTGGATTTGTAGTGCAGCTGCCGGAACACACCGGTGTACATGCTTAGCGACAGATCTCCAACTTGAGGGTGGTAGCCAGCCAGACAGATACTACAAAGCACACTGGTATGCACAATATCACAATGCACAATAACACAATGATAGAGTATACCATTGTGCTATGGTTTCCTTACGATAATTTCTTATAAGAAATATACTGGGTGTAAGGGACAGCCCTCCGCAAACTAATGGGGTGAAATCAGTATATCATACTAAGATGCCCGATACATGAGATTATTTCTGGAACGTCTTGGGAATCCATTAAACCTGATTTGTTTGATTACCTCATACGCAATGAATTGGTACCGTGGCAAAACACACGTAGCAAACTGCAGCGTAGCGAGCCGTTGGCCGCCCTCCCCGCGTCGTTCGTTCGACATTCGTATTTCAACATCCATTGCTGATTTTTTGATTTTAGCTGTTTTATTTCCATAAATGGAGTGGTGTGTACAAAGAATTTTATTTTACATTGAAATTAAGGAATAGTAAAAAGGAATAAAAAAACGATAAAAATATGATAATTTTCCGGAGAAAATTTCCGGTGGAATATGACTCAAAATAAGGAGCTGAATGCATACTGTCAGTTTGCGGTGGACCGTCCCTTACACCCTGTATTGTAAGATATCACTGTCAACAAGCCGCAAATTGGTTCTTAATCGACTAGTTCCTTTTACTACAGAATATGTATGCTTAAACTAGAAATGTTGTTTTCTTTTTTCCCATGTCATTTGTACTTTAGCCAACGTTTAAATGAGAAAAGGCCAAAGTTCTAGAGCACAAAGTTGTGGCTTTAGCATGACCCCACTTCAGCACTCACTCAAATGAAATGCGTGCTTACGAAGCCATTTGCCCAGACCCTTGATGTATAGACTCCTTTGCGAGACCACTATTGGTTATGAATGTTTAATCAATTTGACACTTACTTAATTGCGATTTTAGTTCACTAGCATATTATATTAGCTACTAAATTTCACATTTTTTAAATGATATAAGTATCTCATTGAAAATTGAGAATACCAGCATCCTGGACTGGAAATAAACAAGAAATAAAAATAAGACGCAAAAATGTATAAAATTAACATGAATCAAATAGGGTTTTGTTACATTGCAATTTAATAATTCAAAATGTTGAACGGCCATTGAATTCTTCATCGCAGCAAAAGCACCCAAGAGGAAAATATTTACGCTTTTTCGAAATGCAGAAATCAAGTAACAAGGAATCGGTTTTAGCGTGGAGAAGCGTTAGGGACCGGGCTGTTGAATAAAACGCGGAGCACTGTGCAGTAATAATATGCTTACCTTGCTGAGGAATGAGTTGGATATTCGAGCTTGCTATTTATTCGCGAATCACAGTAAATATACTTAGGAGCAATTAGCTTAACTCCTATTTTTAATACAACTGATTTGGAATCGAAATGGAATAGTTCTGATTTTAGCAAACTAAAGGAGAATTTGGATTCAACTTTTAAATGGGCAGAGGTATTATATTTTTGTACTGGGATGCAGCACATAACAACTGATTTGTTTTCTATATAGAGAGGTTTTTGTATGTACTATCTAGGCACACGGTAGTGTGGTAGACCAAGTTTGAAAAAAATACTCTTGTGTGTATTTACAATAAATAATTTATGCACTTTTTTCCACCCCTACAAATTTTGTTTCAGTAAAGTAAAAACATAAATATAAATCTTGGTCATCACTATAAAAAAATGGAAACCTAAAATTGAGCCAACTTGTCAAATTTAGCAGTCCTTGATTTTTAATAATACCTGGCAAGTTAAATTCAGCTAACCGGCAGAGGTGAACTTGGAACAGTTTTTAACTTGAGATCTTTTTAGGGCAAAGAAGTCCAGTTTTTAACTGACTTAAGTACATTAATGTTTTCATGAGATATTAAATATCTCAGTTATACTTTTATTTTTTGTAGATAATTGTTATTGATATTCAATCAATAACAATCTATAAAAGCAAATAAAATAAATCACATAGACAAAATCAAGAACAATATTCTATTTCTAAAAGACAGTCGTGTGCGTCGGCCAGTGCAGTCCCCGACCTAATCATGGACGGGTCCCGCGTGCCATTTGGCTGCCCACCCCTTTGATCGCCCACTCTACAGTTGTACAGTTGTTAGTTCGAGTTCGCTTCCATTATCATGATAATATCACTTCTTCATTTATTTATAAAATACTAGAAGGATACTTTTTATAGACTTTATTGGCAGTCCGAGTTAAAATCGTCCATCACGCTGTCCTAATTACGTACTCCACTTAGAAAATATATCTTCCTCTTCTTTTTATAGAGCCGGCTATTTCGGACTCTTTTTTTTCTGTCCGTCAAAAAGATGGCCAATAATTGTCATCATGTGCGAAACTATAACCTTATAGCATATATGACAGTTGTTATGCTAAAGATTGCAAGGTAAATAGTTTGTATCGAATGTGCTACAAGGTTAATTTGACAACAGTATAACAAATCCTAAATTTAAAAAAGTAGATCAAAGGGCTTGCTATCAAGATAAGTTAATGTTTAACAATGGTATGACTAGATCCATCCATGTAAATATAAATTATGATTATTACAATGTATCTAATCAAAATTCAAATGTAATTGTAGAATGAATTAATAATAAGAAGTACTTCTTAAAATATTTGATGAACACTTAACTATGTAAATGCCAATTAACGATTTCCCTAGAATCGTTATTTTGTCAACAGTTTAAGCCTTGGATTAGGTTGAACCACGTTTTGCTTCTTTTCCCTTATTGTATTGACAAAGCGAAAACGTGAGCCGGGCTAATCCTTAGATGAAAATATCAGGGCCTCTAAATTAACAAAGAAATTCGAGTAATGAAGGGATTTTTCACGATCTCTGTTTACTTAATTGTAACCTGTTCCTCCTTTTATTTTTACACAGTGACAAAATTGTGTCAAAGTTAATTGCTATGGTAATCTTAACGTGGGTCAGAAGGCATCATCATTCGTCAGAATTTATGGTATTCTTCTGATTAAAATAATAAAAACACAACCAACGAATGAACAGTTACGATCTGATGTTTTGAAATGTGGTTTGTTTTTTCATGATGAGAAGTAATTATGAAATGACAAATATATTTCTACTATTCTAATATATTTATTTTAGTAATTTACGATAGTTAATTAATTTATTAAATATTTTCAACATCCATCTCCGAAGCCAGCCCCTTTTTCGCATTTATAATTAATAAAAGTTTTTTTTATCAATAATTAATCTGTTTCTTATAAAAACGTATAGGTATAAGACCTATCGTCCTATGTCCTCATGTCTTTATGTATAATAAGTCATAAATATATAAATAAGAGAGTCTTAGTTTATATCTCGATACAATAATATAATTTTATCCGCAGTCAGATCTGCGGTGGGGAAGCTAATATCCTTATTTATTTCCGTTGGGTGTTCGTCCGCTAATTGCGACTCGCTACCCAGTGATTTTCCACGATCTCGCTTCTTATTGTAATTACTTGCGATATTTATGCGCAGTTCCCAGTATTAATAGAGCATTTTGCTGCTTCAAAGTTTCTTACTTGGCTACATTCTTATTGATTTTCTTTGTAGCGTTGACAGAGGTTAAAAATACCTTTTAGTAAAATATGTAGGCATCTCAACATAATATTACACCAACGCTAATCAAAATAAATAAATCAGTAACTGTTTAAATACTAATTTAAATAAATTAAATCACTGCATTTCATTTATTTGAGTGCGTCGCATCAGAACTACTAAGTTAAATAACAATTTAGAGCTGATAGCAAAAGCTTCATTATTCAGGGCGCTTCTGGTTTGGTACGCAGTTAATAAACGCATTAAATACATTTCGACAGAATTTCATTCACAAATTCTGTGTTGTATAGCTTTCGACGCGGCGGGAGATTCACTATAATGGTGACTACTGAATTGCAAATAGAACTGATTGGCTCTGCTCAGTATGTTCCCACTACCATACCTGTCTTTGCACAGCACTCTCACCTGCACATTAATGTGCTGTATACTTATAGTAGTTCAACTTGGCACAAGCTTTGGATTGTTTGTTGTACCTAGTTTCTTTCTCTGTGGCCAAAAAATATTGAGATGATAAATTCCTATTAAGACAATATACAACTTTAAAAATTTCAGAGAAACAAATATTAAATAACCCAATTTTGTTACGACTTAACACCATCTTTATTGTACTTAAATTTTCCAATGTTGTTACAATTAACATCAAGCTACTTTATTATTCGAATCAACAGAAAATCAGCACAGCGCCGGTCGCCAATAAAGGCAAACATTACAAGCGAAATTTACTGGTTATTGCTTACCCAAGAATGATTCTCGGGCCTACAAGTAGGGCCGAACAATACTATTTCAGTGTAGAGTTTAATTTCTCAGTGTCGTAATTTGAACTCGGTATGTTTACGCATTGCAACCACGTAGCAAGTAGAAGCGCATAGGTGGACGTGCTGTATGTACGCAGCCCTACGCAATTCCAATGCAGTATTCAAATTCTAAGCAACATGCAAGTATAAACGTCCGTTGTGAATTGATAAGAGATGCCCGTTACCGGATTGACGCTTCGGTAGGGCTAATCTGCTATACACCGGGTATTGATTACCTACCGATGCCAAAGAACATCTCTAGCCTCCAGACATTGAAGCAAACTGCAGCTTTAGGAAGTCATTTCGTTTGACAGGTCGAACGCGTATAACTGTATGATTAAGCACACGTTGGAATATTAGTAATAGATTTTTTTACGCATAGAATAGAACGATACCCATGTATATAGTAATATATCTTACAAAAATATTTAAATTATAAAAAAATCTTGTCTGCAGTGTTATCTTAGCTGTGGTTTGAAAAGTAAGTTGGCTAATGTACCATATTATACGAATATTAAAATCATAACAAACAATATTATAATGTTTTTATTTTAACAACAGAAGAATGTTTTTTTATTATTTTCATTAAAATTAAAAATCAAATACATTTCATGAAATTATTAAAAAGTCTATTACGGCATAAAATAAATTTAAAACACAAATACAAATGAAATCCCAGTTTGAGATCGTTAATGAGTGAAGAGAGAGTTCAAGTCCATGAAACAGGTGTATTCTGGGTATCGCAAAATCTTATTTAATTGAATGATAACAGCCGCAAGACACAGCTCTGTTTATGTAAATTTGACTCAGTTATTAGACCCTCCTCAGACGATTAGCTCGTACTCGCCGAAATTGAAGTTTTGTTTTGATTACTGTTTCATTTTAGTTGTTTTCACTATTCAACCAAAATCTGGTTGGGATTGGGTTATTTAATTTAATTGGTAGATAAATTTAAAGGTTTCTAAATTGAAGTAAAATATAAATTTTATGTACTTAATTTAATATTTGCTAATATGTACCTAGATAATTATTAATTTATAGACTGTAAAATAGTATGTAAACATTTACACGTTATTATAACACTTAAAGGTACACTCAATTGAACTGGGCCTTATTGAAATTTGCATTAAATCCATTTATAGGCTCTTGGAATAGTCTGCATGGCAACGCGTCCGTATTCCACAAGCAGTATCGCAACGCACAATACACGTCGATTCGGATTACGCTATCGGCCCGCGACGTAAGTGGCTACGTAGCCTCAAATAGGCACTTACCGACACCGCAATGAGATGCCTCACAGCTTCCTTAGCTAGATCGTGCTCCAAGATTGTGCTATCACCAACGATACGTGACGCGCTTTTACGCCATAATTGAATTATTACTCACTCTCCGTGAGGTGTTCAAGCGGCGATATTTATGATAGTAGGTAAGTACCTCACAAAAGACGTGATACACTTTGTAAATTATATTTGTCTCTAAATGTTATCTTTTGTTGAAAGAAGACTTAGACTTTAATGAAAACCTGTGTGAGATTTTCTTTTTTATGACGTCTGTCTTGAAAATTGGTTTGTTAAAATATTTTTATCGATTTTCTGGACTGAATTATAATCACATCTACCACGTAAACGTATGTATCACGTTTTTTCATTAGAATGATTATATGTAGAAAATGTAAAAATTTCGTTATCATAGTCTCACAAAATAATACCATAGAAATCCATATTATATGAATCCTATATCAAAATAAGGTTTGAATATTCTTCAATAAAACTCTATTGTAAAGCACTTATCAATTTTCCTTCACAAATATCGCAGTATCGTCAACGGAGCGGACCTGTTACCATCGAATTCTATGCACATTGTCATGGAAGCAATTTTCACTCAATCCCCTCTCGTCAACAAGTACAAACTTACGCGACGCACGTGCGTCCCTATCAATAGTATAACAAATAGGCTGATATTTCGTCAGAAATAACCCGAATCAAGTTTCAGTGCGAAAGCTTTTGTGTGTGGCAGGTGAAAAAGTGAGAGGCTTGATTTATTCGCGCCGGCGCCGCCTATCGCACGATGATTGAACGGGGAACGTGTTTATACAGCATTGGCCAAACCATGAAATATGACAACTGAAATACGCGAGAGAGTTTCTCTATTTTTAATAGTCGTTCTCCATACAGGCGGCGATCTTACGTGACGTGGGACCGCCACGACTTGCGTTTTAATATTAGGAATATCGAGTCTGTACGGATACAAAAATTTGATTTATGTAAGTATTGCGCGTTGTATTGTTTCTTGTGATACGGAGCGGGTTATACTGTTGCTGTCAAATGCCTTCGTTTCACTATGCACGCCTGCGTTTACATTGTTCGTGTTGTATTCAAATAAGTTTTCTGACACGTTAGGTAGCGACTGAAGTATCATGAGTGATGGAAAATCGTTATATAAATGTTTGGTTCAATGTTGAACAACATTTTAGTTACTTTAGAAGACCATTTTATCTAATACTCAGGGATGGCATTAGAAGCAACTGGCTATATCTATCAGAGAAGCGATAATCAGTTCTTGAATAGCCTCTACAGAGGTCTGTGGTGGCCAAATGAAGATTTAATTTATCTTATAAGAGATATGATTCTCAATGTATTATAATATTGGTAAGGAAATTTCATAGAAAACAAAAATCGGAGTAGTCACTTTATTTATCCCTATCACGAGATAGGTAAATAAAAATTAAAAAATCACCAAGTAAAGTAGTCTGTAGAAAGAAGTTATCCTGTCAATACTAAATTTCAGTTTTTAACATAAAAGTCCGTGATACCTTTTTCCAAGAACTTTGGTGTCAATTTATTTTACTTATTTCGTATGAAAGCTTTCGAGGGTAAATCTTGGAATTTGCCAAGAAATATGAGGCTTGTATAATTTTTAAAGGATATTTTTTTTCTTAAATCCTTTATCCAGAATTTTTTAACATTCAAATGTTGATTGCCTGAGTGGGATAGTTTATAGATAAAAATGATATAGATATATCACTTTACTTTTTGTTTTCTTAACTCGTTTTTGTTTCATCATCATCATCTCAGCCGCAAGACGTCCACTGCTGAACATAGGCCTCGCCTAAGGATTGTTTACTCACTTTCAAAACTATTTTTTTTTTTTTTTTTTTTTTTTTATTATTTATTCGTTACTTAAGTATTTTAGTATACCTAAACTATATTACGTGGGATTGAGAGAATTTTTTAAGGAAGACTAGTGACGCACTATCGAATGACGATTCCATCAAAAAATCTCGATGTCGATAAAGTTAGGTCGGCCATAGTCACGCGTGTGCAAGTAATAGGTAGTAGGTATAATACGTGTGTCTGAAAGCCGACAGCCGATATTGACTTTGATAAACGAGCAAGTCAGTGTCGCCCTACGAGGAGCCACGTCACCTACTTTGGTGCATTGCGGTTCACATCTTATGGACCCAACCCTTGTTTACACTCCATCCGCGTAGTTTTTATGACTACTAACGCGATATTACGTCCAACAAGAGTGCTTATGGTAGTCCTTTATTTGTTTGATACAGTTTATTGCACGTAAGTGGTATATTGTAAGTGAGCGCAATCGTGGTTTTAGACGTTGAGCTTTATCGTCGCGATATTTCCTAGTTGGGTTTATTTTGTATTAAATTATCGTTACATTATTTCCTTCATTACTAGTGTTTGTTTCAATATAATTAATTACTAGATATGTACGCAAATTTTCAACAACCACCGCACAAAGTGAAGCTGTTGTACAGGTTGAGCTCAATCGGATGAATGATGTGCAAATGCATAGTGGACGAACGAATAAACGAACACACATTTTTTTTAATAATAATTATACCTATCCATAAAAGCACGGTGTGAAAAAAAAAGTTGTATATATTTACTCTTAAATTAATAGCACAAGGTTTTTTACTGTAATAGACACACCTTGTTTTTTCTCAATAATATGCAAATAATATCATCACAAAATGAGCCCGTCTCAAATATCCAATATCTAAAATTTAAAATGTTAAATTCACTGCTTCTATATCGATGGGGGTTTGCGTTATCGTTAAGTAACGTTAGCGGAGACGGCCAGAGAAGGCTTTCAGGCAACTAACTGATAGCATTTGCATAATATTGAAACGGTATGGATACACCTAGCGCTCATTAGCCTCATTGATCGGCTTACGATATCGAATTGACTACACAATATGCTTTATATCAATTACGCTTTTCAAAGTTCGAATAAAATGTAATTGTAGTCTCGTGGGGCTAGGAAACGATTATGCCATAATCGGTGAAGGTTTTTTTTATAGAATACGTAAAAAGTAACGAATTGTTGTAATTTTGTTTCACCCGCCACATTTATGGTTATTTGTGATTCCAAACGAATTTTATTATTATTATTACTGAGTGGATTTAATTAAAGTATTTTTCTTGTAAATACTTACTTTAGCTTATAGAGATACATAACACAAAATTACAGGGAAATTCACAGCTATGGTTATGTTATAACTAGTTTTTATAGAGCTTCGGAAGTAAACAATTGTAAATAAAGCCAAAGTAAAATAAAATTGACGATTTTTGTTATTTGAAAAAAAAAAACTTAAAGATCCAAACGATAAGAAATATAAACAACAATTTTATGAAATAAAAATTGTAACTAACAACCTCAATTACAAAGACTCTTGTTATGATCAATATATTTAAACAAATCGTTGATATTAAATTGGAAACATTATGTCAATTTCTAAACAGATAATAGACCAACGAGCTTCACGAACGCCGAATAACTTTAAGTTGCACATTGAATGCCCGCTGGTATTACCTACTTGCCAAAGCATTGCATAATATTGAAATGTCAGCGATATGAATCCTCGAAGCTCATTAACGTAATTGATCGGCTTTCCTCTATGCCGGAATCAATCGCATGTCCCACCATTGATTTGCATTAATTACCAAGCCGACTGTCACATGTCGTCAGTCTCCTCATAAAGCAAATGATTATTTTGATGGACTATTCGTTTAGTTATGATCGTTTGTTGAATTTCAGTTATATTGGGCTTTTAGTTAAGTGAAATAGTTTTATTGTAAGCCTATTCTGTTTTTTTTAGGTAAATATTATGCAGGAGTTATAGGAAATTAATTCGCTTTATATTAAATTTTAATTGATTAAAAACATAACAGGTTTTTTATTAATCATCATTTATTTACATATTTACAATTAAAGTAAAAAATACAAACTATGATACATAGAAAACATCCTAAATTAAATTTTTATGTTTCAAATATATGTCCACCTCATTGGTAGCGGCTTTGCTCGCATAGGTACACATAATTTGTAACAATTATTAAGTGAAAATAAGCTTTTCCATTCAAATTTTATTTTTTATATTAACCACTTTTTCAACTGAATTTTTACCGACATTAATTTATTTACACTATTAAATATTTTATCTAGTTTCGTGATAGTTGATGATTAGCTAGTTTAAGACATGTATTGTATTTCATACTCAAATAATAGAAACTAGTATTATTATACTCAGGTAACTTATATCCTCTATACATTTCAAAACAAACATCGCAAACAACAGTGAGGCTCTGTTTCAAAACATACAACTTTGACATCTGCCAAACCAGCACAAACACAATCCAGCGGAAGGCGGTGGTACACACCCGACTTAAATCAAATAACTGTATTGCTTTTAGCTTTGTAAAGCTTCAAGTGCAATAGAGTCAGTGGCGGATGTTCCTCCCCCGTCTCTAGTCTGTAGTCTATGATATTGCTCCACGCCCTTTACATGTTCGGCGGGGTCTGAAGGCGGCGGCGCAAGCACGCACGCGGCACGTCGCCGCCACGGCCGCGCCACGCCGCGCCCGCACCACGCCCGCTCTCGAGAGATATCGCAACCGTGACGGCCAACCTAACTGCTCCAGTTTATTCCTTTAATTGCCTTTTTTCTGGAGAGTGGCTTTAAGCGCACCCGCCGTATCTCCTCACGTCGCAATTACGGAGACGTCTTATGATAAATCTGCCGTAATTTGCATGAGATAGCATACGCTCTCAACTTTCACGCGAAGCTTCCTACTCTTGTCGTTTATTACGTTAGGGAACATTTCCAAGAATGAGAATGAGCTATTTAACTACTAACTAGATAGTGTTAACTATCGTTAGTGGCACGAGAATTTTTCTACATGCAGAATATGCAATGTCTGAATTATTTTTGAAATTTGGTTTTCCTCGTAAGTGAGTTACAGACGTTTTAGAGATAGATTGTAAAGGGTGACTGGAGAGGGGTTACAAAATTGCAATTTTGAGTCGGATGTGCCTTCATACAACTTTATCGCGCGGTAATAAGACCGTAAGAGGCAAACAAAACAGACGGCAGAATCTCCGCGCTGCAACGTGGCGAATCGGCGGCCGCCGACACCCCAAGGCTGCACTGCTCTCCTCGCCAATCTCGACATTTTTTCCTAGTTACCGGTACCTCTACAAATGGGCGGTAGAAATTGTAACGTCAGCAAACCGCCCTGCGGACTGCGACGGCGACTATTTGTCGAACGATGCGCCAAAACATCGCATCGCAATCACACGGAAAAATTATTCCTCGCTAGATTGCTACTCTTCGTTTTGTCGATGTGCATTTACTTTTGCAGGTAGAGAGTTTAATGTTATACGGAAGATGAGGCAGAGATTGTATTATCTTGTTGGCAAGCTTTTTGATGCAGTATTCATTTCAAACCGATGCAAACAGGTATCTACTTATTTGAAGAATTAAAATAATTCATCGCTGATTACTTGATACATCTGAATTTGATTTGATTTGATCTGAAAATTAATACTTACTGATAACCCAAAATAAATAGTGTATAATTTTATTTACATATTTACAATCAATGTATAAAATACAAACTATGATATATAGAAAACATCCTCAAAGCCCTCGCTGCTGTCGATAGGCAAGGTTCCCAACAGGCTGGCAGCGTTCCCTTTTTGGATGGCCAAGCTTATGCGTAAAATAAATTAAGTTTCATAAAATCAATTATATTAGAAAGATAACATCACAGTCCATCTGTATTGTTAAGGAGTTCTGGCTAGGTACTTTTATAAGACGAATAGGGATTAGGAAATTAATCTAAAAGAAAATTTAAGTTTCTATACAAGTTGACTAAGTATTAAAGTAGTAAGTTTCTTTTGACTATAAGGTGAGACTTGTATTAGTTGATTTATTGTAATAGATTCTAAATTTTTAATGTCTGTCAAGAAAATATTTACTTTATTTGCCACATGAGGATGATATTTATTTATTTTAATGTTTAAAAACTTAACATGACCATAGTAACTAAATTAGAAAACTAAGCAAGAAAATAAATTACATTCTTTAATAGAACCTCCATTCACTATAATTTATTAGGATTGTTTGATGCAACAGCTTTATAAGTAGAACGAATTGAGCATAATTATAATGATCGTTCAGTCAATCAGCTCTGGCGGTAGTCGATAAAGTTATTAGGTACATCACAAGTGTCCGGTGATCACCGGAGCGAGAGGGCGGGCTCGTACAATGACATGTCATTAGTCCTTTACCATCTCTGCTCGACATATTATATAATGTTTATGTTTGAAAAATAAATGTTTTTTGATTTTTTTGTGACATAAAAACAGCAGATATAAATTAAGATTTCTCGACTGCCGCGTATCATTTGAAAACGAAACTATCGTTTTAAATCGATAGCCACGTAAAATTAAACTACTAACTATTAAAAACACTACTGTTAAAGTTACTTACATTAAACGTAATTTTAAATGAGCAATAAAAACAGCTCTATAATCTATTATTTACTAAGCTAACTTTAAATCTATATACAAGTAATCATAAATCACCATAGTCAAAATAAACCTTAACATACTAACATTTAAAATAAGGCACAGATTTTTAAAGAAAACGCCCATATTTCATTGTAAAACTGGTGTCAATAAGTAAGTGTCACTCTAGATCGTGGCCCAGGGTCTTGATGAACTAGTAACTTGTAAGGCGGACGACCCATCATGTCCGATGACATCCCATTAGCCCAGGAACTGCGCTTGCTAACTTAACTTCACTAATATGTTTCAAAATATACGTATAGTATAGTCTTAGAAGGATATTTTCTAAGAAATAGAGATGTTTAGAGTTTCCACTAGCTCTGTGCAATATTGCCTGTCTCAAGAGAACAGTTTTGGAAAGTAAAGACTTTGCTAGTGACACTTTCATTTGCATTATAATATTAAATGATTTACGAAATCATTATTAGGTCCGGAAAGATATAGTTAAGAATTCATTTTTAGAAAATCACTTTATTAGTTTCTTCTAGTCCTATCGTAATTATATTTTCGTCAAAAATAAAATAAAACTGTGTGTATGCATTTAGGTCAAAGATTATCTGAAAAGTATGAGCCAGCTTTTAAATTAAACAAAGCATATAGGTACGTATGTAAGTAGTTTTAGTTAATCATCAGAAGGTAAGTGGTGTTTACCTCAAATAAAGTATTCAATTAGCTTAATTACATTAAAATTAATTTAACACAAGAAAAACCCAATAAAATAAAATATGACATGTCTACTCTTTACTTAAAGTTTAAATTTAAATAACACGTATGTTCCACCGTGTAGTAAATCTAGTTAGGTGTGTATAGTTTTGTTTATTAGGTAGATACCTAAACCGGACATGATGCTTGGGACTTGTAAATTAATACATCCCTTGTTATAAAGTAACGAAATATTATGTAGGTATGTACAGTTTAAAATAATACTGTAATGTTGTATTAATAAGTTTTTTTTTTTAGGTTATTTTACCACATAGGTATAACGAAATGTTTCAAGAGGTGTTTTTTTGTTTAAATATCTACTAGAGATGTTATGACGATGGTTGTTTGACAACAAAGTCATCGAACATGATGGCTTGACCACAACAAAACAAGCCAAAAATAATTTGAAACTTCATCCTCTTTGCATTTTGCCCGCGTCACGGGTGACCAATTTAAGTATTAATAAAATGACAAAACGTGACCCGGTCACCGGTCGCCATCCATCACGACCGCACGTCAAGTGGTTGCCGAGCGATTAAAAAAACTGCGCCTAACCACTGTATGCCCTCTCCCACAGATAGGGAAAGTATTTCGGGACACACTCGCCTGCCGCGCCGGTAAATGTTCTAGACAAGGGTGAGATTAAATATTAAATTTGCGGTTAGGAATTTCGGGTTGAAAAGTAACAGCGGTGAGCATGCGCAAAGCCGTGCTGATCCCTGGCCGCTTCAAAATCCAGTTTACAGCGTTAAATTCGGACTAAAAACAAAAGGTGAGTAATTTTTTATCAGTTTTGAAATAACACTGACCACATGGAAGCGAAGCGAGTCGGTAGCGGTCATAAAATACGTAACACGACGTATGAAATTAAGGATTTAAACAAAATTTTGCAGCAAATAACACAAACATGTGACGCTCAAGTTAGTTTAGAAGGCACGTCGTGTGCGAGCGCGATAACGTAACTAATGATTGATATACTCGTAAGTCTCTGTTCAAACTAATGACAGGGCGAAGGGTGTTGACTTTCAAGTTATTAATTAATATTGCTATTATTTAGGCTGAGATGATTACAAATTTCTCGTCACATTGTCGGCGAAGTAAAGTAACAATGTTGGTGTATGAAAACACTTTTGTATCTTCAGTATTTAAATTTTAATTCTTGTTGTTAATATTTTGTCAATGAAGTTATTTTTTGTAAAAAAAACTTTAATAATTTAATTTTAAAAAATATACTTACTTACCTACAATTATTTACAAACAAGTGCTTCATCTTAAATTAGTTCGTGTGCTACTGCACTATGTTTTCAACCAACAGGTTTGAGTTTGATTAAAATCTCACCATGGAAAGTGGTTGAAGTAACTCTTCAAGAAAACTAAGTTAAAAATATATTTAAAAAATACTAGCTGCGCGACTTTTTACCGAATACATCAACAGACATTTAATTTTCCCAAAGTATTTGTCATAAGGGCGAACAGTTCCCTAACATGGTGAAAGTACCTACATAAGTAATTGTTTTTAAGAAGTATGTTAGATATTTCTATAATATATGCGAAGAAGGCACGTTACGAGAGAATCTCAACCTGATTAAATGCAATTTCTTTACAAAGTATGCTTCGTTGAAGGTGGAACTTTTGCTTTTATAAGGTAATATTCTTGAGTCTTTAAATTTTATAACGATTGTAAATGGACACATTTCTTTGGGTACATCATTTTAGGAATCGCACGAAGTTACAATGGCGTCAAGCCACAGCTTTGCCACTCACGCTATTCCAAAACTTGCTTAGCGTGCTATACACTTTGTTTCCTTTGCAAATCCGGTGGATAACGGTTGGCAAACTAAATAAGTACATTGTTAAGGCTCTTTGCGATAAAAGAAGAAAAATAAACTGTTTTAGGGCGGGCCTTATACGTTTTTTGCGTTTTCTAACCCGTTACTGTGGGCGTGACCTACTCGCCGGCTTGTTCCACGAAAAATACCTAATTTGTTTTATATTATAATAATAGATAATCTCAATTTGGATCTTTGGTAATAAAACAATCCTCTTGATTGTTATATAATTTTATTTGAACTTTATTGCTAGCTGTGATGATTACACGAGTGCATTTAGCATTTAAATCAAACTTGAAACTTAACAACAGTATAAACGTTGAAGACAAAAGAATATTCATTTAAAATAGATGGGGCTTGAGTTCAAGTTTGAATATCATAGAAAGGTGACGATATACTTAGCAGAAATCGGTACGATTACGTGGAGCCCAATATGACCGCTTAACCACCTGCCCCACGTTATCATTATTGGCCAAACCTACTTATTCCCCGTATGTGCTTTTGATACACATTGAGGAAGGTGAACGGATCGTTCTACATAGAATTCTATATTCTTCAGTATGATAATGCTAAATAGAGGATTTTCGTTTAGAATGTGTAGGACACTGAACTTACATGTTGGTATTGTCATATAAGAGGATTGTTTTTATGGATCTTTTTTATGGGTTTATTTATATTTACCTATAAGGTACCTATAATTGATCATCGTATACAAGTTATTATTAACTACATAGATTTTCAATAATAAAGCCATTATAGGGTTACACAAATTAAATTAAATTTTATTAAAGTTAGCAACTTACCAAACTGGTAAAATAATAAAAGTCCTACTTTTTTAATATAGCGCGCGTAAAAATAAGAACCAATTTTTCCCCAAAAACTAAACCACTTTTACTTAATTATATTTTATTTTTATTTTTTAACCTTTTTTACTTATCCTTGATGAATATAATCGGGGAATATTCCTATGGAAATTAGTATTACCAGGGGGATTGCCAAAGCCTAAGAGGCATCCTGGCTCTTTTCCGATTGCTTCAGAAGTAACCATTCGTAGGTAACTTATACCTACCGTGGTCCATTTGCTCATGACTTTACAAAATATTATTTTATTACTTATTTTATAGCCCATATAACACGACCACTGTAATGATGATGAGGGTCTGGGGAATGATGGAACTGATGTGGCAAGTGACTTACGATCGGCCCGAAGCTCATAACTAGCGTCCAGCGGCGCATAAGTCCCGTGACCGCAGAGTGAAGCGCTGCAGCCCACGCTTCCATCATTCACAGCTTTGTATTTAACATGAGCTACCCATTCTCATAAAAGACGTGAATTAGTAATGAACCAACACCTGCATTTTAGATTAGTGTTGTGAAAAATTGTATTAATTATTCTTTTTGCGAGGTAATTTGCAGTTCTGCTTATTAAGACGACGACGAGTATTGCAATTATAACTTTCTGTTCATGATTGACTTTAAAAAAAATGAAGATTGAAATAATAGGTGTATTCCACTATTGGATATTATTATATTGATATGATGAATACGATGATGACTATTGAGAATCGTGAACCGATTTGGCTACAAGCATATGTAGATACGTAGGTAGATCACCTATCACGTGAAGCGCGCCGCTATCATCATAAGCCTACAATTTCATTAAATTCCTCCTAAATAGTTATAAAGAACTTTGTTATTTGGCTGTCAGTCAGCTTTTAAAAGCCCGACAACAAAGTTAAAACGAAGTAATTAAAAAAGAAAACACAAAATACTTACAAAGTCGGAAGCTCGGCTCTCTTCACTTAAATTACTTGCGATTACACCGACAAAACGTTTTAATGAAACACGTTAAATCGAGCCAAGTGGGCCCGCCACGCCATGCCGCCCGCGCCCGCGCCGCGCTTCGCCGACACACTCGCCCGCTACGTCTGCCATAGTTCGGCAACTTTGCCACTTACTGCGGTAGGTGGCGGGTAGTTTTTCCTCAAATATCTTAGCCGTAAGGAGTGTTGGAACTACTTCTGCAAGTCCATTAAAGAGTATAAACTCATGCCGCGGTGATTACAAATGCCGCTGATTTCGGCGACCGTTTCGGGGTGGATTAAAGCTTTTTAATTGAAATCACTTTTAACAAACATCATCAGTTTATTTTTATTTCACAGCGATGTTTATTTCAGAATGTGTAGCAGCGGTGTGATCAATGAAAATCAATTAATTTAAATTAAATGCTTTTTATAATTTTATGGGTAAATAAGTAAATTATGTCAGTTAGGTATATGGTTTTGATGAACCCTAAAACATTTATGTTCCAGATGTGTTGTTTAGTTGCTCTATCAAAATATACCCAAAATTATTTTTGTGCATGCATACTCAGGAGTTAAAAGTGTATAGGTAGGTATTATTTCATTGCGAGCAAAGCAAGTCAGCGGAGTTCCATATAAATATGTAAGCGGAGGAAACGGCAACGTCTGCGTTCCGCCGCGTCGCTGCGGAAACCGCGTCAATTAACTTGGCCGCGATGACATATTAGCCTTTGTTCCCCGACTTCCCCAGCTTCCCCGACATCCCCCGCTTCTCCATACTACCCACCGGTAGTTACTTGCAAGAAACTCCGCTGCGTAGGTATTACAGATAACATAAGTTACAGTTTGGTACAGTGCGTGATTTTCATTGTCGCATGGTAAATTAATTTTATACTTGGCTGGTGGCTGTATTTCTTGGAATTATAGACGCTGCTTAGATAATACTGCTATAAATATAGAATGTAACGTTCCATAAAGGATTTAGACTTTAATAATATAAAGAATATAAAAATTACTTCGAGCCAAAATATAAGTAGGTACCTTAGAAATTGAATTGTTTAGGTACCTACTTCAAATATCGATGTCTTAAACCTTAACATTCAAAATTATTTTTTTCAGCATTATTCAATACATATTATTACAAAAACAAAATATATTTAAAGATACATAGGTAAAAATTCACTTAAAGGGAAGTGGTGATCGCTGCCCGTAGACATCCGCAACCTCTACCGGGTTGCTGATGCGTTGCCGACCTTTTGAAGGGACTGGCGCTTTTGCACACAGCCGGAATACATTAACGCAATGCCAGAGGAAGGTATTATGCGATAATATTTAGCGGTAGACTCAAAAAGGGCCGCAAACGAAGCAGATCTTTAATCGGAACACACAGCTTTTGTACGCATATGCAAAATTAAATGTAAATGAAAAAGTTCATAGAATTATAAAAAAACGTGATTAACGATATATAAAAATATAAACGTAGATATTAATTTTATTTAGTTATTGCAAATTATGTAATTACTTTCTTCTATAAGCAATCTTAATAAGCCTTCAAATGAATATTTTCAGAACTTGTGCGATGAAATTTCGTACTTTCCTACAAATTTATGAAACACCGGCTTTAAAAGGATTGACTACCCTGTTAAACCTAAATTTTGATATGTAGGGCTACAATAACCCTGCTTACTATATTAGTTCACATAACTAACTGTTTTAAATAATGCGTGTACATAATTAAAGTACCTTTGGACATGATTAATAGTTTATTATGGCATTTTTGGTTTATGAAACCGAGCCAAGTTAGGTCAGAGTTTCTAACAATGCAAATTTTTAATATCAGTTGGATCATCCGCCAGGTGGTAGGCAATTAAATAACGTGAGTCAATCCAAAATTAAATAGATCCGCTGTGATAATACAAAGTTTAGTGATTGTCAATGTCAAACAGAGAAGATGAAAAAAGTTTTTTCTTCCAATTCCATTTTCTTTCACGATTCCTCTTTCACAGTCTCTTAAAGTTTTCAAAATAAGAGATTTTCAAGAGAGTCTCAATTATCGATAAAGACGATATTAAAAATTCGTTTGTTTTGTTCTTAGCTTGCGCTTGGAAAGCGGTGTCCCCTTTTTTCCATTGTTTGCATAAGAAGGGAAAGCAGAGGCGGCGGCAAACGATAATCAAAAATTTGAATTTCGCCCCCGCAAGTAAGCACTGACAAAATCATCCGATTTTTTTACGTCGTTTATCATTACAATTAACTAAGCGAGGAAAACTCTTTGTTTTGAAAAGATTGTTTATGTCAGCGAAAAGTTCGCCAACAATATTTTCTAAATTTATTTTCCCGGAAATCTTACTACGGATCTCATTAGGATAATTCATATCGGGCACCCAAAGTTATCACTGAAGGATCTATACAGAATGTCAGAATTTACATACATAGTTGCCGTTTGGTAGTACTGTGATGAAGGAACATGGTCTAAATTTATTCGTGAGCATTACAGTGTAACATGTACGAGGCAGTGCTCCCTTAATGTATTCATGTAATTCGCATAGCCGGCATCCCCTTTGACCAGCCACGCAACACCGCACTGGCTGCCCGGATAGAGTAATATAACGTGATGTTTTAAAACCATCCATCACGTTTAATGTCCATATAAAAAGAAGGAGCTAGTGTGCCGACTCTTTCCGCGGATTTTGTGATTTGCGGATGTTACAATTCCAAAATATGTTTTAGGATGTTGTATGTATAGCTATGAAACATAAATTATTACACATTTTTACCGAATAAGCAATGTTTTTCTTAGAAGGGAACCCACTTGTTGCAAGATGTGTTCCTCTGTTCTGTTCGCTTCATAAATGTTTATACAAAATGAGTTCATCGACTTTCTCATTTTCACCTCACGAAAATCTCTCGCGTACGTTTAGAGCTGCTGAAATTATCAATTGACTGCACTCTAGTATTCAACAGTGCAAATACAAAAGCAAGAGCTTCCTAGTCTGAGCTGGGTCAAATAAAACCTCAAGTATCAGCTACTTGAATGTAAAAACGTTGCGATGCGGCTGAGCGAGTAGAGGCAAGGCTGACGCCAATTTACATTAAATGCGGCTTGCACCCACCAATGATAACGTACACTTGCGGATGTTCTATATTACTGACTGTGTTACTCAAAGCTTTGTGTTTTGTGACGAGGAAAATATTTTGAATTCAAAGTTATTCTTCATAAAATGTAGGTTAACCAAAAAACTTAAATGGGACTGGTTTACGTTTGTATTCAGTGTAGACTAAAGATACCATTAAAGCATAAAAAACCATGTAATTTATTATATCTTCATCAGTCTAATAAATGTTTCCCTATAGTTCCAATAGGCTTCTAATCCTCTCTGCATTCAATTACCTGCAACGTTTAACTACTATCATTACTTTTCTGAACTATACGAATCGCGTGAAAAGAGCTTCATGGTTTGATCTTCTGGCACTGCAAAGTATGTTCATGAGGGACGGTGACCACTTACCTTCAGGTAGACCACCTGTCTGCTATTCAACTTTCTTGAAAACAACTGACATTGAAAAAACCAACATCTAAACCATATCCTACTATTTTTATCAATATTATATTATAAGCTGGAATAAATGTTTGTAACGACTGAACATATTTGAATGATTAATCAATACAAAAATTCGTTGTGCTTTGAACACGTAAAATAACCCTCCTTTTTTGGCTTTGCCGCAGTCGGTTACTTAGATGTTATTTGCCGTGGAAAATAATAAAAAAAATATTTTACCCCATTTCAAAGCACTGGGTAAAAGCTGATGTTGGTATATTTCTACATTCACCTTTAATTTAGAACTTAACTTTAAGACTTATTGGACTAAAAGATGACATAGTAACCGCGAGGCTAATTTGTCTAACTTGTCCGCAACCTTCACTATCTTTACACAAATGAAGCTTTCAACATTTCGTTGCTGAATTCAAAATTATATATTTATGCGGTTTTTGACCGGTCCGGTCGCTTTGAAAAGCCCTTGCAACGTTTGTGGGGATAAAACAGTAACACAATAAGTGTTACTTTCTTTAAACTATTATAATATTATTATAAAATGATATCTTTTTCTTTTCTTTGTGTCTATCTATAATTAATCTTACTTAGTAATAATGAAGCGACGATAGCTTACCATCAAATGCCATGACGAAGGTCGTAACTTCTAATCTTCAATGAAGCTACGGTTTCAGTGTTGGAAAATATCGTGTGGAAACCATAACTCGGTGGTAACCACCTGGCTTACCACCCTCAAATCCATTGCTAAGCCTATAGTCTACCTATAAGTTCTGACAGTTGCACTTGAAGCCGCCTTGAGAGTGGCCTTCTAGGTTTTGAAAGTCGGCAACACATTGTAAATTCCCTTGGTACTAATTTTATATGGTGGCCAATTAGGCGCTTTGCACATGGAGCAACTATTGCAGCAACTGGCAACTAGCAACTAGCTTTTTACTTATTATGTGTAAAGAATATTTATTATTAATTATTATTAATATTATTGTGTAAAGAAACCTTTCAAAAAGTTGATAGTTGCCTCAACTAAAGTTGCTCCGTGTGCAAAGCGCCTTACTATCACGCGCACCGCATGCCTGCTTGTCGGCTTGTGTTGACATAAAAAAGTATTAATACCAAAGCGCAATAACATAAAAAACTAGAAAGTATTGTAGGTAAGGACAGTATTGAAATCTATACCTATATCACATAACATAACTCATTGCCATAAAACTTTTGCGAGTTTTTGTGCAGCTACGAAGGTTTCTGACATAGAAAATAAAGCTAAATTAACTAACATATTATAAAATTGAGGCATTAATAACATAAACAAATGTAAATAGCACATTAATATTCATATAGGTATATTTTGAATAGGTGTGAGATATTGTCATATCTCATATTAGAGCATTTAAATACCTGCACCTCTTTCCACATACGCTCAAAGTCATGGCTTCTGCAGTGCAGAGGTTAAATACGATTAGAATTGAATCCATAACAGTTTCATAAGTTTTCTTAATCTTTTTATGCTCACGAAATGTTCGAGTTGTTACTGTGTGCGGACTAACTTCACCGAGATTTTCGTTATTATTCTCTTGGGAACGTCTAATTAGCATTTGCGGTACCTACATAACTAACAATTCTGAAAATGATTGCTAATGTTTTGCTTTAGGTCACGATTAGTATATTATTTTGCATTATGGCAACCCGATTGATTATTTTTAATATTGTTAAATAGTTGGTGCCTATTAACTTTTCTCGAAAAATCTAACTGCAGTGAATTATTATTTCTTGTAACTTAGTGCTTCGGATTCAAAAGGTAGGGTGAAGAAACAATCCCTCCATTTATCATGCATTTATCCCTCGGAAAAAAATGGAATCACTTTCTTTCGGGATTGACTAAATATATGACTTACCTAAAATAACAAAATACCTACCAACTCCCTAATAATGACATTTAGGTATACAAAATAAAAACAAATAAAAAATATTTCTAGAACACTTACATTATGTACCAATATCTTATATTCGCATCGATAATGGTAGTTAATGTATAAAAAAAATGTTAATTAACTACTGAATAGTCGAAAATAAAACTTAGCTTTTTATTTTTTATTGCACGCCTCATACCGCGAAGCGGATGAGGTTGTGCTCTACTCAACACACGTCAAAGTCAAGCAATATTTTGCTCTTAAATTGCCTCTATCACAACTAATTGGCATTTATACGATAATGTGAGGAGATGTATCACGATAACTCCCGAAAAAATGGACGTATCGAGACTGGGTTTCGTTTATTCTTCATCATAATAACATCAATTAGTTACCTATTTCATATCAATAACCTAAAAGCCGTAGTTTATTAATAAAATGTTTTTTTATAAAAAAAAAAGTTCACTATTTACACTTTTACAATAACACAATATGTATTTTTGTTGAATTGTCCATAATACAAAAAAGTCAGTGATACGACTTAATTTTTCTTAATAATTGTAAGAACGTTATGAGACGTGCACTTTTAGTTTTTCTAAACTACTTAATATTCCTTTATTAAATAAACGTAAATAGGTACCTAAAGACGAAGAGAAAGAGGAAATGGACTAAATACGTTGTTATGCGATTCAATCACAGGACTATCTAGGATACGGACGGCCTCGAGATCACAGCCCGCATACTAAATTATTAACCCTTAGTTATTTATGCATCGTGAGCCACCATCTTAATAGCGAGCGAGAGTTATGTCCAGCCTAAAATAATATTTTGTGTAAATGTTTGAAAATAAACAAGCGGCGTTCAGGCGGTGTGCTTTACAGTCACAATATGTCGTAACTTTGCAGTCCTACCGTACCGTTATGTGGCGATTTAACGTCCAAACGGGTTTATTATAAAGGTTTAATTTTCAATTTACGTCTAACCGCAGCGTGATGAAATATTATCAAAGCTTACCTTTGGATGTGCTCTTCTGGGAAAGGCCACTTTGGGGTCAATCTGAAACAGAAAACATAATATTTTAACAGCGATAAAGTGAAGGCATGTATTCATTTCAAAGGCGGAGCGGTTTCAGCTCATGACTTTGTGAATGTAAAAAAATCACTCAGACGCCTCCTGCCCCAACTAATCATGGACCGCACGTCCAACAGGGAAGCGGGTACGATAAATTCGCATTGCCTGTGTGGCTGCAATGTCCAGACCTAAAATCCCGGCTGCAAAAAACCATTGGACTGAAAATCCTGCGCCGTGGTCCTGTCACTCGATTTCGCCTCTCGTCTTTTTCATGTAACCGAGCGCCACTATTTCATACGTGGCACTGTTTAAGCCCTCAGATTTTCTCCCGGCAGCGAGCGGTCGCTCCTGGTCTTTTTGCTCGTATCTCGACGCGCCGTTGACCGCTATAAACGCAAAATATAAACCCAAAGAAGCTACCTTTGACATTTTAGAGGTAAAACGTTTCATTTCCACTCGTGCTAACCGTTTTGTCGAATGGCTTTCACATTCTGCGGAAATGCTTCGAGATTTTTTGGTGAAAAAATACTATTCATGAAAAACTGAACATTGAATAGATGCGTTCTATTTTCTTTAGTGATATAATAAATACATTTGCGGTCTTATAGGAAGAATCTTAAAATTGTCGTCATTTAAATGAATAGTAGAATTTCCGCAGACCCCACCACTAATAAATGGTATGAATCACATTCGTTTGTTAGTTGAGCCATAAAATAATAACAATATTATTTTTTTATCAAAATAAGTCTATTTTTGTGACCTGGATTAAAATGCGAAAAAATACCTATTTTCATATAATTTAGGAGAGTAACCAAAATAAATTCGAGGAATTTTGGGAAAAATAAACACCTGTTTTTAAATAAATATACGACACAATAAATGAGGGAGCCGTAGGCATCCACGTCCGCGTAATTACGAAACGAAAGCGTGAGAGAATAATTTAAAAGATTTCGCCCAAGAGGACTGCATTATTACAATATCAGGGAAAACGGCTTTACAGCATCATTCATACATTCTTAATTATTTAATTATCTTTTGAGTGCGCTGCGGCTGCAGAAAATCCTGTATAATTTGATTAAATTGGATTTCCACCGAGAGAGTATTATTTTTTACCTTGTAATAATTAAATTATATTATTATTAAAAATAATTTACGATAAAACTATTGAGACATTACAGTACAGTATATATTGCGAAAAATTAGTTATTGATGGAGGCAATTAACCGCCTCACGCAAGCAATTTTGTAAACGTTGTAAAATGACCACGAAAGTATACAGAACAAGCAGAAAAATCATAAAATCCCAGATGGTGGCGCTAAAGCGACTAAGCGGGTCGATGATAAATTTTAACGAGTTATTTTAATGGAGGCGATCGCAGTCAGTGGCTAGCCGGCAGCCTGCGTCGATAGAAAAATAAAACCAAACTCTCTAAAAGACCGTTAAATACATTACTCAGTTTTTTCAATGAAAAATGTTTTTAAAGATATAACGGTAATCACTTCAAATATTTTTTTATTATGTATTTATTTCAGCCCATTCAAAATAATAATGAACCATTACAACTATTACTATTAAATATACGTATAAGTTATCACAAATCTGAAATAATCTTGAGCAAAATAACTGCTAAATATCGACACAATATGACGTTTTGATATGGAGCCATTTGCGTGATTACAATCGAAGCCGCGGCGCACCCTCCTAGCCTCCCCTTTCCTACAACTTCCCTTACGATAAAGATTGACATCGCAGCTTTTAAATTTCGAATTATCCTAACTCCAACGCCACGAAACAATATAAACTGTGCTACAATTCGTGCGCGATAGAACACAAATTCGTTTAATGGGGCAATGAATTTTAGCGTGTCATCGCAAGAAAAGATTGTAGGCGAAAGCACATTAGTGGGATATCACTACTGGTTGGAAAAGAACATGTTCGCTTTATGTACTCGGCGCGATGGTACCGACGTAAAGTCGATTACGTTAAATTTTATATTAAGCAAACAGTCAATATCGATGTCTCGTATGGTTTCTAAAGGCACGCCCGTGTCGCTGTCGTGTGCTGCAATGAAGCGGTAGTTTATGTTTACTCGGCTAATGTCGACTTTATCTTGTGTTTAGGTAGTGCTGCTATTTTATAATGGATTAAACAAATTTGTAAAGTAAATTGAAAAAAAGACAAGGTGCATTGTAAATACATACTGTTTTAGCAATTCCATTTTTTAGTAACATCTGCTGTTGATTTGATAGAGCATTGTGCTTACCACAACTGAACTAACCTCATTTGTATTTTTTGATTACAGACATGATTACTTACTGACTAGATCAGGAGTCGGCAACCTAAGGCTCGCGAGCCACATGCGGCCCTTTGAATGTGAAGCTGCGGCTCTTTAGTTCCATACGCAAATATTATTTATTTTATAAAAAAAAACATTTAAAAATCTTTCTCAATCGATTAATAATATGAATAAATAGATATTTTTCTTATGAATAAAAATAATATTATTTTTTTTATCCCAAAACCTTTTTTATGCAAATAGGTACTATTTATTGTTGGCAAGAAAAAAAATGTAGCTCTTTAAAAACTTTGAAATTTTGTAAATTGTAATTTTTGACTCTTCCGACTCAAAACGTTGCCGACCCCTGGACTAGATGATAAAGTCCACTGAAATGAATTTAATCAATAGGTAATATTTGTTAGAGTTCCGATAATTAATGAGTGTGACACGTAGCCTAAGTTAAAGGACAAGAAAGTTTAATGACGTGCACTGAGTGCAAGTGGTAACTGAATTTATTTACGTGCAGACGACACGTAAGTGTCGCTCGGGGCGGCAGCGTTAAGTGGGGACCGCATCATTTGCTGTTCAGTCAGCAACGCGCACTCTAACTCCTTCTAATTGGAACGAATTTGGCTGCAGGTGCAACACTCGAGGTGGCTCAAGATTAGGGGCGAGCTATTGCGAGTATATTCCAGGCCGTTCCCCCTAAAATATTCGATGTGCAACGCGCGACTTGCGGTTCACAGCTCCACTCGCGCCGTCATCCACGTATGCTTCCACTAACTTAAATTAAATTAAGAACAATATTTACCCTCCCAGCCGAGATAAATGATATTGCACACTTAAGCCAGAGTTAATGTTTAGTGACGACTTATGTACCCACATTCTTAGCATAAGCTAGAGAAAATGCTATTGCAAGAAAGCGATGGCTTCATATGTGTTCCACTAAACAGAAAGAGAGGGTGGCACCCGACCACCTCTATAAGAAAGACTTAACACGGCGCGCTTTGCCGTAGATAAATAATGGGATGACAAAATTGTTACTTCGTAGTAGTGTCCTTTTAATTGATACAGTTTTAACTCATTTGAAACAAAAATTCTAACGAGTCGTGACAAGATCGGAAAACATTTGACACAGATTGTTTGTAAAGTGGGGTTTGTTTAAACGCTTGGCGAGACAAGCAGTAGGTAATGAAACGCGGCTAGGGAGGCTCGACAAATGTCATTACTGGGGCACGCATAAATATGCAAGGCAGGTAACGCACATTTTCAAGCGACGTCGCAAGAATTTTATCGCTCGTTTAATTCTGTGAGAAAAAAATGGGATTCTTTTGGGTGTAACATGAGATAGGCAGCCGCGTGGGAACCGCCACACTGGCCTCTACCTCGTACCTAAGTGCAGCCGAAATATATTTTATCCACTTTGTCAGATATTACTTTCTCTTAAATACTGGCGTAGAAAGCGTAAACGGCGGAAGAGAAGAGACGTAATCTTATCCATCAGAGGAGCCTTATTCGTTAGGCGCTAATGTGGGTGCTTTGTGTAGTTAGAAGCAGGCCTATTAACGTGTGTTTTATTCATCGCCCTTTTCCTTCACTGTATGTTACACGTTCGCTACTATTGCCAGGGACCTTAACGACACAGTTCTATTTTCTTAATGCCCTTGTTAATTTCGTTTACATTTGTTTAAGTGTTACAGTCGTTCATTACTTTCGCTTTTAGATACAGCTTTGAGACAGATTGAGATTCATATTAGATATTCAATTCTTTTAGCTCATCAATATGTTTTATGTGTTTTTTAAGTTATTGTATATTGATAGTTTAAAAAAAGGCAAACTTTCAAATTATTTTTAATCTACCGTATACTAACAAATGTGTATCCAATATTAAATGGAGCTTAAAATAATTTACACCCAAATGAATCTAATGGAAAGTTTCACAATTGAGAGGATAAAGGTGCAAAGTTTAAGCTTATCTAGCGCTCCAGGTCAACACAAAAGCTGGGAGCAGCGGTGCTAGCACATTGTGGCTGGTGGTCTCGTGAGACAAAGATTACGCACCGTCCGCTCCCCAACGTCCGACTTTGTACTTAAAACGTTGATATCTGCCTCTCTAGCTAGATGTATGCTTATTATCACTTGCCTCTAATATTATACTTTGAGAACAATTGACTCATGCAATCTTAAAAGCTAACATCTAGATAATTTTAAATGATATGTTTTGAAACAATGTTGGTAGATGAGTTTTAATTATATAAGAGACATTGCATTGACTTATAGTAGGGAAACTACGTTAAAATAAGTCATACAGTATATTACATGAAAGGAGCAGTAATACTTGAAATATCTTTGCTACCTAAAAATCACTCGAGATATAAATATATTGAGAGATATTGCAAAGCGTTTCGGGCAATAACCATCATCAATAAAAGCAATGAAATATGCGGCACCGGTCCCAACTGTAGAGAACATGTTCAGCAAACAATCCTGTAATCCTGTTTCGTACACTGATTGATCAATGACCTATCTAGTGTCCAAACAATCTACGACCAGTCGCACCGACAGACATCCGGCGCAGATATTTGCAGTCAAAACAGACTTAGGGCGCTCGGTGGTGCACTCTGCGCATGTCACTCCATTCCTGTATTATTTATTAACTCCAACGAGCTTCCGATGTTATTTTATTCCATTGTGCAACTGTATCTACGCCGGTTCCTGATGTCCGAGTCCAGGAAGTTTGCTACGAACTGACACGACTGGGGGAGACTTTTCGTGCATAGAATGAATGCTTGTCAGCCAAACGTAAACATGCAGGCAAAATACTTGGTATATTATTAAGTTGGTGGATTGTGGTTAGCGGTTGCCACGCGGATTATTTGCTAGTTCGCCAAAATGCGGTAAATTTGTAGTTTTTTTTTTCGACATTTATGATGAAGTAGTTAAAATATAAATATAAATACTTATGCTAAAAACTTAACGAATTAAAAAGAAAGCTACAGTTATTTAGATATATCATCTTTATTTTCTTACCAAACTCTGTATTATTGTTTCACCTCTGGCTTACATTTCCAAGTAGGTACATTACATTGCTTTTATTTTCTACAATATAATACAAAGAATACCAAGTAGGTACTACATGTGTGCACAAATCAGTCAGAGCTTGAGACCGGAGCGAGCGTAGGTAATGCTGGCGAAGTCGGCAATGTTATTTGGCGACCCGGTGCAAGTAAAGGACTCTATATTAAGCATTCCTGTCCCCCCAATCTCTTCAGGTGGGCGCGGGCGGGACATGAACTCTACTTCAACTTATTATTTCGGGGCCGCATGCGACGCGTTGTTTTTCTCTTACCCGCGCCTCTAATATACATTTACATATGTATCATACACTTAATCCTTTTATTAAATTCTTTCAACCTTTTTTCTTGCAAAATATTCTCTTTTTTTTTCACCGCAATGTATTAAAATTTTAAAAGCCACCTAGTATTCCATGCGGCACTGCCTACAAGCAACTGTTATCTAGGACATAATAAAACGTGGCTGTTTTTAAAACGGCCTTAAGCCGTACATCATTAATGAACTCGTTATTACGCTAATTGTTGCCGCAATCGGGCCTGGACGTGATATTAAAGCGACATCAAAAATGTATGTACACTATTTAAAGATTTCCTTTCGCGTTGGTCGCGTGCTAGAGATTTAGTGAAGCGACTGGCCCTGTGCCCATAAAAACAGATTACGAATAAAAAAATCAACGAGCTCTTGGCGTTATGAGTTAATTTTGTAAGAATAACGCGAGCGTCGGTTAGCGTTTCCCTTTATTTGGTGTTCCGGCCGCTCTGTTTGTTTAAACGGGTAATCCAGCGCAAAAACAAGTCGAGTCTACATTATGTAGTGGTGGAACACAAATGTGTGTTCCGAATGTTGTCGGAACGTAATCGCCGGACGATAAAAATCACTTAGCGAACAGAATAACCACTGTAGACGTTGCCACTAACCGCTAACTACTCCGAGTGTAACATAACAATGGTGTTTACGTGGAACGAAACTTGTAATATTTGAAAATTAACTTTCACTTGAATATGCTACAACGTTGAGTCGAGTAAGTACTTCGAGAGAAGTAAGTACTTGTTGTTACTTATTTATTCAGAAACTATGATGTTACCTTTTGCGAACTTCATTTATTTTTATATTTCACTAGTTTCTGCTCCGTGGTTTCATCAACGATCCCCTATTTCAACACTTTAAGGGTATAATTTTGAAAAAACCTTAATTAGTGGATGTCTACGTTATCTTGCGATTTGAGCTGTGCGTGGATATGTCAGTCAGTCAGTCAGTTTCTCCTTTTCTATGACAGAAGAGAAGAGAAGATTAAAGTGGGTTATTCACTTAAGACCATTAGGTATAATTACGAAGATAAGGTTTGGATTGTTTAATGTAAACCGTTTAATATTGCTATCACATTCTCGCTGCAGTTGGAGTAAATATCTCAGTGAGTATCTCAGTTAGGTGTCAATTATGCCCAATAAATTGGGTACAAATGTCAATTACGCAATGAACGTACCCTACCCGATCCTAGAATCTGAGGTGTTTGTGGAAATAATCCTAGATACCTAGTTTACACCATTAAATAAAATCGCTATGTATAGTGTATTTATATATTTTTCAAATAAGTTTAGGCTTATATAAAAAGTAACAATTTATTTTAGAAACAACCCCTTCATACTTCATTTGTAAAATTCAACACATACAAGAAAACGCGTACGCTCCATATTTTAAAGGTGTCAATAAGAGAAGAAAAAAGACTTCCTCGACGCAAGCGCGCCTGGTCTAAACGTGTTTACAAGTTATGCAATAATTCAAATAACGTACTACAGCAAATTTATGCTGGTGCACGGTAACATACTTCAATGGCTGCATTGGAAAGCATTTTATTTCCACGGACGACGCGGACGGCGCGCGACTAGTATGGCCGCGTATTTTCGAATTCAACCAGAGAGCGGCGAACGTGTGAGATGGCAATATGAATTTATGATCATGGCGAATTAAATGCGTTTAAAGGCGAACGTGATTCGGTGGAATACGCATCGGAATTTAATTAAGCGCTTTTTACACTTGACTGGCCGGTGCGGATTATGCCACGCGTCGGTTACCTACTTATGTTACGGATAGCAGTGACGCGCTGTTCGCCAATTTACTCTTGTAAATTACGAATACGCTTATAAGTAAGTGCCTAAGAAAATAGTAAGTTGTATATATAAGTTCTCGTCTTATAAGTAAGTTGAAGTGGCAATGGGCAGGTCACATAGTGCGGAGAACAAATGGCCGATGGGGTCGAAGGGTTCTGGAATGGAGATCACGGACCAGCAAGCGCAGCGTAGGACGTCCACTTACAAGGTGGACGGACGACCTTTTAAAGGTCGTCGGAAAACGCTGCATGCAGGCCGCCCAAGACCGTAGTAGACGTCTTGCGGTTGAGATGATGATGTACCTTATGTACCACTTCACAGACGTGAAAACCAGGTTGATAGGTATCGGTAGATATGGGTAGGCCTATGGCGTGGGACGCCACATAATGTGTCGTCATCCTTGCGCCTTCCAGACATTTTTTTTTACTAAGTATTGTGTTATTATCATTAAGTATTTTCTCAGTATTTTCTTAAAATTGATATTTAACTCGCTTTTCGACCCACGTTTTAACCGCGGTACCTTTACCTTATTTTACATCCTAGAATTTCAAATGAATCGTTCTTATTGCACCCCTAGAGTACTATAGAAATATTATTTCCAATCCTCAAATCTCTAGGTCCACTTGTTTAGGCTGTGCGTTATCTGTCAGTCAGTCACTCAAGGTACTATTTTATAGGCATAAAATATTGCAAATCTGTCGCCAAGCACCTATCGGTGAGTTCCAGGAGCTGCACTTGAGAGCTAGTTCCTATCTAGGCTTTGTATGATTACTATGGTGAGATTGTGGTCAAATACACGCCTACCCTAAGTAAAAACAAATAGGCTACCAAGCCCTAAAGAGTAAAGTTCATCTCAACAAGTCAACATTTTTGTAATCCAAATAATTTCATTTATATTTTTAATTAAACACCACAATAAATTTACTTTTTTACGAGGAGACATTATTTTATACTACAAACAAAGCGTAGTTAAATAACTTTATTTTTTTTTGTTATCGAGGACGATTCATTTCAGTAAGTTTTACGCTGTCTCGTTAGGGCCCACTAGATGAAATTTAAGAGTCATCTCAGTCAGGCGGGGCTCCATACACATCCGGCAGCGACAAAAGGGAGCCCGAGGGACCACCTATAGCGGGAAGAGGAATTTTTAATTGGCCTCTAAATAAAAACCCATAAACTTTTTTAACACAGCACAATTCATAACGCCATAATTATAACTAGGTTTTTTACAGTTACAGAAGACTTAGTTTGCGTAATATATTTATAATCATTTGATTATGCGTGTGTGTGAGTGTGATAGGATATATGTGTGTATGTTACCACTCAGCTCCGTAACGGCTGAACGAATTCCATGGGAACGCTGGTAAACCCGCAGGACGGAATCTAGTATATAATAAGGTAATAAGACAATTAATGATAATACTCTACTATGATATGCAAAATACATGCAGGACAGTCAGCAGAAAAAAAAGAATGAACTTCTTCCCATAGTCGTAACGACTTGATAGGCCCTAACGGGCAGTTAAAATGAAAAGTGTATTCCCATTTTAAACTTTATTCATTATACAAAAGTTTGTTAGTGTAGACGAAATTTTACTTTCATATTTTAAATAAATTCTGAAACAATAAGACAAAATTGCTCTCAAGTTAGGATTTTATCATCAAAACTCATCGAGGCTTTGGGAGACCGACGCGGCGGAGCGGGGAGCTTTTTCCACCAACGCATTACCCTGGCTATTCAGAGAGGAAACGCTGCCAGCCAGCTGGGAGAACCTTGCCCAACGGCAGCGACGTCAGCCTCGACGAAATTTTGTTTATATTGTTGAATGAATTTGATATTTTATTTTTAAATAAAATGTGTTGACAAAAATGAAAGCCCAGAGGTTTTTGGACTGTTTACTCTAGGTAAATGCCACAGGAAAAATAGTAGGTATTCTATTTTAATAAAGCAAGTTTTATTATTTATATACTAAGGAAAAAAATGCCTTTCTATTTATATTTTGTTCTAAGCAAAATAAATTAACATCATTGTTTCTTATTTCAAACAAATATCTTATGATATTATCGTAATGAAAGTCCTTTATATGGCGATACAGTCTCGAATATTTCATTACCAGTCAGTTATATGTCACTACATTTCGGTAATTGTAAGGTTGTTGTGTAACAGAGTGCATAATATTTTTAAACAGTACCGATATTAAACCGCATAAAACATCGAACATTTCCTGCGGAAGTGAAAAATTTTAATTTTCCGAAAAATACCAGCGCAATATTTTAAAAATGGATGTGATTTATTAATGCAGGATCGTAAATGCCATTTATGCCATTGACCCAGAGATACCCATTTGTATCATCTGTGGATAAAAAAATGTCCTCTACATCAATGACATTTTGATAGTAGGTACTGATTAAATTTACATATTAGTAAAAAAAAAGCTGATGACCATTGTGGAAACCGTATACTCATTGCCGATTGCCGAACATTGTTGATATCAAGTATGATAAAATTTGTATAGTTACATTATTGATCCTTTGTTTTACCATAGCTCAATTATTAATTTAATCAAGATTTTTATGCCAACATAACCCTAGAGATAAACATTATGTCCGTAACTGATACCTGCAGCTTATAATATTAAACTTTTACCTAAATAGTCTGTACTTTTATTGAAAGACTAGCTTTTCCGCGCAATTTCACCCGCGTTCCCGAGGGATCTTGTGTTTTCCCGGAATAAAAAGTAGCCTATAGCCTTCTTCGATAAATGGGCTATCCAACACAGAAAGCATTTTTCAATTCGAACCAGTGGTTACGGAAATTAGCGCGTTCAAACAAACAAACTCTTCAGCTTTATAATATTAGTATAGATAGATAATAATTAATAATAAAGATTGATAGCCACAATCGAATAATTTTCTAAATAAGATAGTTAACATGTTTATAAGCAAATAAAACTTGTTTCAGTACGATAACCAAGTTATTTGAAACGTTTCAAATCGATGAGCCTTGGAACAAAGTTGAATGAGGAACTAAATAAGTTTCAACATTTCCTCTTAATAAAATATAAATGGAGAAAGTTTACTTATATTTGAGGGATGGGGGTTTCTGTAGAAAACTGTGTAAGTATCTATTGTTGTGTTGGAAGTTGTATGTGACCTTTTTTTTGTATTACCATTAATTAAAATACAGTTACAACTGAGAAGTGACACACAATTTCTGTTATTAATTTTTTTTTTTATTATATCTAAGGATATACCTAATTGATAAAATTTCATAATAAAAACTATTAAATTTATGTTCTGTTTAATTAACAACAAATATTTACAATCAATGTATTAAATACAAACTATGATATATAGAAAACATCCTCAAAGCCCTCGCTGCTGTCGATAGGCAAGGTTCCCAACAGGCTGGCAGTGTTCCCTTTTTGGATGGCCAAGCTTAAGTGTTAGCGGAAAAAGCTATAAAAATATAAAATAAAAAAGCGTTTCTTTATTTTTCTGTCCAGAGTTTAAGTCACATTTTTGATAAGCTTAACTAGCTTTTCGTCTCGCAGTTTCACCCGCGATCCCGTATTTTACCCCTTTATCGTTCGTTAAATAGGTACGTTAAGGAATATTAATACCAAGTTTCAAATAAATATGACCAGAAAAATATTTATTCCCAAATTAGTTCTAAACTTAAAACAATAAACCTACAGCCAAGATTTTGAGCGCGCAATAATTAATATGCAAGCGGTGAATATAAAATTATAACAAATACTAGTTTTACTAAGGTCATTTTGCTTTAAACTAAATTTATTTCACACAGGAAATGAAAAAAACGTAATAAAATCGAAAAATATGTCATCATAAATATAAAAAAGCCTATCAAAAAAATAGATCATCTGATGTAAGAATAGCACATTATGACCTTTCATATTGTACACAAAGGGAGCAACACATGTGCACACTGTTTAGTGGTTCAATCGTAAACATCTCTATAAATATTGACGACGCAGAAGGCTATTATGTTCAGGCATACTCCCGAAAAATGTATACAATTTATGACGTAAAGACATGCGATTAACTTTTCCGTTTAGTTGCAATATTCAAGCAATGCTGTTTGAAATATTTGTATTGCATTCCACGTGTGTTGTGTTATATGTAGGTCATGCGTAGAGTTTCACTTCCGTAAAGTAAAGTTATATTTAAATAAATTAGGTACCTAAGTATATAAAGTACATTTAATATTATAATTAGAATTAGGTTTTCAAAAATATAATAATTTGTAGATAGAAAGCAATCATAGTTATTAGTCACAGGAAAATACATTATAAATCAAATTAAGTAAAATAGAAAATAAAAAATATATTGGCCCTATCTCGTAAAAAACAGGTTAGTCAAAATCAATAAAATACCAACGATCTTCCGCGTTAATTCTATGTAAATTATGAAAGTACTCTCTCTTCGCGCTCGATTTGCCAGGCTTCGGCTAATCTTCCGCCAGTCGACTACAATTTAATCAAAGTAAACAACGACCAACGCTGTAATTTATCTAGATTATTTCGTGGCGAACGATAGTAATCGACTTTTTCTCCATCTGTACACAAAATTCTTGGAACGGGATTTCTCGGAGAAATCGTAATGCGTTACAAATCCCATGATACAGAAATGATTACAAATTACATTTGACAAGGTAGGTATTACTGTATGGTATATCGAAAAGATTTTTATTTTGCAAAGGAGTCTTTATAAACCTGTTAAGTTTGTATTCGCGTTATGCAATTCATCAATACAACTGCTTAATCGAATTTATGCTGTAATATAAAATGGAATACCATCTATAAGTGATATTTAATATTTTGAACTCATATGGTTTTTTAATCTATTTCATTTATTCAAACTCAAACATAAAACTCACTTATTCAGATTGGCCCCTGATAAGGCCCTTACAAATGACTCTTATTGTTTTGTATTGGTTTGTAATGCGTAGGCTCAGTTTATGTAGATAAACTGAGAAGTGAATTCCGGCAGTGAATTTTGAAAGACAGCATGATTTATTGTGAATATTTTTTTAGATCTATGTAATACAATTTTCGCTTCAAAGATACATTTAGTTATTTATACATTTGACACATTGCCACGGAGAAACAACTGAAGAGAGGAGCTATCTTCAACCATATTCTTATTTTGATAATACTCGTATAATTTTTAAGAATTAATCATAATATTAAAATAAAAAAAAACATCTGTGCGAAAAAGCTTAGTCAAAAATGGTTTTAATTTTTTAAACCTTGGTACAGACATTGGTTAAGAGATATTGGTGTTTACGTCGTAATATAATATAATTATACAATACCTATACGTTTAACAATATTTTCCTCTGTAAAGGTTTTATAAATAGGTACTATACAAAATCCTAAAAATGTAGTTAAAATTAATTTATCGCTTAGGTTAACTGTTCCGCATGAAACTATCGTGAAAATAATTAAAAATTCACAATTGTAACTTCGTCGCTACAAGTAAACTGCGCAAATTAAAAATGTACGTAATTTAAAATAGCTGTGAAACAAAATTTACGTTCGTAAATATTAACGGCTGCTACATTTTAACACTTTATAGTGGTTGCTGGCTGTTTAACAAGGGTAGACTGTTGTGTTTTGTATACCAATGGTTAGATTACTTACAAAAATAAACAAAGGATTTCGAACGTGTTTCAAAAGTAACGAATTATTCTTAGAAAATTCTAATAAATAGCATGTGAATAAAATTGATAATTTTCGGTTGATTTGAGTAATTCACTTATTCTTAGAGCTAAGCACTCGGTCTAATTTACTTAAAACGACTTTTTTATTTTTACAGATATGTTTAGGTCTCTATTGTGGAAATCTTAATAAAATTTATTTATTTAAGTTATATTATTAAGTACGAAATGACACAGACAATTAATACATATTATACCAAAAAAGGAAGAGAGCGTGATAGATCCCTGCTGTTTATTTTACTCAGTTATTCGATTTCATACTTGAGTGATAGAGTTATGATGATAATGCAAATATTCCTTTGGGTTTACAGTTACGATGGACGACCCGCATGGGGAATACCAAGGGGATAACTAACAAATATGTTGCCAACAATTATAAAACCTAGAAAGCAACTTACAGATTCTCCACAGCAACTGCTGGAACACACCAATAGGTGCTTGACGACAGATTTTCAACATGAGGGTGGTAGCCAGCGAGTACTTCAAAGTACACTACCATCGTGCTATGGTATTTTTAACTAATTCGTATTTTCGTTCACCGAATGTTAAGTTCGTAGTAAGATTGACATAATCCTTTCTGCTAATAACTTAATTGAAACCAATTTTTCCATGCAAATCTATCAGTTACAGTCAGGAGCATAAATATATATCCACTTAGCAAAATTCAAAAGGTATTTTTTCTCATAGTAGGTATTGATAGAATTTTATGGTGTTACAAAATAGTATTATCAAACATAATAGTATTAGTACTTCCAACCATCATTTCACAAAACAGCTTTCGAAATAAGTGTAAAAATAAATGTAGCACGTACCTTTTTGCCATCTAATTCGTGTGTTCCTTGAGCTAATACTTTGTCTACGCTAGCTGCGTCGCCAAATGTGATAAAGCCAAAGCCCCTGAAACAAAAAGATAATTTATATCAAGATTTTTTAGTTTAAATTTGGTTCGGTTTGAAAATGTAGAATGAATATAGATCCTAATAAAAATTGCCGTTATAGTTGCCGTGGTAGTTTAGAATCTGATACCGAACATGGATACTTTTATCCTGGGCAAGTGAAACCGCAGAATGACGTCTAATAATTAGTATCTTTTTGCCATTTATACATAACTGGCTTTCCGCTCCGCGGCTTCGCCCCCTTAGGGGCTAGTTAGAATCATCATCTTCATCATCATCATAAAAATATCTTTTAATATTTTTAAATATGGATGCTATTTAAGTAACCTATGTGCACCATTTCATGTTTGTTACCACAGCGGCTTAGGCTGTGCAATATTTAAAGTCAGTCAAGACAAGTCTTGTTATTTGTATAGAGAATAGATAAATCAAACAACAAAGCAAAAAATGCTTTTTAATTTAATGGCAAAATCTGGAATACCATAACATTTTCTCGTGAACAGTTCTATTTAGCAGGTGAAGAGAAAAATATAAGAGTCTCTAGAGCACACAGTGAGACGCGGACTGTGCAGAGGAGCGGACAAGCCGATACGAGCTGTCTCCCTGATTGCACGAGACTCGTACCCGGGACTCTAATGACGCTTAGATATGTTTGTTTTTCACGACCTTACAATTCGTTTCGATACGTTTCTTCCTTGGAAATCTTTATCCATATTATATTATACTATTTTTTTTACTCAGGTTAAACATATAAGGATAATTTATATTTTATAATATACATAATATATTCACAACAAACATGTTGTATCTCTCAATCTATAACATTATACAACAAAAAAAATCCTTGAGTCTACTGCAGCTGCCGATGGGCAAAGTTCACAGCAACCTGGTAGTATTTCCCCGTTGGATGGTCAAACTAATGCGTTGGCAGCAAAATCTCGTATTTCATATACCTAAATATTTTTTGACCCCAAGAGATTTAAAGTGAGCTTCACAGATTACGTAAAAAATATTAACATTGAAGTTAATATTTCAACCGAGTAAATTGAATAATAACACAACGATTTTCAGTAAGCGGCCACTGGCCACGGGCGGGCGCGCGATAAATAATAAAAAGCCTTCTCCACTTTAGGACTTGCAAAAATCACAATTTATAGAGCATTTTAATTTCACTTAGCCGATCCATATTTTACATGTGGCGGAGCGCCCGACCATGGCCCGGACTCGAATTAATACTAAATTGAAATTGTAAAAATGGAAATATAATTTTCTCGTTGTACTCCAACCACCTCGCTACCTACAGGAGATGCCATAAAAGTGTTATATTAACAGCACCTTCTTTAATATGTTTGAGTTGGTATCTCTTTGGAAAATAATATCAAGTTAGAGTTAAGTTCCAGATTAAATCTTCACTCGTTTCTGGATCATTTATAATGCAAGCATAACTGCTGGTTATTTATGAAGCTTAGATATTATTTCTGATTCCAATAGTAGCTTATTATCTCACGTAGATAGATATACTTATTATTTGCTCTGGGTCACCTTTGATGTTATGGATGTTGATATTTTTCTATCGATTTGTAAATAAAACACGCAATGGAATAATAAAACTCCATAAAATAAGTCTTTGATTGAATGAAGCTTTATTCGGTAGGCATTAAAACATCTGAAATATAAATAAGGTATTCTTTTAGATAGGTAGTAAAATGTAGTAGGTATATACTGGGTGATTTTGTTATCACTGGCAATACTTGCAGGGGTGGAAGTACTCATCAATGTGAACAACTTTTATTATGGGACTAACTGTGAAATCATGAAAAAATTATCAGCTGTTCCATACAAAAGTTCAATACCTACTCGACCAAAATGTATGAAGCAACTGTATTATTTTACGCGATATCAGAGTTAGCCCTATATACTCATCAATGTGAACAACTTGTTCACATTGATGAGTACTTCCACCCCTGCAAGTATTGCCAGTGATAACAAAATCACCCTGTATGTATAGATAACTAACTTCCGCCCCGCGGTTTCACCCGCGGTCCCGAGTGCTTCGACCTCCACCAAACCTTACAGGATTACCCGCGGGGCTAATAATATGAAGTTTGTCTGAAAATTTCATCGCAATCGGTTCAGCGGTTTCGGAGTCTATAAGGAACACACATACATACATACTTTCTCTTTTATACATATGTATAGATAATATGTTTCCTTGTTCTATCAATGCTTTTATTTTTTATTTAGTATATTAGTAACTACAATATTGCATTCAATATTTCAGCGAAGCGGATAAATTGATTCTACTCATAAAATTAAACCGATTTATTATTAAAAAAATCTTTTAGCTGAATTACATGGAAACAATTGTGGAAAACCTCTATTTTAACGTACTATTAAATCAGCCCAAGTCTTTATAAGATTCATGGCTTAATACACTCGCTCCCCATACCTTATACGAATATGTATAGTGGGAAGGGCGCTTGTGTATGGAAATTGAAAATAACGAGGACCTCCGTTCACACCGCGCATCAAGCCGACTATGTACGAACATGACCACTGATTATCGACCCTCTTTGCACCTACCAATATCCCCTATCTCGTCCGATCTTCACACCGATACAAGAGACGTGGGGGCTCTCATAAGCTTGGAAGCTCTATACGGCTACGAGTGAAGAGGCCCTTTACCGAATGGAGTTACGTCCTACTTATCTTTAAGGGGACGTGCCTTATTTTCTTCCACTTGGAAAAGAGGTACAAGTCAATTCTCCTTTACGAAATTTGATAATAAGCTAACAAATGATTTTGTAACTTCATTTTGTAGACGGTGGTTCCATTCAAAAGAAATAACTCACTTTGAAACGATGCTCCAAAATAAATTTTGTAACATGTGTAATGAAAGTAGATGGTCAGTTTTAATTCATATTTTATAAACCTCAGTGTTTACGATACTCTAGTTTAGTGGGAGCTGTGTTGTGGTTTCCTGTCCCTCTTCGGTTATGCACAATGGAGCTTAAACGGCTCAGCCGCTAGCAACCGTAACCACGCTCCCTTAATTTATGGATGACGAGATTTTGATACTGCAATTCCTGTACAGTAGTTATCCTGTTACAACTTAAGCGAGCCACCCGTCAGTTGACGTCAACGGTTGACCAACTGTAGCGTGCGTTTTACTATAAAATTTTAGCGAGGTTAATATTTCAGTGGATAATTCAGTACTTACTTTTAGATGTTAATTATATGCCTAGCGTACAATAGTTCTATTCCAATTAAGACAATTGTTTTCCACAACGTTAGGCCCAAACTATCGAAACGAGCCCGATAATCCACTCGGCTATTGTGTGTTTGGACGAAACTCGAAGAAAATAAATATAGAAGCGAGGCCGAGGTAAAACCCTAAACCGCAACGTCAGGAACAAATAGCGGTAACTCCCGTATTCATGGCTCATGGCTGCAGCCTCGGGTGGGAACCGATAGCAATTACTGGCGGAATTAATATCACGCCCCAAATGTTGCTCGCACATTTATACGTATCGAGTGCAATATTGTCTCCTTTATTAGTTGCCGGGACAAATGCTGCCTCTGTCGTAATTCCACCCTATTTCGCTCTTCGATTGCCGCCTTTCTTATTTAATCTTGACGATAATTAATGCTTCTTACGGCGGCTATCGGTCCTGAAAGTGACGTGGTCACCGCTTCAGCAGTATTAGTTTCCATTACTGCTTGTTTTAGCTGTATAGCAGCTGATGTAGCTAAATTAAGTTGATTTACTATTGGTTGCAATTTGGGCGGCACGAATATAATCAATGATGCAATTTGTAAGGCAAACAATATCGAGCTTGGTTTCTCTATTACGATACATAAATCACTCTCAGTGCATGATGTAGACTAAAATAAATACATGAGGCAATTAAATTTTAGCAATAGACCCATGGTTAGTTTGTACTCACTATGAAAGTAGAGGCTTTTTGTAATCTAATATATTTTATCGCGCCTTATAATTCATCTAAAAACGTAGATGTATAAATAAATATAGAATAAATATTCCACCGCGAAATTAAGTAATCCAATAATTAATCTAAATGGACCGTACAGCCGAATGGTTCAAAACAATCAGCTCTGCCGCAAAATACTCGCATTAAATGAAGTGAATGGCCGCCTCCGGGGGATCCCTGATAAATTAAATTGATTAGAATCCCGTTCGATGCCGGCCGTCGATGTAGCTCCGCGTAAAAATAAAGCCAAGTGAAAAATAACGCGTCGGGATGCTCACGATTTCTGTACCAACCACTTAGGCGGATAATTTCTTTTATATTTTGGGTCTATTCAACTCTGACTGTGCAAATATGAATGTTCACGTAGCTCATGAATTATATTAAAATTTTATATTTCACTGGGGCTACATTAGCTTATTAGCATAGGTACAAGTACCTGCGCACGTGTAAGAGAAGAAAATATGTAAAGATTTTGTAAGTAGGTAGGTCTATGTATGTAGATAGTTAAAGAAAATCAATCCTATTTAATTAAGAATACCTTATTAATTTATGAGAAAATACTACCTCCTTTAATTAAGCGTAATAACATAATGATGGCAGACATTCAAGAAAATTACGCCAGAATTTTCAATATAGAGACGCTACCCAGAAACTTCGTTCGGGTAAGCTTTTACCAACGATTAAAATTTAAACCCGAATTTAGACGGCCTAATCTCGTCGTTGCGTCGCTTCACTGCATTTTGTGACCTGACACAAATAAAAGACAATAGGGTGGTGTAATTTTGTATAATGACGTCTACGTCTAGATATATCATGGGTACACCAAGATTGGGGTGTGAGGGAGCTGTAGTGTCGCAACCCGTTGTGTGTTGTGACTGAGCCTTATCGGCTTGAACACACACCCTGTTTATTTATTACCTACCTACTAGCCTAGTAGACTTGTAGAGATTCGCGACTTGTGTTAGTTACAAGTTGGGCTACGATGTTTGGGCAATATGACTCCAACTACGGTTGGTATTGTGCGCTGATTTGAGTAAGCGCATTATAAACTCTATTCAAGATTATTTGCCGACGGCTAAGTGTCATTGTAATTAACTTCTCTACTAATCACACATATGGTATGTCGGTAATGTTGATATAAACATGATAATTTGAAAATTATTATAAGTGAAATACAAAATATTTCTTAATAAAAGTATCATTTAATTGTTTGCATTGCATATCTAAATGCAAATACCACACAGTAAATAAATTAGAATTTTTAATAAAAAAAATATGTTATCTTGGACAAAGAATCTCAATTTGTCAATTCTAACCACACTTCGAGTGTTATCACATCTTACAAGCTTCTGACATTTGCAAGTCTCATCTCACTGTCTGAAGTCGAACCTGGCGGCTTAACATGCTCTCCAAGGCACGAAGGGAGTCGGGTTCCTCGCAACTAAACGATCCTACATAATTATATATACATTTTAGCACAAAGCCTAATCGATTTATGTAGACTACACTCCTAATACAGGCTATTATTATGAAGCTTACAAATACAATAAATTTGTTTGTTATAATTATTGTGAGTTAAATCGTTGTTTTGTGTTTCACTGGTTATAACTAAAATTTAATTGTATGATGGTGATAGTTCAGTTATAATGTGCTATAATGCTATATTAAAGCTTTTCATAATTATGAAAACTGAAAGCAATTTATTTAAAAGGACAAAAAATTTGATGCTGTGTTATTCCAAAATTTTGGGTATTTTAAATTGATAAATGAGGAAGCGGAGAGGTGCGCAACTAAAAGTGAACGAATTCTAAATCACAACGGCGTGCAGTCACCATTACTAACATGGGCAATAATTCATTGTTATATTATTTGTTTACAGTCTGCATCGGGCAGTGTTTGTCGAATGAGTACAAGGATACCGCGATAGAGGCCAATGTGTATTCAGTTAATAATTACATAAGCCACGTCCATATTCCGGCCTATTGATTATGTATCCATTATTTGCGAACATGTTCCCTGTCATATCATAATAATTATCTAATTTATAAATTGCAATGCATTAACTGACACGTTCATCGATATTTATAGTGCACAATATTACTTTAGAACATTTTGAAATAATATTAATGGATATTTAATTTAAAAATATATTTATTTACAACAAATATTTACAATCAATGTATAAAATACAAACTATGATATATAGAAAACATCCTCAAAGCCCTCGCTGCAAATCCTGCATATTTAAGGCGATGATAGCTCAGTGGTAGTGACGTCGGACGCCGCGGCGAAGGTCGTGGGTTCGAATCCTACTATGAGCTTGAGCTTTCGGTGAAGGAAAACATCGTGAGGAAACCAGCACGGTGGTAGGGTACTTTGTAGTACCCGCCTGGCTGGCTACCACCCTCAAGTTGAAAATCTGTCGTCAAACACCTATTGGTGTGTTCCGGCAGCTGCACTTGAGAGCCAGATCCATCTAGGCTTTGTGTGCTTACCACCTTCGGCCACATCATCACCTACCATAGTGAGATTGTGGTCAAACACAAGCCTATACAAAGTAAAAAAAAAAAAAAACCTCAAAAGGATATTTGTATGATTATGAAATTCTATGTTTACTATAATATATTTGCAAAATTTGTGTTATAGCTTTTCATTCCTAAACTTTGGGTTGCTAGAAAAGCTTATTTTCCTAATGAATACAGGAATAAAACTGCAAAAAATTGGTGCAATTAAAAAAACCGTTTAAATTATCAGAAAAAGTGATAATTTTCATTAATTAAATTATCATCGTTGAATTGCTTTAATATTTATGTACGTAGCTATACTTTTGTATTATAGTAAATTTCACATAGCATGGTGCGTGTGACACATGGTGTTTCATAAGATATATTATTTATAAACATAGAGTCCCTTCAGTGCGGTATTTTAACGATGGACAGAGTAGACTAAGTAAGTGCATCATTGCGGGTTATTTGCGTTCAAAGAAAATGAATAATTTAACACAAAATTGCTTTGTCCCCGCGTACACAAATCGTCGCTGTAAAGCCGGAAACCATCAGTCACAACAAAATAATGCATTCGTAATAATTATTCAGACGCTTATAATCTACGTACAGTGTAATGTAATTAATTTGTGGTCTGTAACGGAAGGCTCTCACGTTTTAGATTAATGTATTGTAATTATTGCAAACGCACAATGTTATTTTATTGGTCTATTTAGTAATCTTTGCATTTAACTATTATGTTCGTGATAAGTAGATTTACAGTTTATTACCACAGAAAAATGGATCAGAAATCAGAATATTCCAAAATATAACTACACTAGCTTTTCCACGCGGTTTTACTCGCGTACCCGAAATAAAATATAGCCCATTGTAGCATTCTAATAGTGAATGAATTTTTGAAATCGGTCCAGTAGTTTTTGAGTTTATAACTTAGATATTTTCAAGTAGTGGATTATATTTCTACGATTAACATATTGATCAAATAAATGAACTTTTGAACAAGAACAAAAAGGCATCATTTAGAATTTTTAGGTAAACATTTCCAGAAATTATTCGTAATTTTGGGTAGGTAGATAACAAATATAATTTTAATATTTTTTTGTCAATAATACTTTTTGGACCGTTTGGGACCATACATTTTAATTTGATTTATGACAACCGGTCAAGCCGTTTAATTAATGGCCCTTTTGAGGAATAAAGTTTCAAAATTTTATTATCAATTTAAAAAATGAAAACAAGAAAACCTTTAAAATGATAATTTCGACAGCTATTTTGTTTCATGATCTCCACATTATTAAGTCGACAACGTAGCTAGTTTTTAATAAAAGCAACACTATATTTTTGCTAAATTAAATCTTCTTCACATCCCGTAACCTCATGGACATGTCTCGTGAGACCGGGGGCCTTGGCTTAACCGCCCGGACCAAGAGGTAGATAGCCTCTATAAAAATTCACCCCAAATCCTACGGTGGGATACGTGCCTATGGGATGCATGACTGTTGGGTAGATCAGTCGTAAGCGCCAACCTCAATGGACCTGGCTCACATTGTTGTATAGTGCCTTCACATGGGAATGGGCGTTACCCCGTGTGCGACCTGTTTAAATCGACCCTACTCGTGGGAATACTATGGAAAATAAAGAACAATCAAACACTCTCTCTCAACCTGAAAAACACCAAAATAAAATATTAACTCAACAAATTTTTCACAAATCTCTTTTTAATAAAACAAGAACTCAGTCACTGAATAATCTTGACTACCTAACACCAGCTGATACGGAAATGGGTACACTGACAGCTGATAGCGACCAATGGACAAAAGTATCTGAAAGAAAAAGGCAACGCGAAAGCCCTGAAATAAATAGAGCACAAAAACAAAAGAAACTTGATAATTACTGGCTGAGCCAACCTACACCAACCTCAAACAGATTTTCCGAACTAGAGCTAGATAATGATAATGATAAGCAAGACACACAAATCAACGAAATCGTCGAAAAACCTGCTAAGGCTCCGCCCTTATATGTAGACCGGGTCAGTAATATCCAACCATTACTAAAAATGCTCGATGAGGTAGCTACAGATAACTATGAAGTGAAAGTTCTCCGTAATGAACAAGTTCGAATTCAACCCAAATCTACAGAATTATATACAAAAATAGTTAAAAACCTGCAGGATAAAAATACAGAATTTTACACATACAGGCCCAAACAAGACCGCTGTTTCAAAGTTGTCCTCAAAAATCTCCACCCCTCCACTGATATGGAAGAAATAAAAACCGAACTAGAAATGCAAGGACATACAGTCACTAATATCTGGAATGTCAAACAAAGAAGCACCAAAAAACCATTACCAATACACTTCATAGAAATAGAACCCAACATCAACAATAAACATATCTATGACATCAAAAGTCTCTTGCACTGTAGAGTCATCTTCGAACCACTAAGACCTAAACGAGAAATTCCACAATGTGGCAATTGTCAACAATATGGACACACAAGAAAATACTGTTTTAGGAAGCCCAAATGTATAAAATGTGCTGGAGACCATACCTCGTCCAAATGCGAACGTAAAGAAAGGTCGGACTCAGTCAAATGTGTACTTTGCGATGGCAATCATCCCGCAAACTATAAAGGCTGCTCAATATATAAGGAGCTCCAAAAAATCAAATTTCCTACTCAACAAGCAAAATTCAGGCAGAAAACGCATATCAACCATCAACCAGACATGGTGATCACTGCTAGGCAACAAGACTATCCATCATATAAGCAAGCATTAATGTCCAATAAACCTTCGCACGCACCTGCTATCAAGCAAAGTCTAATTGAATTACCAATAGTCCAAACTAACAATAATGACACGAAAGAAATCATGAATACTATGACACAACTAATGCAACAATTAACCTCAATTACAAACCTCTTAATGGAAATCATGACCAAACTAACACATTCTGTTCATTAAAAATAGCCCTTTGGAATGCCAATGGGCTCTCACACCATGTCCTAGAAGTAGAGACATTTTTAAAAACAAACAAAATTGATATCTTACTGATATCAGAAACACATTTTACGGAAAAACATTACTTCAGAATCTTCAATTATAAATTCTACCAAACAATGCATCCGGATGGAACGGCCCACGGAGGATCCGCAATTCTCATTAAAAATAACATCAAACATCACGAGGCTGAGCCATTTAAAACTCCTAAGATACAGGCTACAAGCGTTGTTGTAGAGGATTGGCGGGGACACTTGACTGTCACTGCACTGTATTCTCCCCCAAAACATGCGATCAAAAAAGAAGACTATGTCAATTTCTTCAAAACGCTAGGACCAAGGTTTATAGCAGGTGGAGATTATAATTCCAAAAATACTCAATGGGGCTCTCGCTTAACAACTCCCAAAGGACGTCAATTACAGGCTGCTATAAATGATCTACACCTAGATACAATATCGAACGGGGAACCAACTTACTGGCCGACTGACCCAAAAAAAATCCCAGATTTGGTAGATTTCAGCGTCATAAAGGGGATTCCTATCAATAATTTCAAATGTACTTCCCTCCAAGACCTCTCATCTGACCATAGTGTAGTTCTACTAGAAGTTTCCCAGGAATTCGTACATGTACAACCAATAGCAAGGTTACATGATCGTAGGACCAACTGGGATATATTCCGTTTCATAGTAGAGTCTACGATTAATACTAACCTGCCTCTTAAAAATGAAGATGATATTATGACAGCGGTTGAACATTTCAACGAGTGTGTCCAAAATGCTGCTTGGGATAGCACTCCTGCTGCCAAGAAATACACGGAACCATACTGCTCGAAGCCCATCCGTGAACTAGTAGCCGAAAAAAGACAGGCTCGTAAATTGTGGCAAACTACTAGATACCCTGGAGACAAAACACGGCTAAACCACCTAACGGCTAAACTTAAAAAACTACTGCATACTGAAAAAAATGAAAATTTACAGAACCATCTACGTAATCTAGATGCCACAGCTGCTAGTGACTATTCCCTTTGGAAAGCAACCCGAAGACTCAAAAGACCCGTTGCCTCTAATCCACTGATACGCAGAAAGAACGGTTCCTGGGCAAAAAGTGACCTAGAGAAAGGTGAAGCCTTTGCCTCTCATCTAGCCGAAGTATTTGTACCAAACACTACCCAGAACGCATCGAAAACCAACAATGAAGAACTCACCAACTCCCTCAATGAACCTTATCAACTCGACCTGCCAATTGAAAGGATTAAGATACGTGAGGTCATGGAAACGATTAGAAATCTGAATCGAAACAAAGCCCCAGGATACGATCTGATAACTACAAAAATACTCCACGAAGTACCTGAAATAGCTATACACTTTTTGACACACTTGTTTAATTGCATACTAATCAGAGGCATCTTCCCACCTCAGTGGAAGGTAGCCCAAATTAAAATGATTCTCAAACCTGGTAAACCTTCTGAAATTGTGTCTTCCTACAGACCGATCAGCTTGCTACCCATTCTGTCAAAAGTTATGGAAATACTTTTTTTGAAGCGATTGAACATAGTAATAGCAGAAAGCAAAGTCATACCTGATCATCAATTTGGCTTTAGGAAAAATCACGGCACGATAGAACAGGTGCATAGACTGGTAGAAGAAATCCATAAAGCCTTCGAACACAAGAAATATTGTTGCGCAGCGTTTCTAGATATTTCCCAGGCCTTTGACAGAGTTTGGCACGAAGGCCTATTATACAAAATAAAAAACCAACTCCCAACAAACTTTTACATATTTCTAAAATCCTATCTTGCCGACAGGTTTTTTTACGTAAAGCAAGGAGAAAATATAACCAAATTACACAGAGCCCATGCAGGAGTGCCACAGGGGAGCGTGCTTGGCCCGATCCTCTATCTGATTTTTACCTCAGACCTACCCATGACAGATGGAGTCGTGATCGGCACTTTTGCTGATGACACAGCAGCCTTAACTGCCCATGACGAACCGGCTCAAGCAAGTGCCATGCTTCAACGCTCCCTAGACAACATCACGGAATGGCTAACCACTTGGCGAATAAAAGCCAACGAGACTAAGTCGGTACAGGTGACCTTTACGACGCGACGCGAAACATGTCCCCCTGTGTCGCTAAACAGAGTACAAATACCCCAAGCAAACGAAGCCAGATACCTTGGACTTTATTTAGATCGTCGTCTTACCTGGAAAAAACACATATTCACAAAACGAAAAGCACTGGGGATCCAACTAAGGAATATGTACTGCTTGCTCGGCAAAAAATCACAGTTGTCACTGGAAAATAAATTACTATTATACAAATGTATTATGAAACCAATCTGGACCTACGGAGTCCAACTATGGGGCACATCCTCCAACTCAAACCTAGAAATACTCCAGAGGTTCCAATCGAAAATGCTGAGGATAATTACTAATGCTCCTTGGTTCATAACAAACCAACAATTACACCACGATCTAAGAATCAGGACAGTTCAAGAAGAGATTAAACACTCAATGAAATCGTACAGAAACAGACTAGACAATCATCCAAATATACTAGCTGCGCACTTAATGAATAGTATCCCAACATTCAAAAGGCTAAAAAGAAAGTCCCCTAGAGATTTATAGGGAATATTATACATAAGGGGCACACGTCGCTGGACTGATAGCCCCCCAAGACAATTGATAGGTTCCTAACCTTAAGCTGAATGTTCGCACGGAACAGATTGCTTTTTATACAAAAAAAAAAAAAAAAAAAAAAAAAAAAAAAAAAAAAAAAAAAAAAAAAAAAAAAAAAAAAAAAAAAAAAAAATCTTGGTATTAACTTGTTCTCAGTCGCCAATTGTAAGACAAAGAGTCTTATATAACACCACAATAACGTATTTTAATAAACTGAAATTGAATAGCGGAGGTACTTCCGACAGTGTCGAGTGCTAAGCACTATCTAAATCGCAACCTCCGGTAAGGACGAGCGAAGCTCCTCCAACATTATTCCATTTCGCCGAAATACATTAGGCAATAGTTACCCATTAGGACGGTATTATTTGACCATGCAGTGGTAGCGTGCTGGCTGGTAGTTTTGCCTGTACAAAATTTACACCGGCAGATACATACCCTACCAGACGGTCCGATATTAAAACGTCTGCAGCTTTTGTGCTGGAAACTAACTGGAACCGTTTAGCCCGAGAGCCTCGACGTCGGCGAAGATAAAAGTTTATGAGTTATACATAAAACGATTTTCAAATCATATTTATGAGTGTCATCCGAACATCTGCAATGGCTAGTTCGCGAGGAAATTGAAACCGTCGAGTGCATACCGTTTTCACGAACAATTTAAGTTGGTATTGTGCTCAGGGCGCCGCGAACTATGCGCTTTTTGCAATGGTCAGCAGATCCGGCCAACTTTATTGTTGTGCTCAGTATATGCGACCCCTTCGGTGTCTTTTGTGGGAATGTTCGTCCCATTGTATTAGTAAACTTTGTAGAGTCGGGTATGTACTTAAATTGATAATGAGTTGTGTGTTCTGTTTTATTTAAGCTAAAATTGCTTCACTGGTTTGTTTAATATTACACTGAGAATAAAAACGATACAAAATAATATCATTTAATATTAAATTATTACATATTTTGGGCTTCACTTTTTATTATACTTTTACCATTTATTTTGAGGTTTATTTTTGGTTAATAAAGAATTTGAATTGAATTTGAATTGAATTGAATTTTACTCGTTAATTATGTACAGTTAGCCCCAAAAGTAAATGATTACCTACTTAAGTACTCTGTTATGAGAAAATCTATTGACATTCTCTTGATATTTGTATGAAAACTGTGAATTGCATAATGTGACACGGTACTAATGAGTTCATCTTCTTTTGGGGTTGTAATCCTATTACTATGATAACGTATCAAAAAACAGTAGTTTTTGTATGTAGTATATAGTAACATACTTACCGTTGATAACTTCCTCAGATTAGAAACATCCTTAAATACGGTATTAAGTGACAAGAAACAAACGTTATCCTTCCAACAGTGTGGCCAAGTCAGCAAAACTTGAGTGTAATTTAATTTGCATCAGGGCCAAAATAAAGGCGTCAGCGGTTACGAGGGCGGGAGCGGGTAATGACACGGGTGGAACTGGAGCCTGCAGCGACGGGACAGACTGCCAACCGACAGAATGTGCAAATAGGATATTGTCTCCTTAAGACACTACGGCTTAATAAGGTACTACAGACTTCCTTTGACCTTTCTTGTTGGTACATAGCGAAGACATGAGAATATTACGTTTCTCATGTCTCATCAGTTTACAATGTAAGTATAAATAAATCAAGTAGGTATTTCGCTACGTGACAATTGTTTTTGTTATTTATGATTGTATTACATAGTTTATGTTTTACTCTCGATATTACATTCAGATTCTACATATACCTAGTGGATTATATATAATTGACTTTGGCATGAATCTATACTAATATTATAAAGCTGAGGAGTTTGTTTGTACGCGCTTATCTCAGGAACGACTGGTTCGATTTGAAAAATTCTTTCAGTGTTGGATAGCCCATTTATCGAGGAAGGCTATAGGCTATCCCGATATCATCCCGGGAAAACACAAGATCCCTTGAGAGCGCGGGTGAAACCGCGGGGCGGAAGCTAGCTATCAATAAAGTTTAATAAGAAAGTGAAACTGCTAGCGGAAATATATAAAAAAATACGAATGTTTATGTGTATTATTATTATACACAATTACGCTGTAATGACTGTCTTGCACATAAATAGCATTTTATATTGGATTAACAAATTACCATACGTACAGAGTACAGAATACTTCTGACATCAGATAATCGCAAGTAAAATCACGAGGCGGAAGTAAGTAAATTTATATCTTAAAGATTAATATTGATTTCTATGATCTGGGGGCACGGTAGTGCCCCCGCCAAGTCGACAAGCGAAGCGCAAGGGCACTACCTACCTTTTCTCGAAGCGCTTCATCGTTTTTTTGAATGAGGGTTTAGCTCAAAATAATATGCTAAGTAAACTCTCAACTCTAATAATGTGAGTTGAGAGTTTTCTTTTAGTTATGAGCTAAGGAAGGGCATATATTACAAAGAAATATTATCACTTGAAACGAAGTTGTTTTCATGTGCATTATGCTTTATGAAATAATCCTCGCAGCATCGTATAGCGCCCGTCACGTTCCGCGAGTCAAATTTTTCTGTTGCAACTAAAACGTTTCTTAAAATGCATTAATCATACTATTCCAAGTCGCTCTGATATTAAAGTTCCGATCCTATTCCTATAATTTAAAGTTTGTAATGGCCGGCATTCAATCTTGCGTGAACTTGGGCATATCGCATGCGATATCTTGCTTTTCTGTTAGGAACTCATGCCGTATGTTTTGCATTTTCTTTGAGGTAACCTTTTAACCTTTGTAAATCAAAAGGTTTCCCTTTAAAAAAAATGCACTAAAAATAAAACATATATTTATTCGCTTTTACTTCGACAAGGAGTTCATTTAATTAAAATAAATGTAAAAGACAAAATAAGTAGGTGCTTAAGTTCACAGCAAGAGGAGTACCCACAATCATACTAATATTAACCGTAAAGAGCCATCGCTGAAAATGAAATGCTCCTTTAATTTTCTTGAAATCACCCAAGCTCGATCTCGGTTTTAATTCGACAAGGAGAAGCTAGCAATCAAAAGAACTAACGGCGGCTCCAACGAGGCATTTCCATACGCGAGGGGGGCTTTGCAAACGACACGGTATTAGTTCGCAACTGATTACATTCCTCGCCGCCTTCGCTGGAAACGACTCACAATGAAGTAGCGACGAATAAACTTCATTACGCCGAGTTAAGTATAGGAAATTATAAGGAGGAATTATCTTCGAATGACGGCGGTGGCACGTACGCGAACACTTCGGGATTATAGCCTACGGCACTCGTAGGACACGTCGCTGTTGCCTGCCCCGCTCGTCGCGGAGCGTTCACATTAAACAACTCGAGAGTTAATTCGTACTTACCAAGAATTTTCTGTCTATTCGATTTGGCGGGTGTTACCTACGTCTGTGTAAAGTGCAGGTTTTCCGCTTTGAAAAATTGGGTGTGGATGCCACGAGCTGACGAAGAGCGCGGTCCCTTGAGAAAAGTAAATAGTGGCCCGTAGAAGGCTTTGCTAGAAAAGATCTAAATCGGTCTTTGTCTCGTGCTAAACGCTATTCTTTTGAGAGATTTTCCATCTTTGCGGAAATTCTGGGGTGGATTGTATTGTACCTATGTCGAATTTGACGGTTGCCTCGTATTTCCAAACCAATCTCCAGCTGCACGTGGTTTTATTTTTAAAACAATATTTTCCCTACAAAAAATTATAAAAGATATTATTATATGTGTGCCCACTTGTAAGCTAAATTATATTATTACGTACATAAAACAATACGGCATACTTACAAAACGAGTTTCTATTCAAATAAATCCTATTTAAGGTAATCTATTATCAAAATGTGCTCCATAATTGTAAGCGTGTTGAAGTTGTTCAGAACTAGGCACACGAAGCGGCTGTTTGTCGTTCACTGATCGTGTTTACCGGTACAAAATAAGTTTTAATTAATGGATTGGCACTTTGAGACACAGGTAGTGGCCTGGATGCTATTTTATTAAGATGTTAAACGGACGTTAACCTTATAGAAAATCGAAGGTGAATCGAAGGTAGAAAGGTGAGAATCCTTAAGGCGCTGTATGTCCACGAAATTGACGAAAAGGTTGATGTTCGAGTTTCCAGTGTAATGAAATGATGCAGCATTTTTTTACTAAACAAAAATTACAGTAGACTGAAAAAGTAACAAAGAAACACTATAACCGAACAGAATATGGCTTGGTAACTCTGCAAAAAAATCCTAAATATCACCATAAAAATAAACTTCCAAGTTGACGATTTTGTAATCAACTATCCTTTTTTTACAAAAAGGATAGTTATATTATTGATCTAACACAATAACTGGTTAGATTTTTTATGAATAATCCAGTATTCCAAAAAATAATTAGTATTATTCCAAGTAAAAAATAGTAATGTTTTCGTTTGTGAACCTAGTGAAGCGACAATTAAAGCTACGCAATAATCAACAATATTGACAGAGCGGGTAGCGTTGTAATTTGATCCACGCGTTCGTTTAGTCTGGCAGCGACGGACATACAGCGCCATAAAATTAGATCCTTGAATATAGATTCGTAAACCTAAAATAAAGCTAGCTCTGCAATGCTGACTATGCTCCTCCGAACAGTGAGGTCGCTCCGCAAGGCCTGTAAATATCCTAGGTGACTTCTGCTCATTTAAAAAAAAACTGGTCCAGCCATGTGGCGTATTTGCCGAACAGTAGAGTCAACGACAATTAAGTAAAACATTGGTTTGCTAGAAGTTAGTCTTGTTTTATAACCAAAAAAATATTAATGTTAGAAACATCATGTTTTATTGCAACATTACCTACGTTTAAAATGAAATCGATACTTTAACCCGGGTGTAGTTGAACGAAAGCGTAAGAAAAACAATTTGGCGACATAACTAATAACAGGAAGTCACCTCGTTACTCACAAGTGAATGGTAGGTCGACAATCTCGCGAGCGCGCCCTCCACTTCTCGACTTAATGAATGAGAATAATTTTGCCAAAATACTTTGGAGAGACGGGACACACGCCCCGGGAATTTTTCAATTTGCAACTGACATAATGTAATAAGAGTTACACCGTGAGGATGCCGGCGTAACGTAATTAATAATCTGTGAAATATTACCTGTTACAAAGAATTTAGAGGATAAAAGTTGAGTGATAAATTTAAATAACAAGGCGGGCGACGTGTGTTCCGGGCGACTACCCGAAATACTTATGAATAGTTTGTCCGGGGTGATAAGTGAGTATGTCGGACGGAACGTCACGGGAATCGCAAGTTTGTATTCGCTTGCCTAATGAACGCGTGAACGCGGAATAACTCCGCGAAAGCTTGAATAATGTATGCTTTAACGAGATGTTTTTCTTCAGGGAATCTCATTAACCCACTTTCTGATTGTGTGAATGTAAACTTTGGGAAGTTCTTATTCTTTAGTGAGAGGAATCTTTTATGAGTTTCGTAAATTAAATCACCTCCAAATTAACTACGGGGTCCTTCTTTGTCGAAATAATCAAAATATTTTTTTCGCCCCTTTTAGTAATTTGAATCACTTTTTTCACGCTTATTGTACATAACAATGTATTTTGTAATAAAAATAGTAATAGTATTGAAAAGTTTTTTAATCAAATAAAATAATTTGCTGAATAATATGAAGTTTCAAAATTTACCATTTTTTTAGAACAAATGGTTGAATATACAGTTACTATTAAATGTGGTCTTACATAATGACACAGATGACTGGCTAAAATCGAATTCCCTTTATTACGACCATAAAATTTACCGATATTATCTCAAGCGGGCCAACTGGGCCATAAAAGTAATCCTTCTATTTTAATGGTCCTCCAACCTGCCGGATGCAACAATGTGTTCAATTTGCTCCCAAACGATCTTCAGCCCTCTACAATAACTGATTTTGTACTACAAATGTGTATTTGCATAAATTTTCGAATATTTACAAGAATACCTACTTACCGCACTTTTCAACCTCAAAACCTTATTAGCAAGTTATTACTAAGTAAGTAGCAATAATTTTTCACTACGAGATGTTACATGAACAATGGAGTTGTTTTTCTGCTGAACTAGAACCAATATAGCATTTTAAATATTCACATAAAATCCTTCGCCCGGCGTTATTTAATCGGCGCGTTAAATTCGAGAAAAGTCGAGAACACATCAAATATTAACACAGCTCGAGCGTTGTTTCGACAAATGGGATAATATCGCGTTCATGCATCTAAATCTAAACACGCTTATTTTCAGATAAAACTTAACCTACCGTATAAAAGCGAATCGGTAATTCGTTTTCTATAGAAAATCGGGTGACCTGAAATCGTTTCTTTTTCTCGGATCCCCCTCGAATCACCATTAATCAAGTGGAACTCTGAAGTTTCACGCTACCTCCCGAATCTAATTTCGCAAACAAAGAAAACGAAAACCTGTCTACCTTTATCAATCAAAACTGTTTGAAAATTCTATTCCGTTAGTTCGCACTGCGGAGTCGTGCAACGGAGACAATTGGAAAAATGTATCACGAATAAAAAGTCGTATCAGAATGTAATATCGAGTGGACGCGGCTCGGAATATTCTTGTCAAGTGAAAATAAAGGGCCAGGGAAATACGGTGACAGGTTGTGAGTGGACAGTGGTCATTCCAAACGGACGAGTCTCCAATAAATAAACTCGGCATCAAATAACGACGTCACCTTCAGGTGCACCGTAGGCTGTCATGGAAAAGAGCACCTGCTCTCACATTTGTGACAACGAAGGCGAAGTATTGTTAATTTCACCTGTAAGGCGACGTCCGCGCCGAGATTTTTTGTTGAGTATATCACGTAAACTACCGCTTATTGGAAATGGACGTAAGAAATGCGTTAACGACAACCCCTTGATTTATAGTCACTTCTTTACTGTAACTTACGTATTGCTTATATTATTGCATGCCGGAAGTTTTGTAGATAAGATTTATATAATACCTCGTTGACTTGGAAAGGTTTATGTCTTTTGATACTGCAATAAAAATACTAATACTTACTCAAAATTCTTTAGCTACGGATACCTCGAATGTCAAACGAGTAAACTTAGAATACCCTTTAACCGAGTTAGCTTCTGATGTGACAGGTGGTGGCCCTATCATGCTTTACGACTGAAAATTTTCTGAGGTATTTTTTAACCTTTTATATTTTTTTATGACAAAAAGCTCATGAATAATTTGATATTAAATAAAATAAAATAAGATTCAATATAATATACCCACTAAAAACTTTGAAATGCACATTAAGATTTTAAAACAAGACCCAACAATATACAAATGCACATTTTAATAAGAAAGAATAAAGCAGTCAAGCTCGGTATCTTACTTCCGCATTTCCATCGCATTTGACTAGACAAACATATCAGTCGACCCCCACTATCTCCCACTTCCACTGACTTCATTGACTTCTCACACTGAAAAAAGCAATTTCGCCTTTCAGACTTTCCTTGGTGCTTGGCGTATTAAGGAAGCAATATTATGCAGATTGGACAGTGTAAACCACGGCCATTAGTACACTTGAGTTATTTATGCTTATAGCTTTTCTTTGCTTTTTTTTAATTGCCTGTTTCAAATAGTTCAAGATTTTGTTTTTTTTTTTTTACAATATAGGCTTGTGTTTGACCACAATCTCACTATGGTAGGTGATGATGTGGCCGAAGGTGGTAAGCACACAAAGCCTAGAAGGATCTGGCTCTCAAGTGCAGCCGCCGAAACACACCAATAGGTGTTTGGCGGCAGATTTTCAACTTGAGGGTGGTAGCCAGCCAGGCGGGTACTACAAAGTACCCTACCGTGCTATGGTTTCTTCACGATGTTTTCCTTCACCGAAAGCTCAAGCTCATAGTAGGATTCGAACCCACGACCTTCGCCGCGGCATCCAACGTCACTACCACTGAGCTATCATCGCCTTAAATGATGATGATAGTAAAACAATACAAGCAGTTGCATCGGATGGATTTGTTTCCGTCTCTATACTTATTCCCTCACGAGTACCACAGGGTTCAATATTAGGACATTATTATACATTGTGACATTTATTCCTGATTTAGAGACTCTTCTTTCCGTCTTTATGCAGATAATAAGATTTTTGTATCAAAATTATATACTATGCTTATTTTTAGGGCATGAATCCTGGTCACCGCAATATTTTATATGCAAGGAATAGCTAGAAGTTACAAAATAAATTCATCAAGTATCTAGAACTCAGGACTCACTCATTCATCAATGATCAATCTAGGAAGAACTATAAAATTCTTACCCTTAAACAGATGAAGTTACGTCTAACTATGTCTAAACATGATATCCTATGTGATACTTAGATAGCCGTACTCTACTCAATATTTTTTTTGCGTATCGAAAAAGGCTTACATATTATTATATATCAGTATTTCATGTAAAAAGATGCGCCACAGCAGCAAAAGCATGACCACAGATTACTTAATAGTGTTACGCATGACTCGCTTATAAGGATATTACAGTAAGTCAGTTCTGTACAGAACGAAGTATACTACTATCAAGATGGGAATCGGAAGGGCTTAAAACCTTGCAATATTAGACCAAAAAGATCCATCGTGCATGATGCCGAATGGATTTAGATGAATCTTGGCATTTAGATAGATCACACCCTGTCGGGTGAAGCTACAAGCGGAAACTAGTTTATAATAAGAAGCATGAACATGAAGCTACTAAATATTAAACAAAAATATGACATAGGCAACAAATAAAGCTTTAATAAAAACCAATCCAAAAAACTAAATTTGCTTCTTAGTATAATGACCTCAGAACCCCAGTGCTTACGCTACCCTCAAAATCCCTCGAATTGTAGATGTATTCCGTTTTGTTTCATGGTCCTACAGAGGAATGTTAAGGAAGCAATATTATGCAAATCCTAGCGTGGAAGCCGCAAATATAAAAAGCCCTCGTTCGCCTCACACTTTGCATCTCAAGGCTATGCATCTGATACTGGGATGCCCCAAGAGAAAAAATGTAAAAGCAATTTGAAATTCTATGCGTTTTAAAGGCACCTGCGTGAACTATTATAACGTTGGAGGCCATTCAAATTTTATATATTTTGTTACATTGTGAAGCTTTAGAGATCAAGTTTTTTATGCATACTCAAGGTACTCGACCTTAGTCCAATAAGAGCCGATGGAAAAGAGTATGCAAAAAAATGATACTCTGTGTTCAGACACCAAAATATTAAAAATAAAAAAAATAAAAAATAAATATTCTGGGACATTATTCCTCACACACGGCCATCTGACCCCAAACTAAGCAAAGCTTGTACTATGGAAGCCAGATAACTGATATACTACATATACTACTTTTCTTTTGTAAATACATACATATATAGATAATTACACCCAGACACAGGACAAACAGACATATTCATGCACACAAATGTTTGTCCTGAGTGGGAATCGAACCCACGACCTGCGGCGTGATAGATAGGATATCTTACCAACCACGCCAACCGGCATAGACAAATGCACGCTATTTAAAAATAATAATTGTCGACCAATCACGAGCGTCCACGGCATTCGCCATATTCAACTTTTGTATAGATTCACGTAACGCTTACATGGATTATAACTATTCGCAAATAATTTTCTTCGTTTCATTACAATTCGCAACACTCTCTTTATTAGGTTAATAAATTCATCTTATAATTCTTTACTTTAAGGCGCTGACAACAGCTAAATGGCCTTGAGAAATTGAAATTTTAGCCACGCCCCTCTACATCCCCAATATATATAGCACGTATAGCACAGCATAGCGCCACACACGAAGACGCGGTAAAACGGTGCACTTTTTCGGCCATCATCCAAACAATAAACAAGTACAAATATATCTATGAAACTAACACAACTAGATGGCGCTATTATTGATAGTATAAATATGTAATTACAACTAGCTATAAAGAAATAGTAATAACCGAGTTCTCAATATATTTTAACCTAGTTTTGTAACTTTTCTATTTTATTTCCATCTTTCACACCATTATTTACAATAGTATGTACCTACTAATTTTAATGAAACCGCTTCTCTTATCATTTTATATTCGCGTCGCCCGTGTGGATGTATAAATGTTTTTTAATAAGAAATATGAATGAAGAAAATAATGTACAAAATTCAAAATATATAGCTAGGTTTCATTTTTAGAAAACGTCGTTTTACCGTGTTTTCAATCAATGAGAAACTGCTACAATTTCATTAGAATACGAAAGTAAATTTCGCCGCTATCAATAAGTATTTAATAGCTCAGGTGGGAGATAGTGCGATCCTCGAACTAGATGTCCACGGATCGAGTCCTGTTGGCGACTTATGTTTGATTACTTTGTTCGATATGATTCATCCTACTTTTGTAACTTTTTCATCATTCACACCATTATTTACAATAGTACCACAGCGTAACAAGTCATACAGTGGTGTATCGCGTTTGAAGTCACGCGAAATGCCGCTTTTGTGTAGACATTCGTCATTATTCGTAGTATGTGTATGTAGAACTAATACCTAACATATTTTTTATTGTTTATGACCTTTTAATAATATAATAGGATACCAAAATAAAAAAAATGAGAGAGAGAAATACTGAGATACTTATTCTTTTAAAAACTACAAATGCGAAACTGAAAGGTATTTTCAACATTTGGATTTACTAATTTTCAGATTGCGATTGTTGAATTTGACGATGTAGTCAATTCTCATACGTAGAAATAATTTTAATAAAAATTCAGACGGGAAGCAGGACCATGGTCTTGTATTAAAATTAATGTTCTTTAGCTGTTGATATAATTGACTTCTAATATTATTTCCAACAAACGTTGTAAAAGTTGTCTGTAAAGTGTCTTCTAATTTTTGGCAGTACGTTAAAATACTAATACATAATAGTTTGCTAGTAGTTAAATTAGGTCGCGCAGAGATATCACTACTCCATATTCGTAATCGGCACCCCTGAAAACCATGAAAACGATATCCATATTGATTTTATTTAAAAATTCACGTCCGCCATCTTGAATCTCGAAATATGTTATATATTCGTAATTGGCACCCCTGAAAACCATGGAAACGATACCCATATACATAGATGTTATTTAATAATTCGCGTCCGCCATCTTGAATCACGAAATATGTTATATATTCGTAATCAACACCCCCGAAAACCATGGAAACGATACCCATGTACATAGATGTTATTTGATAATTCGCGTCCACCATCTTGAATCACGAAATATGTTATATATTCGTAATCAGCACCCCCGAAAACCATGGAAACGATACCCTTATACATAGATGTTATTTAATAATTCGCGTCCGCCATCTTGAATCACGAAATATGTTATATATTCGTAATCGGCACCCCCGAAAACCATAGAAACGATTCCCATATAGATTTTATTTAATGATTCGCGTCCGCCATCTTGAATCTCGAAATCTAGACACGCGGGAGCGTGTCAAGCCAAGTTCAAGAAACAGAACTGGCGAGCCGCACCGTGTGTAATATTACACGAACCATTTGGAGCCACTTTTGACCCCCTCATAAATCAAAAACTATTTTACATAAACGTATCAAATTTGGCTCATATATTGAGACTTGCGAGATACATATGTGTTCTAAATTTCATAAGCTTATCTCAAATGGTTATTTAGATATTAATGTCCAAAATTCCTCATTTTTATCATTGACTGACCTATAGACCAAAACTCTAACCCAGTTCCAGATGACCTAGAGAGTTAAAATTTGGTATGCAGATAGGTAATTAGATGAATACAAAGGAATAAATAAAAAACTGGCAATTTTTAAATAATTAGATTCTATTATGAACGCTTAACATAAATACCGAATATTACTTAGGGTACCTACGTTATTAACTGGGATTAATTATTATATTTTTATATTTAGCGCACATCAATAGTGTAAAATCATTACCTACTCATAAATAATGATAATAAAAAAATAAAATAATAGGCATTTAGATTTTCGGTATATACACGACGCGCGCGCGCCGAGTGATGCCGGAGCGGCGCGGGCGGTGTGGGTGGGGCGCTGTGACAACCGAATCGAACCGTTGACGCGAACGTGGCCGAGCGAGCGTCGTCTTGCTGTCCGGTTTTCTTAAAGAAAACTTATAATTTGTAGTAATATTATTATTACAATTTCTTTAATAAGTAGGTACGTACGTATAGTATTATAGTATAGGCAATAGTTTAAATAAATAATAATTTTATAGTTATAAGTAGGTAGGTGTATATACTTATTATTATTACAATTCCTATAATAAGTAGGTACGTAGGTTTAGTATAGTATAGGCAATAGTTTAAATAAATAATAATTGTATTTTTTAGTAAGTAGGTAAGTTAAGTATAGTTAAAAGTAAGTAGGTGTATATACCTACTTAACTCTGAGTTTGAGAACTTGTTGATAGTAGCAAATAGTTTTATCTTTTTATTACGTAGGTAGGTATAGGTATTGTACAATGAGTCGTACAATAGAATTACGGGTGGATGACACTCTCACCTTACACCAAATTATTCCAATGCCTCCCGATGGAAGCTGCTTATTCCATTCGATTGCATATTCTTTGTTTGAGTGTAGTAATATACAACAAACAAATAGATTCCGTGAAACTATAGTAGAGTATGTATGTCGTAACTGGGATGATTTGTATATGTACACATGCGCTGCAAACGGGGATCCTTACTGCTCTAAAGAAGAGTATCGAGCAAGCATTGCAATTGTTTTATATTTATAAAGTCTACTTTTAGTTTTGAATTTGTCGTTTTAAAAGGACCCACGGCGTTACGAGGATATGTACTTACCTACAAAAAGTAATGATATCCCACCAAAAACATAAATGTAAAAAAGGAGAGCCAAGTTCAATACAAAAATTATTCTCTGCTGTGGGCTTCGCCGCAAAAAGAATGGAGATCTGAGATTGAGTGCCAAGTTCTATGCAAAATCCAAATATGTAGTGTAAGGGCTGACTTGGCTGGTTTTCCCATACTAAAAAAGACGTAATTGAACTTGAATCAGATTCTACAGACATCTATTTCGAATCTTGGGTTGATAATATTTATCCTCAACCACCTCAAGACTTAGATTGCATGAATTTATATGATTAATTAGATATCGGTACGTTAATTATTATTAAGTACCTACTTTTACACAGTCATGGAAGAGCCTTATGTTCGATGGGTAGTTTCTACCAGCAAGCCAAATTTTCGGAATAATAAAATAAGAACCGAAAGGTAACAGGTTTAGAACATGCGAAGGCTATATAATTCGTATGGGAAAACCAGCCAAGTCAGCCCTTAGACTACATATTTGGATTTTGCATAGAACTTGGCACTCAATCTCAGATCTCCATTCTTTTTGCGGCGAAGCCCACAGCAGAGAATAATTTTTGTATTGAACTTGGCTCTCCTTTTTTACATTTATGTTTTTGGTGGGATATGTTATATATTCATAATCGGCACCTCCGAAAACCATGGAAACGATACCCACATTGTTTTTTTTTTTTAATTCGCGTCCACCATCTTGGTTCCCGAAATAAGTTATATATTCGTAATAAGCACCCCCGAAAACCATGGAAACGATACCCATATAGATTTTAATAATTCGCCTCATAATTGTACAAAATTCAAAATATATAGCTAGGTTTCATTTTGTCGTTTTACCGTGTTTTCAATCAATGAGAAACTGCTACATTTTCATTAGAATACGAAAGTAAATTTCGCCACTATCTATTAATAAATAATAGCTCAGGCGGGAGATCGTGCGATCCTTAAACCAGATGTCCGCGGTTCGAATCCAGATAATGTCTCCAATTTCATTTATTAATGTCCTCTTTTTCAAGTTCCTTCTTTTGTTTACCAAAATAAAAAGTATTATAATATACCAAGCACAACTCAATCATCCAGGTACTTTACATTCATTATAAAACATGGTGTCATCACATGGATTTGAACACACACATCCAAGTAGTTACAGGTTCTTGAGCTATAACCAGGACCGCTGAGCTAACAATGACATGACTTATGTGATGAAAATAAGAATCTTTCTCGTTCAGTGATGCGGCACGACAAATTTTATTCCCATTGCATGAAAGATTATAAAATTAATCAGTTATTATGCCCTTTTTGTGGTAAGTAAATCTTTAGTTTGAATACTTTTTTATGCGAAATAATACGACGAGATCATATTGTAAAAGTTATGTAATGCAATTCATTTTCCCTCCAAATATTGTCATTTAATTTGATAAAAAATTCAATAAAAAGTTATAATGTGAATAGGCTGAATACATTCATAAATTACACTGCAATCTAGCGGCAGTGATATGACGCTTTGACAAACACAAGTATTTGTTTACTTTTATCATTGTCAATCACTGTGAAATAAATTGCTTACTACCTTACTTTATTCATCAGGCATTGCACATTTTTTTTAAAAGATATTTTACCCATTTATGGATGATAATGTTGAAACCGCGCGCTCGGAAAAAAACTGGTATAGGTCCGTCTAGCAACGCGGATCGCCGCGGAATGCGAGTGAGGGCAAAGCAAAATACGCAAGTAACGTGACAGAAGAGTGTGGCATAATGTTGACTCCTCCCCCTAACTGCTCCGAATTAATAACGTAAGCGACATTTATAAAAATAATTAATTATGTACAAATAAATTCCTTATTCCAAAAACTAACGAAATAAATCATTTTCTAATTATTCGAACAATATTAATGTAAAATATCACATCGAAAAATACATTCATGTATAGGATAAATTTGGGAATTCCTTGATTTTCAGAGTTGTGTTTGGCAATTTTTTTTATCGAGGCAATGAAATGAAATCGTGTTTTGAGATTAATAAATTTGTCATTTATATCCTTGAGTATCGTGTATTTAAATTTCAATACCGTACATTTAGTAGGATTAATATAGGTTGGGTTGCAATAGAGTGACTTTAGCTGTTGTCAGCGCCTTAACATACCTCTTACAATGTGTATGTATGTTTGATACCACTCACCTCCGTAACGGCTGAACGAATTTTCATGAAATTTGGTGTAAAGATATTTTAGTTCCTGGAATAAAACAGGATCCCAATATTTTATCCCAAACCACAGGGAAGCTAAGTTAATATAATAAATAATATGTATAGCCCCGTTTTGGTAAGTGATGATGGGGCCGAAGATGGTAAGTTAATCGCTATACGTTGTTTCCTCACATAAAGAAGAACGAAAGATAGGAAATAACTGACAATTCGTGAAACAATACGGGATTTGTATTAGCGGTGGCTAGCGCCAAATTTAACATCCACTTGTACGTCAAAATAAGTTGATACAATTGCACTGTCAGACGTCAAAAAAAGATCAATGTACGTAATATATTCTGAGAGATGGTTCTTATATTTAAATAATATAATCAACGTAAAAAAAAAAAACATGAAAACCCGTTCAGCCTTTACGCAGCTGAGTGGTAACAAATACCTACATAGGTAGGTACATACACAAACTTACGCATAGATACATAAATAATACTAGCTTCCACCCCGCGGTTTCACCCGCATTCCCGAGGTATCTTGTGTTTTTCCGGGATAGCCTATAGCCTTCCATGATAAAAGGGCTATTCAACACTGAAAGAACTTTTCAAATCGAACCAGTAGTTCCTGAGATTAGCACGTTCAAACAAACAAACAAACTCTTCAGCTTTATAATATCAAGAAGTATAGATTAGTAGTCTCTAAATAAAAAGGATATGATAGGATTGGCAAAACATCAAGTACACGTCAAGAGCAAAAGACGAAACAATCCATATTGCAAAATGTCCAAACCAACCGTCTAACCACAAATATGTAGTGTGAGTGAGAAGTGATACTGGCCAAAATACAAGTGAGAGCCTAGTGGATCCACAGGATGTAGAGCCGATAGCAACAGCCGATGTCGGTCGTCAACGTTGCTTTGTCTTGTACTGACGCTACCAAACCGAACGACGAGTATTTGCATAACAATGCGCCGAATTTGATGCGTACCTATACAAAGCAAAACCAGCCCTCCGCATAATCTAAGCTAGATGAGGGAATAGCAAAGAAAATTTTAGATTGTCTCGAAGCTTGGTTTACAAAATTATTTCACCCAACAAAGAAGTTTTACCAATTACTTACAAACCTTGCAAAACGATGTAACTAATTTGTTTATTAGATTTTTAACCGACTTCAAAAAGGAGGAGGTTCTCGATTCGGATGTTTATGTATTTTTTATGTATGTTCGGGCTAACTCCGTCATATATAGACGGATTTTCAAAATATTTTTTTTTGTTCGAAAGGGTATACTTTCGAAATGGTCCCATATAAATTTTATTATGATCTGATCATGGACTTCGAAGATATGACGGAAATCCTCAACGAAAAGGAGCACGAATATCGCGATTGAAATATCTTAAATATTGTCGACAATTATTATTCATATCTTGATAGGTATTCAATACACAAGAAACTAAATATGGAAAAATAAAATTAAGTTTTTGTAAAAAGTTAATGTTTAAAGAATCATTAACACAGCGTTTTTATTTATTTTTATATCACAAATCCTTCATAAGCTTTAATGATGATTTCTTAACGTGAACATATTACGCATAACAAATTTGAACAATATATTCAATCTAGACAGAAGTTTGCAAACAATCCATTGTTCAATTGACAAAGTGCAAGTGCTTTCAACAGATAATAAACAGATGTCGATCTCGATCAAAATCAAACCTGGAATAACATTTCAATGCAAGTTCGGCTCTCAGATTCATAGACTGATCGTATTATGCCAGTTAGTTCCCTTCCTATATCGAACGAGATGAAGCTACTCACATAATAGTCCTATTGTCCGCATCTGAAGATGTTATCTTAGAGGCAATTCAAGCAAGAACGTAACTGACATTAATTGATTTAAGCGTTAACAATAACTTACTACTTTCGAATTAATTGTATTAGCAAGAGAGTGTTATTCGCTATTTACGCAGCTTTAAACTTTTTAAATGGCGTACAAAAAGTTAAGCCACAAAAATGAATTCCGCCTCAGAGTTACATTTTTCTCCGAGATACCGCCAGTAATCTGCTAGACCAGCAGGAAATCTTCAGCCTCCACTCCTTCCTTAATTAGCAGAATATTTCAGAGAAAAAAAGAAGCAACAGGAAGCATTGCAGAGAGTAATAAAAGGAAGCGGCTCGTGACCGTTATGGCTGCCTAATGGAGTCACGTTATCTAGAAAAAGCGGATAAACCAGTTTAGAACGATAATAAAGTTACAATATAAATTGGTTATATAATTTTTGTATTGAAAGTTCCGAAAAAAGTTTTAATGATATAGATTTATAACAAAACTGACATTATATGTACGTGAATCATGCTTAAAAACATAGTTATTCATGATTAAGGACTAACAATAATAATAAAATAAAATAATTATTTATTGTTGTATAAATCCCAGCAAAAAACTACTAAAAAGAGAACTTGATTTGCGACTTAACTTTCATGCTTTGGCATTTAAGTCAACCGTAAAAGCATCGAATAAATTGTAGGTCAGAAGGGACAGATAAAACGAGGAGCGTATTTCTACGGGTTTTTCTTTTAAGTTATTTGGTAGAATATTGACTAGCCTTACTTCTCCTTATTGTAAGATATTTCTGATTGTAGGGAATTTGATGGGGATTTATTTGCAATATATAAACACTATATTGATTCACTAACTTTGAGGCAACTTTACAGTGAATACAACATCTTTAGTTCTAATAAATTTTTCGTTTGATTATAATATTTTTTTAATTACAAGTATTTACAATAATAGTATAAAATACTAACTATAATTTATATAGAAAATTTCCTCAAAGTTCCCGCTGCTGCCGATGGGCAAAGTTCCCGACAGGCTAGCAGCGTTCCTTTTTGTATGGCCAAGCTGATGCATCGGCGGAAGAAGCTCCCAGCCCGTTGGTCTTCCGAGATGAGCTTGGATGATAAAATTCGAGCGAATCGGTGAGCTTCGGGTCCCCACAGGCCCAAGGTTTCTACCGCAAAATTGGTCTAATAAAAGTGTATTTTTTGAATTTGGAAATCTATAAGTACTAATAATAAAGCAGAAGAGTTTTGTTTGTTTGTTTGCTTAAAGGCGCTAATCTCTTAAACTACCCGTCGGATTTGAAATATTCTTTTGCATTTGTAGTACAATTTTTGAGGAAGGTTATAGGCTATTTATCCGGGGAATGCAGGTGAAACCGCGGGGAGTAGTTAGTATATTAATTACATTTATAATATTAAACTAAGTCTACGTATTTTCATAAAAATAATTATAATTCTAAAATGCGTAGTGTTTTGTTTATGTTTGTGAATTAATTTATCGGGGATTAATTTCATTAGAAGCAGTTTACCATCAGCACAAGTACGGATTTGCTCCCATATCCCCGATTGGGATTGCTAGTTAGAAGTCGCGACCTACACATCTGAACTCCATCCTCAAAATGAGTATCGGAAATTTACATCAGCTCGTAATACCGTACCGGCTCAGCCTTTATTGTAAACGCCGTAATTTGAATTTCGTCTTTGATATTCAAATGAGACTCTACTTGAGACAGTGCCTTAGTTATTTGAGTTTTTGTAAAGCAATCAAGTTTGTTTATACGAGCCCGTGTAATTGTAAATCTCGCTCTGTGGTCTTAATTAATGCATAAAATCACTTTCGGGGCCTTTGACGAGACAACCCTCTGTAAAACTGTATGAAATGTGAAGGGCAATTTGTTCTCTGTCACAATTAATTTGGTGAGATGCATTACGTAGTATTTACAAATAATAAATATGTGGACATTTTGGTAGAATTGAGTTAACAAAATGTACTCATTTTTTTAGTCTCTTTTATTTAGTCTTTTAATCTTATAAGTAATAAATCACAATATATAATACTAGCCTTTCTCCTCGCGGTTTCATCCGCGAGCCCCTATTTTACCCTTTTAAGGGTTGCATTTTTAAAAATCCTTCCTACCTTAGTGCTCACCTATAGTGTACAAAAAACCCATATCCAAATTTTCACGGTCCTAGCTCCAGGAGTTTGAGCCGTGCGTCAGTTAATATTTAATATAATTTATATATACTTATAGATGAAAAGAAAGTCATGTTTTTTCTTACAGTGGATAGATTGGATTTTACTGTAACACACCATGGTAAAGACTTAAAATCAAAAATATTACTGGCTACATTTATTTTCTTTAAGTATTTATAAATACACATTTTACAAATGAGAACGATATTACGATCAAGAACATATTATAATAGTCAGATTCGAATTAGTGCTGTCAAGACACTATCAATTATTGTAACAGTCATCTTTGGTGCTCAATTGTGGCAGCCAATCTTTTAATAACTTGTTTGGCAAAGAAAAAGTTAATTAATAGAAAAATAAATGTAAATATCTGTTTAGGTTATATCTAAGATTTCAGTTTACAAAAATACTTCGATAAGCGATGATCACAAAAGATTAAACTACGCATATATATTTCTATCTGCGATAGTATCTAATATCGATTTACCATCGTGTACCATCGCAATAACATACGCACATTGCAACATTTACAACAATATTTAAGGCTTCTAATTTCCATACGGATAATGGTTTGCGTGAGTCCCCTTTCCGTGTTGTAAACTTTTCAGGCCGTCTCGAGATTGAATCGATATTGGAACGGTATTGACAAGTCACGAATTTGACTTAAACATGAATATCCGCAAAGAGCCATGACGTATCGAGCTACACATTTCAAGACTCATTATAACTGACTGCATTGCATCCAAGCTCGAGTAATCCATGCGGGTCGGCTGCATCCATTACAGATCACAGTATGTAAACAAACGAGAATATTTGTTTAGTACACACGTCAATTACTACTCACAATACGAAAATTAATGGATCGACTGGGCTTATTATTAATGTAAATAAAATTAATTATATATGTATACACAATATGATACAATTATTACTTTGAGTGTCACACATGGTAAAAAGGATGAGGGTTAGAAATATAACTTTATTAATTAAAATGCACATAAAGCGTAACTTATTTAACTAAGTAATTTTTTCTTGCAGGTAATCAAATTATTTTCAATGACCATCAAATGAATTGCATTGAAAGCGGAAAGGTTTCACATACAATATGTAGTAGTAAGGTATTAGGTGTTCAAATGTGATTTTGTGCAGCAAGTTAAACTAGATTACCCTGTTATGGAGCAAGGTGGACACCTGCCTGCCTCCACGGTGTTATAGTAAATGCAAACAATCGACGGCAATATCATGTTATGATAGTCATCACTATTAACACCTCGGTTGTACTATCTCTGTCTTGTGTAGGATATATAATTCAGTGACAGTGACGTCCGACGCGTCATAGGATCAAAATCTATAAAAGTTTGAGATTTTGGTGAAGGAAAACGTTGTGAGGAAACCACAATATGGTGGAAAAGTTCTTTCCTCAAGTCATCTATTGGTAAACTGATATATAATTGAAGTATTTTTTTAGTTTTCTTTTTCCAGACAAAAATATTGAGCTACATTGCAAAGTTAACGTGAGAGTAAATATTTTAAAAATATTATAAAAGTTCATTAATAACAGCGCTATAAATAAAGTTTGAGTGCCGAAGCAGTAATTACGAGGGAAGCGAAGCGAAAATATTGCAGGAACGACAACGTGTCGACAAGGCGTCGCGTTAGCACGTTAGCATGCATTCTTTCCCTGCGTTCATTAGCATAACAAGTAGTTTCGTTAATCAAATGTACGAAATTAATAGCGCAGTTTAGAGTCGACGTTCCAGCCGGCAATCACACGGCCATTACAAATTGCCAGCAATTACAACGCCCTCCCTCACCTGTGCGCTTAACAGCATTTTTTTACACTCATACGGAAATTATAGTATACAATAAATAGTTCGTGTATAATATTGCAGGGAGGTGACTAAGCCAGGTATCAGTAAAATTCATTTGATACATGGTATCGAATTATTATATAGGGTGTCACGTTAGAGACCCTGCTAAGTCGGGATAGTTAGTATCTTCCATTGAGATTTTCTGACGTTGCTTAGTCGTGCAAATTTAAATTTAGCAAATATTTGACGGAGGATCAAGGAGACATGAATACAACTTTCAAGGAATCTCACTAAATTCTGCAGAATAATGGTAGTTGGTGGATGTTCACTGTGATAATAACACAAAAGTATTGGATCCGAATGCCGTGACGTATGTACGATGAGCTTGAGCTTGAGGTGAAGGAACACGGGAGCATCACAGCTCGGTGACAGGGTGTTTTGTAGCAGCCGCTTGGCTGGCTACCACCCTTAAATTGAAAATTTATTACCAAACATTGTTCTTAACACATACAACTACATTGTCACCACCATGGTTAAATGTTGGTCGAACACAAGCTTATCCATAATAAAAAAAACATTGTTTGTGATTAAAATCTTTTTCATTGGACTCATCGAGGTGTCTATTGAAGTTTTACCGGAAAATCCACTTGCTTCTATACAATTATCGTAATTTCTGCGTAGGTATATATGAAACATACAAAGCCTAAACGAACCACCGCAAAACATACAATTATTTTATACGTCTGAAAAATCTATATTTTTCTAAATGTCTGAAATTTATAACTAGAAATAATATAGACTGCTGTCGCTATTGTGTGTCAATGTAGTGGGTTAATCTTCAATATCTTCACATTATTTTCAAGTAATTTACATTTTCAATAAGATAATAAAGTGAAGGTATAGTTATTTATTTCGAAATCTTATCATCTCTCAGACTTATCCATAATATAATTTCATTAAAAAATATATCCTAACCGTAGCTATTTGTAGTAAAAATATTAAATGTAATCAGATTATTTTCTATAATACGACGAAGAAATCACAATTTCAATTCATAGAACTAACGAGCGATGGTGCTCTGGGTACACTAGATCCACTGATATTTATTTTTACTCACTCAAAAGTGTATAAGCTCACCATTCCTCATCCTTTGAATGATGTTATCGCGATTTCCCAAATGTTTCGCTCTTTTTGATCTAAATTCTTTATATTTGGCTTTGCATTTCGCCTTTTCCTACCACACATCAAAATTCTTTTGTGGCACGTTAAGGCTTGGTAAAAAATCGAATGTTTATTCGTATAGCAGTGCACTACAAATACTGAGAATTCTTTTTAAAGAGTCTTTGCGAGTTCAGAGAAGCTTTTACTTTCACATTGAAATAAAAAAATAACATTAACGTGCCCGTACTTCAAATACATTGTGGTTAAATATAGAACTGATAAAATTTTGACAAACTCGTTGTGCTCCGTGTTTTTACCCGCGTTAAAATGTTATATAACGTAAACATACCCATCTCAATAAAGGAGATAACTATCCAACGCAAAATGTTTTTTGTAATCGGACTAGTAATTCCTGAATTTAGTGCGATCAATCATACACTCACTCCTGTTTAATAATGTACTTTGTAATAACTACCTGTACTCTGAGATTTCATCCGCGCTTAGCGTAATATTATACAGGTTGATTTTTTAGTCACTGGCAATACTTGCAGAGGTGGAAGTACTCATCAATATGATCAATTTTTACTATGCGACCAACTCTGATATCGCGTAAAATATAATGGTTGCTTCATACATTTTGGTCGAGTGTGTATTGAACTTTTGTATGGAACAGCTGATATATTTTCGTGATTTCATAGTTAGTCTCAAACTAAAAGTTGTTCATATTGATGAGTACTTCCACTCCTGCAAGTATTGCCAGTGACTAAAAAGTCACCCAGTATAGCTTTCAATTTCCCCTAATAAACAGGCTATCTAACCCAAAAAAAAAACGGCCCGATAGTTCCTGAGACAAGGGCGTTCAAACATACGAACTCTTCAGTTTTATAATATGAATAATTACAATAATATAGTATAATGTAGTAGGTATAGATATAAATAAGTTATGGTATTATCATTCGCAGGCCTCAAAGATGTAATAATAAGAGTAACACTACGGTAGTACTATTTCTTATCTGTGGTTACGCTGAAGTTTACGTGATGAAAGTAAGAAAAGTATTACACCCGACTTCTATTTCTTTATTTTTATAAATGAATATTACAATGAGTGTTTATATCTACATTATAAAATCCATCAGGCCAATAATCAACGTCAATCCTCCGTCATACATTTCTGTTACAATACAAAATGTGGAAATACAAAATATTTACATTTCCAAGTAACCAGAGGTACATTTGCGTCAGATATGAATAAATAAATGAAATCACATTGATATGAATGCATCAACGTACAAAAAAGAGAAGCGCGGTGCGATGTGACGTAAAGTGATAAATGCGATCTTAATTCAATGACCGCTGCATTCGTGAGTGGCTGCGACTCCACGTTAAAAATACAAAACAGAATTTGAGATGAGGCTTTATTTCACTAAGCCGCTCTTATCATCAAATTTATTCACGGTCGAACTTTTAAAGAAAGCGCTTATTCTCGAATAAAATAATCAAGATATTCATGCGATCAAAAAGTGAGGGTAAGTGGCAAAAAAGAAAACTTTAATTAAACTTTCCAAAATCATTATCAGATAACATTATTCATTAATTTTAAATGGTCGTACTGCCGAGCCGATGCCTGATAATTTTTGCCGAGCTCGAAGTAGACAGGAAATGACGTAAAATTTATCTCCAAGCTGGAGGAATTACTTTCCACCAACTCTCGCGAAGAAATGGAAATCTGTAGGTTTATAACTTTGGAGAAAATTGTTTTTTTCCGAATTGGAATAATATTAGCTTTTGGTGATGCGGCAACTTTTCGTAACAAACGTTATTAAATCTTTTTAAGGGCGTCTACGCGGAATGGCTCATTTATGATAGAATCTCAAGAAAGATTTTCATTAATAAAGGCTTACGGAACGTCAACAAAATTTTCGCGGTACCCGAGTATTTATTGAAGGGACGGTCGCCCATAACCCGAAAGGAATATAACGCATTCAAATATCAACGAAATTTATCAACCTCCGAGCATCGGGCCCAATACGTTTGGGTCGTTTATGGCATATTACAGTCGAAGACTCGTCAGCTCTCCGCCGGAAAAGTCAATTTGACGCAGATTACGGACGACTGAGGGGAGTCTTACTAAAACATCAATGTTAGTAGACATTTCGTTTGATATGAATAATGAATAAAACGCGCGTGAGAATTGAATTCGCCGAAGGTCTTATGTTTACCAAAATAAGCTTATTCTAAATGCCGGTTTAGACGTATATTTAAATGAATATTATATTTCATAGTATATTTTTCATCAAAGCAGTATTTTAAATCATATTACCGATATTTATTTTAAAAAGACATCTCAAAAAGGCTCTGATAGTTCTGGCACAGACGAAGTGGTTCTGGTTAGTACCTATACCTCTTGGGGTAAACTTCACATTAACATTTATTGAAATTACTAACCAATAAATCGACCTGTCAATAACAATAAAAAACCACTAAAAGAGTAATAAATAAGTCTCATCAAAATACAATTTATTATTCCAGTTGCGTGTCATAATATCGTTCGATAATGTAACATGAAGTACGATACGATAAATGAAAGCAACGCTGTATTACACACGTGTGAACCGCGCCTAAACGTCCACTGAGTGGGCAGTATAAGTCCATGGGCGCGTTTCGCGACGATGTTCTATTACAAAAGGGAATTGGATCTTGATTCATTGGTTCGGAAAATCGGCAGCGTACCTTGATAATTTCATTTCTGTACAATTTGACCGCGTCCGTGGTCAGACGATTCTTGGGGGCCTCCGCGGACCCGACAACAATACAGGGACTCCCCTACGGATCTCACACACAATACTAAGCTTTTATTGCCTCCTTTTACAATCTCCCATTACCTCCAAGGCTCCGGCGCTACTGGGAATCAGTTTCGTTACAGTTTTTTCTTTATATTTCCCTTTACGAACGATTCATGTCCATCATGTTTCGATATTGATCTATGTTTTGGTATTTTTTCTTGAAAAAGCAATTTAGTACAGATCTGATACACAAATCGTTGTTATAAATGCAATACATCATAAATCAAAGTGGCATAAAATGCTGCTAGATAAAATCTGAAAATATAAAAGAAACGGAGAGTAGAAACACAATACCTATCGGTACCGGAACTATTGAAGGTGGCGGTAGAATCAAAAATATCACATTAGTGGCCACCTTTATCGGCGGTCTGCGCTTCGGCATGGACGGCTCCCCTTTCAGCTTTTACACAGATTGTATTGGCACAAATACGACATGGCAATACTGTAAATACACTTGCTGGCGGCACAAATTGAAAAATTTGTAAAATTCATGAATATGAATAAGTGTTCCGTTGCCGTGAATGGGGTATCAATTATGCAAAATGTTCGTATTGCATTGATCGGGTCCGTTTGGCGTTGTCGAGTTTTGTAGGCTCGATCCGATGCGACGCAAATAATCAATATCTCGTGTTCATCAACTACCGAGTTATATCAATAGGTAATCATTTAAATGTCTGGTGTCTATGGTCCTTATCACAAATAATTCGATTGGCAATGTTCATCCTAGAATGTTCACGCAATAAACGTTACAATTAATGTGCAAAGGGTCACTGGTATTACACTAACTGTCACCTGCCTGTGACGGAATTTCATCCCTGTACTCATTGAGTTACGAATGAATATTCCATAATTTTATTCCACGTGTGTATGGCTTCCGTTAAATTGGATGACGTTATCAAAACAATCAACTTTATAGGTTAATTGGGAATTTTGTAATCCTCAATTATTATCATTGGGATATCCTTATATTTTTATTTATTAATCGGAGTGTAAACGTACAAGTTGACAAAAAAGTTACCTACATATATGCTCTGCATTTATTGGAGTACTTTTTGAGGTTAAAAAAACAGGTCAATATGATATTCATTAATACAAACGATAAAATCAGTTTCATTAAATAGTTATTCAAATTGTCGCATAGAAACAATAACGTGTTTATGCATATTATATTTATTTAAAAACTGTTAAACATTATAATGAAATAACCCAACATTATCAGACTATCCAAAAAAAAAACAAAATATATAAAAAATGTAACCTTGCTGAGTTTCTTGCCAGTTCTTCTCAGTTGAAGGCGACTTCCGAATCGATGGTAACTTCAGTAGTTTCGATGTTCATAAGTGCCCTTCTAGGGCCTAAAATGAATAAATTACTTAGACTTTGACTTTGAATAATATGTTAGTACCTCAATCTGTGGCTGTCCTCAAATATTTGTTTGAGTACAAATCAAATTCGCTTAATCAACTTAATTGTAGTAAAACTTTTTTTTTCATTAATGTAGTCTTAATGCAAAATTCGGAAAAATCTAATTTAATTTTTCTGGAATTGCACTAAGGGTACGTTGAAAATAATGCAAAACATAATTATGTATTTATTTTTAACTATAAACTTTTTAACTAAAATATCTATATACGTATTTTTTTCATATATACCTAAATGTAGGTGATACTTGTTTTTGTTAGCACAAAGTGAGTTCGATAATTCTATAGTGCTTTAAATAATATCGTAGCACTCTTCGGCCATTTTCGTAGCAAACCAAAATCCTTACGCGACTTTCGTAGCGAACCATGTCAACTTTAAATTACAGAGCACGGAATTGTCTGCCTCCACACTTGGATGTACTTCAAGGCGTGGAGCGCTATAGTCTGTTTTTCAGCTTAACTTGCACTCTTTATTCCTTCGATACCCGAAATGGGATAACAACCAATGCATGAACGTGCTACGCTTTCACATTGTTGTCAATCTGTATGTATGAAACAAAATGTTCTCTAATAGCTTTTTACATTATTAAATCTGTATTGTGACTTGGATATTCAGCAATTTATAACTATTTAATTTGTGTTATTCATTGTATTGTTGGGTATGGTGGTTGTGCTTTTAAAATCACGTTAACGTTTTAAAATAAGTAGGTACAGTTTATAACTTGATCCGTGATTCATGGAATTATATTTTTGTAGGTAGTTTTGCGCGTCCCATTTGCGAGTCAAGGGGTAAAGAACTACCTATGGTTAAATCTTATTTTTGACATTTTTTTTTATTAAATCAACTATTAGTATATAATATTATATTATATTAATGTCATTTATCAATATAATTCAAATATTCATATACGATTTAGTAACATAATCTCTCAACCAGTAAAATCCGGATAAAAATATTTAATTTAAAAAATACTATTGCCTATTTTAGATTAATTTCGTCAATTTATAGTATTATCGTTTGATATGACGTAGTGGTAAGTGCAGCATATTACTGGCGTAATTTAGTTATTATATTTAGTTTAATTAAGTATATGGACTAAGTATTGTTCATTTAATTAAAAGCAATGTTTTTATATACTTACTAGCTGTTCCCTGCGGTTTTACCCGCCTTCCCGAAATAAAAAATAGCCTTTAACCTTCCTTAAAAATTGGACTATCAAATGCAAAAAGAATATTTGAAATCCGATTGGTAGTTCCAGAGATTAGCGCCTAAAAACAAACAAACAAAAAACTTTACTCCTTTATTATAATAGTATAGATATTACTATTTATGTGTATTTTTTTTTCTTTGTGATAAACCTTGCAGGTAAGGAAGTAAAATGAAAAATATTATAGCAACACTCCACAGTCAAATAAAATACGTTGGTCGATCATTGACGTTTTGATTTGACAGCCGTTCACATAGATAGCTATATTTTATTTGCGCTTTGTGCTTTATTGTGGTTTATAGTATTTTAATATTTTCTCTAATTTCACTGGGCACAACTTTCTTAGGACTTTGATATTTCCCCTGTCTGGCTCGTAGGTACGGGTACTGAGATCTTCATAATGTTGTGACCTGTCCTGTAACTCTCTGATCTTGCCATAAACACATAACCTACAAAAGTTCAAAACTGACTACTTGCAAACTAACGTTGCGTTTTCGTTTTATTTTCATAAAATCTTATTTTTTTATAAGTTTCAATAGAAGGAAAAAAAATAACTAAATTGAACCAAAGAAACGAGCTTCCATAAAGTCTCAATTAATCGAGCATGGAAACAAAATAAAAAGTTAATTACTACACAGATAGCGAATACCAAAACAGTAATGGTCTCATTACATCAGATAAAGCAATTTTAAAATACCAGTTTTAAGTAGCCCCGTCCTTTTTTTATTATACTACATATATGACATCAAAAAGTGTTGGATATATTTAAAGCCTGGGCTTGACTAATCTTACTTTAAATCATTTCACAAAATAAGGGGGTATTAGTCTGACAGCTAGACACTCACTAACGTGTTAGCATTCGCAAAATATGTAATCTCACAAAAATGCATGTAAACGACGCGTGCATTCCCCTAATGAAAGCTCCCTTGCATTATTTCGCTTGCAAACAAACATTGAAAATAATTTACGTTAAAAGATCGCCTGCATTTTCATAATTATGTAGGCAAACATAAACTTCATACATGATAAAGTCAAATTTATTTACAGGCATGCATATGGATTTTAAGAAAGAAAATGATTTAAAAGGTGTATTTCACCACTTCCTGATATGTAGCGTTCATTTATTATTCTGAACCCACTCATAATGTAGAAATAAAAATGCAATAAATAGTTTCACTAAACGAAATTTATTTTCCAACCAAACAAAATGTTTAAGAAAAGATTGTTATGAAACAAATATCACGACAAAGTGTGAAAATAATGAAAAACTTTTTTTTATTTCTTTCACACATTTTGCCCTCGCTTCTTTAACTTTATTGTCATGAAAGTAAAACATAGTTTAAAGTCTGAAATACTTAGGTGTAGTTCATACTATGTACAATTTGACCGAGCAAACATTTTCTCTTCAGCCATTTTTTTCTTAGGATCATAAAAGCTAATACGTTTATTTGTCAGAGCTCATTTTCTCGCTGGAATTTTAATTCTCTTAACGCTTTACGTGAATTAAAGTTACGACGAACAATATAATTTTACGGGCTCTAAAAGTATTCTACTTGAAAAAAAGATTGTTACATTACAATTTGTGTGAAATTACGAAAATCAAACATATTCTGACAGCATTAAAAGTAATCGAAGAGTAAGAGAGCGCCAATGTCGCGCGTAGGGCTTCGCTGTTATATTCTCCCATCTGCTCGAGAGTAACTCTATCCAGGCACGTTCCGTCAATAATTTTCTTTGAACATCACAGATCTTACTCGAGAACAAATCGTGGTGCAGTAAACATCGAATAAAGCGACTTGTCTATAAAATATCATTTCCAGCTCTTTTGTTTTTCCATCGAATCCCGTTCCACAAGTGGGCAATAATTGAAAACGAAACTGTTTTGCGCGGGGGTGGGATCGCGAGACACAGCATAAAGGCGCTCAGAATAGATTGAACGTATAAAATTTTCAGTTGAAATTCGCACGAACCACCGCCACGGGAGGTGCTCTGTATCTTTTTACTTTGTAACCTTACTTTTTATTCCATTAGCGCGCGTGTGAGGCCCCTCTAGCCAAATATCTTGGAATAATAAAAGCTGTTTTAGTAATGATAATGCGGAACGCAGCTCTCGTGCCACTAGCCTAACTGAATTAAACTTAAGCGCTATGAATTTTGTGTTTATGCTTATTACTCGAGCGAATTAGTTTTTGAACTGAGTGTTTTATACAACTTAGTTGAGTGGAATCAAATAATAAAATTAGAAATTGTAAAGTTACACTTGTGGCATTGCAGATATGAATATAAGTTATAACTAAGTTATACGATAGCTGGGTGGTGTAAAAAAGTTGGTCACATTTTATGTCTGTGAATCCAGGAGCGTTTTAAATTGTGATCCTCTTTGAAGCTTTTTCTTTGCTTTATATGCGCAATGTACAACGCTATTGCTCTAACACAAAACTTTTTATTTCCGTTTATAGCGAGTCAATCGTCCGCGAACATTTTTCAGGCAAACTTTAACAGTGGAGGCAATCGCTCCTGAAATTCGAAAATGAAATCGTTCCGAGCGTCGCCAAGATTTATCGATGGATGTTCGAATTTACTTTGAAACTTTCGGGGCATAAAACTTATGACACGTAATCGTATATTCAGGTCGAGATATCTACGAGAGAGAATGTTCTAGAAAATTAATCTTGTTTTTATTTAATAGGTAGTTACTTTGTTCATAAAATATCATAAGATTCGAAAACAAGAATAAATTTAGCATTTCTAAACATATTTTTTATTCACATTATAACTTTCAATCGAGACAAGTAGAGAGTTAAGAGTGGTAGAGCATAGCGATATGTCGCTCAAAGATAAGCTCGACTAGGGAAGTACCTCCACCTTACAGAATACCGCAGCAAAATAAATTATAGTTGTGTTCTTGCGCGTGATTAAGGTCGCCAGAGCTCATCGCGGAGGGAGGAAGGGTTGGCAACGCGCGAGTGATACCCCTGGTGTTGCAAGCGTTCATAGGCTACGTTAACCGCTTACCATCAGGCGGGCCGAATGCTTGTTTGCTGACAATGTTGTATAAAAAAAAGACTATTTAAAAAGATTGTATTCATTGATGATCCAACGTCAAAAAACCTAAACCGATTTTCATATAAGCAATATTTCAAACATATAAAATATTTTACTCACAAGCAATAAAATCACGCTTTGATCTTACGGCACAGAATCGGCAAATACACGAATGACGCAACGCTTTCTGTTTGCAACAGTGATAGGTAAGGTGAACATTCACGTAGCCAAGTGTTGACATCGAGTGATATATTTACGGCAATCTGCCGCCCGTAGTTTTAAGAAGCCTTTTGGCCAACTAGCTAGCTTGTTTTACGATAGCGACAGTTTCCATTCTTATACCAAGTCTCAAATACAAGTCACAAATAGTATGGTCTTTATTAAATTATTCATATTAATAATATTAATATTTTTTTAAGATTTCTTTTATTAATATTTTAGCTAAATGCATATGTGTTTTATGAAAAAACTGCAATTTTAATTAAATGTTTAATATATTCATCATGCAAAAACCGGTCTTATAATGTAAATGTACAAACTATATTACTTTTAGTCCAAGACAGTTCGATATTGCATTTATGTAATATATATTTAAGATTAATTCACCTCATTCACACTACGTCTAGACTTCCAATGGCAGGATTGCTTATCTACTGTATATAAATAATACATGAGTTAGAAAATATGAGACCGGCGCTTTCATTTTGTGCGAACCACTAGTGAAATTAACCAGTTTTTATTGGCAGTCTTCCCGTAAGTTGGCTTTCTCAACTAAAATAACATGAATGTTTGAATAAACATCGTGCGAATCTAAGTACGATCACTAATGAATCTTAGTTAATTCTTTTCGTAATCAGACATATTATGCGTAAAGGCTAATATATATCATTTGATAAAGTCTATTTTTTGTACATTTGCGGATACGATTTGGTACTTAAGTTCAAATATAGTTCATAATCTTCATACATGGCAATAGACATTGGCATTTACTAAAGCAACTCGTAATTAATTTTAGGAAATTCAACCAGCATTCAAAGGATACATGTATTGTCCTGATTTTCCAGGAAATTGAAGTCATTTCGGTTAGTATTTCACAGAATGTTTCAGAATTGAGATATAATTTCGTGTAAGTTCAGTTCCCACTTATTCTACTAAAAGTTCAATTATTTCTTACAAAAATTATATATAGTGAAAGTTTGAAAAACTTAAGTAACTAGCTAACATGAGTAACTTTTGTTACATAATTAAAGAAGATTTCGCTATTCTGAGATTTCTTACCCTCATTTGGTCCAACTGGGACTTTTGATCATTATAAGGAATATGAATACAATTCGTCTTCTCGGTGACTGTACCATTTTTTCAAAAACTTAAATAAAATATATGATTATTATTTCTCAAATATTATATTTGAGGATGGCCTGCAATGAATAATTTTCCTGCCACTAAGTAAAGGGTTGCAGCAGCTCTGCTTACTAACCCATATCCAATTTCCATCCTCTATTTAGTAGTATTAATAAGTAAAAAAACTAAGTAACATAATTCCTAGCCTTAATCAAATAGAAGATAAAAAAAAAACAAATTATACTAAATTTACAATTTTTTTTTATTTAATAAGTAGGTACTTTATTTTTTTTATTTACTAACTTTTTATTATATTAAATTCTAAATTGTCAAGTCATTACGTGAAATAAAAAAAACTTTCATGAGAAAATAGACGTCGTCTCTAATATCACAATGAATAGGGTATTTTACTCCATATGAGAAAAAATCTAAAAATGTACAATTTAGATAGCTTAGGCAATAAGCAGTCGGAAAATGTTAGTTTAAGTTCATAAAATAACTTAATTTATTTTAAAATTCATTTCAAAGTTTTCAGTTTCTTTAATCTGTTTCTAAACAAGCGAAACAGTAGCCGCCATTATAATGACGTCATACGGTATTGTATCTATACTAAAAAGTGTCAACTGAAGTATTATTATTATTATTGTTACACAAGTATTCATGCATTCAGGAACAGTGCGCGAATAAAAAGGATAATAGCTCATTTTTAATTTATTACATTTTATAAGTCCAATTGAGACCAATATCAGCGCATTTATTTACTTACAAGTACAAATTTTTGTATTTTTTTTGGTGGCTTATTAGCACCTTAGGAACGAATTGAGACATTTTTCAAAAATTGGTGTACCCTATTGTCTCAGTTCCAATGTTTAATTAAAGTTGGCCTCTAGGAAATGCAATTGACGTTTCGACGTGAGAATCTATCAGCCACTGATGTATAATGTTGTCAATTTGTTCACGTCTGACAATGCAATAGTTAATCCTTGGCACAACACTAACATCATGTCCGCATAAAAATACCAATTGGACCAAAGATCCTGGCGTGTATAAAACTATTCACTGCACGCTATTCTAAACAGTATTGCTAAAGCAACAAAGATTATAACAGCGTGTATGATATGATATATGACAGATTGTAACTCATTTTCTTGCATTTGTTGCCTCAGTCAAGTTAAATGACAATGATTTAAAAGGTTACGTAATGTACAAAGAAATAAAAAAGACTATGATATTATCTAGGTTATTATTATTATCAGCTTAGAATCATGGTATGCCAGCCATGACATGGTTATATATAGGTGTAGTTTTGCAATTTGATTAAATAAAAACCGGTTTTCATATTTACTTATAAACTACCCTGCCCATCGGCAGTGGCTTCGAAGAAATTTTGTATATATTATAGTTTATATTTTTGTATTAAATATCCTAAATACATACATAAATAAATATACATATAATTTTATTTTATTTTATTTGCTTTAAAGTCTTTATCAATATGGCGAGAATGCAAAACCACACATGTATCAAAATGTTACTAATATACATATGTTCCATAAGTTTTATCCCTCAAAAGTCGTTAGTCAAAATCGGTAAGTCCAGTTACGTGGCAGAGATTCGCTGGTAAATTTAACCAAATAGGCAATAGGAGTGAGTACGGACTGCAGGCTAGCGAATGCAACACGGGCGCCAGGCGGTCTTGTTAGACCGACCCAATCTGGTTCGGGCCGACGCGACCATAAACCGGTGCACACACTGCCGCAGACGTTTCGTACGATATTACAAATGTAAAATCCTTTAGATTGTATCCGGGGAGGTACACACAATGCGGTTTATTTGGTAAAATCTATCACAAACAATTATTTTTAGAATATGTAATAATTAAAAAGTAATACAGTTTCTCAAAAGTACGACCAACATAGTAGCTGAACAGGTCCAAATTTACAATTGTATGTAGGTTTTTGTAGACACATATGTACAAAACATCCGTTTACTTTATCTTTATATATGTTTAGGTAGTTATAGGTACATTATTTGACGTCGCTACCGCAGCTATCATTGAAAATTTACGAATAGAAAAATTATCACTATACGCCCTTGCGTAATATACGTTTCCCATCTATTATAATTATTAGCAGTTCATGAAATCATCTCTCTACCGCTAGCAGTACCTTGCTCACTAAGGTTCGCTCTCGTGGAACCGCTCTTAAAAATAAATTCAGGTCATTCTGTTTTTTATTTAAATATATTCCCATAAAAAATGTGAGAGCAGCCTCAGTGTGCATCTATCTTAATTCGATCGAGCGTAGTGACGCACCAGAAACAGAATTGTTAGCTCGCCGTTCGCCGCGGTCGCTCCAATGACTTTCCCACTCACGAAGATTGCTCTCCCATCGTCAGAATGTAACCTGATCCAACACTTTATTCAACAATATTCACGTTATCGACCAATAATTGAGTCTATTATCTTATAAGTGTCCACTTTAAGTTAGAACAATGAGATAACCCAAAGCTAAGTAATTTTCAATGCACTAGCTACCGTATCGCGGTTTTACTTACGCGCCCAGGGGATCTTATATTTTTTCTGTGATTGGAAGTAAAATTATGTTTTATTCCAAAACATGATATACCTATCTATTGGCCAAAATTCATCTAAATCCGTTCAGCCGTTACGTTATGATTAAGTAACAATATACACACAAACGTTTTTTTTTATTTATCTAATCTCTTGATTAACAACAAATAATTTTATCAGAAAATTTTGTATTTTATTAATCCTACTAATATTATAAATGCAAAAATTGCGTGTGTATGCTAGTGTAAGTTTGTTAAAGGCGGGTGAAAACGTGGGGTTAAGCAAATTTATATGTTAGTAGCTTATAAATTGTTTATTATTGAGTAATATTATATGTATTTTTTGACGTATAAATACAAATAGGTGAAATTATAAAAAAAAAAAAAAATTGATAATAATAATTGTCAGAAAAAATTATAGCAAATGGTAAATATTATCTTCTTACATAAGCTAATAATAAAAATCTGTTATGCTGCTAGCTGCTGCGTTTCATGAAAATGCAAGTCCAACAATAGAAACATAATAATAATATGATAAAATTATATTTGAAAAAATATATAAAACGCTGCCAACAAATCATAAATACTCTACAAAATCGTAGACAACTCTCGTAGCTCGTAGCTCGTAGACGCGTTCGTAGCAATATGTCGCCTATGTCATATCATAACGCTAGTGGATAGCTTCATACGATGGCCGATTAATGAAGCCAGCGTAGTGTGCCGCAGAACGTTGCCGTAATAGTTTTACGACTACCCTCCCCCCTATCCTCCACGGACCTCGCAGACTCGACTACTTGATTATGCATCTGTGGTACTTCAGACCGATTATCGAACTAGTAATGAACGTTACCGCGTTTAAAATTAACTAACTACCAACATTTCTATGTGCTTTTTTTGAGATTTTTTTTATGTATTACATGGATAAAATCCAAAGAAACTTATTTTGTGCTAAATAAAATCTTTAAATTTAACAAAATCCTGAAATCATCATTGATTTTTTGTGGCTAGTTTTTGTTGCTAGGTACCTAATCGCAGTTAAAAACTCAACTAATGCTTACATGGTCACATACCCCACAAATTCCCTACTATTAAATATTAGTATTAATTATAGGCATCAAACAATACCTGTTTATTATCAACCACTCATTAGAATTGAAACGATTTTGATTAAATTCCTCGTTGGTAATCTAATTGTTTCTCAATAGATTACTCTCTCATTATATCAATTAGCGATATGAATACCTATACCACACAATATAACATGTCGCGTATTCCATCAGTGCAATAGAGATGCGCAATCGGTCAGAATAATGCGCCGACGAAGCTCCGGAAATGTTATTACGTTAGTCTGCCACGAAGGAGATTTGAAGCGATTGAGCCTATCAAACGTTAATAACTATCGTCTGCATCGAGTATGCTTCGAATGAAAAGGATATTGGCGTCGTCGGCCGCCATGTAGGTACATTTGTTCACAATAATCAAATACAATCTTTTATTTTACCTGACAAACAAAAAATATCTACATACCTACATTTATTTGAATCAAAACTTTGCATGGATTTTGAATATCAAACTGAATGAATAATATAAATGTATATTGATATAGCTATGTATATAGCGCATAAAATGAAGTGATGAAAAATATCATTCCATACTCGAAACAACTATCGCTTAATGATTCGTTAAAGATGAAAAAGTATTTTATCCATTTGCACATCTGTTACAAGATATGACGTCTTCTTAAGTACGGTGCAGGGACGGGTGGCAAGGGTCGGGGGGGGGGGGCTCGCAATCCCTCTCATTTAACACCGCTCCATTCCTCTGTAGGTGTTTGCCGAAGCGATTTCAACGAAGGATCCTCCTTTTATGGTGCTACTTACAATCTCATAGTGATTCGCGGTTTTATTTTGGACGGCTCATGTAAACGCGCGTACATTTTTCATGCTGCGAGAAAAGCGAACACAGTAATCTTTGCATTTATGCCATGATCCTTTATTGATTTTAGATTTTTAGTTGAAAGCGAAACGAATGAAACTGGTGTGAATGGAGACCCGCTCGCTGAAAGCCGATGTAAGCTCCAGCGATGATATAAACTGCTATTCATTCGGGCACATATCAGAAAACCCTAAAGTTACATACACATCCGCACAAAATTTCACTGTGCAATTGCATTTTTTTTACTTCCATTGAATTAAGAAATATTTTAAACTTTTGATCGTATCATTCGCTCGTCCCCCCTTGACATGAAATGGGCGTCCTTTCTTAACAAACTTTGACCATAAAATTATGATAAAAGGTTTTGTTTTTACGAGTAAAATAATTTACCATGACATGCGTTTAAATACTTTACGCCTACAAATAAGAAATTATCGCCTATTTCCGCACGTTGAGATGTTAGTAAACTTACTCTTTTAAGAAAAAAACGTAATTAAGTTTTGTTATAGCAATCAGACCGAAACCAATTTGTTACACTCACACTCTTTAAAAAAATCGACATTTTAAGCGTAAATATATACAAAAGTTAACACGTTTTTTCTTCTTTACGAAACCCTCATTTCCCTAAGCTTGTAAGAAAAAACAATGAAAGGAGACCTACCATTAAAATAAATAAAAGGAAATAAAGCACCAACCGCAAATTATTTCACTTACCTACTTCTTTTTATAAAAATGCGAACGACGCATTAAATTTTGGGGAGAAAGGAAACTCCCTTGTAAGCAATATCGAGCAGGCAAATTTTTCAGATATTGCCTTCAGGTAGCGCACATTTATTATGTACCCGAATATATTACTCTTGATTCATTGACTTTGGATATTGATTTACTTTGCTTGCATAAGCTGTAGTTGGGGTAAGTCCGCGGTAAACAAACTAAACTCTCTTTGATCTAACGAACTGATGATGACGTATGCGCGCATCCTATATCTTACAATAGTTATCATTTCCACCACTAGATGTCGTATACCAAATGTTTAGACTTATATAATATAGATAATGCTTGTAGCTATTAAAATCGTTGATTTAATCCCTGGTAAAAACTGTATTCAATACTAATTTCACTTTGACCGCTTCACCCCGACTCTCTTCTCGTATGGTCAGAAAATATCGTTCCATGAAACAAAATATGACGAGGCAAAATGTATTGAAAGAAATATTTCTAGAATAGTTGTTGTAAATTAAAATTGTTATTTATAAGCGTAGCTTCGAAACTGTTACTGCTTTTACACACTCTATACATTCCAACCTTTCGCAAAGTGTCCTCTTGATCTACGATGCGTTAAGGCTTTATCGAAAATTTTCGAATGTTCACGTGAAATACGGATTACATTAGATCTAAATAAACAAATAAAAAATAGGTTTTTGTTACTTGAAAGTTACAAAACTATTATATGCTTATTTTAAAATAAATAAATGTATCTTGTGTCATTGACAGGAAAAGGAAAAACTAGTTTGACAATAAGTCATAAATAAAAAAACGAATACTCATCACTAATTTACTATATAATTATATGTTTGAAATCATAACCAAGTAGAATAAATGATTCCACAGCTTCCTTATATTTACTTAATAAATTAAATCCGTTTAATTGACCGTGGTTTAACATCAAATCGATATCCGATACCAATAAGCATAAACAAAAGACGTTTACGTTACATTTGGCTGAGAAGCAGAGCACGTAATGGCTGGCAAGCTGCATTCAGATTCCCAGCTGAGCCGCTCCAATATCGGTCCTTGGTATATTATTTCAGGCGGAGGGACGCGGGGCAATATTGAGTTGCGAAACCGACGATTTACCTAACAGGAGACGCTGCTAACAGAGGAACTTTAGCTCGACACTTTGACAACTTATTTCTTGTCTTGAGAGTTGCTAAGCCACTCAGTTTGTGTACTCAATGGCTTGATTGTTGTTCACTGCGATAGTGATTGTAATAGCTTCACTTTACTCCACGTCAACGATTCAAAGACGTTAACTGCCGTATTTTAATTATCAACTGAAAAAGCCTTTTACATGTAAAACTTTACAACGTTAATAAAGGCGCCATAGAACGAACGCTTAAAAACTTTAAGGTAAACAAGGGTCGGGCTGGAGTACGCAACAAAATATTCGAGCTATGCCCAAAGCAATACGGCCATTAAAGGAATTTAGTTTAGCAACCTGTAAAGTGAATACCGAAATCCTCATTCAACTCGTCCAAACGCTTAATTCAGTTGGAATAATTCGAGTTCTATTGTTAAGTTCCTAAATTTGAAGTCCAACATTTAACTGCTTACAATTCAAAGGTAACCGCAAATTTTGAAACGAGTATGGCGCTCTATAGAATGAAACTTATTTGCAAACCGATAACTTTTAGCACGAGTTGGTCAGTTCATGCCACCGGCCGGCAAGGCCGACCACTGTTCGCCAACTATGCAACAAAGCATTCCGTATCTCTAATTATATTATTACAATATTTCGAAATTTTCCAATTCCTCATATTCATGATTGGTGCAATAAATTTTAGAGGGAGCCGTTTCAAGGACAAATTCTCATCATTTTAGCTAGTTGAGCAAGTACCTAGAAATACCAAACTCAAAGCCCACAATGAAGTTATCAGTTCATGCCCAAACGTAACGTCAGTCTATAATAAAACGCCAATGAATTTTGACAGTGCCATGCCCCTGACACCCATATGCAAAATTATCTAGCATGAGCGTTTCTCTTGAAAATAATGAATTAGAAAAGGTTTGTAGAGAAACAAGTAATATTATGTGATTTTTATGAGCAAAAATTATCGATCACTTGTCTCTTTTATTTCAGTAGTGTATTATTGTGGGGTTGTAATCTAGGTACTGGTAAATTTTAAAGGACCTTATTTTTATATTATTTTAACTTATATAAATGAATTTACAAGAACCTTGCTCAATAGAATTTTGGCAAACTAACAATGCTACCACCAACCTCTTTCACTTCCACCGGCCGTCTCAGACGTGGGTCAGCAGCATTCGTTCTTGGTTCTTGGTTGTTGTACAAAATGTTTGAATATACAGTTTTATGCACAATTTCACACGGTGAACAATAAATAGTGAATTAGATTATGACAATATGTCCAAGAAACATTCTTGAAGAAAGCACTGCAATTGTATTTATACGGTATACGCACGAGTGTTCACATAATATAGTTCCATGAGCTAACTGGCTCTTAATGAAGGAAAGTGAAGGTAGGTCGTTGCTTCTCTTTTCATAGTATAATGCTGTCTCATGACCTTAAGATAAAATATTATAGTATCTTCGCCGTGTGTGACCCCCTTTAAGCATTGCGATTGCCGACCTCACGATCATACAACGAGGGTAGTTAATAAAAAAAGCAAGTGACAATATTATTAGTCTACCTTAAATATTCTATTAAACATAAACCTCAATAGGTATATGAAATTGCGATACTGCATGTTAGTAATATAAATGTGGATGATAATACATACCTCGACCGCCTCGTTGTTGGATCTTTCATAACCATAACTTCTGTGATTTCACCGAATTTACTAAAGTAGTCTCGTAGGCTTTCTGTGAAAGAGAAAAAATAATACTTTGTAGAATCAAATTTAATTCAAAACACGACACAATAGACATTTTGTCTTATATTTTTACCAGTATATAAATAATATAAAATACGTGAAAATAAAATCACGAAGGGACTCAAGAGAAAATACCTATACATGAAATATATTTTAGATCGGATATGACTTGGGTATGTTTCCCGAGTTACTTATTGGTATAGCGACAAAGAACTTTCATGGTACATTCGCTCAACACTTTCATACAAAAGAAGGGTCTCGTTTTGTGACGTCGAAGCCTTTTTGATTCGCACTCCATAAAAGTAAGACGATAAGAATCATTGCCTTGAATACGACTGTAGAAGTCGTCAGGCAAATGTAACAGTGGAACTCTAACTGACTCTGACTCTTTTCATGACACGAAAGATCATTCCAAGAAGCTAATATTTAATATCACGTTCCTATTCATATAACCACCAGTTTTCATCCAAATTTCAGAGAAAAGTTATGATTTCCGTGGGTCAAGATAAATTCTACGCCAAATTTTATCAAAATTGGTTTGGCGGTTAATGCATGACAACATAACAAATAGAAAAACAACAAAATTTTGCATTTATAATATTAGTAGAGATGTAAAAGTCTCGAGTATCCTTAAATACATGCAAGGAGCATACACTGCGGGATTTGTTTGCGACCGCGTTCGCTGTATGACTCACTAATGGATAGGGGTGGCACGCACCCTCTAAAATGAATATGCTGATTTCCCACGACCATGTTTTTAGACGTGTTTTACATAATTTCCGGACAGTGGCCGATACATTTTACTGGATAATATTTACACAGAAATGAATAATTACTATATTCGTTATAATAGATAATATTTCCGGAGTAAAAAGTCATTTGTATTAATCCAAAACATATTCTATCTGTGTGCCAAATTTCATCCGTTCAGCCGTTACGGAGCTGAGTGGTAACACAATTACCAAAAATCATTGTTTGTTTATATTTGGTTGTGGTAATATTAGGCATTATTACTTCCAAAAATTGTACGAAGAATGTTCATTAGATTCGACATTTAATATTCAAGGAAGCTGAATGAGGACTGTTGGCAGTACCTATCTATGTAGCAGTAGTTTTAATTTTAATAATAAAACAATTAGTAAATATGGTATTATTAAACAAGTTCATACTAATTTGGGTCATTATAATTTCACATAATCTGCAAAAAAATGGTAATTATAATTACTTATATATTAATCTCGAGTAAGGTGATTATTTTCAATATAAGTAACTCTGTACCTTTAAAGTTTCCGATTAATACTAATTAAGAACAAACAGGCCAATCACGAGAGGCTTATTGCGGGATACATTCCAATTTAAACTTGCCTTCAATCCGACAGTGGAAGCGCTTGTAAAACCAAATGTTGGTCCATGCTTTTAAAGTCGATTTTCGACTTGTTTCACTGGGAACTTTTCTAATCTGACCGCGGCGCGGGCCTTCGGTTCTGCACTTCCAAACAGTAATGAAAAGTAACGATTGCATGCTGAGTTCACCATTAATCACTAGTAACATGTTACAGTGTGATACATTTTTAGTTTTGTTCCGGAAGCTTATCAGGAGGATCTGAGTGCTCAGTTTGAATTTAGAAGAAAGTTAAAAAAAACTGGACTTTGTTGGTTTTCTTCGTGCATGTCATCAAGATCCTTGTTTCATCTGCCACACCCATTTATTTACTACCAGTCACACTCACTATTTTTATACTCCGTAAGCAATACCCAGCAACTGTCACCTCTGTAATTTATCAATCTATCTATACATATAAAAGCACTTTTCCTGACTGACTAACTGATTTATCAACACACGGGTTAGAAACTTGAAATTTTACACACAAGTTCCTTTTACAATCAACAAACATTAGTTTAATTTCCAACCCGGTAAGAGTACATCATCTTTCCTTTGGCAATTCACTGATGAACAATCTTAACAATAAGAGCCAGGATTTGTGGTTGATACCTTAGTTAGACCATAATAGGTTGATAGTCGCGCTAAGTAATACCGGGGCCAGCTGCTTAGGTGGTGCAAAAATATATTCAGAACCGATCATGCTGTGTGCAGGTGCTAGACAGTTTCAGTAACTCCTTATTCTATCTATGAATATCTCTTATTTATCAAAGTAAAATACAACCTTCATACAGAACACTCAAAACAAATAAATTTAGAACACTAAATAACATCACAAATAACACAATAGAAACTCTGGTCAACGTACTACCTCATACTTGATTTCTCGTTTAATGAACAACCGCAATTAGAAAAAATATAACTCCCAATAACATTTAAAGAAAACTTAAACAATATTGTATCAACGCCTTAATATCTCGTGTGTATATCAAGCGACACTGCGTGCACATTATGTGAACTACCTACATGTAAAACTATTATTTATCAACCCACTAATATTTTTATGATCTTGAATGGGCTTCATACCTACAAAAAGATAAATAATTATAATGCCAATATAAAGTACCGCCACTGAGTGGGAACTCAATTAATAACTTGACTCGCGATTCCTGTTTTTTTTTTAATATATAGTATGCCAAGGGGTTAAACAACAAATCGAAATAATTTTATAATCAAGTCATTCTTTAACTCCGTGTACATCGTGTCAATTTAAATTGTGCCATTTGGACATGCTTACAGCCAGTCCAGTGTAAATGGCGATGAGTGCTTAGGAACCATTGAGAAAATATTGAAATATCTACATCGGTATTTCACAGCAATTATTTATAAATAATTTCACTGAGGTATCATCTACCTATGTACCTACATAGATAATAGCCTAGGACTGAATGATGATTTGAGTCATTCCTTTTATTATAATGTTTCAATAATACAAAAAATAAACTCACATCCACTAAGTAATAATTTTCCGAATACCACCCCTAAGGGTGCAAAAATAGGGAATCGCGGGATAAAATTGTGAGACGGAAAGCTAGTTTGAGTATTACTAAAAACTTCTAATTCATTATTATTATTATTCCTCACAATTATTCCTTCCTTCCTTTCCTTTACAGCAATTATATGTCCCACTGCTGAGTATATGCCTCCTTTCACGAATAAGGATGAAAGAGAATGGGCAAATACTCCACCACCATGCCCACTGTGGATTGGTGGATGTAGGCTAGTGGTCAACCTACTGTTGGAGTTTTCAAGCGACCTGGGAGGTCGCTTCCAACTAGCTTAACGTCTATCACAATTAAGTGATAACCGGGAGTAATGGCTTTACGTGTTTTCCGAAGCACGGATCACAATTATTCACTAATAGTTATTGAAAAATTACCTGAGAGACATAAATTAAGAATTATTTCATAAATTATCAAGATAAGAAGCCGAAAGTATAAGCAAAAAGGGGCAAAATTAATCAACAAACAATGATCGTTGAATGTAATCCGCTAAACTACCCGCAACCCTTGTTATCTTACTTCACTGAATGTATATTTTATTTAGATGACGCCTACGAGGCAATACTGCGAAGGACAGCGGGGTTTCGGCACAGTTGTTCAACCACCATAAAATTAGCATTTGGCTGGCGAGTAGCATTTTCATCTAAACACGAGTTGGGCACCTGAATTATTTGGCCGCAATCACAAGTGATTTTGATTCCTTATAATTATGATTACTTGTAGTCATTTGCAGAATTGGAATTACATACGTAAAATTTAATTATTCCTTAATTCTTAAAAATGCGAGTGTGTTTTTTGGTTTGTCCTTTTGTCACGCTGCTCACACGCTTGCTCACATGAAGAAACAAATCGACGTGACTTTTTGCAAAGAAATAGTTTATAGACCGGAGAATGGCATTGACTACTATCTAACTAAGGAACTGCGGGTGAAACCGCAGGGCGGAAACAAGTTCATAATATTTTTTAACTTTAAAAGACAGTTAGAAATACAACCCTTATCGAGCCATTTCAAAATGAAGATGTTTTTCTTCTTCATTGTGAAAATAATATCTTCCTGACAATATTGAGGTAAATAAAAGCAACATTCTTAAATACTTACTTAAAGTATAATGGTAATAAAAATACCTGCCGTACATTTACAGCCAAATAACACTCCAGATTATATTTGTTAAAATTGTGTGAAGAAGAAAAATGTTGGAAGGCTTAAAATAGGTATTATAGGTAATACTGAAATAATATTTTATTTGTAATAATAATTTATCTTGCGATTCCTGTTTTTTTATGCAATTTTAGGACGCGTGTCCCATCACGAGCCAAGGGGGTTATGACTAAAAATATACATACAATTTAGCATATTTTTCAAAAATTGCAAAATATACAATTAAAAACAATACATAACACAAAAAGTATATTTAGTATACCTACTCTATTTTTAACGATCGTTGGCTTTCGGTATGTAATGTAGGTATGACTTCTGCGATTGTAAATATCTTGCGTATACACCTCTCCCTTTGTCCTGGTTTCCCAAGAATTAGGTATATGTCGTAATGCTTGTCTCTAGTCGTAAAATTATCAGTTTTCTAGAAACAAGCCTTATTAATTATCAAAAAGATCCGGAAATGTCCATAATGGTTACAGTAAAAAAGTATTTATTTTTATTTTTTTGTTTTATCAGTTACAAGAAAAACGTGTGTAGAACTTGTAAGTGTGTAAGAAATTACTTAGAATTCAAATTTAGAAATAACATCCGTTCCAAATTAAACACTCCAATAATATAAAAAAGTCAATATTTTTATTCATTTCACGGCAATAATTTAATGAGGTGTTACGTGTAGCTTGCAATAAAATTATTAATATTGTCAGTGGGGGGAAGCTGGGGAGAGGCAACGCAGCAGTTGCTCAACCACCATTAAATTGAAACTTGCCATACTTCCTGAACTAGCACCTTGCTGCTGAATTTCATCGTCATTATAGTAACACTGTAATTTTGATGAGCAAAACGAAATGAAATTGCTTATCGTTATTTTCCGGTGGGTACTACGATGGTTATCTACGAAGTAAATTTTAGATTAACTTTAGGTTCTACACATTAATTTATAGTCGCACTACTATCTATACTAGCACAATTTTTATTCTATAAAAAATCTGCTGTTGAGCTCACATTTCTAAAACGGCTATATTTCCTGACTTTTTCCATCTAATAATTTCAATCTATCGAACTAATATGCATTTAGATTAGATATCTTTAATGCCCCTCCTTTTTGGCGAAAATTTGCGTTAACCATGACACCACTCAAAATAATTACAATACAAAATAATGTCAAATATTTGTTCTCTTCGTTTCTGTAATTGTTCATCCAACTGTAATTACGCGAATTCTAAAACAACTTGGAATTCAAATGCTTCCTAATTGGCAGTTTTAATCTACTAACTTTTGTATGGAACTCAACGAAAGTAGGCAACTTGTCGTGGTTTGTGGTGAAACGAATCAAAACCTTCTAACTGGAAATTTATAAATTTATTTTACCAAATATAATGACTGAAGTGGATAATTTTGTTGATTTAAATTTCGAATCATTTTTATGACATTTTCAAAATGGCGGCCGACAATAATTCATATCCCTTATTTAAATTAGTTGATTTAAACTTTGTATGCCAGATTATGTTGTACGTTAGTAAACAGAAATACCTAAAATGTAAAGTAATATTTTTATCTCAGAAAGTAGTCATTGAGATTGTATGTATTATTTGCTCACTTAACATTGAAAAAAAGAGATATTGTCGCGTAAAATGTTGCATTTTACTGAACTTTGCCGGTTATCCTTGTGTGCATGCCGGTCTAACCACGGCGCCTGCCCAACCACCATAAAATTGGAAACTAGCCGGTGAATCCAACCAAAATGAACGCGTCACACACAAATACTACACTAATAGGTGTGATACACAATATTTTTAGTATACTCTTCAATTTATGCTTGATATTTCGTTGCTTATACTTTAAGACTAAAACTATATTTTAATAGAAATAATTCAACTCATTTCGTGATTTTTATGTCTTTTAAGTTTATAATTAAACAATGAGCTGTTTTAAAGAAATTAATAATGTCCATCCACAACGCAATACACAAATATAATTATGAAAATTCATGAAAAAACATTGCATTAATATCTCAATCAATTTCACACTAGTAATGAAGCAATCAATCAAAATGTAAACGAAAACAATCCGCATTGCATATTTTATCTTTAACAATCCTTGCCCAACCGAAGCAATTAGCGTAAAAACCTTTCGTAGTACTGTCCAATGTTATAAATTTGGCACTTAGCCTGACGCAAATTTTCAGTGCTGTCAGCAAATAAAATGCGATGCAGTAATAGTTTTGCAACAGCCTGCACTAAATTGACACACTATAGGTACAGGTTTTTTAAATTATTTTTCAATGATTTCATTGCTATTTCACTTATGAAATTCAACCGAAGTGAAAACATCTTAACACCATGACAATTGTGTTTTACAAGTATTAATTTAGAAGAAACTAATCTAAAAAACATAACAAAGATAATGATGAAGTCATAAAACTTTAATATTGTAACAAAAGCAGCTCGTAACGTCTGATGACCACTGTTTAAACTTTGACATACGATGTCTATCTTCAAAACCCATAAAATTAAGTGTTCAACTCCAATAAAACCTTAGTATCAGTCTTGATAGAGCGTGTCAGTTGCATCTATGTCTTTAATTGGCCTAAGATTGTCTATAATGAGTGTGGAAACGAGAAAAACAAAACATAAAAGGATTTTTAATGTTACTTTTAACATTTATAGGCTACTTCAAAACTGTCCCGCGTTTAAAATCACATAGTTAAATGTGTATTGCGGTTGGATACCTGCCAGCCACGTACTGCCACACGTAGAATTTGAGAATCTCTCACTCGCTCCACTGAACTCGTCTGCGATGATTCGACAATCGACGAGATAAAATATTGAATAATCATATTGCAGTAACCCTTCACTGCTACGTTATGGGAATAACGTTTTATGAAAGCTTGTCATATTCTAGGCGAGAGTAGGTAGTTTTTAGAGTTCCGTAGCCAAATTGCAAAAAACGGATCCCTTTTAAATTCGTCTTGTCTATTTATTATGAAATTTGGAATAAAGGTGCTTTAAATAAGAACCGCTATACAAATTACGAAAATATTAATATTTCAGATGGCACTTCATACATGTAACTGAGGGACGAAAAAAATCCTTTGATTTTGATGTTTTTTTTTCAACATAAATCTTCATAAAAATCATACATCTGAGTAACACATTTTGTAATCAATATGGATTTAGATTCCACTTGGATAATAAATAACGTCTAAATCTTTATTTTTATTTTCATTTACGTATAGAGCGGATCTCAGCTCAGCCAACTTATCACGGCTGGGCGCACACACAAAACAGACGCGAAAAAGAACCCCGCGTACATCAAAGTGATTACGAGCCAAAAACGCCACAGAGCCGAGTGGAAACGTTGTAAAAATCACAACGACGTGTGAAGTGTCATCCGGGGCGTCTCAGTCGAGTGGTGATCGCTTGTTTTTCCCACTTTCGATGTACACGTACGCCCCGCGGGCCGAGCCTGTTCGAGTGCTCTCGCCTCTGATTCCAGCCCTGCACCAGCTCTGTGTTTTATGAGGTCAAGTGAGTGCCTCCACAAAAAACACGTACCGCGATAAATTACGCACTGACACATTCAGATTCGGCCATAATATACACGATCGTAATATATTGTTTTTGTGCGTTATTTTTTACGTCGAGTGTTTTGCGTTTTGTTTTTTTTTTACATTTTGTTGAAATTTATTTTACTAGCTAATATTGTATTCAATATTGTAAGTAAGTGATTTTTAATAACACAATTGTCAATGTCTTTATCTATACAAACTTAATTTGTACTTCGTAAATACAGTCAGGTCAAACACAGAGACGAGCAATTTATTCCCAATAACTATCAAAGCAAGCAAGTGCAGATGCTCTGTTTCAATTTAAGGGCACACAGAGGCGCAAGTTTGTGCTGAGATGAACTTTAGACGAACTTTGTTCCTGCGACAATGTCAACTAATCTGCAAACCGCCAGCGCGGGAACGTAACAAACGCAACATTAATACGTGTCTCAACGTATTTACATTTTAAATAAACGTATCTTAACTTAACACCGGTATTTTATTAGTTATACAACTCGGGAGTAATATGCGATACCAGTTTATAGCAATTAAAAGTTTAAAGACGTGCAATTTAATAGTTTGCTTGAGGTATTCGTGGTTGGAAATATAAGGTGGAGGACTGGATGTACTGTTAGTTAGATTTTAAAGATATATTTTAATACTATTCCTATAACATACTGGAGCTATAGTTTTAATAGTTTATTTTAATATTATCTGTCCTTCAAATAATACGATGGATTATATTTTAGGATTACCTACACAAGTTTTGATTTTAAAAAAGCAAATAGTTTTAAAGTAAAATTGACTAACGGTACTGTTAACTTTGACAAAATAAGAATAAAAGCTAAGATATATCGTAAAGACAAATAATATTAAAATAAATTTGTTTTATGAAAAAGATAGACCATACACACAAAAAATGTGTACCAAATAAAAATAAAATAAGTTTAACAAACATTGTTAAACATTATTATAAATCGTCAGAGGGTAATATCTAGTTACAAAACAAATAAAATTATAAATATGGCCAATTAGGCTTACGAATACAGTAGGTATAGTAAATACATAATCCACCAATATTTATTTTCCAAAAATTACGATATAAATAAACCACAGGTACATAGTATATGAAAAGTTAAAGCTATTACGTAAACGCCCGACCAGATTTTTAACAAACAACCCAAAATAAACATTACAATTAACAGTTTGAACGTTCATGGTATTAATGCAAATTGCATACTGATGTGTATCATGTGATGGCGCGTCACAATGATTGAGTGTACACAATAGTTGCATAATATCCCTCTAATATATTATCAGGTAATACCGTGTAATTGTCGTGATCTCTGTGAACAACCAAAGCTGTCTTCTGTGAGATATGAGCTGGCACCAGATACGTAGCTAATTTCGTGGCATTCATTCATTTAGTGATCGCCAGCGTGAATGAGACCAGACATCGGCAAGAAATGAAGTGTACCTTTACGAGGGGTGTCACCTCTTGCAATTTTACTGGCCCAGTTCCCATTTATATGGTTGATTTCACTAGCTGAATTTCATGTTTTATATGAAACTAAAAAAGTTGGGAGTAATCGCTTTACCTGATACTATCTTCAGTTTGTGAAAACTGTTCTTACTGGAAATTTAACTTGACAGGTTTTTTCATTGTTTTTAAAGTCTTTTGTTTGGGAATCAAATGAACATAATTGTGGAAATCTATCATTCTACGTTTGTATCAATGGTGTGTGTCTTCACTCTGGAATGGAAATACTCGTTAAGTACGAGTATATGCTACGGGATAGACCATTTATTCCTCTTTTGCCAAAGCTCACAGTATCGTTAGTCAATTCAGCTTTAAATCATTTCCTTTTTAAAAAACAAAAATACGAGTATGTAGGTAATCCTAAAATAGAATCCTTCATATATTTAATATTATAATTTTAATCTCTACCTATATGAAAATGGTGTACTCCATAATCGCTTTTGCTCCAACCGAATACCGTCCGTAACACTGAAGCCTGTTTTGATAACAAAAAATATAAAACTGTGCTGGCGACTGAACGTGCCGCATAAATTTATTAATGTACGTATAAATTATATTTGGAAATAGAACCGGCAATTAAATACACGACAATAAATTACACGCCTATTATGTGTTTCTGCTATTTATTGTACAAAATTCAAAATCGGTTAACGGAAATCGGGGGTGCAAATTTAACAAACTTTATTGTATTGTAAAATAATTATCGCAAACTTGTTAATTATCTTTAGACGAGTTTGTTATTCTGTATCACCTACTAAAAGTAGCGTCTGATATTGTGCTATTCGTATTACAAGCATCGCTCGAGATGTCGGTGCAGAAATACAACGTACAGAAATACAATTTGCTTTGATAAGGATTTAAAAAGATGTTTAAAGATGCATAAACGTAAGCTTTCCACCTCTGTTCGAGTCGTAAAGTTGAGTGTAATGTGTCTGAATATCGTATTACGTATAATACGAAGGTAACTTCGGGTGTTAGGCCGTCTTTCTACACCTGGTGACATGAATAAACTGTGCCGCTGTGGTCTAATATTAAGTTCGGCTTGTTTATAATGTTGCCATCCCCACAACGCCGGAGTTATGTAGACGTGTCGTGTTTGCCTTAAGTTGGGATCTCTTGTTTGTGTGTAGATGCTTGTGGGGGCATGTGATATTGTTACTGATTTTAACATATTGTTTGAAATTATTGTTTTTATATTTTTAAAAGCTTATTTTTTGTCGTTTTATGTAAGCACAACGCGATTATATGAAACATGTTAACATTAAGCATCACAATGTACAAATTCATTGAAGCAACATCGAGATTACCACTCCTAAGGAAAGGTAAAGGGAATTGACCGATCGCACTAAAGGGAGACCATGGCCCTGTGACGTCATAAAAACCCAATTATAATACCAATCACTTCATCGTAACTAGGAGCGGAAAAATAGGGAACAACACGTTTACACGTAGTAACAAGTACTTTATTTACTTTGTTTTTATTAAATCCTACATGACTATCTGACTCAACACAAATAATTTAATTAAAAAGTAAATAATAATTACTCACGATTCTTTGAATTTTCATATGTCTTTATTAAATATATGCAACAAATATTTACAATATATAAAATACAAACTATGATATTCTTTGAATTATATTTATTATGTGTTGTTTTTTCCAATCCAATAGCTATAACCCATACAAAGTCAAACCAGAATGTAACCAATAATATTTATTATTTCATGCAACCTTAGCTAAGGTTGTGTACTCAATAGGTACTCATTGCAGTCCTCCAGTCTAGCCTGAGTGACTTTAATTCATCGCAAGCGCCATCTGGGGTTACTTGAGTCTGTCATACAGTACGGTCAAAGCCCGCTTCGAAATGGGTGAGATCTTTGATCGGAACTAGTCTGTGGTGCTCGGCAATTGATTGAAATTGGGTGGAGATAGAGGCAAGACACAATATCGTAAGTAGACCTTATTAATTACCTCGGGACGATTACATTTATTACTTTTATTAACTTAACATTGGCGAGTTTTGTTTTTAATATATCGTTTTATGTAGCTCAAATAATTTTATTTTGATGTAAAAATAACTAGCTACAGGGAGTTTTGGAAAATTAATTTTATTGTTCTTCAAGATTGCTACCCATTCCTAGTTAAGTTTAAATTTTATGCAAAAGTGTCCAATAATTTATTGTCATATTTGAAAGACTGTTTGCATGTTTTTGGCCATGTTCCAGATATAACACAATATATCCTTACAAATATGGAAATAAGATAGTCGACAAAGTGATCACATCTCATAGTAACATACCATCGTGGCATAATGGGTTTAACACTTTCTAACTTCAAAGCTATGCATTTACCTTAATACATAATTTATATAATATAATATAAAGATATTTTGATAAAATCATAGATTAAGGCCAATATAAATATTGGCATAAAGTATTTTTGTTTAACTTTTTTCTTTGACTGTGCGTAAAATGTAAATATGGTCATAACTCAAGTCCAACAATTAATAAATAGTTCCCACTGAAAACATCTCGGTATCTAGGAGTGTATCTTGCAGATTTAATAGACAATGCCACGAAGGATAGAGTTTCTTGTAAACTTTAGTCGAGACTTGTATAAGTTTCTGTGCAAGTCATGTCCTTAAATTGAAATGGGTACCAAAATAGCTCTAGTTGGTACATTATTAACTATTGAACTAAGCTATTAGGGATATCTTTGGGTTGCGTAACTATGTCCATAGTTTACTTAAATTAAGTAGAAATAACGTTAGAATTTCAAACGATATATTTTGTAACACTAACAATAATAAACAATACTACAACTATAAATTTACTGTTTTTTTTTCCTATACATTTTAGTATTGTTAAGACTTTAATTTATAAAAACAATGTCTTATTGAGAACCGTGTAACTAATCATAAGGTGAGAGCTCATAATGCACAACTTTAATTAACTACTAGCTTCCGCCCCGCGGTTTCACCCACGTTCCCGAGGGATCTTGTGTTTTCCCGGGATAAAAAGTATCCTATAGCATTCTTCGATAAATGGGCTAATTTTGAGAGAATTTTTCAAATCGAACCAGTAGTTCCTGAGATTAGCGCGATCTAACAAACAAACTCTTCAGCTTTATAATATTAGTATAGATATAGGTAGGTTACATCAACAACAAAAATACTCTACAATATTAACCTCACAAAATGTGTCCCAAAAGTAACAAACTCTGATTTTTATCATATTATAATTTAAAGCTAATTAATTGATTCATATAGCGCAGTGCTTTAGAGACCACACTATTGCAAGATGTTTCCTCATGCTCAAGTTCCTGACTTCGGTTCTATAGGGATGTTCTTGCCTCTAATGTCTTCAATAATTGGCAGTCGAACTTTCAATGTACCCAATCTCGAACTCAATTTGATAAAGACCCAGTAGTAACGTGGGACCTTTATATTATTAACTTTGGGCCTTGATATAATAAAATTGATTATTTCTTCGATGGAGTGAGAAATAACCCCCACATTTGGTCAGTACTGTTACACATTACCTGCCTTATCAGAGATATATAAGGTTTGAGCTGTGTGTTGATATGTCTGTCAGTCAGTTTTTCTTTTTATAGAAGATGTTTGATCCAGTGGTCTTAATGATTGAAGTAACTCAAAATAAGCGAGTACCTAATTTTCATTTCGATAGAATAATTAGGTACAGTCATATATCACCAAAAAAATTTAAAACTTTTCAACAGTGTAATAGTTGCTAGAAAAAAAATCGTTATCAATCGCAATATACAGATAAGATCAAATTTGTCCTAAATACTAAGTTATTTCGATGAATACTTTAGGAGTTAGTACAGATTTATTAGCTACGCGTAATACAATAACAACAGGATACCAGTATCTACTATAGCTAGCCAATTTGTTCAATATGATTAAAATGTAATGAATAAAATATAGTTAAATTTGGTCTAGTAATACTGGCACGTAACCCTTGTGCCAGTTTTTTTATTAATCCAATCCCTGTTTTTTTGAGTAAGAATAAAAATACGTGTACTTCATAGAAATAGGATAAAGGCATCATAAATACACATAGGTCCCACTTATTGGACCCAGGCACTTACAGGACTCAATTAACTTCGATTGATTTTCAATTACACTAGAAGTTTTTCAATATTTTATACAAATACCTTTTGAATATATTCACAATTCTATTTTTACTTGAACAATAATGTGACCTAGATATTTTTGACACATATCAAACTAAAAATACCGAGTTCTGGTAAATTCATACGTTTTGCTTGTCACTCCGTGCAACAATCATATTTTGAAATGCATGTAGAAAAAATATTGTTAAATTCACCAGTACAACATACTACCAACATTATACCTAATTCTATTTTAATTTTGCTATTCACGTACAAGAAAATTTATTGTTAATTTTAAAAGCCAAGTGATATTCCTAACCTTTTTTTGGGTTAATTTTATTTTTATGTTGCACAAATGCTCATATTCTACATTTCTACATTAATACGTTGATATCAATATAGCTTAACCTTACCATACCTGAATTAATTAGTTTTCAGCATCATCTTTAAAAACCTACGTTTATTACCGTAAAATTAAAATTTAAAGTTATCATGAATTTTTACTGATTGGCTTAGATTTTTGCGCATTAAACTAATATTTTTCCTCCCCTGTTAAACAGTTTTTAAAGTGAATAAGTAATCTGTAATCGCAATAAATTACAAAGGACTATCAATAAAAAAGTAATTATTTTCAGTACAAACGTAATAAACATGAAATCAACAATAAAAAAGCAACTGGAGGCACAAATAAAATTCAATGTATTCAGTTTTAACACCTTGGGTGCAAATAAACGTGCATTGTTTCGTTGGCAAGCGATCGGGCCAGCCTTTAGCGCATAAAGGTTTTTCGGTTGTGTATACTGAAATATTTTATACAATGAAAGCAAGATTAACAAATACTGTGGCTACTCTTTCTAGTCGCGCTGAAGTACGGCGCTTTGTCACGCGATCCAGTCGCTCGCTGCGAGAAAACCCAAAATATCCCCCATTTATTTTTGAAGGTTATTATCTTCAAATGTGTTGGGAAGATCCTAATGACCTTTCCCTCAAATATTAATGGTAGGTACCTACACGTCTGAAATGGACTTGCGATGTCAAGTAAAAGTAGCAGGATTATGTGAAAATATTCACTTTGACCACTACTCTTGCTTCTTCTTAGTATTATGTATTATACTTGCAATAATGTACTATGGCAAAGCTCTTCTTCTATTATAATATAGCGGGGATTATTAATATAGAGCTTATATTAAAAGCTGAGAAAAATAAAATACAATAATATTTTTATAAATCTTTAATAAAAAAAATGGACTAAAGAAGAGCTATAGCTCAGTAAATGATATTGATAATAGTTAATCGCCAGAAAGAAATTTATGACATTCTGGGACATTATTCCTCACACACGGCCACCTGACCCCAAACTAAGCAGAGCTTGTACTTTGGAAGCCAAATAACTGATATACTACATATACTACTTTTCTTTTGTAAATACATACAAATATAGATAATTACACCCAGACACAGGACAAACAGACATGTTCATGCACACAAATGTTTGTCCTGAGTGGGAATCGAACCCACGCCCTGCGGCGTGCCACACCACGCCAACCGGCCCGTCTTTAGCATTAAGAAAAGAAAAATGGCACAAAGTAACTTAAACTCAACAGTGACATACATGAGGTTTAAGATGTGATTAAAAACAGTCTCTTTCCTTATAGTTTTTTTCTACTTTTAGCGTAACTCTAAAAAAATCCGTTGTCAAATATTATATTACTTCAATGTCCCATATACGAAAAGCAATCTGGTCCAGCGAGCTTTGAATGTGCCTGTGAAATATAATTTCGATCGGACGGCAATCAGGGCCCGTTGAAGACGGCGCGTGATGCGACTTGGTAAAATATTAAATGTACAGATTGTAAACCCCAACGCCACTGCTGAAATGTGCAATGTACAAGTGGTTTGTATTCAAGTGATATTCAATTATTATCAAGTGGAAAATTACTCTTATTTTAACGACAATAATTTAATGAACCAACTACGTTATGGTCGTTTATGAATGATGCGTCTTTTTATTTGTTTTGTGGTTTGTTTCAGTTATTGGCCATACTTAAGTGAGTGTAACGGAAGGTCATTTCAAAATTAATAAATTAGTAAAGATTTCGTTTTGTTTTATCTTGTGTATATATAAAAGGAAATGGTGACTGACTGACGGATCGGGCTAAAATTTGGCATACAGATAGCTATAATGACGTAGGCATCTGCTAAGAAATGATTTTTGAAAATTCCACCCCTATGAGGGTAAAATAGGGGTTCGTGGGTGAAACCGCGGGGCGGTAAACTAGTTTTATTATAGTTAAATTGAATTGAAAAAAAAAAAAAAACAATAAGTATATTAAGAAGAGCATAATATTGTTTTTATTCTAACGTTCATAATAAAGCATCCTAATAAAATACATCCTACTAATATTAAATGCGAAAGTTTGCGGATGTCTGTTACTAAATCATGCCCAAATGGCTGCAAAAATGGAATATAAAATTAAATACTTTTACCTATACCTGGGAAAATATTACATCCCTTGGAAAGACGGGTGAAGCCGCGGGGATGTATCTGAGATGAAGCTACGTACGACTGGCATATGAAACTTGGAAGGATAATAGTTTACTGCTGGTGCATTCAAATCTTTTACGAGCACATCAGGTCGACTGTTTCTATTATGAAAATAGAAGCAGTATGAATAAATGAAAATCAATTCATTATTATGGCGCTAAAGCAATGAAGTGGAATCGAAATGTTATTTATATAAATAAATTAAAAAACCGACTTCAAAAACTGAAAAGCATAAAATTAATATTTCCTTTCTACGTTTTGTTTCAGCGAGTTTTCATCTATAAACACATACCTACTAAATTTTGTTAAGTTGTCGTAATATGGTTAATTTATTTTTGATAATATTTCGAATTAGTGTGAATTGGTTTTAATATTTTTTCGTTGTAATATTTTGTTGTTGTTGTTTCGTGTTATCCTTAGTAATTTTAATGTTTTACTTGGTACCGACTTCAAAATGATGTAGAAAGGAAATATTTATTTTATGCTTTTCAGTTTTTGATGTCGGTTTTTTTTTATTAATAAATTATTTTTATTTAACACTTTTAAGTTACGAATATGGGTAGAGCTAGTAGCAGCTTTTCGAATGCGGCAACGACGGCTAGATAAAACAGAACCGTACAGAAACAGAAATATTGAAAAAATATGAATGAAAGTCCGTAAGAGTTGGGCCGTCACGGTGCACAAGTTACAAGGCACTACACTTGATGACGCTGTTATAGATCTTGGAAATAAAAAAAACCCTAAAGGCCTAAACCCTAAATGTGTATTTGAAGGAATAGCACTATCTAATTTAGAATCAAATAAATTATTGAGTAGGCCACACAGACTCTTTCGTCAAAGAGCATTGCCAGAAATGATACTCTTTATAATGTTCAACTTTATGCCATGAGATAATAATATCCATTGGTACTGAATTTACACGTTCGAGCTGTTTGTCATTAAGGAGTTATAATATTTATTCAGCCCACCAAAAAATACCCTTTCTATTTTGTACAGTAGGTAATAGTAGAGATACATATAGTAGATAATATTATTTCCTACAATATCTCGTCTATTCCGATTATCCGAGAAAACTATTTACTCGATATTTTACTATATCTTTTTGTCACTACCAATATTTTATCGTAGTAATATATGTTACCCTGTCAAAGATTTATTGTTTACATAATATTTATTAAGAATGTGATGGTATTGCCCTAACAAAATAAAATGTATTGCTGAGCGATATCGTACATTTTTGCGCAGAAACTCGTCACCTACGTGAAAAATCCTTACAAGTGAAGCTGTATCATGGTGAGGGTAGAATAGATCACTCCCTGTAGGAAGGCGTCAATCGCAAGCTGATTTATAGAGGGCGCTAGGTACGGCGGCGCCGACTAAACTGTCCAGAGTTTTGCTCGTGTTGTGAGCGCGGGCCACCGGCAAACAAGTCACTCACCTGCCGCTCCTCCCTCATCGAAAATGCGAACCCTAGTGAATGCCTTTATAAACGAATCCATTTTAAATTCCGAATAGTCTACCGACAACACGAACGGAACTTCCAGACATGACATGCGTGTTAACGAAATGTTGGCGCTTGGTCAATTTCAACGGAAATTTTACAGGGTTTACTTACGTCAAATTTCCGTTGCGAAATTAAAATGTACTGCCCTAATAGATCCGTCCAGTTCAGATTTTTAACCGCCTCTAGTTAAGTAAATTGCAAGAACTCAATTTAAAATACAAGAATCTCAACAAGGAAAATTGTTAATTTGCAAGGGGTCTTTTATGCAAACTTTCAGAGTAAACTTGACCTAAGAATTCAATCAGGACTCGGTTGGCAATAATTGCACAAACTGGGAGTGCACTATTGCGAAACTTTACATCCCGTTGTTGGCGTTCTATTGAAAACATCTTAACGCTATTCGTAGTTCCACACGCCATGGTAATAAATTGCTACTAAGCAAACTACTTGCGAGTTAAAATTTAATCTCTAAATGCAGACAGAAATTTAAAATTATGACTTGATTTAAGTAAAGTCTCTAACGAACGCTTAAACGATGATGCTCGGACAATCTGGAAAGATTTTTAGTGCTACCCGAGGGCATCGTGGGTTTACGATGGATTAATACATAAAGCGAGCGACGGCATTTGCATTCACGAAAATATAAAATATAATTGAAACGTTTTAGGAGCATTGAAGAAGTTTTTAGTTCAATTTAGCGGCAATCAGGACGGCCGTTGAAGATGGAGCGTGATCAGAATGGCTAAAATAATAAACGTGCCGGAATGACGGGATGCGGCGGGACAGCGAGCCTCAAATTTGATATTCGCTTTATATCTGTGTCAAATTGGATGTGTATCACTAACTTGATAATCATATATCAGGAAAAACCAAATAATAAAAGGAAATACAGTTTTTATATTCATTCTGGCCTTTCCGTTCCTTCAAATCAAAATCATGTTATATTTTATGATTTAAATTAAGTCCTTACATTTACAATATTTAAATTGCATTATTACATTCGATATACACGATTTAAAATTCATTTAAAGTCAAATTAACGTCAACTTAACATAAAAAGTAGAAATGTAAAGTAGTAATAACTAAAAATAGGTAAAGATAAAATTGTGACAGCTAGAAGGAAGCACGCCCAGCCGAGCGTATCTCACGAATGCAGCTCCGCTCGTTTTGATTTTAATTCAAGAAAATATCATTTTTAATACTTTTCTTGTTTACTTACATTATTCGTCGACTTTGCATTTTATATTTACACCTTTTAAAGCGACAAACAGAAATAAATCAAATAAGTATTTCCAGAATAAGAAATGTATAAATCTTGGTAGATAATTAGAGTAAGCTGAAATGGTAAAAGCCCATCGGTATTACAGGCTCTCAAGTTGCCACTACGTATTCAAAAGCACCAGGCGGTTTGACCTCCCATCAGGTGGACTGAAGAACTGCACCCGAATTGTATATCACTCTGATTCTAGTTGAAGCTGATCCCATAGTATAGATTGAAGGTTCGTCGTTCGCGCGAGAATGTAAAAGCAATCGTGGTGTCTACAAATTATAAAAAAATCGGTTTCAACTTGGGTTCTGAGAACATTAAATAATTGCCTTGCAGGATATAGTTACAACGAAACTTCTTTTCAGCAATTAATGGGCCTAGCTTGGGATAGTTGGGTTTTGAGGCCAAAAATATATGTTTAAAGGAGACCTTCATCTGTTTAAACAAAGTCTATATATTAACTAATTTGAAGTTATGAAATAGCACGCATACAATATAACTAATTCCAAATATATGATTCAGTAACTTTTAAATATCTTTTTCAGAAAAATTTACTTAGTTCAATATAAAAAATACTCAGTTTACATGAGACCGCTTTCAATTTTTTTTCCATTTATCAATACCGATGGGATGTTGTTTCATAATGAAATTCATCTGTTTCATAGATTGAAATCAACCAATCGTTATTGTGCCACTGCATTGTTTGGTTTGAATGTAGCAACATCATCAATATATGAAAAGCTCATTCGTCGAACCTTTAACAGGCTGGTGTCGTTGAAATATTTATCATAGCAATACATACAGAAAAACAGCCAACTTCATCGATATACTCTTCAATTAAAAGGTTAAATAATGAAAGAAAATATTCCACAGAAATATATCAATTCGTAGTATTGCGTTTATATTTGTATACAGGCAATTTTCACGAACCAGCCAGATTGTGCAGAAAATCAATGGAAATATTATTACCATTTCATAAAAATAATACAAAATGAGTACTAGTTGGTGTCTGTGTCTAGTACTACATTGAATTGCGTAAACATAATATTGTTTTTTTTTTTTATTTAAGTATAAGTAGTTTTGTTAATTTAATTACGTTGCATTAGCTTGTAAATATTTTCTACATATAATCTTACGATACCATGCTGAAATAAAATTTTAATATCATTGCGAAGTTTTGACAGTAGATAGCGCTATTGACCATCTATAAAATAACCTAAGGATTGCGTAGACTAAAGATCAAGTAAATTGTACGTAAAACTTGAAGGTACGTAAAAAGAACTGCCAGACTGAATAAATATACAAACGCGCATATATACTATATGCATATACTCATAATATACTACACTATAACACTTTTATATAATGAAATAGGTTGGGGATATAGATACTTTATTCCCGTGGATCACAGGACGGGGTACCTATTTGATGAAACCGACGTAAGTCGAGAAAAAGAACAATATAATATTATAGCAAGATAAGAAAGATATTTACACCCTACGTCAGAACCATGTTCATGCAGACAAATATACATACATACCTATAAAGATCATTGTGAAATTATTCAATCATAAAATGTAAAGCCAAAATACGTCTTCCCAATATAAATCTCATTTTACTGACCTCCTTACTAAAACAGCTAATATGATATTTACTTAAACAAAATTAAATTAAATAAGTAAATAAACATTCAAGGTAAATTCAAATATAGAAAATCTACAACTTTCATCACTCACTGTGAAATATATCAATATTGCTTGCATGGTTCCATGAAAACACGAATCATGTAACTAAAATGAGCCATTCCCTTTGGTTTAACTATAAATGTGCATCAAGTATCACTTATCACTTTACATCAGATTGAAGCGTCTCGAGTAGCATCATCAGACTACACTCGCATGTAACCCGACCTTAAGATTTCTGTGAAAGCTGGTCGTACAATCACCGCTATGATATTCAGTCACACTCCGCTACCGACGGCCCCAAATCGATGAACTATAAATCCATTGTCTAAGTTTGCACAGACAGCGCTCCTCTCCGGACTCAGAAGATTAATTTTCTTAGTTTAGATTGTTTCGTGACCCATTGTGCAAGCGATAATTGGATTTTCTCGACTATCTGTGATTTAGTTACCTCTTGAGCTTAACTTCCCTGTAAAATTCATATAACGGTAAGATTGGATGGTTTTTAACATAATTGGTCATAGCAGGAAATGTTTCCCGTTGGGGTTTAGATGTTAGTTTACTTACGGTCATTGTCATTCCTATTAAATACCGAACAAGTTTTTGGCGGGAACTTGCAAGGTAAAGTTGTATTTTTATGAAACCGTGCAACGTGCAATATATTTTGAGTTTAATTTTTATAATATCTGTAGAGTTTTATCCAATGAAGATTAATTCAAGTGCACTAGTGAAGTGACATGAAATGAATGCGTTTATCGTGTCCGTGACAAATTTTAGTAGAATAACCATCATTTTTAACCGACTTCAAAAAAAGAAGGAGGTTCTCAATTCGAGTGTATGTTATTTTTTTGTATGTTTGTTACGCGATTACTCCGCCAATTATGAATCGATTTTGATGATTCTTTTTTCGTTTGGTAGGTCATACTTGACAGGTTGTCCCATATAAATTTTATTATGATCTGATGGACTTTGAATATCGCGATTGGAATATCTTATTCAATATTATCGACAATTATTATTGATAGGCATATTCTCGATCAGAGACAAATCCTCATATAGGTATTCAATACACATAGGAAACTAAAAATGGAAAATGAAAATTAACATTTAACAACAAAAAAACAACTTCAAAATGAGTTTGCACTAAAAATTATAAAATAACAATATTAGAACTCGTTTTGAAGTCAGGGAAAGGGAAACACGTGTTCTAGAATCTCAAATTATTTCGCTGACTGCAAAATGAGTTCTAATATCGTTATTTTATAGGTACTTTTTAGTGTAAACCCATTTTGAAGTTGATTTTACTTTTTTTTGTTAAATGTTAATTTTATAAAAAGCCTGACTGACTTGACTTGACTATGTTAAAGTGATTTAATTTAATATGACTAGAATATTATATTCTAACTCGAAATTGACAAAATACACAAGACTTGTGATACTGTTAAAAAAAAAAGTAACCGAGGAATACAGAACAATATAATATTTCCTCTCTAAGATGATATTCGTGATCTTTTATGGTATTTATTTATACAACTACAAATCGATTACAAAAGAAAAGTACCTATTTACAAAGATTATTTATTTACGTGCCATAAATAATTACAAAAACTCCAAACCATAAAATAAGCCACGCGCAAATGCCATGGAAATTTTGTCAAATATTTCTTTGATGTTAAAAACAACTCCATGACACTAATTAGCCGTGTGGTGATGGACACTATAGGAAACGATACGCGGCGGCGTACGAGTTGAATAATAAATTAACCACATCACATCAAAAATTGTAAAGAACATTATTGAGCAATTTTACATTTGAGCCAATAAAATTAAGCTTTGTCTATAAGAATGGCTACTGATTAACATTGTCGGTGCAGCAACTTGGTTTCAAGTTTTTTTCAAACATGGATAGAAACAGCAATAAAAGCGTTCGGCTTTATGGGCATCGTTAAACCGAGCTCAGCTCAGTGTGTGGTTTCGTCGCATGTCTAATAACTTCTCGGGCTTTTTAATTTTATGGATGCGTAAATTGTCGACACTCTTCTGCCACCAAGTGGTAAACGCAACGCCAGAAAATAAACTATCGCTCTTAACTTTGATACTCTCATTTCAGTTGTGTTTGTCACGTTGTTAACAAAGTAAACAAAACTCGTTATAGGTATGTTATATGGCGCTTGTCACTCCCAACACAGCAGTTTTAATCCCGCACCATTTAATTAATTGTACTGTTGAACCCTCTAATGAACTCTTTGTCACATCACATAACATATTATTTGTTTCAATAATTTTGCTAAGTACATGTAATTTATTAACTGTATAAAAGTTTTAATTATACTTTCAATGTCTTTAATTAATATTTATGTATCTACGAATGTACATGCAAGTACGTAATAATCTATATTTTTTATTTTTTTTTTACTTTGTATAGGCTTGTGTTTGACCACAATCTAACTATGGTAAGTGATGCTGTGGCCGAAGGTGGTAAGCACACAAAACCTAGAAGGAACTGGCTCTCAAGTGCAGCTGCCGGAACACACCAATAGGTGTTTGGCGACAGATTTTCAACTTGAGGGTGGTAGCCAGCCAAGCGGGTACAACAAAGTACCTACCCTACCACCGTGCTACGGTTTCCTCACGATGTTTTCCTTCACCGAAAGCTCAAGCTCATTGCAGGATTCAAACGCACGACCTTCGCCGCGGCGACCGACGTCACTACCACTGAGCTATCATCGCCATAATTTATTTAATTATGATACCTACCTTATGATGCTGCAACTTTTAAAAATAAAAATAGCGTAAATTCCTATGTCAGTAAACTTGTATTCATTTATTGTCCTGTTAATTCGTTTTGTACTTATTTATACAATCTTAGGAACTTTATTTTTATGTTAAACATACCTACGCTTTAAAATATTCGTCATTATCGAATTGTACTAAAACAATAAATTGAAGTTTCCATCAAATTGTACAAGTGAAATAAATGAAACGGTATACCTTTAAATAAATACGACGATTGATATTGATCTTTTCTAATTGTGTTGCGGCTGTGAATGTCGACCGACGCCCCTTCATTAAATATTACTTAAAACATCGTAACGAACTTGTTAGTGGGATAAACGAGCTTTATTGGTGCTGTATCTATTTTAATTCAACAAAGTTATTTGAAAATATGATAGAGAACAAATAAACTTAGATACGGAATTATGTGTTACTTTTATCTTATCTTAATTATACTATTTACTAGATTCCGTCCGCGTCGAATACGTTTATCGCAAAATCGTGTTTTTTTTTCATGAATGAAAGCTTATGTCCCTGTCCAGGTCCTCTACCTCTCTGCCAAATTTTGAATACGACAGAGTTACTTTCGTATGTAGGTATATTAATATTATCATATATTATTTATTTTCATGATTTAAATTAGTTTTACATAATTATACAAATGCTAAATCTTTAGTTTCTACTTCTAAGTAATATGATTTTTCTATACCTACAAACCGTTTTCATTATTAAAAGTTGCCTATGTCCATTCTCAGAAATTTGGTTTGGACGTACCTTCAAGAATAAATTTCATCACATTCAGTTAAATCGTTTACCTTTGAAAAACCAAGTAGACAGATAGACAAACAGACAGGTTTGCTTTCGCATAAGTATTATAGTATGAATGCGAAAGTTTGTGCAGATATTGGTTACACATCACGCCGTTAAGGCTGAATGGATTAGGATTAAACTTGGCTCATAGATCAATCACACTTTAGAAAAATAGAAAAGTATCTTACTTTTTACACCCTCAGGAACGCGGATACTAAGTACGGGGCATAAGTTTATATTCACTTTTAGTAGTACCCGACTTTGCTTATGAATTTCATTAGGAAAAGCAACACTTATCAACACAATCCTAAAATTATAGTAACTACGTATTTACGAAATACCTATATTACCTATATTATTATATACCTATGTTCACAAATCAAAATACAAAGTCAATCACGTCAGAAATAATCTCGATAAAATTATGAAGCTTGCATATTAATGTAACTAATAATTAATATTGATGGCCATATTTTGTGCATACAAACGCCAGCTGCCCAAAGTTGGTTACATAGTATTTTTACTATCCCCGTGATACTGGATTGCATACTGTCAAATTATCACATTACGGTAACACTGTGATGCTGATTAGACAAACCTAGCATCTAACGGCTAACTCCACATGCCCCTCTATTAGCGCGTCTCGCGTTCAACAGTTAACATGTTCCAGAATGTAGCGCGATTAGTGTTGTAACACCGAGGCCGAGAGAGGGACAATAATTAGCGGGGATGCCATGCCACAAATCGACCGTCCGATATACGCGTTTTTGTCAGATTTCTCTCCCCAATGATCCTACCAGCCCTAATATCGTTAAGGCTTGCGACGCATTTCTTTTTACGATATTTCTCTTAGGCCGTTGAGTGACTTAGATTTATTCTATAATAAAGAAAATTACGGTCTTTTTGTTGATCGAGATTAACAAAGCACTGTGCATTTACGCGTTTGAGACTAACGAAAATTGAATTCATACGTATCGCTAGATGGAGCTATTGTTGCGTTCTCTTCGTAAATATTGAAATAATTAAAGGATGCTATTTTAAATAGAATTCAAAAAGAAAAGATACATCCCACAAATCATGCGACAAAAAAATCGTGTGGCCTCAAAAATGATAAACTGAGATTCCACAGCGAGAAGTCACAACGAACATTAAAGTTTCAAAAGGCTGGCTCTTAAGAACAATACAGTGAAAATAAAATAATTTATACAGGAAAGCTTAACTTCAAAAGAGTCTTTCACTCAAAAATAAAGCGTGTTGTAGTACCTAAACAAGGTGGAACATTGTTTTGCATAACAAAGGAAAAAAATACCTAAAGGAAAACATAAAGCCACACTTTATTCGCAGAATACTTATTCAAATGAGGCTGTCCCTTCTAAGTTTGTTTTCAATCAAAAACTCGCGCAGCTTTGTCCCGCTAAACTTTATAAATGAGGCGATTATCCGCGACGCGGCGTCGGAGGTCCCTTGCGCGATAGGTGTGTGGCGTCCGGCGCGGCGGCGTCAACGTCGTCGTCCCGCTGCCGTGCCGCCCGCCCGCGCTCGTCCTGACCCGGCTGCGTCGCGCTGATAAACCACTGGTCACCTGCGCTGCATGAATTGCAGCGCTTTTTAACTTTCATCCCGCTAAGTCCTTTAAACTTCATCCGCTTTAAACGGTCGCATTTTATTTATGATTTAGACGCTGACAACTACAAAGACAACTTTACAAAGTTTTCGCAATATACGACGAGGAAAAAATACTGTACATTTAAGAAATGTAACCACATTATTTAAAATAGAGTCTCGACTTTATATCGCAATTTAAATTAACCCCTTTTATTATTTCAAGAATTCAAATGGCGTAATGTAGGTAGGGTTTAGTAATGGAGCAGAGCTGTAATAATACAAACGTGAAAAGAGTACAATAACACGAACATAGCCGAGTCTAGGAATAGTAACATCAAGATTAGCTCGAGGCTGCAGTCTGATTACGTCGCTACGTAAGAAGAGAGCACCGTCGTCGCAGCCTCCTCCGATTCTGAGATTAAGATTTGTATATACGAGTAGGTATTTTGTAAAAGTTACGTTTCTTTCTCCAAGCAGAGTCACTAATCTTGCAAAGTCAATAAATACGCAGATTAGATCCATCCCAGACATACATCATTGGTGCTAATAAGTTTTGGGCCACGGTCGGCCTCTTCTAAGATTTTCAGAATTGTCTAATATAAAAACCTCTAAGAAGTTTTCTTTTCACTTTAAAATAAAAGGAAGTGTTATTATTGACGCTTGTACAAAGAAGTCGGCGCAACAAGGTGCTCTCGCATTTGTTCTATCTCAAGTATTATATTGTGCCCTGGGCACTTCTCCACTCGCGCCTTCCGTAACTTTCGTTACAATTTCCTCGAAGAGATTTTCCGTTCAATTAAATTATATGAATTCAATTTCATAGTTTTCCCGCTTTCTATTATACGATTCGCGTTAAATATTAAGTTAGTATCGGAAGCAAAAAATAAACGGAATGAAAGTGGCCAATCGCTTGTTCAAAATGAATTGCAAACAATATTACATTTTGGAAGCAATCTACGTTAAACCAAAAGGGAATGATGTGGCAGCTCTTTATATTGCAATTTTTGTGTCCAAACAAAACGAATTTGCCGCGCAATCAAAGCGGGAATCCGATTGATGACATGGCGGAATAATTGTTTCGTGAAATTGAAAATATCGCGGCTTGTATTTTGTATAACACCTTATGAAATGTACTTTACACCGCAATTTGGTCGCTTTTGTAATATCAATGTTATGCAAATTGGGCATTAAAATCTTGCGTTTATTAAACTACAATCGCATAGGTAGGACCACAATTGCAACAAAATAATGGAGGGTTAACATTGCCACTTTTAATGAAGCGTTCCAAATGTGAACGTGTTCATTTCGGTACCTTTGTTTATACATATCGCACAATACAATCAAAGCTTCCCATAAACCTCTCACACACCCTCCTGACCTATAACTCAATCGACATACATAAAGTGTAACAACAAAACTAAAGTAAAACCTTCGAATATCATCGCACCTGTGACATGCACAATAAAACTTTACCAATAAGCCATATTTCACAGTCGACTTCAATCTCAAATACCAATATATTATTACGAGGCGATTTCCTACGTAGGTACATAAGTCAAAGAATCTGAGATAAGTTATCGGTGAGGGTTCCTCGCATATTCATTCTTTTGAACGCGAAACTGTCGCGTTAGATTATATAAATGTTGGATGGCAAGTTTTAAGATGTTTGTGCCCATCTAAGTAGGCCAAAACTTGCTTCTCCCGCGAAAGCACTTTGGGATAGAAGACCGTCGCGGAACATTTTATTTTTCGTAACTCCAAAGTCCAATGTCTTTGAAACGACTGAGTAGGTTTGCCTATAGCAAACTACGAATAGGCTACTCGACAAAGGACGTTCTGATATATTTAGTAGACGCTAGAATTGTTTATATACATACTATTTTTCCTTTATTAAATACCTAAGATTTTAATGAGCAGTTTGATAAAATCATAGTCTAGCAGATCGTAAATCCAGACCATTTCGGTATTCCGATTCCTTATCCAGATCATCCATAGGATTGACTTTTACATTTCTAAACCATTTAACGATAATATTCGACAATGGATAGGTTGGCCAACTACTAACAAGCATAAAACCGTTTATCCTGATAGCATTACAACAATCCTCAACCCATAACAGCTCTACTAGATATTTGCCCTAAGTTTGTCTTGGCCTGAGATGGATTACTATGCGCGGGCACGAGTGTGGCGCACCTCAAAACTCAGGATCATACTAGAGGCAACATCCATTTCCCAACACTAGAGTGTAACACATGTCACATGTTAACATTAGAGAGTTAATTAAAAGAGCCCGTGAACGAAATTATACGATTCGTGAAAGAATGCATATTTGTTGAAATACAGTCATCATGAAGTCTAAGTATCTAATAAATGGCAAATTCGATAACAGTATTGAATAGAAAACGGAAATTTGCTTTCTGCATTGTATATTCCTTGAAATTACCATAAAATGTAGTAAAACAACAACAAAATATACTAGCACACAATATTAACAGTCTATTGATTCTCGCAATAAAAGGTGACAAACGTTTTACATATAACAGATTTCGCACGCAATGAACAAAATTTATCATACAAAATAAGCAACTACAAAGAGCTTTGCACATCAATAATTCGACCATTTAACTGCTTATTCATCATGTCAATATGAATGCCTAATGAAAATGTGAATTTGAATATTGCAGCAACAAATCAACTAAAATTCATCGATGGCCATACTCGTACATGTGCACCTATCGCAGTGTAAACCAATAATTGAATCATGGGAAATTAACATTGATAATAGACTACCAACACGAGTTTTGTGCACACTGTAAATATTTTAAGTGCAATTTGTATAATTCAAATATTTTTACTGTGGGTAAAGTAAATTGTGTTTTACATTAAGATAACACATGTAACAGATATTAGAGTACCTATTATTCAATATTCAATGGTAAGTTAATTATATTTAAAAAAAAACTCCATTTTATGAGGTGTATTTTTCATTGTAACAACGAACATAAACTACTGAGTGCCATCTAGTTATTTAAAATGGAACTGAAAGCGTTTTTATTTCCCACATACATGCATGGTTCACGCATTACCTACATCTTTCATCGATCTTTGTAAGATCCGAGCTATTATTTTAACTCAATCTATCTTATATTCATAATTAAATATAACCTAATTAATTAATACAGCTGTATGTAGCAAAACATAATTCTATCAATCAAGTGCTAGTAGGGTACTTTGTAGTAGGCCTGGCTCCTACCACACCGGCTTGCAACACATTGAAAATCCCCTGGTATTGATAATGTACCTACTATTATACTAATATGTATCCGCCTGTCTGCTTGTCAGCGTTCTGATATAAAATAAATATAACATTGATACATACATAGTTTTACTTTTCTATTACCTATTTCCTAATTCATTAGCTCAAGTTTAAAAAGAAAAATTACAGCATCTCATTATCAACAGCCAACACCAGTATTGACGTCTAATATCGTAGCAAAGGTCATTTGTTCGAATCGTATAATGAGCTGAATGAGAAAGAAACCATAGTGCGGTGGTAGGGTACTTCGCTGTACCCGTATGGCTGGCTGCCACACTGAGGTTTTATATCCTGTTGCCAAGCATCTACCGCGGGTGTGTTCTGGCAGCTATACATGAACCAGTCCCCTTCAAAGCTTTGTGTGCTTACCATTTATGCCACATCATCACATACTATAGTGATATTGTGGTCAAGTTACACAAATAATTTAATAAAAAAACCTGTCACAAAAATCATGTTCTTGTCCTCCCAAACAAAGTTAATTTTAAATTCTAGAACTAAATATATTATAAATAGCAAGTACCTACACTACTAGCAATTATAATAGCATAAGCTACCGTGGATTAAAATAATGAGGATTCTACTTGCAAGGTCACGGATCGCAAACAAATGGATCCTCCTGTAATCCTCTCCGTGCAACAGATTCAAGAGTCTCGATTCTCTGACATTATAATTTTAGTAACGAGATAGTAACGGCTTGGGAGAGGCATCAGTATGGAAAGGAAATTATTGCGTAGTCAAATGAAACTTTACGCAGATTATTTCGTGTTTTGCTCCGTCTTTAAAATTTTATAATAAAAATATAAATACAATCTATTTACTGGGTCGATATTTTGGAAAATATACAGAGTAAGAAATTTCCTCGAGCAAGGGTAAATGCATATTTTTTTACTGATATCAAAATAAGAATTCTAATTATACAACTTATAAAAGAAGAAGAAAGAAGGTTATCCAAATATGTACGCAATTTTATTTTGGGATATTATCAAATCAAAAAAATACTTTGAGTATGAATTTCGGACAACCCTATTGTTTGTTTAGGACTGATTACCAAGGAACGGGACCAACTAGGCTATCGACATTAGCCACAGGTATGAGACGGAAGATAGAAATAAGAGCGAAAATGAAAAATTGAGTTGAAAACTTTGGTGTTGTTTTCTTCCGAAACTGTTGAGTTTCCTGAACTTATTCCTTGGCTGTCAAATATCAGATATACTGCCCTTTATGCTCTTAAAAAAATGTTTCACCTTTTTATCACACGCTATACCTATAAGTACCCATTGCTAGCATTAAATTTGCAATTATTCAATTAAATTGGCGACTACAAAAATAAAATTCTATCCAACACAAGGTTTATTTCACATGTAAATTTGATCACATAATGTCATCTTCTTATTTATTTTCTGGTTCTAAATTAAAGCTTACAGTCCCACGTCTCTACAATAGAATTGTAACTTTTGCGTTATAGCATCCCTGCGATTCCTCAGAGTGACTATCAGAGTATTTTCATAATGAAATATACATTTTACTCGACAGACAAAAGCGTCCTATTAAAATACGCTGCACTGCTCCCAGAACTATCATGATACACGAATAATTATCTAACTTATGACTAAGCTTTCGTCCTATAGTTTCACCTACGCTACTGGATAAACTTTTGGATATCTCGGGTGAAAACTATCTCAAGTGTTAATTTACATTGCGTTACTAGCTTCCGCTCCGCGGTTTGCCTGCATTCCCGAGAGATTGAATGTATTCGCGAGGTAACTAGTATTCTTTGTTTTATTCCAGGATATGATATACCTACCTGTCAAATTTACTCCAAATTCGTTTAGCCATTACGCTATAACTGAGCAACAAACATCCACATAATAATACTAATAGGACTTGTAGGATGATGTGATATTTTAAATATAATTAGTTAATTTCATAAATTAATTTCAGTACTTATACTTCTATAATTAACATAATTTCAATCTGAATTTGTCCACTGCTGTTAAGGACCTCGTCCACGTATTTGAGAAGCCATCGCTCCTTTTGTTACTAACTATCAAATGCAACATCTTTTTGTTCACAAAGTCCACATCATTATTAACAACATTTAAAATTGCACTAAAATAATTTCGTTGCGTATAATATTTAATTGCCTGCTTGAAAGCGATATTAAAATTTTAATGTTCTGTTTAAACTCTTAAATTGTTTCGCAAATACAATTTCATTCTGAGTACTACACGATCGTCTTACATCTGAGATTGTTTGATTTTGTTGTCTTGGGAAATTGCACTATAAAACGTTTTCGAGAACATTTTATAATTTGGTCTCACAGTAGGTAATATATTTCGTTATTAAAAATTATATTCTTAACACATTGTTACAAATGAAATCCATTTAATATTTGCATATTCTAACTCCAATTATAGTTGATGAATGAATTAATGTTTTATTATTAAAAACTAATAAATAGTAAGATATTGAACGACGAGTTCAATAGCAGTTAGTATACCCTTAGTTTAAGGCACCAGTGTCTTCCCTTCAAGCTCAGGTATGTTTAGGTTTAGGTAGTACATCCTCAATTTATATTGTTATTTATAACTGATTAAAGTATCTCCATCTTTGTTTATTGAATAGCTATAGAAAGAGATAGGTCTAGAGTTTATCAATCATTATACTTAATTGACTGAGATTGGGACAGTAAGATGTCAATTAAATAAACAATAACGTAATTATTTATATACAGAGACACATGGAGCAGTGCATGCCTGATATTTGGTATGTCACTTTCAGCAAAGTGGAGACTAAAATTGGAATGCCAGTTCAACCGCAAACGGATTCTGTGTCTCAGTGAAGCCCAATTACAATGCTACAGATATAAAATTTTAGGATGCCTTCTGTGTGTATGAACTCCATTTCACTCGATAGTCCTTTACCATATTGTGATTACAGAATGTTTCGAAAGTGTATTTGTAGGCCACCTACAATAAATGGTCCTTGTGAGGTCAGGAAATGGTTTAGAAGTCAGACAGGCCTAAAAATAAGTCAGTTTAGTTATACTATACTTTTATAGTGATGCTTCATCTATTGTAGTTTAATATTATTTTCTATTTAATTCTAATGTTTTGTACTTATCAGTTTTGAGTCAATAAATTTCCGAAATTGTTCGTTACACTCTACTAATATAATAAATGTACAAGTCTGTATGTTTGTGACTCAATCACGCATAAACGGTTAAATGGATTTGGATGAAACATGGCAAATAAAATATAAGATCCCACGAGAATGCGGGTAAAACCGCGAGGTGTAGCAGAAGCTAGTATTTAAATAAGTATTAAATAAATGTGGCAAATTAAAAATATTTATTAACCCAAAGCTATCAATGTCAAACTATATTGCTTAATCTCTACTTAACACAAGACTAAATATTCAGGCAAATTTATCATAGTAATTTCAACTGACTAACAGTCCACCTGAACTGAATGCCGGCAGTCACATTCACTACGTATGACGGACAGGATAATCTGACGAGGAAATTTAGTTTGCTCGCTAATCAGCCGGCTAGAATGCTATTGTTAAAGTGGACGCAGTATGAACGGCCGAAATTTTGTCGAACGAAACTAGATTTGGTCAGTGAGATTCTACTATAAAACGAACGTTACAATTTATATATTTATTTACTTCGTTTATTGTAATGTTAAAAATTATCACTCATTACACATCATGAAGGAATACCATCAACATACAAATTGCCTCCGATCTGTAATGATTTAACATGAGCTTTACATATTTCTATTTCTCTTTATTTAGCACTACAAAGCAATTTTTTAATCCTTCACTGAAAAGTTAGTACAATCATTAAAGGAAAACACTCGAAATCTAAAATCATCATTTCGCAGTATACTCACAATTAATACTAGTTCCAAATAAGTTATTTACCAAAATTACCTACATAGAATAAACTAATATTCACCCAATCCAATTAATTTGTCAAAACGTCACAATTTAACAGTGAGTTATGATCGAGGAGCAATAGTAGGGCGTACGCGCGGACGAGCGGTAGCGTCGTCAATAATTCATGGGGTAGGCATCGTGGCCACCAGCCGTTCCTAATTGATTCCTGATGCGGTACCATGAGCTGATCGCATCACTGCCTCCTTGTACTGCCCTCCTAGGACCCGTACGCTTCATTACGTACTTACAGAGTCGTACGCAATCAGGAAAATTATAAGATGATTTTATTATAAAATTTTAAACGGTGGTGAACTGTTACTTTTGATGGTTATATGGAACTGTTACTTATGAAGGATCTTTCGTTTCTTACGTTTGGAATTTTATAATAAGAATTTAGAGCACGAAATACAGAAATATTTGACATTTGCTACATATACTACTATCACTTGAATAGTTTTCGATTATTAGACCATCAACTAAATCATCACATAGAAATTTGATAGATATTTGAAAGAAGATACTACTTATCTTCTTTCCTCGCATATCAAAAAATCTATGGAAACATCCTAATAATAAATATGAAATATGAATAGCTTACTTTAAATTAAGAAGATCTGTTCCCATAAAAAAAAAAATACCCATATTACCCAGTATCTCATAACAAAACTGATATAAAGCAAACCCGTTCGACAATAAACAATTCCTTATTAGCATTTCAAATTCAGCAAAAACATATCCAGTCTTCTAACGTATGCAGTTTATAAGCGATTTGTCATTCAGTACACATACATAATCCCATCAGAGGCCATGATCTTGAACGGAGACTGACAGCGGGGCAAGCCGCGTCCCTATTCGGATATCCTATCACAACACGCATACATAATCGTATAAATACCAGTGGGTAGGCAAGCGTACCGAGTGCCGTCTGTCTAAATTAACTTTTTGAAATAGATGTGTATTTTTAGGTAATAAATAAATAAATAAATCTTTATTATACGATAATTCATTTTACAAAACATTGAAATTATTAATTATTATTAATATTAGTAAAATACAGCGTAAATAAATATTACCTAATGATACCTAAATTAGTCGGGTCAGCGTCTATGTTTTTTTTTTATTATTTGCTTGCCAGCTGTACTGTCAGTCATCACTCCTTTATTCGATACATCCATACTTTTTTGAGTCTTCCTCTACTTCTGCCTTTAACTATTTTTATATAAATCAAAATATTTTTTATTTTTTTTTACTTTGTATAGATGTGTTTGACCACAATCTCACTATGGTAAGTGATTATGTGGCCGAAGGTGGTAAGCACTCAAAGCCTAGAAGGAACTAGCTCTCAAGTGCAGCTGCCGTAACACACCAACCCAGCCTATAATGACGCCGCTACGTGACTTATGGAAATAACTGTATGTGTCAGTCAAGATCACCAGCCATCCGCTATCGCACGAGTTTGACTTGACTAACAGTTCTAAATTGTACTCCAATCTCTCCTGCCTTTATTCTGTGTATAAACCATGAAATTACACACGTTGCATTGTTGTTAAAATGTTGCATTTCTTTAATATTTACTATTAACTACGAAAATTACATCTCATAGGAACTTGTAATTTATATAATAACAGTATTTTCCTTGCCTTTCTGTCTATATCATATTATTTTACAATTAAATTAAATACAGTTTTGAAATAATCTTCTTGAACCCTCACACCATAATTTTAGCATTATTTATTTTCAAGTGCCAAACCGTTAATTACAGAACATATTAAGTCAATATTTAGTTATAATATAGTACATTTATATTATAACATAATCAGCAGCTACAGGGACTACCTCGCTCTCGCTTCACTTTAATACTGCCGCACCTTTTCACAGGGAAAATGATAGTCCTCTTTAATAAACAATGCACTTACAGACACTAATAGGGATCAAAGTGACAGTAAATGTAACCCAATATTATTTTATATAGTTACTTAATATCGGAGGTGAAAACGTACACCTGGCGACAAACGACACGCGACAAAAACACGGGCTTTCGTTGCCGAGTCGCGCGTCGTTGGCGGTATGAGTGACGTTAATGAGATGTGCGAGCGGCAATTTGTTTATGCGCTCGCTTGCATACGTAATACGGACGCTGCACTGTGAAGCGGTAAATAAAACATCCTATATTTGTTTGAAAAAAAAACAAACTTAGAAAATGAAAACGTAGAAACTAGAATCCACTTGAATAAACTTCATTGACGTGGACGTTAAGGACTTTAAAGCAAGTACCTACTCGCATGAACTGTGAAAGACATTCATTTATGTCGGTTGTATTTTTCATTTTATGGAGCCATTTCTTTATTCCTGTCTTACGCGCAAGTATTAGCAACATAAACGTTTTGCAAGAGCAAAATCTAGATGCGTCAAAAATATAACATTTTTATAGAACGATTTATAAATTTTGGGATTACATCAACTTTACAAAAAAAATGTGCCAACATACCGACACAAAAAAGACGCAGTGTTTTTTTTTATATTTTATAGACAGAGTTATCCTTTTTTTATCAATATTGATCTTAGGTACTGTGTACCAGAACAATTGAAATTAACGTCTCTATGGAATGTTAATCTCGTTAACATTTTAACGCAGAATTCCTATCAGCTACGTAGTATATGACTAGGTGAATTTACTTGTTGCGTAAAAGCACAATAAATATTGTATAGTGCTAGGGTGGTGCTAGAATACTGCTAGTGAGCACGTGTACGAAAGTTCTTAGGCACCGTTTCTGAACACATGTCAGCTTCAGTAATTGCGGCTTGTACCTTTTACACTTTAGCAACTATGTTAACATTTAATATCCTATTAAATTCGTTGTTTATAACACTTGTGTGAGTGCGCATTGCATCGTAAAAACAGTATTTTGAATCACTGAAGTGATTTCTTTCATTTATTTATAGGTTTTATGGGAATTCCAAGTTTTTTGAGAAATCGCATATTTGATGCCTATTAGATAGGTACTATACATACCTACTTCTGAAATAATTATAAATTACTTAGGAGTAATTTCTACTGTATTAGGATACTTCGATATCCAATCATCACATCACATGAATAAATAATATAGATAGGTAAGGACCATGTAATTATAGAAGCATTTAAATTTTCTTAATTTTATTGTTTCTGAACGCATACAATAAAGAACAGGATTTTAAAGTAACTACGAGACTTTAAATCGCATCGCTATAAAAGGATCGTAAAATTACTCTGACAGACATTGCTGGCAGGTACCTACTGACTATAAAGAAGACTGTATGAGGGTTTAGACTGCTCATAGAATTTTCTCCAAAGTAGTGGAGACAAAGGCTGACCGTGAAATTATACTGATTGCCAATACACGAGCGAGCAACGGTACGTTGGTGGGTCTACGCCGCTTTATTTCATATTTATCAACGTCCACAGTATAAAAGTCGCGATGTCTTGTACGTCGCACACAATAAATGCCCGTCGCGAAATCCAGTTACGTGGGGCGAACCTCGACAATTGATAGAGAAACTGTGTGCAACGATGAAATTTAAAAAGTCATTTATTTCGAAATGCTTTTTCTCGGAGCGCCCGCGGCGGAGCGATATCAATTTTATTTTTCGTTGCGGCTTCCAGCGTGCAGGCGCACTTTATGCGACAGCAGTGGAACAAATTCCGACTGATGCCTTATGGAGTCATACCTAAAAAAAAATGAATGTTTTCGCACCTCTAGATGCAAAATTCGCGTTCGGATTATTAATTACTAACGGTTATTTACTTACATTAATTGTTGTAATTTTTATTTTTTTATACTAAAATATAAACTAAATCCAATCAAAATAAAGTACCTATTACAAATACATTCGAATAAATACTTGCACTTTCAAACAACTGTAGTCTTTTGTAATGTAATATGACTATATTGATGGTATAAGATCATATAAATATATAGTAATTTTATAAATTCGTCGATTCTTGTAAAATCATAAATTATATTACTATCCACAGTAAAGTAAAGTAGTGGCGAACTTTATTTTTATCCATTTTCTTTGTCCGAGATCACCGGACGTCCGCCTCCGAAGCACGGTCAATGCAATTAAGCTTTGATCATATAAAGGATGCATTTTACTCGATAGATAATTTTAATAAAGTACTTACGATGAAAAACTTATACATGTGATAATGTCCTCTTTAACACTAAAATTTTTCCAAAAATATTATATTATGTAATATTCCAACTACAATTCTGTCTAATGGAAAATTCACCTAGTTTTCCTAACTACTTATATTATTATCATAAAATAATTATATTCAACTAACTGAGAAACAATTAATTCGCAAAAATTACCACAATGACACATAGAGAGTGAGAGAGATACGACAGACTATTAAATGGAAAAGATATAGATAATTCCGAAAATATGATATATTTTAATTCCCTTTTCCATCATCTCATAAGTTCAATACTAACATTTAAGTCGCGTTTTGTTCCACTGGCCACATTGCTTTGATTTTTATCCTTGGACTATCATGATAAAACGTTTTGTCTTACTTTCTCATTCAGGAATTAACATATTTTTTCTCGTAAACCTTAAATCGTGGTATTGTTAATGTCTATGGAACTCCATTGAAAAGGGAAGATCTTCCGCCAGGCTGGGTCATAGTGCTTTTTTTTTTTTTTTTTGACTGGAACAGGAAGGTGGTGGGTCCAGGGGACCTTCTTCCACCGTTACGCGGACTTTTGCGGTGAGCGCTGAGGGCTCTCAACCGCTACTTAAAACTAAAACTAAATAATTTTGGGCAACGGTAGCCTGAGGGTGCCCCCTGTGGGGCTCGACCTCGGCTCAGGACGTTGCCTGGGGAATGAGGGAGGACTTAGCATGCAAACAATTATAATTATTTGGGGATCGGTCGGATTGCTAATATGCAGCTCGGGCCGCTTAAACGGGACGAGACTGAGAGGGACGTCGCGACGGTCCTCGCCGGCGAGGACGAAATCTTGGTTGTCGGTTGCGCATTTGTATCTGTTTTCGGGCTTCGTCAGCCTCGATTTGAGCTAAAGTGGTGGCATCGTCTGGTTCGCTGAGGGCGAGCCTAGGCCTACGGATGCGGGAAATAAGGGACGGGGTGTATGTGACAGTGTTGACTATCAAGGGATTCGCGTGGTGCGCTGCGGTATCAAAATATCGGCGCGAGGCGCGTTTTATAAATTGTTTGATTGTAGGGAGACCTAAGTCAAGGTGGAGGTTTTCATTGCGCATGTACCACGGGGCGCCCGTGGCTTTGCGCATGAAACGGTTTTGAATCACCTGAAGGGTGTGGAGATGTGTGGGAGCAGCGTGAGCGAACACGGTGCTCGCATACGTCATGACTGGACGGATACACTCGGTATAGAGTCTAACCTTGCTTTTTAGGGCAAGTTTAGACCGGGCGTTGATCATGCAGTGGAGTCGTCCTGCCACAAAGGCGGCGCGCGCGCGAACCGTCCTTATGTGTGCAGCGAAGGATAGGCGATCATCGAGGGTCACACCGAGATATTTGGCTTGCCTCTCCCAAGGGATCGGCTCGCCGAATAGTGTGACTGGATCGGGGATGGGGGGACGTCTTTTTCGGTCGGTTCTATAAAAGAGAACCGCCTGACTCTTGGAGGGGTTGATCTCTATTCTCCATTTCCGGAACCATGCGCCTAGGGCGTTGGCTGCGGTCTGGAGTTTCTTGGAGATCGCGGGCGGGCTTTTGCCTGAGCAATATACGGCAGTGTCGTCTGCAAAGAGAGCGAACTGCGTATTCCTGACTCTAGGGATGTCGCTCGTGTAGAGCGTGAAGAGCAAGGGAGATAGTACCGAGCCCTGCGGGACACCGGCACTAATGGGGTGTGGTGAGGACAGGACGCCTTCGACCCGATATCGAAAGAGGCGATTCGACAGAAAGTCTCGTAAGATGGTCACGAGTCTCGGTGGCACACCTAGGGTGTAAAGCTTGTAGATCAAGCCTGTGTGCCACACCTTGTCGAATGCCTTTGCGACATCGAAGAAAAGGGCGCCTGTCATGTGACCTCTCTGGTAACTTGTGGAGATGTGTTCAACAATTCTATGGACTTGATGAACACACGAGTGTTTGGGTCGGAACCCAAATTGCTCGTCTGGGAGGAGTTTGTTAGCATCGGCAAATGCTTTAAGGCGGACATAAATGATTCTCTCATAAATCTTGCCCAGTACGTTGAGCAGACTTATGGGACGATAACTGGAGGGCTCGGACTTGGGTTTGCCGGGCTTGTGGATCCCAATCACGTGGGCTTCTTTCCACTGGTGTGGGAAAATATTGTTTGAGAGGGCGGCATTGAAGATGGCCGTCAACAACATGATAAGGGAGGCTGGGAAGAGTTTGATCACTCTGTTGGTGATCTTGTCCGAGCCCGGGGCCTTACGAGGGTGTAACTTCCCGATGATCGCTTTCACCTCGTCATGGGTCGCGGGTGGAAGTGGGTCGTCATTTGTGTTGACGTCATTGGCGACGTCGTCAGTCGGGGGAGCGGGAGGAGGTAACGGAAGAGCGGTCCTCCGTTCTACTTCGGCTGTAACTTTCTCCAAATGACGCGGGTCAATAGGGAGAGAACTGGGCGTACATTGAGCCTCCAGACTTTCGGCGAGGCATTCGGTCTTTTCCACGTCTTCAAAGGTCATAGTGCCTGGGGATCTTGTATATATGCTATGTCGTCGAAGTACTTTGTTAGCGCGATGTAGAATCTTGTTGCGCCATCTATCCACGGGTAGCGGAAGTGTTGATAGATGTCGCTACATCACTCCCTTCCTAGACCAGAGGTCGATTCGTTTTTGCTGCGTCGTTACTGATGTAGCTTACAAGTTCCAGTGCTGCTCAGAAGTCTGCGGCGCGTCGAGACTAAGCGGGGTAGCTGCGACGAGTTGAGCCATGGTAGTCCACGTGTGCAGAGACTGCCAAACCGGGGAGTGAGGAGCCGGCCGATAAAGATCCGGACGTGGGCTGTAGTGGACTGTGCAGGCGATGAGTACTGTCACTGTGTGAGGTGAGCCTTGCAGGACCAGGAAGCACGGTGTGTCGGCTGCGTTGGAACTGGTTGAGGCGAAGCTTGCTGTGTGTGGCTTGGAAGTGATGGAGATGGAAATTCCAATCATGTCGAGGTCACCAATATGGCGCTCTATTAAGTCGTCGAAGTACTTTATTAGCGCGATGTAGGATCTTGTTGCGCCATCTCTTCACGGGTAGCGGAAGTGTTGATAGATGTCGCTACATGTCCATATTGGATCAAGTGGACCATCTGCCTGTTTCTCAGCCATATGTGACAAAAAATATCGTCGTATTATCATTACCTACATTCAATCTACTTAAAATAATTACAAACTATTGATATATAAAACACTTCTATCAAATTTGTCGAAACATAATAATAACAAAAGAGATACAAGTTTGCTGACTTTCCATCTCAAGTGTTGTAAAGACTATATTTGTAGCATAAATGCTTACATTATTAATAAAAGAACAGGCAAAAGTCAAGGTGCCGCCATGGTCAACATGTTTACTCGTCCTCCCGTCAACAGTTACTCTCGATTTCTGACTTTTAAAACTATGTAAATTCGACAGCTGCCCGTTAAATTGAATTTAAATACATAGTTAATTCATACTTATACAGGCCCTTCAACCGTTGGGGTATTATTATGGTTTGTATAGAGCAGTTAAGGGCACGGCGAAGATACTATAATATTTTATCTTAAGGAAAAGAGAAGGAAAGTGAAGGTAGGTAGTTGCTTGTGAAGGTAGGTCGTTGCTTGTGAAGGTAGGTCGTTGCTTCTCTTTTCATAGTATAATGCTGTCTCATGACCTTAAGATAAAATATTATAGTATCTTCGCCGTGTGTGACCCCCTTTAACGTCGTACATTAGTCATTACTTGCATTTGGAGATATATATTCATTATTTTTATTCAATAGCATTATTAAACTGATTTAAAGATTGTTGGAAATTGTATAGATTTCATATTAAGATTTATACTACCTACCTATTTGTACACACACATAGGTACCTACCATTATATTGTTTTAAAAAAATCAAGTTAATAACTAAACATGGCACTATTATCATTTTCCACCTTAAAAGGAATAGGTACCACACAATATTAGAAATATTTATAGGTACATAAAGAAGTTAAAGGAATATAAAGTCTAATCCCCATATAAAACGAATATCTTGAATATCATTTATTTTATGAATTTATTAAATATCTTCGAACAAATTTAATATCAGTAGTAAAAGTATTAAATATGTGAATTCAATGAATAATATAAAACTGTCGCCAGACTGTTTACTGTGATAACCTTATCACAATATCATTTTCAAGAAACAATTTCCTTTGAGTGACGCTCAAACAAAAATTAATTTATATCGTTTCTCGCTCAAAATTAAATCATCACGAGGGCCTAAGAGCGTTGAGACGCTCAACGACTATGACATATTACCGAAATTTACGTAATACTAACACCATTCGAGCCCAAGGCGTCTATTACGAGATATGAAAAGTAAAACGTTTATAATACGAACTGAAATGAAGTATGGGCGGTGGAGTTAGAAAGAGAAAAGATAAGAAAATAATGCCCGCTCATATATCATCACAATCGCCAGAATTCTCGAGTCGGCCGGGGTTGGCCGGCCACAGACCCTCCTCAGCGTCGTTAGAATCTCCTGAAAATATTTAACTAAGCAGGAATCAGTAACAAACCTCTCCTCTTAATAAATCCTATTCTAACACGATATGTAACTATTATAATAAAGGTTGTTCATTTATTACAAACTATCATTGACTTATAAACTTACACTACTTTTATACTTAGTTAGGTGTACCTAAATTATTTTTATTTGCCTTACGCAATACTATAAAATAATCATGACTAATTATGTATGGCCAAAACATTGGAATCATTAACGTTGCATGTAAAACGATGCGTAAGTAATCGTGTTTCGAAAAGCCCGTCATCGGCAACCCAAAATTAACTGTGTGCCGAATCTTGGCGTCGGAAACAGGAGTTGGTTAACGAGTTCAGAGCTGAATGTTTGGGCCATTCCATTTGCGTGCACATTCAACAAACTATACAAATTATTTCTGAGAAGTATGCCGTTACGCATACTTTGGATTAGTTCGCCTAGAAACGCGGTGACTTCGACATCATTCATTTAGAAATTGACTGGACAAGCAATAGCTTGTCTATAAAAAGTTTGTCAGATACATTTAGATAGTGTATAAAAACATAATAAATGTAACTTTTTGTGTACAATGAAAAATACATATTTATTAATTTACTTTAATTTCAAAACTACAGAGTGTAGATTTCAAAGTAACAAGCAGGAATACTTGAAATTTCGTTGTTGATAGACATTAGAATTAATTGTCATATTTAACTGTGATGTGACTTTGTTTTATATATTTTAGGTTAATCCAAACAAAAGTAGTGATGTATCCCCCTTCCATGTACAGGATGAGATAACGCCTATACGAACAAGGTATAGGATAAGTATCGTGGCCAGAAAGCTGTATTACTGACTGAACTATCAATCACTTTACTAATTGCGTTATTTATCTACCCCTATTCTGAAATCGCGCTGTCATCGGCTTATGTAATTTCACTTAGTGGGTAGTTTAGCCCTGTATTATTTCTCTATAATTTTTCGCCACTCATCGTAGATCTTCGGAAATATTAACATTGTTTTTCAATAGGAAACGGGACGAGCTAACCTCTTTGGCTTATAAAGGTGATAAGGCCATTTACGAGTTACATGGGGCTATAATAAATCTTTAATGCGCTTAAATAGCCTTCTTATACTAAAACGTATATTTATTAGTGTCGGTAAATTCAAATTATACGCAACCACAATATTTATATTGATTATGTTTTTTAAAATAGAAGTAAGAGAATTTAAATTCTATTTTTATTATGATTATAGAATTTATAATCATCATTCTTCTAAATCAGGATTAATTAAGTATGTTTATCAAACCAAAATTTATATAAATATACGTAACATTTACTATATTTTATTCGAAATAATATTGGTTTTACTAATATATCACAAACGGAATTGATTGAGTTGTATGGTTTGATTTTCAGTCAATCGAATAATAGTAAGCATCAAATGTTGCATAGTGAGTGATGGATGATTTTACATTTTTACCTATATAATTTTGTTAACCTGTCCCGTGCAGTTTTATCATTAGTTAGATATAGGTACACATATTTTATAAAATTTATTAGGATTCAGTTTAGTATCTACTTTATTCTACATACAATCAATGATCAAAATTAATAATTAAAAAAAAAATCCACTTCACATATCAAATCTGAATCCACTTTTATAAATTAGTTTTGATATTAGATACGGAAGAAACTTTTTACTAAGTATTTTTAAATACTTACCTACCTACGCGACAATTTAAGAGACATTCAAGTATCTGTAACAAATTTATTAACGTTTAGAAGACATTAAAGCTAAGTAATTATTCAACAATCTTGCCTGTTTAATCAGTTAAAATTTTGTGATCTTAGAAATACAGGCTATTTTAAGAATCACTTAAGTTCAAACAGCTTTAATCAGAGTCTGTTCTGTGAAATGTGCGGGTAAGTTTAAGTAGAGTCACATAGGACTCTAGGAAAATGCGACAAATAGTTGTCCGCCGCGGCTTCACCCGCGTTCCCAAAAAAAAGTTGCCTATTGAGAGCAAATTTGGTACGCAGGTAGCCTACGGTATGGAGAGAGCTCCATACCGTAGGCTACCTGCGTACCAAATTTCATCGCGATTGGTTTAGCGTTTCAAGCGCAAGCGTGAAAAGGTAACAAACAAATAAACTCTCATTCGTATTTATAATTAGTGAGATTATTTAGATTAAAAAGATTATGAGTTTTTTCAGTTCTTAGAATTTATTTCGATGAATCATAGAAAACATTTCTACGTATCAGTGTATAGAATACAGATTTTGGTGAAAATATCCTTTTAATTGCTTTGTAATTCCAATATTGGATTTCCACGAAAAATTAAATCTAGCGGAATAGCGAATAAAATTGTTATTTGAAAACATAAATGTAGTGTGTGTACATATTTGTGAATACGTTGCAATGTAATAAACAAAAACCCGTCGATATTTATTTTTTATTTATATGATGGTAATTTTTGTTGATAAAAATAAATATCCGAAGACATTTCTATACATGTATGATTTTCACAAAACTAATAACTTTTTCCCTTTAGAATTTGGCTTTAATAATAAATAGCTATTCCGCGCGGTTTCATCCGCGTTACCGAGGATCTTGTGTTTTCCCGGAATAAAAAGCCTATAGCCTTCCTCGATAAATGGGCTATCCAACACTGAAAGAATTTTTCAAATCGAACCAGTAGTTACTGAGATTAGCGCGTTCAAACAAAAAAACTCTTCAGCTTTATAATATTACAGTATAGATTTAATAGTCCGTACAACACAATGTAACGTGAGTTTTTCAACGCAATGCGGCGTCGTGAGACTCCCATTCATTGTGGTCAATTTGGCGTAATGTAATCAATTGCCGAACCAATAAAATAAATCAGAGGAGACAGTTTTAATTGATACCGTTCAGTATTAACTGCGAACTCGTACGTGAGCATACTTGCCTACATCTAATACCGCGTAAAAATATACCAGACTCTCCTAACAATTTTTATTTATTTTAACACTGATAATAATCTCAATACGTTTTTACACTTCAATGCATTTACATAATTGTATGTTCTAATATAAAAAAGATACACTTTCTTTTAACCAACGTCTATTTCATTTTTGAGCCAACAATATATGGGCCAAAATGAAGACTTTATGCAAACATAAAACCTCAAGTCTTCATAGAATTTCGTTCATAAAAGTACTCAATTTCATGCAAACAAATCGGTAATAAATTAATGTAAATTAATATAACATTGTATTAACCACAAATTGAAACGGAATGCAATGAATATTTTAGTGAAATTTCATTGGAATTGAATAAATTAAGTGTACAAAATCAAACAAATATCATGCAATTGCTGTTTGGCCACGCATCTAGGTAAATAGGTAATAACTATGTATTGACCTAGTAGTAGAAAATATTTAGTCAATAATGTGTATCACGGCAGATCGAGGCCATAATTGCGGTATGAACTAGCTAGATCACTGTTCAAGGGATTGTTTATTGGTTGGGTTTGTGTGAGTTCAATTCCCAGAACGGAAGGCCTTTGGCCTGCACTAGGGCACTATGGCCTATAATTAAATAGCAAAATCAAACAATTGATAGCGACTTGTAAAGTCGCTGGGGCGGCTGCGACCGGTGCTGAAAAATCCAAATTTAAAAAATACGTTTGTCTTGGTTTTAATTTTTCGTTCATGCTATTCGCAGTTGAAACCATGGGTCCATGGGGGTTCGAGGTTCGCCGATTTGCACGGATTTTATCATCCAAGCTCATCGAGGCTTCGGGAGACCGACGGGCTGGGAGCTTTTTCCGCCAACGCATAAGCTTGGCCATCCAAAAAGGGAACGCTGCCAGCCTGTTGGGAACCTTGCCTATCGACAGCAGCGAGGGCTTTGAGGATGTTTTCTATATATCATAGTTTGTATTTTTTACTTTAATTGTAAATATGTAAATAAAAATTATTGATGGCTAAAAAAAGTATTTAGGGCAAAGCATTCCATAAATAGCGGTTATTGATTTGTTCTAAATGATACATTTATTACATTAAACTTTTATAACTCTTACAAGTTTACAATCAATGTAAAAAATCAAACTATGATACATAGAAAACATCCTCAAAGCCCTCGCTGCTGTCGATAGGCAAGGTTCCCAACAGTCTGGCAGCGTTCCTACAAGTTAAATTGTAATGAAATCGATTTAGTTTTTTTTTTTCACTTTGGATAGGCTTGTTTTGTTGTGGTTGAAAGTTGTGAGCACACAGTCTGTCGTGCTTTGATTTTCTTCACACCCACTACTTTATAAAAAAAACTATCTAATCTACCAAATCTCAAAAAAAACTGTAAATGTAAATGTAGAATTGACACTACACGTGCCGTGATCACAACTACTTTATTTGTTCCACGTAGCAAACTGAATAACTACCGATAATTTGAAGGTAAATATTTTTACATTGCTCAATGTGCAATTTTTCACTTTACCGGCATTTCGATAAATGTTTTTTGTGTCTGGTCAACAGTTTGATGACAAGGCAAACCCAATCGTTTTTTGATGAGATTTTTTTTTTATCTTATAAATTTTGTTTTCATAAGATATCCAAAAGATTGATGAAGCTTTTGATATGTGCAGACATTAGTCTCCATTAGGAGAGGATGTGTACATGTGATGGAGTCATGATAATTATGTCGTTGAGGTTCATATTTATACTAAAAGTTTACGTTGTGGTGCAATCAAATTTAAATAATTCGTCACAAACATAATGCAACAGACAGACTGCAGTCTGCGTACACAGTAAAGTTTGCAAACAATCAGAGCGCGGGAAACAATAAAATAGCAAACTAGCCTTTGAACCCAGCAATGATTGAAGCTCGGTGCGGCCTGTTTATTTACATATCGACTCAATTAACGAATACACTGGAGCTCATTATCCATTCAAATCGCAATCGCAGCTTTCCCACGTTAGCCGATTTTCCGGCGAAAACTCAATGAAAACTTCATAACAGTGTTGACTTTACGCTCGGCAACAGATCGTGTAATGGCCTTTGTCGAGCACAAAAAGCGACTGATCCGGCCCAGATCCGCTTTGTATAGCCCGTTTGCTTTACTCAGTTGACAATATAATTATCGACTGTTGCGCTGCAGCGACGAAATAGGCCGGCCAACGTACGGTCACTACGTTCGGCAAAATAGAAGCAATGGTGTCCCGGTAACGACGACGCGCATTTGTAGGCCTCTAAGGGTTTCTTTGTGGATTCGTTGAATCCTTTGTTCGAAGGAATACAGCTCAAAATGGAATGCAGCTTTAAATTTAGCTGACTGTTAATTCCTATCGAATGGACATCGTGAATTGAGGTAACGTTTCGTATGAAGGCTTAGAATACCTTCACATATTGGTTAAAAGTAACAAATAGATACAAATTATTTTGAAAGCATTTGGATATGGATTAAATAGTTATTAAATTATTGTTTTAAGTACCGGCGGACTCGTGCTTCATCGCATGCAGTTTTTGATTAAAAAAGTAGGACCCGTACATTGTTGTTCTCATTCTTGTCCAGGCTTAATTGATAGCTAAGAATGTGTCATCCAAATATGTATTTATGTAGAAAAAAAATGTTGAGTACCTATAATCGTATTAGTACAATCGAGCTGTACTACGAGATGCAGTTGCAGCAGAATGTCACAATATGAGTCTCACTGGAATCTCTAGATGGCGTTGTATATAATTTGTGAACCCAGAGGGTAAACTGCAAATCTAGTTGAGGCCAACATTTCAATAGAGGTCGTTTTATTCATTATTAACGTTTTTTTAATGAGGAAACTGTTAACAGTGGTGCATAGGAAGTGTAATAATTAAAGTGTAGGTAATGTTCCTGCAAGCTGCACGTGCCCCACATGTGGTAGCGATAGTTTATTTTTTAATAGAACTCAAGACAGAAATAGCTGTCGGTTACTTTATTTTGACAACGAAAAAAGGTTAGGTTTGTCACTCATCGAGTGAGGAGCAGGTCGTCTTGATGAGTATACTACGTACAGTTGGCAACAACAATTAGGTACTTTAATTTGAATATCGATAAAAGATTTGAACTTCATGAATATTTTAATGCTAAATCTAATATGTTGATACTGCCGATTCTTAGATTTTTATGATTAAAAGCAATTTACGCCAAAAAAACATACACATTTAGTCAAGAGTCAGGATCAATACGTTACTAACCTTATATTTGACATTTTGATAAAACTGACATTTAGAATTGAAAATTGATTACTTGATTTGACATTTGGTATAGCGTGCTTATGGGCTTCTAGGTAACCTACTTTTTGTAGGGCAAGACTAGACTTTTTTGATAGAGCTTTATTTTTATTTAACAAATAATGTACTTAGGGTGAATACCTACTTTCGGTCCTGATAGGCTGAACTTACAAACATAGGTTTAGAAAAGAAACATCTAGAAATGTGCACCCAATGCAGCCTATGCGTTGATTAAGTTTTTGCAATAATGTGACATTTTAAGTTCTCAATTTCATAACTGATTTCTTGATCGATGTAAAGGGCTGTGTTTGATCACAAGCTCAGCATAATGGGTAATTGTACTTATCCTTTACAGGTGGTTTGTCCATTTCAAGAAAATTTACTAACAAGCTTAACAAAACGCATAAATTAACATAAACTTTGACCAAGCTAGTTAAATTAATTACATGATTTATTGCACTCGTGTTGCTAACTGTACACCAACGACATGTCGTCAATCTCCAGAGGATTGTTTATAATTAGACAACCGGCCCGGATATGTTCTATATATTTCTATCATCGACAACACTGTTACTTACGTTACATACAAGACAATAATAACTATAGTTTTGTTATAAACCCTTTCGGGGATTTCTTTTGCTGAGGCAAACTAAATTAATAAAGATAAGTTAACATTATTTTCTGCAGTCAGAAAGCTATGTAAAAGTTTAATGTCTATGACAGCGTTTATTGTTCCTTCGTTAGCGTTAGCCGTATTAAGTCAATCAAGTTTTTTTTTTTATTTTGCGTTAGTTTTATTATTGCCTAAAGTTTACTAACTTGACTAGACATAGTTCTTGTGATTGATGATTGTTTTTGACGGCAAGAGTAGGTAGCAAAACGTCCTATTTTGTATGACTAGCAGAAATCATTTTTTATATGTAAATGTTTTGATAATTATATTTTTTACTTGCACTTTGTAATTAACTGTCTCATAGAACTCATCACGGAGCGGTAAAATTGGTTTTTAATGTGACAGTATTTACTAAGAACACCCTTGTAAACTTTAAACTAATTTCCAAAGTAATCTCATAATTTAATTATTTATTGTTTAATGAAATAAGAAAGTTTTCCAAACATTTAAGAATCTTCAGCTTTTGAATAAATGAGTGGGATGGACCCTTTTGTTTCACTCTGCTATTGGGCTCTAAAAGTGATTACAGAGTTCATAAAAAATTACGATGTTATAACCTTCTGTGTTATTAAGTAGCGAAAAATTTGTGTTTGAAACTTACAGACTGTCGAAAGGGATCTTTGAATCGCTTTGTTTTATATAAATGCTGGACGCTATACAAGATCTTGAAGCTTCCTATATAGGATTGGTTAGCAGTTATCATAAAGGCATTATCTGATTTACAAATAGCATATAATAGTCTTTTGAAAACAATTTTTGTCTCTTTCTTGTAGTCCTAATAGTAAAAAACGAAAACGGCCAGCGACAATATTCTAAACGGAGTTATCTCGATACATTTCATCCTAACATTGTAAGGCATTCTCATATTTAAAACGAAACTATTTCCATTAATATATTCAAAAGCAGTAGAAGTTTTAAACAGTTCGTTAAGAATTCAGGTGAAATAGTGCCGGCACATTAATTAGATATTTCCATGTAGAATTAGTTCGTATTTCAAGAAGCAGTTGTTTGCGACAACGCACGTCTCTAAATAATTAACGCTTAATTCGACTTCAGCGCACTTACTGTAGTACTGCTTTTAGTATTTTTTATATATTTTTACAGTAAAATGAACTGTTTTGCTTCAGATCGGTGACAAAGCCGAAGTTTTTACACGCTTGCCCAGAAATGGTTAATTACTTAATAATAAATAATAAGCAAGTGCCAATAAACTTAATTGAATTTGAATAACCATTATCTGGTATTCTATGATATTTAGATTCCACGCGGAGCACCGGACGAATCAATAGATAACTTAATTAACCATTTTAATATTCGCGTGTTCCATAAATTCCAAATTTCAGTAAATGTGAGCACAAATCATATAGTTGATTACCATTTCCATTCCTTGTGTGATAATCACAATTTTCAAATTTTTGTGATAGCTGAAAATAATGTGATTGTTTTTTATCCTAACAATGAGATAGTACGAGTATAGCATATCATACACAAAACCTATTTATTACGCTCTTTTTCCGTTTATTGTCAACAATGTTCACAGTCGCGTTCTAATCTTAATTGAAAATTCAATCATTTATACATTTGATCGTAGTCGTTAAGGCTTTTTAATGGCTCGCGTGCCTTTTAACTCCATTTTTACTTCGTATTGAAATGCCCAGCTAATTTTCTCTATCGAATGTTATCGCTATTGAGGGCTTTATATAAAGTTCCTAAGAATTCTATCAATTGACTTACATTTCCATGTCATTAAACTTAATTGCCTAACGTCTTCAAGAATGTACATTTCTAATATCTTGAAATTTTATTGATTATATTTATCAAGGTGAGTAGAAATATAACGTTGAAAATACAAATATTTTTTTTCTCTAGGAGTTTCATGTTTCTTTCTAATGTTTTACTACAACGCCGAGGCAAACCCACGTCAAAAAATTCTAGAAAATAATTGTAATAACAAGTTCTAGGAATTGGAGAGTTCAAGTAAAGTAAACGAGTGTGTTATCTGCTTAACTGAGAAAAGATATAGGTAATATATCTTGCAACACATTATTAGATAATAGAATAAAAATGTGCTCCACCGCGTTCGAGTGTATCCTATATTTATTTCATCCTAGAATAAGCAGACAACCGCACGAAATATATTCTTACTCCGAGAGAAAAACAAACGGAGAGAGAAAAAAGTGCATTTATATGGAACTTATTGAGTTTCCAATAACAAGTGATAATAAAGTGAGTGGGTAGGTGAGCGATATTGTGTCGTGAGGCGACCGGCCTCCATCTGATATTCATAGTTATTTCTACCGAGCGTGAACCACTGCTCACGTGCTCAAAGTGAGACTTATTTATTTATCGAAAGGTATCTATAAATATACATATAAAATACATACTCAATTTATTACTTTTGTAGAGTAATAATGTTTTCATTATTAAAAGTGCCATTCTGTCTAGAAATTTCCACTGCAAAACATAGGGCGCTTCTGTTTCCTCAATGAGCAACGACTTCCAATGACTCCAGCCAGATCGTTGGTTCACCTGGTAATATACCATTCCGCTCAACCTTTTCTAATCGCCAAGTCAAAGATCATTCTTCTCATTCGGTTATCAGCTACGAGCTAATATATCTATGTTTGTATTATATCGCTTAAACACTCCTTCCGTCTATATTAAAATTAAATCTTAAGCTAATTACGAACAATTAAAGATAATTTTAAGTTTGTTTTAATGGATCTGCAAATAGGATGGCTCAGGTAGCTACTTAGCAGGCTTACAAAACATTTAGGTACCTAGGTATACAATCTTACTTACATTTGACCGCCACCCGCTCAATTTTTAACCCGTGTCGGTATTCTAATACTCTATACTATAACTTTCCAATTGTCATCTTGTTTTTGCATTGCATTCACTTACCAATAGACCTGAAGATGTAGGGGAAGGCCTATGTCCAGCAGTGGACGTTTATAGACTGATGATAATTTTATTATAGGTATGTATACCTGTTTGTCTTACATCGATTCAAAAAGCTGAACCACAATCAAGGCCCAAGATTGGCTTAAAAAAAGAAATTTAGAAATAATTAGGTAGGTACCTACCACATGCAAAACGCGTCCAAGAACATTTTCCTAAATGTGAAACAATAAGTGCTATCGCAGCTTTCAAGCGAAGCCAAGAACTCAAACTTTGTGGGAATTTATTTCATTCTTATGGTACTATTATGCCGTTCTCAGCTACACAACATAAATAATAATGCGGACCGTTATAGGGTCATTACAGTGAGAACGACCCGAGTGACGTTACCATCGCTTCACCCTCTCACGAAGGTATAAGTGGCGTAACATACTACACCCCTTATTGTACTTGTTTTGACTGAGCTACTAAAGAAAAAAGATGTCTGTGCGCGCTCTAAGTGGGAGCTATATGAAACCGTTTGTCTAAATGACCTTTGCAAGGTAATAGGTGTACTTTAAAGGTTCGTACGCTGTTATCGGGCGTACTCCGTAATAGACTTTTATTATTCGTCGTTTGTATGGCTGAGCCTTATTATATACTAAGTGTGAGAAATATACTTATCATCCTATTTACAATTTTATTCCTCTCAAATAACTCTTACCTAAATCTTACAACACAAGTTTTGACGATGGCTTACCGATAACGTGTTAGTTTGAATAGAAAATGTTTTGTTTACTACTCCAAGCAATTAAAAAGCAAAAGTTATCGCTTTTTAAGAAGTTTATACTTAGAACATTCATGAATTAACTCATATTCATTTCACCACATAAGACAACATCTCCACTGCTGAGCATACATAAGTGCTCGACGTCAAAAGCTATTTAAAGAATATTTACTCAAGTACCTTCTATAATAACCCTAATATAATCTGTTCTTTCGAATACCCATCATTAAACCCTTCATTCTACGGTAGCGAAGCTCTAAAAATGTCGCCATTTCTGCATCCAGGCACAGGTTGCGGACAGCAGCCAGTATCTGCCTCAACTCTTTGCTTGCACCCATTGAGGCCGAGATGAAAGCGGGGTCATTACCTGAAACAAAGAACGAATGCTGCTCAAACTGCGCATAAATCGTGCCACCCTGTTTACCTACGACGAAGCTTCCTAGGACGCCGCCAAAGAAAAACGCAGCCTACTTTTCAACGAAACGTGAGGTATGAATGAAACCTTTTCTCAAGCCTTAATACATTTATATGTTTCTAAAGGCATTGGTCTTTAAAAGTTCTTGGTAACTATTAATTATTAAAAAGCAAGGAAGTTTCTTAATTTTATGGAAAGAGAAATTAAATAAAACTTTAGGTACTGTTTTTCTTTAAATTTTATAGTCTTATTATTACTATTACTACGTAAATAGCATTTAACTATTAGGTGGCACTAAATATACGAAGTTAAACATTTTGTTTAACTTCGTATATTTATTTGTCTAAGAAGGTAGAGCATAGCGATATGTCGCTCAAAGATCATCTCGACTGGGGAAATACCTCCACCTTACAGAATACCGCAGCTAAATAACTTATAGATGTGTTCCTGCGCGTGAGTAAGGTCGAGGTCATCGGGGAGGGGGGAAGGGTCGACAACACGCGTGTGTTATCCCTGGTGTTGCTAGAGTTCATAGGATACGGTAACCGCTTACCATCAGGCGGGCCGTATACTTGATTGCCAACAATGTGGTATAAAAAAAATACCATCGTATGTGTTAAAAAGTATCATCAAATCATGTCAAATATAAGCTATTACGAAATTGAGTGGTAATAAACATACACAAACATTACAAAGATATTAAGATTGAGATTTTATTAATATGTAAATCTACAACAATACAGCCAGAAATGCGGACTAGACTATCTATTTGTCCATGGCAGCTGTTGATACAAATCCTGCTAACAATTGAATATGGTTGTAAATCAGTTAGATAGCTAGCAAGCGGCTGACCCCTCATGTAAATGGCGAGTAACCTCCTCCCGTCGTTGTCTCAAAATTTAGTCCCAAGTTACGGGCGCTAGCATTAGCGGAAATATTATTTATGTACAAAATCATCATTAGATAATTATAATTCAATATCATTAATACATAAATTGAGACAAATAATTGTTACAAGGTACTCGTAAAATAACGCGAAAATAAAGCTGGTTATTTTTATTTATTTATTTTATTGAACACAATTTATAAAACACACTAACTTCACATTATTTAAATTAATAAAAAAACGAAGGTGAATTTATACAAACAGATAATGTGAATCTATAGTTATTGCCTTCTATTTATTAAAACTACTAAACATAACTCGAAATAGAATAAACAATTTTCATTTTATATTGGCAAATAAAAACAAACTACCTGGCATTCTGTCTAGGACAAGCATCGAAGCAATCGCATATCGCATAAGTCGTTATTGAGACACATGTTCTAAGCTTTCCTGGCGATACTGATTTACCGCGTCTGAGGACCAAAAGCGAATTTGTAATGTTCATCGATGTCTTTCCAAAGACAAAATGTCGTCAATCTATTTCTAGAAATATAATTCTTACATTTAAATAGCGATGAAACAAGACAAATATACCATTAAACACCTGTTGGTGGTCAAGAAATTTGTTTACTAGTTTTAGAGCTTATCGTAAATATCTTAGGCAGCATCACACGCCGAGATTCTATCTGATGGTTAATTAATGTGACGTATGAAACAAGCCGCAACTACACTTGGTTGGGCACTCGCCAGTTTGCTCTTTTTGCTCCACACAACAGATATGTCCACTGCCTAACGTGTAACTATGTATATTGCATTCTGTCTAGGAATGAAACACTGAATACTACGTCGTCGACGACCACAAATCAGTAGCTACTTTGTTCTTTCATGGTCGCTAATGTTTCTCTGCCTAGAAATCGTTATTGATCTATTTCTAAAGTGATTACTGATTGTTCGTAACTCTATTGTTTGATTTAGTTCTTTGTTCTGATAGTTAAATCTAGAATACCGTCTGTGGATTTGTATTTTTTTAAGAAAAAATCACGGTTCACGGTATTAAATATGAATAAACTGAAGATGACAAAGAGCATTTTTTGCTACAGCGTTTTGTGTGTTGCTTTATTACATAATTGTAGTAGCTACCTTAATAGTATAGTTACCAAGAAAGTAGGTCTTATTTACATCTCCGATGTGGATTACTTCGATACTGATACATATGTCGCACTGTTGGTTTCAAAATAGAGTACCCATTTTCTTAGCTTCTGTGACTATGATTTCTCATATCAAACAAAACAAAGGATTATCAACTTAAATTAATCGAGTTAAATAGAAAAAAAAAATTGAAATTTATGTCTAATAGAGAATTATTTATTGATGGCTCCATTACAGAAAATTTATATGTAAATAAAACATAAAATATAAGTACATAGGTATATTTGTATTGAGTAGCTAAACATGCTGGAAAATATGTTGTTATCTATAAAAAAAAATTTAAAAACCAGTGTTCAATAGCGAGACTTTATTTACGAGTATATCCCACGCAATTTGATATAATTTTTGTGTCGTCTGTATTGGTGATTTCTTTTTAATAATTTCAGGTTTTCATTTGAAATATACAAAAGCAAATGTATTCTAAGAGATAGGAAGAGCTGACATAATAAAATCCTGCAAGAATTCATACAAAGCTGATGTGTAGGAAAGCGCCTGAAATTAAATTGAAGTCAGAAAGGGCTAAGCACAATAGACGTCTCTACGAAGAGGCTGTAGGATGCCTGAATGCGGACTACATCGACTTTATAATGCTTTGAAAACGCACAATATGCCCCTATTTATAGGATGTTTTCTACTTCTAAGAGGGTCTCATACAAATTCAGATCAGAACTAATATATTCCCATTCATCATAAAGAATTCATTCATAAAGAATTATCTATTATTGGTTTTCATATAGGTATATTTTGGTATGTTGAAGTTAAGTAATATTTTTGAAATAAAATTTGGATAGAGATAAAAACCGTAAATAATTGTGCCATCCATCATTTCTAAAAAACAGTATTTGAAAATGTCTGAATTGTCAATCTCCATAGGGTATTTTATCGTATCAAACGTTGAAAGCAACTTTCAGAATCACACGTTTATTGTATCCCAACTACGATTTTACTGAGAGGGCATGGATAGCGAGGCGTTTTAAAACTTGTTTAAGAACTTCACTGTTTCAGAGCTTCGTCAGCCTTAAGACGCTCCATCCGGAACATGCACTGTGCTCAGACGCAATAAATGGTGCAATCACTTTCATGTTGCAGGACCGATTTCATTCCTCGTTCTATTTTTCAACTTTGCCTGGAGTGGCGATCATATTTATCATAATTTTATATAGTTTTTGGGTAGAGTAAAGAATAGAGTAATAGATATTATTACAATATTTTTTTTCTCTTAACCTGAAATGAATAAAAAAATATAACCTGAAATTTTGACTATCATTGCGACAACATAATACTCATGTAGGTACTAACGTAATAAATTTCAATGTAGTTTGAGTAAAATTCATGACAAATGGATATATAGACCACTGAAAGTTTATAAAAGACGAGCTCGTTGCTAAATTCTGATAATAATATACACGTAGAATTCTTGGAAGGATTCTGAGATTCACAGTTTGGTGTCAATTTGTGGTTTCTGCGGAAGACCTTTGCTTTCCAGAGACAATATATAATGTTTATAAAATATAAGTTTCTACTAGGTACTAAAACTAGTTAGTAGTAGGTAGGTTAGTAGTAACCTGCTCTCATGACGCCATTACAACAATATCATAATTGTGAAAGTTAAATACACTAACTGCCACTAGACAATTCACACCCGGGACAAACATTTTTACGGTGATGATAGCTCAGTGGTAGTGATGTCGAATGCCGTGACGAAGGTCGTGGTCTCGAATCCTATAATGAGCTTAAGCTTTCAGTGAAGGAAAACATCGTGAGGAAACCATAGCATGTTAGTAGGGTACATTGTAGTACCCGCCTGGCTGGCTTCTTCTCGTTCCCTTTATTGCTTAAGTGCTTACCACCTTCAGCCACATCATCACTTACGCTGATGGGATTGTGATCAAACACTGGCCTAAACAGTAAAAAAACTGCATGAACAATAATATATTTTTATTGTGTATAAGTATAAATATTATATAAACTAGTATAAATTTAAAAGTTCTATATTATGTAGTATAAAAATCAGTTATTTAGTTTCGATACTACAAGCTTTGTTTATTTATTGAATTAAATTAATGATGATGTAACAATGAGTAGTGGACTGATGGTCATAGTTCATCATTTAAAATCTTTCACAAATATTTCCATCGCGTATTCTTGCAATACCTCAAAACAGCTATCAATGGAGAAAATTGCCATGATCAGACCATCAACGAGTTACTTAAGAAGATACACTGCCATATTTCTTAGATTTCTTCCTAACGATATTGAGACAGCTTGCATGTAGTTTATTTATTTTATAAGGATAACGATATAGTGGTAGCAAAATATTTTTAAAGCTATGTCCAGTTTTAATTATAGGCTTTCACAAGATGGTTTAGCGGTTTTCTGAGTTTTACTTCGTTTAAACATGTAAACATGACATGTTTACAGTAATTAATCATCATAATACTATGTACTTAATTTATTAATATTTTACATAGCTTGATCCTTGTCAAGTCACATAATATTAAACAAAGACCGACTGTTTTTTTTTTACTTTGGGGAATAAAATACTCAACGAGAGTATATTAATTTCAATCGATCGAATCAATAACGTACAATATTCAGCATTCAATCATTTGTCAAAGTTAATTCAACCAATCAGCTAATAAAACTAGATAACGTGTACTATAAATTTTGGCGGTGCTATACATTTATTATACCGCAACTGCCACAAGTGGTCTTACAAAATTATAAGGATTAAAATAGAAAAGGTGGCAACTCAAATATTATATTGAATTTGTTTCATAGAATTTTCGAGCTGTTAGAAACTTTGTTTTTGGATTTTTCGGAACACAAACAACCTTCTGGTTAATTGAAGCAGGAAACGTTGTTGGATGAAAATTAAATTGGCTGCAACAAATTGCGTTTAAAATGAAGGGGTATAGATGAGAACCACTTTTGTTGTAGACACTTTGTAAGTTTCAGTTTGAGTATGGTCACTTTTATTTTATGGAAGCAGGCTTGTACGAGTATTTTCATTCATCATTTCATTCACAATTTCACAAACTAGTTTTGATTACTATCAACATTGATCTTGATGGTTAGAAATATTTTTAAGGTACAGGAAGAGTTCCATCAGTCGACATTATCGAACCGTGAATTATCATGGGCATGAGGCCATCAACGTTAATCAAAACGATTGCCAACTACATGTTGGATCAATCGAACGATCAGTAAGATCAAAGACGATATCTGTTGAATAGCAGCATACCCTCGGCCCATTGTTCGGTTATGAAATCATTCGATGATCGATCGATAAATCACATACAAAGCCCACACACAATTCAATTTATTGAAAGTGTCCCGTTTTGTAGCGAACAAAATCATAAACATACAAAATGACACAGACGCTAGACGTCCGAACAAGACATTTCTATTCGTGTGGTTACGCACCGATTCTGTTCCGTGAGTTTGCAATAGAAATAACTACGGACATTGACAAATAACGGCACGACTTCAAATTTGCGTCGGAATGCCATGCAATAGATGCACTTGCGTGGATGGCAATAGGTGACGCAGTTGTTCGTAATACAGTTTGAAACAAAACGACCATGTTGCATATAGACGAGGACTGTTTGAAGCGAAATTATATACACTTGACAAATAGAGCCAACACAAGTCCCGCTACTGAGCCAATTCACCAAATGTTGTGCATTGTATGTAGGCGATAAATTTTCATGACTCTTTTGACAAAAGCAGAATAATCGTTTAAAATATTGGCTATAAAGTCACATGTTAGTAGTTACGTGTGTACCCAATACCTACCTATACGATAAGATTACTTCTTAAAAAAAAAGACGCTTTTTCACATAGGTACGACTAAAATATTAAAAAAATATACAAACCAACAAAAAAATTGTTTTCTGACTTTTCTTATTTTCCTGAAATCAGTATTACACATAGACCTACATTAGAAAAAGTTTATCTTCTACTTGGAAAAAGTTACAAACCACGGAGGAAATTTTTTCGTAACATATGATAAATTGTATCCCAATGGATAATAATTTATGTATCTAAGCCGATCTAAGGAAATCGAAAGGTAATAAAAAGAAAATCACTCAAATGCTCTGTCGTTTTCACATAATATTTTGATAGAAATTTACGTCTTGGTCGCATTACGCGAGCGTCATCATTCGCATATCGACTGAAAATGTTATCCTGTGTAGGCACCGATAAAAAAATATTCATTTTACACTCGAAAGCGTATCGTAAGTATAAAATTATTCCGCTATCTTCTGCACTGAACTCCCGATTTCACATGTCGTAAAATTTTTACTCCAAAGATTTTTATCGTCCCTAGCGAGTCAAAAATAAGATCGTCGTTTATACATTTACCTGGCGATGTGATGATTATCATTGTAGATGATTATTTAGATGCATGTTTTTAGAACCAGCACACCTGCTCTGTATTTATAAATGAATATCCTGAGATACTAATAGCTTCATACCCGTTGCCTAGTGACATTTGTTTGTGTCATCTGGAATTCAATTAACAGATACAGCAACACAGATTATTCTACTGCAACATTATTCATTATGATCAAACTTATAATTCTGTGGATCGTTGCTTGTAAGAAATCTTACCATTGGTAGGTTTCAATTTATTTATAAAAAATAATGAACAGATACGGCGGCGTTATAGATTTATCATAATTTAATTTATACATAATTTTGACCTTGAAGTACCTACCGCTTACCGTTTTATATAAAATTCAATAGATGATCATAATATTTCAAATACTTTTTTTTTATTTTTATATTCCATAAATCTCTGTGAATTACACGGGGTTATAATTTAAAACTTATGATCAATCCAATACACATACCATAGAATCGTGAATCAGCGCGCCTCGACCACGTTTCGGTGACGAGAGACACGGAAATAATTAGAGACGCTTTATCCAACCAGATCGCATTCAGCATCGCATAATGAATGAAACGTCACCATGTTGCGTCACGGGAGCCAAAGAATTACGTCACGACCTCATGATCTCTATTGCGTTTGCCAACTACGACGTTAATACCTACTGTTGTATAGTTCTTATGAATTTTATTTTATTTAAAGGTATATACTTACCTTATGTAGGAGACCACTGTATAATTTTGTGGAATCCAACCCTATAGGTACTCACTCATACTAATGACACTTTTGATTGGTTATGTACCTATGTGTCATTTAGGATGATACAAATCCTATTAGAAATTTATATATACGCTTAGATATATATATAACAGTACCCTTTAAACGGTACAATCCTCTCCAAGCGAACCAATACTCAAATTCGATAAATGAATAGCAAACGAACTCTCGAGTCTAGCCGGGTTTTGCCAAAACAAAACGTTATAAATATCGCCAAACCGCAACGGATAGAATCGAATATGAGGAAAGTAAAAAATATTAAAATTTTGAACGATCGCAATCCCGGCTATCGGTATCAAAGCACGTCCAATCAAAACGAGACGTGACAATGAATCAGAACCTTTTCGATTCTGTGAATAGCCTCGCTAACTTATTGGCGGTCCTTTATTTGCTGATTGCTGTTTGACACCTCAGCGGGAGCGGATTCGGTTGGTATTTTTATTTAATTAACTTTTACTGTTGGCTGCGTTTGTGAGCCGCGAGGGACGGGGAATGGGGTCTGAGGGGGTGAAACACAATGCTGACAAATTTACGCGCGGTTACAGTTGCTTTTCGGTTTAATTTTTTACGGTTGTTTTTGTGTTTTAGAACCCGTTTTAATTATTTTTATAGCCCGTTCATTTATTAAATATACTTTGTTTGGAAATTAAATTGAGAAAAGTTATCTGGAGCTCGGCAGTTAAGCGCTATCATGAGCTAAATGTCAATTTGATAGCGCGACTCTTTGCGCAGAGTGGCAATAGAGCTTAAACTAATTGAAAGAAACTGCACCGAAAGAAAATACAGGCGAAGTTGAATTCACCCCTCGGAAAACTGTACGGAAGATAAGGCGATAATAATTCTTCGTAAAATGTCACCAAAGTTCATAACTGATAAAAGTTTAGTCCCTTTTCTGAAATTTTAATAGAGATTTAATTTTCGCGAGTACCCTACCCGACACCGATAATGTAACTAGCTGCTTCAAACACTCGTTATCCCCTACTCACCTCACTCTCGCAGACAATAACACGATGCCAGTTTACACAGTTAAAGTATATTAAAATACATAATATCAAAGATAATCGATTCGATGTTATGTTTTTTATTTTTATGTATCAGTTTTCTACATTTCTGCCAAAATCATCATCATTGTCAAGATTATTTGTCTAGCGCCAAACTTCTTCCTTTGCTAACAACCTATTTTAGCTCCTTATATCTGACAATCTTCGTCATCATTCTAACGACACAAAATAAAACAAGCCAATTCGGTAAGTGGGTATTGAAAAACATGTTATCAGTTGAATTTTAAAATCGAAGTTTATCAGTAAATATGCGATAACGACACGGGTGTGTCTAATAAGTTTTATAGTTCCCATACTTAGCATGACTACGCGCGCCATGCAAGTTTGTAATTGAAAAAGTTCACCTCGTTTTTATCGGAAAGCCTTTTTATTTGCTTTTCAATTTGTTTCACCCTCAACTATATTCGCTGTGTATATTATATTTTACTGTATTTTTAAACTTTTTCAATACTCTTCCTACCTCGTTTAGTGGGTATAGGTTTTTATGTAAATTGTATTTGTTAAACTAAGTGATGCGAATCTTAAACGATCTTTAGTTTCTGTTTTTTTACCTTTGACGTCAGTTGTTACTTTTCATATAAATAATTCATCTCAGCGTGTTTAAAACAGTAAGCTCTTAGTAAGTATTGTTATTGACTGACCGATAGTTCCATAATATGACTGAAAGTCATTGCGTTTTATTATTTCATTTATTCAAATTACAAAACACTATTTTCAATCTTTATGTATAAAAAAATTACATATATGTTTTGTTTTATAGTATGTCAACAGTTTGACTAGTAGGTCCACCTGGTGATAAGACGGGTGGTCACCGCCGCCTGTAGACATTTGCGATACCATTGCACTTTTAAAATATTTTTTGAACAATCAGACAATATTAGATTTTTTTTCTACTGCATTACAATTATTATTATAAAATAAATAATTCATAAAAATAATTAAATATTGAATTATTATAAGAATAATACGAATGATTATATCCATTAATCGTTACCACGTTCAAAGTTTGAAATGAGAAAATCTCTTTTTAATAAACCACTAAATAACTGTAGAGCATATACCAAACACCCCCTTCATTCGAGTCCAAGCTAAATTTGAATGCTTGTACCATAATAAATCGATCGTCAAAGCATCGTTTGTCAATCAACAGTTTGTGTCATGTGCAGGTGTAGTCAACATTTAGAGCAATAAACCTTTTGTTTGTCCATTACATCTCTTGTGTACAGACGTGCCGTAACTTAAGTTCGGTTTCAAAATTTACTAGAATATTGAAGCAAATTAAAATTAAATATTCTGGGACATTATTCCTCACACACGGCCATCTGACCCCAAACTAAGCAGAGCTTATACCTACTATGGAAGCCAGATAACTGATATACTACATATATTACTTTTCTTTTGTAAATACATACATATATAGATAATAACACCCAGACTCAGGACAAACAGACATGTTCATGCACACAAATGTTTGTCCTGAGTGGGAATCGAACCCACGACCTGCGGCGTGATAGATAGGGTATCTTACCAACCACGCCAACCGGCCCGTCGTTTCTATAGCAATCTATTTTATACGATGCAAATTAAATTAAAATACTAACTTTAGTCAACTTTGATAGATCAGTGAGAGATTTTTATGTGATGATGTGAAAGGGAAATCTTTAGTTTTAATTTATATGACGATTAAAAATACCGGGATATTTGCCACGATGGCCTTTCTCGCAAATTAAGTACAATATGTGAAGCTAAAATTAAGTGGACGTTGTGAAGCTATTAGAAGATTAATTACAAAACACGAGTGATTAATAGTACTATTAAGATGTTTAATGTATTGGAAGTTTTCATAGGTGTAATATTTTATTTATGCAACAACGTCGCAAACAGTTGCTAGGAACGAAACATTTTTCATACAAATCATATTAAGTATCTTAATCTAAGAGCAAAGAAAACACGAAAGATGAATTGTAAATAAATTTATTACAGAGATTTAGCACAAATACTGACAGCCGTGTTGTGTTATTGAGCGCAAAAACTGTATAATTATTAATTGCAAACTTACACAGTGTCTGCAGAAACATAAATCCTAAATAGATTTACAGTGGAATTCGTTCCAAACTATGTAAACTCCGCATTAAATTAACTCTCAAACATTTTTTAGCAATCCCTGATTCAATTCAACATTTAATATCGCTTTAACTCCGTGTATTAAAGTCGGAAAAAATATAATTTCGTTGTCGGTCTATGGCTTACGTGTAAGTTAGATTGGGTTAACATTTTCGTTTGTATCACCTTTGGATTGGATTTAAAATGGTTCGCTGGTTGCTTGAGGATAGGTTTCACTAAAGTTAGGCGTTATGTATAATTGAGTCATTAGTAGCAGGGTAACACGAGAGGTGCAAATACGTCAAAGGTGCAAGCGATAAGTAAATGCAATTTCCTTCAAGACTGCGATCTTAAATAACTGCATTTATTACCGCATAAGATGTAGGGCTTCCTTCAAAGGAACGTGGTGTATGTGTTATAAACTCAGTTACTCAGGTACCTTCATCCACGTTCTTTGATGCGGTTAACATTCGTAGTTCTTCGATCGCTTTAATGCAATTTGATGCATATCTTAAGATAAGTTAGTTAAGACTAGTTTAACTATAGGTACTAGGTGTTACATGTTAAATTAAAAATGTACAAGACAGAAGGTATTTTAATTTTGTATTTGTAAATAAATATTCAGAATATTTAGGGAAAACTTGCATGAAGAATGCACAGAAATCTGTTTATTTGGAGAATATGGTTAGGAATGGCGAGATGCAGGACATTAATGGGCCGGTTGGCGTGGTTGGTAAGATATCCTATCAATCACACCACAGGTCGTGGGGTTCGATTCCCACTGGATAGACATAATTTGTGTGCATGAACTTGTCTGTTTTTCCTGAGTCTGGGTGTAAATATCTATATAAGTGTATATTTACAAAAGAAAGGTAGTATATGTAGTATATCAGTTATCTTGCTTCCAAAGCACAAACTCTGCTTAGCTTGGAGTCTGATGGCCGTGTGTGAGGAATAATATCCCGGAATATTTATTTACAGATGTTAGGAAATTAGGCAAACTACATTGAATGCCTAAACGTCTGAAGAGCAAATCGCTTTCATCGTTCTAAGCAATACCCGTTATAAGTATACCAATCGTCCTTTTTTTAAGATCCTAAGGTACTTTATTAAACATGGGTAATTCCCGAGTACTTTTATGATCGATTACTCCAGTAGGTACTACTAAATACAAACAGCAACAAAACAATATGACGTCAAGTTTAATGAATGTGTTTGAACATGGAGTAACGACATTAGTGTAGTCGTACCTATACCTAAATGGGTTGGCGTATGAAATAATAATGGTATAGGCCAACACTAATCGCAGAGCAAATATAGCGGTGTAAACGTACAATAAACTCTGTGTTACGTTTGTGAGTGATGGCGACCGTTCCTTAAAGTGTCATTATATATAGGTAGTTTACCGGTTGAATGCAATTTAATTGTAGTGCAATTATTTACATTGAAAATATAAGTTTTTTATTTTTTTTTAGTTACAATTAATAAGGCACATTGAATACGTACGTACGATATATTTTGTAATCCATAATACGATACAAATTGTGTGTACCATATATCATACGTAGCAGTAAGCCATTATTATAATCATTGTATTATAAATTAAAAACGTTGAAAATTTTTTTCTACCTCGAGTGTAATGCATTTGTATTTTACCTCCTGTTAATCGTTATTTTTTTGTATTTGGTAAAGGAAAACATCGTGGGGAAACCATGAAACGGGACAGGGTATCAACATTGAAGCTTGCTGGTTACTTATGTAGAAAACCTGTCGCCAAGTAAGTACCTACCGGTGTATTTCGACACCTGCTCTTGGGAGTCAGTTTCTATCTAAGCTTTATGTGCTTATTACCTTCGGTCATATCATCAATCACCAAAATGAGATTGAAACCAAACACTAACCTAAAAAACATTCAGAGCCGTGGATAGTCCTTTGAGTAGGTACTCTCATCATGGGTATGAAATCCTATCCTAGCTATCCTTATAATACTAACTAATATTGTAAATGCGAATGTGAGTTTGTTACCTTTTCTCGCCTAAACCGATCACGATGAAATTTGGTACGCAGATAGCTTATGGTATGGAGGAGGACATAGGCTACTATTTTTCTTGGGAACGTGGGTGAAACTACCGGGCGGAAGCTAGTACCTAGAAAATAAATTTGAGGGTGAAAATAGTAAGGTAATATTATTAGTTCAGTAGGTACCTAAGTATAATATGGTACAACATAAGTTAACACTTATGTACCATAACGGATACAGATACTTACTAAATGGCTAGTAATTTTCGTCAAGTTACTGTAATGAACCATCTAATGAATGATCAATTACCGGCGACTGGCTGTCTGCATGCAATAATCTATAGCACTAACCACAGACCTAAGAATTGGTACTAACAGTGCATTTGATCTTAAATAGACTCTACTGTCCTAATTTATTAAGTTTATGTGTTGTTAATTTAATTGTATTTAAACTGGAAAAACATTAAATATGTCGCAAAGGCGCGTAAAAGTGTGGGGCGGAAGGTATATTCCATAAATTAAAAAAAGCTTTCAAATAATATCGTATTTAAGAAGCTTTCTCAAGATTCATTAAGGTAGATTACCAATAAATAATTCCAATTGTTTCAATTGGAATTAGTTTCAGTTACTCGATATCGATAAATACATTTATCATAACCAAACAATTTAATTAAACTTTAAAACAAGTGTCGACCGCGATAACACGAAGTGGGATTATCAGTTCCGTTGGCGCAAATACCCCGAGCTTCTAACCCAACCGTTAAATGAAAGTTTACACGTACAATTTCACTTAAATTTTCTTATATCCTAAGCTTTAATTAACATTTGACGGAATTGAACTATCACGAAATTCGAAATATGTACATATACCGAGACCAAATTGAGATCACATTTTCTAGCTAGCTATGGAATAGTAGTAAGGGTTAAGAGTAGGAGTCAGCAAAAACAGCGTCAGCGAAATCAGCGAAATGCATTGTCCATCGACGGAGCGGAACGCAGCGCGGGCGGCGGCGCGCGTCCGCCGCGAAATGGCATTCGTTTTGGCCCGATCTGCGCTACCCGCCGAACTTAATTGCTCTATTGTTAATTAAGTAACGTTTCAACGTTCACCGCATAGTGACCAGTCCGCATTAAACCGCTATTATAACTTTTAATTTCATGATCTCTCTCTATGCGTTCAGTTTACGGCCACAGAAATTATTTGCTAAGCTCAACGCCCTGCATCGCCCACCCACCGGTCTAAATTGTCAATATCGGTTTACATTGGCCGTTTCAGTTTCAGAACTAAATGATAGTTGCATTATCTAAATTGAATTTGCTTACGGAACCTAGTATACACACATTTGGGAAATTATTATTGTAATAACTGATGTTGCCAGATGGAATCGATAGAACGGACGCATATGTGGGTTTATGAGAGCATTGTACGTTTTATTCAGCGGAAATAAAATGTCTCTAGGCGACTTTTAAAGAACTGAATTAGTTTAGTTTGAAATAAAAATTATGTTTACATAATGTATAAACACAATATACATTTTAATGTGGTATTTCGAAAACTAAATATACATATAGTTACCTACTTATTATTGATTCTTCTTATTTTTATAAGGGCTTTGAGTTGCATTGCAAAAAAAAACTCCTACCTATAAACATTAGATTAGTTTAGTTTAGTAGAATTCATGATACGTTTAAACCTATTTTTCATAGACAAATGAAAGAGCTAAGATAGATTTTATATTTATAACTACTACCCATTTTATTTCACGAATCATGTATTACTCTTAAAGTATTTTTACATTGAGACAAACATAAAAACAACGCAATGTTCGCTTAACAAATGGAATGTTATAAATAATGGCATCACTGTGTGTCTAAAGAAATTCGCCTCAGTCGCCGGTGAATTGAGAAATTATAATAACGATTAGTTAGCGAAAGCTGGTAATCATTTATCTTTTGGAGACAATTCGATCGGTTACAGAGCAATGTTAAATAGTTTCAGACGTACCTACCACTTATTAATAACTAAGGTAAAATGAAGGCACGACTCGCACGTATCTTCGTCGTACATAATGACGCCCTGCTGCGTCAAGACTTATTATAAATTCGTCGACAAACCTAATTATTCTTAAGATCTAATTGGCTTCAACGTAGATTTTGTAATAAGAAAGTAGGTCAGTCGTGTGGCGTCTGGTGCCCAACAAAATATCATAAATCGATAATTCTATTAATTATGCTAGATCACCATTTACTTTGGTAAATTGGAATCGACGCGAAGTTTGACGATGACTAAATTATAGATTTTTCAGTTGTAATTATTTCATTATTATTTGCAGATATGTATTCTGTCTTTTTAGACCATCCACCAAAAATTCTTAGTCGCTTGATAACAAATAAAAAAATTACATCACAAAGTTTTATGGGTTTAGTTACCAAAATAAAGAATATTTATTTTATTTTTATACCAATCAAGGGGCAAACAAGCATAATAATATGACCCACGTGGTCAGCAGTTACCGTAACCTATTGACGCCTGTAACACCAGGGGTTTCACTGGTTCATTGCCGACTCAAAAACCTCGTCACGCCCTTATTGAAGAACCCCACGCAATACTCCATGGACAAACCACGGCGGAGAGCTCGTTACATAATCTGAGCATCTGCGCTCCTTTGAAACCGCACCGTGCGGAACCGGATTGGTTCTAATGGTTCTAATCTAATGGTTCTAATCTAATGGTTCTAATCTAATGGTTCTAATCTATTGGTTCTAATTCTAAGTATGAGCCAGTCGATGTCGAGTGGTACAATGGTAGAAGGTAGCCGTGGATATCAAGTCAATCAATTTCTTAGAACAATCTCCGTTGTATAAGCGGTATACACATAAGGAGGCAAAGTCACTCCTAAGACTTAGGGGCTTTAAACCGCTTGTGAGCTCGGGATCGACGACAATTCCAATAACCCACCCGCCTCTGAACCCAGTCAAAAGGCTCAAGTTGGTATCCAGGTGATCCCGCCCACAGATGGCAGCAGTACTCCGTTTATATCATACCTACCTATTACCGGATTAAAAACACTTTTAGATACCTATTATCCAAAAGTATTTTTTTACTCTAGGTATTATATTACTGTAACGTAATACACTGAAACCTTGATAATTTTAATTTTACTATACCGAAGTCTCACACACACTCTCACTTTAAACTATATTTATAAATAGAAACATCTGTATCTCCAAGTTTTGACACGAGATATTAATAACGGTTGTTTCCGGTCTTACAAGAGTTAATGACAAAACTACAAGTGTCCTAATAAATCATTATAACATCAAAACGGCTCAAACTATGATCGTTTTATTGCTAGAATTATATTTTATGATACACACATTTGTCATATTAAATTACTAACAATATTTAGTATTTTAGATAGCTTTCTATTGGATAGAAGATGTAGTAGTATCTTATAGCCGTATTGTAATCAATTATATTAATAATTCATGGATAATTGTGGGATGTCGTACAAAATTTTAAGTAAGATTGATATTTCTAGAGCAAAATAATCCCTTCAGGTATAAGGTAAATCATAAGGTACTTTCTTAACAATTATATTTTTTATTACTTATTTTATATGAAAATAAAGTGAGTTTTAAAAAAAAGAATACGGTTTTTTTAATGATACACCTGATAAATAGCAGTATGCTCTGATAAACGAATAATTACACACAACATTTTTAATTTCTGGGTACTCATAAATACATAATATGGTTTCCCTGGAGCCAATAACATACTTGCTGTATTGATTTTACATTGTCGTTAAATATTCAACATATTATTTCACAACATATGCCTTGAAACCTGATAAATGTACAGTCAATGACATTATAAAGTGGGCAATCAAATATTTTCATTTACATAATTATTATAAATCGAATGTAGGTACCTATATTTTTTAAAAATTATAAGATTGTACCTACAGTTAATGCCTCATAGCCAAAAAACCTAACAAATTAGAATAGTTAAGCAGGTAGCTTTGAAATTATAAACATGATGGGCTGATGTTTTTCCTCCAATTTACAAAATTAATTATAGCCGATGGCTTAAATAAGTGAGGCTATACATTAAATAATAAATATTGAAAATGTATACTTACTAGTTGTCATAGTCAGTAATATAAAGGTAATACTGCATAATGATTACTACTTTGTTATAGAACATAGTAGCACAGCACGTAACAAATTACAAACTTACTCGTTGTGGAATAGTTTTATTGATACAATGTTAGTCTTTCATTAGTAATTTTCATTTTGTTTTAAATTAAAATAGAAAACATTAATGTTTATTTTAAATTACTATTAAAATCAATGACATAAAAACTGAATAAATAATAAATAAATATCCTGGGATAAATTTATTTGATCAGATCTTATCGTTCTACTCTATTAGTGAAACGTGGACTATGAAGAAGCAACATAATAATGTCCACCGAAAAATAAAAGTGTTGGTGCCTCAAGACTAGTAAAGACGACATGTAACGGGAAGAGGCGAGGGAATAAGAAGAAATTGACTTGATGATTAATTAATCCGATTAGGTTTTCGTGAAACTGGCCCTAAGATACTTCAGAGTGAGATCCCTTCTAGACTTTATGTACTTAATTCCTCCATGCTTCTTCTGTCATAACGGCAAAACTGTTGTCAAACGCAAACGTATAAATAGAGAAAAAAATCTTGAAAGCTAAAAATGAATCATCATTTCCAAACTCATATTTTTTCAAAGATAAAAGTCACAAACCACAGAAGAAAATCCTTCTGTTGATAAACAAGATATATGAAGATAGATCATTTTTACACAATCAATCAAGATTGAGAGACGTTATGTTACAAGTGCACAATAGATTATCTTCTAAACTCACACATTCCGTTCTAAATTCATGAAATAGTATCGTAGGTTGAACGTCATAGCATGCGTGCGCGCACATGTGTTTCAAATCACATTCAACGTACCTTGCTATGATCATATGCAACTATAATAATGACCCGTTTGTGCCAATGTGAGATTGCTAATAAAATCATGTACACGTTCTATTTCATTGGCGTTGCTAAGCTTTTGGATGGTATATTAAAATATTAATTGAATAATTGGAATTATGAATAGGTAAAACTATTAATTTAAATTGTATTTGCTGATGTACATTCATTCAGTAGATAAAATAAATAAATATTCTGGGACATTCCTCACACACTGCCATCTGACCCCAAATTTGTTACTCCCTCTAAAAAATGGTAAAAAATTATTATAAGTTTCGTCAAAACTTACCTGCATTCGGATATAGCTATTTCCGCAATAATAAGACAGAATCCAATATATTAAATAATAAGATAATAGTAAAAAATCGAGTATTTATCAAAGAAGCCCTTTGGTCTGCACCTACATTGAAATGTATGTTTGTCAGTGACGTTTCATTATACGAGTATTTGAAGACAACTGAATAATATAACCAAGCCTTCTTGAAACCCCCCTAACTATCTTATGAAGGCATTATTTGAAATACGAACGGCAACTTTCGACAAGAAATAAAAATCATCGCAGTCCAATAAATCTATATTGGTTATGTGCTTGTACTACGTCATACCATGGTCCATGACTTAACGTTAACTACTTATCCAGTTCTGCAACTTTGCGACTGTAGAGTCTAACAAGACACTCGTGTCTCTCAGAGTTCCACGTCGTTACCGTGTTCTTGTCTTACGTCGACTAATCCTGCTGAATATCTACCTAGATACGTTTCTACTTGTTTATTTCTAGTTGCCTAAACATTTTGTGTAGCGCAGGAAAATTGCATTTGGAATAAATTCCTTGCTCCAAAATCTGGTTCTCAAAATTTTGAAAATCTTTCCGAATATTCTTATAATTAGTTGGGTTAAGTCGATAATGAAGTGATGAAGTAATTATCCGGGCTATAGTTAAATCTTAAAAACAGATTACAAACTTGTGGTATCTTTAAATAAAATAAAATAAAATAAAATAAAATAAAATTACATGTAGTTTAGGTATATATATAATATATTTATCCTACATTTTTTAGCTGAGTATTTACAATATTAGTATTTTTTCAAAATTCACTGATAATTATTTCAGCAATACATAGGGAGGCTTAAATAATGACCACGAAATACAGCGTATATTAATCACATACAAAACCATCAAAGTATTAACGCATTTACGGGCCTAAATAAATTTAATTATTTTTGTGCTTGTCGGGGTAAATCCAAAGATGCTCATGGAATTTATTAAGTAAACGAATTTGTTGGACGACTATGATGTGCTAATGCATCACACGATGTTCCCGTGTGAAGTCCAAGAGGACCTACGAGTTTCCTCTCAATATTGCGACGACGTGCACGAGATGCAAAACCGCAGACCAAAGATAGACTTATGTTACCTACGACATGTCATCATCATAAATAATGTATACCGTCCCGGCGACGCATCTGAATTATTCAACGTTGACGGCCACTTTATTAAATTTGTCGTTTTATGAAAATATTAAGCAACTCAGTCGGTGTACAGTTAAGTAAAAATTAATATGGAACGAAATTAACATTTGCGAATTAAATTTTTTGCGTATCCAATTTTATTATATTTTATTGTAAGTTAAATAAATAAAACGTAAAATTAACAAGGAAAATTATTAAATTGAAATATTAATAAAATATTGCTAATTTTAGTGTCATTAGCAATTAGTTAATTGTTTTAATATTCACTTTGTAAACAACAAGTACGAAAGTAAAACCTAATGATATGGTTTACAATGAGGAAATAATTACTCCAACAGCGTGTAATTTTAGCTTGGAATTAAGAAAGTTTGAAGCCACTAATGAATGCATCGAAAAGTTTTGTGCTGACTTGCAATTTGCAAATTGTAAGATACAAGAGTAAGATTACGAAACCCTATTACGATCTGTTCGAGGTTTAGATAAGGACTTTTCCATGGATATAATATTTATATTACCTAGGTTGTGTGTAAATACAAATTTAGTTCGATATTTTCTTTAAAAATAAATACGATATAACGCCATCTAGCCAATATCCAAGGAATCATAAAACATTCACAACTTTGTTGCAGTTACTAGAACCACTCTTGGGAGCTCCTCGCTATCGTCGTAGGTAGGTAATTGAGATAAAATGGCAATATAGTGATTGACAAACATACTTTTCTAATCTAGTCTGAGATTTAGATAGTATATTTATGAGACAACTTGAATGATCGAAGTTGGTTTAAAAAATGTGCAATGAGAATTACATATTATAAGCTATATTAAGTTATGTGCCTACCAAAACTGAAAAAATAAAATAAAATATTTTTACATCCATTATCTAGGAAGAGATAGTAAAGTAAAGGACGACTTCGCTTCGACTTCGCAAAGCTTCGAAAGCCTCAACTATTAATATTATGAAGGTAACCAAAAAAATTATACCTATAGATCCAAAAAAAAAGCATTAAGTATAGGTATATATTCTTCTCCCACCCACCGACCTGATTAATTACTTAATAGAATTTATGAAGTATGTATTATAAATTTTAGCCAACCAAAAGGTGTTAAATAAGCGTTTAATGAGGCGAACGGATACCGCAAATAGCTGATACCTACTAACTGGTGAATAAGCCCGCATACTCTCTGGCAAGCCGCGAAACGATCTCAAGGGCCATCATGAATTGAAAGGATGACAGGCTTACCGCAAAGGACCCCGCGGTGACCGGGTCAAGAGCTTCTTATGAATTTCATTTTGAATACATTTTCGGATTTTGTCTTAAAATTCACCTGTTGAAAATAATGAAATTGAAATGTGCTCGCTTTATTATCTTCTGTTCTACATTTTCAGTTTTCACTAAAACTTTCAAATAACCCAGTTTTGCAAATAATAATAATAATGTTTTTACAGTTAGTCTAAACTAATAAACCTCCTTAGGGGCGAGTTTGTATCCAAATGTAAAATATTTGTCAAATCATTAAATGGATGTTCAGGAAAGAAAAGGGCGATCCACCGACATAGTGTATGTCCCCATGACTCGAAAATAATTCTCTCGCTTCCTTTAATACCTATAATCCCAATTTCATGAGTAAACCTAATATAGTAATTCACTGAGTGACTGACTAACTCTTCTAGGTGACATAGAAACTTGACAATTGGCATAAAAGTAAATTATCAGGCGTATACAAACAAAACAACTTGAAAACTAAAAATTGACGATATTCGGTGTTGGCAAAGTTATTGGTGCGGTTAATTTCATCCTTTGTGCTTGAAACTAATCGCACCACGCAAAAATTGTCAACACCTGTTGATGTTTTCAAAAAAATTTATACGAAAGTAATTTAACATTGAAGGTAACTTATTCACATACAAAAAAATATTTTATCCTACCATAAACATAAATGTGAAAATGGGGCCAAGCTCGGTTCAAATTACTTTCAGAGTTGAGATCAGAATGGGTGCCAAGTTCCTATAGCAGTTCCTTAAATCATAGCTGTAAGAATGTACAACGTTCTTCAATTGATTTAAAAGAACATTTGTTATGTTCTTTGATATTGAATTTAGAACTTTGAAAGTTTGTAGTAGGTACTAAGTATACAATATAATACCAAACAAAATGAATTTTTAAGCTTGTATTAAATATCATTACGACTATCAAAACTTCCAGAGATATAAATTTCATGCCAAAATTAATTAAAATCATAACTTTACCCCCTCAGGTTGAATTTTGGTATTTCCTTTTAAGTAGGTAAGTACTAAGTATACCCATATTTGTATCGTGTCTTTACACAAACTTTCAAGATAATCTGCCAATGTAGTATATTTCATTTCATTAAGACCACATAAACATCAAACCATTTCAATTTTGAATAAACCTTAAAATACAAATTAAATTTATTTATTTCAACAAAAAGTTTAATACATACCATATTTCACCCTTTTACTGTTTCGGATTTTTTTTTATCTAAACAAAACATAAACACCCTATTCCACTAGCTTAGGGGCTCATTTTGAAAAAAACCTTTAATTTAAATATTAATATCTGCTTCGAGCAAAATTTATATTTCGTAATCCAACAAAAAAAAACATACAAACTATATACTTACTATACTATTTCTACCTTTATGGGTTAAATTTTAGAAAATATTTTCATAGTATTCTACCCATTCTACCCACATAGGTATAAATTTTGAAAAATAAAACTTAATGCATTATCTGCTCCAACAATACTGACTACACCTTTGTACTCCACAAAAAAGTTGCATACAAACTGTATTTCCCCCTTTCACCCCCTTAGGGGTTAATTTTTTTTTACCAAATGAATTATTTTGGTAAAAAAAAATGTACAAATTGTATCTCCAAACTTACTTTATCACTTAAGGCCAAAGAGTAATTTTCAGTGTTAAATAACTGGAATGTATGTAAATATAGTCCTGTTTGGACTTGACGGGTCGAAGGTCATATGTGAAGTGGCATAGCAACCGACATTCTTGCCTTTAATGATTATTATTAAACGAAACGAGACGCGCAGTGAAGGGTCAAGTTCAAAGATCACATTCACTGTTATTGTCAATTGTTATGTCTTCTTGGAGAACTTAGCAAATTATTAGTTTTAGAGGATCTTTAACACAGTTTACCGAGGATATTATATTAAACTTAATAGACACCTACATGGATTTTTTAATATGATTACTGCTTCTAACGGTTAAATGTCAAACAGACTGCAAAAAAAAAGATCAATATGTAACAGTGTAACCCCCAAACTATGTAACATGTATAAATAAAAATAAAAATTAGGTACATTTAAAGTTACTTTAAATGAAGATTAAAAGAGCACCTATTAGAGAAGCGAATTAGTAATTAAGAAAAATTATTCAATAATATATCTAATAAGTAGTTCGTATATGTAAAAGATCGCCTATAAACTACGTTAGTAGTTTATGTAAATATGCTATTTTACTGAATAAAATAAGTAAAAGAAAATAAAAAATATTTTCTTAATGAAGTAGGTACATTAAATAGGTCTAATTGATCACGAGCCTTTTCTTTTCATATCCTTGAATAACAAAATTACACCATAAAGTTTTGGGTTTTATTTTGTTACACAGTAAAAAAACATCCAAATATCTCAAAAAATTATTAAAAACGCTGCAAAGCTTCGAAACATGTTACCTGAAAAAGTAAAAATTTAACAAAATAACACTCCAATCAACACAACGTAACATCAAAAAGATTTTACACTCTCCTACGAAGGAAACATTAAAGAAGCAATACTGAGTACGCTCTGGGCTGCCGAGACTTGCATCTGTCAAAGAATTTTGAAGTGCCATTGAGCAGTGAATGGCATCGGCTGCTGGAAGCCACTTACACACGGAACGCTTCTCGATCGGCTAGCCTCAACTGTTTCATACTCCATGCATTAAACTCTCGCATATTATGTCGCTCTATGTTACATACATTGATGTTTAGAGAAGAAATTATGATAAACATATAAAACATAAATAATAATATGTTCTATTCTTACGATACACATTCATTACGCTAAAAAATACATCATTATAAATAAATAATAGTATCGTAAATAAAAAATGTGTGCAATTTATAAAAAAACTTTTAACAAAAAATAAAACCGACTCCAAAGTGGGTTTAAACAAAAAAGGTATGAAATAATTATATTGGGGAACTCTAATCTAACCGAGTAATTTGCTACTGTTTTGAAGTCAAGGAAAGAGTTACTTAGTACGTGTTCCAGAATCTCAAATTCGGTTAGGGTATTTTTTTAAGTTAATTTATTTTTTAATTTTAAGTTTTTATGTCTATTCAATATTTGATTTTATCACTGACCCAGGAAATGCATAATATTACATAAATTGTCGACAATATAAAAAAGCGATAATTGCGTTCTTTTTAACCGACTTCTTCGTTGAGAAATTCCTTCATATCTTCTAAGTCCATAGTTATTTTCGGGATCTACCTTAAACCATTTAAATCAGTTAAGCCGTCCGCGAGAACTACTATCGTGAACTAACATAAAAAATATATGCGTCAAACATAAAATCTATCTTACTTCTTTATGAAAAGGATAAAAAAAATGGCACTTCACTAGAAGTCAATCTATGTAAATCATGATAGAGTGAGCTAACTAGGCCGACGGGGGTCGAGAGCGGCAATGCTTAGCGCAGCATATCTGCTCACTCCACGCTTGTAATCATTAACTCCTTGACATCATATTGCTCTATTAAAACTAATAACTAGCTATATTCACCTAACTGACGGTTAAAACTGAATGCGTTGGCATTGTCACGGAAAAAGTCTTTGAGAGATAACGATAAGAAGAATTTAAAATAAAAATAATCGGTAATTATAAAGGAAAGAAGCCGCGCAAAGTGAATAAAAAACCTTGTTAAAGAAAACGTACTCACTCTATATCTGTACAAATACATATGGTACCTTACGAGAATACAAACTAACTCAACCTCTACCAGAGTTGCAAATAAATTTAAATACACACGTAAACATTTTCGATAAGCGAATAGGTACATATTTTTTTCTCCGACTTTTTTCTGCGAGGCAATCTTAAATTTTCACACCAGCTTACCCTTGGTCGTGAAAAAGGGTGTAGAAAGTCACTTGAATAAAATAAGTCTCTAAGAAGAACATGTAGCGAAGAAATGTGTAGACGTCCCCCACTTGGGAGCCATGACTATCTTACACTCCCGATTCGCTGGATTTTCAGATAATTTTCCTCGACTTTCATGAATTATTTAATTAGTTACATACGTGAAATGTTATAACTGACTACTCAGATATATATACATACTCGTATCTACACTATGTAGAGCGTTGCAAAATATTATGTGAGCATTTAGAAAATATATTATTTAACCATCGCGTGACTTCGAGTCTTATTAAACTTCAGAATGTTACCAAATATACTTTTCAACATCATGTTTGTGACTTGAGTTTACACTTGATATTGACTCGACTCGATTTAAGCTTACCGAATAATTAAAATCGAGAAGTTTAAATATATTTTTAATATTTTTTTAAACTGACAAATAAATAGATAAAATATAGCTACTATTCAAATATGTATTATGTATTGCATTGAAGAACTATTTACTATCAATATTACACACGTTATCAAAGACAACATAAAAGTGTCATAAGTAGCTATCTACTTAAGTGTAAATGGCTTAACTAGTGTCTAGTCGTATACTTTAAACAGACTGTACATAACACAAGGAAACAGACCGTGTGTTAAGTACAGTTAGCCACTTTGTGGCTCTTTATTCAATAAAACATTACATTAATTCAAAATTTTACTTAATGCTGTGTCCCTAAATTAAACTTAGGTACCTCGCAGAATCAAATGCAAAGGTACATTCACATCTCAAAACCTTAATGGCTCCAATACACCAATCTCTGATGGCAATTAAGACTGTGCCGGTCCGTACACGGCTGAAACGAATGGGGCTCTTCAATCAACGAATCAATCTACAATCGCGAACGGTCGCCACTTGCCAGCGACAGCTCAACAAATTTATTGCTTCGAATGGGTGGTAATTTTCAAATTTCGGCGCCTGTTGATCACCGTTCGACGGCAAGCGCAACACGCTACGTGACTGTGCCACTTGCAAATAAACCCTTTACTTTGTGTACGAGAGCACATCCGCTGTAATCACTGGTGTTTGTTGACACTTCATCATTTTATTCACTCAAATTATTGTACGTTGCATCGCGCTTAGAAATACCTACGTGCTTTCCTTTAAAATCATTATACGCGTTTACATTGCTGGCTGTATTTGGATGCCGTACTTTTTTTGTGCATTAAATCAATGCTGTGTCAGTTATTGAATATATAGTTATAGAGTCAAGCGAAAACTGCATATAGTGTTTTCTTGAAAGAACAGAGCTTGAAAAATCAAATTCAAACTGCGTAGAAAATCTTAACATTATGAAAATTCTGAGTGGAAGACCGTACTATTAACAGTACTTGAGCACGCAAAACGATGTTAAGGCAGCGCTCATCGGTTCCGACTCATTAGGAGTTTTGCTCGGCTCGTACTTACTGAGCTTAAGCTCAGTTAAGGTGCTGCCTGATTAAGTCTAGCAAACGTTGGCCCATCTGCTTGCCAAATCCACTTGAGCCAACACTATGACGGGAGAGGTACGCGTTATATTAAAGTTTGGCAATAGTCGCTAAGTGGATGCTTGATGTTTACTCAGTCCGCTTATTTCCAAGTCTCAAGTAATTGCGTCTGAGAACAGCTTGTTTACTATCGGCGCTTTGTAGTATAAAAGCTGCTTTCTCTTATAATAATTTTAATAGTAAATAAAATCGTATGATAAGGTACCTATCCATTTTTTCTATCATCGAAATTCTAACAAGAGCTCAAAGAACACAATTTACTTCACTAAAAATATTAGATCAAATAAAAATGCTACAACTCTTGTTAACTACAATTTATTACGTTATTCTTTGTGATTTGCCTCAAAATTTTTCCTCATATGGGTACAATATTTATTTGACATTCAGTAGGTACATTTTAACGCTTTGTAAGCTCAACAACAAATGTTAAGCTTTAGTAAAGCTATATCAGTCACGTAGGCAAGTCGGAGACCGCAGTTCCTTTTCCGCTTGTTCCTCAGAGATCACTTTCAACGATTTACCTGAAAACAATGAAAAAAAAGCGTTAATTTATAGTGTTGGACAGCCGCCAAACATTTCAAATAGTCGTCTAAGTTGGTCTTGTCGCAAAATGAATAAAACAAGTGGACGTTTGGACGTTCTTCGTGTTCCTGATCGGTTATCAGGACGAGTTGAGAGATGGGCTTAGGTGTGAACAGACAATATAAAACTCATTTATATCCCGTCATCGTGACGTGTGAGGCGTGCCAAGGCGTTTTCCAATACGCTCATTTATCACACGCCCCTAGACATAATGAGACGCATCTCGACTCGACACACGCCCAAAATAATTTAAATTTATTTTTATTAAAATACCCATTAATTTTTCTTCATGGAATTTGGCTATGGACAAATATATGTATCTAAGTTTGTTATACATTTTTAAAAGAAAAACAACGTGATCTTGATAAAAATACAATAGGTAGGTACTGTTGCATCACCTAGCAGCTTGTAATTCATCTTTGTTATAGGTATTATACGAAATTAAATTAACATTACGCAAGTTTTGCCACCATATCATAGAAGGTATGTCATAAGTAATTGCTACAATTATGAAATCAGCTCAATAATTGAGCTTTGAGTTCATTCACACTGATAAACAATTCGATAAATTGCGTATGTTTATTGATATTTAAATTGTTCTTGACTAAATGAACAAGCAATAATAAAATAGTGTAACAATTTATTATAAAGACTTTTTAACTACAAACTTTAATGCTTTTAATACTCTTTCTGTATCTTATAAAAATATTCGTATATTTCATAATATATGTGCAATAATTTTACCACAGGAATGCCTGTTCTGAAGCGTTTATACCAATCAGTTTTAGACATCGGAAAATAACGGGAATGAACTGATGCGCGGTCACATGACGGCAGTCATCGGCCAAATAGACAAGCGCACGATGACGCATGAGTGGGAAAAATAAATTTAAATAACCCATAACAATATATATCTACTCGAGGTTTTCGTTTCAAAAGATTTCTGTCATACGAAACGATGTTATAACATTATTCTTGTCAGTGGACCATGAAACTCTACGTTATAACTATTTAATTTTCGTGTAAAAGCGTAACTATCATGCGGTTGTTTTTGTTGCAAAATAATCACATCATAATATGATTTAGTCGTTAAAATTACAACTCATACTTAATACAGTGTCAATGCTCTCAAAAAAAACAATTGATTAAAGTTTATCAATCAGTGTGGTCATCACAGTGTGTCACAGTGGTATGGTGTGAATGTGTGATAAACAAGGTACGTGTAATGTCACGCGGTGTGATATGACGTGCAGTGCTGCGCGGGCGCGGTTGGTGCGTGTCCGCATGACGCGTAGTGACGTGCTCGTTACGCCAAACACAACATCAAAACTTTATAATAAATCATGGAATATTTCAAGGTGTACTTAGACATCTTGAAATATCACCAAAGTCTTGTGAAGAGTTTATTTAAATGTCAAATCTACACGATCTATTTAAAAATATATGTTTTTTTAGACAAAACATTATGATACGCGATCGTGGGCGTTTTAATTACATGGACGTGTTCGCATCCAATTTGTGCTCTATTTTAAAAATAACTACAAATGTGACCATTATATACAAATAAACACGTAAATGTCAATAAATAAAAATGTATAATTTGTTAATAAATCCAAGTGAGAAACATATATCACGTTGCGAGTTCACATCCAAAATAAAAGCGCAAAACCAAAAATGTAAGCCTACGGACAAAAAAAAATTTTCGTAAATTGACAATAAATAAAAAGAGCAAACAGAACGAGTCAAAAGTTCGTATAAACGAAAACAGCACTGTTTGGAAGTAAGCGTTGGATGGAACCGGCAACCTCACCTGCTTGCGGAGGATTGCTCGATTAATGAAACAACGAAAATATTCATTGGCAATCAAACAGCCAGCCAGCACTTGTGCAAATATTGGTACAGAAAATCTGCGTTAATACCCACTCGAAAAAAAATATAAAATCCCTTAAATTATTGAGTTTCGCACAGCTTTCTGTTGAGCAAATATGTAGAAGAATATGTACGTAACTTTACATACTAAAATTTATCATTGGAGCACTACGTTTTTTTTTGTCTTTCATATTGTTATTATGTAGCCCCGGGTAATTGAAAAATTCCGATTTGTATAGAATAGTCAACATTGAGAATGTGCCAATTTTCAGAAAACTGTTGAAGTTTCTATAACACAACTTTCTTTTAAGAGATAATTACAATTTGATCGTGTGATTTTAATTTCGAGGCGAATAACTTTGACAAGTTCTATGGTGTAGTCATCACGGCAAAAAGTTCTTTACCTATCTTATTATTGTCTCCTTCCCCCACAGACTAACAAATCTCACATGGATCATTATAAATTTTGGCATTAGGTGAATAAAACCTAATATTATTAAAATTATAAAAATGAATCCCTATTTCCCTTGGTTCCGCCATAACTTGAGAACGACTTGACCGATTTCATTCATCATTATTTTTAAGTTTTTTAATACTTTGTAGATAGTTCTTACGGAAAAATAAATTAAGAAAATTTGAAAATTCGGGATAACTGAAAGTATGGGATTTTTGTATGAAATTAAGAGACTGATATTTTTGCGTTAGATCAGCAGTTTATTGAGGAATATAATATGATATTATAAGGCGATGATAGCTCAGTGGTAGTGACGTCGGACGCCGCGGCGAAGGTCGTGGGTTCGAATCCTTCAATGAGCTTGAGCTTTCGGTGAAGGAAAACATCGTGAGGAAACCATAGCACGGTGGTAGGGTACTTTGTAGTACCCGCCTGGCTGGCTACCACCCTCAAGTTGAAAATCTGTCGCCAAACACCTATTGGTGTGTTCCGGCAGCTGCACTTGAGAGCCAGATCCTTCTAGGCTTTGTGTGCTTACCACCTTCGGCCACATTATCACCTACCATAGTGAGATTGTGGTCAAGATGTGCACAAGCCTATACAAAGTAAAAAAAAAAAAAAAATATTTATGTTGAAAACGCAGGTGAAACCGTGGGGCCAGCTAGTAGATTTATAAAACCCCAAACATATTTTAAATAAAAAATATTTTAGGGTTACGTCTTATATTATCATGTGAATACTGTAGCGTACATTAGTTTTATCCATTTGTACAACACAAAGTTATTAAATAGTCATTTTTATATGAATGAAAAAAAGAAGGAAAACATACGCTATATCATCATTAAATCAAAATAATGTTAAACTATGTTGAATAAAGTATATAATTTATTTTTTATTTATCTTGTCCATATGTCTTCATTCATTTACATTGAAAGTCATACATTATGGAGACACCACTTTGATCAACTGATAACTACGTTCTAGACGTTTCGAGTAAATTTGACTAGTTTTTTTTCGAATTAGCATTAAATTTTTACTATCATGAATTAGTGCGTAACTTAACTCTAATAATACAACACACATAAACACTCACTTTGTTTAAATATTAAGTTATTTAAGTTTAATAAAACTGTCAATTATATTAATATCATTAGTAAAATGTAAATCCGTCATTGGCTGTAGGATCAGTTCCTGTTTACTTACTTTTAATTAAGATTTGAGGATTTGATTTTATTAATACAGTAAAATAACACGTCTTGGTGATCCAAGATTTGTCCAAAAATCTTAGCTCATTACTTTAACCAACGTATGAACGATATCAAGTCACCTTACTCTATTTTATAGTTTGACTCGAATAAAATCTGTCTGTACGAATCGTAATAATAATTTTTAGAGCATTGTACAACGATATTATTATATTCCATGCTCCATACAACGATGTACATTCGTTACGAACATAATCTCTTCTGGCAGAGTAACAAAAAGAGATTGGGTTTTAATCCTACCGGAATATCTACCAAATCCGCAACAAAGGCGGCTAATATTTCGCTGAAAATACATATTTGATGTACCTACCAACCACCCTACTTATTACTGATTGATTTACGAATCGTATTTTCCGTTTGCATTCTATATTGGATAACCTGTGTCGGAATTTGATTGATTGCGTTACACACTTAACAAGTAAATCACGTACTTAAATAACATATTCTAACATTGAAGCAGTTGGTAGTTCTCATTGTAATATCCTGGACGAAAACAATCAAACAATTATAATTTTACTAAACCTTTTTTTTGTTCCATACTCTGATACATTTTTGGTATGTGTTTGTACAAGGCATTTTGTGCTATTTTTATACTATAATTTGATGCATGAATGTAATTTTTCAATGCATATTGACGCAATTTTCGTAGTGGAGGCTACTCAATTTAATTCAGCGCTTTCATGTCGGCTCCAATGTCGCGCTGCTTTTATCTTCTTTGACGTACGTCAAAAAAATCTGATGAGCTGCTTTCATTAGCGAAAAAAGTAGGTACTGTGTGAAGCAGAATCGTATGTATGATGGTACAGTCGAGATCGCAAACTGTTGCTTTCGACTGTGTTATTAAAATTACATTTCGTTTGCGTTACACCAATAAGACTGTTGCTTATTAAAAACGATTTGCTTTATGATTAACAACGGAACTAGTAACCGCGTCTATTTTAATATTTACGAGCTATTTGTATTAAAGGAATGGTAAGGCGGGAGCTAGAGCGGACGGCACGGCGCGGCGCGAGGGCGGGCGGACACGCGGTCACGTGACCGACCCGATCTGTTACCGACACGAAAGCATGCTAATTGAATATAACATAACCTACCATAATCGCCATGTTATATGTGTTTTTTGACATTCATAATTGACCAATTAAAGTTCCTTCACTATTTGCAGTTTAAACATGTTTTTTATACCGTCTCGCTGCGTGAGTCACAGAGTAATGAGCGCGCGACATGCATCCACGGGTTATGAGTTATTTATAGGTTATTTCAAGTCGAATAAAAATAGGGACGTCGAACATTACAAGTTGTATTATTTTATTTCGTGTGCGTGACAGCATAAAGCGTTCTACTTCAATTTATTATTTGATCGATAGTTAAACGTTGCTTTTGGAACAAGAAGTTTGAGGGAATTATTTGGTTTTTCATCGTATTATTTATGTCCTGTTTGATCACGGAACATTTATCACTTTAATTTTTAATCTCAAGTCATTTAATTATTTTTATTTCGCTATTAGAAAAGTGACAAACTTAATAATGACATGTTTTATTAATATTATTATATTACCTACTCCTTAGCATCGAACTGGTAACGAGAGCACTTTAATTAGATTAGTACTACTCTTATGACGAGATCCAGTTAAAAAAGTATGAGTAAAAATAACCTATAAATAACGACAATCATAATAAATTCACCAATTTCTACACAAACTTATATTCCGTTGCTTTACAAAAGCGCTAACAAGTTTACAAGCGTTTTAATAGCTGCTTTTAAAATTGATGATCACAACTTCCGATACTAAAATAATTAAGTCGTTTCATAAACACTGGTACAATAATGATTAGCTTAAATGAACGATCAGCTATTTACCGCGAATTTTATATTTGAAGCAAAGATTTGATGAATATGTCTGATTTGCTGTCTGAAATGTTCTCTTAATTTAAGTTAATAATACTTTTTTACGGACCTACACTTAGGTTTTTATAAAATATTTAAATAACCGTATTTATAATTATTATGTTACATATAAATTGTCAATGGTATTAATTGGAAATGGGTTAAGTTAATAAGTTAGTCATAATAAATCATATTTGAGAACCAAGTAGAGATTTTTTTGATTATTTTAAAATAAATAAAAAAATATTCTGGGACATTCCTCACACACGGCCATCTGACCCCAAACTAAGCAGAGCTTGTACTATGGAAGCCAGATAACTGATATACTACATATACTACTTTTCTTTTGTAAATACATACATATATAGATAATTACACCCAGACACAGGACAAACAGACATATTCATGCACACAAATGTTTGTCCTGAGTGGGAATCGAACCCACGACCTGCGGCGTGATAGATAAGGTATCTTACCAACCACGCCAACCGGCTCGTCAAATCACCTGGTTTTAGTTTTAGGATTTTTTTATGCTGTTGTGTTTACCTAAATCAATGAAGAGTGTACTGAGTGTAAGAGTGAGTGAGTGAGCCGACACAATGTTAAGTTGGGTCCCAGGGATCGTCACAGATTAGTTTTATACAGCTACAACATTCAGAAGTATATTATTCTTGTAAATTTAACACGATGATAGTTCTAGGTCAGGGGTCGGCAACCTGCGGCTCGCGAGCCACATGCGGCTCTTTGGCTGTGAAGCTGCGGCTCTTTAGTTCCATACGCAAATATTATTTATTTTATTAAAAAAAACATTTGAAAATCGTTCTGAATCGATTAATATATATGAATAAATATATATTTTTGTTATGAATAAATAGATTAGTTTTTTTATCAAAAAAAATATTTATGCAAGTACCTACTATTTATAGTTGGCATGAAATTTTTTTGTAGCTCTTTACAAACTATGAAATTTTTTAAATTGTAATTTTTGACTCTTCCGACTCAAAAGGTTGCCGACCCCTGTTATAAGGTCAGTGATAATAGCGTCGTCAGCCATGAAGAAAATCGTAGATTTTATCGTCTATTTGTTGCTAGGCCTGGTAATAATATAATAAATTTGAGAATAAACAAAGTGTCAATGTTAATAGAAAGCTTCAAACAACAGCATCATATTTTATCTAATTCTATCAAAATGTAACACATCAATTTATGATACTTAGCGACGTGTCAGTTTGACGCACTTTTGTGCGTAAGCAAGAATCTCGAATGTAAATTTGCATGTGGAGATTAGGTTTATACTTTAGGTAGGTACATCAACGTAACTTCAACAAACATGTTGCTCATTATTGTACTCTGACGAAATATTGTAAACTGCGTCAGGCATCGAAATAGACATAATAAATACATTATGAAAAATAGTAGTAGTTGCTATGACATTGGGTTTGAATGAAGTGTCTTTCCCTTGTTTGTGAAGTTGTCTTCTAGGTCATCTGCACTTACTATCTTCAGCCATATCACCGATCACTTAACATTGACATAATACTGTACAATTACGGACCTCTTCCACACATACCTATTGCTACAAATTTAGTCACGGGCGCTACTTTCAAACTTCGTCGTATGTACTCATTTCTAATTTTATATCCATTTTTGTCACTTCACACATCTCAATATTCTCATTTCAGCTGCATGCAATTGTCTTTCATCGATCCCGTAATATGTACGATACTTGCTAGGTAGGGACAACTTTTTTATAAACTTATCGACAACGCTCGAATCAAACGTGCGGTACACTACCACCGCCTTTTAAAAGTAAGATAGCTGTCAGAAGCTGTGGCTAAAGTGTCACTCAGGACCGCCCCAGCCTCCGTCATTAATGGAAAGGATAAGTCTCTTAATTAATGCAGGTGCCCTGGAGCGGTGACGGCCTTGTTCTAAGTGACCCACCCTGTCCTGTTTGCGTGCGGTTACTGTAAAGTATAGAAAATTCATTTATTGGAGGCTAAATATATTATACAGGGTGTAAGGGACGGTCCTCCGCAAACAGACAGGGTGCATACTGTGAAATCACGAAAAAAATATCAGCTATTCCATACAAAAGTTAAATACCTGCTCGACCAAAATGTATGAAGCAACTGTTTTATTTTACGCGATATCAGAGTTGATCCCATACTGAAAGTTGTTCAAATTGACGAGTACTACCACCCCTGCAAGTATTGCCAACGACTAAAAATCACCCTATATGTTATTATGATAAAATAGTAAACAATGCATCGGCAAAATGCATTAGCACTAGATTTGATTTTGATAATACTGATACGTTTGTAGTTACATAAATAACTAATTTTGTTTAACGATTAATTCTGCAACACCGTCCTTTTTGCACAGTTGATTTATCTATTGCTATTATAAGGCCTTAATTTTGTGCATTATGGCGCCTATAATCATTAAACCAAGGAATTTAATCAAAAGTTACGCAAAATTATGGCAATAAGATAGAATACACAAAACACTAATGACATGTAAAACACTAGGTATTTCAATCAAAATTTTATTGCATGGACATCATAAGTCATAAACCGTGTCAATGACCCCTGAACCTAATTATGTAATCATGACGTACCTATAATAATTTACTAAATATGAAAAACCATTACAATTCTTTTTTTTTTATTGAACATTTGCAAACTTCTGGAATGACAGGAATGTCGCAAGGGATTATTATCAAGATATACTTCTGCTGAGTAATATCATAAGAGATAGGAAGTTATTCCATTCACTCACATACTTAAACATTCCTCTGTCTCGTGTATTCTCGCTTCTGCATTGTACATTTTATTTTATTTTAAGTAAGCTATAATATAAATATGAATAGGGCTTTGAGGATGTTTTCTATATATCATAGTTTGTATTTTTTACTTTAAATATGAATATAAATTTACATCTTACTAATATACCTACATAATAAAAATTGGTTCGTTTGTTTGTTACCTTTTCACGCTTAAACCGCTGAACCGACCGCGATGAAATTTAGTACGCAGATAGCCTATAGTACGGAGAAGAACATAGGCTACTTTTTATCCCGGGAAAACATAAGATCCTTGGGGAACGCGGGTGAAACCGCGGGCCGGAACCTTGTTATCTATAAAAACGGCAAAAAAATCACGTTTGTTGTATGGGAGCCCCCCTTAAATATTTATTTTATTTTGTTTTTAGTATTTGTTGTTATAGCGGCAACAGAAACACATAATTTGTGAAAATTTCAACTGTCTAGCTATCGCGATTCTTGAGATACAGCCTAGCGGCAGACAACGGACGGACAGACAGCGAAATCTGAGTAATAGGGTCCCGTTTTTACCCTTTGGGTACGGAACCCTAAAAAAAGATAGGATGAAAGTAAAATATAATGTTCAGAAAAAAATGTTTACAAAGAGTAAAAATAATGTCTATTTTTCAAATAAATATTGAAAGTATGGACACGTTACTAAAAGAAGAGATATATTTAATAATGCTTTGTTTTAATTTCCAGATTTTTTGTATTTATAATGTTTAATCAACTAAATCTAGTTAAAGTAGGTCTTCGTTTTAGTATGCCAATAATTGGACAAGTAAATGCCAATAATAGTATTTTTTAGAGATTTTCAGAATTTTAGAAAATTAATATAACTATTACTGCTTAATTAGATGAAAATTGATATAAAACCAAAGATTGAAATATATTCTTACATATCTCCTACACATAAAGAACGTAATCAGTTACAAAATGAAATTAAGGAGGTAATTGTAGAAAAACCCTTTTGATTATGTTCTCTACATTATTATGAACAATACATATTCACGAAAACTGAATTACGATTGTGTTAAACCGTAAAATATGACGTAAATATTGCGCACACGTCTCGTTTTGAACAGGTTTTCCTAACTTCAGTCGTAAAATTTGCCAAATGGGATCTTAATTTTAACTGGTATGTGATTTATGAATAATTAAAAGTGATGAAATAACTAAAGTTTTGCTTGTTTCCTATGCACACACACAATTCACAATACAGCGAAGTTTTGTTAACGGATTGTACTCTAAGCTCGACTGTGAGCATTATATTTGCATATATTATTCATTACTACCTACAGAATTATTTGGTTTAAAGAAGTAAACTGTATGTTATTGGAATTTATGATAGAAGTCATTAAAAACAATCATTTTGATTACAACATATTTTGTGGATATTTTGGTAGTATGTCAGTGCTTATAACAGTAAAAGATTAATAAATTTAGTAGTAACAATAAAGAGTATATAAATGTTCATTTAAAAAAATATCAGAAATGCTCTTTTCATTGTTATAATCAGTGGTTGAGGCTCTTTGATATTCAACTTTTTCGTTTTACGAAATAAAATAGTAGAGCAAAATAATGTAACACGGAAAATATATTTTTCCGTGTATAAATTCTACATGACTAGGTACGCGTGTGGGATAAGCTATAAAGTTTGTGGGAGTCAGGGAAAAATTCCCGAAACTAGCGCCGTGCGGGGGTAAAATTCATAACGCGCTTAGCAGTTCGGCTCACCTGTCTCGTTAACTTTGGAATTTTTAAATTAAATTCTGAATACCGCCGACTCAACAAAGTTACGAATTCTTAAAATTCAGTATCGTAATTAATCTTTCAGTTTAATAAACATACAAAGGCAGCCAAAGAAAGTAGAATGGGACGTTTATTCCTTATTAATGGTGAGGATGATGGTAAATCTTGTAATTAATGCAGGTGCTCGCGTTTGAGCAAAGTTACCGAGCGGATCTTCGGCAATTATCGGAACCTCGCTTTCAGTTACACGTTACTCGGCTAATTATTATTCTATATTAATTTCGCTAAAAGCTTTTCAAGCGTATTAAACGACTCTCAAGATTGTAATTGTTCAATTGAATATCAGTTTGATACATTATGATTATTTCTACTTTTTACAATATTGCAGCCGTAAACATACTTGAGAACCAATAGATTGTTAATACGTTCTCTTTTTGGGCTTAAAACCTACTTCAAGTTTTTTGAAAATTTGGAATTGAATTATTCTTTTATGTAAGGTGCAAAAACTTTATATTGTTATCTGCCTGCACTGATTACAAATTATTTTAAGACAGTGCATTATTTGCTTTTTCAAAACAACTTTTCTATCCGTCAATCACTTCTTTTTACTCATATTATCATTCATGTATTTTATCCATCTCTTCCTTTTCCCGTACATCAAATTAGTTTTATACTCATCAGATTTTAGTTGCATTGGAAGTAGGTACATGTACCTAATCGTATCCTAAAAAAATTGTAATCCTAAACGTATCAAAAAAATAATTAATATTTACGACTGAAATACGAGTATGACATGTATTTGGTTACATTTTCTTAATGCTTCGTATTTAATTGGGTATCTGTCACAGAATAGCGTTTCGCATGTTTGGTATTTAGATGATCCGCATGCTTTGAGACAGAACGTCGGTCTACGGGCAACGTCAGCAAGGTACGACACTAAACGCACTTCTGAAGTATGTTATTGATTTTCACCGCCCGGTAGGCGGGACCAAATCTGTGCGAAAGGGATCACGCGATTGCCTCCTCATTAAATCAGAAGAGGAACCTCAATTTCACTCCGCACAGTTTCTAATTAAGGACGTGCCCATTAACCAACTATTTAAAATAGGTAAGGCCTCGTGGAAAAAACATTTTTGTAAGAATTATGGTTGTCGAAGTTGTGTCGTCACAATTTCAAACACTTTGTTTTAATCTCCATAACGATGATAAATCTACTTGTTATTTTTTACTTTTTCTAATTTAATAAAAGTAAATACCCATCTTATGCCAAATACTTTGTCAATATAACAAACGAAGCTACCATTGGGCATAAAAATCTCACCTATTGCTAATTATGGCAATATTTGTATCAACTGATACGAAAGCCCACTATTTGTATTACAAATAAACTTTTCGGCTACGCTTTGACGGTTTCAATTCACGGAAGTGAGAAAAAGACGCCTTTTGTTAATTTCCAGGAACTGTTACGACCGCGCGTATTCCGGGATGTGTCAACCAACTAAACACTATTCACGAGTTAGCATAGAATCGACAAAGTGGGAATTCCAAGATACGGTGGAAAATTAAATTTGACACGAAGACGCCCATTCGAATCCGTTTGCGTCATAAATAAAGGATAAAATAATAAAACTCGTGGAATGAAATCGTCTTGATGTGAGTCGACCGGCGAAAATTGTCTCGTCCTGGTGACATTTACTGACTGAGTTCATGGGGTCAGGGTTGCCGGGACAAAACGTAATCGTGACGTGCTCCAGCGATCGTGTCACGAATAACAATACTCCCTGCTTAGAATCCCGGCTTCAAATCTACATAACAGTGTGTATACATACATGGTGGCCCAATTTCAATAAACTCGCAGACTTATGGAGAATACCAAAGACAGCTATAAAATTGTAAATCTTTTAGGAGTTCTTTTTTGACTCATTGTGCGTGTCGCAGATAGGATGGACTAATTTCTTCCATATACCTTGAGCTAAAACCTAGTTTAATATTAGCTTAGTACTAACAATCCTTTGTCTATTTGTATATTTTACGACCTGAGAAATGAGTGGAACATTGCAATTACAAAACGTCAACGACGGATATATTCCCAATTTGTGACATGGATACAACAAAGTAGTTCAACAGCGCATTTGTTAGAATTGCAACATTGTACAATTAGATGGCATTTTGTTACCCGACATATTTACACAAAACTAACGTAGATCTATAATATTCACTGCTTTGCTTGTAACATTGATTTAATGGCATTTTAAAATTGGTAACCCAACTTCTTCATTTTCCTAGTCATGACGCTCAATATCAGTCTATTCAACTTTTCAAGTGCAAATCATGTACTTTGGTTCATTTTACAAAGTTAATTAAGCATAATGGATATTAATTTTAAAAAAGTATCTAAAGAATAAATCATAAGTTAAACTTAATTATTAAATCGGATTTGGGTTTACCCTTTCATTGATCAGTGAACCATTAACCGTACTTTTAGAATCTTTAATTCGGTCTCACAGTCGAACAATGGTATTTGAAACTTGAAAAAAAAATTAAAAGGCGGCCTAACTCGGCACAATCAAGACTCTCAAGTGCAGAAACATAAATGAAACCATTAATTATCCGCGAGCCCAGTTATTTTTCCCTCCCTCCCTCTACTGCCCTCTCCATTCCGCTTTTATATTTTTCTCATTCCCGTTAATTTGTCGAAAGTTAATTGAAGGGATATTTCAGCGAGAGACGACGTAAATAGCTCAAGCCGAAACAATCCAGCAGTGAGTTTTTAGAGCTGCATAACAAGATGATCTCAAATTATACTTTGCGCCACTTCTGTTCGCGACGCGACGTTGTCCTGTGTAAAAGAAAATAATTTTTAATTCCTTCTCTTGTTACTTTTGAACTTATTCAGCGTCAAATTAAAACCTACGTATTTTCAAAAGGTACCAACCTTTAGTAATAGTAAATAAATTATTTAGATAGAAGGCGTACCGTACGTACCTATAAGGCCAAATTAAAGACTTCTTCAAATTCCTATTGACAATTGGCATCTTCTAGGCTGTAGGGAAACCAAATAGTAGGTAATATTGCTGTATAAGCAAACAAAATAACATTCTACGTAAGCTATATTATGCAACTACATGAGTACTTTGGTACCATCTTTCAAATAACTGCACCAAATATGTATGAAAGGTATTAGGGAGTTATAGAAATAAAAGAATATTATGCGTGAAGCGTGATATGAATTCGCTACAACTTTAGAATAATTAGATATATCATCTGACATTAGATGGCGCCACTTACGTTTTAAAAATACAAATTATTAAAATAAGCGCAAAATGTTTACACTATTTAAATGTCGGTTACTTATTTTTCTCGTAGTTAAACAAAATAATAAATCTAACAGAAAGTATAGGTACGTGAGATCAGACGCGATTAATACGTAGGAAATCACATCATGTAACGACGCAAAGTTTAATTAAACCTGTGAAAGGCGTGTTTAGCTGGTACATTTTTCACATGAGAGCTAAAAGGGTCGCGCCGCGTCACCTACTGAAGCGAATAACTCGGAGGATTGACGGCGCGCCCGCCGTTGGTGCATTGTTTACCAAAACAATGGCCGACCTCTGCGGAGTCATTAACCCACCTCCGATGTCAGCGCAGAGTTTGCTGCGGAATCTTAACTCCGTTTTAAACCTAAAACCGAATTGTTAAATGGGCGGTTTGTATTCTAAGTTTGTGCATCTTAAAATACCTTCTCATATTTAGATCCCGCAATAAATAAGTTCGTGAAATGTTTCACTTCACGAAAGTATTTTATACGCGTAGCTACAATAAGCGTGTTGAATAATTAATTTGAAGTGATTTATAGCTTGTCTATTAACATTCTAGTAGTTAGTCTTCCAATTTATTATATAATAAAAAGAGGTAATTAACTGACAAATCAACTCAGACGTCAGTCAAATTAAGTAGATCCATTACAGGAGGAAATGATTTAATTAAATTTTTCACCCACGCGTGTGAACGACAACTAAACACCATAACAAGTTGTAATTATTTAAACAACAAGTTTAATTAAGTTCCCACTGAGATGGTTTCCCGGTACGGTAGCACGTTGCGTTTCCGATCGTCCGACCACGTGACCCGATGCCACATGACATCACGTGAACTGCGGGTATATTCGTCCAACTACTCCTGTGGAATTCCCGTGAATACCACAATACTATGAGTATATACCGGTTCGAAAATTTAATGACTACCGAAATGGTAGATTTTACAAATACCATTGTCGTTTTATGTTGATTGTTGAATCCAGTGACATTTACCATCACTGTTTGTTTAATGGAGATTTATTTATTTACTAGGTACCTATGTGTAGGAATGTGTCACTGCCTGCTTTAGTTTAGGAATGAGATTGATATATTAGTGATCGGCACGTCTATGAAGTTTGAAAAGATGCTGATAAATATATGTATAAGAGACGCATAATTTATGTATGATGGTGTAGGTAGACTATGATCGTCACTAGAGTAACCTACCGATAATCAAATATGTTATTTTCTCATAAACAAAAAAAATAAAATCATTCCGTTGGAATTTAATTTCCCTTTTATTTTAATGAGAATTTGAGTGACAAACTGTCAGTAACGTTTCCAGTTATAATTTATTTTCCTTCTACATATTTTGTCTGCATTTTATACATTTCGTAAATTTAACAATAACAGCAGTAATTGATTCACTGAAAGTTTATAACTCATTCAATTGTGTTTTTCATCATGTAAAACTTTTAATTTACATTCGTTTCCGTTTGCCTGACAGGCAATGCAATAGTTTACTTATTCCATTAATTAACTAAAAAATGTGCTATTCTTTTTAGGGTTAAAAGTGCTATCAATAAAAACAATATTAAGTTATAATGACACTCTTAAATTGACCTGACATAAATTGGAGAATAAAGACCAGAGGAATTAGGAATATCAAATTAAGATGGGAAGGATAAAGAAAACAGGGAAGACATAATCTTCAAAGTGTGATTCTACGTAACATATTTTAAGTAGCCGTTATTTGATGTTTGATGTGCAGGTGAGTTGATGTCTAGCAAACAGTGGGCACGAAACAATGAGGAGATTGGTGTCACGTGGCCGGTGACCGGGCGCCCGGTACCCGCCGGACGCCGTCACGTGGACCGCCACATCCGACGAAGTTATCCCGATACTTGCTTAGCTTGCATTTTGCTATGGACTCAACAAGATTTAAATAGTTTCGATTTTCAAGAATCTGACAAAATTGGAGAAGAAATTGAATTGACGTGAAGTTATTGAATTATAGTTTCATTTTTATCTACCTAGTTCTTATAGATGCGTTTCATATTTTCTTCTATTGTTCAAAGCCATTATTTAAAACAAAAGTGAATTTCTTGCACAAAAAGAACCACTGAGAAATAAAAGAATTTTTATGAGTACTTTTGTCTGTGTGGTGGCGATATCGTTAATCCCCTTCTACACAGTACTTTTACGCTCTTTTAAATTAAGATGTTATTTTTACATCACTAACTTTTTTGATGCAATAAAGTGGGCTTAGGGATTAGGACCACATGTATATATAGTTTATGAAAATGTGTCAATTTTAACTAAATCTTTTCGAACACCCGACCAGAATTCATTATTTCTAACTCATCTACAAATAGAAAAGCATGTCATGAGCCGAAAATGTAAGCCACATTTTAGCCGTATAAAGATAATAATAATATTAATAAAAATACATGACAAAAACTAATGTAATCTGCAATTTACTTTATGACGTACCTAATTTAAAAGAATGTTTTCTTGCTTTTATTTAACTTGCAATATATGTATGTATGTATGTATGTATGTTTGTTAAGGTTTTTTTACTTTGTGTGTTTAACCACAATCTCACAAGTCTTACAAATCGAATTTTACCCGCTTCCAGTGGTCGGATTGACTTGATATTTGTATATACATTAGTATATTGGAAGACAATGCAAGTACAGTCAACAAAAAGTACAGTCACCAAAAAAAGCTTGCATTTTAAATGATCTTTTTAACAAAAACTTATTTATGTTTGCAGCTATCGTATTATTTATCAAATTCTATTGTATAGTTCAGTGAACAAAACGTAACAAAAAGTAGTTTCAGAAAACCTTCAAAGAATAAGGACGTTCATTATACGAACAATGTATCTCGGAACAATATTGCATATGAGTTGCGTCATTCATATTTACAGTAAAGGCTGTATGCACTTAGTCCTAGTGCCATTTTATAGCGATAATATACATAACTTTAATGACTATTAAATTATTATCAAAAGTTTATTGACAAGGATATCTATTAAAAAAAAAACTCTTCCTACCTATATTCCTATACAAATATCATTAATACAGTTTATCAGCCACCATCTCAGTACCCCCTCCTTTCATGCACATCCATACTTTCCTATTCTTCTTTAAAGATCTTCGTTCATTATTTCTTGTCTCCCTTCGTGTAACTGTAATGTCATGGATATATATTTCCAATAAAAAAAACTTCTGTACGTTTAAGTATTTTTATGAATGGTTTTTTTTAGGGGAAACATTTTTTTCAGAGATAGTAGTTGAAGCTATGATTAGAAAAAAAAACACGACCATTGAATATTATTAATTATTGCAATCAATTATTAATGATATTCATAGCCTCGGTCAGTAACAAATTTTGAAAGGTACGGTTTAGAAATAATATTAGCTTTTAACAAAATCTTAAAACTGACTCCAAAATGGGATTGGAATAAAAAGTATAAAACAATAATATACGAACAATCTGACTATGAAATTAGGTACTGTTTTGAAGTCGGCGAAAGAGCAGCATGCGCTTCATGAAAAAATTCCAATACCAAAATGTTACTATACATTCTACCGCAAATAAAATCTGCTGACAAACAGTACTTGGTGGAAGGATCCAGACAGGTTTTAAGAATATAATTGATCTTTCGTCTAAGAATATAACCGACTTGTAAATAATAGTGTTGGGCATATGATCAAAATTTTTTTTAGTTTACTTTTTCTATAGCCTACTGCTAACTTTAATATCTTATTGACACAAATTCACCGGTCAACAAAAAAATAAAAAATTCTTGCGCATGAGATTTACTTTAGATATTCTGATTGTTTAAGTAAAATATATAAAAAAAAGTGCGATTGGACATCGAAAATATTTGCTTTTAAAAAAGTTATAGCGATTCGACTATTTTTGATTTTTGTGCCCAATTGATGTCTAAAACTGACATGATTTAGATTTTTTGTATGATCGGATATAGATTGTCACTAAAGATGCACATGTTACATGCTCATTTGGATAAATTTAAGGATAATATGGGAATTATTCGGAAGTACAAGGGGAACGCTTGCATCAAGACATAGGTAATGGAATTTGTGAGACGTTACTAAGGCTAGTACACTGAAAGCATGATGGGGGATTATATTTGGGAGCTGATCAGAGAAACATCTGTTGAACATGTCGGGAAAAGCAAAACAGTTCATATATAAACATTTGGATCCTATTTTATAAGACAAATAAATCATAAATGGACGTTCATTATCTTTTAATAAATCATTTCTATTTACAGATTTCATGTACTTTTTATTTGTTGTTTTGCATTTTTTTCACACAAAATCAAATACAGAACAATTTTTTGTGCAAATTTTTTGTCCCATGCGCAAAAATGCTGTCGACCAGTGATTGCCAAACCTACATTATTTTCATTTAGTTATACATCACCCAGTATACATTTAAGCAGCCTACTATCTATCTATTATTTTGATATCATGACAGTTTACCGTGTGGTCCTTCAAAATTAAATAAACACTTCATCGATAAACATAAAAAAATATATATAGCTGGTCTGCACTATAGTAACTTTCTTCTTTTACACGGCCTATTAGTTTTCGGTGAGCACAATCATTTCTCGTTTAATTTTCGTTAATTAGTTACAGTTTTATTAGAAAGGCAATCACGGTTGAATAATCATGCGGTCAAATTAATTTTGTAGTTTATTTAGTCGCACGAATCACATAGCATCTGTTCTACGGCATCTGCCTTTTGGCATCATCGGATTTGAAGTACCTACAGCCAGACGGTAAATATTTTGAGAAATAGAATAGGAACGGTTTCGTTCTATACCTTAACATATTTTTATCTCACATACAAATTACAGTGTTCCATGAAAGTGTTTAATTTTCTATTTTTATACGAACAATCTGGCAACACTGAGTGTGGCCCGCTACAACATGCGCTGTGCATGTGTGTATTGCCAGGCCAGCAGGCAGCTTTGTGCGAGGACTTGGCACCAACGTCGATACGGACAATTTGGGCCCAGGCCGAGCCACCTAACCCGTTATTGGATTGTCATAATTTAACATAGCGTGTACCTATCGGCTTTACTGGCAAGGATTATTGCTATAAACCTCGGTAGTTTGCAAGCCAAATGTATTATTATCAGCTAAATAAATAATTTTGAGCAGAATATTCAAAATTATCGGCTAAATTGTGTTTTTAATTTATTAATAGTGAAATGACCAAATACTGAAACGCCACTTAAATTTAAGTTGTTATGGGATATGAGCTTCTCAAGTATTTAAGACGCTCTCATAATTAAAGTAGGTATTACCATTTAGTCGTAAACTCGGTGATTATAGATTCATTTAGAAGTTATGTTGAGGCAAAGATTGCTTGCCTAGAAAATTTACAAAATATGTAAACATCGCAATGTACATATTTCCTATATCAAATAACCATATCAAATAAACTAAAGAAAACTTTTAAGTGTCAAGGTTTTTATAGCTAATCATTTGAAAAAACCCACTACTGATCACTTCTATAGGACAGGACAGATTCAATCAAATCATTGTTATTAATTGCGTCCCAAAACTAAATATAAAAAAATAGAATTCCAGCAATCAAGAATCAAGTTAATAAGAATAATAATTTATAATAATACACAAAAAAAAATATAAATACCTTCATAAAGAATTAATTTTAATTCATCAATACAACTATTTCGGGCTATAATAATTGAAGTTAATCATGTCCTCATTCTAAAATGGTTCTAAAATTCCTACCTGGGAAATTTTCATTCTTATTCTGTATAAAAGAGGAAGTTCATTGAACTCAATTTAAAGCTAAAATACCATAGTATTAGTAAGTAACTGGATACAGTTACTTTAATGAGAACACATTGGGTATTTGCACCAGCAAATCGGTTAGTAACATTTGCTTCAAAGTATTGTTTGGTATTATTGCACTAGAAAAAGGACTCGTGGGAATACGGATACATGCTTTATACTACAGGACAATACTGAGCGACTGCGTATAAAAAGATGCGTCTGACAATACAAGTCGCTATGGAAAATAATCGGCCATGGTTCTGTTCACATGACCGATTCATTGAGAGATACGGTTCAAAAACATGAACCTGAAATATAGCCTTCAAACAAATCAATTAACATATCGGATCAGATATTCAAACGGTATTTCTGAAATCTGAAAAAAGCTATGTTTTATGAAACTAGGCCACTGACAGACCGCTATAGAGTACGCTTGCTTAGAAAGCCTAGCCAAAGCCCTAGTTCGTCGTTTGTACTTTCTGACTGACAGAGTCAGGAAAAAGACGCTGGAAGCATGTTCCACCTTTGCTGATGGAACATATCAGAATTAATGCGGACATGCATCAATTAAAATTCATCAGATGACAGGTCATTTCATGCAGCTGATGTGTCAAATATTACGGTAGAATCCAAGATTCTATAACGTTATATTAACGGTCAACACTATGATCACAATGCTGTTGCAACCGTGCATCGCCACGACACGTAGACTTTTTCCATCGGCAACAAATCCATCAAATCAATATAAATAAACCTTACGCAATACTTGGCCATTAAGACGGCGTTGTGTCTAAAACGGACTTACAACAACTGACAGTATGTGTAACGGTGCACAGAAACATGAGCAACGTTTTAACACGTCGTTCATTGGTTATGATGGTTAAGTAATCTCTCACGGCCGTTGGGAAGGAGCGTATCTCACGTGCGAATGAGCGCAATTACCATAGAGATGACATCTTTGCAATCTGTCTACCGCAGTGGTAGAACACAGTTTAAGCCAGTGCAGCCGCGACCATTAAGCGAGCCAGCCTCGATTTCGCATGCCCATTAATTTAATAGCGCGTTTTCTTTGCCACGACTGCTATTAAACGACTCCTACAGTCGGCAGGCGACTAATTCAACCCCGACTGGGGTTAGTCCGCCATCCGCCACTGAGCCGCCGCTTACGCAGCTTAACTAACTGCAGATTTATGCATCGCCTACAGCTTACAAATGGTTTTGCACTATATTGCCATTGAAAAATTTAAAAAGATTCAGATTTATTTATTTTTGCAAAATTGTACTCTGTTCCTTTACTCACACATTTGAAAATATTGAATAGTAGGTTCATTTGACTTTACTGTTGCGTTAGGGTTACCATACCTATCATATTAATGGGCTTCAGCAAACAAAATATGGGATTCAAGGTTAAAGTAAAGGACAAATAAATAACCCTACTTTTTTTACTAAAATGTGGAAAAATCAAGAATTAAAACAAAACAAACTCTGACATGGATCTGATAAGTACTAAAATAAACATAAACATTTCGATCAACGGTGACAATGGCAATAAAAATAGATTCTTATAAGTATATATTTCATATATAACATGATATTTCATATTCTAAACAGTCCCAATCAATAAATTGGAAAAACTAAAGATATAACCTCAATAATTTACCAATTAATTACACTTCGATCGGAACGAAGGCGAAGGAAGCAAGCATAGTCAAACGCGGTCAAAGCGTTAAACACCATTCAGAATAACCGTAACTCATAAATATATTTGAAAGAGGTGATTACTTTCCATTTTAGTAACGATGCATCATTTTCGATGATGCAATTACCATTCAATTTGTCACATGGACGCTGATTCCAACGCATTACGTTCTCACGGCACATTATAACTGTCAACTGCTGCATAGATCACCTATTAACGTCTCGGTAAAGGACAAAGGCCTCCTCGATGATATTAAATCATTACAACTTGAAGCTAATACCATTAATCTCAGATACCTACCAACTAACCTATATTTACATAAAGTAATTTGCCTTACTCTCCCCTAAAACAGTTTGTTATTAAACATTGAACCCTCCAAAAGTACCTTCGCAAAAGGTGACCCTCTCTAATAATGATACTTAGGAGTATTTGACACGAAATAATAAGAAGTTCAGCCTAGCCTTGGTCGGTTATAACACGGTAATTACAACTTCTCAGGTAAAGTTGCCCAATAAAGGTTAAGCTCTTTACATCGAAATGTAAAATATTGGAAATTAAACGACGACGTACTAGGGAAGGTGCGACGTTCGTTAGTTAGATAAAATATTCCCCAGTTATGCTAAGCTGTTTATGTAAATGAAATAAGTTGTCGCCTTAGCTCTTGATTACAAAGGAAACTTCAAGTAGTTTTGTTTATGGTTTTATCGTAGTTGTGTTTCCTTTTCATCTGAGAATTTTTATTTATCACTTTATACTGTAGAATCTATGTAATATGCACCATGAAATACTGATAGAGTAATGCGAAAACTTTCAACAATCTGATCTTCCAAAATTATATCCAAGTCTCACAAATATAACATTTATTAGTGGGGATCTCTATCTATCTATTAATTCTAGAACTCCAGTGTCTACTAAGAAAATTGAATCAAATACGATTAACGATAAAAAAATAAATGGCTGGCTCCAGATAAATGCAAATACTTGTTGATTTGTTATCAATTTTAAACGAATCTACATTCTAATCCGTTTACATCAAGTTTATTCATTCAATAGAAAACACATAAAAAGTACGCGGTCCTTAATTCTGACTTGTAATGAAATTAAAACTTAGGAGCCGATGGAAAAGTTGCGAACGTTCTCAGAGTGAGTTGCGGCGGTAGAGATTAGGGCCGAGCGGATCAAATTTCTACATTATCAATTTACAATTTCACATCTAGACACCTAGACACTTGAGCGAACCGTCTGACGAAAGCATGTTTAGAATTATTTTTAGATGCGACTCGTAAATGTCAAAGATGGATTGCCTAACATATTTCATTTGAATAAAGAATTCATTTAGCAGATGTTTGTGAGACAAAGGATGAATAGAGATGTGTTGTCTGTTTATTTTTTCCGTCCAAGTCTTTTTATTTAATTTGGCTTAAACATAAAAGCTACCATCTTTAATTTTAATTATAAAATAATCCTCATAAATATATTTTTATTGACAATATTGAATATTTTTTTTTTTTATTGTCAACTTATACCTACAATTTGTCAAATGTGATAATATAATGAAAAACGCGTGGTTTGACGAAGGATAATATAACACGTATTGATAAAAATATAATTATTGAACTGATCGGAAAAATAATTCTAACACAAATTGCTTCATAGACTCAGGGCTTTATTTCTATTGGCTCCAAAATTGAGAACCGAATTTAATATAAAATATCTCTACTACGGTGTGTCGATTCATTTTTAGAGTTCCGTACATCCGATGAAAAAACAGAACCCTTATGGGATCACTCTCGTGGCTATCTGTCTGTCCATCTGTCGTTTACAGGAAAACCTAAACAATAATCTTCAGTCAAGTGCTTACGGAAAACGAAAAATATTCATGAAGAAAAAATGCGTATAAAATGTGATATTGAATTTAACCGAAGATGATTATTATGATAACCTAAATGATACATAGAAGTCGAGTTCAAATGTAGCCTACATTATTTTTTTGTAATACTTTTTTAGACACTTATACCTTACCTATATATTACTTATCTACAAAACCCACGGTGCACGAGTCCGACTCGCACTTGGCCGGTTTTTTATTAGGAATAATAGCGGATATTGAACTGAATGCCTTGACAGCGTCTATATTGTAAATTATTTTGTGTGGAGCGTTGTTGTATTTAAATAAAATAAATAAATTATACCTAAATAATTTAAAGGCGAGAGGATATGTGTAAAGGATAATTTACACCACAAAAAAACTGTATTATGTACAAGATACAGATAAGTATAGAGCAGATAAGTTATAGTATTGGTTAAAATTTAAGTTATCTCTACATTTAATATGAAATTCTCACAGGTCACTTTTGGATATGCCAAAATACACACTTCAAAGATATATTTATAAGACGAAATCCAATACAGTCCCTTACGTAGGGTTACCCATCTATAAAGGAACAATTTTGTTTAATGGAGTGACTCAAGACATGGCTTGTTGGAAACGTGACAACAGTTTCGAGGGGTTGAGGGGGGGAGGAACCTTTGAAATATAGCCCTGGTCTGCCCTCGCCACTTATCTCTGCATAACGGTTTAGAGGATCGGGTTATATGATTCTAACATTATATTGTGAGGAGTTTTCTAAGCATTTTTATTTGAATATTATAATATGATTTTTCCTATTACCTATTACTGATTGTATTATTATCAATGTGTATCTCATTTAAAAAAATAAAGAAAATAGTATTTATACAAGTCTTAAATAATACCTAAGTGTATTTTATACAATAATTATAAAGCAAAATATTAGAGCGTAGTCTCCACAGATTTGTTAATCACAAGCACTAAGCAACAGCTATATTTGACATACAACATTAATTATAATGCATTCTTTGAAAATACCAATGAAGTCACTTATTTAAATTATGATAGTTTTACTCACTGAAATATAAAAAGAAGTGGCTGACTTTATTTTGGAAATGTAATGAGAAAAATATATAACCTTAAGTGTTTATTATACAAGTGCTCCATAAAAGGTAGATAAAGAAAAGTTGTATGTATGTATTATAAATGTAACTAAGTAGTCACCATTACTACATTTCTAATGTGACATAATTAGAGCATATTTATAAGTCAGCGAAAAACAAAATCAATGTAAATTATTATTGCATTTAAAGTATCTACCTTATAAAAGCATGACCAATAAGTCTATTTCCAGAGTTCAGAGTTCCTTTTACTTATTTGAGTTTGAAATTCGTAGAAGCAGCTATTCATGGATGCAGTAATAGAGTGAATTAAAATTACTGGTTTCCGTCCGACAACATCCGACGTCTTTATTAATTCTGAATAAATCATTAATAAAATTATTTTAGTTTTTGGAAATTATAACTATTGCAGTAAATATGTACATAGTATAAAATTTTATATTTATTTATGTACTAAGTCACTCTTCATTTTGTTTTTTTTTTCGTGATAACACAATATAATATTGTCAGTGAGATTAGATAAAATAATTAGTGTAATAAATGTGGGCTGGTTTTAAAAAGTGTAATTGCTGAGTTTCTTGCCGGATCTTTCTTAGCAAAAACAACCGAGCGTTAGAATCAGACTATTCATAAGTGCTTGTGAAGGCCTATTCGAATAAAAAATATTTTTATTTTCATTATATCAAATTAGAATTTTAATCGAATAATATTATAGGGAATTAATAGCTGACGTCAGGACCACCACTTAGAGTCTCTCAAACAACCCGTATTTGAGAATGTCTGTCATGCATGAATCTAAAACTCTAAAACTCATTTTAGGACCGATATCCGATCCCTCGGTGAGCACTGCAGGCGTATTCTGCCGCAGTACGTTGCGTTTTAAGATTATAGGTTTTTTTTTTTTTTGTGTCTAATCGAAAGAAATAAATCTTCAATGAGACTTCAGAATTACTTAGATTCGATTAAGAATATATCGCAATTAAGTCTTAATTGCATATTTAGGAGTCTGAAGTTGACTGTGTATTTTTTTAGTCAAACTCGATACAAAACAGATCTTTCCTATGATGTTAAATTAGGCACTGAAAACTTTGGTTACTTGCGTGGAAACTTTAAATGGCTCTTAAAGATACTAGAGAGGCACTAGAAACTACCTATTATAAACACAGATATCATATTCTACTGGATTAATCGGTAATTTTAAAAAATGGAAATTCCAGGATGGTTTTTTTTGCCAATAACCTAGACTTACCAAGAAATTTTGGTTCGCTTCTGTTTGCCGTCCTTGTCCTATAGTACAGTCGTCTTCACGCATGCTGGTTTTTGTGACTTGAGTGCGCCTGAACGAATGCATACCTACAGAAGTACCCGGCACAATCAAGGAGATCGGTCCTCGTGAACAGCCGCCGTTCGAAGCAGCCTCGTATTAGAATCGGTTGGATTATACGTAACAAGTGCTCTGGAGTTTACCTTGTTATGCTAACAGCGTTGATTTGTTTCTAGTTTTTTTTCTTAAAGGGTAATTCGAAGCTAAGCAAATATTTTGTTTTCTCTACAGAAAATTTGAAAAGACAATGCGAATGAAGAGTGGTCATTTATTTCGAGGATTATATAAACTGTATCTCGTTGCCAACATATGAATCCTTTAATCAGCACTTAGTGGCACCCCGTTGAGTATGTGAGTGTGGAAAAATCGGCAACTCTGAAATTGTTACGTAATCGCATACGAAATTCTCTCATATATTTTATTTCAAGTTAGGTAAAATTTGTTTATCAACCTATTATCTTACTCTTACCAACGTAAATTTTAAGAACTGTTTTGGATTGATGCAATTTATGATGTTAGATAAAATTTTAACTTAATTTCTTGCTGATCTATTACATACTACCTATAGGTATTATATAGCGCGAATAATTTGAAAATATTAATGACACTTGCAGGAAGACTTCAGTACTGAATGAAACATAATTCTACGCTCTATCAATGAATCAAGAATCATTAACCCTACGATTGCTTTGGTACAAAAATGTCCCCCAAACTGATTAGCGGGCAGAGAGAAGCGGCCAACTGGCACGCGAGCCGCCCGCGCCGTCCAAACTGCCTGCTCCACCACGCCTCAATGAGCTGATTGTCCAATTAACTCCATTCATATGTCCGCCAGCATTAAAACCACACGCTAAGAGCCTTTTTCAGGCTAATATGTACATTTGTACTGTAAAAGTTTAACATTAAAGCTTAATGGTAGTTGCTTGAAACTAGCGTTTCAACTTGCCATTATTGGTTGGCTGCAAGTCCTGCAACTGACATTTTATTTCTTTGAATGGTAGTAATAAGACGTAAGTGTTTTATATTGTGTCAATATCGTGCCACTAGAGATAAAAGAAATATTTTCAGTTTAATACAAAAACTGCTACCACCTGACACAAAAGCTACAAAAAGTCTAAAACTTTGCACCATTTCTTGTAAAGTGGGACTACTGTAAAAAAGAGCTCGTAGGCAAATTTGTACCCAAGACATTCCCAAATGTTCCATACAGTGCTTTGTTTTTCGACTATTCCATTTATGTCACGGGACCTAAAAAAATATGATAACTTTATGATTTAAAGGATTTATTTATACAGCTGTCATAAGTCATATCATAAACTAGCGCGGAAAACGTTCAAATATTCTGTCGAGCCGTGACAGGTCCATTAGCGATACCGGCGCATGCATCTCAGTTAATAATAATCATAAATGTCGAATTAAAATATCTTCTATATGGAACAATTGTAATTATATATTAAAGCGTGATAACCTAGATTGAAATGCATCCGCAAAGCTGGGGCTTAGAATGTTTAGTCTAGGTAAGTATATCTCTAAAACAAAAAAGCAACTGTTAAACCTTAGAAAGTTTATAGTTTGCGTTCTCGATTGAAACTTCATCATAATGACAATATTATGGGTACATCGCTCTTTCCTTTATTGCATCGACATATTTGACATCGATATTGTAAAAAAAAATATTTTATTGCCTTTCCGGTTTGTAGAAAATTTACATCAAAAGGGTTTTTAGCGTGAATCATTCAATGATTTCGTATAATACGTACAAATATACTTATTCACTGGTATAGCTATTATTCATAGGCAACCGTACCTATAGACACTTATCATCAGGTAGTCATAATAAAAAAACATACTTAAGTACCTACTTGAAAATTATTTTTAATGGGAACACTGTATTTAGAGGAGGTGCGCTTTTCAATTTGTATAATTATGATTGGCAATTGTCAGGTCAGGTAAGTATAATCTTTAAAAAAACTGTTGCCATGAACTTCTAATTTAAGTACGCTTTATTTTAAAAATACAATGCCATTGTAGAAGTTTGTATGCCCTTTTTCGTTGCTAAGTACGTATATAAATTCTTTAAAACGATTTATAAGACTGGGCTTTGTTCAGTGAAAAAGAAACTTTTGTTGTCGGAGGGCGCGATAAATAAGTTGTAACTTAAACAAAAGTAAAGAAAGCTAAAAGAGAACTTTGTGACCTTTAAGACTCATGTATACCGAACTTTGTAGCTCAAAAGTAGATACGTGAAAAACAAGGATATTTCGTAAAAAGTTACAAAGTAATTACAATCAATTAAGTTCATTACAAAGTTAAAGCAATCTGTCCTTTCCGGTGCTTCGATGAAAGTGATGAAACGTAGCGGCATCCGCGTACAATGGAAGGCACTCGGCACAACCTAATACTTACACGTCCTCAAGGCACTAAAAGGATCGTTTACATTTTTCACCGTGCTAATTTTATTTGACTGGCCCTGAATATATTATGTCCTATTATTACGCCCACCCTCCGCAAGCGTTTAAAGTTAACAATGAGAATTTTTTACCCTCTTTAAATTGTTAACATTAAATTTCCGTGGAATTATTAAAAAATTTCATGACGACTTGCAAGGACCGTGTCTATGTGTTACTGAATTGAAATTATTAACTCGCAGGAATTTGACAGCTACTTTCACCTCTTTTGAAAGATTTATTAATTAGGCGTAGGTACCTACGAATATTATTTACAATGATCATCGTATAAATGTTAAATATTCAATGATATGAAATAAGACCGCCGAACATCAATCAATTTTCATTATCAATCGAATGCGCAACTTTGTCTTAGTTGATTTCTATTGATCAATATAATAACAATGATTACAGCAGATTTTATACTCGTAACAAAAAACTTAAAGTAAAAATTCATGTATTATAGTTTTAAGGGTTGGTTTTAATTGTTTGTCTGACTGCTCTCAGTACGAGACAGACAATGGAACCAAATTAAAATGGTTAATTTGGTAAACTATTGGTAAATTTACTTATAATCGTACCTAGTCAAAGTAGAAACTAACAAAATAAACACCCACGATCTCGATTTACTTAAACTTAAAATAAACCATAAGTATTTTAGTCCTTCAAAAATTCATTTTTCACTAGAAATTTTACGACCACTAAGTAAAATCTAAGAGTAGTCAAACGCCTTAGACTTGAAACTATTGACCAAGCTTCTATGTAAGTTCTTGGAATGAAAGCCAAGTGCTTTCACCGCGCACAGCAAGGCTTTGGATTCAGTCATTTTTCAAACGTGTAACTTCTATTAAATTCTACTTTGATCATTCACGAATGCTGCAAATATGTGTTTCTTAATGCTAAGGATTTAATCTCACTAACTTACATTTCTTCCAACTATATCAGGTTGAATAGAGTCAAATAACTTCTCGTGCAATTTATTGCATAATTCTACCTGAAACAAGAAGAAAATGTATTAGTGCAATGATATTACGAAATTGTAATAGTTTATTATGAAATAAATCTTGCAGTTGAAATTGTGCGGGTAACAGTGATGCAAAAAGCGGAAGTGTGATTTCTAAAACCCTACAGTACCTCCGTATCAAGAGATATAATCTAATTAATTAACCACTAGTTTCTAAGTCAGCTTTTAGATGTGCATTCAGCTTACTACCACAACTATATCAGGAAATTCATCTTTTACATATTTTCACATTTACTTATAACATTATTCAATTCAGTGGGATTTTACAGATTATCTATCTTCTATATAAATAAAAACTGGCCAAGTGCAAGTCGGACTCGCGCACGAAGGGTTCCTTACCATTATCTATAAAAACAGCAAAGAAAATCGCGTTGTATGGGAGCCCCCCTTAAATATTTATGGTGGCAGGTGGCTGGTGACAGACAGACGGACGGACAGACAGCGAAGTCTTAGTAATAAGGTCCCGGTTTTACCCTTTGGGTATGGAACCCTAAAAATGAATCACCGAAATGTTTGTACGCGCATAACTTCCAAACGACTGCATCAAATTGGATAAATCTTTCTTTTATGTGTTTGTTATTGTCAGGAAAAGGTTTGTATAAAAGAAAATTTTAAAAAATTGAACAGAATTTTTTCTCGGGAATGCGGGTGAAACCGCGGGGGACAGCTAGTATTATATACATACTATCATCATAATAAATGTTTAACATAGTCATTAAATGTAACTAAATCCTATAACCAAAGCTCTTTTAAATGTCAACTACAACAACAACTTGTCATAATGGTATGATTATTAGTTTCTTTATAAAAAATCTGTCTAAATAAATAAATATTCTACAAATTGAAAACAAATTGTGAATTTGCTATCAATTATTGATAATATTTGAGGACACTATAATGCAAGCTATTAAATACAATAGGGTTATATTAGTCTATTGTAGCACTATCACACCGCTACGATAATTGTCAATGTACATACTAGGCGTGCATAAATACATAATAAACTGTGCAATAATGAAGCTTTCGACATACAATTATGCAATTGCTGTCAACACGTCAAAATAAAATATTGCCAGCTTATTTCTATATAAGACTACTTCTACTAACTTAAAGAAAAAAAAGTACTTAATTGAAAAAATAAAGTATTGAATATCTATTCATGTGCCGAATTTGTGATTGAATAGAATGAACAGACATACACACAACATACATTTATAAGGGTATAATTTATATAATTAGGAAGAGTACCTAACCGAGCCCAATCATGTACCTAACAAGTAAGTAGGTATCTAGGTAAGTAAACAAAACCTACGATACAAATACTAATACCTACTTGGTAGGTATATGAAATCTGTTACCGAATTACTTGGTTATTAAAAATCACCCATAATTTAAAAAATCTCTCAATAACTTATTTCGTAGGGTTCTGTAGTCAAAAATGACCTCGATACTTTCGTCATATATGTCTGTCTCTTTTATTTGTAAACTTTTAGTGAAGCTGAATTTTGCTAATCAGTTTTTCATCAAATTTGATATAATACCTATTATAAGTACGTATCTACTTTTATTTAATATGTTAAGCTGTTTCTTTTCCAAAATAATAAAATAAAAAATTATAAGCAGGTACCTATTATAAGATATTCAACCAAGCTCCTTTTATTAGCCTATGTTACGTTTGTCAACCTAAACAACAACCTTACAAAGTTTGTATAATATTATTTGGGTAAAGTCTACCTTACTCAATCAAAGTGTACGATTTTTTTTTTCGATTTCAGAATTAGCTCCACTGTAAAAGTTGTTCAGCCTAAATTACCCTACATAGGTTTAGAAAAGAACCCTTTTGAAAATATCCATCTAGTATACCTATCGAAAGATAGGCTTTAATAGCGCAATGTGCTTTGTATCCTTTTCAATATAATTTCCTTTTAATTGAATGTCTGTCTGTCTTTTAACTGGCATCTTATTCACTACGGAACCCTATACTGCCCGTATTCTGACACGCACTAGGCTAATTTTCGACTATCTGATCAACTGTTATCACCCTGAATTAATACAAATGCATATATTTATGAGCTAATACACCATCTTCACCATAAATATACCACGTTAAAAAGTTTTGGTGATTATCTTTTTCATTTGATCATCTCTTATCAACTGATTTGCATTAGATTTTATTATATCTGTTATGCTTTTTAATTTGAATTCGCAGAATATTTGAACAAACGTTGGAACAAACCAATACCTAGGTATTATCCGACACTTTCTTGAATCTTTGAAGTCATAATTACACCAATTAATAACCGGGCAGTTAAATCTAAAATGCACATATTTAACTATTCATCGAGTATTTCTAGCCTACGAGGCTATTGCGATCAATAAAATTCATAGAATATTAAGTTTAGTAGATATTGAGGTAAATGTTTCTAAAATCTATGCAAATATTTTATAACTTTATATATAACTCTATTCACTGTTAATTGTCAATGTAATTATTTTTTTACCAAGCATAATTAACTATTCAAACTCTATATTGAAATGCATGTACAGTATAAAACACCTGTATTGATGTTTGTTAAGATAAATCAATTTATAAATAAACCTATCAGTACATTAACCCACCAGTAATCTAGAGACGACTCGGCTTAACTGTAAACTAGGGAAGGAAAACTAATCACAGCAACTGTACGATTACTAGTCCATAAATAATGTACCCGGGTTCGAATTAATCCCGCCATGTCTCCATAGTGGGGATTAATTTAAGACTCGCTAAGTTTCAGCAAAATAAATGTGACAATAAGCGCGTGGGAATCGACAATAGGCATTAATTAGTCCTGCTTTCAATCAGCAGAGCGCACGGGCAACATTATGATTCAGCCAGGAAAAGGCATCTGAATTTCAGAAGCACTCATCCGTAACAATCCAATCCAATAATAGCAAGCTTCGATCGGTCCAAGTATAACTCTGCCGACCCGGTTACCTTCCCGAACATTGCAACATTAATGGAGGCATCGTGTCATTTGTTCTTAAATATAAAACCATCCGCCTCTGACCCAGACTACCTGTGACATTTCCCGATTTATCCTATCCCAGGCTTAGACTTAAATGGGGCACTGGTTATATTGCCACTAATTGAATAATGCATTCGTTTTAAACTTTAGTTCATTTGATGGTTTATATTTCGTTCTAAAATGGATTCGTTCTGCAATTATCATTTTACTATTAAGAATTGAGTTATGATGAAAATAGGGGATTTTCATTTCTTTCGAAGTGGATAGCTATGGTATGGTGCCGGTTACCATAGTATAACGAACGAACAAAATTAAGAAGGAATAGCTAAAATAATTCATGCATGTAAAGTATTGCCACAACGCAATACGGGCGTATAACTAATGCCTTTTTGACATGAGAGGTTAAGAGGTCGCAACAATAGTGTGAAGCTAGCATAGGAATCTAGTTTGGAGCGATAGCACGAATGCGAAGGCTTTGTCAGTTATCAACGGGTGCACGCGGCCACAGCCTAGACTGGTATTAGGTAGTCGATGTGGAATTTTAACGTAGAGTTGTTTATTGAAGACACAACACTGAATTTTAATGGAACATCATTAATGTCTGAATATGTGCAATTGGTATAGGTAGATGCATTCAATATTAAGTAGATATTGAGGTGCAGTTTAAGCAGGGCTTCACTTAAATCCATAATAATAAAGCGTACAAAAATCATAGCTTTGGGAGATAATGTCACCAATGTAATCAGAAAACTTGTTCTATTAGTAGGTATTAACTAAAGTACCTAATTACTATTGAGGTAAATGGCATTCCTTATTAATAATTTTACTTCTATTTCTAGATAGGTACTTTCAAATGTTGTAAAAATCACCTATATTTAGGGATATTTTGTAGTACCCAATTAATTAATATTGTTAATTCTTTAATTTACAGCCTAGTTTGCTGTAAAGTATTACTTACTGAAATGAAAAATACGAAATATTAACATGATACGACAGCATTTCTCCCTATAGAATACTCTAAACTATCTAAGAAACAAACTGCGTATAATTTTCTCCGTGAGCCTGGGATTCAAAAAGCTAAGAAAAATAAACAGCACTTGTATCTCAACGCAACCATCTCATCTAGAGCGCGGCGACGCGACGGCTCACGTTTCTTAAGAAGTTGCTCTACAGTATAAACAAAGTGTGTGCTGTTTACGTTGAGTCTCCATCGGTATAGACAATATTACCGTGCCATCGGCCACAGACCAACTGTGAAATTTTAACGACTTCACAATATTCCCTACGCGCGCATCAAATACAATAACACCGTATGAGTCAATAATTCCTTGCTGTTCGTTAAGGCGAAGAAAGTGATTTTTTAAAAGAACCTAGCATAAAATAGTAAAAGGTATACGGCCCGCCTGATGGTAAGCGGTAACTATCATACAGCCTAGTGATGCTAACTAATTAAGATCAGCACTAACAATTTTTTACTAAAACCAAAATACAAACGTAGCGTCAATTCTTCTTAGGATTTTGATAAAATAAAGTCATACTTTATTTTCTTACATAATTAATATATTATACACTGATTGTTATTTATGAATAGGTAATTATAGCGCGATATCATTGAGCTATCTATTATGCGGCTTGCCGCTAATGCTCTTATTCCCTTAACTCTTGTACTAAAACAAACATCGCTACTGCAGTTGGATATTACAGCTCCTAATTCCCCAGGCTCAGGAAATGCTTTAGGGTGTCTACGCGTCTGTTGCACTGTCAATTATTAACTCATTACTATGTTTACTGAAACTAAACTCATTGAAATACCGAGAACTACAGGCAAGTGTTAGGTATTTATTTTGAATTTAATTTGAAGTGACGCTTCGTCTTAAATAAAATAAAGTTTATTGGTGCATGGATTACCTACGCTCGGTAATTTTAGATGCGCCAATCAAAATTGAATTTCCTCGTGTACTTGTGTTTCCTGTGATTAATAAACTATTCTTACTTTGATACAATATAATAGTTTTACTAGATTTTATTGTTTCTTAAAATTTTCGTGTTATAAAATTAACGAATTATAAACAGCTATGCAAATCTTTAAAACAGTACTTACATAAAAAAAAAGCGTAATGATCTTAAAAACAATTTTGTCACCCTAAAAATAACAAAGCTAAGACATCTTAAATTCTACAACGCAAACAAGATAAAACCGACTTGCGTATGTGTGCCGTTATCAGATAGTTTAGTAGACATAATGATATTTTTGTGTGTGTAAGCTACGAAACACACTAAACAGGTCAATGTACCGTGATCTTAATACAAGTAGATATATTCCAATGACAGTGATCGATTGTTAAGAAGAATTTAACCAAAGCAAACATCTACATACTGGGGCTAAAAACAGGAAAGTCTGAAGGAAGCGTTATAACGACACGTTACTGCATGACTGATCGAAATGAAAATTTATCAGCATCATCAAAATGAAGCAGTGTAAGAATGGTCTATTTAGGATTCTCTTGGCTTCTGTAATTAGCGTTGTATCTGTTCAACTTGTCTGAACGTATGTATGGGACCCGTATTTATTTGTGGTAGGTAAGTCACTCACTAACACTGAGCTATCATGGTCTCAATATTCGTATTACATTTGAGAACCAACTACGTCAAGACCCAGAATATATTGATAATAATAATACTAACCTGCAAGCCTGAAATTCCTAAAAAAAATTAAACATGCTTTAGTATAATTAGTTGTCGTAATTCGTTAATAATTAGTGTAGCGGACAACGCATGTGTGAGGTAAAAAAATATTAATGACATCACTCCGGGGAGACCGATGATTGACTTGGGGAGGTCTCAAAATTGTCATCAATTATTTTTTTTCTAGAAACTATTTATCAAGACTGTGTCTAGAAATAAATGAAGACATGTGGATTTGAAACATATGCTACTCATAAATAATATCTTGACATAACCTCTTCCACTCCATGTAGCTTCCGTTATGTGCACTATTTATTTATAATATAAAATTTTATTAAAAAATGTTTTTTTTTCAGAATTTAGAATTTACCAGCCAGTGGTCGCTGTCAGTATGTATTCAATTTTGTATATACATATTATTATCGTCTATAATAATTTCAAAATCAGAACTGCAATGCGAGTGAGCGATATTGTAGTCACGTCGCCTGTAGGATTCGCAATAAAAATCATCATTAAATCGTGAATCCATACGGGACTCAAAACTATGATGAAATGTAAGGATAATTTATGTGGTAATATATTAACAATAGCGGTATCTAACAGTGTAATGCGCCAGTTCACAGGCCACATTGTTGCTTCGCATCAAGCACGGCAACCGGTGAATTATGCAATAAATCCTCGGCGGACTACGGTATGGGCGGGCAGTAAAACCGATCTGTATGATCATTTCTTTACATTTTAGGGTCATATTGAATTAAGTGAGATACTTAACATTGATGTGTCTGCTTCTGCATTATTCCCTGAAGACGCAAGATCAAAACACAACAGGAGCAAGAGCTCTTGCATATCATTCCTAAATTCTCGTAAAAGAATTTTAGAAACAAAATTATATCTTCGACTTCAGACATTGCAAAAAAAAAATCTTGATGTTGGTAGACCCAGGTTAATGTTATATTGATAATAACATTCAGAATAATAAAACTATAACTAACAGATTACCTACTGAAGATTATTTATTAGCTAAAGAGAACTTTATAAAGATTTATTCTTAAACATTATGAAAGCTAGATGAACGGCATATCCATTGCGTGCTATAAAATTTATCGATCTTTTAGTGTTCGCAGGCCGACGTATCCTTATCGTTAAGTAGCAGTCGAGAGAACCCTATCATAAGCCCCGTAATATTTAAATATGTTTTAGCATTATCCAATATTTACACTGAAATGTTATGCACGAATTTTGTTATAACCACCAAAGTAATATACTACTCACACCTGCGGAACAGAATTAATAATAATGCTTCCGGTTAAAGGTTTTGGTATTTTTTCATAAATCTCAGTTTCTATCAGTTACGCTTGTAGTTTGTTGACCTCTATTTTTATTCAAATGCTAAATGATAAATCATGTACTTTAACTAGTTATACGTGCGTGCTATCTTTATGAGAACGCGTGATGATACGTTTATCACTTTGTGGCTATTTCAAATATTTGTAAAAATATAAGAAGGGTTCCGTCCATAGTGTTGATTTTTTGGGCCTGTTGTTTATTTTGTCGACCATGTTAACTTAAACCCACACCGTGACGATACTGCGTGTGTCACTAATCAAAAAGAACCTAACATCTAACTTTCCCGAAGAAGCTGCGGACCAGAAGTGCTAACGGAAACAAATGAACTGTTGCCAACTGAAGGCTATCTAGGACTGTCCTATTGCACAATCTAAACCAGTCTCTAGCAACACATGCTTAAAGTTCAATTTCATACGAAAAAAGTAAAGATAAGCAAACAGGTCTGGTCGCTTTCAACGCACTGCACTGCATTCTATTGCAGCCGCAACGAGTCGGTCGGAGAGACATTTGACACGTCCTCGCTGACAATAATATGTGTGTGTAAACCGGAGCAAACTAAATACAAGTAGCTCACATCCATTTACATAACACTTTGGAATCACTTCAAATTATAAGTAGGTGTCAGTCACCATGACAAAGAAAGAGGAGTATAAATAAATTAAATCGCGTTGCTGAAGAAGATTACAATTTATCTACTGAGCTTTATATCGAGTTGTTCCCTAATAAAATAAGTCGGAGGTTCCATCAGCAACTGACGATAACACCATAACGCGACAAGGCGTTTAATAGTTTCACAAATCATCAAATCCATTCCAATTCCCTTTCGCTTCGTTTATTAATTACACGGGTGAGTTATCACCGCTTCGCACCCCGCATATACCAGACATCACCTCCCCGCGGCCCTCAGTAATGCCAATAACTTGTTTATCTCGCGCGACTACGGAAACTAGATCCCTAACTCCGATCGGAAAATATCCTCCGAATTTCCGTCGTGTCTGACGCAATTTACAAGTGATTATAATAATGCACAATAAAATAGAGTTAACTTCGTCTTGACCCTGACTCTGCGAGATGCATTGATACATATATGAGCCTCTCTGTTGTTGTCATAGGTCTCTGTTGTTATCTCTGTGTTGGAATAGGTATGGGGTACTTTAACGATATATCCTTCTATTCTTATCTTATTAATATTATGTATAAATGCGAAAGTGTGTGTATGCAATATGTGAGTGTGTGTGTTTGTTACCACTCAGCTCCGTAACAGTGAATTTGGATGGAACTTGGCACATTAGGTAGACCATACCCTGGAATATCATATAGGACTTTTGTATCCCGGGAATACATAGCTTCCCTCGGGGACGCGCATGATAGCGCGAAGCGCAAACTAGTAATAAATAATACGAGACTAGGAACTGTAGAATGTGAATGAGTGTAACAATATAATGAACTTCCTTGAAAATGAAAAAGCTTTTTAAACTAAACATACCTTTACGTTTGTTTTTTTGTGGTTGGAAATACGTAAAAGTTGTTCATATTGATGAGTACCTACTTCCATCAATGCAAGTATTGCCAACGACTAAAACATCACCCAGTATAAGTATGTAGTTATAAAATACATACCTACTAATGAATTACTGCAAAAAATAAAAGCATATTTAACAAAACTTGAAGCAATTTTCCTCGTAGATAGTAACTTTGAAGGATATCTTTCATAACAATAATTATCTGAGATTTATTAATTAGATGTAAGGGGGAAGGGACTGTGTCCCCGAGGTCGGAGTGACAGTGCAACGGGCGCGAACGCGGTGCGGGGTGGTCTGGGGTGGTTTCCGCCACGCCACCGGAGATTGCGTCCCAGCCTCCTGCGCAAGCCGTCCAACTCAATCATCTGCGTGAAAATATCGAATAAAACTTGCTCCCGGCGACACTTTTAACCGTACACGTGGGAGGGAATGCGCCGATTCGCTATCATAGTTTCGTTTACAGAAACGAAATAAAAATCATATTCCTATTTCTGCCCCGAGCGGGGTCGTTCGACGAACTCAGTCTCGTTTGGGTGTCATCATGCTGTGACTGAGTTTCCTGTTCGAACCAAACGTCTAAAATTCATTAGCTCATGTGACCGCGGCTAAGTCTCGTGGTGTTACGTTCCAACGTTCCAACTATTAGAAAAAACGTGGAGAGGCCGAGGGCACATCGGTTGGCACTCCTTTTTCTTGACAGCGGGATGTCAAAAACAAGCGTGCGTGAGACTCGACATCAATCAATGTGGGTTGCTTTTATTTTGGGACCGTCACCGTTGACGACGGCGACATATTTTTATGGTTCCCTGGTTATATCCAGGGGTTCACTAATGACCCCATCGACTCCCGTCTTCTTCGATATTTTTTTAAACATGCAAATGTCCCTTCCAGTAACAATTTACATTTTAGTCGTCAAAAATATTTACTTTTCTTTCTTTTGTTTCGCTTATGTTAATGGTAATCTCAAGCATAATCAAGTCTTCCTGGGGATAATCTCAATAATTATTCCTCAAATGGAATTCCTTTATTTTCATCTCTGAGAATTCTAGTATATATATATTTTATCAAAACATGCTATGTAAACTATACTTACTCGTACTTAGCATATTTATTGTAGGACTAACAAAACTCATACCTACACATGACTTCAAAGGTATTCTAATGGTAACGCATTCAAATCACTTACATCATTTTCTCAAAGTGCGCTAAACACCATTACAATACAAATGGTGACATAAACATTCATCATCTCAATGGACAAATTATTCGAGGAAATAATTAGGTGCCTACAAATGAAGAGCAACTACAAACATCTCTGTTAACATCTCAAGTGAAGTTTTTAGAAAAAATACTTATTTATGAACGAAACAGTATATCTTCTTCGCTTATAACCAATATGCATCACTATTACCCAACATGCTGACATGTTTATCTATTTTGTACCTTTGTTTATAAACGTCGGAATTCGATTTAAAGAAATCTAATTTTGAAACTCTATGAATAGCTACGCTCGTTAGATGTGATCTAATGTAATCTCGTGGCCTTATGTATATAAAAATGTACAATAAGACCAGATAATCGTTGGGGATCTTGAGACTTTGGGTGCTTATCCTTTCTACGAAGATGGCAAACAATATTTCTGAGGCTTGGAACAAAGCCAAAATTTGATTTTAATGACAGTTTATACACGCATATGTCGGCTCTTTTAGTATTTTCTCTCTTTACTGGTTCTCTTATTTAGTATACAAAATAGAACATTGTACTCATTATGTAATTAATAAATAACAAGTGAAGAATAACTTAAATTCTATTAAAGCAATTATTTTATTGTGTTCGTATCTGACGTATATAAATTTCCAATCAGTGTAATTACTTTGGTGTACCGTCATATATCTGTCGTTGAGGCCTTAAAATCTTTCAAGCGATACAAAGCTCATGAATCAAAATTGTTATTGTTGTTTTTTTTACTAATCTCTAAATATCTTGACCTATAACTCAGTGGATAGCTCAAAACGTCGGCCGAATATTTATAAATACGGTAGCGGACTCGGTAATGCGCCTCGACAGACAGTTGCTAAATTTCAATGTGCTCTATTTCGAATTCCAGCTTCGGCTTTCATGAGGACAGAATAAACTCAACGGTGACTTTCCGTTCAGTTCTGATAATTTAGTACTTATACAGTGAAATATTACGTAACTTTTTCTGTCCGTTTCGAATGTTTAACTTTTAGCGAAACCAAAATAAATAAATAAATAATAAATAAATATTCTGGGACATTATTCCTCACACACGGCCATCTGACCCCAAACTAAGCAGAGCTTGTACTATGGAAGCCAGATAACTGATATACTACATATACTACTTTTTCTTTTGTAAATACATACATATATAGATAATCACAACCAGACACAGGACAAACAGACATGTTCATGCACACAAATGTTTGTCCTGAGTGGGAATCGAACCCACGACCTGCGGCGTGGGTATCTTACCATCCACGCCAACCGGCCCGTCAAAAAGGCAAAAAGTAGATCATTATTCGTAACACCAAATAAGGTCTCGGAAGCGTGTAACCCAAAAGATTCTTTATAAACAAATATATTATTTCTTTAGTAGTTTTGGTATTGTTTTTTTTTCCTGTATACACATGTGATGGGAATCTGTGACGAAACGAACTCGTGAGCTGAGGTGATGGATACAAAAATTTTTTTGTTGGCGTTCGGCAGCACTGGGGAGCTAACCTTAATGTTGTTATGACAACTGTCATCACAACGTTTTAATTTTTCAAACAAAGACTTGACTTATATCACAGTGAATTATTGGATTGAGGGACTTTTTGGCGCCAATTCGAAGAAAGCAGACATATTTTAGTGAGAAAGCCATCACTAATAAAGTTTTGAGGAATGGGATTGTGTAGGTAATAGTGAAAAAGTCAAAAATTATTACATAAAAAAACTTTTACACGTTTAATCCTAAGAACTGAATCACTTTTAATGATAATTTATATTTATGGGTGACATCTAAATTTAAACTGATTATTACTGGGCTTGATACTACTGACTGCAGGATTATTTTTGTCGGATTTAAATGACCCCTTAACATAAAATAAACACATAAAGCGGTTCAATTATAGAGCTTATAAAAACCACTAATTCAAGACAATGTTAAGGTTTTTTTCAATCAATAACCAGATACATTTTCATATAGACATTCATTTTGACTGATGGAGAAAATATACAAGGATCTTATCAAAAAACGTACAAGAGTAATTTATTTATTCATTATTTTTGCAGCTTAACAGTATTAAACAAACCAAAACGCTACAAGAACATTGCATTCATCTCTCTTACATTATTTTCCGTTACAATACGTAGGTATACTATAATACCGCATATACATACATTCAAAATATTATTGTTCAGTGACGTAGAAAATCAATCGCAGTATTTTTACAAAAATATTCAAAGAAGCCAAGGGAAAATCCCTTAACTTTACAGATTCAGTCGACTATTTCATATGGAAGGTTTTCCATGCATTATGTCTAGATGAACTAAAGACGGCATTGGCAAAGCATCCCAAATATCTGGGGAGTGCGAAGTGCTGCCGTATATAAACGTAGAGCTTCGGAAATATCCTAAATCTGACGTACAATGTAGACCATATTACTCAGCGCACTTACATTTGTGCTCGGCATGGACTCAACTACAGCCAAATTTTTGAGTTATTCCCATATGAAGTGAAGACAGTTTATGATATCGTATCCTATTTTCTGAAAATGCTCATTGCGAGAATTGCACTTGGGTTTTTTACACTATGACTCACCGAGCATTTTCTTTCTAATTTCTATTAAGTATAGACGCGGTAAATAAATTTATATTTGAAATGGGTTGCAATGTCTTCAATCATTCATAATAAGAGATAACAGCGTCAACTTCTTAACCCGTTTCTGCCTATAGATACGTATTATCGTAAAGTGTTAAGTAATAAAATTGATCGACTATCTTTTTTATCTCTCAGAACGAAAATATACACATTCTGAAAGATTTTGTACTGATTAAATAGTTCCCAAAAATCTGTAGACAAGCAAGCAATAAATGCAATGGAATAGGTTTTTATAGCTACATACGTTCGTGAGAGCATGTTCACGGACGTAATTGCGTTTCTAGGCGTTGTGACATCGTTCCGCGTCTTTATAGGGCAATTACTGTCGTTATCTGGCATTGATATTGCATCTTATTTATTCATGCTCCCATCTACATTTAAATAAATACATGCCAGCTGCACTGACCTCCTGGATATAGTAGTTTGTTTGTTAGACTTTTCGCTTCATAAGACGATTCTTAGTACCATTAACATACTTAACATAACTATTATTCTATAAGTCAGCCAATAAACTCTTTAAAATAGAAGCTGAACTCAGCATATCTATATTCAATGCATTGGTTTAATTAAATGATTTTTTATCACACGGTCCACCTCTCCAAGTAGCATTGCAAGGCAGCAAGATTATGCTGAATATTTCATACAGGAATGCGGCAGTAGATAGTGCGATATGCAAATTTTGGGGCATGTCCTGCTGAAACCCGATTTTGACGTTACGCAGTCGAGCACCAACTCTTCACGCCACGAACTGATGCGTCTCGTACGTGTGTACAGTTGAAACTTCCTCAATTTTGATTCTTATATATAGGTTATCTAAAGCTCTAATCTCATTATATATTGGGACAGATAAATTCGAAATGGAACACGCGTACTATGTTAATCGCATATGAATATAACTTTGATCAAACTATTAAGATATTGCCAAGATATAGTCTTAACAAAGCTTGTGCTTACTGACAGTTACTTACCAGTTGGCCTCTACTTAGAAATTGACGGTGTACATGTAAATAAATGAATATCTAATACCATAATAATAAAAATTCAATCCCTATAACAAAATCATGTTTATGTAATATATTTAAATTCGTCTGTTTCACTACAGCTAACAGTCGTCTTATCATCACCTCATTTTAATGTTAGATCGTAAATGTAACTCTTACCTAATAAATAAATAACATATAATTGTAATGTTATTACTATGTAATATAACAACAAGATAAACTGGACTAAAGACGACCCATTCATATTTTTTGGCAACGCACTCTATTCATATTCATATTAACGATTTGACAGTTTATTCGTCATACTTAAACTTTGTGAGTGCGCGAATAATAATTTTACCATGGACAATCCCACTTTTAAACTCTTAGTTAAGCGTATATAAGTAGTAGTTGTATGTTTGATAGCGTCTCTTATCGCGGTGACATCCTGATTTTTTCCCCGTTCAGATTACGTCTACTTAAGTAAACATAAGATTGTTATCTTAGAAACTCGGAAAAGAAAACATTTTGCTTTATCAGAACGATAGAGCACCTAGTTGTTCCCAAAATACTTCAGTACTTTTTAGCGCCGGAAAAAAGTTATCGCATACTGTCACATGTGAGGTCGACGTATTCTATTTTGTGGGAATTTTAGGGTTGTATGTTAAACATTTCACGTTTCAATCTTGATAAAAGAATAAAACAAATTTGGAGCCAAGGTGAACATGTTTGGAGACTAACCTTTTTTTTTATTAAACAGTGAAGAGATGATGAGAATTAAATGAAGATAGAACGTAAATATACATCGAAAATCCCTAATGGCATACGGTTTATTAGAAGCAATAACTAGACAAGAACCACTTCACCAATGATGCTGTTGTTCTCATAGACGTTATAAGAATACTGAAGTTATTGTAAGTAGTATATCAAAATTATCAAAAAAGTTCAAAAGTATCAAAAAGATCTCATCATCTAAAATACAAAATTCGGAACAAAGATGACGAGGTCATTATTGTAATGACTATGACAAATTACACTTAGTAGTACAGTCGTTCACATAATCATGTTGTTCATTGTCATCACGATAATCGTAATGACATAGATAAATTCAGGCCTATTATTACAGAACGATTCCAAGTTTCTAACAATCAAAATACGTGAGAGTTTTTCCTATATTTAACGAAATAATAGAAGAAGTTATTGGAATAAATGTTGAATTTGAAACCGATCTGTACTGAAATGTTTGTATAATCGCTTTAAACTGAAGATTAGAGGTAAGTAAATATAGAGTGCGTGCAGCGGCTAAAATGTCTGAATCGATTCCACGTTGCTTCACAACTTTTGCAATTTGGCTTGAGTAAGTGGAATTACTCACGCAACATCTAACAAAGTTTTATATTTTTGACTGCGAGCCTGAGAATGGACAGAAACAGTAATCATTTCCAAGATTATTTCTTATCTAAACACACTTTGATCTTTACAGTTAGATTCGCAGCACCTAACTTAATAATATTTCTATTAAAAGGATACCTATAACATGATAAGCATGTATGGCCGGTAATACAGCTTATTTACAAGTTAAATTGCAGTAGGATTAAAATCACGTTAAAATATGCTAATTTCTTCACTTAAGAATGCAGAAAGTATCTAATATCTACGGCGTCGACTGTACCTACTACATACACGATAAGTGTCGCTTTCCTGTCACGGAAGTGAACGCTCGCATTTGTTAATTTAGTCGTTGCCGGTTTTTGTACGACTTGGCAGACTTTAGCAAGACGCCACAAACTGATTTTTACTGCTTACACTAACCAAACTTTAATTCAGTTGGATAAGACAAATAGGTGTGTGCCGCCTACAGGCCATGTGCATCCGCTTAGTCACAGCTCTCGACTATGAGGTTGTTACTCATATTTGTTACTGAATAAAGATTAATCTTTATTTAATGATACGAGTTGGTAACATTACAAAACACTATATTTTATGCTTTATCTGAACAATCAACTTGACGTTTACCAAGAATCTTAGAAGACATTGAATATAATCTGCAGTTGTTTCATTATACTATTTGAACTACTACTTGAATTTCATAATTTGTATTAAAATGTACAAACTATAAAATTAAGAATTACTAAGCTGTTGTATTAATTAAGTAAAGTTAAACGCTGAACAATAGGCTATTAGGCTCTTACCCAACAACCGTCCGGTAGCCTATCAAAAATGAATGAGCCAGGTAAACGACATGCTTCACGATGACTGACCTCGTCACAACTACCGTTTCACAACATAAAGACGACTTAATAGCGGTCAATTTGAGTAGGCAAGTATTGTAATACCTAAGTACCTACTGATGTTTATTTTATTAAATGTATTTTGATAGTTCTTGTAGCTCACCTTCATATACCACCTACTAATAATAATATATATTTCTAGGTAAGAGCTATTACTTTGGCTAAGATGTCTTCGGAGCATGCTATATTCTTTAACTTTCGTTCTATATAAATAACCTACAGATGATTATGTACCTACACTAGAATAAAAGCCCTAGATCGGCCTAAATTTAGGGTAGAGCAGGGCCGTACTAGGTAGATAGATCTATAATTTATAGCAGATTGCACGAATGGCGAACGACCGAACTACATAAATTGGGGAAAGTAGGAACGTAAAGTAGAAGCTAGATAGTAGGTGTAAAAATTCGCAAAAGCATGGTAAGTTGAGAATATCGTTTTGTATATCTACCACTTATCATGTTGGGACTTTTAAAGTGGGTAATTTCAAATAAAAATTTGGTATTTTTAAGTCCACATTTGAATATATGATTTGACTATGAAAAACTCTCTTTTAAAGTTTTTTTCCGTCCGTCTTTTGACGGGCCGGTTGGCGTGGTTGGTAAGATACCCTATCTATCACGCCACAGGTCGTGGGTTCGTTTCCCACTCAGGACAAACATTTGTGTGCATGAACATGTCTGTTTGTCCTGTGTCTGGTTGTAATTATCTATATATGTATGTATTTACAAAAGAAAAGTACTGTATGTAGTATATCAGTTATCTGGCTTCCATAGTACAAGCTCTGCTTAGTTTGGGGTCAGATGGCCGTGTGTGAGGAATAATGTAACAGAATATTTATTATTGTCACAGAAAGTAACCTAAGAAATTAGAAAATTAACCGAATAAAAGGAATTGAAGAGGTAGGATAAACTGAGCAGGTACCTAATATATAGTATAACTTATAAAGTTTATAGCAATGAAGCCTCAGAAAAAGTATTACAAAATTCACTAAGTGAAGAATGTGTAAATAAGTTGTGCATCATTAAATAATAAATTATTTATTTTAGTAATTCAATATAAGTTTTGAACAGTGTATAAATACTAAAATTAAAAAGCACTTTGTGGGATTAGGTAGATCGTCAATCTGAGCAACAGTGACGGTAACATTTTGTCACGTAATCGGATTACAGGAGTGCTCGTAACTTCCTGTCTCCCCACATTCAGACGTAGGGTTTTATTTTATTTTTTAACGTAGTACGCAAAAATAAAACCGTTCACAAATCGGCGTCTACGTTTATTTTTGAATCCATGTAATTCAATTGTTTCATAAGGTGAATTTTGATCAGGAAATTAAATTTAAAAAAACCTTTTGTAACTTTCGCTAGAGTTTTGAAAAAATACGTAATAGCTTATTAAAACGAAATCTTCATATTTTTTATAAGTTGATAGTTAATTAATATCTCACCTGTTACTATTACTAGGTACGGGTTATCCATATACATATATAAAACAAAGTGGGGTTAGTTCCACCATTTATAACACAAGAACGGCTGGATCGATTTTTATAATCTTTGATTTATTGGATTTGTCTCTACCCCGAATGCTAGAATAACTATTAAAACAGTGGAATGTTTGTACGGGGAACGCGGGTGAAACCGCGGGAAACAGCTAGGTATTAATATTCTTAATCAGATGAATATGAAAAACTAAGATTTTATATTAGAAATTAGTAATGGGAAACTTTCCAGGCGCCAACATTAATGGCGTCGAAGAAGAAAAGGCCGCAGGCAGTGACGCGCGGCTTTTTCAATTTTAATGACGTAATTATAAGTGAGCAAGTGTGTTGCTCGTATAAATCCTCATAACAAACTACATAGTAGAGGGCAAATGGTGACTACTAGTATAGTAGATGTAACGTACACTGCATAAACTTGTCGGCAAGAGACGTCGCGGCGAGTGGCTGCGCGTAGCATTTTGTTACACATAATCGGATTAGGGGCGAGTGTCGTCTGCCAGCGTATGCGCCTCGTACGGCACCCGCATATAAATACAACCTGACTCGACCCCTTACTTAGGATTTAAATACTTGCTACAGCTAGCTACTGAGGAAATAATAAATATCACCTTGAAGAATAACATTAGTAAAGATAAAGTATCTGGATGAAATCGTGACAGGAAATAAAGCATTAGCTAGGATTGATTTGCCTAAACTCACGTGTCTCTATAGCTATGGCATGTCTAGCAAATGCATAAAATTGAAGACGAGGTATTGCAGCGGCGTCGATTCACAGACTTCCATTACACGGATCAGTTGGTCTGTGCTCAGCTTCACTATCTAACACCTCCTGAAGCATTTTACTTGCATATAGCTCTTCTTTTACCTAAACTTATAGAACAGTTTTAAATGAATCTCTCCAAAATATTTACACAACTATCCTACAAAAAATTTACGATAATAATAAAAAAAAGATTATTAAAAATGTGCAATAAACACTAAAATACACCACAACGTACATAAACTGAACAACAATAGAGTGAAAATAATAGTGCTCTTATCATAATCATGCATAGCGTGACATCGACCGTTAGACGCTCAACTACTCGTTATCTATTAAGCTCTGTATGGTCACAAGCGGCTATTCTACGAGAACAGTATGAGGTGGTTCCCGGGAAAGATCTATTTATGCGTTATGTTCCGCACTGTTTCAGTCCGTGTCAAGAAGCTGTGTTAACAGGGCATGAGCGGTACAATCGACTAAATATTTCTCTCCGGAATCACGTCGGGCAGACTGTGTATAAATGGAGTGCCTCACTTACCAAACTTCGGAAGATGGCAACTAAGGTGCTCCACCACAATTACCGCTTGCGTAACCCTGGGAAAAATATTTTTCTCCGTGAATCTAACGTGTAAGTAATTCTTATAACAGTGGTTGTTCTTATAATATAGAGGTAATGGGGTCATTTCAATAATTACTCCGTGAATATAATTTGGGATGTGATATCTTACATCTAACATGCTGATTTATGTATTCTAGTTGTACACGGTGAAGAATATTTGAGGGGTTGTTTAGGCTTTACACTATTACATAGTGGTTTATATGGTGTTGGTTCGTACTGAAAATAAAAATTGATTGGACAACACTACTTTAATGTAAAACTTCAAATAAAAACACTAGTACCGCTATTCGGTGCTATACGTAAATACAGATAAAATCTATATAACTAAAATACAATAATGGCTATAACGTATAGATACAGATGTTTCTAACACACAATTGCAGCAATTGGTGACTAATACTCGATATTGCTCGTTATATACTGAGACAATAGTGAAGGTAAATAAGAAGTACATAAGTACAGACTACATAATAGCAACAAGAAGTGAAATATTATTTATCGTTTTTAATATTACCGTATTATGAGTTAATTACTAAGTAGAAGTAGTTGTACTAAACACCTGAAAAAGATTATTATGTATAATTAATATTAATGTCCGGCGTTTATTTATAACACACAATTATAACATTTTTAACCGATTGAAGGAAAATTTTGTCGATTTTCTTATTTTAATATCTAAAATGATTAAAATTGAATCTCCTTTAAAATTAATATAACACATTTAACTGAACACTATCAGGCATGTGTCGAGGTCTCTAATTTAAATGCGCAATCTGTGATAAATTAAATAAAACGCACAAGATACATACCTATTCTGTTCTAGATTCACGCAATGTAAGCAAGCAATCAGATAACAATTGTTTATATTCATAAATTATATCGATAATATTTAAATCGTATGTTCAAACTGGAGATAAAACTAGTATAGATGTTGATAAATCATGGAGACAAACAGAAAAGCACATTGTAAAGCAAACAAACAAGTATTGTAAAGTAACTCGAGAACGGGTGCGGTGTCCGGCAGTGGAGGTCGCTCGCTCAATGAGTGCTCGCCAATTGAGATAATGGCCTCAAATGCAGATGATTACTGACCCATTCATTGGAAACTAGCTGTTAGTAGCTTGCTGCATTCGCGATTTATATCATTACGATACGAAAAAACATTTGTATTAAATTAAGTTAACGCAAACCACGCGAACCAGTGCTGATGAAATGAACCTTCAACACTAATATATCGTATTATACATGCATACAAATAACAGTTAGCGGTAATATTTGCTACATTGTTACAATACATTTTAGAGGTTAAGCCGATATAGAAATGGGATATTGTGAAGTTAATAATGATTTGATTGTACGTTGTGCGATGCATTCGCGCACTCGCGGTTTAGGTTCCGACGTTTATTACTAATTGGGAATTGTTATTTACGTGAGGCTGTGTTGGTGTTGCAGTAGCTTGTTACGATGCGAGGTCATTCATATACTATACAAATTGTATTAATATAACGCATATATTTTAGTGATAGTTGAAGTTGTTGTTAATTAAACCAGTGACATAATTTTATTATTATGAGTGTGCAATAAAATTCAATGTACCATTAAGTCTGCGCATAGCCTAATGATTTATGCAGTAACTTTCGTCGTAACCAAGATTTACGGTGTCACACAAACGGCTATTTTTGAAACAGTTCGACTCTCTTCACACTTTAAATATAGACGTACAATACAACAAAATAATATTTCATCGTTTCAGTTTGCCTTGAAAATAAATATTGTTCTAGTTAACGACAGTAGCAAAAGCTTGGATTTTTAATGTTTTAAAAATCATTTCGTTTGATGAATAGGCAACTAACACACGAGAACTACTTCATTTGATAAAGAATATGGTTAGTAAAGGTGACAAATCAGTTTCTACTAGTACAAACTATGATATCTATTCCATGTTTTCTTATCGATATTTTAACTACGCCGTCATTGCGATTAAAATTTATTCCTGTGTAAGATTTTTCACAGATAAAGTCACTTGGGTTCTCGTTATATTATTAAAAACTCATGTTTAACTGAACTCTACGGATAATCATTAAAGTGACATAGGATTATTATTTGGAATGTAGAGAAATTCAAAGAAATTTAATACTTTATGATACTTGTATGCAAAAGCTATTTTAGTTCTATCATTACTATGCATCTAACTATTCATTTTGTTGATGCAATGTTTAGTACAGAGCTATTGTTATTATAACACTAAAGATATTTTAAGCATTTACGCAATATTTCGACTAACGTTCGTTATTTAGCTTTCCATATTAAATGATACGTATTTTATTCGTCTACACTAATTTCGCAGTAACCTTCAGTTTGACAATTTTTAGGTCATTAAATAACTTCAATCGAAGTCAAATTAGATGGTGTATATTGGAAAAGAAAGAATGTGCGAATGAATTCAAAGAACATGTAGCAGATATAATGATAGAAATGAATAATGAGATGAAAGAAATACAAGTGAATGAATGGAGCGAAATGGCTGATTGTATAAGAACAGTGGCGAAGGATGTTCTAGAAGAATCGAGACGAAAAGGCAAGATCGACAGGGATCTATATTGGTGGAATGAAAATGTTCAAAATATTTAAATTAAGAGAAGAATAAGAAGAGAAGCTATGCTTAGTTTAAGATCAGATAGCTATGTGTGGGGAAGTCCTAGGATATATTTCTTTTTTATACAATAATTATAAAAAAATTGCATCTCATTGATTTCCTTCAATATGATAAGAGGACAAAACTAGAAGCAAGGCTGATTGAGACGTAAACAGCCTTTATACAATAAATATTCTATCTCATCCGCAAATATTCAAAACAATATGATATCAATCTTGAAGTGTGATACGCAAAATGATGTTGGATGATACGCGGAACTAACTGGCCATTCATCTAATCGACATTCAACGCATAATATACAACAAATCTTCCATTCCCTTTGTTCTGTATTATTAGCTTTCTTGTTATTTAAGTACTTTTTGTTTTATTTGGTATTTTGTCTCTATGTAAATCCGGAGCAATGGCAATAAATCGCTCGAGCTCGACTGGCAATAAGGCGTGATTTTCACTGCTGCAATTGTTAATGTATTGAAACAACTATGTATTGTGTAAGTTTAAGGTTTAACTAGCTTTAAGCTACTGGCGGATAGATACCTGCTCTATCGTAAAAGTCGATGATGAATTAGTTAGTATCATCCATTGATTTTGAATAATAAACAACATATTTATTTATATTTTCAAAAGGTAGTAATAGTAGGTAGATAGGCCTATAAATCGATGATACTGTGCGTCTGTTTATATATTATCCTAGTTAACCTCATTTGAGTATTAACCATTTACTAACTGAATAATATAAATGATTTAAAGAATTATTAAAAGGAATTTTTATTTTTTAAAATCGTTTCATATTCATTTCTAAAAACGTACTCTTGTTAAGTATCTATACTTACTAAGCTACGGAGGTTCGTTTCGTACCTGCAGATCGTAAAATAAAAAAAAATCTAATCAAAGAGAAAAAAAATCGTTTTGCAACTTTATGAACTTTCGTTAATTTCTACGAAAACAAGATTTTCTTATTGTCACAGAAACTATTTTCATGTATAAACGATATTGTATAGAGCTGCAATGTTCTAAAAGATAATTTAGCGGGCTATGAAACATCTTGGGAGTTTCAAGATGATAGTTTAGGTACTTTAGTTAGAGCGTTAAAATAAAAAATTAAAACGTTGAAAATGGTTTCTCACTAAACTTATTTGAGCGAAAATTAAAAGTTTTATTGATTATTTATACAATTTGCTTCTATATTTATTAGTCTACTAGTCGCTGCCTTTCAATATTTTATTTTTCCAGGAAACGTCCATCATGAAGCATCAATAAAATTGAATCCTATAAAATAGGCAGATTGGCACGAAACGACGCAGTAGAAATGTCAGCGCAGAGTGAATGGACTCAAGTTTTTGTTTATTTATTTCTGCATACGTCCGCATGCATGTGCCAACAAAGCAAAGAGATCAGAAAAGACTCAAAACAATGAAGTCATTACTCGATACTATTTCCAGCAAATAATGTTGGTAATAACTTCTACGAATTGTTAGAGTGTAATTCGCGGATTTTTTGCCCTTGATTAGATCGATTTAAGGATATGAGAACTTTTCAACGGCTCGTAAATAATACCAATAAATACTAAAAAATAAAAGCAAGTATAGAACTGCAAGAGATCAAAGTAAATTAGTTTTACCCAAACGCAAGACCGAAACGGTCGGTCTTGTACAAGACTGAGTCTCGGTTTTGTTCACGCTGCAAGATTCTATTTAAAATTAGAATATTATTATAATAATATATTAATAAAACAGCATTGATGACGACTAGATAAGTGTAGATTAATCTTGAAAGCTATTTATATATAGTTTATGGGCAAAATGGTAGATATGTAGATGTGATATAGGTAGTTGAATTAAGTCAGGTAGGTATTTGTTAGAAAACATTTAGCAAAAGACCGACAGGAGACTGCTAGACCAAGTAGTCAATTTAAGTACTCGCGTTATAATGTTAATTCATATAAACGGGTATGTTATGACGTTCTTGGGGAACCATTAACGATGCATAATAAACATTCGGTTATATAACGAAGTTCAATGACGTGACACTAGCACTAGGCGAGTATCGGATTCTAAGTGGATTAGTGCAGCAGGCTATCATGGGCCAACGCGGCGACGTACTGTGTGCGTAGGCGCAAAGGTCGCGTGTGCAATCTTATAAACTAATGCGCTAACAAGCGAAACCTATAAGAGAGTGAATGATCAAAAACTGTACCCGACATATAACGTCGCATGAGTTTTCGTCTACAGAAGACAGTGTGCAGTTAATTGTGCACTATGCCTAAGTTTAACTGTACGCACACAACTGCAATCAAATATCTATCATGTGCCGTCTGTAAGTGCTCCAATACAACTCAATAACACACGGTCCCAACTAGCTGTCACTCAACACTCACGAGTCAGACGACGTAAATAACTCCTCACATTTAAGGTACCTAGGATTTTCTCAGAATGGTTTTCAGATCAATATGTAGGCACCTAAGTAATTTTTCAGGACCATAGCTACATAAAACTTATACCTAAATAGATAAAGGGATAGAGACAAAGTATCGGAACTGAACAACTTCTCCATCTAGGTACCTTCACTACATGTTTGTTTGTTATGATATAACGAGATAGATTTAATCCTTCCAGAAGTGTATTTATCGTATTCGGAATGCAAAATAGAACCCTCTGCCTAAACTAATATTGGCACTGCCATGTAAATAGCAAGCGACTATACTCGAGCACCTACACACTAGATACACTTGTGGGAACATCTTGAGGTCACAAGAAGTGTCTAACAATAATCATAATGTCAATATGAAGTATTGGTCATGTCAATTTCAAATGAAATGCTTTGAGATGGCATCTTTGTTATTTTTTTGCACAGGCAAGATAATGTCCTAAGTATTATTTTGACATGACAGAAAATACATATGAATAGGATGTATGGTTAATGTCCCTTACCTTTGTGCCTATCCTTTTAAGGATAAAAACTACTACTACTTCATATTCAAGCAAACAAATTTATTTGTATCTTATCGTAAGAAACCTTTTTTTTCGCGACTCTCCTTCCTCAATCTTCATCGAATTCCGATAGTTTCCTTTATATTTCCATTACTGTCTGATTAAAATCACATTGGGAATAAATAAATACTTTCAAGAAATAAATGGTAGGATTTATAAAATAAAACAATTTTCTTGTTGAAACTCACTTAATGTTTTTGCAGTATGTTGAAAACTTGAAAAAGGAAAGCATGTTTACACAATGATTGCCTTATTCTAACTAAATTCATTTCTAACTAACATGTCACAAATCTTTTCTGTCAAGTAGACTATAATATTAACAAATAGACGTTTACAGTTTTACGAGTTCCATATTAAATCACGTCAAAAGTGGAGTGGAGTGAGTGAACTTTGTTTATTTTGCTGCATTTGTGAGCTTACCGTGACATCGAGATGGGTCTTGGCCTCCTTCCAAACACTTTCACTCAGATCATGAAGTCGTTGCATAAAACTATAACATTCTTTTCAATGCATGAAATATTGAAAAGAATGTCGAATCAAAGTCTCGTTAATTTTGAACACAGTATTTTACTTTGTAGCAAAGTACCTACCTTCGATTTGTATGCACTTATTAGGAACGTGTCAATAAGCAAGAGTTTAAGCAAATCCTTTCAAATTTCTTTCGTATTATCTCTGCTAAAATTGTCGTTCGCAGATATGAGAAATACAAATATTGGTACTCTCACTATTTTATCAAGATACATATGAAGTGAAGTGTAGAGTTCTGATTTTGTTATCTACCTGAATTTCCCAAGTATTTGTCAATTCTTTGTATATTTTTGACTCGCTTATTGATTTCTTAGTGAGATAACAATTGAAACTACTTTCGAGTAATTTTAAGATTCAGAGTAAAAAATCTCATATACCTACAGCAGAAGCTACTCCTCTTTTACTCTATGTACCCTTTTGCCATAAAGTACCCACATAAAAATAGTGTAGGCAGTGCAACTAAAAATATTAAAGAATATTACTCGTAGCGATGCGCATGTAAAAATTACAATGACGAATAATAAGTATCTACAAAACAACACATATTAGAACAAATTATCTACTTTACTTTTTTTTATTGAACTTTCTAACCCTGAATTTGTTTAATTTTAACTATATACCAATTCCTACTGCTTAGGTACCCTATTAACCAGTCCTTAGCCGTCTGAAATTGTTTTTATGTGAATAACGAGAGTCGTTAAGCAAGAAGAGCTTGTTGGAATGCCGAGGTAATTACTTTCGCCCGCATCGAACTCAATAAAGGTTTAATTAAATATTGCATGACACTGAACACGTTGATTAACTCATGACGTTCAATTAGGTATGTATGTATAGTCCAACTGATATTACCTACACTGTAACGACGTAGAGGAAATGTACTGTGTACTGCTCAGTGAATATTTCTAGATGAAAACGTATGATATCAGCTATCCTACACCGTCGTCAAGGTCGCGGGACGAAGCAAGCGTTGGCGATTTCATAAATAAAATACCGACCAACCAGATGTGTCCATCTCATAGAATATATCACGTTGTATTCAGATACAAAAACTAAATGTAATAACATAGAAGGGAATAATCTTCAATAAAGATACCGATAAATGCGTACGCGATCTTTTATTTTTGGCTACTTTTACTACATAGTACTAAAATATATTGCGAAAATAGAGCTGATTGCTCACGTATCTTTCGGCGCCAACTCGTAATCTAAATCTTATACAGAACACAACAATAAGTTGAGTAGTTAATAAAATACCGCTTAGCATTCCTTATTACAAAACTGCGGCTAAACAAAACGTGACATGTATAGCTTATACGACATTCCCTTTCCTACGAAAGAAAAAAGGGGAATGACAATAAATTCTTCAGAGACTTTCATATGTAGGTATATAGTAAGGCTAGGCATTAGAACAGCGTACAAAATCAATGTCTAGCTAGAACATGCGACGCTATGACGTTCCTTTTTTCTGCTATAGGTACTTATATTCTCCACTACAGTAATACGTCTGGGACTACGCTCTTTATATGTATATTTGTATTTATAAACTCTAACCGATTGATTTTTCATGAAAGCTGGCTATCTTACATAGCACGGTCGTTGTTATAGAATAATTTAATGTAAACAAGTATAAACTAGGCAGTTTTATAAGATAGGTATTCAATATGTAGGAAAATAACATTATCTACTGTCGGACGTAAATTTTGTTTTACGAAATCACTTGATATCATTGTTTACCTAACAGAAATTGTAGTAGGCTGATAATTTAGAATTTAAGGTAAATATATCTATAGGCACATATTAACGCTTTTTGAATTTTTAATTTATACAAAATTAAATACCGTGGTATAAATTCTTTTAGGCACCGCACAATTAAGACGGGATTCAATTTATACGTTTTAGTATGAAATAAAGGAATTGAACTTTGATAGAAATTAAAAACGGCATGTACAATTTTATTACTTTCATCATTAGTACTAAATGTTGCTTAGGTTTTTAGACCTCTGATAGGATTAGGAATGTGCCTACTTACCATTTAGAATTAAACTTAAGAAAATATATTATTACCCACAAATTATCATGCTGCATACCTACTTAGATGTGCGAACTTTGTACTAATTCAAGAGATACGGTTATTTTAATAGGTTTGACACGTCAATCAACCAAGGTTGATGTAGATATGGGTAGGTAACATAATCTCCTACTTATCAATGAATTTATTCAAATCTACTATTAGATATATTAGTAAATATCTAACACAACACAAGTGTGGCAAAAGTATCAAACTAGCTTCTGACCCGCCCTCCCGAAGAAACTCATGTTTTCCTGTTTCTCATTTTTTTTTACATTGAATGGGCTTGCGTTTGGCCTCTGACCCGTCGAAAGACGAAGACGAAGCCTAAGATGGAGCACGCTTACTCAGAAGAAACCTAGAAACCTAGGGCCTTGAAAGTCCCTAAATTGTAGGAGTCATTACGGTTTTCCCTCAGTGCTACAATATGGGGTTTTTTAAGAGGGGCGTAAAAACAGCTCTTCAAGGTCGGCAACACATCGGCAATACCCCTGGTATTGCAAATGTTCATAGGCGGCGGTGACCACTTACCATCAGGTGGACCGTCTGCCTGTTTGTCAACCTAGTGACATTTTTTTTTTTTTTTAAAGTCAGGAAACAAAGAAGCCGGGAGCAAGTTCCACTCTTTTGCTGTTCGCATTATAAATGAGGATGCAAAACGTTGTGTCCGTATGTTTGGGATGTCTACAACGTACGGGTGGAAATTTTCCCGGCGTCTAGTGGTTCGATGTAGGAATGAGGATGGTGGAATTAGGTTGAATAATACTGCACACTCTCCAAAATATATCCTATAGAAAACCGATAATATAAGATAATCATAAGATATGATTGTAAGCATGATTTTCTTACACCGTGAAAAAATGGTACTAATCCTATTTCTCATAATGCATATCTCTCTTGATGATCATAGTCCAAAAGTTTTATAGTCATAAATTTTTCGTCGTAAAATGTATTACTTAGTATTATGTACCTACCTTGGTGGGATTCTTTATGCTCTAGAAGCATACCAACGACTGAATGGATTTTAATGCATCAGGTCTATCGACTTATTTTATAAAATCAAAATGGCGGCCGCGGAAGACGAAATGACAGAAGAAAAAAATAATTAAATATATTTTTTTATAGAAAATAAATATTCACAAGCTTTTATTTACTTTCACCTGTATCAATATTCACGTACCATATTGTGTGGGGTAATATCGAAAGTCTATTAAAATCACCATTGTACAGCCATAAGTTACGCTTAAGAATTACACAATGTGAATGTTGCCGACTAGAGCGAGCGATAGTAGAGTAAGTAAATGAGATACCTAATAATAAAAAGACATTAATAAAAAAAACTATAACGTAAGCTTGATAAAATGCAGTCGGAGGCATATTATTTAGGTACTTTGCTTGTGTGACCACAATCTCACTATGGTAAGTTGTTTCCCAAGGTGATAAGCAAAGCCTAGAAGGAATTGGCTCTTAAGTGCAGATGCTGCAACACACCAGTAGGAGTTTGGCATCATAAACATAACGCAACAAGTTGAACATGAAGCTCATGCCTTGATGCAGTAAATTAAAGGTATTTTTGGGGTCGTGGGCAATCGGAGCCTTGAGCGCCCAGAAGCGGCTTCGAGGAGAGATGATAGATTGCTGCGGTCAGGACTTATCGTGCGATAGCACAGCGAGATTTCCTGGGAATAGGTATCACAACAACGAATAGTGAACCGTCAAAAATAATTCAACCATAATTTCTTTAATAAAATAATAATTATAAAAATATTATTCCAATGGATCAAATAAATGAATTCATGGACCCTAACAAAAATATTAGACAGAATTACTAACTTGATTTGCTTAGCATTTAGAAATGCACTAGTGAGTACCTACCTACTCGTAGATATAAGTAGGTATGCAAGGTAAATACGTTCATAGCATATTAATATTTCGTAATGTGGTAATTTTAGCTTTCATTAGTTAAAGTTATCAAACTCTACCTATATCTGAAGGAAGATGTGCATTTTATTACATGCTAAGGTGTGATAGACGGTAGTACAAAGGTAGTTAAATCTTCATTACTACCATTAAACTCCTCACTTAATGGAGTAATTTCAAGATACCCTGAAATGTTCAGTTTCATCGCAAAAAAATCTCTATAGATTACGTTCGCCTTAACGAAAACATAACTTCTTAATACATTACTTAAAAAATATTCCTGACACTCAAAAGGAATCGTCTGGAAGTCATTAAGAAAATTATGATACCACTGTTAATTTTTTTTTCATCATTATCCATTGTAAAAAGAGACAGTTGCATGTTGTAAAAAATATGGTGTCTTAAAAAAGCTATAAAACATGCAGCCTGTAGATAACAGCATTCTTTTGAAGAATATCCGTTAGTTTTAGCAACAATCTTTGTTATCCACGAGTACGATAATAAAAACTATGGTTGTAATGTTTGTTTGTACTCGTAATACCTTTTGACGCAATGCGTGTATAACCAAATCTTTGCTACTCTAATTTTAATTTCATCACCCAAAGACGTCAGCTAAAAAATACTCCGGACGTAGGTACTTGGGTAAATCACAACAAAATTCTTTTTACATATAATTAGAATTTTACGTATACTAATCACATAGATAATATTAAACTAGTTCTCGTTATGAAAAGACACCAGGCTTATTACGTAGACGTAAAAATGACAAAAAGGAGAATGTCGAAAATGCTAGGAAAAATATTCATCACTATTACCTATAACATATACATGACTTTAAAGTATATCTACATATTATATATATCACTATTGGCATAGCTACTTTGTTCGATTTTATTTTTTTCCTTAGGGCTCGTTAATTTCAGAGTTCTAACTTAAACTGAAACAAGTAGAAATTGCACTAGTGACACTGACTTGTTTATTTATCAACTTACCGCAAAGATACGAGTAAATTGTGTGATTAGTAAGTTTAACGATGGGATTATGAACAGTACTATTAAGATCCTTACATTAAAAAACTCTCAATATCAGCTAAAAGTAACAATTCAATTTTTTTTTCATAGCCTGACGAAGTTTCTATTAGTTACTAGGTAGATGAACAAATATCACACCGTGGCTAAAATTAAAAAAATAGTCCCGGCTTTTAGCCCTCGCTTCACGCCGACGTCAATTAGCATGTCGTTTGAAGACGCGTTTCTCTGTCGCTTAACACGATTCATTAGGACGTAAAACACAAAAAATGGTATTCGAATTATAACTTTCTGCTCGAATTTTAGAGTCCGTTATTGTAAGCCGAACAGCAAAATGTGACATTTCGTAAATGGTGACAGCGGGTCGGCAGCATGAAGTCGTGTGCGCGACACATGAGTAATGACAACAACGCAGTGGCGTGTGTCGTCTCCGAAAGTTCCCAGATGTGTCTGGATGCACGGATTGCAAGTTATGCAAGCCTTACAAATATTCGTACTTGGTAGATATTACGTACATAACAATTCGGATGCAGATTATGCGCCTACCTCGCATCGGAAACGTACATACTCGGAAACCAAATATTTTTAAAGCCACACCGCACATATTTAAGAAATATCTTGGTTTGCATTAGGGACAAGATTTCATTTGTTTACATTAAAGGTACATTTACGCACTATCTTTATCTATTCACTGATAAGTTAACAAACTTATCAAAGCTAAGTTCTACGTCTATCTAAATGTGAAATCTAGATACCTACATATGTATGTAATGTTTAACTATTAATGAGTGAGCCTATATTACCTAAACATTAACGCGTCACGGATTAACATTATATATTCTAGTAAGTACAAGTCATACCCAAACAACACAAACCATCACAATCCTGACACAGAGTTAACAAAGACATCAGATATGACATTTTATTTAAGCAATGTGTCTGGGCCATTAGCATCAAAAGAAACATAAAGTGTTGAATAAACGCACAGCAACTGACTGAATTGCAGGTACCTTCGACAACCTTTTACCTATCTAGTATGCGTAATACAATAAAATATTGGTCTATCCACTGATTTCTTGTCATGTATATCTACCTAGTAATTTAGAATCATCTGATTTTATTCTTGTGTTTATAACCATGATTTTATCGTACAAAGACAGACACGTTACATAAATTACATACCCTGTGTATCTACAACACATAAGTGTGAATGCTAAGGTGCATACGTGTACGTCAGTAACTTTCGTTTACATTCGATTAGTGTCGCCGTCATCATTATCATTATCCATTTTGAAAACCTAATTTCAGCCATTACTAGCGAAGACATCATTGGACAGTGGGTTGGAGGAGTTATCTGTGTAAAAGTACGGATGTAAAGAACGTATGGAGGTGAAGAATATAAGCAGCAAACGAAATAAACCTCAATCTTGTCGTTTATTTCCCTCTAAAAGCTACTCAGTGATTTATATTTTTTATCTCCTGGTTTATGTGGGCTAAAGAAGTGTTCGCACGCGCACTCCTATGTCTATTTGCGGCCAGGCCGAAATAACTGGCAAAACGAAACGTGTATCCGGTCCCTAGCCGGCTCTCGAACTACTGTTTGCTCGCATACGGCCACCGTGTGCTTTGTAAAAGGGATTATGCCACGATTTGCGGCTCTTCACTCGCTGCACACTCTTCTCTGACCACTTGCTAAATCTTTTCCCTGTCAGATCACTCGGTGGAGGAATAATGTTCCGGTCTTGCTAACACAAAACTAATACCTAAGCTTATAGCTTTGATGTGCACCTACGGCTCTCTATAAGCCACTTTGATTTCAAATCGAGGCGGCAGATTATTTTCAGTTGCATTCATATAAGATAAAGTGCTTGTACATTCTACTCACATAAGTATTTGTGTTACTTTTACAAATACTTATGATATTTGAGTTACCGTTACTTTTCTATTACTAGCCCCTGATGTAACAAGTCTGTTATAAAATAAATAAAGGAATTAAGTATGAACTATTCACGAAAAAATACTAGATTGACTATGACCGTCTAAAATAATATGATCATCTACCTACTCTGTTCAATGATGACAGAGTTAATTATAGTTATTTATCAGAATTATTCCATCACTCCGTATCTCATTAGTGTTATATTTATGAGAACTCAAAAATAAAGTAGCGACGACGCGACATAACAATGCTGCTTTGAAATGACATCTGCTGAAAAGAACGATAATTATGAAATGTGCTTCTACAAAAACTCGGCACCCGGCAAAATTATAAATTTTGAAATATGCAAGTATGTTTGGATTACATTCCTCCGTTATACATATGAATAACATTTACTTTATAAAGGCAATGTCCTCACCACGTTACATTTAATTTTAAGTTTTAGGTATTTCGATACAAAATCAAGATTGTCGTGGGTCATTTGATTATATAAATTATCCACGTTTCTCTACATAATTAGTAGCAATTAAATTATATTTCAATATTAAGTCTTTCCGATACCAATTACCTAATTCCTCGTTGAAGAGGTAATACTCGCCCTATTTACATGACAAGGTACCTAAGGTATTAAGCAGATTGAAAGCAATATTACTTTTGTTCACAAACACCAAGTTTCCACCTGATTGGCGGCAAGTTTGCGACTCGGTTGCATCATTGCGCAACTGCGCGTAGGTACCTTACTCAAAGTGGAAATTAAATAAAGACAATCCGTTCATTCTGCATCAGTGACTCCACTATTACATTATTCAACGTATGCAAAATCTTTAGATTAATAATAGATGAAGGCGAAGGTGAATTCCTCGCAATCGACGAAGGAATTGAGTTGCGACCCTTTCAGAGTTTAAAAGGGGTGCGCAAGCTTTGTCTTCAGGAAATTCAATGATAATTTCCATCATACGGAATTTTTCCGATTTCGTCAAGACCGAACTTTATATCGGTTTTATTAAATACTTTTATCGAAAATATTGTTTTTCATTAAAAGGATTGTAATTATTATTTAGTATTATTCACTTATAACTTATTCATATTTTTGTTAATATTTTTTTGCTCGAAAATATTTCTTTTTAAAATAATTGTCACTAGAAACATTTGTTGTTAGTTTTTTTCCTTAACAACCTACATTCAGGCATCACTAATTCAGACGTGTAAACAATCAATAGGAAAAGCAACTTCATAAAACGTACGACTAGGTAGTTTATTCCAAGAAAGGGAATACATTTTCATCAACCACACCTTTCCAAGAACGGTGGAAATCATGGAAATCTATTACGGGAACTCAAATTTTCTGCTATTCAATATAGACGATTGAATCTTGCAAGTAGGTAAATAAGGCTTGAACGAAATTGTGTAACTATTCTGTTAAGTAAAAGTAAAGACGAAGTGCGCGCGAGCACGATTCAAGCAAACAAAACAATCGGCATGATAATAACCGTAACGAGTCCGACGTCAATCCCGTTTACATCTGTATTGTGTTGAGGGCAACGAGCACGCTACTCTTGACTACATCTTGATTTATTCTTTACACTACGACCTCAGTTAACAGTCACTAACTAAGGGTTTGGGATATACTGTGTTTAGCAACTTACGTATATATAATATCGATATTATTTACAGAAAGAGGAAACCTAATAAGCTACAGAACGAAGGTCTTATTTAACACTAATTAGGGACTCTTGTAGCGATTAAACATCCACTTAGGGACAAATTTTAATCGAAAAACGTAAAATTTTGCTTCTGTTTGTTTCGTTATTGATAATCTTATTGTTTATTTTGGAAGTTTGAATATACTTGTAGTAAGTGCTGAATGTAATATATATCTGACTTAGGTACTCAGTAGTGTACATTTTGTGGCATTGTGTCAATGATACGTCAGGCGCACGAAGAGAGCCAGATAATAGAGCAACCTTTTGTCTTGAAACTAGGCTCTTGCTGTGATACGACTTGCGCTCGCAGCGTTGAAATAATGAGTTACTTTGGTAATATAAACTAGAATAACGTAGCTTTGTTCCATTTCACAAACAATTCCAGGTTATTTAACGACACTAAGGTAGATAAGAGTTGTCTGAAACTTAAGCGATGCAGATTGAACTACTGATTCAACAAGCACAAGCGCAAGCGCAAGTTGCTTATTTTATGTTGCGTATGTTATGTTTAGTTTACCCAGAGTTTAGTACCGTTTTGGGAGCTTCTTTTTTAATTTAGGCTATGAGCGCGTATTCAGATTTTATTCTAAAAACTAACATTTTACACGACTTTTTATGTTGTAAAACTAACATTGGTATTACCAACCTTACTACTGTAGCGAACGCATTAGGAAAAGCAACGTTATTTATAGCGTTTCTGATAATATTATGCTCCTGAATCTTTGTTGTAAGACAAATTATATGTGACATTAATTAATATCATTAAACAAACCGGTACGTTACTACATTAACGATATTTCCGTATCATTTCATCATTCATTACGATAACAGAAGCGGATTACTGTTCAGTAAGAAGGATTACAAGATGCACATTATCTGTGATTTATTACTGAACAAAATGTTTTCGATCTCATTGAATGCTATTTAAATGTGTGTATGATAAAAATAATATTTATTTTTAAAATGTGCCCGAATGTATGCGCGAATTTATGTGTTAACTCACTGTAGCTGTCAATCTTATCACAAGTTGTGATTGATTTTTACGTATATTATAGTTTTCGGACAGCTGGATAATTGACGACTTAGATATTTGTAACGCTGAGATTAAGGCGACTAGATTCTCAGTCACTATCAAAATAAACATGATAACGGTTGGTGTCGTGATACAAATTTCAAAAATTATCTTATCGTCATAGCTCCGGTAAGGTGCAAACATCTTAAGCAAACTGGTTGCTACAGCACAAATTTTATATAAATAAATTCCGTCATATAGAACACGATTTACAAATAGAAAAATAAAATTGTGACCGTTGACTGAGAGAAAATAATTAATTATATAGATAAATAAAATGTTAATAGGAAATATAGGCAAAAAATTACCAGCACGTGAAGTTTCGTATGTATCCTACACTTATTATTCAATATTCATTTTTATTTTTATTCCGTTAGACGTTATTTAGTAGGTAAATTCCATAGATAAAGAAATCTATATGCCATCGCTCGCGTTTAGATTTCGGATGATTATCGAATAAACGAGGAATATGCATTTACTTATGACATTTACCGTAGTAGGAGTGGTCTGTCGATAGAACCGATAACATCTCATGCATATTGTCCGTCGCCGATGCAGCGCCCTAGATATCTCCAGAGAAGAACAAAGTTGGCATAGATATAGAGAGGATCAAAGTGCAGCGTGGGCGTACGACCCAATACCGCGGGCGGCACATCACTCGCGCACGCGCATCGGACCTTTTGCGTGTAGCATTCGCGAAATTAATTTGTTTGTAGGTACTTACACTTTATAAAACTGATGGACTTTGTTACGCTTTACCGATACTTCTAGAACACAATAACTAAAATGATACCATGCTAAAAATTAAATTTGATTTGCAAAAATTTTATAAAGTAAAATCGGTTTGTATAAAGAAATATCTAATTTAAAAAATATATTACTCTCGGAATAGAGGATTGGAATAAAACAATAATTACGAATTTGATTTGTATTTAAAATAATTTACAAGAATATTGAATACAGTTTTTACTTAAAGCCAATTGTTATTCTGTCCTACCTAAGCAGGTATAGGCTAGAGTTGACTAGACGGAAAAGCACCGGTGTGCCGTGATCAACGTACCTATATAAGATTGAGGTTATGTTGTGATTACTGTTTGAGGCAAAAGCCGGCAATAGAACCTGAACTGAAGTTTGTTACTGAATTTCAATAGCGATAAGGACTAAAATAGCTCGTATGACCGTAGGGCGGAGAGGTCGGGACGGCGGTGGATGATGCGCGCGCACCCGGCATGGCCGCCACCGCACACCTGACTGCCGATACATTTCGATAACATAACTGAATTACAGCATATTACACACGTTTATGACGCCTTTAACGTCTCCGACACGCATCTCACACCGTAATCAACACGTACACCACTGTCGCCCACCGAGAACTATGACATTCAACCACGTTAAGTAATCAGCTGATTACCAAACTTTGACCGGTGTTTATATACGGTATTCGATATTTTATCACAGGAAACGATCCGCGTTTCTTATTTCACGGTTATAGGAGGCTGTCTTCCGCGAGCTAAGTGGGCGGTAGACCGTCGCCGGCGGGTGCATCGGATGCACATCCGTCGGCGGCGCAGGCGGAGCACGGCCGAGGACCGACGAGCGTACCTGGACTAGTCTGCCAGCTGAGGCCTCCGACGAACATCTTCCTGTAAGATAAACATAGCAATCAGAGATGGTAAAGATCGCGACGAGTCTGCTCCTCGAGATGTCAGACGTACCCCGGGTCGTTGGGCACCTCAGCGGGGCTCCTGGCCACGTCCTGGTTCTGGGTTTCCATGGGCTCGGGCGCCGGCGGCGCGGGGTAGGCCGGGCGGCAGGCGCACTACGACTACGAGCGAGCGACGACACGGCGGGGACGGCTCCCGGAGTCGCTCGGCTGCACTACCGACTACCGGCACGAGACTGGCGCGCCGCGGCGCACCCCTCCACGCAGCGGCCACCCGCCGCCCGCCGCCCGCGGCCCGCGCCGCGCCGCCGCATCGATTCATTCACTCCGTACACAATTATTCATACGGTCGGCACGACGGACGCGAGGAGCAGCGCGCTGGCACCACCACGTGAGCGCGCAGCACGTGCTCGCCGCGCGCCGCCCCGCCCGCCGCTACCGCACCTCCGCACCTCCGCACCACCGCTCCACCGCGCCGCGAGCACGCCCACCGCGCGCCCACACACCTTACTGAGCCACCCCCAACTTACTAAAGTTCATTGCAACAACTTTTATTAATTAATGAAGAACCAAAAAACACCAACATACTGAAAACTTAAAGTTGAATAAATTAACCACGTAACTTTCGGGATCGTTTAAAAAAATCCTGATCCTTTTAAAATATACACCTTCCACAAAGTCGTACAAAAGTAACTTAGTATAAATTTATTTGTAAACGGGGATTGTAATGAATTGATACCTACACATGAAGAGTTGTAAAACGTCACAAACGTTGCAAAATTACGAAACACGCTACAGAAACCACAATGTGTGACGTCACGCACGACCTACAATAAACGCTACGATATCACAACACGCGTAGCGACAGCTACGATGTCGCTACGCGGTGCTACGTACAGGCTACTTGATTTCGTTCGTTACACATTCTCGTAGCAATTATAAATAAAAGAGGAAAGGTGGGCTGCGAGTAATTCGAAAATTTGGTATTTGAAGAAACTAATGCCGTCGCACTGCCAGCGCCTCAAGTCTGCCCCCGTAGAGTGCGATAGCATTAGTTAGCGGCACAGACCGATTATACCTACAAATTATTATTATTTTCTTTTTTAAACTTTTCAAATTTGTCTGGTAGTCTTCTGATCACGGCCGGCGCTAAAAACGGGGCTTTTTTGTGATTTTTGGAGGGTCATATTCTCTTTAGTTATTAGTTGCTGAAAAAAACGAAGTGAAAGAGGTGTCTACAGCAGACCTAGATTTTATGAAAAAAAAAATGACTGCTCTAGATGCATCCAGGAAGAAAATAGGGGAATAAATTTGTATGGAGAATCGCAGGCCGCGTTTAGTCTTAGTATTTATAATTTTGATGCAGGAAACAACTAAAAACTTAGTTTGTAGGACCTTGAAATATGTAATCTTCATAGTTTCTCTATAACTAAATAAGCATAGAGCAAATAAGAACCTATTATATCTTTTAATTAATTTATACTTACAAATAATACAAATCCTGGAAATATATACATAGTCATGATATAGGCTAAATCTACTTCGGTAAACGCCGACTATTTATACAAAAATCAATACAGCAACCACTTGATAAAATATTCTGTTGCACGGTTCACTTTGGTCTATTCAAAAGTTTGAGCGAAAAATGCCGAAAATCATACAACTCAATTATAATTGGTAAATACCATTTTTATTACAAGCGCTCAATAAGATTTGGAAACTTACAATTATTTGTACATAAAATTATAAACATTATTTAAAACGTATTTTGAATTGAATTTGTATTAGGCTGGCTACATGTCAAAGGTAATATAATTATATTTTAAGAGACAGTCAAAACGGTCTACCTGGCGGAGTAATAATGTTTCATAGAATTCCCCGTATTCAGACTCACTCGGTTGCCATTCGGATTGATAGGAACGATTTAATTTCATAAAATCTATACTGATGCTGTATCAGTGGCAGTATTTATTTACTGCCTCATTCAGATGGGAAGTCTGAAATTGGAATTCGGATTCGGCAGACTACCCAATCGTTTCGTCACCCGTATAGGGCTCGCACCCGTGCATGTCTGAATAATCCCGAACATGTTAGATGTTACGTGAATAATTACTAAGTAAGAACATTTTACAATACTAATAATGACTGGAATTATGTAACTAATTCATTTGAATCAAATCGTTTGCATCGATTTATTTGACAGGTAGAAACACAGCAAGTATAATCGATAAAAAAAAAACAAATCATGTGCTTGTGATAAATTTGGCAAAAGAAAAGGAAATTTTATAATGTGTGACACCGAATATTAACTGCTGATCACGTGGTCTTTGGTAAGCTTTTATATTATCCTGATATATAGCAATTCCTCGGCAAAATTGATAAATATCATATTTACTATTGTAATTGTAGTGTAACAATAAAAATTTTATATTTATAGATAACCAAAATATTGTTTTTTTTATCTTATGATTTATTTTCTACGTACATTCAAAATGATTCTCCTATTACATGATTAACAATACACAGCCATAAGAATCAACAAAGAAGTAAGAAATAACAGTATCACTCAAAAATACATTTGAAACATTTTAATTCTTCAACAAAGTGCACAAAGTCAAACAACTTTAACTCAAATGCGAGTGAGTCGAGTTTCGCATGGCACATATCAATTATACTACATTATTCTAAAATCGTGAACCAGTAATAAGTTTGCCCAGTATAATAGTCTTACTTCCAAACTGAACCAAACAATATAAAGTCAAGTGCATGTTTCGGCATCTTATAATGGGAAAACGAATTCCTTTTAGGGTCATTCTCTTGTCCGTCTGTGTGTCTGTGTGACAAGGCTTTTTTTCAGAAACGGTTTATGTGAGGTGTCTAATTAATAAATGGAATATCGGTCTATAGCCTCATACTGCTACTGTAAAATCATGGGCAGCTAAACGGCCTTTAGAAGTGTATTTTTTTTTCTTTTCTCTCACTGACCGATCTACAAAACCTGAGTATTCCCTCGTGACCTACGATCTTAAAATATGGCACGCAGGTCTTTTGGCACAAGTGAAGTACATGTGAAAGTTCATTCATATCCCACATGCTTATTTAGAAAACTAGATCGAAAATTACGATACCCATATTTTTTATTAAGTATTTAGCTAATCATTTTCGGTCATAAATCTTGTTTGGAATTTTTAACGGGCATTTTAAACTAGCGTAATGTAAAGTCTTTAAACTAGCGTAATGTAAGAGCTTTACCTAGCCAAAGCATTATTTAGCTACATATTTTTAAAAAATTATGTAGATGTTACATTGTCTTTGATGTGAAAATATTCAAATAAAATGTAATATAGGTACAATATACCTGATAACAAAATACATTTTCAGACTTTTTACAAGATTTGCGTTCTAAATAATTACAAGAAAAATAAAATTCTTGAAATGACATAGTAGGACGTAAAACGTACATTTTTCTTACAGAGAAATCTAAGCTAAAATATTGAAATATATATAAAATATATGAAATAATAATAAGCGGCAAATACATAGTTGCCGCTTATTTCAAACAAATCCTTATTCGCTAGAACCCTGTTTATAGTTCATTAATGTTTCACTCTTTGTCCCCGTCAATTTAAGAGTTCCTGAGAGATTTCCCTCATGGCTCAATTAGGTAATGGTTACTGTACAGTCGAGTGTAAAAATGTGTATATTTTTAAAACAATCTTTTTACAATTTGACTGCCAAAAATTTATTTCTCAATAATTATTGTTATTCACATGGAATCTTAAAATTAAGACAATCTTTTTTTATAACATGAAAAACTACAGCCGAAAAGTGAAAAGTTTAAGTATAAACTTAGGTAATATAAAACGCAAATAAATAAAAAAGTATCACAAATCATAAAAGCTGCTATAAAGCAAGTTAATAAATAACAATTAACACCTCAATCGTATTTGTTCATGTTCATATTGCATGAATAGTAAAAATTGGCAAAACATCAAAATCATCAAGGAAAACAATAATTGCACACGAAAGCTTGCAAATATTATTGCTTGCATATAATTAACAAATTAATTAAAGCTAATTATTAAAAGCAGGCTAGCGTAATATCGAAACAACATTATTATTGCAACTCAATAGCCGAGTCCAGACAAGGGAAGCGGCTTCGCAAAGGCGCACTACCTAGCTAGTTTTCATTTTGTTAGTTATAAAAATTAAGAGTCTAAATAAACATGACATAAATTTAATAAATGTTGAACAATTTGAATTATAGAAATAACGTTATTACGCCTAGGTATACACGTAGTCTTATTTAATTTAGATTAGTTCAGCAGTGCGATTATTTAATGCTCTCGGAATCGCAATTGAAATCGATTTTTAGACGGCCGGCGCCATCTTTTTTGAGTCCGCCATAACAACAGGTATTATGGAATCGGTAAGAGAGACTTACATCATTCGGTTGCTGATATCTAATTGATATGGAACCTTAAACCTTAAACTCATGAACGTATTGCAGTCCCTTTTCTAGGCAAAGGTAACCAAATCATCGTAAGAAAGCCATAGCATGGTGGTAGAGAACATTACGGTATAATATACCTACAGTTGGGATTTTTATAACCGCATTATTCAATGTAATCGACTGTTTAACGATTGAAACTAGTATTTAAATATAGAATTCCATAATAATATAATTTACGTTTCCTTATCAATTGATCCAATTTTGTAAGTATTAACTCATTTTGAAATTAAAGGTAAGCTGTAAAATCAGAAGTGACGATAACAAAAGATTATTGTATTCAAACTACGTATTAATGTTTCATCGCTGAAAAACATTCGCAGTACTTTGAATGACCTTGGCCATCTTACAAATATTTTATTTACGATAATTTGCGATAAGTATTCGAAGTAATCCAAAAAATACTTTATCCCTGATCTGGACTCAACTTATGTTAAAGCTAAGTAATTGCAATTAATTAAATATATTTTTGTATAAATAACATTTTTTGTACTAAGCATGTATAAGATCATTTTTATTTCAACGATAATTCAATCGCATAAAACCGCGGTGATAACAATAAAGATAAAACAAGCAAACACCAAGTCATTCGAAAATAATTTAAGTATATTTAATTCTATATGAAGCGATGCAAATGCAAAGAAACCAGTCGCAAGTAACAACTAAAAAGTAATCATTAAGAAAAAGTCGTGTTTCAGCGAAACCCGTTAAGTCAAAAACTACATCACATACATGCATGTTAAGTTAACACTATCACATTGGCACACACAACAAATTTTCAAGTTTAGATTTCAAGACTAAATATAGAGATCCATCCACTACCTACGTACTACATAATTTACATACTACGTAGTTATGTTTTCACTTGATTATTATGAAAATAACAAACAACATAATTAAATGTAATTTGAAAACTTTCGTTATCTATATATCTATATCTATAATACTTTTAACACTTCTGTGTCCAATAAAGAGTGTCAATAGTTTTTTTTTTACCGTGGACCGGCTTATTTTGACCAATTTCAATATCGTATAATATGGCCGATTTACTAAAGGGAACATACTCACTCTCGTTTCAAACTTTTAACCTATCGAGACAAGTTTATCACATGCAAATAATACTGTTATATGCATACACTATTTTGTACTCTTTGACGAATAATATATAAATAGTAATACAATCTACACAACACACAAACAAAGGCTTATTATTTTGTAGAAAACTACATCACTTTGAAATTCAGGTAATGTAAGAGGTAGTTAAAATTATATAATATATAATATATCACTTCAGTATGCTGTGAAAATACTTAGTATATCTGCAGATAGATCCATAGACATTTGAATGTAAAGATATCTCTAGCTTTTCTAAGGAAACGATCATTAAACGCTTAGGTACATAAATCTAGTAATAACATCAAAACTGGGTTAAACATTATAGGAATAAATACGAGGACTGGATCATAAAGATGTGTCAACGCACATTTAAAAGAGAGATCAACGATTATTAAATCACTATGGAATGGACAAACATGGAATTAGAATATTTTAATTACAATTCTTATGTGCCTGAGCGTGTTCGGCATTGGATGCCAACAACGCAGATAGAGTGGCATGCGTAGCACTTAAAGTACCAGATGTTGGGTTTACGATATTGGAAGTTGGATGGCTAACATTGTTATTGTTTAACAAACCTCCGCTAGTGCCCGAACTAACTATAGTCACGTTGGGAGGTGGAGTGACACCATTCGAAAATCCTGTAGACAGAACCTTTTGCGTATTATGCATCATAAAAGACTTGGCTGCTCCAGAACTGCCTAAAGTTAATACTTTTTTTAACATAACAGATGAATTACAGGCATTATCTATCATATCTTTGGTCGTAGAGATACAGTCAAAGTCACTTGAGCTCGCTGTGACTACGGTACTTATTTTAGGGGTAGTTGTATGCAACATGGGCCTAACTGTCGTAAAGTTGAATGACACACCCGAAGTCACTGCTGTTAAATTGGAACGATTGATGATATTTCTAGAAACGATAGCGTTATGCAATATGTTTCCAGTGGGGAATGACTTTGAAGACACGTTCACGTACTGTGGTGTGCCGATGATGGTAGCATTGGACGTACGTGTTCCGAAGCCGATGATTGTGCTGGCCGTACCTTGTGACATCACTGTGCTGAATGTTCCAGACTTCGTGTTTATTGGGATCCTGTAACAAAGAAACAGGAACAACATTATTAAAATCTATACCAATATTATAAAGCTGTAGAGTTTGTTTGTTTGTTTGATTGGTTGAACGCGCTAACTCAGTAACTACTGGTTCGAATTGAAAAATTATTTTAGTGCTGGATAGCTCATTTATCGAGGAATGCTATAGGCTACTTTTTATCCCGGGAAAACATAAGCTTCCTCCGGAACGCGGATGAAACCGCGGGGCGGAAGCTAGTACAAAATACAATACTTTCAGATATTTGTTTTCGACGACAGAACATCAACTTGAGGGTAGAAGCCAGCTTTACAACTACAACTTATACTCTCTACCGGCCTTCATACATGGACGGAGATAAGATCGATACGAGTGTATTATGCAAGACCATTCTGAATACTGTCTTAAACTTTAAATTTCACCGATTGAGCATTCAAGTATACAACACAAGTGTTGAAAATGTTTTTATCACCGTAATGTGGCCGAAGCGAAGGTGTCAATCGGCCGACGCTACTTACCCTCGAATCATCTGCGAAGTAGACCCCGGTATGCTCTGTATAGTGACAGTGGCTTGCGGCAGATGGTGTACGGTTCTCTGCGTGGGCTGCGCGCCGAAGCCGCCGGAGCCGGTGCCGCCGGAGCCGGTGCCGCCGGTGTAGTAGTGCACGGTGCCGCCGCGCAGGCCGGCGAGGCGCGGCGGCGCGGCGAGGTGCGCGACGGGCACGCTGTGCACCATGCCGCTCGTCGTCGACGCCACTGTGATGCACTTTGTTGTTTGGTGGTTCGAGAACTGCGAACATATAACGCGTCCATTTTGTATTTGAAAAACCACCCCTATCTTTCGTTCTTCACAACTTAAAGCATTAGGAATAGAGAGACTGTCATCCACATCATATCAATAAAATTTTCGTTTACCTGCCCCGCATTATTCGTATTCTATTTATTTTGAGAAATTAACTACTGACGCGAATGAAATACTTACTTTGATATGACGAGAATGTCATTTTGCCATAGGAGAGTTGGTAGATGGATGACCCAGAACTTAATTACCTTAATTACTAAAAAAAAACAGATAATTTACTATTACATACTTTATTATGAAAAAAAAAAACTAAAATATGGTACTTACATTATTAGTATTCAAAGTTGTCCCCAAATCAAATTCGTCGCCCACCAACGTGATAGTATCTGGATTAGCTCCCGTCAGCTTTTCAATTGTCTTCCTCGCATCAGCATCACTCTCAATATTACCCAAATTTCTGCTCAAAAACTCAATATCTGCCTCTAGCAGACCATCAACCAAATGACTTTGATCGTCATCAGATTGCTTGCAGAGTGAAAATGCGTCATCATTCTCTAATTTAATATCTTCCACTTTTATACCATCAACATTAATATCATCGATATTCTCAACTTTAATACCGTTCACATCCAAATCTTCTACTTTAATATCTTCAACTTTGATTTCATCTAAATCTTCTACCTTTATATTTTCGACTTTAATGTCATCCATATCCTCCACTTTGATGTCGGCGAAATCTGTGTCTTCCTTCATCATAACAACATCAGAGAAATCTCTACTGTCAGAATTAGACATATTATACTGACTGGCATCAAAACTGCTGCTATCGAAATTATCTTGAGGAGGTTCAATTTTGATAATATCTTTGTATTTATCATCTTCTTGAATATTGCTCGTGGAAGGTTGGGGACTGTCTGCATTGCCGATATCGCCACATAAAGCTCTTTTTAACACGAAAGCTTTTATTTTTCTAAGCATAAAAAAAGGAACTTTAAATCCTGACAGCTCTCCGAGCATTGGCAACGAACTGTGACGGTAAGCTTCGCTGTTGGCAAGTTCTTCAATGTCTTCTAAGACCTGGGAATCAAATATGAGTTTCAGTCTTACAAAATAAATTTTCTTCGATGAATATAATAGAATTTAAACAACTTACCATAATGTAAGTCTTTCCACCAACTGCATTGACTAAATTATGACTAGCAATCCATTCTTTGTCAACAGTATCAGCTGGATATCTCAACAAACCGGCGTGTCTTGTATACAAACGCCCACGGGAATTACCTAAGCCCAGGACCTGAAATTCAAATAAATTAAAAAAATAATATGTTTTGTTTCGCATAATTGAAAAAACAAGGCAATAAATAACAAATTTTCAATCAATGAATCTCACCTTATGAGCATGGGAACCCATAATGAACAAAGTGTCCTGTGTTAATCTTGCAGGATTCCACTTTTCAGGGTCTCTGATTGCCGGTGATGGTATGGGAGATAAGGATCCACTATCAGAGTTGTCTTCTTGTTTTATTTTCTTGCGTTTTATTATCATATCAGGATCATTATCCAACTCTTTACGTTTGTTCTGAGATGGGCTCTGCAACTATTAGGAGAATATGTAAATAGAAAGTTCAACGAAGTAGTTGCATCGAAGAACAGACACGTAGCGCGTATTTATATTTTCAGTAATGAACTTCTTGAAAAAATTAAAAATAGCATAACTTTTGTTTGAATTATCCAATTGAGATGAAACAAAACAATATGTTACACAGAGTCAGGCCTTCGCCACCGCGTTGGGCAGTTACTTTTTACGTTATGCTAGTACAAACAAACTGACACAAAATCTAAAATGTTAGAAATGGGTTCTATTGGTTTTCCCTACGCCAAGTCTGTAAGTTAATTACACCTAGTCATTTATTAGGTACGATTAATATTTCCCTTACGTTCATTTTAGCAAATTTAGAGTCTGTGCTGTTGCTAGACTCTGAATCACTGTTTTCATATGGCGACGGCACAGGTCGCGGTGGCGTAGTATATAACAATCGAGTAGCATCCAGCATCGCACGGCAAACCGCACGAACCTAAAGCAAAAAGAATACCTACTTTAAGTGTAATCACATGATAGGTAATCCATATATTAATTATTTTACTACCTAATAGTTGGGCCGTCACAAAGGGGGAGCATAGCATAATGTAGGCAAAAGTACTACCAGGATTTCTTCCCACTAGGAAGGTACTACTGTCAACAAAGCAAAAGACAAAAACGAAACACGGGCGTCTGTTGCACCTGTAGACAACTATGGTCAAGTTTTTTTTTTACTATATAGGCTTGTGGTGACCACAATCTCACCACGGTAAGTGATGATACGGCCAAACGTGGTAAGCTAACATAGAAGGAATTGGCTCTCAAGTGCAGCTGCCGAAACACACCAGTAGATGTTTGGCCGCAGATTTTCAACAGAAGGGTTGTAGCGCTGGCTGGGTACTACAATACCCTTCTACCGTGGGATGGTTTCCTTCACAGATAACTCAAGCTCATTGTAGGATTCAAACGAATTCAAAATTGATTCATTAATTGAAATGATAGATTATATTAGATCTTGACTACTTTCAATCGAGCTGAGCTTTGAAATAGGGTATTTGACTGACATTCAAATCAGTAACTTTTTATGAAATGTCAAAACGATAGGTTTATGGAGTTTTGTATGAAATACAAGCATGTATACTCTTTATGGTAAGATTGGTCATAAAAAATCATAATAAGGATAAATTTAATAAAATAATCGTGGATTCCCCTTTTTTTTAGATGTTTTATACATTGGTTAGTGTTGGATAATTTATTTTGAATACAGGCAAATACCCTATTAAGTATGGAAAGCACAATAATTATTAATGTAAACAAAGGGATAAAATAATAATTAGTCAAGTGTCAATGCCTTTACAAATGTAACGGACTTTAACATTATTGATTATATGGAATGGTAAATATAATTTCACTTGGTCTATTTATTCACCTGGCTCTTCTCTCATTATATTATTATGAGATGTATAATTATTATTGTTTTGTATGTATGTTAGGAATTGAGAATATGTGATTTATCAACAAAAAAATCAAGTGTATGATGATGATAAGGACAATATCGTCTGGTTCACAAAAGGTTATCCATGCATTCATCATCATCTCAGCCGCAAGACGTCCACTGTTGGACATAGGCCTCCCCTAAGGATGTCCCCTGAGGACCTGTCTTGGGCGGCCTGCATCCAGTGTTTTCATCCATGCATTAGAATTATTTGAATAATTATTAATATTTAATAAATTATTTACCTGATCTTCACTGACCGATTCATCACCCAAATTCAGTCTTATATTATTAACAGCAGGTACAAAGAATTTCTGAAACATTTCAAGAGTAACTAATAAAGCTGAATGAACCACTAAGTACTAATAAAATATGTGTTCATGCAATACAGCATAGCACCTATTCTATCATAGATTCTAATCAGTGATTCAAATATTATAAGTGGTCATAGTATACACCTGCACATGTAGTAGTAATAAAAAAAATTACAGGTGCATTCACACATGAGCAAAGTCACCATTTCATTGTAGGTTAAAATGGCCATGCATATGTAAATTATTGTGACTGATGTGAGGGGATGACATCTTACAAGTTACAACATCTAAGAACTATAAACGTTGAGGAGACTGATTGGATATGTAATGGTGAAGTGATTCATGTTTGTGAACACACCATGATTCAAAAGTGCGTCAAGTAAGTCAGAATATTATAATAACATGGTAGTGTATCCAGTCAAGTTCTGCAAAGAAATTCTGCTCATTCAACCCCTTAATATCTTAAAAACTATTGAACTTATAAATATGCAACTTTGCAAGCCTTTTAAGATCCCCCAATTACTTAAATTCCCAAATTTCATCACGGTGACTTTTACAGTTCTTGAGATATTGACATCACTCACTCACTTTTTAGTACAAAGTAAGCGAGTGATAAAATCTTAGCCAGTTTTTGTGAAAGCCTATCCTTAAATGTTTTAGGATTTAACTTTACAACATTTACATATATTTATAAATTTATTATACTAATTATTATTATTATTAATGGATTGAATATGAATTTCTTTCATTTTTGCTACAAAATCTGCAACAATTTTCTGTTAGCATTTAATTTAATATAATAATAATATGTTTTGAGGAAAATGTTTCAGCATGATACAGCAGTTTTGGTATGCCTGATTATGAAAAAAAACTTTTTAATTCTGCGGAATTAGCAAAATTAGAATTCTTAACCAATTCTGGTTGTTCGGCCAATCAGTACTTACTTCTAAGTATTTCTTTATGACCTGATCAATTTCTCTTGTAACAGCAGATTGTATAGTCTGCCTTAACATGTCAAGGGATTTGTTTGCACTGGCTCGAAATTCAGCAATTGGTCTGGAATGTGGCTGGACGGGACCAGGAAGACTAAACCTTCTGTGCATAGCTGCCAGTGTATTTATCGCAATTTGTCTGGTTATTGGTTGCTTCTGCAATGTAATATTCATAAGAGGAATTAATTCTAATATAGGTAAATGAAAGGTATTAAAATAGTCACAACTAAGTCTTCACAATGAAATCACATATTTTAGTGAAGTTAAATTTAAGGCTAACTTCTGAACTGATCGTAACTTCAGTGGCTTTAACCTTCATAAGGGCCCTCCAACAATTGGCTCTTAGCTAAACTAAACTGAAGGACCAATAATTGCAATAGGTTATGTATTGAATTTTGTAAATAAGCTATTTTAATTTAAAATTAACTAGAGTATCGAATATACTCTAGCTGTGGGTCAGAGAGTAGTCTTTGGTTGCTTACTTCAATTGGATAAGTCAAGGTTCTGACCTTGGCAAACTGGGATGGGCCGTGGCAGTGGCCAACAAGTGACCAAAAAGATATATATTTACCGTCTGCATGTTACTGGCGGCACTAGTCCGTACATTCAGCGTCTTCACTGGTGCTTGGAAACTCCATGAGCTGGTTGAAATTTCGTTAACAGGATTTTGTTGCGACGCATCAACGTTATTCCAATTCTTTTGAACAACCATTGTTAAGCCCACTCATTCACAATTCATCCAAACTTACATAATAATACAACGCAAATTTCATTCACAATTCAATATTTTTTCTTTGTTTTCATTTATAAAAAATAAATAAAGCTGAAACACTAAAATGTCGATTTAAAATTCACCCACCCACCCAGGGCGCCAGCCAGGGATGCGAAAAAATCGATTTTTCACAAATCGATTTATATTGAAAAGAGAAAATACGATTATTAAGTAATCGATTTATATTGAAAAGAGAACATACGATTATTAAGTAATCGATTTTTTTACTCAATGTCACATCAGTACAGGTTTGCCATCTCAAAATCATCTTGTCACTAGATCCAGTGTAAAATATCACTAAAAGAAAACCCTTAAAAAAAGATGCGAAACTATTTTTCATACATAGCACAAATGGCGCCATCTGTTGGCAGCGCCAGTATGTGTGCTGCCAACAGTTAAACTAGCTCACCACCAAATTCGACATCCAAAATCACCAGAAAACCACGTCCCTACTCTCATAATCGCAAAATTTTCCATTAAACATTTTTTTTTTATGAATGGTGACAATGAGTATATTAGTAATTAGTTTTCTTTATTACTACGTAATAAAATATTAACTGTCAGTAAAACAACATTAGTAAATTAACAATAAGTAAAACATCAGGGAACATTAAAAGTATTCAATATCAACTGCTATTTCAAATTAAATTAATTCGTCTTCTTCGTAATGGGCGCTACCGTTTTTGTGCTTACCAGTCGCCGCCACTGTCTCTTTATGGATAGTTACTATACTCTTTGGTCCTGATGTATAACTATCAAAATTTGTTATTACGGGCGTGAAAACTATGTTTACATTTAAATCATATTTAATACCCTAAAAATAAATAATCGCTAATCGCTAGAAGAAAACCTTTAAAAAGATGTGAAACTATTTTACATACACAGCACAAATGGCGCCATCTTTTGATTGACTTGTTTATTTTAGTTATCTTACTTCGTATTTTTTCATTCGTTGCACTGAAGGCGCTGTTAAAAAAAAAACCGGCCAAGTGCGAGTCGGACTCGCGCACCGAGGGTTCCGTACAAACTTCGTCCATCGTTCGTTCATCACGGGAAATGCACAATTTTATTTATTTACCTGATTTGAGGTTAGTGCCAATTAGCTAGCTATTATGATTTGGATTACAAATTGTAAAATGGTCACATTGAGTGCAATTCATAATATGATCCCAATATAATTCTAATTCAGCAACCAAAACACTAAACCAACGCACGGGTAGGTAAAAATTATATTCTATTTGGCACGGGGATGGATTCCATAAGAATTCTTACACGGCCTCTTAAACTCTCAATACACACAAAACATATTACACCGAAATTCCTTTGAATAGAGTTTATTATTGTTTGGTGGGGAATTAGTTCAAGTTGTTTAGCGAATCTACTGAGATGTTTAGTTAGTTTGTTATTTATCGTTTCGTTCGTCCGCACTGTTGTTATGACTCTTATGACTGAAACACCACCAGCACTAATCAATGATATGAGTATGAATTTCAATGTTTTGTTCTTGTGAATTGTTGTGTGTGCTATAAGATACGATGTCCGACTCCGATGATTCTAATAATAACCTAAGTATACTAGTACCGGAGCTAAGCGAAAAAATTACTCGCAAAATGATAAAGAGGAATGGGTAGCACGACCAGAATGCTCGAATTGGTTAAAAAAAAGTCTAAAATGGAAAAACTGCGCATATTTCCGAATCTGTAATTAACAAAATTTTCTTGTAAAAGAATCCCCTTCGTTTATCTTTAACTAACGTGTCATTGGCGGAATTGTGCTATTGGCTTCAGTCGCCATTCTATCAAGAAGAAGAAGAAGAAAGATATTAATATATGTTCTGGTTTTGAAAAAATCTCCCGAGTTCTCCCGATTATTATGTGGAAAATTACCCGATTTTTATTTTTTCACTTTTGCAGCACTGCACATCCCTGTCTGTCAACTCTGGCAGGGTTGCCAATCGTACGAGGTTCCTCGTACAAATACGAGATTTGTGGTCTGCTGTACGAGGTACGAGGATACGACCAGGCTCGTACAATTATGCAAGAGATTTTGATGTAGGAAATTTTGTTGCATGATTTTTTATTGCAGGCAACATTTTATAGCAGAAAGGGGATTTTAGTACACTTTGCGTATGTTCGCAGACCTTTTTTAAATGAAGATTTTCTTCATTTTAATTGTGATGCATGCATACATTATATTTTCCAATCTCCGCGAAAATGGTAGACTCGTTTTCATAAATGTTTGTTTGTGTTACACTGTGTTAACTGCCGGGCACTCCATGTTCATAGCTAAAAAAGTAGTAAGAACAAAACAATACTACTAACAATTTATTACTATTCAAGCAAAACGAGTACAATAAATATATTTCTTGTATTGCATGCATTACTTTTTGGCTATTAACATAAAATACGCCCGGCAGTTTTAATGAAAATAAATTGGGGGCTCCAATATTCATGAAAGTGTTCATGTGCAACAGATTGTTGGTCAGAAATTCAAAGTTCAAAGTTTCATGTTTTCAAAAGTTTAATGGAATGTACGAGGTCAAACCTCGTACATTCCATCGTCAAGCCAAAGTACGAGATTTTTAGCTGCTTACGTACGAGGAAAAAAGTTCTACGGTTGGCAGCCCTCCTGGTGTCAAATGTCAGTCAGTCATTTTGCTTCGTCGGCAAAGCAAGTAGTAAAAGAAGAAGATTCTAAGAATTTTTAATTTTTATTTAATAATTACTTATCTTTTCATACGACGATCTTAGGTAAGCTAATGTGTAATTGATAAGTTGTATTGAAATACACCTGAGTTATATTCTTTGTATAGATGCAATTTTATAATATGATTCCGGTTATGTACCTAAACCTTTTACTTTTCATGCTTCTTGAACTTTGTACTATGCCATATCAAGGATTTCATGTTTCGTATTTCTATATTTAAATTCACCTATGATTAAAATTCTTGAAATGTTTTCGAAATATCACTAAATATTGTTACTAGGCGTATATTTTTAGCTTGCCGTACACATTCGTACTTGGTACGTGTCAATCTAGCTCACAAATTATATAAAATTTAGTTCTGGCTTTCACTTTAGGTAGGCTTGCGTTTTAATCTTAGGGGATGGATCAATTTGGCTGGAATATAAACTAAAGTTTATTTATTAAATTTATTTATTTATTCATCAATGATAGTAAAACACTTGTCATCCACAAGTGTTTCAATGCATAAAGATTCTATAGATTTGCTTATATCATGTACAAATAGAAAGGCTTGGGGACAATATAGTTTTGAATGTTTATTGAGAAACATGCAGCCATATAACTTAGTAGATTTTTTCTTTTATTGTTAGCTGGTCGACATGACTGTGTTCCTGTTACAGATATAAACTAAAAGCTTTTCCATGATAAAAATATCCAATAACGTAGTTCCAGAGATTAGTGCATTCAAATAAACAAAAAGCTCTTCAGCTTTATTATATTAGTATGACTGGTCAATCTTCAGCCCATAAACTATCACTGCAAAAAAATCATATCAATCCCTTGCTCTGTTGATGTGTGAAAAAAGGACAAACCAACAAACACTGTACCTATATTTTAAAATTATTGGTATAATATTTGGTAGGTATTTTTAGTATTTTAACTTAGTAAACTAACAAAACATTTTTTATTTTATATGTTGATGCCATTTTGCGATTACAAATTTATGGGGATAACTCAGTGTACTTATAGGTATTTTATCTCATGCAATATGTTGTTATCAAATATGTTTCAGTAATGAAAATGCTGATAATAGTTTGTGAAAGAAGATATCAAAATCCTTGTTTTGCTTGTTACTATCAATATCAGTTATTTTATTATTTATAGTGCAATAAATTTGGGGTCAGGAAACTTAAATCATAGTTAATAATGTTTATTATTGAATAGCATTGTGTGTGTAAGCTACTTTGATTCATGCTTATTGTTTACAATATGATTATTTTAGTATGATAACATTTTAGTATGATATGTTGGCACATTATAATGTTATGCCAAAAGATAACAAATATTCAAGTATTGTTACTTATACCTACTAAGAAGCTACATACATGTGTTTAAATCCTTAAGTTTTATTTTACTGTATTTAGTTCTTCTTTGTTTTAGATTGATCAAGATGTCGAAAATAAAGGCTGGACCCGTTGTTGATGTCTTGGGTGATGAAATGACCAGAATCATCTGGGATGTCATTAAGGAAAAACTTATTTTGCCATTTTTGGACATTGAATTACATGTCTATGATCTTGGAATTGAAAATCGGGATAAAACAAATGATCAGGTTACCATAGATGCTGCTGAAGCTATTAAGAAGTACAATGTCGGTATCAAATGCGCTACCATCACCCCTGATGAAAACCGTTTGGAAGAATTCAAACTGAAGCAAATGTGGAAGAGTCCAAATGGCACAATTCGTAATATCCTCGGAGGTACCGTCTTTAGGGAACCTATTATTTGCCAGAACATACCTCGCCTGGTAACCGCTTGGGACAAACCCATGATTATTGGTCGTCACGCCCATGCTGATCAATACAAGGCGACTGACTTTGTTGTGCCGGGAGCAGGAAAGCTTGAACTTGTATTTACTCCTGCTAGTGGAGAACCAGTGAGATATGTAGTTAATGAGTATAAAGGCGCAGGAGTAGCCCTCGCTATGTACAACACTGATGCCTCCATCATTGACTTTGCTCACTCATCATTCAAGTTTGCTCTAGGTAGAAAATACCCTCTTTACTTGAGCACCAAGAACACCATTCTAAAGAAATATGATGGCCGTTTTAAGGATATCTTCCAGGATATTTATGATAGGGAATACAAGTCGCAATTTGAAGCTGCTGGTATTTGGTATGAGCACAGGCTGATAGATGATATGGTTGCTTATGCCATGAAATCTGAGGGAGGATTTGTCTGGGCCTGTAAAAACTATGATGGAGATGTCCAGTCAGACTCTGTAGCTCAAGGCTTTGGATCCCTGGGTCTCATGACATCTGTTCTTGTGTGCCCTGATGGCAAAACTGTGGAAGCTGAAGCTGCTCATGGTACAGTTACAAGGCACTTCCGTTTCTATCAACAAGGGAAGGAGACATCTACTAACCCAATTGCTTCTATCTTTGCATGGACCAGAGGTCTTTTGCATCGTGCCAAATTGGACAGCAATAATGAACTCAAGCACTTTGCTGAAACTCTCGAGAAAGTTTGCATTGATACCATTCAGTCTGGTGTTATGACCAAGGACCTTGCCATTTGCATCAAGGGGATGAATAATGTTGAGAGATCAGATTATTATGAAACATTTGCATTTTTAAATAAACTAGCCGAAAACTTGAAAGAAAGTTTGGGTAAATGACTACAGATTGAAAGGAAAAAGTGTTGCCTTTAATTTAAGTAACAAACTAATTATTTACTCATTAAATATTAACAATTATTGTCTCGGTCACAATGGGAATTAAGGGTATTTTTTAAAGCATTTATTTATTATGTAAAAATTATTTACTTTATTTATTAATCCAATAAATGTATAAATGTATTTTTTAATGTGTTTCAATAGTTTTGTTACTCAATTGAGAATTAAATATGATCTTTGCACTTTATGGTAATTTGATATTAGCTTGTGAACCTACCTATTGTAACTTTAAAATACATTATTCATAGCTAGGAATTAACTAGTCATCTTTAGGAATGTAATTTATAAAATGTCTATTTCAACGATTTTGGCAGACAAGCCAAGTACTTATAAAAGAAAATGCAAATGTTTGAACCGTAGTATGTACCTAGCAATTTCTTTGGCTGCTGCTAATGTTCGCTATCACCATAAGGTTCTTTCCACAAATTAATAATATACTACTTACTATACACCGGTCGGAAAAAGATTTGTGTCAACTACAGAAGGGCATAAAAAAAAATCCGGCCGAGTGCGAGACAGACTCGCGCACCGAGGGTTCCGTACAAACTTCGTTCATCGTTCGTCCATCACGGGAAAAGCACAATTTTATTTATTTACCTTATTTGAGGTTGGTGCCGATACAATTTAGAGGTCTAGCTTAATTAAGCTAGACCTCTAAATTGTATCGGCGCCCATACAACTCAGAGGTCTTTATTAATTGGCGTAACTATGTATGTATGGGGACACCCTTTAATTTTCAACTTTTTTTATATTTTGAATTTTCCCTTTATTTATGCTGTAAGATCTTGTTTTTTGCCAAATTTCGTGATTCTAGGTCAACGGGAACTACCACAAAACAAATAAAAGGGCAAAAAAATAAGGGCAGGAAAATATTGCAATTTTTAACGTTTTTGGTCCTCCTAACTAACGTTCATTCACACACGCGTCCATCTTGGTCTGTTTCTAGGGCATACTCTATAGTAAAACAACAAATACTTTAGTAATAACAAATGGTACTTAGGTATACAATACTTATACTTATAAAAAATCGCGTTTGTTGTATTAAATATTTATTATATATATATATAAATATTTAAGGCCCCTTAAATATTTGTTTTATTTTGTTTTTAGTATTTGTTGTTACAGCGGCAACAGAAATACATAATTTGTGAAAACTTCAACTGTCTAGGTAGGCAGCCTGGAGACAGACGGACGGACGGACGGACAGACAGCGAAGTCTTAGTAATAGGGTCCCGTTTTTACCCTTTGGGTACAGAACCCTAAAAACGCGGGGGACGATGGGCTCACAATGGGGCTCTCAAAACACGTCCGACCGTGCCGAGCCGTTTAGCGTAGCCAGATTTTTATTCGACCAAGTGCATGTTGGAATATGCGAGTAGGGTTCCGAAGTCAGTATGATGTGGTACAGTCTAAAATCTAAGACTGAACATAATGGAATGTTAATTTAAGAAATGCGCTACATCTCTGAAGGTCTACTCTAAAGAACTAGTATGGAGTAGACCCTCGTTACCTACTTTTTTTTTAAATTGAATGGGCTTGCGTTTGGCTTCTGACCCGTCGAAAGACAAAGACGAATCCTAAGATGGAGCACGTTTACCCAGAAGAAACCTATTCCCTCTGATCTTGAAAGTCCCTAGATTGTAGGAGTCAGGAAACAATGACGCTGGGAGCTAGTTCCACTCCTTTGCAGTTCGCATTATAAATGAGGATGCAAAACGTTGTGTCCGTATGTGTCCGTCTACAACGTACGGGTGGAAATTTTCCCGGCGTCTAGTGGTTCGGTGGTGGGTTTCGGTTCTTATACTGTCATTGTAGGTATAGGTACTGAAGACATCATTGACAATTGTTTGTAAACTAATAAAGCCTTCAGACGGCTGATACTTTTCCTTTTCAATACATACTAATTTACATTCCGAATGACAGTTGATCCGTAACATGACCGGGGTTTATAGGATATCGGCCATCTGATCTGAGACAAAGCAGAGCTTGTGCTATGGAAACCAGATAACTAATTGTAATACTAAATTATACTAGATACCTTAGAATAAATATTTATTCTAAGTAGTGTAGTACCTATACTTACTACTAGGTACTTATATACTTAATAGGGATGTCGTTATGGTAGATGGTCCCCATTTTAAAATTCTGTCGGAAAAATCTATTTTTAGCATTTTAATTTATTACCTATGTAAATTTTGCGCCTATGGGACGTAAAGTGATTTACGCATGCATGAGGCATATGTCAATGAATTAAAATACTTAGTACCAATTTGTACATACATATAGTACTTATTAATAATGCTTTTAAAACTAGTTAAAACCATATAATGTAGGTTCCTTATCAATAAATAACGGAAATTTATAATTATGGATTCATTGTTTATAAAGTTTGGAATACAAAATTAATAAGTAGGTATAAGGTATAAGTACCTATGCGCAAATTACAATATTACGTTACATAGGCGCTTGAAATTGAATATGGCGCAAGGAATCGTTAAAAATTCAAATGATTGGATCATCTAACTCTATTGCAACTTATCTAATTTCAACTTATTCCGTCGAGTAGATTCGGAGAAAATAAGTTGTGACTGACTGACAGACAGGCAATCATGAGAATGATCCTATAAGATAATGATCTTATAGGATCATTATCCTGGCGTCGTCCGTCTGTCACAGAGCTGTATGTATAACCGTAAAAGATAACTAGTTGAATTTTTCACAGAAAACTTATTAGGTGCTAAATTACTATGGCCTGTATCTTATGACAGTTTGGTACGTAGATAGCCTATGGTATGGCTTCTCCATACACCATACATGTGCTACTTTTTTTCTCGGGAACGCGGGTGAAACCGCGGGGGACAGCTAGTAGCTAATTAAAAAGGAATCCTTATGGTGCGACTCCACGCGTCTGTCCGTAAGTCACACCTGCATATTTCAATTTCGTATTGTTTAAATACCTAAAGCAAACCCAAAAACACCTCGCAAAACAAAACCAAGGTATTTTGTTCAAGGCATAAGAGAAATTCAGAAACTTACGAAAGAAGCCTTTATTTGAATACTAGCGAACCGCCCTGGCTTCGCACGGGTAGCAGAGCATATACGCCTACATTTTTTATAAGCATACCTATTAAGTATGGTGTAAATGAGTAAAATAATGTGCATGAAATGTTTAGAGCCTCTAACTTATTTAAAATGATAAGGATTAATACCGTATTTGTGTAAATTGCTTTCCAATTACCGCTTTATAATTGCCCATTTTTTAAAGAATTAAAATGGATATAGTATTTTATTCTTAAGAGATAGACATATGACATCGTCGACTTTTCTGTAGACATATATAAGATACACAATTCCACCATACATCATTTTGTTATATCTCAAAGGGTTTAGGCAGCATTTTCGTTGAAAGCTCCCAGACGCCTTATTTTATTCCGACACCTACAACAAATATCATTATATTTTAGCCAATGTATACAAAAACTTGACAAACTATTTACTAAAACCTTTCTCGAGAACCACTCTATCCATTGGTGAAAACAGCATGAAAATCGGTGCAGTAGTTTAGGAGTTTATCACGAACAGACAGACAGACGCGGCGGAGGACTTTGTTTTATAATATGTAGTGATAATAAATATTATTAATGTCTACATAATAAAGTAATCTAGCTTCGACAATGTAACGAAATGAAAATTTTGTTGTGCCTATTAGTCATTTCATAGCAAAATTGTACAGTTGAGTTACAGAGCCATACAATTGAATTGTTTTATTAGATATTAATGTACGGAACCTTTTGTGCACTTGACCGGATTTTTAATTATTGGATGCATAAAATAACTAATGTATACTTAACTGTTATGACCTATTTTGGAAAATATGTGGCTTGCTAGGCAACCGAACCTAACAACAAAGGTGCATACTATGGTGTTGTCAACTATTTCGGTAGCGGTAGGTACTATAGGTTTAGTTTAAATTTTTCTATTCGATATGACTACGGCTCCCCACGAGGCATGTCGACAAATAACTTTTCTTAGTGAATTACCGGAGGCGGTTGGCGCGGTTTCCCCTACAAGATCGTCCCTCCCGCGACTCCCGCCAGTTCTCCCTCATGTGGAGTGGAGTGGGCCATTCAGAGACGGTTCGCGAAGCTCTCACGGTGCTTACGACTTACTGCCTGCTTCAGTTTGGCGGGTTTCGCGTCACTCAACAGCCGTGTGCGTTGTGGTCAGCCAATTCAACACTTGGCGGGAATTCGAAGCTTCGCGGACGCGCAACTATAATCTCGCTAAACATAAAATAACCTTGTTCATTAAAGTTTATGTGTAAACCGTGAACAATGCCAATAAAATCGGCGCCCATGATGTCTTTATGGTGGTTCGTCGTAATAAATGTTATGGTAAGATATTTTCTTTACTTACCTAACACATATATGATAGATAGATACATCCAAATGTTTCTACTTTAGTCAGGGGTATTTGATTTTTTAGACGAGTTTAATTTTAAACGAAAATAGTAACTTATATTTAACATTTTACTGTAAGTACCTATTTATTTACTACTTACCTATAAGGAAACTAATATAAGCAAGTACCTACTTACCTTACTATCTTTACCCCTAAAATTAAATATTTATAATTAGTAATATTTTTCAGTAACTTAATTAGGTTTATCATAATTTCATTTCACAGCCAAATCGTAATGTGCGTTATTTCAAATTGGTAATCTGTAGGTTATCTAATAAACAGTTCTTAGGTAACACTGCATTAAATTATTTTAATTTCATATATTCAAATGACCTACCTGGTAACCTCATAATCAAAAAGAACTGCTAAGTACCTATGTTTACTGAAGTAGTAGGCAAGTCAAAACTTAATATCAATTAAGTACCTACAACTCTTTAATTAGGCGCTTAAAAACTAAAAGCTCGCTTCGCGTGACAAACATTAACATATTATTTTTACGTCTTATTTTATTTACATAGATTAAACATAAACGCCCACGATATTTTTTGTGATTAACACCTACCTACAAGTTGAAAGCATTTAGTCCCATTAACATACGATAAGAATCGTTTGCGTTCACTAACTGTAACCATTGCAACATCATGCATAAAGTAAACCGAGTAAACCCGAATCGATCTCCGCCCAGAAGCGCACAATTCGATTGCCGTAACGATGAACTTGCGTTGCGGATCGAAATACCATACATATCGAAGGGCGGAGTCAGATGCATGCGCCGATCGAGAACCGCTAGCTTGCCATATCAATTACTAGAGCCGCTCGGGTACACCCAATTACTAGCTCTGGTTCACATGATTCCTATTCATTGGATCTCAAGATAGCGTAGGTGTCGATTAGAAAACCCGGAAATATGATAAATTGGCAGGAGAACTGAATTTTTGCTACCTTTTTCAACTTGTGAGTAGTAGATACTCGGACAGAATCAATAATACACACAGTTTCAACGGACTTCATTTGTTTCCTACGATTAATGTTTCAAACTCTATCATATCTCATGTTTGATATTAATAATAAATAATAATTTATTTTTAGTTAGTTATTTCTTTACGTAATTTTAAACTTATTCTGCTTATAGGTAAAGTAGGTACTTAAATGCTTTATTTTATCGACCACCATAAGGATTTAAATGCAATTTGTTAAACATTTGTTAGTTTTATTAAAGGGTTCCTAGTAAAGTTTTACGAGGCGAGAAATATTTATGAGAACTTCTAACAACCTAAGATTACTTTTACAATATAAATGCAAACACACATGTAATTTAATTAAACCTAGGATCTAAACCTAGGGAATGTGCACTCACACTAACACAACAATATGTAAGTATATTATTACAACTATAACTACTTCAATATTTTGAATCATATACCTAAGATAGAAAATATGAAAAAAAAAAATCATTGGTAGCATAAAATTTACAATAAATAACAGTTAGGTTGGTAATTTAAATTGTAAAGAATAAATAACTTTTCTAAAGCTTTTTTACCGACTTCAAAAAAGGAAGGTTCTCAATTTTCCCGCGAATTTTTGAAACCTGCGTATTATACATGCACTTCAACTCAGCACTGCAAATGAACATGAATGAAAAGCGATACACCGATTATAATCAACCAACAGAGACAATTACATCAGAGAAGCACGCTATTTCTTGCTGAACTACGGCAGTATGGGGCAGGGCAGTGTGTACAACAGACTCCCCTGCTGTGATTCACGGAATTTTGATTAAAGTTACATAACGACGGTCGTATGAACCACGCTTGAAGCACCTCGGAGGCTGATCTACTGCGCCGCGCGTGGGAATCGTCTCCAACCATGCAATTAGGGAACGCCGGGAGCGGAGGGTACTCAATTACTGCGCGCACTGTTTTTATTGCGAATCTCCTTGTCGATGCAATGAAACCTCAGTAGAAACCAACTACCTATAGCTATCGGGTATAAACTTTATCGCCCCATTCTGCGTTACGGCTATCAGTTAGCAGCTATCGTGCTAATATTGAGTGAGTTGCTGCTGGTTCAAATATACAAATTCAATTTGTATTGAGAACAGAGAGATTTTGTTAACTCCATATAGTAACTAATTAATGTCTTTAACAAGCCTAAAACCTTTTAGCCTGTAGTGATTAAAATGGAACGATATACGAGTATTATGCAATTTCTAAACCACTCATAAGAATCGAAGCTAATAAAACCGGCTAAGTGCGTGCTGAAACACTCGCAGGATAAGGGTTCCGTAGTCTGGTGTTGCAGTCTCAACCCTAAGACTGAACATAAATTAAAATAATTTAAGACTACATACGTTATACGTGAATTTATTTAGATTTTTAGACGTAGCAGTCTAGCGTGTAGGGAGGGTATGTCCGAATTTACGCAATATAATTTCAGCTTTAATTAAATAAGTACCCATTTAATTAAAGCTTGATATTGCGTAAATTTATCTTTATGTCAGAAAAGCCCCATACAATGTGTTATTTAAAAAGTAAAAATATTACATGTAAAAATTTTTTAGGGACCATAACAAAAGTTGATATAAAAAGTATGTTTGTGTTGTTTGGATGCAAAACTATAACTAGTAAAATAGTCTTTAGTTTGAATTCGTTACCCTAAAGACGAGGCGTTAAACTACTTGGACTTTTTATAAAAACAATTTAAACCCACTTCGTACCTTCTAGGTACCTACTCATGCGTAACAAAACAGATTATTTAACTGAAAGCAAAACTCGATGATCGTACTCACGTAAAAAGTAAGCGAGAAAGTGTTTTGCGAGAGGAAATAATTAATGAAAAACCCATATCATATCACATGTGCCATGCCGCGTCTTCAAGTCAACGACCTAATCCAATTACGTTACATAATAGAAGTTTTTTTTTAATCAATGATATAAATTGGTTTTTTTCAAGCGCTAGCCAATTTACGATAACTATACAGATAGTGTCAGTCTGTTAGATCGTGTCCGATATGCGACCGATATAGGCTGACATATACATTCATCAACGAAAATTTGAAATCATTTATTTGTACACAATATAGGCCTTTGCGAGGCCATGCAAAAATGAATTTATTTTTTGTGTCAGTACACAAGTTTAACAACATTAGTACTTAAGAGAAAATAAATACAATTTGATGTTAATGTTAACATCACACACAGCCTTACTAATAAAAATATTTAAATCACTTGTTTAACAACTAAAATTTTGTGAGTATGGAAGTCTGGATGCTTGTTACTCTTTCAGGCAAAAAATACTGAACGGATTTGGATGAAATTTGGCACAGAGATAGATTATAGTCTGGAATAGAACATAGGCTACTTTTCATCTCGGGAAAACATAAGATCCCTCGGGAATGCGGGTGGAACCGCGGGGCGGAAGCTAGTCACACAATATATCTTACACACAATGCATAACGAAACGTAATCATCAACATAAATAAAAAGTATGATATAAATATTCTGGGAAATTATTCCTCACATACGGCCATCTGACCCCAAACTAAGCAGAGCTTGTACTATGGAAGCCAGATAACTGATATACTACCTACTTTTTTGTTGTTGTAAATATATACTTAGATATATAGATAACTAGCTCTCGCTCCGCGGTTTCACCCGCGTTCCCGTGGGATCTTATGTTTTCCCGGGATAAAAAGTAGCCTATGTGCTATTGCAGACTATAATCTATCTCTCTGCCAAATTTCATCCAAATCCGTTCAGTAGTTTTTGTGGTACTGGTGTGTCCGGCAGCTCCACTTGAGAGTCAGTTGCTTCAAGGCTTTGGTGCGTACCACCTTCGGCCACATCATCACATACTATATATGGATTGTGGTCAAACACAGAACAATAATAATTATTAAAAAATATATAGGTACGTTACCAACCATATTGATTGCATTTTAAAATCGAGCCCTATGCTCAACTCAAAAACACTGCAACTTAGATTCTTTTATAATTTTTAGTATATTCCTTAGTTATTTAAAAAAGACTACCGACCTAGAAGGCCGGAGTCGTGGATATTTTTTTACACCCATTTTTCATATTTATAACTTTATGCTTATCTAAAGTTCACAGTTAGGTACTTTTAACTTCTGCTTGATTGAACTCTTTATTTTTTATGACAATCGGAGCGCGAAGTTGTTGAGCTTAATCTGATTGCTATACTTATTCAAAATATTTATCCGCATCAGTTTTACTGAGCAAAAAACTTGCAAAAAATCGTGTAATGAAAGGCACATCAACTGCTGAGGTGGATGGGATGTGGATACCTGCATGAGTTAACTCTTGAAATTATAATCATTGGGGTCACTATATTCATCTGATAATTTTTGCTCATTTATTGTCTGTCCACATAATTTCTTATCTATATAAGTATTTAGAAATAATGTATGAACAGTCCACATTGTAGACTAACTATTAAAGGTGTTGTGGTTCATTTTCTTTTTTTTACCTTTTTTCACACTGGGAAATTCATAAATACCCGACTTCCCCCCGGGGCACTTGTACCCGAATATCACCCCACCGTGAACTGCACTGTAGAAAGGCTTCGGTCTCTCCGTTAAGAATGATCACCAGGGCCCCTCCTCGCGTTGGCGGTATATCTCGTCTTGGGGGAAGAGTAATGCCTCCCCCCAGTAGCAACGACTTATCCCCGATTGCCTACGCAAGAATGCTCTCTAGAACAGCTTCCGTCCGATCTGGCTGGCCAGGATTCACCCCTAGGGATACCACGTGGGGATTTCCGAATTTGTACGATACGGAATCCTGGTCACTCCCACAACGGTGGCCTCACATTCAAGTTTACAATCACCGAAGCATCCATACCGGTTTTTATCAGTTGTATTACACCACCAGACTTAGGGTAGTATATCAGATAGCCATCGTCTCAACTGATACCCGAAGGTACTCAAGTACCAATATATGTATGTTAATACGTGATCCACCACTGTAACCAACTCTCATTGATGCTTAGGATAGTTAGGTACTTACTTACTAATATGTAATTACATACCATTTCGTGTAATGAAATCTGACCATTAATTAGAAGCAGTCAACAACCGAAAATTTTGCTCACAAAAAGTATAAATTGAATAACATACGAAGGGAATTTCAACGGGGAAAACCTGTACCTCTGGACAGCATCCTGTCTGGGAATCCATCATTACATGTAAATATGAAGCGCACATCAACGTCACCGGCTTTTTCCCGATAACCCTGAGCCAAAAGAAAGGGTTATTAACGTTATTTATGATTATGACCATCAATCATTGAGATGATTGTATGTGCGTGCACCCTAACGTTTTTGTCGTAAGTACAGGTTCATAACTCATACGTTTTCAGTTGTAATTTTGGCACGCTATCGATAATGATGAAAAATACCAGGGACAGATTTCGTTGAATTTGTATGAAGTTCTTTGTTTAAATTTCTGATCTGGCTACACCAGCTTATTCTCATAACCAAATGAAAGAGTAAGACGAGCCTGATTTAACTGCGTCTACAAATAATAGAACGTCCAACATCTGGAAAGCTCCGTTATTTTGGATTACCTAGTGGTGTCCCTTTCCTCATTCCCACTTACCTATCTGAGACGGATGCACGGGCTAAGCAGACAGCGGCCTATGGGTGGCGACTGGCGATACGAATATGTTTGCATAATCGAACAGATCTTTAACTTATAATAGGGTTCCTAATCACCACAACGGAATTAAAAATTTAGTTTTTAGTTTCTTGGATTTCTTAATTGTAGTCACAACAGGGTCAAAAGCTATACAGAGCAGATAATTCTTGTTTTACCTCCAAAATCAAAATGGAAGATATCAAACTAAGCCGCAAGCGTGTTCTTCCTAAACTAATTAATAGATTCTAATCTGGACCATAAAAAATTAAAATGTAGGTACACAAAAAATATACATACTTAATTAATATACAAAGGATTTCATCTAGTCGCAATGGCTACCTATTGTTAAGAGGTTAACTCAATGTTAATTAATCCTACTACTATTTGTAAGTATTCTGTTGTTGTATAACTATTTTCGATAGCAATTTTATACAAGTAAAGGAGGTATTTCTTCTTTTTATTTCTGATTTCTAATATTTTCTTTCTCTTTTTCAACTATATAGTCAAGGTATTTAGTGAATCTACTTCCTCCTTGATTTAATTTTGAATAATTTTTTACTCATATAGCAGCGAATTTTGAAGTGGGACCTTCAAAATTAAGGAGAAAATAAGATGGAAGGTAGAGTGCTACAGAAAACTATAATCATATGTACCTAGATGTTGTTTACTTACCAGGTATGAAACCAATACTTGCATTCTAGGATGCATGGTGAATGGACACTGCATGGTCAGTGCAGCGGAGGTACCGTTGCATGAGTCGTACCGACTCCGTCAATGGCCAGGTCGCTGTGCCTACGACCCTATACGCCCTATCGATCCATATAAGTGCAGTAAAGCCTCCAGACATTGAAAACCTGCTTTTATAAACGTCCGTGTGAACTTAATACAATCCCAACCCACTTATGTAGAAAGTACAAGGAAATAAAGTAGGTATTTTATTCATATACATACTTTATTGTGGCAGTAAATTTAAAAATTTACATTACTTAAACGTCTCGCCCAGTTAAGTGTGCTAAATTCACTTTTATATGTACGTCAGTACGCCAGAACATATTTACACAAATACATTTGATACACAAATAAATAAGTGCTGTTTAATAAATTTTAGTGCATAAAGCTCTTAAAAATATAATGGTAATGAACAGTTAACAATCGTCCTACATAATAAATGAAATACTTTCAGACTTTAGACACTTTTTTGTGGTAAGTCAGTGTTTAATTCAATTAAGTAACCATTATGCTGTTGACAGGCGATGTCAGGACGGGCGCGCAAAAACTTGTCGCGGTCGACCGATATCCGACTATGACTACCCGCGAGCCGTCCGTCCGTCGGATGTACTGACATGATACACGACCTACTCACCTCCATTAATAATAACGCTAATCAGGATTGCTGTAATTAAATTAACACAGTTATATCTTACAAAAGAACCTACCTACATGAAAAAAACAAGGTAACCTACCAAGGATTTCTACTGCACCGTTATTGTTATGGATCAACTGAATTTGCACTCTCATGTCTCGAGTGAAATACGGACAGGCTCACAGTTGTCGGTGTAAAGAAATACCTACTTAAACTCGTTTTATCATGATCGTGAAAAGTGTATGTAAAGACGGTTGGGGTCCCTTAGAGATCGACCCTGGTCCAAAGTTATGCAGCTTAAGTACGTACCAGCTTATGAAGGAATGTACCTACCTATATTAAATTAATAAATTCATGTATATTTATTAGAAATATGGTAGAGGAAAATGCTTTGCAAATTGAATGCATTTCTGATAAAACACCTCACGATCATGACCTACGTACGTGAATATTATAAGAAACCTGTGTTTCCATGTTTATATTCGTTCTAAAAACAACATCAAAGTTTAAAGGCTCAAAGTCATGCGAGGGTAGTGCTGAAAGAATCAGACATTGGTAAATAAACAATGAAAAATACTTGTCGAATATTATTAAAACTACTCATGATCGAAATAACATATTTGAGAGCAATATAGACGCGTATTTCATCAAACCTTTTAAAATAAATCGCTCTCCCATCACTGTCGGTCATCCCAACTTGCAATTTTTTACTTTTATTATCTACATTACGCTGCAGTGACACAACTCAAATGTGTCTCATTTCCAGAAATCAATGTTGATTTCGATCTGCGGTGGGCAGTGCGTGTCCCTAGCGAGGGTGGCACACACCCCCGCTCTATAAATCACTGTCCGAATTACTGCGTTTCTATAATATTTGTAATCCGACGGACGGATGCGGTCTCGTAATACAATTGATACACCCTTCTCAGAAATTAATTGTAACTAGTAAATTTGTCATCGTTTATATTCTGTTTGAAGTGGGAATGGTTTGTGTAAATAATTATTTCTGCTATTTTTTTTTTTTTTAATACTTAATATTTATTTATTTGCCAGACATAAAAGAAAACAATAAATATTTATAGCAAAAAGCGATTTGGCTAAATATACACAAGTATGTGGGTCTTCTGGCTCCCAAGCTAGAAAAATCTGTATTATGTATTATATAATTCAAAATAAGGTGCATGAAGGCCCCTGTACTTTATCTTACATAGATATATGTACAATAGTAAATATTTATGATATGTAGTGCTAGAGCCTATTTCAAGAAAAGCTCTTTGAAGCAAAACCGCAGTTTCAAATTTCATTTCGGTCAGTTAGTTTACTTTGATGACGAGGTTTCCTAATCCTCAAAGACAAAAGCCTGTTTTCTCCAACTCAACACTCTTCCAAGTTTCAAGAAACTTTTTACGGACAATGTAATACACACAAAAAAGATGATGCTGTAGCATTATAGAAGCAAAAGGAGGTCAAACATGCAATAAAAAGGCTAAATACCTCCTCTTGAGTATTATAGTACATAATACACGTTGAATTCCAAAATTAATGAAAAACTAGCTATTAAAGAATGATTTTATACCTACTTTGTAATACACATTAATTTTAAGAAACATAGAGCTGCGTGCTATCACCAAATTACACCATAGAGCCACAGAGTATAGGACGGCTGTAATATACCTACTACAGGCATTAGCGCTAATACCCAATTATAGCCTCGCATCAAATCGGGAGCGTGGATCGGGGAAAGAAGATTAGGCTCTCTACCGCAATAATCATTCAGGGTGGGAGCACACGATATTCAAATGAATTTTATCAAAGAATTGCATTGTATGAATGTTAATTACAACCTGGTTTTAAAATTAATTGCGTTTACGGAACACGCGATGGGTAAGAAAAGCGGTCAACCTCTTGTTAAGTTATTATACGCCTCAATGATCTCCGCTAGATAAGCGCGATGAATGAGTTCTATAACTTAAATACACAACTAAGTATATAAAATCTTTTGTTGTCATTTTTTTATAACACCAACAAAAAATAAATAAATATTTTGGGACATTCCTCACACACGGCCCCAAACTAAGCAAGCAGAGCTTGTACTATAGAAGCCAGATAACTGATATACTAATACATGTACTACTTTTCTTTTGTAAATACATACTTATATACTTAGATAATTCCTTGCTTGAAGTGAGTTCCTGTTGTTATCAAAAATGTTTGCTAAATACATTAGTCACACAAGTCTAAAATTGGGAACTGCCATTATTGTGATTATCTTCAAGTAGGATCGTAGGTAGGTACCCTTTTGATTTAACTATACCTAGTACTGTTTTTGAAGAACTTCTAACAGCTAATTCTATTAAAATGATATTGGAACGTAAACATGAGGTACCTGCTGCCTATCAAATCAATACAGGGTGCCTTTTCATAAAACTTGTTTACAAGAGCTTTCTATTTCGTGATGTTTAAAATGAAATAAGTTGATCTGACGTACGCGTGGGACTACCGAGTCTAGACGGTGCCCTCGAGGGTGCGTGCCTGGGGGAGATACCAATATTGTAACCAATAAAGTCATATTCAATCTACTTCACAAATACGCAACAACATCATAGAATATTATGTTGTATTTTATCTAGAATCGTCATACTTCATTATCATTATAAACACCGAACACTTAGGTCTGTAAATGTATTTTAAGTTTAATATAGGGTAATTCCGGGGGAGATGGCCATACAGGAGAGATGGCCAATAGAAAAAAAAACAACTAATAATAAACAGATTACACTACTTTCAAATTAATTTTCTTCGTTACTTCTCCTTATTTTTCAATATGGCAACCAAATCCTTTTATTAGGATTTATTTTTGCCAGTGTTGAGTTATAATATTAATTTCTAGTCGTGTTATATCACCTCGAAGTATATCACAAATCCAGTTACATATACATAGTCAAGTCACTAAAACTTTTCGTGGACTATTTGAGACAACATGAAAAGTCACAATACACGCATTCATTTAATTTCACTTCACTCGTGCACTTGTATTGATCTTTATTGGACAAAACGCCACCAATATGATTCAATAAAACTCAAAATACACCGATTTCATGAAAATAAAATCATAAAGCAACGTCACTTCGCAAGTTCCCGCCAAAAAGTCCTTGCTTCGTTTTGAAACCGGCAACACGTGTTGATGGAATTTTGTACAAAAGAAGAAAGGAAAGGTGAGTAATTTGACTTTGTTTTTTTTAAACATGTTCGATTTAAGTTTTGGTTTGACATATTACTTGGTCACAAAAAGGATTTAAAAGTATTGTTTCTTTTTTCGTACTTTCTTTGTTAAGTATATATATAACTTTTACGTGTTCTAACCTCAAAATTAACTACAAAATTTACAAATTGCTTTAATTACCTAATGTGGCCATCTTACCTAGACAATTGGGAGAGATGGCCACATTATTTCCGGGAGAGATAGCCATAAAATTGGACGTCCTATTTAAGATTTATTTTTATCTTAAATAGTTTCTACAGATGCCTAACCATTACTTGTGGAAGATTTGGAAATCGTTGTGAAAGAAGTGCAGTTTCAGATTTAGTCCCAATGACATCCACTCAGACGGTGAACCAACCAACACCGACAAAAGTACTGGACGAAGTATCTCCACTACCTGTAAAACTAAATGAAGATCGCAAACGAGCCAAGCATACTTTTGACGTCTGAAGAGCATATTGAAAAACGAAAAAAAAGAAAATGAATAAAAGAAGAAAACTCTAAAAAGCCAAAAATTATAGAAAAAAATACGTGTGGCATTCGGGGACTGCCGCGCATAGCATTTTTTTATCAACTTATTTATTTTTTATTTAGGCAGTTTTTTTTTAATCAAAATTTCTTGATTCAGTCTCAAACCCCGAAGCCCGCGATAAAAGCTATACAATAGCTTAAAAATTAAAACTGATACACCTAAGCAAAATAAGATTTTTAAGAAACGTAAGGCAATACGTAGGATGTCAGATAGCAGTTGCGAAGAAATTCCCATGGTTTTCAGTGAAACCTCTGAAAGTGGAAATGAAAACAGAGAGGAAGATAACTGCAGAGATTGCGGTGATAATTATTATACTTAAGACACAACTAATCGAAGACTGTATACAATGCAATATTTGTATGCTCTGGCTGCATAAAAATTGCAGCAAGTTTCAGGACATGTGTTCCAACTGTTATTAAGAAAAAAAGGAGTTAAAGGATGTCAAGGATAAAGGGAATGGCAAAAAAAGTACTGGCCATCTTCCTCCGACCACTATGGCCAAAACTCCCGGACACTACGGGAGAGATGGCCTCATTTTTTGTTTGTTTTAGAGTACCTAAGTTTTCGTTAATGTTTCATAAGAATTATAATTAAAGTTTAGTTTTTGATATAATTCAATGTTTTCTTCATCATAATTCCTTCACAATAGATCCTTAAAGTTAATAGGGCCATCTCCCCCGGAATTACCTTATTTCATTCATTATCTTGTAAAAATAACAATCAGACTCATAATCTGAAGATATGCAGTTAACTTTTTAATGTTTCAAGAATAACTTCACCTACATTTTGTTGCAATGCGACTGACGCTGTATGAATATCTTTGCTGTAAATTTATAATGTTTAATCACGATAATGGAATGTTGTAATAATTTTGTGCTATTAAACATTGTTTCCATTGAATCGTGCCGTGCCAAGACTAAACAGATAATACGGAAGAAACAATCGCAGCTTATGGTACGATCCAATAAGTCAAAACGACTATAACTGGGTACCTGCATGTAACTACTTTTGAATTAGGTACGTTGCCGAAGCATTTTTTTTTTCCTAATCAATAGAGGATATTAAATTCAGTGATAGAGTTAACTCTACAAGTATTTTCTCTCCATAAGAAATAAAACATGAAGCCAATCGTAACGGTTAGAATTCAAAATTTTGCCATATTTTGATGTGATATCTAAAAAAAAATATACTTTAATCTGTCATTCACGAAGCATAGACAAAAAGCAGTCCAAAACATTTGGCCAAAATACAATAGGTGACACGTGCAGAAATGTCGACCTAAACGTCTGCTAGGAAAAAATCGTGCTAGTCTGCTTTTTTCACTAAATCTAACATCCATTAACGACACGAGCGATGCTCATAGATCGAAAGTTTTTAAATTTTATCTCTTGATACAATTTCTATTGTTGCGTTTTGCAAAATCGTGAATCCATCTGCGCGCTAACTGCACCACTTAACGGTTCAACTTTGACACAGAAAAATTAAAGTTCTCACAACCTTCCATTGAGTTACTTACAACTTGCCTTAATCTCATAAACTCAACTACTTCTCATATTAAGCTGTAAGATAGGTAGGCACCTACTGGCACATGCTTCGTCAGTCAACTTTGCGCAACTTCGTAAATTATAATTGCAATGGCTTACCTCTCTACTAACACACATTATTTTAAGGTTTACAATTATTTGATCAGTCATTGATAAGAGTCAATAATATTAAATATAAGACATTGATAAAAATATTGCATGTATCTTTTTGAATTTGAATGTATGGATGTATCGGATTGCGTGGATAAATGCAATGGCATCGGCACCGCTCTCAATTACACGCGCTTAATTATCTTTCAGATCTTGTACTAATAGATTCGATGCTATTATAAAGTGAGACATCGAGTGATGCAGTGCGCTGTGCTCATTGACGTTGGTCGTGCTCGTACCGAGAGGGCGCGTGCCCGGTCAACGACCACTACACGTCGCGCAACTCCGCACAAGTTCACTCGCGCATGGGAAGTAGAAGCTGCTGCCCGTGACTCGTGAGCATTGAGACAAACGTGCGCGAGCGCATCTTCATTCGCAGTCCCTACCAATGCAGCGTAGGTCGCTGTCCACTCGACCTTTAAATCCGGGATCAAAACCACTAAATCATTTACGGAATGCCCGCTTAAATACGTTGTCTAAGATTCCTAACTTGCAAGATTAAAGGTTATGTACTGTAAGATGGGTGGGCAATAACATTTTCACGAGTCTCAGATCTATTATTATTTCTCATATAGCAAGCAAGTAAATAAATAGTAAATAGCACTTTAGTAAATATCTGCTAGCATAGATCAAAAAGTTTTATGATGCCAGATCATACTATCCTTCAACGAAAGTCTTTTAGAAGTAGCAAATAATTATTAGTCCAAAACTATTTTTTCTCGGGTCGAGCACACAGGTACAAAAGCTCAGATTAAACCAATTTCTAGACAGTCAACACGACTTAAAGTCTATTGTCATGGAATATGAATAGACATACTACGTTGGTTGGAAATTTTCACATGTTAACTTCCGGGTGCACCTAAGAGAAATGAGTTTGATTTGAATAATCAATAGCCATAAATTATATATTGAACTTAGTGCATATGATGCTATTTCCAGGCATTACGTCAAACCTGCTATGGAATACCTAATAAGCGTTCTAACTCATACGTATTGAGCATGATTGGCAAACAATGCGCCGTCGTTCAAAAGTCATCTCTTGCATCTTTCATCACAGACATTAAATCGATTCTTCGCGTGCTTTCCGTACGAAAACCACACATAAATTTATTTAGAAAATGAACACTGGTTTTATTATTAGCTTTATTACTGTTATAAACTGGCTTAAAACTGTCACGCTTTGATCTTATTAAAATTATTTCGCTTATAGTTTTCTCAATATATATATTATTATAATACTAATATGGAAATTTCCAAGTGGTTTATTATATAATATATGCGCGCTATTCGTTTATTATATTTCTATCATTCTAAGAACATTCATGTATGTATAATATATTATAAAATATGTTTTTATCAGGGTTATCAAACCTACCTTTCAGATTTACTCTTGTTTTTGTTACGATTGCATCAAGCTTTTATATTAATCAGGAATAGGTACGATACCACGAAGACCACAACGTGCAATATTTTCATGCGGTTAGGCAGCAGGTACATCTATTGTTTCCAAAGTATAAACGTAAGTCTTTCCTTTTGTTTCGCTTCAGTCTATAACATAAACTTCACTGGTCATTGTTCTTCAATCGCATTTCAGCTCGGAATGAAACATAATTGAGTGGGCTGCAGGATTTGCGTTCCCCGTGGTTAAATGTATCTAATGATCTCCTTCCGACACTTCGAGTAAATTAAAGAGTGGGCCTCGTATTTTGTCGCGAAGGGTGTAGGTAGGTACTGTTTTATAATAAGTATTGCCATTTGTATTCTCCAGCAGTTAGCTATTTGAAGAATAGAATAAGGTTTAGATAATAACAAAGAATTTCCACAGCTAATTCTTTGTTAGATAATAAGCTTTAACTTGTGACTATTTATGTAATTTTACTCGGACACTTCTTAATAATATTTTCCAGATATAGTAACATATTTTAATGGGCAAATTAAAATATATCTTCAAGCTTTCTTGGAATAGGATAGGAAGACGTTGTAGACCGGGATATATCGTCAACTTATATGTAGTTTAAGCAAAACTCATCAGAGACGTACATTAAGGTTTACTCTTTACACCATCATCAAGAGGAAACGCGTATCCTAGAAAATTGTCATAATACTAAACACACGTAAGAAACAGACTCTCATGAATCTGTTAGATGGCATTTTTTCCATCCATATACGTGCCTGTGCATTCTTCAATATAATGGTATAAAGGTGGCACAACAACGTAGTTGAGAGCATTTAAAAATAAACTGTACTATAAGTGCTAATATAGTCTACTTAGAAGTGCTAAAACCAAAAAGTATAATCTAATCTTGAGATCTCTTCGTGCATTTATTAAGCTCTTGTAATTCCTGTACCATGTACCTAGTGACATCGTTATTGTTTACTAATTTTAAGAATTACCTTATTTCACCATCTTATCAACTTCTCTAGGTATTCAATCTGCTCTAGTTTTCTGAAACATTGCACGACCATAAATCTTTAATATCTTCCACGACTTTACGACCTGGATGTTCAAAATTCCTGAACGTCACCAAAAGCGGAATGACGAATAGACCGTAGCATTTTCATTCGTAAGAGAGCCTCGCACTATACAACCTGCATAATAAATTTGCGGTGTAAGTCCATAAAAGGTTACGATATTTATTACCTACATTCTGTTTACTATATTCATGTCGTGTCCCAATGTGTGAATTGCTCCGCTTCACCCAAGAACTTTCTCAAGGTACCTACCTACAAGATAGGTACAGTTATCTTTTTGTTGGGTTCAGTGTCATCCACATCATCAGCATAATCTAAGCGGGTATCATATCAAACAGCAAAGTTTATTTTTAGATAATGTAAGGTGAATATTTAAGGTTTTACCCAAAGAAATTCAGGAACCCAGTTAGTTCCTTAATAAGTAAAGATTTTAAAAGTTAGTTTATCAATGATAAGTTATCTTTGATTAAACGAACTTTTTAAATCTTAGGAAAGGGTACAGTTTTTCCTACAGACTAATGCATTGAGTACTTATACGTACCTCACATTGGGTGTTATGTTAGATACACCCAAGACATTCGTCCATAAAAATAATTCCAATGACTTTGCAGCTTATTACGATAATATTTCTTTTTATCACATACCTCAAAATAAATTCACAAATACTATGTACAATACTGATGGTATAGTACGTGCTTTGATTAGTCATGCTTGGTTATTACTAAGTAATATCCAACGTAAAGGCAGTTCAGAATTCAGATGTTTATATTTTTTTATTCAAGCCGCAGCTTTTTCATGAGGTATACGTTGTTGCTTTTACTGTAAAACTGTAGACATGATAGATATCTCGAGAGTAATGCACCCGCATTACCCCTGTTACGCTCTCACGGTTGCATTAATAGGAAAATTTCATTTGGTCTTAAAACCACCTAACGCAGAGATAACAACACAATGAAAGGGTAGAGTTACGTTAATTATCATCATAATTATTCATCACGTTATGTCGTTTTAATAATGTGTTTAGTTGATTTGAATAATGAGTAGGTAAAGAGACGGGTATATTTTAATGCATCGCTTGCACGCATAGCTTTTGTTTTGAGGAAACTATGATTGCGTTCCACAACGATAGCCGCGGTATTTCTTTCATCGGCACCGCTCGGTAGGTACTGAGTCTTTCTATTCACACTCGGATCTTTTTTTTTTAATTCTATATTTGCTATTCACAAACAGCTCAATATTTTTAAAATGTTCTAAAATTGTTTTGGTTGGTAAATAAAAGAAAATCTTGCGGAAAAAATTTGATAGATACCTCATGTTAAATAAACAGTAGTAGATTGATAAACATAAACTTATTTGATACTTACAAATTGAGTGTTATTAGCGATCTCAAATATCATTATCACCATTAAAGGAATGAAAGTTTTCTTTCACCTGATTCTAATCGCAATATTCTTAGCCTCGTTAGTGTATCCGTAGATAAACTGGCTGTTGGTTATATATAACATTTTTTGCATTAGAAAGCACTAAACTATCGAGCATAGATCTAGAGATAAAGTTTCTACTTTAGAACTCAATCTAATCCATGGAGAAAATCTCGATTCAATAAGGAACCCAAAATTACACAGTAACAACTTGCACGAACTCTTGCCCAGATATCGAACTAGCGATGAAGCTCAGTGATTTACCAGGAAATTGATCAGAAATGCGTTCGTGCTCGGGTCATTTGGCGCTATCTGTGCTTATGTGGAGAGCTGGAGAAGCCGAATCGGACATACCAAATAAGTTTCTTTCAGATAATTGTTAACATTACACACAATCGAAATAACCGCACCGCAATCGCATGGCGCATGATAGCTACGGTAACGGACGCGTTTTTGCGATTGCTCGTTTAAATTCCGACAATAGTAGTTAAACAAAAAACTGGTTAGGCTAAATTTGGTTGCATCAAAATTGGGTCACTAATTCACTATAGGTAGTACCCGTAAAAAGAACACAATGCGTCCGTTATTTAAGAAAGAAAATAATTACTCGATTCCTAACAAGACAATGCAAATCAGGAACAAAATGTTTAGTTACGATTGGAATCAAGACCTAGATTAATTGATTAATTGGCGTACATAGCCTGTATTCAATAAACTATTTTAAGTGAAGTTACCATCTGACAATTAACAACACTACAACAATTTAATTATGTTATCTATTTCGATTTACTATTTATTACTCATGAATTATGTAATTTACTTGGTATAGCCTTCGCAGGGGACCCTTCTTCCTTTCGGTATAATTCCATGTTTCCGTACCTTGAATAAGTTATAGGTACAATTTCGAAGCGTTGCGTTAAATTTTAATTTCGATCGATACACCACGATGCTATGCTAACTTAGGTTATTCTTTTTGAGATTTAATCTTTATTGAATATACATTTATAGTGTTCCAGAAATTTTATTAAATTGTACTTAATTTCGATAATGTTAATGAAAGAGAAAGATATCAACACCATGTCTTTAGAATTTGTTCGATTAATAAATGGAAGATTCCACATGTACAAAAGCTTATATGATCATGATATATGTACCTACGTATGAAGTGTGGACTGTTTAAACAATGGCATTTTTTTGCAATATACGCATAATTACACACAACACGTCAGATCAAGATGTTGCATTACAACTAGGCAGAACGGATATCCTAATATAAGCGAAGACAACGTTGTAACTAGGAATGTCGAATCAATTTGCAACAATGACATAATGCTCAAATACATGCAAAGTAGACCTAAAAATATATTTCATGGTTTAAATATTTGGTTTATCGTTTAGCCAAGGGACGAATCCCTTCCAAGGACGACGCTTAAGTTTACACAAGACCATTGCCCTGCCCTGCTCAAACAAGTAAAAACATCTAGTGTGAGACGTTTAAAAATAGCATAAAACATCGAAATACCCACAATCTGAGAGGTTGCAGGTCGCAGTAAAGCCTATTCTTGGAAACCTTCGCTCAGACGACATGATTAATATACTGTGTTTATTGCAAGCTCGGTAAATCATTCCTTTCTTTGCTCCTGGCAAATCTGCAACAAAATACATTTTAATAAAACGCCCTACATTATGTTGACTATAACAATTTATTATATTGTAAATTATCTCAGAATTACCTGAGCTATTTTAAGTTGCTACATCTGACAAAAAATTGTCGTAACAATTTATCGACATACCTACAGAACTTCTGTAACAGAAATGAGTAAAGGTACCTATAATAATAAATTACTTATCATGTGTCCGTTACTTTCAGATAGTACAAGCCGCTAGCAGTTCATCACTTCTGGGGACTAGTTGTAGAAGCATCGTTGATTGTAATGTCGCTAACGCGCATTGCGTTAGGGGCGTGTGCGCATGTCAGCCGTACTACGCGCGAGTGGACAACTCTACTTGCCTTGAATGTAAGTTAACTTTCCATAACTTTTCTTCACAATGAAAGTAAAGTTTCTTTTATTTTCCATATTTAAAATGAATTTCATTTTATATAGAACTATGAATGCTTTCACAACCTTATTTTTTCAATGCTGCTTAGAAAATGTGTGAATCTTTACAAATTTAATCCTTACTTAATATTATAAACGCGAAAGTTTGTATGCATGGATGTATAGATGTTTGTTACTCTTTCACGCCAGAACGGCTAAATAAATCTGGATGAAATTTGGCACAGAGATAGATTATAGACTGGAATAGCAAATAGGCTACTTTTTATCCCGAGAAAACATAAGATGTCACGGGAACGCGGATGAAACCGCGGGGCGGAAGCTAGTAACAAAATATTTCCAAATCGCCATACCTTACCTATACCTACTATATCCTTCGTAATTGACGCAATTTGATCGCGGTTTTCACTTCTGACCATTCTCATTGGCACGGGAGTACTTGCTTAATGATCCTTATGTGGCCAGTTTGCGGTGAGACTAACAAATTACTTTCACTTAGATCATCAATAGCTATCATCAGCAGTTTTCATCATAAGACACCTAAAATTAGCCTTAGTAACAACTACCAAAATGTAATTTCGCTTTCCATTACCACTGTCAGTGAATGCAGAGCATCAATCAAGATGTTAGCCGATGACGATGTAGCCATTGTTGCTCTTGACTTCATCCATTGTGCCAATATAATGGTAGTTGTCCGCGTGAATGCTGATGCACAAACGGAGAATTGTAATATTTTATTTTAAGTTTTACGCTTTCACTATATTTTACAATCCAAGCCAATAGCAAGTTATTGTTATGAACCTATCGGCATTTTTAAACTGAATAATAATTCTTGAATTTGAATTTAACAACGAATCATCTAAAAAGTGTACTTATTTAATCTTCAACAAAAGATAAATATAATTCCTATTAAAAAAAAGTAAGTACCAGTACAAAACCACGTCAAAACTACATTGAACTAAAATCATTCGATTTGGATTTGCCAAATACACGATAGCGGCTTCGGAACGAATCGAATGCGATGCGATCGCGATGCTATCGAACAATATCGCAGATCTTTAATGTCGATCGTCCTATAATCCCACGCTTGTCTCACTCAAAAGTACCCGACCAAAACGAACAACTGGATCATGGGTGGATAATTCAACGGTTCTTTAGCCGATTATGTCACATGTTGTTTAGTAAAGGACCGGTATCATCACCGAAATGTCTTTATAGAGTCAGCGATTCTTCGGAATGTTATAACGGACTTTTTATTAGGTTGCGCTTGTTAAATTTATACATTCACATATACATACATACATGGCTATCCATTATATACATATTTACCTCCTCGATCATGTTATAAAGAGGAACTACTAGCGGATGCCGTGAGTAACACACTTTACGGGGCTGTGGGTCCAGTCTGGCGGCATTGCATACCAGGATAGTCGACTCCGCTAGCCGACGATGCCAGCCACGTAGCGGCCATCAATAACCATAATACCTTGAAGTCCCTTTAAGGAGAGAAACACGAGTTGAAACATCTAACATTAAGGCCCCTTATAGGAATACATGATATTGCGTAAACTAATACATGTAGTAAACGTTAAGTTAGTAAGTTAACGTAAGTTACGCCAGTTTTGCGAGCTTAAAACCACTAAACACTTAGCCACTAGTTCGACATTATCACGTAAATATAACACCGCAATTAACTTCTATAACAGTAGTAACAATAATTATAGTGACTTGATTGATGTAAAAAATTAAAATGATAGAAGTATATAAAGTCTAAGCGGCTAGACTAGACATGTGCTGTCAGCTTGCCATTTCAAACTTCCTCTTGGTCAGTGTGCCAAGCGTGAGCAATCATCAGATATATCACGGAGAATAACAGAAAATGCGTACCGTTTGATTGAGCGTCACTCGTAACTACAGATAAAGATAATTGTAGTTTAAAATACGACTTGCAAATAAGATTTGCGGACCCCCTACTGCTATTGAGCGACGCCGCCACCGTTAATTTTTACGCCGCTGTTAATTTTTATTTAATGCATTTTACCTAAGACTAATTTATTCTAATATAGGTATGCTGGAAGTTAGTAGCATAAATTATTCTTTATTTTTTGCGAAAGACTATTTCATAGTTTATTCGTTTTAAAAAGGTTTTATAACTAAATCTCTTTATCGTATGAAAGTTTCGTAGGTAATGCGACGCAAATGTGTCCATATCGTTTATTTGTGGCACCAATTTAAATAAACTTGTTGATGATTACAAGAGCGCGCCCGCCGCAAGCATGGACTGTGTTATCGTCCGGTTTCCAGCAGTAAATTGGTCCCGCTATCCTTGATGTAAGGGATATGATAGGGTCTTAAGTATTGTATTTGTTATCCAACTTTTGCTCCGCAAATTCGCCGCGTGCATGAGAATTGAATATCGTACAATCCCTATCTTGCAATTAAGTACCTACATCATATTATAATAGTTATGTGTTTCATCGCGAAAAACTGATACAATTTTACTTAGTGTTCATTTCTGCTAATTGCATTTTATAACACGTCTTAGAAAAGTAGGTAATAAGCAGAGCTAGTAGATTACCGATCACTGATTTGATCATGCACCAAACCAATGCAGTACCCATAAAGTTGATTGCCTAATAAAAATGGTGAAGCCACCAGCATAAAAAACAAACAAAGTTTATTCACAGTTGAAAACGACCAAGGATCAATTTTGTTCGCATTCTTGTCGAATAACTTCATGTCACGGAAAGTAACCATGTCATGACGGTTTTTCTCGACACAAAACGTATTTCTGCGTCCATTAACCCAAATATGCATAACAAGTTCATGATTTTCAAGAATCCGATGTACCTACATATTTACAATTCATGCTACCTGATGGGGCAAGATGTTAAAAGCCTTTTTTAGTGGACTGTATTCTTAGGTGTGCCTCCTCACGTCTCCGTTTCCTCCCATGTAAAAATGCGGCGGTGAGATGTTATACCCAAACAAGTAACTTTATGAGTTATAATATAACCAATAGCCACTCACCTGATTTCAGCTCCTTGGCAATCTCCAAGTCGCACAGGAAGGGTGCTTTGAATCAAATTAAAATAAAGCGGCGCGGTGATAAAATTATTTAGAATCAACTCCAACAAATGTATTGACAATAGACTGACATTAATTTTTTAATAATAAGAAAAAAGAAAGAGGCCAAATGTGATGCGGTCACGACTCGAAGACGCTGTTTTGCTTCAATCGTAGCGATGGTTCTCGGCTATAAAATAAAACCTAAAAATACTTGTTTAGGCTCGAACATTCCCCCCGCCTAGAAGGACAAAGATCTCCCTGTTCTTCTAACGAACAAAGAGCGCGAGAATGCACAAAAAAGATAAAACTCAAAAATATTACGCGATACGAAACTTAATAATTGACCTCCACATTGAAAATCATAAGAAATTAAAATAGTTGGATAGTTAAGTAAAATAGTTAGCAGTTATACGACGAATGAATTTACTGAAGTGGTAAAGGAGCAACCTTGACCACAGGTCTTTGATAAATACCTGAATTCGTGCGTACAGAAACAATGCGGACTATACCGTCTTTTCCGGGAAAAACATCATCGATTACACCTAACGGCCATTTCAAAGGGGGGACATTATCATTATGTACCAAAACTATTGTACCCTTTGTAATCGGTGCGGTTGGAGTATTCCATTTTTGACGGTTTTGGAGTGTATGAAGATATTCTGTTCTCCATCGTTTCCAAAACGATTGGATAATTTTATCTAATAAATATTTACGCTTGACTAAATTGAGAGGTAGCGTTGAAACGTCCGCGTTATGCAACGAATTTAATGGACCAAGGGTCAAAAAATGCGAAGGTGTCAAAGCCGTTGGTTCAGATGGATCTGAATTAAGAAGCGTCAACGGGCGCGAATTTAACAAAGCTTCTATCTGGGTAAGCAGCGTGAGCATTTCCTCGTAAGTTAACAGTTGTTCGCCAATAACGCGTTTTAAATGAAGCTTAATACTGCGGATGTTCGATTCCCAAGATCCACCAAAGTGTGGGGCGCTTGGCGGATTAAATTTCCAGTTAACACCTTGATTTCGCGTTTCAACAGAAAAAGCGGTTTTAAAATCTTTTGAATTAACAAGACCAGTCAATTCATCAAAATAAGTCTTAGCTCCTATAAAATTTGTTCCTTGGTCAGAGTATAACGTAGAACAAGTGCCTCTACGAGACACGAATCTCTTAAATGCGTTAATAAAAGCGGATGTACTTAAATCGACTGCAAGCTCGATGTGTGTGCAGCGAGTTACAAGACAAATAAATAAACAAATGTAAGATTTCTGTTGTCGAGCACCTCTATAGCGGCTGATAAGAATAGGTATAGGACCAGCGTAGTCCACCCCGGTATGTAAAAACGGTTTGGCTTCTATTACACGACACGTTGGCAAATCAGCCATTAAAGGAGAATCAATTTTTGGATTGACTCTGAAACAGCGATTACAAAGTCGAAAACGCTTACGAACGATTTTACGGCATGAAATTATCCAATACCTCTGGCGCAACAGAGACATTAGTAAATTAGGCCCAGGATGTAAGTATTTATTGTGATAGGCGTCAATAATTAAATTTACCACGTGATCATTATTAGGCAACAAAATAGGATGCTTAGCGGAAAATTCAAGATCAGATTTATTTAAGCGACCACCGACTCGTAATAAACCATTATTTAAAAATGGACAAAGTGGGCGTAATTGTTTTGATGGCAATTTATTTTTGGAAATATCACTAATTTCGTTATCAAAATGAACAAATTGAACATCGGATAAAACGGTTTCTTCAGCCACCTTTAGATCTACAACCGAAATGCTAAAGGCGCGCGGTAGTTTTTTTAAAAATCTTAATATGTAAACTACAGTTCGGAGGAGCTTGCTCCACGAAGAAAAACGGGATGCTAACTCACAAAAAAAATGGTTTTTCACGGTCAGCCACTAATAAAGTTAGGACTTTAGCTTTAACCTCAGGTAATATAGTTTCATCTTTAAAAACAAAATTATTGAGAGGCCATTCAGAAAGTGGTTGATGAGTCCAAGAAGGACCATGCAGCCACAACGAATGGTCAAGCAGTTGACTAGGCGTGAGCCCTCGCGACAAACAATCACACGGATTTTCTTTACCGGCGACATGGAAAAAATGCGATGCGGGTAAATAATCATTTATTTGAGCAATACGGTTGCTGACGAAAACATTGAAGCGGTGCGGTGAAGAATGAATCCAATGTAAAGTAACGCTGGAATCCGTAAATGCAAATATTTTTGAAACTTTACATTTGTCTGATATATTATCAGATACGTATCTTAAAAGTTTAGCAAGTAATAAAGATGCGCAGAGTTCTAAACGAGCCAAAGTAAGTACCTTGACTGGAGCCACTTTGGACTTTGCACAAACAATATTGACAATATTGTTAGGAAAGTCAGGATGTATCACGCATAAATAAACCACAGCTCCATAGGCAGATGTACTTGCATCAGCAAAACCTAACAGAACCAATTCGCAATCTGTGGAATTGATACCGAGGTGACGCGGAATTTTAAGTTTTTCCAGAAGTGGAAGTTCAGATTTAAAACTCAACCACCGCGTACAAACGTCAGCGGGTGGCTGTTCATCCCAATCCAGCTTCATTAGCCAAAGGGCTTTAATCATTAATTTCGCGTACAAAATTATAGGTGCTGCGATGCCTACCAAATCCCAAAGTTTGGCGATTGTTGACAGGATAGTTCGTTTAGTTATAATATTATGCGGGTCTGATTTAACGGTAATAGAAAACTGATCATCTAGTGGGCACCAACGTAAACCCAAAATTTTCAATTCGTCATTATCAGAAATATCAACAGAAGCGGACAGCCGATGTTGCTCTGGCAACTGTTCAAGTAGTTTTTGCGAGTTACTTGAGAATTTGACTAATTCTAAGTCTGCTTTAAGAAACAAGTTAATTAAATCGCGAGAAATATTAATAGCGGTGTTTTCATCCATAACGGAAGTTCCTAAATCGTCCATGTACAGATTGCGGGAAATAATAGCGGAAGCATCAGGACAGGCATAGCCTTCATCCTCGATAAGTTTTTTAATTGTGCGCATGGCGAGATATGGACTACATTTAAGGCCAAAACAAACGCGGTTGAATTCGTAAATTAGCGGTTTAGGTTCATTTGAAAAGCGGTATAAAATTCGAAGATAGCGGTGAAAGTCAGGTGAAACTAATATTCGTAAATACATCTGACGGATGTCTGCGGTGATTGCGATGGGAAATAAGCGGAAATGGAAAATTATTGTGAGAAGATCAGATTGTAAATTAGGTCCTGAATATAAACAATCATTTAACGATATATTTGTTGAAGTAGCGGCACTAGCGTCCAGTACGAGGCGAACCTTAGTCGTAAGTTTGTCATCGCGGATAACTGGATGATGCGGTATAATGTAAAAAGATGAATTATTTTGCGATTCAGAAACTAAGGTAATATATTCCTTATCTAAATAGTCGCGAATGATTTCATCATATTGTTTATGAAGTGAATTATTTTGTGTGAATCGTCTTTCCAGTGAGTTGTATCTACGCGTCGCAGTAGTTTGAGAGTCACCTAAATCTTTTGGATCACGGCAAAATGGTAAAGGAACAACGTAGCGGCCACGATTATCCCGTGTCGTATTTTGTAGATATATTTCCTCACACTTCTTATCATCAGCGGATAGATGCTTGCGCATGGGAACTTCTTCGATATCCCAAAACTTTGAAAGAAGATTGTCAACATTTTCAGTGGTAACAAGGAAGTTTTTTACCGACGGCAGTTTAGGGTTAGACGTAAAGGCGGAACCAGAAACAATATATCCAAAAACGGTGTCAATAGCGTCAGGAAGACCAGATGGTCCAATAATGCGGTTAGTCTTTAAAATACGTTTCACAAAATCTTCAGCGCCTAGTAATAGATCGATTCTACCAGGTAAATACCAATGTTGGTCACTGAGGGGTGCATTTTGCAAATAATCAAGATACGCGGTGTCTATCTGATTTTCAGGAAGATTACCTGATATTTTATCAATAACTAGCGCTTGCAACTCGAATGAGAAATGTTCATCAGAGTTTGAAAATAACGTTAAATTCGAAACACCTTTAATAGGCTGCGTATTTTCCCCGATACCTTGAACTAACGTATTTTTATTATCAGGCAATATTTTTATACCTAATGTACGTAAACAACGCGACGTAACGAAATGTTTCTGTGACCCCATATCAACTAATATTCTAATATTACGGCGATTACCGAAAGAATCTAAAACTGATGCAATAGCGGTTCCGAGCAACACGGTTTTAAGCGAATCTTGTTTACTTGTAGCAGAGCCCGTAAACAATGGCGCGGTGGCGGCGATATTATTGCTATTACGCTGACCACTAGCGCGCGGTGGCGAAGTAGCGGCGGGTTGCGAAGCGGTGCTGGCAGCCGCGGCGGCGTGGTGCGGTGCGAGCGCGAAGTTGCGCGGTGCGGCGGGCTGCGACGGCGTCAGCGGTGCGGCGGGCTGCGACGGCGTCAGCGGCGCGGCGAACGCGGATGAATTTACTTGACCATAACCATAGTTATGATTTTGTTTATTAAAATATGAACCTTGATTCGATGTACTTGATCGTGAGTCTGTGGAAAAGCGACATAGCTGGCTATGATGCGGCCTATTACAGAACCTACAACTTGACATAGATTTACATGACACAAGAGTATGGCGGACACTTAGACAATTGACACAACCATTACATCTTTTAATGATATTATATTTCTCAATAGGTGATAAACTTGAAAATGAGTCGCATTGGTATAAATTTGAATGTTTGTTACTATTGCAATAACTACAAACAGGATTACTATTGTTTACTAAGAATGTCTGCGGCGGGCGATTCGAGATGACCGCTTCACTCCGGTGTACATGTCCCAAGCGAGCAAAAGAAACAGGTGACGCGGGCATCGTTCGTTGTAAAATCTTCGTTTGATCACGAATAAACAATACAAAATCATTATATTGTGGAAAAGAATTTTTCTTACTTAAAGACATTTCAAATGCACGGGAAGTCTCTGAATCTAATTTGCGTAATCCGATATGTACAAATATAAAATCGGCTAAATCTTCTATTTTTAGTTGACGTAGTGCGGAAATCGAAGTTGAAAACTGATCGATGAATTGTTCTAAGCTAGAAGGCGATGCCTTGCTTGGTAAAGATTTCAAATTCAGTATAGTTTCTAAGTACGAAATAGCGATAGCACGCGTGTCTTCATATTTAGTTATCAAAGTGTCATATAATACTTTATAATTATCAGGGGTAGGCGCAATGCCTATACAAATACTTTGAGCTTTGCCTTTCAATTTTGAAATAAGATACTGAATGCGTTCTGCATCTGTTATGGTGGTGTTATAATGCACGATTGTTCGAAATGATTCGATGAATAATGGAAACTTTTGAATATCCCCATGAAATTCAGGAATTTCTATACGAGGTAGCTTTAGTGTAGTCGAAGTATTAGCAACGTTATCGGTGCTACGAGAATCTTTAATACTATGAGCAGTTTTTATAGCGTAGTACATATCATCAAAAGCCCATAAGGTTTCATAAGTAGGAACATAGGTCTCGTCATGTTTCAAGCTCTTAGAATTAACTTGGTCAATTAGATGAACAAATTCTGTGCGTAAATTATTTATATTTTCTGCTTGCAATTCAAACAAAGGATTCTTCTCGCCTTTATTTTTCGGTATTGATTGGTAAATGTTTTGAATACGTGCAAAATAAGAATCGCGTTTGCTTAATAAAAGTGTTATTTCAGACGTCATTTTTCTAAAATGGAAAACTCCAGAACCCAACAATACAAAGTAACACAAATTGCGAAATTGAAAATTCAAGCGGTTATATACGAAATTATAAAAGGGAAAAAAAACTGCAAAACGTGCGGTTCGACGGACCAAAATGATGGGGCAAGATGTTAAAAGCCTTTTTTAGTGGACTGTATTCTTAGGTGTGCCTCCTCACGTCTCCGTTTCCTCCCATGTAAAAATGCGGCGGTGAGATGTTATACCCAAACAAGTAACTTTATGAGTTATAATATAACCAATAGCCACTCACCTGATTTCAGCTCCTTGGCAATCTCCAAGTCGCACAGGAAGGGTGCTTTGAATCAAATTAAAATAAAGCGGCGCGGTGATAAAATTATTTAGAATCAACTCCAACAAATGTATTGACAATAGACTGACATTAATTTTTTAATAATAAGAAAAAAGAAAGAGGCCAAATGTGATGCGGTCACGACTCGAAGACGCTGTTTTGCTTCAATCGTAGCGAGGGTTCTCGGCTATAAAATAAAACCTAAAAATACTTGTTTAGGCTCGAACACTACCTGAACACTAATAACAGAACAGCTTTTGTAGAAAAGTAAAAGACTGATTGTAAATGGGATCTTCACAACTTTATTTGAATTTTACGCATTTCTTACTTCTTTTTTAATTTCTTACTATGAGACAGAGAGAGAGTGAGAGAGACTAGTTAATTATAATAGCGATATGAAAATTATTAATAACCGACAAAATTTCAATTTGTGAACTCATCACTAATATTCATATTCGAGGAAAAATTCTGACAAAGCAGTGCATGTCGAAAACAAACAGCACAGCCCTTATGATCCATCAAATATAAAGATGTCAACAAATTAAGGCCACCTGATCTTCAATTACTTTAAATCGAATCGACCTTGACTTTGTACAACCAGATTATATCTTGAGATTGGAAATCGAAAAGTCACGCACATTTTATACTCTCTGTTACGGCTGTCTGTGCCATGCCAAATCTAATAAACGCAAGTGTTCACCTCCGTGGTCATCGTTTTGAGATTAATGTGTCAGATTCAGACAGGCCCGTAGATGCTGAAGATGATAACCATAAAAGAATTATAATGGTCAGTACAGGCGGTGATCTTTAAATCTTTCGGCAACTTTACATTTGCGTTCATTAAAGTGTCTATCTGTCTAGTGTTCAAGAATTAAATGATAATATGAAATAGACATTCTGTTAACTGATAATATGCAAGCTTGACACATTGAGGGTATGGTAGCGAGAAGGGGATCCTGACGTTAAATTAAAGTTGAATCTTTTCACCTACGACCATTATTAATTACTAATATTTTATTCAAGTGGTTAATTATACCATTATCATATTTAACAGAGATATATCAAATGGCTCGTTACACTTTAGATTTAATAGTAGAATAATTATACTGTAGTAGGTAAAGTTCACATAATGTTTTACGAGGTAGGTAAGTAGCTTTAAAATTTTAAGAAGTGAAAAAAATAAGATTTACCCTAATGAAATTTTCTAAATGAGAATCTAGGAAAATGTGTAAATATTATTTAGTAAGATTTGTTTTCCAAATAAAGTATGATTAAATATATATAAATATTATATAGTTTGCTTAAATATATTTCCCGCTTTAAATCATTGGTGACAGGTCGGAAACGTTTCGAGTCTTGTGATAACATTAAATAAAATCGTCGCGCGGAACATGACGACAGAGGTTTTGTATTGTTAATAAATTGTTCATGTTTATTCATCCATGTAACCAAAACGCTCTACCTATAATATTATTTAAAAATACTTCTGCTTGCATACCAATTTAACAAATTATCAGTAGGAAGGTATCATTTTATAGTTAATCGTTTGAAAGTCGTGCAATGCATAAACATTTAACTTCTGCGAAGAGCATCCTATCATCACACGAATCTTAATAAAGAAACATTATGTAGATACTATTCGTGTATCTGAATACATTTTTTTTATTATTATGGAATGTCGGCAATGACAGTAAGTATTACAACTTACAAGTGACTTACGTAAAACTAAGTCGGATTTCCGACTTAGTAACACATTTCTGTTTCTTCTATTGGATGCAAATTTCGGACACGCCTTATATGCGGCCAAACGGTGATCTTAAAATTCAAATAAGGTCACACATGCCATCAGGTCATGAACTCTTCATTCTGTCCACCTTTTCCATTTGTGTATGATTTGGGTGAACTTGTTTTTTCGGAAACGGTATTATGACCTATCATCACACAAATGCGTTACCTTATAAGTATGCAAATACGCCCTTAGTCGTTTAAGTGAGATAGTTTAAAAAATACATTTTATTTGTTACAGCAACATTATTGGGATCAGAATGTTTGGTTTCGGAGCAGTGTACACTAAAGGTAGCCTACAGCGCCTGTTTGGAAGGTGTATGCCGATGCAGCGATGGACACCTGCAGTTCAGGAAACACACTTGCCTCTCACGTAAGTACCTGAACAATTCATTAATCATAATCACAAGTCTTTTATTAGACATTAATTATTCTGTGTCGTTACTTTTGTCTAATTGGATTTTTCATTTTCTAACTGCACTGCCACAATAGCTATTTCCTAAATGAACGTTTACGAAAAATAGCAGTTGTTTTTAATTTCCTTATGCTAATTTAAACGGTTAAACAAAAGTAAAAGTGTAAGATTGTACCTATTCATTTTTTAGCGGAACACTTTTTATAGTTGTTTAACGAGCGTAACGATTGCTTTTTTTCCAATAAATATGTCAATGTCTAAGGTGTTTGTTTTATAATTTCACATTCAATCGGAATGGTATCAATTTATTACCGAAAGCGATTTTATAAACGATAACATTAACTTTGTTCGCATGTATACTGTACGTCTGTACGTCTTTAATATTTCCATATTATTTTTACATTTCCGTAACTAAATGGAATATACATTAGCCACATCGTAATTTAACGCTATTCTTTTTCACATAGGACCAGAAGGTTAAATTAAGTACTCATTGATAAGAAGATTATGAAACTTTCGATTTCATCCTCGTGTTTTGATAGTTGAGTGGCACATGCCGAATGTAGAGTCACGGCCAGAACTGTACTGTATCGAACCGGGTATACCACCGTGAAATTAAATTAATCTGGAAGAAGAAAGTAATGATTTCTGTGTCAAACCGTTGATGGACCAACTGATCATTTCCTTTTTTTGTCGTTTGTATTTGAGCCTATCTTATATTTATAACTTTAATTGAGCAATTCAAATTCATTTCATGTAGGTATTTCGGAAACTGCTCTAACAATTTCGATATAATATTGTATTTAGTAAGTAGTAATTTTAATTTTGCTGTATAAGCTTATATAAATGTATAAGCTTATCTTAGTGGTCTTTCCTGAAAAAAAATACACCAAGCAAAGCTCGGTCGCCCAGGTAGGTATTAATATCTTCATCGTTCGAATAAGAAAAGTAAAAAGAAAAGTCGGTTAGCAAAAAAATATTCAACAAATTAAATACGCGTAAAAGTATTTCCCCCGCGATGTCACCCGATTTCCCGGGACAGAAAATATCCTATGTTTATTTCCGTGTTTCAAGCTACCAATAGCAATTCGACGGGCCGGTTGGCGTGGTTGGTAAGATACCCTATCCATCACGCCATAGGTCGTGGGTTCGATTCCCACTCAGGACAGACATTTATGTGCATGAACATGTCTGTTTGTCTTGAGTCTGGGTGTATTTATCTATATAAGTATATATTTACAAAAGAAAAGTAGTATAATATATGTAGTATATCAGTTATCTGGCTTCCATAGTACAAGCCCTGCTTAGTTTGGGGTCAGATGACCGTGTGTGAGGAACAGTGTCCCAAAATATTTATTATTTTATTATTATTAATTTACATCAAAATCGGTTCAGTTGATTAGCCTCGAAAACTGAAGGTACCTAATAGACATACGGATTCACTTTCTTTTAATAAACGAAAAAGTAAGGATAGCCCGATCAAAATTTTAGGTGTAGGTAGGTAGGTAGTTAGGTTAGCTACCTACATTGCAAACCACTTCTAAAAAGCTTTATTTAAGTACGCCCTTGCTAAGTTTAGGGAGGTTGTTATAAAAATGCTTTACAAAATCGCTTCCATAAGAACCCATCAAGTTCAATAGCCCCCGATAATGGACCCTTCATTTTCCCCAATAGCGCAGAAGCTCTTAGACCTTATTTCCGCGATATATCGTAACGACTGTGAGAAAAATAAGGTAATTGTTCTGTCAAATCCACTGGCGCAGTTATTCATGAGAACCATGCTTATTATAGCTTAACTAACACTATCTCTTATTATATGGTCTTTCTGTGAGAATCCACTACGTATACAGATGTCAGAAAACTCTTTAGATTCACAGTAATAATAATAGATTACTGGATGTAAATTGATGGTTTGTAATGGTATCAATGATATTTGTCGGAATATACATTGTGTTGATGTACCATCAAGTAAAAAGAATAATTGTAAACATTAAGGTCGACAAGACGTATCTACTCGACGTTCGCGTGTCGTGCCTTACTGTTCTCGATTAACATATAATAGTCAAACAAATTACCATTAGCGATTTTACATTCACAACACTTAATCAAATTGTCATCATTATGTATTATTTAATAGTTATAGGAAACACTGAAACAATTACAAATTAAAAGATATTTAGATTAGCTGGAACCTAGAACGGATGTGAGAATTATCATGATTCGTATTAAGACATTGCAAATTAAAACACATGACATATAAAGTCGACACAAATAAACAAGAATTAAAACTGTACCTCTGTCGGCTATTAGAGCATGTGATGCTAGACCGTATGGTCAGTCGCGGGAAAATTGCTAGTCGATGCATCGACAGTCACGAGGTCTTCAAACGTGTGTGTTACTTTAAAGTAGACGAAAACAATCAAGTTTAATTAGTAAAGTATTAGTAAATTAATAATCATTCACTATTTCAGCTGCACCGCCTGGCAACGTCTGCTATAGTAACGAACATTGTCGACTATGGGAGAAAGAAAGTCATTGCGAATTTGTCATACCAAATTTATTCGGAAGATGTGCCTGCAATTCATATTTTCGTCAAACTGGAGATAAATGTATACCACAAAAGATACCTCCATACGCCACAGAAGCTGTAGTTGCTGAACAAGAATCTGTCATTATAGATAACAGGAATGGACAAACGATAGTTCAAAATAAACTTTTTAAACCTCCAAACCCGACAGATAATGTTTATCCTAGTCAGGTAGTTACTGAACCAAAAAATAGTGTTATCGACACTGACGAAGCTCAGCCAAGTAAATTACCCATGTATACAAATAAAAAATATGTATTTAGTACACAAGAAGATAGTCCTCTCATGCAAGCCGTTCTGAAAGTTCCTGCAGTCGAACCAGTGAAAAGATTACCTGTATCCAATAGAAAGGACGGAGAACCAAATGAAACGATAAGTGTTGATGAATTAACAGCTAACCTACATGCAAATGATCAACCTATTTATAGAGTAGTTACGCAGCCGTCAACAGAAAAGAAAGCTAATAAAAAGAGTGGATCTTCAAAGGAGCAACAAAATACAGGGAATAAGTCTCATAAAACGAACCACCAAAAAAAATCATCTTTGAAAGGTGAGAATAGCTAATCCTTTAAATTAATGAACATAATTGCCTATGATTAAAAAATATATATATATAATAAGGAGATATGTATTATAAATGTGGAGTGTTTTAATTTGCAATTAATTTTTCAGATAAACATCGAATTCGCAACGATGCGGCGTCCGTATTTGATCTTGGTCCAGCTTCTCTCGGCATGCCCTGTCTTACGGACTCGCAGTGTCATTTGGTGGATCCTTACACGAGATGTTTGAATAAGCGTTGCGATTGTGCTTATCGCACAAATTCCACTTCTGCTTGCTCAGCTCGGAATAGAGGCTGTTTACCGGGAACATTCCAAGTTAGTATCCATTTAAACCATTAAGTATAATTAAAACTGTTACCAGTTAATTAACTATAATATTTTATTACTTTTTTAGTGTCGTTCCACCGGCACTTGTATCAGCTGGTACTTCGTTTGCGACGGCCGCAAGGACTGCCCAGATGGATCAGATGAAAAATGTCAAGGTACTGGTAAAGGTAACTATCTTTGCACACTGTCTTTGATTGCACATCTTTCTTACTTTAATTCTCCAATAATAATTTTCATTTCATTGCAAATCTCATATAGTTCTTTCTATCATCTTGATCGGTTTACTTTTTCACCCTACTAAACTAACATTTTCATTGGATTATTTTTGCAGATGGTACAGGTGAACGTTGTCCAATGAATTCATTCCGTTGTGGAGGGCCTGGCTCCCCGTGTGTTTCTCGCGCCTCCAGATGCGATGGTACTCCGCAGTGCCCAGGCGGTGAAGACGAGAGGAATTGCCGGGCTACTCGTCGTAAAGGGTAAAAATAATATTTGATACGCCTATGGCAGGGGCTCGCGGCTCGCAAGCCACATGCGGCTCTTTGGATGTGAAGCTGCGGCTCTTTAGTTCCATACGCAAAAATGAATTATTTTATAAAAATAAAAACATTTAAATATCGTTCTGAATCGATTAACGACGATTAGGCACCATTTCTATCTCTCAGCCACTTGTCCTCGCTTTTCACCGTACCCATCCCGTGAAACGCGTCGTCACTGTCGTCAGTCCGTCCGTCCGTCCATCCTTGTGGCTCTTTAAAAAGTTTAATATTTTGTAAATTGTAATTTTTTACTCTTCCGACTCAAAAGGTTGCCGACTCCTGGCCTATGGCATAGTAACTCACAATTTTTTCTCATTCATTTTTAATATTAGGTTGTCACTAACATAGTTTGTATGAACTTTTTTTGTAATAAGTACTAACAAGTAGGCCTCAGTTGTCACAATAAACGAATATTATTATTATTAATATCTGATTCAGGATACCCTAAGTATAAAGAGGTCCCTTCATTAAATTAATACCTTTATTAAACTATTTTATTTTCTAGATGCCCAAGACACACATTCCGATGCAATTCTGGTGAATGCCTACCCGAGTACGAATTCTGTAACGCAATAGTATCCTGTAAAGATGCATCGGATGAACCGCACCATCTATGCAATGAGCAATCTAGGTAAGGCATTAAAGCAATAGCTACTTTTAACAAGACCAATCTGTTAAGAATGGCGTATGCGCAGAAGTTTGCAATAACTAAGAAGTAATTGCACGCAGTAAACAATCTACCTATAAAGTGGTAAAATTACATATTTCAACGAAACTATTTCTCCTGGCATACCTAAGGAATTTCAAACACAATGAACTATCGGCAGGGTACGAATTACTAAATTACGTATACCTACTCACTCAGTGATCATAAAGTGATGTATTATCTACGGATTCAAGTCATATGTAGATACCTGCCTATCCCAGCGTCAGTTATTCCAACTTTATGATCTGAAAATAATTATTATTACCCCTATACTGAACACGTATAGTCAATCGGTACTTAGATGTCTTCACTGTTTGAGCATATCTTGAATTAAATAATAATTCTTAAAACATGTAGGTAAGTATAATATTGTTTCACAGTGTGTTTCTCTCAGTCATTTAACCATTTTAGATATATATTTATAAATTATTTTACTTTTTCTGATACTTTTGCAAGTGGTGTTTACCTTAAATATATTGTACAAGTAGTATTAGGTACTGTTAATTAAAATTACTGTTATTAATTTTAACTTTAAGATAAGAACTATCGTAACAGTCATTGGTAAACGTAATAAAACAAAATAAAATAAATTACACCTATTTCTAGAAAAATCCTAATGCTTTTCAATAGGAATCTGTATCCTTTATTTACCTACCTAATTCTTGAATAAATTCAATAGCTACATTCTTAACTTTGAATGCCCACTATTCCTACAATACTAAGTAGGTATTAACCAAAACACGTGTGACCTATAACGGTTATTGTCCAAATATTGATCATCAGCGTTTTGACTTGTGTATTCAGATGGCGTGCGGCAGACTTCTGTCCATTACGTTGCGGTAACGGAAGGTGCAGGAGTACAGCAGTCGCGTGCTCAGGACGAGATGGATGCGGGGATAACAGCGATGAAATAGCCTGCACTGTTTGTAGTGAGTTAATCTGCCTATAAATAAGCAAATAATCTATTTATTTGCCTTCATTGATGAGAACAGTTAAGTCAGTAGGTATAATATTGAACAAGGATCTCGTCTCTATCACTTGGATACCATAGCCGTATTCTTCAACATAATACCGCCGTAGATTTAAATACAAAACTATCCAATTCTTTCACAGCAGAACTTTCCCAAGAGAGGCCAAGTAATCAAATTACCGAGGCGAACAAACAACCTAATGATCGGGGCATAGAGACGGTGGTAGTTTAACAATTTCACGACGTTCCACTTTAATTTGATGAATAGTAACGCTTATGTACGACTCCTTAAGTCAAACTTTTTCCTCGTTTAAGTTGACGAGCTAAAACGAATCTCTAGTAGGTAATAACGATAAAGGAGATAGGAACCATGCTATCTCTCTATATCAATTAAATCTTAACAACTATTATCGCGTAGCACCATAAACTTCAAATCAATTAGGTACTACTATCGAGTTGATAATCTTTCAAATATTCAAATATCCTGCAGAGATTAAAAATGGCAATGACTTGCAAAAGGTATTTGCATTCGATTTGGTACCTAGGTTACATATCGTGTTATGTTATGGACACCAAAGAAAGAGAAACAATGAAATTTGTCTGTAACTGTGAGGTCACCACCTGACTACACATGTGAAATATTACCGGTCGCATTCTGCACACATGGTTGATTTGACACGATATACGATGCCGTTAGTCGAACAATAGGACCAAATGAAGGTCCGCTGTATCTGTAAAGCATGACGATGCTGTAATTAAATTGAATTTATTATTTGCAGGATGTCCATCTCCGCCGCAGTCACCGTGAAAATAGGAAGCGATAGATTGTAATTAATCACTAGTGAATAACATTCCGACACCTGGATCTCAATGCTCAATATTTTATGTACCTAGCTACATAATAATATAACCTAAACCTAAAATACTGTAATTGTTGTAAAACTTTTACTACCACTGAAAAAAAAACTCTTATCCTCGAGAGATATTCGGTGTAAATGGAACTCAACTAAAATAAAAAGGGAATATTTTCATGCATTTCCCGCAGTTCAAAATGATCCTAGGTGTATTCTTGTTATAGAATCTTTAGGTGGCAATACCAGATACAATTAAAAAAAATATCCAGGGATAGGTGCTGCACACACGGTAATCTAATAACAAAATAATCCGATCTTGTCTATCAAAACCAGGCCTACAAGTACTGCTTTTCATTACAGGGTGACTGGTTGAACGAAGTGGTGAAAGTAGCTAACACAGAAGATGAGTTGAGTAACTATAGTATCTGAAATCGCAGAAATATTTTTTCATACATTCTGAACATGTGACGTCCGTCTTTTGTATGAAAAGTTTGAAACTTTTTGATGAAATTTTTCACCCCTACAAGTTAATGACTACATGTACCTACGTCATTCGTTCAAGCAGTCACTGTATATTAAATATAACACCCACATAATGTTGATTTTGTACTAATAGAACCAATATATTAATGAAAGTAAATAGGTACGTAGGTAGATTTAAGATGTTTCCACTGTGTCAGTATTCGCATCACATAAGCATGAAATAAATTTCCCACTTTTTATTTTCTGAGAACCTTTTTTGTTACTCATTTTAATTATTCTGAAGAATTTGGATATGAAGTAATAATTTCGGTAACGCCATAAGCTGAGTAACTAAATAAAAACATTTCCATTTATCTCTACTTACAATGCACACTAATCTGACCTATGCAAAATATTAATTTATAGATGTTATACACATCCAATAAGACTGAAGAGTGATTAAGTCACGTCACTGTTTATTAAAAAATAAGAAGTTCAGATAACCTTCAGTTTACTGATTTAACTTAGATAACATAATGCATACTTAACTTATTGTAAATATGAGATGCTATTTTTCTTATTATTTATAGACACTTGTTTGAAGTGAATTATCTTACTTATTCCACCAACTTCATATTGAGGATAGGTAATTCTGTAGAATTAAGAACCTAATAATTAAGTTTTCTGGTGTGAAGTTTACTTGGTAGTTAAAGTCAAGTGTAACTTAATGTAATATAGAGTGTTTATGTTTCGTGTGAATGTGATAAGTATTTATTAAAATAGTTTCGATATATATATTTTATTAATTTTCTTGAATATCACTGCCTAACACAATACTACTCCCGAAATTTTTAAGCTACAGCATTGGTATCAATATTGTATCTCTTTGTTCTTCTGTTTTTTACTCCTATTTCCAAATTTTCTCCGTGCAATTGCGGGCCACTTGTATTGTTGACGATCCCAAACTTACTGGTGACTTAGAGACCCTATTAACCTTAGCAGAGACATAGGACCTAAGCTCACTCTGTGCTTGTATGATAGGGAGTGTACCGAAGAACTTTTCAACCTGGTGCTATCATCATCTTTTGTCCATCGCACCGCTCGCCGACGATGTGGAGGTCATCCTCATTTCCTCCACGCGACGTTTCAGTCGGACGGTAAGTAGGTAGGTAACATATTCAGGACCAGTACCGACGTGTACCTACGTAATGTGAATTTTGCTCCCCTTTACTGTTTTCTCTCAAAGTAACGACATGGAGTTCTTTAAAAAAGGGCATAAAAAGAGCTCTACAGTTTCGGCAATGACAAATTTCCATTGACGACCACTGACCCTCTACCTCCTTAAAAAAAATGTTGCCATAAAAAAGTAGTGGTCTGTGTCCTGAAGATGGATACGGAAAATAGTCAAAGGAACTCTTACACCATAGAACTATGGAACGCACTATAGAATATTGTTAAGAAACCTACAAACCTAATATCTAACAAGCTCAATATTTCAAAATAATGAATCCAATTTTAGATTTTCAAAAGTAAATTAGGTAAGTACCTACCTATTTAGTTAATATTATCAATTCACGATTTTACAACAATATAATCTAGCTTCCGTCCCGCGGTTTCATCGGGAATCCCGAGGGAGCTTATGTTTTCCTGGGATAAAAAGTACCCTATATGTTAATCTAGTAGGTATATATTCTATCTGTGTGCCAAATTTCATACAAATCCGTTCAGCCGTTACGGAGTTGAGTAGTAACAAACATCACAAACTTTCACATATATAATATTACTTACTCGCTTTCCGCCCCGCGGTTTCACCCGCGATCTCCTATTTTACCCCTTCAGGATTTGAATTTAAAAAATCCTTTATTAGTACACCCCTACGTTATAAGAAAACAGCCCTAATCCGTACACACAAAGTATATCTCCCTAACTACAACTAAACCATACCACGAAAAAAATATGTTTACCCAAACAAACAAACAAGTGTAGAAAACACTCAAAATATTCTAATGAAATAGTGAAAATTTACTTCCAAACAAATTATGCAGTATCGCAAATATTCGCTAAGTAGGTAATCTAAGAGATTTCCAAGAAAGGTAAGTTTTTCATTCAAATATCCAAGAACAAATAAAATTGAAATTTCGAATTCTAATCCGATTTAAATATTCTTGTATATTTGACATTCCAATTTTAAAGAGTATTGCATTCGTAGATAGAGAACGATAGCACGCATTGCACCAAGCTTTTATGTGAGTTCAACATTTTTTGAATAAAATCGGATTGAGTTTTCAAACATGTGTCAAAATAAAATGTAATTTAAATCAAAAGCACTAAGGAGTATTGATATCAACTTCGATGCAAATCACCCCCAAAATAACTTTCTACCCATTTTTAACCCCGTTAGGCGATGAGTTTCAATAAAATACGAAACACGTCTTCTAGCAATTCTGTTAAAGAATGTTTATGCAAAATTTGAAGTAGATTGGACCAAGGAATCACGTTGTCCCATACAAACTTTGCCCCCGTTTTTCACCCCCTTAGCGGTAAAAATATAATCCTACTGAATACTTATCTATTTCGGAAAATCCTTTCTTATCGGATGTGTACGTCATACAAAGTACACACCCTCCACGTTTCAGGTCTATACGATCAGCGGTTTAGGCTGTGTGTTGATCCGTCAGTCAGTCATTCAGGACAAAGCATTTTATATGTATAGATAGTAGTAGGATCTGTTTTATAGCACCCATTGATAGTGTGGGTGCAATAACACAATAACAACGATAGTTAGGTACCGATATACCTATTTTGATTTTGAAATTCGAAACATTATTTGCATTTTTTACTAGATGTCAAATCAATAATGTTATGTTTACAAATAACCAGCATATTGAACGTAAGATGATCAGGGCGCATCCGTAGGAGTGCTACGTGCATCACTCGAACTATTCATTCATATCGTGGTAGTGAATCTAACATGACGAAGAAAAGCAAAAAATGCCTTGTGTTCCTCCTAAAAGTATTCAAGTGTTTAAGAAGTGCCATAGCAAGGTAAGTGATAAAGTTATATCTTTAGGTAACCTACCTACGAATACAATTTCCACGGCCACGCGCAATGTAGGGTTCCCTAGTTCTCCATCACAATAATGTAGACTAAGAAGAGGGCTTTTTGGTACACGTTATTAAGAAATCCCTAATAATTTTTAATGGATTTTGTACGTTTTTACTTTTCCAAGTATACATTTTAAAATTTGGACTATAACTCATAAACTAGTAAAGCCTATTAGCTGTGATAGATTTCCTTTTAACGTCGTTATATATACTACTACCGTGAATTTGTTCACATATCCAAAATATTCCTTGTTGACTACGGAACCCTAAAAAGAACTAGTATCTTATTTATCTTAATACATAAAATTCCAATGTCACGATGTTGGTCTGCGATGAACTCCAAAACTACTTATCCGATCATAATTTTTTTTTCAAAATGTGTGATTTGTTCCAACAAGATAGGATAGTTTTTATCCCGATTGTTATACCTGGAACGCGGATGAATCCGCGGCGAAAAGCTAGTAGTATTATAAAATAAGACGGATATATCTATACTGGGTGATTTTGTTATCACTGACAATACTTGCAAGGGTGGAAGTACTCATCAAAATGAACAACTTTTATTATGGGACTAACCGTGAAATCATGAAAAAATTATCAGCTGTTCCATACAACTCGACCAAAATGTATGAAGCAACCATATTATTTTACGAGATAGAGTTAGCCCTATAATAAAAGTTGTTCACATTGATGAGTACTTCCACCCCTGCAAGTATTGCCAGTGATAACAAAATCATCCTGTATACATAATAATGAATCATCGAAATGTTTGTACGCGCATAACTTCCGAACGAATGCACCAAATTGGATAAATCTTTCTGTGTTCGTTATTGTCAGATTTGTATGAAAAAAAATTACACCGGGAACGTGGGTGAAACCACGGGGAACAGCTAGAAGAATATAAAATAAAATATAATATAAATTATAAATATATACATAAAATAAAAAGAAGGTATGAAACCTGACATGAAAATAACGATTATTATTAACCTCTTTCAGATTCAGAAAATGTATGAGAAAAGTAAATATGCGGCTTTTAAAAGTTGTAGTAGTAGCGCTTATAGCGAGTGTATGCCTCATCACTCTGCTCTGCCATTGGCAACGCTCCTCGTTGAAACCACACCAGTACCGCCGCAGCACCTTACGGCATATACAACGCGCACGGTTGAGAAAATATGTGAAGGGAACTACATTTTCACATATGAATTTAAATAAATTATACAGAAATAATTTAAACAATGAGGGTAATAATTCGCTGGAGTTAGATGACAGCTTTATTCCAGGTACCTATACAATATCAATGTATACCTACTTATAGGTATAGGCAGAATTAAATATAAAATGCTTCTTAGAAGCTAAATTAATTTTTCATAGGTACTTACTAAATTATAAAATTAGTTTTATATTCCATTGCCAAAACCAATACCAATCAATATTGGTAAATAGATTTCTAATAATAATATTTTTAAGCTATTGTATAGCTTTTATCGCGGGCTTCGGGCTTTGAGCGCGGCGACCGAATCAAGAAATTTCGTAACGAAAAAACCTAACACCTCCCACGCTTAACGTGTATGTATGTGTGTGTATGCTGTTTGTGAGAAAGTATATAGGTGTATAGGTAGGTATCTATAAGGTTGGGGAAAAAGTCTTTTCGCATTATAGTATGCATGAACTTGTAATAAAATCTCTTTGGCTATACTATTTGTATCTGGCTGGTTTTGGTATCATTGAAAGTTTTAAAATTTTACTACAAAAAAGGTAAAAATGCAACGCAAGCCGCGAAAAAAATTTGCGAAATTAATGGACCTAGTGCAATGTCTGTGAGAATAGCACAAATTTGGTTTAAGCGTTTTCAATCCGGAAATTTTGATGTCAAAGATGCACGTCGCTCTGGTCGCCTATTACGAATAAAATGGATGCCATTTTTGAAAAAGTAGAGCAAGATCGGCATATCAGTAGTTACGACGTAGCTAGACTAGACGTCAAGAACTGGGAATTGACCACAAAACAGTTTTGGCGCATTTGAAAAAAACTGGGTACACAAAAAAGCTCGATATTTGGGTACCTCACGAGCTCACTGAAAGAAACCTAACGAACCGTGTACTCATTTGTGATTCTTTATTACGACGTAATGAAACCGAACCATTTTTGAAGAAGCTGATAACTGGTGATGAAAAGCGGATCACGTACGACAAGAACGTGCGAAAAAGGTCGTGGTCAAAGGCCGGTCAGGCTTCACAGACTGTGGCGAAACCCGGGTTAACTCGCAACAAGGTGATGCTGTGTGTATGGTGGGATCGGAAGGGCATTATTCATTATGAGCTGTTACCACCAGGCAGGACCATCGATTCTAAACTCTACTGCGAACAACTGATGAGATTAAAGCAAGAAGTTGAGAGAAAGCGGCCGGAATTAATCAACAGAAGGGGTGTGGTTTTTCATCATGATAACGCTAGACCTCACACATCTTTAGCCACTCAGCAAAAATTAAGAGAGTTTGGCTGGGAGGTATTAATGCATCGGCCGTATAGTCCTGACCTTGAACTTTCAGATTTCCACCTGTTTCGGTCACTTCAGAATTCTTTAGCCAGTGTCAGGTTAACATCACGAGAGGACTGCCAAAACCACTTGTCGCGGTATTTTGATCAGAAGTCCCAAAATTTCTATAGCAATGGGATCATGTCTCTACCTACAAGATGGCAAAAAGTTATCGAACAAAATGGTACCTACATACTTTAGTTAAATGTAAATAAACTATATTAAAAAATGTTTTGAATTTTCTTAAAAAATGCGAAGAAAGTTTTTCCCCAACCTATTAACATCAAGGAAAAAAAAAACTGCCTAAATAAAAAAAAAATAAATAATTATAATTGCATAAGTTGATAAAAATGCCATGCAATAGCTTTACCGCGGCAGTCCCCGAGTGCCACACGTATTTTTTTAGGGTTCCGTACCCAAAGGGTAAAAACGAAAAACAAAATAAAAATAAATATGGGGGCTCCACTACAACAAACGCGATTTTTTTGCCCTTTTATTTGTTTTGTGGTAGTTCCCGTTGACCTAGAATCACGAAATTTGACAAAAAGCAAGGTCTTACAGCACAAATAAAGGGAAAATTCCAAAATATAAAAAAAGGTGAAAATTAAAGGGTGTCCCCGTACATACATAGTTACGTCAACTAATATAGACCTCTGAGTTGTATGGGCGCTGATACAATTTAGAGGTCTAGCTTAATTGGCACCAACCTCAAATAAGGTAAATAAATGAAAATTGTGCATTTCCCGTGATGAACGAAGTTTGTACAGAACCCTCGGTGCGCGAGTCCGACTCGCACTTGGCCGGTTTTTATTTTAGAGTATTAAAGGGCTATTAATTTAACGAGTATCAAAATAATAACGATTTTGGTCAACTCGATACTGAGAACATTGTTCTACCCAACAGTTTCCTACAGGTAGGTATACTATATCCTATGATATAGTATATGTCTATACATAGCCTATCTATCTATTATTGTCACTTATTTCTGTTAATTGTTCTTTGCTCTAGCACGGATCATCGATACACCTGGATGTAAAATTCCATTAGATATCATAACTAACTGGATAAACCATAAGGACATCAAAAGAAATGTATCTTGTGGAAAACGAGCAGTATTTTTGAAGAAAATTGATATAGATAAAGTTCAGGTGTTTATAAAAGCTCAATATATGAAAAGATATTTGAGGAAAAGCAAGTTATTTGATTGTTGTTATAGGTTTCTACAAACATCTATGAAGTCTAGAAACAAAGAAATAAAAACACGGTAAGAAAATACCTACCCATTACCTAATTAAGATGGATGGTTCCTATTTTTAATTTTGTATTATTATATATGGGCACCATCCACCGAATTTGCTTGATCCGAGTTCGGCAGTCGCGACTTCCAAATTGGTGTCACCGCAGCAACGCTTGTGACGTCAGAGCAAGTGCTGTCATCGGGTATACATTCAAAATGTACTATAACCCCTAAATTGTACCTCAACCTAACAATTGTGACGTCACTGGCCGCGCTGGGGGGTGGGACATCCATACTACCTAAAATTATATATGCGAAAGTAACTCTGTCTGTTACCTTTCACGCCTAAACAGCTGAACCGATCGCAATAAAATTTACGGTACGCACAATGCACATACAATAGGCTACTTTTTTTCTCTGTATATTACTTAACTACTAAACGTGTTAAATACTACTTCCTAAAAAACATAGATTCATCGTCATTCTATACAAAAAAAAACTGTAAAAATTGTTTCAGATTCACTACATGTATAAAAATGTACGATGGAGAAACAATCACTTTGGAAAATGACTTTGTTAACGTCCAATGTTTCGAATATGACAAACAAAACATATCTTATAAAGTCTACGACGATATGTATCCATTTATAAAGAAGATCAACATTACAAAGCCAAGTAAATCTAATGATTGCAAAAATAAATACAACGTTTTAATGATCGGAATAGATTCAATGTCTTTGAGTCGCTTCCAAAAAACAATGCAACGGACATCAGGTTTTTTCCAAGAAAATTATTGGTCTGCTTTCAATGGGTATCATAAGGTAAATAGGTACCTATATTATTCTTTATTTGGATGGTATTTAGCAATAAATAAATTATAAGCCCGTTATTTCTTCTAGGTTGCTGAAAACTCTTTTCCTAATATAATGGCCACCCTCACCGGTAAAGATTTCGCATCGTCAACGATTAATTGCTCCAGAAGAATGGATCAATGCAAAGATCTTTTGATTTGGAGTAAGTTTAAGGAAGCTGGTTACGTGACAGCTTATGGAGAAGATTTTCTTCAACTGCCAGATACATTTTCGAACCCTTATGCCTTCCATAAACCTCCCACAGATCATTATATGAGGCCTTTTTTCGTCAGACGTGAAACAACTCCGTTGTTCAATAGATCTATAGTGTGCGCAGGAAAATTGCGTTCTGGGCAACAAGTACTTAACTATGCTTTAGATTTTGCTAGTACTTATAGAATGGAGTCTTTCTTTGGTTTATTTTGGATCAATTCCTTCAGTCATAATCCAGAGAATCAACCACAAGACGGAGACAAAATATTAGAGAATTTTTTAAACCAGCTATCTTACACCGGGGTTCTCATTAACACTTTTATCATCGTTTTCAGTGACCATGGCATACGCTTTGGCATAAATCGGTTAGAAACAGGAGGTTACTACGATGAACGCATGCCATGCTTATTTATATGGGTACCTTTAGTTTTCAAAGGTCGTCACGGTATGAAATTTACATCATTCCAAACTAATCGGTTCAGATTAGTGACACCCTATGATTTGTATAATACTCTTATCGATGTAAACCGAATATCTACTTGTAGTAGGAGTAACTCAATTGAGGTTGTCTCTGAGGCATGTCCCAATTGCCAAAGTCTGTTCAAAGTTATAAGTGCTAATCGTACGTGTCAGGATGTCGCCATTAACGAAAAGTGGTGCAGCTGCCATAATTTGTATCCACTCGTTAAGGAAGACGCTGATGGTATGAAAGCAGTTTCTTTTGTTGTGTCTGATATTCAAAATCGGATAAAGTTAATAACGAATAAACGTTGTTGGGGTTGCATTAATCCGTTGCTTGAACAAATTTTAAGGATCAGTTTTTATTATGAAAAAGAAAAGACTACCGTATACTATGTGATTGCATTTACCTTGACTCCAAGTAATATGTCATACGAAGCTACAGTAAAGCGAAAAAATGGTAAGTTGGAACTTGTCAGTAATCTTAGTGTCATATCAAGGTACAAGTCTTTCGGAAATTGTACAATTAAAGCAAGTGACCGCCACTTTTGTGTATGTCAGAGAATAAAAAATTGTGAAATATAAATTAATTAATTAAATTTTCTATTATATTAATACCTATACGTATTATGTACTCAAATTATTTAAAATATAACATCTGACTGTGATAATAAATTAACTTATCTATTTGTTTTTTAGCTCCATCCACGTACCTATATAAAATTCCCTCTCTACTTTTCCATCTCGCTCGGATCGCACTACAGTCACACTAGAGTTTACGCCTGTTCATTCATAAAAATCATTAAATAAGTAATTTGATTGGAAATTAAGATAAGGGAAAGGTGTCAATGTTTGTACGGCCAATAATACTTTTCTGCTCTGTTTTATTTGAAACTTGAAATTTATTCTCATTGATACAATTACCTAATGAAACACGTTTTTGACCGATTTTTAACCGACTTCAAAATTCAACCTCTAAAGCTAAGGTTTAAAAATATAAATTTCTGCACCCCTTAACAGGGAAAAAAGGGGTGCAAAAGTTCATATGAAATCATATTTTTATGGAACCTAAGGAGTAAGGAGGTAAACCTAGTTTGTACGGATTGGGGCTTTGTACAACTTAGCGACTTTATAATGTAGAGGTGTAATTAATTAACTAAGGGGGTAAAATAGGAAATTGCGAGTGAAACCGCGGGTCGAAAATCTAGTTATTTTTTGTTGTAGGAATTCTCAGTATTGATTACGTCACATTACATTGCTCTGAAAAAACACAGCAAACATAAACACCCACACACCTTTCAATGACTTACCGTGCACTTTTTGTACGTAGAGATTAGATCGCTGTTTAGCAAACCGCCACAGTTGAGTTGGGTAAAACCTTTGGTGGTAATACGTGGTGCTAACTGCGATAGCTCTAATACCTCCATCCTTTTTTGAAAAAGCACAAAAATTTACCAAGCATCTTGCTTTTCTTTCTTTTTTTAACCTAACCTACACCATACAAAGATGTCAGCGCTATCTTCAACGAAAGATTATTAACTGTTGTCAGGTCCCCCAGTAGCAACTCATCTAGGCCACCGACTGATCCACTCAAGAAACACTTTATAAAACTGTTGATATCATTGGGGTTAGCCTACACCGAAACGTCTGCGGGTTGTGGAAGATGGATTTGCCACTGGAAATCGATGTTTTTCGAAAAGGACATAAAGGTAGGTAACGGGTGTTTAGTGTGAGATGTCGGCAAAAAGTATTCGGGCGGATCCCTGTATGTCTCTATCATTTATTTATGAGATAGTTTATGAAATGAAGAGGGATTCGCCGTAGGTTGGTGGGACTGTTATTAAGTACAAACAAATTTCATTTCTAACTGGTAGTCAAGGATGTTTATTGTTTATTCTAATAAATGAGCTTTGAAGTACCTACAGGTACCCACGGGGAATGCGTCCTACTATAGAAGGATGAAGGATTAAAAGGAGTGTCTTGCCTATGTACGCGACTCTCATGGACTCGCAGTCTACTTCTTCCTTTTAAAATCCGTGGTTGGGAACATCTCTGCCATTTAGGGGTAAGATACCAAAAAAAACACCTAAGTAGGTAGGTATTAAATTTTATTTTATCGTTATAAAATAATTGTATAGCAAGCTTTCAAATAAATTAACTACTTACCTACGTATCATGCGATATTTCATTGAACATTAGGTATAATTAATTATTGTTATACCTACATTTTTTTAAATTAGTTACTTACAATTACTTATTGTACCTACTTAAAGATATTATGGCTCCAATCATGGTTCCAAATTGAATCAAATAAATAAATTCGTTTTATGGTTAAAAAAATCAAATTCAATAAGAACGAAAAATCACATAGTGAATGAGTTAACAAAAAATAGAGTTGAAGATATACATAAAGTGATAAAAAATATGTAATTAATAAGTAGTAACAACGAATTTTTCAGATCCTTAGGTACTTATTCATCTTCATACAGGGTGATTTTTTTATCACTGGCAATACTTGCAGGTGTGAAAGTACTTATCAATGTGAACAACTTTTACTATGGAGTTTATTTTCGTCGAGTAGGTATTGAACTTTTGTATGGAACAGCTGATAATTTTTTCATGATTTCACAGTTAGTCCCATAATAAAAGTTGATCATTTTGATGAGTACTTCCACCCCTGCAAGTATTGCCAGTGACTAAAAAATCACCCAGTATATGTAAAATAATAAGACTTATGCATGCACCTTCCTATACATCAGTCACGCCAATGTCATGTCACAGAGCAGTCAAGTGGTGTGTGGAAATGCCTACCGTGAGAGCAGTGCGCCGTGACGGCACGGTACGGTGGTCAGATTGGTGACGTGCCCGTACGCTCAATAACTCACCAAAGTTTCGTCGTAATCGAATGAATGTTATCGGATGTACGTTACAAGCAAACAGACAAACAAAGAGACAAACATTGATTTTTATGAAATTCTTATTTCTCAAAATCTACATTGTAAACTGAAAATTATATATATTTACTCATTATGTAGCTGAAACATGAGATTATCGGACAAACGTGAGATCACAATAACAATCGTAGGTATTCTAAAATGTTTTGTATCAATAGATAGGTGTCTAAACGTAATTGTTTATAACAATGTCATATCACAAGAGTGATCAAAATGCAATCACACAGATCTAGAGCAGGCTGGCTGGATACCCCATGTTCATATAAAAACCAAGCGTGCAATTTATTCCCATTTTCGATGAAATGAAACATCCCCATTTAACTCCACCCCCATTGAAGTAGAGGCGCGGACGGGCACGCTTGTACGGACGGCTTTCTGTATCTAGTTAATCTAAATCTGTGTGCAACCATTATTTTCTAAATTAAACAAAATTACCTACATACAAGCATATTTTTTGTAAATCTTTTTATGCTTGAATACTTTTCATCATGCTTGGTGATGGTGGTGTGTTTGGATATATCACAAATAATGATAATTGAGATACAGCTAGGGAAACTCCAATTAAATTTGGCACCTGAAACAATAAAATATGCAAATAGGTACACATTTTACTATTTACCCAGCAGTATTTGACTGACGTTGTACATTGTACTATAGATACTTTACTTAACTGAAATAATAAAAATGATATGATCATTAAATTACTATAAAGATAATTTAAGCCTGTATTTATAAACAATAGGTAGGTTACATAATAATATATCCTTGCCTATATTTTAAATAAAATTATCAATTTCACATTAATAATAAAAAAGAATTGTAAGACTTATAATAATAATGAATTGTAAGTATTTTTTAAGACTTGTTTATCGTAAAACGTTAAGCAGGCGTCGCCAGCCCTATGGTAGAGCGAGAGGAGCGATCGCTCTAGGCGCCAGGTGGCACCGAAATGCCAATTTCGAGTAAAAAATAAAATATTGATGGAATTTGAATTTTGCAATCAAAGTAGATTTTAAAAAAAACTTGGATATTACTAATTATCTAACATAAACTGAAATACAAATTATGTAATGTGAAAACGCCAACCAAAGAGCGCCAAAAAACAATTTCGCTCTACCCTGATCAAAGAGCTGGGTTTTGTACATTCAAAAAATTTTTTAAGTTTCCTTCGTAGTGTCTAAGTAGCTCGTCACTTTATGTTTCTCCTTTGTGATTTGTAAGTAGGTGATTGTAGTTAGTCTGCACTCATTTCGTTAATTTCATTTATTTTTATTTTATAAATTCAAATTGCGTTTTTGTCTGTTTTTATTGTTAGGGTTCCGTAGCCAAATGGCAAAAATCGGAACCCTTATAGATTCGTCATGTCTGTCTGTCTGTCTGTCTGTCCGTCCGTATGTCACAGTTACTTTTTCCGAAACTATAAGAGCTATACTGTCGAAACTTGGTAAGTAGATGTATTCTGTGAACCGTATTAAGATTTTTATACAAAAATAGAAAAAAAAAACAATAAATTTTGGGGGTTCCCCATACTTAGAACTGAAACTCAACATTTTTTTTTTCGTCAAACCATTAAGTGTGGGGTATCTATGGATAGGTCTTCAAAAATGATATTGAGGTTTCTATTATCATTTTTTAGGGTTCCGTAGCCAAATGGCAAAAAACGGAACCCTTATAGATTCGTCATGTCTGTCTGTCTGTCCGTCCGTATGTCACAGCCACTTTTTTCCGAAACTATAAGAGCTATACTGTTGAAACTTGGTAAGTAGATGTATTCTGTGAACCGTATTAAGTGGGCCTTGAGTTCCGCATCTTTGAAAAACATATTAGATATTAAAAACTGGCTTTGGTTAACTGTTTTTTTACCCTTACGAAGCGAACGTAAGTGTATGCCGTGACTTGAACAAATAAATGTTTACACAAACAATTTTTTATTTATATTATGTGTTGTGAACATTATAAATATGTTTTTCATGAGCATTAAAAATTATGAGAAACCAATAGTTAACATTATTAAATATGAAATGTTAACAGTCTTATTATGTGAGATGGTTTAAAGTAAGTCTTGTAAATCCCAGATTTAAGATAGCCGATGGGGCTATCTTAAATTGTTGTTATATGATGTTAGAAAGTGACAAATAAATTTAAGCCATGGCTTTTACTAGACTTGCTTTAAACCATCTCACATAATAAAGGGATGAGTGATTTATTTGAATATTTAATTAATTGCCAAGACAATTGTGATTATAATAATAAAATATAGTTACCGCAAGAAAAATGTCTTTTTCGATATAACCATACAGGAACCACAGTGATGACACAAAGAAAGACATCAGTATCATTGGAAATGGCAGGCATTCAGTGCTCTTCACACGTAGTACATAAAATAGTTTACTCATTGGTGCAGCTATTGTTAATAATGTTAAGGTACATGCTAATACACCTAAAATAGGTTTAAAATAATTAGTTAAAGGTCTCACTATGTCTAAGTATAATACACCTAGACTTCATTGAAGTTATTTTTAAAGATTGGTTATGGGGTAATCCATATGGTGCATATTGGATTGAATTTTTACACTCCTCCCCCCCTATGTGAGACCTAACAAAAGTCCAGACTACTCCCTTAGCTAGTGTTATCTTAAGATATTTTATAATCATTGTTGTCTTATTGATAGAAAAATTTATACTTTGTGAGGTATCCTACTTATCCTTGAAGTAAATTCTAAGACATATGAAGAATGAACTCTTTCGACTTTTCCACATAGGTGCATGGCCTTTACTGCCTTTCATGACAAGAAAAGGGAAGTTTGTTGTTCTTTTTTGCTTTAAGTTTGCTTTTGTAATAGGGTATTATAACTTAATTATAAAAATAATAGCAAAGTCAAAGCATTTATATCTTACCCAGTACACATAACAGTAATTCATTATCTTCCGCAGTAGAAACATAACTAAGCACAAAAGTCATAAACAATACTGTAGATATTACTTGTTTCACAACGGTTGACTTTTTAAATGTGTAAATATAAAACACAATGATATATGACACCATTAGAGCTATTCCAATAGTATTAACAAGCACAATTTTATCATCATGTTTAGTTAAACCATATAGGAGCCATAAGCATGCGCTGAAAATTAATTTAGTTATTACTTTTTCAATAAATGTAGTCAATATAATAAATTATGTTGCAAATAGTTTTACTTACGACAATGCAGCACAAGTAAATGGTAGTGGTGAAGCTTCAGCAGTTGTTTTATTAACCACATATTGCTTGCAAACTAGTCTATAAAGTAAATTACAAGTTTTATGAAACTATTTCATCAACAGTTAGATAAGAATAAGGGTCCTAGCACTCATACTTATTGCAATAACTCAAAACCGGCTCATTAACATAGTGCTCTAACTTTATGTGCGTTGGAAGTTAGGATAAGATTTAACTTAGTATTGTATGCTCTCAAAGAATAAATCGGTTTACCAATTGTTTGACGTGTGAGCGCCGTAGAGCGTTGTTATACATACTTACATGCCTGATAAAAATTGAAGAATTGTTGTGACGACAGCCAAATTGCTGACAAAGTCTCTAAACTCTGTTAGGTGCATTTTAAAGTAGAGCACTCTAAAACTAGCCTACTATGTTAAATGTAATCAATCATAAACATTCAGTAAGAGCAAATGTTAAGTAATGTATGAAAACAGAGTTTGCCATAGTATGATAAGTTTTAATTCAAATAATTTTATATTGCATTTGAAATTCTAAAGTTAGGAACTATTAAGGATCAATCAAACAAATAGTTAGAGATGTGTCCACTCGAGTTACTAGCTCGAGTTGTGCTTAAATCGAGTTGACTCGAGTTGATTTCACCCTAACTCAAGTTTGGGCTGGCGGTAAATGAACGAATCAATCGAAAGAGCGAAAGCGCGATTCGTTCGTTGGGTGCACGTTTTAATACTCCCTTGAATGACACCGACGATGACACGAAGTTTTCCGATCATATCAAACTATATTCAATGGTCACAATATTGCAGATTTGACGTTTGAGGTTATGTTATCCTTAAAAGTTAAGTTATCCGTAAAGCTGTAATAGTATATTATGATACAAGTGAGCGAAGTTGCTCATTACGCACGAAGCTGTGAGTTGCAGCCCGAGCCGCAAGTGAGGGCGTAAATCAGCCGAGTGTGTAATGAGCAGAGCTCACGAGTTTCATACGACGTTTTTCAATACATTTGCGAGGAAAAAACAAACACAATTTTTACCACACATCGACAAGTACGATAAAAACAAAATATCTAAATTATGGGAAATGGCGCGCAAGTTTTTTTTTCAAGCGCCAAATGGATGGTCAACGAACAAAATTACTACTTCAAAATTTAAGTGATAAAATGCAAATATTTTAATATTAGTTTTATTTTATTTTAGATCAAATAAATGTTTGTTTGACTTAATTAAAAATGTACACATTTATTTATTCCAAATTTGGATTTTCAGCGGCGTAAAATCTCTTTGTTGTTACAAAAAAAAACTGTAAGTATTACAGTTCAGTTGAAAATACTTGCATATAGTGCACATAACTTGTAGTTAGGTACTAATTTAACTTTGTTAACAAAGTTTCAACTCGAGTTTACTCGAGTCATGTTTTTTCCGAGTTGGCACATCTCTAAAATAGTCGTGTCGTGTCGTGTCGTCATATTTGACACTTATTGTCAAATTGACAACTGTATATTTAATTTTCAATTTTTTTCAAGCATAGGCAAAAGGTATAGCCTATACAGCCTTGATTTATATTCCAACGTTATTTTTATATTTATATACCTACCAGGCGTACGTATTTAGTAAGGATTTCATACTATTCATGATCCGATCGTATCAAAATCGTACCTGATCTCTAATCACAAAAACCTGTTCGGCTTCCGACTGTGTGAAATTAATGTATATTATGTTAATACGTACGTTCTTTTATTATATCAAACTATATTTTGTCCTTTATTATTATTATAAATTATGCAACCTAAACCAAGGAATTTTGAAGTTTTTTAGGGAATTTCAGCAGGAATTCTGCAATTTCCAGTACAAAATGTACTTGGGTCGTTTCGGCTTTTTCATAAAATGTAACGAAACTGCTTTTCGATCTCATAAATTAGATTTAAGAAGCCGTTTAAAAAAAAACTGTTTTTATCCGACTTTTAAAAAAGGAGGGACCTCCTCCTCCTCAATTCGGATGTATTTTTTCGTGTTTGTAACCTCTCCGTCATTTATGAACCAATTTATAAAAGTATTTTTCATTTCACTCATTCAAGAACAATGTAGCGAACTGTCTGTAACATAACACCAAGGGCATAATATACATATTTATCAACACCATTATATAATCTGTCGAATAAATCTGTTTTCATGAGGAATTGTCAACTTTGTCGAAATGATCCCAGATTTCAATACAATTTTTTCTTTGCTACATTTTTTTTCATTATTCCACTATTTTATTATTACACAACACAATAAAGGTCTTACAAAATAACTTCATAAATTTATTAAAATTTTACACTATAAGTACTATTCAGTTTACAATGTTTTTATCTACAAACCCAAATATAATACAATAATATATATAATATTTACAAACTTTACACATAAGCGCGGGAAACATGCCAACAAACACTTTTTCGTAAATTAGCAAACACTAATCACGCACGTGATAGATTATTGACGTAAATACAATATTAAAGTAAAGTTAAATGTGTGTATGTTTCATTTTTAGGCATATTTATGGAGTTTTTACTACAAAAGATATTCATACCATTGTTTTACGTCATTTGTTATTGTATAACTCGTGTAGGTTAAAAACTATGTAAATAACAACAAATACTCATAGTTTATCAATGAAAAAGTAAATTATATACGTTTGTAATCATAGCTTGCAAAAAATCATAGCTCAAATACCTTTTGATTTGGTTTTCTAAAAACACCTGGTGGCCCGGTTGTTTACCTGACAGTATAAAAAGGGCTAGTGGCCGGGCGCAGCGTTCGGAACCGTACGATAATTATCGTACACATACGATAATTTTGTGCCTACGTACGATGTACGATAGCATATTATTATCGTACGCAGATTGTACGATAATTTCTATCATGATAAAAAATTTGAGAATTTATATTATTTCACTCATGCGCTGATAGTTTAAATCGCAGTAGCATGATTTTATTTTGTCCAATAAAATCTTGGGAAAATACCGGGAAATACAAGTTGTCTATTCCTATTGGTTCTTACGATCCGCTCTGCTAAGTTTCACCACTGCCGATACTGTAACTTTATCCAGCGCCTGCTGTACACGCTTTCTTATTGGTTAGTATAGCATCTACCAATGCGAACAAGTGAATATAAGTTCGATATTTCGATTATGTTCACACTTCATATGTATCGTATATTTTGTAAAGAAAAGTTGGCAGTCATTTCGTTATATTATTATGATTATATGTCTGTATTCGCTCTGACAAAAGGAATTATTCAAATTAAGTGAAGAAAGAACTAATTTTCTAGAGCAGCAATGTTACAATTTATATGATTACACACTCGGAGTGATTGTTATCATTGGCAAGTAGGTATATCTATCAAATACATTGTTTCAGTGGCTGTATATTTTCTATAACTTACTAACCTATTAATTATTTTTTATCTGTGCAATGAAGAATGAATCCTACATGCAAAGTTTAAAGTAATTTATATGATTTATTTATCTATAATAGACATTATCCTAAAAAATACGATAATTTCGATCCATGTACGATAATTTTCCGCCCCTGGTACGATAGTCAGTCCAAGTTGCTAACGCTGGCTGGGCGACCGGTCTCAGTCATCAGTCTTGTGCCAACCGACGAAGCGAACGGAGCTCCTGATTGTTACTAGGCATTGACTACAGACAAAGCTAAGTAAATATTTTACATTTATTTATTCTTTATGTTCTATATTTGTTATGCCTATTATTTACTGTTACTTATTTAATTAACACTGTAGTAAGTGGATTACAAATAAATTACTTTTTATAAGTATTACTTAATGATTTTAGTGCTTATCAAATAAATCACCTTTTATTTTTAATGTGATTGTTGTTGTATTTAAACTAATCATTGATAATTGAGTGGTTGAAAAATATATTTATTTATAAAAGAAATGCATTTAATTTATCATAAAATAGAAACCTTTAGTAAAAAAAAACATCAATTGCTATTATTATTATTTAATTCGTATTATTATTATCTAATTAGATTAAAATAAGTTATTACACGCGTAATCTAACATCAACTGATAATAATTTAAATACAAAATAAATAAAAACGAACGCTTGACCTACGACATTGAGTTCGCGCCAACTTAGTCCCAAAAGTTCATTTCTATTACAGAAGAAATAAGATCGATTTTCATTCATTCCACAAACCATGTACCAATTAACTAACCGAAGCAAAATAAAAATAGTTTTTTATTTTCATTGACCAAATTTGAATTGTGTTTTCTCAATGATAGGATTCATTTTAGCTTATTCACTACATCGAGAATAAAAAACAGTTTTTTTTTAATGTTTACTATTCATAAAATACCAGACCTTCCATCAATCAAGGTAAAGTTCATTTTGTATCTGTACATTCAAAAAACTTCACACGCATAGTACCAACCTAACGTCTGCAATAAAGCGGTTCGTTATTTAATGTTTACTATTCATACAAAACCAGTCCTTCTATCGATCGACATAGAGTTTACTTGTATCTGTCCATTCGAAAAACCGCTTGCATTCGTTCGTTTCGTTTCATCCATAGAGATAGAAGTTTAGTTTTTTTTATAAACTGATGTTGGTTAAGAAAGAGTTTGTTCGTTTTTCTTAGACAAACAGTTTTGTAAAAGCGTTTCCGAATAAAACGCTCAGCATTATCTGGTGGTAATTTTGTTTTTAGACTAGACTAGAAGTTCATGAAAACATGAAGATTTATTTATTATTATAGAATCACGTAAGATAATAATGAAATCCTTTAAACTAATCGTCCATCAGTCCAGTTTCAGTCGTAAGTTTTTACTCTAAAATAGAAAAACTTTGTTTGGTACATAATATCTAATCTAAGTATTTAATAATATAAAAATTACTTTTAGCTGTGGATTTGATTATCAACTTAAAAGATTATCCTGGGCTTAAAGAGAGGGATATTGTAGAAATATACCACCCAGAAAATGACTACCCAAGACTTTTGCTTCAAGTTTCTAAAGTGGATGCTGCAGGAAGGGGAAGAGGTACCTGATAATAACATTTTTGATTGTGTAAATAAAGCCATGTTATTCTAAGAATATTTACGAATGTCTTGAAGTAAATAAATATCCTTGGGCATTCTTCACATAAAGCCAAACTAAGCATAACTTGTAATATGGATGCTAGAAGTAATATACTACCTACTTGTAAATAAATACCTACACCTATACTCGGACCAAACAGAATCAAACCCACAACATACAGTGTAGTATTTAGTGTATTTAACCTCCATATTAATCGGCCTGTCTATTAAGTACTAAACACTTACCCTGAGTTTTGTATAAAATATTTTTTACAGAAGAATCTAATACTTTCCCGGGTGGAATTTTTTGCCAAATGTTTAATGTCCGAAGGATCCTAATCCTAACTAATATTATAAATGTGAAAGTGAGTTTGTTACATTTTTACGCTTAAACCGTTGAACCGATTGCGACGAAACTTGGTATGCAGATAACCTATGGTATGGAGAAGAAGATAGGGTACTTTTTACCTGGGAAAACATACGGGAGTGCAGGCAAAACCGCGGGGCAGTAGCTAGTAGGCTATAAAATATTATTGATAGTCTATATGTTGGAAATCCTATATTTATTAACTACATCATCTTGTATTTTTTCATAATATTGATCAATTTTTAGACACAATTAGTGTGGAACAGAGCATAGCAACAACATTTCAATTGCGAACATTTGCCGATGTTTATGTGAACATAGTAAATGTGACGGATGTTGCTTTGGACTCCGTTGAGCTTACATTCAAAGATCAATACATGGGAAGATCTGAAATGTGGAGATTAAAAAACAGCTTGGTATGACTTACTTTATTATTCCTTCTGCCATTTTTTCCAGAAATCTGATTATTTGAAGGTGGACTATACTATGCCAACCACCAAACAATTGCTGTTTATGAATAAGTCTATTGATTTATAATAATGCTATTCATTAGTATACTTATCTTTATGTATAAAAACTAGCTGTCCCGGCAGACCTTGTTCTGCCCTATTTCTCTAAAACAAAGTAACATTGATTTTTTTATGTTAATAGCTGCCCCGACAGATTTCGTTGTCTAACGCGCCTTTGTTTTGTTTTGATTGACGTCTAATGTTTGACAGCTGGGGACAGAGTGGTTTGTTTTGGAAAAGAAAATTATTGGTTTTACTATTTTCCTCATATTATTTACTTTTTTCTCTCGATAAAAACCTTCCTCAGACTTCATCAAACACAACAAAAAAGAAACCAGCCAAATCGGTCCAGCCGTTCTGGAGATTTGTGGTCAGCAACACATTCAGCGATTCATTTTTATATTATAGATAGACTGAGAGTTAAAACTGTCTTTATCAGTTATTAATAAATTGTGAATAAATAATTATTGCACTGAAAATTAATAATAAATTTACGATGAGAGTGAAATTAACATGAAGAGTTGCATAGAAAAATTAATACGTATAACTGCTACGATCGATACACAAATAAAACTAAAAAAATGGCCAAAAACTATATAGTGAGTAAGACAGGAGACCGGCTATAAAAAAAAAATCGCGATGGAAAAATAGGGGTTGATCGTAGAGGTTTTAATATAATATTTTTTATTCTAAGTCATGACAAAAAAAATAAAAAAAATTGCCAAAAAAATTAATGTTTATAATTAACAAAAAAAAAAAGGGTTAATCGTAGAAGGTTGAAACATTAGGGTTGTATGTATTTTTTAATGCTATATCATAAAAAATAAAAACAAAAATTTTGATCTAAAAAACAAATAAAAAAATTTAGGGGTGGACTACCCTTAACATTTAGGGGGATGAAAAATAGATGTTGTTCGATTCTAACTACAAACACCACAACACGAGAATTTTATATATTAGATGAATCCCTATTTCCCACGCCATAACTTGAGAATGACTTTACCAATTTAATTTATCTTTTTTAAGTTTTCTAATGCTTTGTAGAAGGTTCTTACGGAAAGACAAGTTAAGAAAATTTCATTAAACTTATAAGGAATCGCGGGTGAAACTGCGGGGCAGAAGCTAGTTATATAAATAAAGAATGATATTAATTTAAAACTTGCATGGCCTGTATTTTCACCTGCATTCTTGAAATAAAAAGTTACCAACACCGTCTATCAATTTTCCAATTGAACTGACTGTAAGTTTGTAATATTAAAAAAATGTTTTATCTGACTAAATTATAATAACATTTCAGGTGAGCACTTGTGTATATTTGAACAAAAAGATAGAATATTGTGGTGGAGCAATAAGATGCCAAGTGTATGAGATGTGGTCCCAAGGAGATAGAGTTGCTTGTGGAGTTATAACTGAGGATACAAAGATAGTGTTCAGATCTTCCACCTCAATGGTGTACCTATTCATTCAAATGTCATCAGAAATGTGGGATTTTGACATACATGGAGACTTATATTTTGAAAAAGCTGTTAATGGATTTTTGGCAGAACTTTTTGCAAAATGGAAGGTAACTATGTCATTATGTTACAGTGGGTTCCCCCACCATGCATTATTTCACAGATGCATCTTAAGAATCAAACTTTTTGAAGTTTTTAATTTACCCTGATGAATTACACAATACTTTTTCTATTGTACCTATCTAAATTCTCTGAACTTCATTGGTTAACATAATATAATTATTCTTTTTTTAGAAAAATGGCAGCAACCATGAGGTTACTATTGTTCTATTTTCAAGAACATTCTACAAAGCCAAGTCATTAGAAGAGTTTCCTCAACACATGAAGGAATGTCTACAAAAAAATTACAGAGGAAGATTTTATGAGGACTTTTACAGGTAAGGTTGAAGTTGTTTGTCTTAAATTGTAACTCAAGTTTAAAAAAAAAATTGCACTCCGAGAGTGCCGACATAAGTGAAAACTTTTTTTTTTGAGAGATTGAGATTGAGATTGAACGTCAAACTGCGTCTCGCTCGTAACGGTGTCGCGAGTCCAGAGGTTTTACCTCATCGAAAAAGAAACTAAACGTCAAACTGCGTCTCATCATAACGGTGTCGTGTCTCAACGGTGTCGCGAGTCCAGAGGTTTTACCTCATCTAAAAATATGCGTACCGCGCTAAAAGAATTATACACTGCAATAAATGTTTGTTGTATATTTAGAAATGAAAATTATTGGATGTTAACTTAATCACATTATCATATTTCTTCTATGTTTTCTATAATAGCCCCACATAAAACATTTGAAGGTTTGCCTATAATTCGCATTTTGGTGCAAACATTATCTAATATATAAAATTCTCGTGTCACAGTTTTAGTTGCCATACTCCTCCGAAACGGCTCGACCGATTTTGATGAATTTTTCATCCCCCTAAATGTTAGGGGTAGTCCACCCCTAAATTTATTTTTTTATTTTTTAGATAAAATGTTTTGTTTTTATTTTTTTATGATACAGCATCAAAAAATACATACAACCCTAAATTTTCAACCCTCTACGATCAACCCCTATTTTATTTATTTATCTTATTTGAGGTTGGGCCAATTAAGCTAGACCTCTAAATTGTATGAGCGCCCATACAACTCAGAGGCCTATCTTAAATGGAGTCATCTATGTATGTATGGACAGAATTTTCAACCCTCTACGATCAACCCCTATTTTATTTATTTATCTTATTTGAGGTTGGGCCAATTAAGCTAGACCTCTAAATTGTATGAGCGCACCTACAACTCAGAGGCCTATCTTAAAAGGAGTCAACTATGTATGTATGGACAGCCTTTAATTTTTAACTTTTTTATTTTTTGGATTTTTTCCTTTATTTGTGCTGTAAGTCCATGCTTATGCTTTTCGCCAAATTTCGTGATTCTAGGTCAACGGGAACTACCATTTTTCCAATAGAAACCACTCTGTCCCCAGCTGTCAAACATTAGACGTCAATCAAAACAAAACAATGGCGCGTTAGACAGAACGAAATCTGTCGGGGTACCTATTAACATAAAAAAATCAATGTTAGTTTGTTTTAGAGAAATAGGGCAGAACAAGGTCTGCCGGGACAGCTAGTTTCTATATATTATTACATTTCTAAACTAGGGATAGGGAAATAAGATAGGGAAACTACTTTGTTGTATGTATTATGTTAGTAATCTGCACAACGCACTTACAATGGTCCTCTAATTATTTTTATTAATCATCATTCTAAGCCATGGACTTAGAAAAAAAGGCGGACCCCACCTCATAAAACAATTACTAAAGCACCGACAGTAAGCCAGCTCGCTTAAATGCATACACGCCCGGCACGCACACATTCACACCACACTAAGCCGGCCGCCCGCCATTACGCTCCGAACCACACATACACACACAATTACGTCGCCGCCATTTAGGTGCTTCAATAGTTTCAAAGCGGCCTTTTTTTCTAGGTCCATGTTCTACGCATGCTTTATAAAATTTTATTAGAGAACCGAATTTCGGACCAGATCTATCCCACTGACCCGATTTACCTAGCCCGTAGGCTGCCGTTTACGCATCCCTGGTCAAAACGGTGCATTGGGTACAGAATACACATTTTGTTTTTAGAGTGGCCGTCCAAAACGAGAGATATGAAGACTGGTCTAATGTTCTCCTACAATTGAGACGTCTTTTCACTGACTACCAAAAGATAGTACTGCAATACCATGAGAGGCCGAACATGGAAATACCCACTGCCATCAACTCCACTGCCGCTCAAGGAAACTTTCTAGAAGTTCTTAACATGAGTTTGAATGGTAAATAAATCTTTTAATTATTTTTTAAAGTTTATTTGCGCGTGATTTTAATCAGCTGAACACATCCGTTCATGGAATAAAAAAGACATAATCCTGTCAAAATATATATTTTAGATCTTAATCCTATTGATGAGGTCATGCCTAAGATGTTTAATTACACTTTTTTAGGGTTTCGTAGTCAACAACGAACCCTTATAGTTTCGCCATGTCCATCTGTCTGTCTGTTCGCCGCTTAGCTCAGAGACTCTTAGTACTAAAAAGCTGTAATTTGGCATGGATATACATATTATTCACGCTAACAAAATTTCGAAAAAAAATTTTTTTAGTGTTGGTACCTACCTCTACACGTAAAGTGGGGATGTTTTTTTTTCTCGTCTACCTCTACTGGAATATCGTTGGATAGGTCTTGTGAAGCTATTGTGGGCTTGTGAAGACAATTTTTCGATTCAGGGATCCGTTTGTGTAATATTTGAGTCAAGTGTCCCACTCCCTGCCAGTTAAATGGTTGTTTTTGGATATGTGAAAAACTTTAGTAGTAGTATATATAATGAAGTTAAAAGGAAAACTATCACAGCTAAGTAGGCTTTACAAGTTTACGAGTAATAGTCGATCAACTTATAAAACCGTTTTTAAGTTGATCGACTATTACGTTATTAATTCGACGAAACCGTTAATAATGCTAACAACAAAAACACATGAAACAACAAATAGCCCTCTTCTTAGTCCACATTGTGATGGGCTGTGTTTATTGTGATGGGCAACTACGGAACCCTAAATGGCGCGTGGCCCGACATGCACTTGGCCGGTTTTTTATTGTATCTACTAGCTTCCGACCCCCAACATTCTCTATCCGTTGATCTTACACAAAAATGTTCAATCTCATTTCGGAGAATTTGAACCTACATACGTCCTTTGTTACGGCATTCGTCGTCACTATTCGGAGCTATCCTTAAAAGGATTGTGCTCTGTTACGATTTGAAGGAAGGAAAAACAAATTAAGACACTGTAATAATACTATACTATTTAAATTGTTCTCTTTTTCCAGTATTTGAAAAGCACTACCTAGACCGATGTTTCGACCGCACAGGTCAACTCAGCGTGGTCATAACACCAGGCGTAGGAGTTTTCGAAGTCGACAGAGAGTTAACCAATGTCACAAAGCAACGTATTATAGATAACGGAGTAGGAAGCGATTTGGTTTGCGTCGGCGAACAACCGCTACACGCCGTTCCATTATTGAAATTCCACAACAAAGACAACAATCTCAATTCTATAGACGATTATTCTATGCCCCATTGGATTAATTTATCCTTTTATTCGACGAACAAAAAGGTTGCGTATTCGAATTTTATACCGAGGATTAAATTGCCCCCAAGGAAGAGTCAAGAGCCTTTGAAGAAAATGTATGAGGACGAGCGTAGAGGGAAGCTACTGAAGGAAGATGAGTGTATGCATAATTCCATTTTTGATTACGACGCATATGATGCTCAAGTATTTCAGTTACCCCCAGCACATAGCACATGGTATGTAATGGTTTCAGCCATATTTGTTTTGCATAGCATTGTTTTTATTAACTGTTGTGAATATCTCAAAATTGAAGAGAATTATTGTGTGCTTAATGATTTTCCTGAATTCAAAAGTTTTTGGTCTCTCTTACAGTGTACAAAGGGTAGCTCGAACTAAGAAAACATCAGTGGCAGGTCTTGAAGGCATCAGCAGAAGGAGTCCGCCTGCATCGACTTTGCATCACAGAAAAATGTCCGATCCAGACATTCATCACAGTCTTGGTGATATATTGAATGGTGGAAGTAAGAATGTTTATTAAAGACTAGCTTTTCCGCGCGGTTTCACCCGCGTTCCCGAGGGATCTTGTGTTTTCTCGGGATAAAAAGTAGCCTATAGCCTTCCTCGATAAATGGGCTATCCAACACTGAAAGAATTTTTAGTAAAGATAACGATAATAAAATATACTAGATAATTTAAACGGTGCCCCTAATTTCTATAGGTTTTTATACAGGAACCCTAAATATTTCTAGATTACTCTCTGAAAGGTCCTGCCAATGAAAATCCCCTCAAAATCTGTTCAACCGTCGGTGATTAGCTCGAACAAACAAACAGCCCGACAAAAAAAAAAATATTGAGGGAAAAAAGGGTTTGGATAACGTGCAAATAACCATATGAACTTTAGATATCACAGAGAGACACTTCAATGTTATTTATTCGTATGGATAATATATTGCAATGACTTTTCTATCCTAATCCAGATAAAAATGGCGCATATGAAACGAGCAGCGACGCAACGGACTCGCCCGTATCGAGCAATCGCTTGTCTCCAAGGAGCTCTATATCTTCACACAAACCCGTCATCAGAACTGGCAGGGCACTCATCAACCCGTTCGACCCTTCACATGTTACCGTCAAATTGACGAGTAATAGACGACGGTGGACTCACATATTTCCCAAAGGTACGCAATTTTTTATACATATTAACGGCTATTTTTGTCGTTTACATACATATTTGTAGTTAGAATGAGTCATCGTGAATTATTTGGCTAATTCAATAAGAGGTCTTCAATATAATAAACATATGCAAATATTGAAATATCCTAATACCGCAATTTCAAAATATTGAAGATTAAGTCACAAAAATCATGTATTGATGCATTAAAACAAATTTATTAAATAATCAATTTTAAAAAAGTTAGTAAATTTTATTATGGAATCATTAGTAATACTGTAGTATGTGACATTGATCAAGATAAAGAAATGTGTATATAGATGTAGAATGAGCTACCCATTACGGTATTCCCTCAGCGTTATTCTGGGACATTATTCCTCACACATGGGCATGTGACCCCAAACTAAGCAGAGCATGTGCTATAGAAGACAGATAACTGATATACTACATATACTACTTTTTCTTTTGTAAATATATACTCATATAGACAATTACATGCAGACTCAGGACAAGCAGACATGTTCATGCACACAAATGTCTGTCCTGAGTGGGAATCGAACCCACGACCTGCGGCGTGATAGATAGGGTATCTTATTACCAACCACGCCAACCAGCACGTCAATTATGATATAGGGTTCTTCAAGAGAGGCGTAAAAAGAGCTCTTGAAGGTTGACTACACATTGCCAATCTCCCTGGTATAGGTAAAAGATAAATTTTGAGTACTACAAAGGCGAATTTATTAATTAATTTTAGGTCCAACTGGTGTACTAATACAACAGCATCACTACCAAGCGCGTCCGGCCGGCGAGCCAGCTTCGAGAACAGACGAACGTTGCGACAGTAACATGTCCAAAGAGAATGGTTCCTCTATTATCAACAACAACCATTCCATTTATCAAGTTGATGGTGAGCTCTGTTTAAAATATTTCTACTCTGTAGTGATCGAGTTACGTTACTCGATTTGGACTTCTATCTATAAATAGGAATAAAGGCTTTATTTAAAAACACCTATTGGATTTGATTAATTCAAAATTACACTACTAGAATTTTAGAGATATGCTTCAATTTACAATGAAATGTTAACCTAATTATTATATTTCGTTGTCAATGCTACTAAAATCACAAATATTATTTTGCATTCTATAGTATGTAAGTACAACCGAAATATAATTTTACTTTTGACACATACAACTTATTAATTAAGTTAAGTATCATTGTTAGTATCATAAACACTTACCAATGTTACATGTTTATACTTTTCAGGTAACATCCCAAGTCGTAAGCGCATGATTAGTGCATCTGGTGCGTTGAGTGTCCTAGGTGCATTAGGCACTCCGTCCACTACCAACAATGCATCACTTGCTTTGTTGTGGGGTGCTACTGGCGAACAGGAGTGGACGCCTGCCCTTACTACAGGTTGGTAATAAAGAATATTGCCGCGTTGCCTGTGCATTTGTGTGAGACGTGGCATATTGGATGGTTCATTTACATGGAAAGTGGCAAACAAGTTATCTGTGAGCACCTTTTAAAGAATCAATCTTAAGGTAGACTTCATAGAAAATCATAATTATTATTATCATAATATTGTAGTTTTCTATGAATAAAATACCGCCCGACACGTGGGGTATAATGGTACCTAATAAATAGATAGATAATGAATTTCAAGTTTTATATGTTGTGTGCATAATAACTCCTAACTAAAATTACAATTGTATTGATCTTTCAAATTCTGATGAATGTAATGATTAAGATAACGTGTTTGCCCAAAGAGCTGTAAACAAACATAGTGTGAAAGCTATTCGTGTTACCAGCTCAAATTTTTAGAGCACAAACCGTTTCCGAAACACAAATTTTAATAAATTGCTACATGATTCAGTCCCGATTTTTCTAACGCCAGATGGTTATTTGGATATTCATTTGAAATTGGAAGCGTTTTTGATGAACTTCTCAGAATAATTATTATTGTTCATACGAGGTTTATCCAGTGATTGAAAGATCGAGCCGCAGTGTACATAATTCGAATTTGTCATCCTTAACATACATTGTGATGGGTTGACTCTTTATATTATAATCAGCAACACTACTGTAACAATGTATGCATATTTCTTTTAATTTGAACCTTAAGTCAAGTAATTAAAGTTGAAAGTTCTATAAGTTATTTGACACTGGATGTAAGTCCTTTTGCTATTGGGAAGTTTAATAAATATTAAAATTGTTGGCGGTTGCTTTTTAGAAAATTACATGCATTGTTATATTTAAATGTTCACCTCATTTTTGATGTTTCATGAAATCGTCGCATTGAAAAATAAATCTTCAAACCCCATTGGAACGATCGCGATCGGCCCAAAGCGAACCGAGCTATAGGTATAACATTTATTGGATTTGCATCGAGTAGTTACTGCATTTTTTGTGTTAATAATATTAAAAATACGCTATGGGAAAATAATTTACGCAAAATAGCTTTTTTTTTAGTAATTGGCAAATCCAAATATTTATGTCAGCAAATTAAAATATCTATGTATTAAATTATAATTTGTCAATAAACAAATATTAAAACAATGTTTATATCGATTTCTTTAGCTTGCTAAGATTCAATTAAATCATGTAATATAATACATTGCATGCAGCAATAATTCTGCATGAAATTTATTTGCTTTGGGGTTTTATAACTACTCTTCAAGTTATTAGTTACTGTCATATTTTTTACCTTTCTACCTACTTATTTATGTGTATGCACGATACTTCATATGTATGATATTTGTTAGTTATATATTTTGCTCTCGAATCTAAACAGTAATCTAGGGTCTAGACTACTGTTTGAGTACCTATTTATTACAATGTGCCCGCCCTATGTTTGCCGCTGTTTGCCAATGTTTGCCTAATTTTTGTGGGCATGGATGGCGACAGGGTTGCGGAATGGAGGATGGGTGCGAGGGGTCAAACTAGTGCGGCGCCTCGTTAAATAGCGCGGTCTACTAAATTGGAAATAAAAATACCAGTCAAGTACGAGTCGGAATTCTGCTTGAGCATGGAGAATTCCTTACAATAATAATAAAGCTTAATTTTGTATCTCTGTAATATAACTTTATTGTGAAAATCTGCTATGAAATGCTAGTAGAAGCACACACTAATAGGCACCACATTATATATATGGCATTTAGTAGGTACCTTAGATATTTTGCTAAAACTAGACTAGGACTTGCACTCTTTGGACATGGAAAAAATCTAAACTAAAAGTGATTAATTGTTAATTTCCTATGCCAATTTGTAATGTCAGTGACAATTTATTTCCTTTATTATTTCTCTTACATAATTCACTATTACCATACAGGCGTGGATTGGAAGTCTCTAACTATACCAGCTTGCCTGCCTATCACTACCGACTACTTTCCTGATAAGCGATCCCTTCAAAATGACTACCTAGTGTCAGATTACAACCTACTACCTGACGATGTGAACGCTGACTTTGCTCAGAACAGAGCCATTTATAAAGAACCGCTGACGACTATGGAAGTCTTCAAGGAGTTGGTTTCACAGCGACTGGCTCAGGTGAGAACTAATAAAAAACAAACATTATTTTTGGGTTTATAAAGATATTGTCGCTATATTAGTAATAAAAAAAAAAAGTGACGACATCCATGCAATGATTTGCAAAAAAAAATGGTTTTAAATATCTTCCAATATTAAAATCATTACCTGCGTTTGCTTTACAATAAATATCGGAGCTTTTACAACAGTCGTATAATCATTTAAATAAAATATTTGGTTGTAGGTCAATGTTAAAATACAATATTTTTATAACGGGGTCCTAAACATGTTTCAAATGGCTCAAGTTGTTCCGTAGGCACCAACGCTCAATAGGGTATTACACCCATTTTTGAAAAATGTCTCAATTCGTTCCTAAGGTGCTAATAAGCCAGCAAAACAACACAAAAAATTTATTCAATCGATAAGAGCCATAAAAATGCATTTAAATTTTACATTTTCAAATGTCGGGAGTAGTTTGATGAAAACGCTGGACGTCATGTAACTCTACGGTCATGACGTTACTTGGTCTCTTGTAAGTAAAAAAGTCGGTTAATAAATGCGTTGATATTGGTCTCAATTGGATTCATAAAATTTTATAAATTAAAAATCCTTTTTATTAGTGTACTGTTCCTCAATGCATGAATACTACTACTACTAATACTTCAGTTGACACTTTTTAGTTTACATACAGCACCGTATGACGTCATTATAATGGCGGCTACTGTTTCGCTTGTTTAGAAACATATGGAGTAAAATAATTGAAATGTTACAATAGGGTATTGTAACATTTCAATTATTTTTGTATAAAACATTCCATATCCGTTCTAAGTTAGTCAAATATTTTAGACTTCTGTTATTTAAACTTGTCTTTTAATAAACATGAAATTGAAATGAAAATGAAAAACTACTATACATAGCTTCTCCATATATTTCTACAACGAATGGACATGAGTCGCTTGCATCAAGCTGATCAAACAACTCAAAATGAGTTCAATACATTAAGGCCTAACGCGGGTCACACGGTGAGTCAAAGGATGGCTTGATTGTTTCGTATAGACGAGTCGAAATGAAATTCATTACTATTTTGTGACGTGGTAAAGCCTCAGATTGTAATTCCACCTGGTACAAGACGATTTTTTAGGTACTATACAAAACTTAATCGGTCTTAGGCCCGCTAACCGATGGGGAAGAAAGTTTCTTAATTAGCGACCACGTATCGGAATGCGCCGAGCGGGACGGCCTACCACTAAGTAGACCTGGCCAGAGACGCTGTGAGCAGCTGGATGCAAGCGGCTCAAAATCGTTTCTCATGGAAATCAATGGAGGCCTATGTTCTATGTTCAGCAGTGGCCATCCTCGGGCTGAATATGATGATGATACAAAACCTCTAAATTTTCCATTATAGGGCTTCCAACTAATAGTAGGCGTGAACGAAAACGAAGTGATTGAAGCGCATTGTCCATCCACCCCCGCGCCACCGCCATCTAAAGTGGCGCCGCAGTGCGGCAAGCCGGTAAACACTGCACCAACTAAACGATATCTACTCTCTATTGGACGTATATTTCACAAGTTGACGCTGGTCGGCTCTACTATTACTGTGACGAGATATAGACCCAGGTGAGGGTGTTCTGTTTGTATTTATTTATTATTTTCAGCTCAAATCATTACACTGTAGGTAGGGTAAAAGTAATAGTGTAATTTTGTATAACCTTAAGGTTGGGTAAAACCACTATAACATAAACTAAATAGATGAAGAAAAGTGGTGCAGGGAAAAGGTCCCATATCTCTGTATCTGCTCCTTGTGAGTGCCTTAGAGGGTCAGTACTTTTGTTTAGTTATTATTATTGAAACTAGCCGCGGAGCTTCAGCCACTTTCATTCAAGAATTAATACTACGTCGGGATAACAGTGTAATATCACAACAACTTATAGGATTCAAGATTTCGAATCGTGAAAACAGCAACAAAATTTAGTTCTGTCCTTTTTCAACGGACAAAAATAAATTGATTGGGTTCATTTGCGTTCTGTTTTTTCGCAATATCTTTTACTAGCTTCCGCCCCGCGGTTTCACCCGCGTTCCTGAGGGATCTTATGTTTTCCCGGGATAAAAACCAAGTTAGCCTTCCTCGATAAATGGGCTATCCAGCACTAAAATATTTTTTCAACTTGAACCAGTAAGTAGTTCCTGAGATTAGCGCATCGGTTTTTTTTTTAAGTGGGTTAATAATATTAGTATAGAAGTATAGATGACAGTTATATTAAGTTCTATAGTTTATTGTTTTTCATTTCCAGACATCCATATCCACCCTTCAACATTCACTACCGGTATAGGTTCCACGCCCCAAATCACGACACCTACGAAGTGTCCTGGGTGTACTTCACTACGGAGAAGTTGGAGACGTACAACTGGAACTACATGGACCACTACATTTGTACGAGGGGTGATACTGATTTTGCGCTTGTTGAGGTAATTACATATTTTCATAATGAATGATGCCTTATGAAGGCATCTTTATTTATTTTTGATGTGTATGACTTCAAAAAGAATGACTTATGATGAGTAAACATTCGATTTTTTTTATACCACTATGGCATCATCTAGGCATCATACGGCCCGCCCAATGGTAAACGGTTACCGTAGCCTATTGACGCTTGCAACACCAGTAGGGTTAACATGGACGCAACGTGATAATCTCACGCATGAGAGACAAGCAGTTGTCCTTATCGTTTGTTTCCGACAAACTGAGATAAAGACAGATTCGGGAACGGAAAAACGAGTCGAGATAATTTACTCGTGGCGTCTGACAACCACGTCAGGTTTACATCAGATGATTTTTACCATACATGCATTTTTAGGGTTCCGTACCTTAAAAAGAAAAACGGAACCCTTATATCATCACTTTCGTGTCCGTCTGTCCTGTGAAATTTGGTTGGAAAAAAAAAATCGCCAGTCTCGATTAGAAAATTTGATTTCCTAAGTGTATAATGTTCCTTGTTAGAAATTATTGTAAAAACATAAATTTTGAAAAGAGTAATTGCTGAGTTTCTTGCCGGCTCTTCTCAGTAAAAGCAACCTTTTACGAACCGTGCGTTAGAGTCAGACTATTCATAAGTGCTTGTGAAGGCCTATTTGAATAAAAAATATTTTCATTTTCATAAATAACTAATACCAAAATAGGTTACTTTTTTCTTTTACATTGATAGGACAGAAACTTTCACAAAATTTCACAGGCGCACAAATACTGGCGCTTCCGTACACTTCTACTACCGTTATTCAACCCAGCTACAAAGCAAATACTTGAGGACGAGAGCTCGCACTGTGACATCTACCCGACTCCCACGAGGCAGGACTTGGACCAGCTGACCGATGGATTTCTTAAAATGACTGAGCAGTATTTCAATAAGGTCAAACGGCCTAACAAGCAGAGGGTAAGTCGATATGCTGGTAAGGCGTTAGGAATTGAGAGCTTGGATTTCGTTGTATTGAATATTTAAAAACTGGAAACTATATTGAGTTGAGATTTGTTAAACTGCTAGTGAAATATTATTTAGCTTAATGTAGGTAAATTTATTTACTTTGTTTTTTTATGCTAAAAATCATAAAAAGCTTTTAAGTAAGCAAGTTATATAGCGTGTTGCAAATTGAAATCCAAACTCTATTGTAATTTATTCATTTTTTTCTGATACGTTCGAAATGAAGGTGAATTATCTATCATACATTAGATAAAATATTTTTTTATACTGTATATATTTGCATTGTTTATAAACATTATTGTAAAATATTGTTTTACTCTAATTATGGCAATGTTTATAGATAAAGCTTTGTAGTAGCACAAAAAACCGTAGAACTAGGAAATAGCATGAGTACATAATATATGCACAGAGTAGTGACACGTAGATTCTTTTGCACTGCATGCAATTTTAGTTTAGCACACTTTTAAAAAATATCTTATATTTTTAGATCTTGCTCGAGCTTCAAGTCGATTTGAAAAATTATTTACACGGAATTAATTTTACTAAAAGATGCTCAAACATGAAATTTAAAATTTCACTCGTCGTTTGTTGTGAAATATCGCATGTGTTTAATTATTTTAACACTATTTTTGTTTTGAATACAATAAATGTTATGATTTTTGACAAATCGGTCGTTGCCGTATCGTTTCTATTATACAGAAATGTTTGTATGTAATGTGATGCATGTTTGTAATTTCATTTATTTCTTAAAGGGCAATTTATTTTTATGTTGCACTCTATGTGTTATTTGTAATTTCCTGTTTGAGTACGATCGCATGATAGTCACTCAATAATATTAATAAGCATAAAACTACGTGTCGGACCGAATTTGAGGTAAATTAATGCTACAATTTTGTCTATACAGTAAACTTCCTCTTAAACCATACAATGTGTATCACATCAAAACAGTAGGTATAGGTTTTCGTCATGTCACAAACTGGTTTCTATAGAAACAAAAGAGTTTATTTACGAGAGTCACACGAACTCAACAATAACGTTTACGGGTGAAAATCAGGCCGTTAAACCTAGCTCTGTGATGAAAACACTGTCAGTATCATGCCTCGAGACCGCGAACTCTCAATACGTTTATTGGGGGCGTCCGGTCGGTGGGAGGCGACAGGTCGGGACCGGCACGGGACCCCGGAGCCCGCACCGGTCGGCACGGGACAGTATACCACACCGTCACCCGGCGGCAGGTGGCGGCCGCGGCCGGCGGCGCGGCGGACGCGGGCCTCACGCGCCGCAGACACTCCGCCTCCATCCTCACGCGCAGCTCACAGGTACCAGTACCGCCACCATCACCACATATACAGCCAGACACACACACGAAACCGATACTAACTATTTATTACGTATGTAGCAAATATCTAGTCAACCATTATGTGTCATGCAAATTTGACTCTGGTTATACTTGTTGATTGGCTGTCGGCTACTGCAGGCCTTATATAACTACTTTCAGTTAATTTCAGTAAAATAGTGCCTTATATTTTAGTATACTTAGGTATATTTCCAAAAATTAATCGTGAAATAGGTACTATATTTATTTTAAATCTCGAATGATTGTAATATTAAGCCCTCCAGTATTTCTGTGCTCGAATAGAGAATGAGCGCTTACTCCATTCGATGTATAACTAAACCAGAGTTAAAATTGCATTCTCACATTTATTTTACATTGTTATTTGTTATAAAAATAGCAACGAGCATCTACGCAGTTATTGTTATAGTGTTTCGTCCACACCGCGGCAACTCCCCGCCCATACACTCGCTCCCCGACATTTGCCAGTTTTGTATAACGATCAAATGAGAAAGACCATAAACCAATTACCATTCATAAACAAGTTATTTCCCTCAATGCCTTTAAACTGCATTGTCTATGTGTTAACATTCACACACATTACAGTCCAAACTATGTTTCTAAGCATTTGTTGTAATTTAATAATGAAAATGTTTTATCTCTTACCAAGTGTCATTGGTCAGCTCGTTTGTTCGCATGTTTTGGATTAAAATTCGATATCGAACTGTGGCATATTTGCGCATTCATTTCATTGGCTCCGTGACGAAAAATGGGTTTGTAATGAATAATTTTAACATTAGGAGAGGCGTTTAATTTTTTAATTTCCTTACCTAATTTTATTTTTCAAAAACTAATCGTAACAATAATATTACTTACTTAGTTAAATATAATAAAATAGTAAGCTGTGGCAATTATACTAATTATAATCTAGTGTTCTGATGGTAATTTTATAGAAAACAGTGCAGTTATTCTTGTTCGTCTTCAACAGGTGGATGTTATTTCTAAGCTTTATTTTAGTAGCACTATTATAATTTTGATTTGCAACAATAACACCTACATTTGCATCGAAATACTTAAAAATTAGTCGTCGATGGAATTATTTGACGTTTGTTGTATTATTATGTTACTGTAAACATTTTTGTTTATTATTAATATATAAATTACTAGCTAATTCCCGGTGTGCCTTTTTTTGTCAGAAACCTTCGCGGATGTGCGCACGACATCTCACCAAAGTTAGAAAGAAAATAAAGCGTTACAAACAAACAGACAGACAAACATTGATTCTTATACATATAGACTTCACTTATTCTGAATAATTCTGATTCTTCTAAACAAAATCGTTTCATCATTGATCTTAATAATAAATGCAATTAATCTTTCATTGTCTTAAATAATTGTATTTTAATACCGAATTCCGCCCAATCTCAACATGAACTCGTGTTTTTTAATTTCCTAGTATTGATTCCGACTAAAAATTACAAAGCGAATCATTACGTTGTACACTGTATACTGTTATGCAACTTGCGTAAATATTTGCACTGCTTGTTATAAAATTATACTGCACGGAATGCACAAAACTGACATACATATATTGTTTGCCCGCTTCTTCTGTTTATTTAATTCATAAATGACGACATAACATATTAAAAATGAGACATGCAAATTAAATCATACAGTAATTTAATACGGTAGCACCTTTAGAGATGATTTTTTATTTACTCCGAAATAAAACCATATTCTGGATTGGATGGAGGTCATAATTCTATACCAGATTTTATTGAAAAATATCTTATACTTCTTTAAGCCTTCAACTCGATACATAATATGAAATACTATTATTGTGTGAATTTATGTTATTATAACGTCACAATCCTATAATAGCAGCGATATTGTCACGAATATCATGTAATTATAAATAGTATGCGGCGTGTCCTTTTAGTAAGCCAGTTCCCTTCTTGACTTTGTGTGCTTACCACTTTCGACCACATATCACGGTGAGATTGTGGTCAAATAGAAGCCTATTCTAAGTAAAAATAAAGTATCCCGATAAAGTCAAAGGTAAGAACAGTTGTGTTGGATTCAAATCAGATGGCTATGTGTGTAAGGTATCCCAGAATATTATTAAACTAGCTACCGCCCCGAGGTTTTAGCCGCTTTAATAAGAGATGTTAATGTTTTCCCTCAATAAATATCCTATTATGTTAAGTGACGGTTGATCTGTCTAATAGTAAGATAATAATGTAGTATTAGTAATAATTATTAATAATAAGTATTAATTTTATTATCCGGTGTCAATATCATTTGTAGAATTTATATTATTGTGACATTATAACGATCCAAATCATTCGCATATTGCTATAAATTGATTTGAAGGCTAAATTTGCACAATTCATGTCATTGTTTTTGGTTATGTTAAATATGTAATTGATAAAGTATAGGTCATAATTTTGTAACGTTAACATGTGTGTTGTGTGTGGTGTATCAGGGCGGTGTGTCCAGCTCTCCGTTCAGAGAGCGAGTGGGCAGCACGCGGCTGCCCGACCGGCCGCGCCTCCGGATCGAAGCTATGTCAGTACCGTTTTACATGACATACATAGATACTCTATATTTATTTCTACCCTCCGTTTTTATTATAAGCATGGTGCATGAAAAAAATGTGGATGTCTTGTACATAGTTTATACGAGTCTGACAAGCTTGAGCCACAAAGAAACCTAACTCATTGTCCTATATTCACAAACTTTTTTTGTAATTAGACACGATTATTTTTTGTAGACACTACAAAATAGAAGCAAATTAATTTCTCATTGTATTTCGCTACTTAGTGCTAAGTATTTATTGTATTATATAAAATAATAGTATTATCAGTAAAACATTGATTTCATGCAATTCTATAAGTGCAACTATATTCGTATGAGTGGTTAACTTGGTTCTATTAGTAGACATAGATCAGTAAGATAGACGTTCATTTATTTGTGGTTAAAGAGACTTGTATAAAACTACATGGCAACACTGCATGCTGTAGAAAGCTTTATTGTCGGGTATGTTGTGCAGACGCTTGTGCTGTTTCTCATTGCATTTAACGTTTATGTTTCCGTCCAACATTACCATTGCATGAACGATTCACTTATACAGCTTTATTTTCTTTCAAAATGTTGAATGAAGAAATATTAAGAAACAAATAAAAAAATATATGAACTTGACTTTTTTTAAACAAGTCGTAGAATTATGCTCGTGACTGTACCAAGAGTCCAAGGTATAATTAAAAGGCATTTTATTTCACTACTTAATTAGAACTTCTATTATATTTGCTCGAATTTCGTAATGTATTACTTTATTTTATTTCTTCAACAACATAAAGAAAGCATTTATTTATTTATGTTCAGTACATACAATTCCTTTTACCGAACAGATTAAAAATGTACTTGATTCAGAATTACGAATATTTAAAAAAATGCTAAGATATAATTGTATTATTATTTATACATATTTTTTTAAACTAAACCATATTTCTCTTTTACAGATCTCTCTTTATTTTTACTGTTGAATTATTATTTATGTCTATTGTATGCTATCATTGACTGTCGGAATGCTTGCTCGAGCCTCTCCTGTCAGTGCTTACTCTTATCCTTATCGAATGTTTCATTGCAGCAAGTATCACCTACTAAGTCACTAAACACTAGTATGAACAAGTAAGTATGCCAACTCGCAACATCATTCGTGCCTTTCCTTCCATGTTATATCTTACTTTTATTCGCTTTATTGCTTATGCGTATATGCGAAGATCAGCTTATTTGTTTTGTTTATTTAATGTGTTAACGTTAACGTATAGCGTTTTTAATATTATTAAAATGGTTTTCAGGGCTCTGACAAAGCCTGTTATTGAGAGATCTCTATCGCAGTCTGGTGAATGTGATGACTCTTATGAAGATGGGTAAGTTAAATTAAAGATAATAATAATATCATGTTCATTTCATACTTGTGACGAACTTCTTTGAAATGGGCTCCCATTAGTTGGAATTCTATAATATTTTGACCCTATGCTGGGCACCAGTCGAGTCAATGGCTTGTGTATGCCTTAATTGACTCATTACATATTCGGGTATCCCATAATAAATGGAAGCTAAATTCATTAAAGTTCATTACAATTTTTCTTACGAGGTAGCCCAACTATTTCTGATTTCACTCACCTATTAAATTGAAACCTTTTAATTAACTTTAATTGTAATTTCCATTCATTCATCAATCACCCTTGTATACAACAGGTAGGTAGATATTCATTGGTGTATTGATTATTTATAACTTTCTAAAATAAACAGGGTTATTCAATTCATATCATATTCCAAAAAATATTTTGCTCTGTTTCTCACTTCTTTTATGATAAAAAATTATATAAAAACGAGTCGTTTTTATGTCATTTTCGCATCTTTTTGGGTTTATCGGTTCTCTGGAATACTAGAAATAACGTTGGACTTATTAGTAGACACTCAGTTACAAACATTTAAAAACATGATTATGATATGTCAGTGGTATTGTCTTATGTATTGTTATTATAATGTAGGGTGCTAGAACCGAAGCTAAAGGCGACCGCGCCACTGGCGGAGATCATCGACCGCGTGCGTCACCCGACGCTGGGCGTGGGCTTCCTGCAGCAGACCGTCAGCCTGCCCTCGCACACGTTCGTCTCCATCTACGCGATACACTGGCTACAGGCCAACATGGAGGGCATGACCTATGAAAAAGCAACTAGTTTTATGGAGGTACTCCATTTCTGTTATCATGGGCAAATTTTCGGATGTTAGCAAAACATAGTCAGGAATAGCACGGTGGTATCTTTTTAGTACCCGCCTGGCTGGCTACCACCCTCACGCTGAAAATCTTTCACTAAGTACCTACCTGTGTGTTTTGGCTCCTGCACTTGAGACCCAATGTGGCTTTTTGTGCTTACTACCTTCGGTTACATCATGACTTACTATGGTAGGAATTTGATAATCATTTGAAAAAGGTATTGCCTTTGCTATAGTATTTCATAACAGTTAAGACGGTTACAGAACTAGCAGCATTGAGTCACTGCTGATTGATCACATTTGTGCATCTTCCTCGTTACTCCACGTTCGAAATATCAGAAGTATGTCAGAAAGAGACTACATCATGTTAATTATGTGCTAATTAGTGAAAGAGCTCGTCTTTAAGCAAACATTAAACAGTGCATCGAGTATCACTGATTATTTTTGTCATTTGCTATTGCAGAAATTATTGAAAGAAAGATTGATTGGTCACGCATCAGGCGACTCAGCAAAACGCTTTGTTGTTGGATACTATATGTATCATATACTTCCGCAGAAAAAAGAAAAAGGTAAAGATACATTTTTGTGACGAATATTATTATAATTCTCAACACGTCATTATAGCCAATTATAACGACGTGTTGAGAATTGTTAATACACAACACTATCAATACTAAAAAAAAAAACTACCAGTAAAAACCACATAGATAAATGATTCACATTCAATATTTAAGAGGAAAAAATGCTTAGAGTTACTAATAAGTTTCCACAAATGAATGATATAGCTACCACAGAAGCCTCGACGGCTTATCTGTGGAAGCGAGGGCCTTCACAAACCACACATATCTATCAATTTTATAAAAAAATAATAAAAAACGGTCAAGTACGAGTCGAACTCGTGCGCCGAGGGTTCCGTACCTACCCATTATACCGCCAAAATATTTTCTTTCAAACAATAGCACAATTTTATTATTCTAGGTCATCGGGCAAAAAATTGGCATACATATAGCTATTATGATGTAATAGCTATATGTATGCCAATTTTTTGGCATACTAAAACTTATTACTAAAGAATTTTTGAAAATTCCACCCCTAAGGGGGTAAAATAGGGATTCGCGGGTGAAACTGCGGGGCGGTAAGCTAGTTTAGTAATAATATCTGTATAAAATATAGTCTGTTGTAAAATGATATTAAATAAAACAGAATTAACTGAATACGTGAAACCCCTCGGCGAGCTACAAAGCTTCGAGAACGAATGGATGGAGGTGGAGGTGGTGGGGCCCCGGTCGCCGCTGCTACCCGCCGAGGAGGGCGCCGGCGCCATCGACATCGTCGGCGCCGGCGGGGCCCTCGGGGCCGGCGGGACCCTCGGCGCCGGCGGGGCCCTCGGGGACGCCGGCGTGCCTGCCTTCCTCTGCGACAACATAGACCCTAATTACATGCATTTGGGAAGCGATAGTGACAGTCAGTATTCCATTATAAAATATGATATGTAACTCCAAACGAGATCGTCCCGATTTCTAGATAAACCTTGCTTATGCTATTCCTTTGATATGTCCATACAAAAATAGGACTAACTGAAATCACGAAAAAAATATCAGCTGTTCCATACAAAAGTTCAATACCTACTCAACTAAAGGGTCAAAAACCCGATATCTGAGTTGGTCCCATAGTGAAAGTTGTTCATATTGATGAGTACTTCCACCCCGGCAAGTATTGCCAACGGCTAAAAAATCAAGCCTAAATCGAATAATCTTTTTACTGTCTTGTTAAATCCTACTAAAGTTATAAAAAAGTTTGTGTGTATGCTTATTAGTCAATCATGCCGTAATGACTGAACGGATTTGTATATAATTTGGGACATAGAGATACATGAATAAAACATAGAATTATTTTTATCTTGAGAAAATATTAGATCCCCTTGAGAATGCGCGTAAAACCGCGGGCAGAAACTACTCCTCAATTAAAGACATCGATGTGATGCTTAGTTCTGGACTTATGATGAAATGAACACGCCGATAAAACGAAGGAGACGTATTTGACGGGTCGGTTGGCGTGGTAGGTTGGGTCGTAGGTTCGATTCTCACTCAGGACAGACATGTGTGTGCATGAACATGTCCGTTTGTCCTGAGTCTGGGTATAATTGCCTATATAATTACATATATATTCACAAAAGAAAAGTAGTACATAGATATATGTAGTATATCATTTATCTGTCTTCCATAGCATAAGCTCTGCTCAGATGGCCGTGTGTGAGGAATGTCCAAGGATATTTATGTATTTTTAAATCTTTTTTTTTATTTATCAAAGGTAGTAATTTTATCAGGAACTGTGACCCAAAAATTCAACAGTCCATATTTCCAGTGCCACTGTACAAAAACACTCACTTGGACATCGACGTGAACAACCGGAGTGACCGCATAGAGTGGGGCCACGCGCGGTACCAGGCGACCTTCAGACCGGACCAAGCGTACGAGATGTGCATCCAGTGGGCCGTCGCCAGCGGGAACATCGTCGCCGAACTGGTTACTATACCGACATATTCATAATTTTTACTCAAGTAGGCCTATATAATTACTGATGAATAGTTTCACTATATTACTGTTTCAGATATTCGGATGGGCGCGGAAGGCGCAGCTGTGTAGGCTACAAATGGTGCCGATACCGGCGGATCCTCTCGCCTTGCCGTTCACTCTCAAATCTGACCCGTTGAGGGGTCCCATCTACGTTCCCATGAATGAAGAACCATTGTTACGATCCAAGAGTGCATTATTTGAAGGTTTTATGACATTTTTATTTTGGCTATTGTTAAAACTGATTCATTTTCATTATTTTATTGACATTTCATCTATCTAAGCCATTTTAATGATCGTAATTTTAGAGACTATAAATCAGGATGACTATGAATCAACGTTTTTACTGTTCTCTACACGTAGAGCACGGAGTTATCAACTAATTATACTTAGTTAGTAAAAAAATCATAATTATATCCTTGACTTTTATCAAATTTCATACCTTATCATACATCCAAATCATGTTTTACCATACATTCAAAATTTCAATCTGCCCGACACGAGATCTCTATTTGAGAAATTGAGTAATGCCCTTTACGTAGACCGTGGTCAATTATAAAGTATTAAATTTGACTCAAACATTAGTTAAATGTCTGTTAATCATCTAATGGTAATATTTAAAGACAGTGTTACGTTTTTAAAAGCATAAAAGATTTTTATTGTTTTCTTAAATTATATATATGCTTTATACATTTGTTTATGTCAAGGTTTCCCCGAAGAAACATGGCTGGAGCGTCTGTTCCTCTTCCAAGAAGCTATTGTAGGCCGCTTTGGTTTTATCAAGTGTACAGTAGAGAGTACATCACACGAGGCCGGGGTCGGTGATCACTTGTACGTTCACGTGACTGGCAACATGTTTATATTGATACCAACTACTGTCAAGTCGGAACAGAAGGCTACACGGAAACCAGCGAATAAGCCACTGAACTCGAACAGGTAATGTTCATTAAAATTATTTATTTAATTAATCCAACGTCACTGATTCATTCCCTTGAAAGGTTTACAAATGCTAGAAATAACAAACTAATAACGAAAAATTCTGTTGCGATGATTATTTTTTATTTTACTTTGTTATACTTATACTTATAGGCTTGTGTTTAACCATAATCTCTCTATGGTAAGAGATAATGTGGCCGAAGGTGGTAAACACGCAAAGCCTATAAGGAACTGGCTCTAAAGTGCAGCTGCCTGAACTCACCAATATGTGTTTGGCCATAGATTTTCAACTTGAGGGTGGTACTACAACCGCCGTGCTATGGTTTCCTCACGATGTTTTCCCTCATTGAAAGTTCAAGCTCATTTGTAGGATTCGAACCCACGACATTCGCCGCGGCGTCCTACTACTGAACTATCATCATTAAAATATAAATACTAAATAAATACTTCTGTGATAAGTTTGGTTTTATTGTAACTGAATTCGTATTTTATATTTTGCCTATAGGTATCCAGTGCATCCTGAAGCTGTGCCCAGTCCACACGAGGGATATATCTCGCGGCATGTCAATGTTGAAAAAAAGAAAGACGAATACGATAACAGCCGTCGAGTAAGCCAATTCTAAATTTATTTGTGTTTTGTTGTCGATCTTACAACAAGTTTTATACATGTGTCTATTAATGCTAGTAAAAAGTTATATTTTATGTACGGCACTCCATTTATTTAAGTCAGTAAAACAGCTAAAATAAAAAAATCAGCAATGGCTGTTGAAATGCTCTAACGAACGACGCGGGGAGGGCGGCCGAAGGCTCGATGCGGTGCCGTTCGCTACGTGCGCATTAACACTATAACGATACATTGCGTATGAGGTAATAAAACAAAACAGGTTTATGGATTCCCATAACGTTCCTGAAATAATTTAATGTACCGGTCATCTTAGTATGATATACCGAATTCACCCCATTAGTCTGCAGAGGGCTGTCCCTTAAACCTTTTATACAGTAGTGGTGGATCCAGGATTTTTGTTTGGGAGGGGCTTGATTCAGCTGAGGGTAGGGTAGTAAGATAGTACCAAGCTTAATTTGAGCTTTGTCAGGGGAGGGTCAGATGCTTTGATCCCCCTAGATCCGCTACTGATTATACATTATTTAAAGTATTTCTTTTTAGTATCTGTGGTTTGAATATTTGTTGGTTGGACTCATTGTTAGTTTGCCGTTTGATAACGTGGTCTATTTTTAGATGCTGCATTGATTGGCTTTCTGATAACAGTAAATAAGGAAAATATAATATTATATTTATTAGTTTTGTTTCAAAGTATGCAATGTTTTTCTAGTGTAAACAATAAAGGAAAATGTCGTGGTGTAAACGCAATTAGATCGCACGTACTCAGTGACGACAGCTCCGCTTACAATTTTATTGGTGGTTGCAATATATTACACCCAGGCGTAAGTCCCGCCGTAATCCAACATTTAGGAAGAGTTTATTGAAACTTCGAAGCAAGTGTGAACAAATGTGTACGCACAATAATTGAGCAATTTATGTGCCACAATTGGTGCAGTAGCTTGAACGAGTTCGAGTTTGGGCTATAGGGATGGATGGGATATGGATCGTATCTTCGCCTATTTGTTTTAGTCTAAGCCTGTAGGCAAACCTGACGGTATGCTCTAGGCTCTTGGCACTGTGTGCTAACTTAAGGTACTTATGTCTGGTAATATTTTATATCTTTACAGATGGGCTTTCTATGGTCATGGAACCACATGATATCTAAGAAATGGAAGTGGTCTCAGACACCTGCCACAGGCGATGAAGCATTCCAAATGAGAATGTTGCGTGACTTCAAACACTTTTGTGCTAATCAAGAACAAAGGCTCAGTCAGTTTTGGGAACACTGTTGGGAGCTCAAAGAAAAAGCTTGTGGAATCACATGTTAAATCTCAATGGAAAATATTATTAAATATAAATTATGTACTATATTATTTTGTTTATTTGTTATACATTTATTTCGTGAGTATGAAAAGAAAATAATAAAAATGTAGGGCCTGTCCCTAACTAAACAGAGCTTGTAAATATGGAAACTAGAAAATGGATATAGGTACCATTTAAATAATATACTCATACTAGCTGTCCCGGCAGACCTTGTTCTGCCCTATTTCTCTAAAACAAAGTAACATTGATTTTTTTATGTTAATAGCTGCCCCGACAGATTTCGTTCTAACGCGTTCTTTGTTTTGTTTTGATTGACGTCTAATGTTTGACAGCTGGGGACAGAGTGGTTTGTATTGGAACAGAAAATTGTTGTTTTTACTATTTTCCTCGTATTATTTACTTTTTTTCTCTACATAAAAACCTTCCTCAGACTTCATCAAACACAACAAAAAAGAAATCAGCCAAATCGGTTCAGCCGTTCTCGAGATTTCCGGTCAGCAACACATTCAGCGATTCATTTTTATTAGGGTTCCGTACCTCAAAAGGTCAAAAAAGGAACCCCACTTTCTTGTCCGTGTGTCACCACCGATTTTCTCAGGAACGGGTGGACCTAAGAAGTTGAAATTTATACCAGATATTGAGGTCTATAGTCCCTATTAGGTGTATATAAATCAAGGTCCTGAGTCAACTGTATAAAAAGATGTGGGTAAATTTAGATTTTCGCGAAAACTTGTAAGTACCAAAATTTACCTTAATTTTCAACTTTTTATTTTTCAGAATTTTTCCTTTACTTTTGCTGTAAGACCTTGCTTTTAGCTAAAATTGACAATTCTAGGTCAACCGGAAGTACCCTATAGGTTTTGGGTCGAAAACCTACAAATAAAGGAAAAATTTAAAAAAAAAAGTTAAAAATTAAAGGGTGCCCATCCCCAATAGTCCCCATACATAATAGGGATTGATTGTAGAGGGTTGTATGTATTATTGTATGTATTTAATGCTGTATCATAAAAAAATTAAAATTAGGGGTGGACTACCCTTTACATTTAGGGGGATGAAAAATAGATTTGTTTGATTCTCAGACCTACCCGATATGCACACAAAATTTCATGAGAATCGGTCAAGCCGTTTCGGAGGAGTTTAACTACAAACGTCGCGACACGAGAATTTTATATATTAGATTATGTAAGTACAGAATAAAACTATAACTACAATTTAGAAGAGACTTTATTGCTTACACAAAATATCATAAACTTTTACAAAATATGTTGTATCATTATATTATGTATAAGTACTTACTTCAAGTTGAGGAGATTATTAGTTAAAAGAAACATTTGGGCCAAATATATTAAGTAAATATAACTAGTTTTTCATAAAATATATAATCATTTGAAGTGTCATCAAAGGCACATTTTGTTTAAATATCCAAAAATTACATCACACAATTGTTAATAACTCCTCAGATATTTTGAGCCCCACTTTTCTCCACAGCATATTCTAATTTTTAAAATCAGTCAGTTACCATTATCACACATTAATTGGATACTTTTCTCTAAATCCATACAATTTAAATTAAAAATTATGCTAAGAAGCTAAAAAAATTATGACAACCCCATTGATCATTTGCTAAAAGTTCGGTGGAAATAAAATTAGTAGACAGATGCATGAGTTGTAAAAAAGGCAAATACAACACAATGGCACTGGCTTAGTAGATACATAGGGAACAAAAAAACTGAGCACCTCTATAAATCAGTACAATATATAAAAAAAATATTATAGTTGCAAAACAATATTCTGAAATGGCAGTTGCTGCAGTATTTATGACTACACAGATCAAAATAATAAATGCACATTAAAAATAAAAATGGAAATAAAGTAACCTAAATTCTCTTTTAAATTTTCATTGTACTAAATTCTTAACTAGAAACATAACAACATCAATGAGCAGGTAACAACTTAACACTACACATTTGGAGGCACCATAATTGGATTGTGTGCACAAAGAAATCTTAGGCAAAGTTGTCTCAAGTATTTTGGGTGAAATTTTAATAAATTCATGATATGTAAATGTAAGTTGAAAAATTGCTCATGGTAATAATTTTGCAACATTTTTTATGAGTAACAATGTACATCATACCTCAATATGTACATAGCAAATTAAGTACAAGCTAGACATAAATGAATAATAAAGGCCTCTTAACTGTTAAGTGGCTTGGGCTCGTGAAATAATCAATATTCATGTTCCTAATCAATTTATGGTTAACATAACAAAGGAATTGATCGAACATAAGCAGAAAACCTTGTTTGCTCTACAATACATGATGAAATTTTAAAAATTGTAAATGGCACTAAATGGTCCTTGTAAATTAATTAAGTGAAAATTCTTCTAATTTGTCATTGATTTGACAAAATATGCTCAATTTAAAAAGGGCAGTGTTCAATTATACATGTTTATTGGTTTATTAATTAATTTCATCTAGTTATAAAAGCACTTAACATTGAGATTCTATAATTATTTTAATGCTAAAATACATTGCAAGTACATTGCAGATACTGTTTTCATTGCAAATTCATTGAAAACATGAAATACAAAATGGTGGAAATATAGGTAATGTAAAATAAAATCATTATTTATGATTTATATACCTCAATGCTGTTACATAAATTTTCAATTTAACTAATGAATATAGGAATTATTTTCCTATTTTTTAAACAGCTAAAGATTAAGATAATAATGTCTGTAAGATCATGAGCATTTGGTATTTTATTTCTTACCAAATATTAGGAGGCGGATGAGCATGCTCGTTATACAAGGAACTTGCTTCTGCTGATGCATTGGCAACACATCTGGAGTATTTGACTCAAAGTCCAAAGCAACTTTTTGACAAACAAAAGTAAGAAGAGTCAAGATATCTCTCTCTGTGCCTGAATAGCGTAATTCTTCACAAAGGGCTTGCATAAACCAAGATCCACGGGTAGTATTCCTCCAGGAATAATAGCCAGGTACAGTTGAAAATACAATCAAGAAGTCGGCATGGATGGGAATTCTGTAAGAGGCACTTGATGAACCATCAGTTTCAGTACGATCAGTAAGTGTTATTCCACCATCCAGTTTATCACCTTGACAAGCTTGAATGAAGAAAAGCTTTGGTTTGCCAGCTAATGTTGGGCATTTATCACCAGTAAAATAATGCCATAAGTTATCAGGTTTGTAGTGGGTGTCTTTGGCATACAACATGCCAGACTCACCATGAGTCAGCACAGCAATCAGCAAGCAATCATTGTCTGAGTGGTCCATGTCAGCAGTTTGCTGCACATACTTGATGACATCTTCACATTTAAGGTTGTGTAGAATAGTAACACGAAATCCTAAGCCTTTCAGTACTTTAGCCAGGTTATCACTGTCCACATTAGTGCCTGTGCGGGACTTCAAACTGTGGATATCGAAATGCTCATGATTAAAAATAATTGCCATACCACGATTCTTGTGGTTCATGTTGTAGTACGGTGAGTGTTTAGCGACGGGCATCTTAGCGTATCGACGCACATGGGAAGGTTCATGGCTACCCCATGCATCGTGTTCATCGCCGCCACCGTTTTGTCTTTGTTCTATTTCAGCTCCATTGTTTTGAGGCTCTTCTTCCGACATGATAGGTTTCTTGTAATAACTTTTCAGAAATCAGAATAGTATTGGTTTCTATAATGTTATTCGCCAATCCGGTTACAACAATAAATATTATTTCTTATTTTCAAATAAAAAACCACGAACTGACAGACAAGCGACCTACAGTACGCACAGATCACTTTATAAGTTTATACTAGTGTGACCTAAAACGTAGTGATTATATACTCTTTGGTGTGACCAGAGAGAAGGTAATCACTTGCTAGTGACTACTGACTAGTGTACCACACCTTACCACACAGTACGTACAGACAGTATACACATCAGTGTTACCAACCTTTACCAAAAAAGATCCCCAAGTTTTTTCTGAATTTCCCTAAAATCCCTAAATAGAATTTTAAATTATAGACATCGTATCGAAGTCACAACACAACACAAAAAAACTGAAAAACACAAAAATAAAAACTGATGAGTTTTTTAATTGTTTGATCGCGATAATCTCTGAAAGCACCATTCGGATTTGAAAAATCTTTTTGCATCTGATAGCTCAATTGTTCAGGAAGGTTATAGGCTATTTTTTATCCCGGGGACGCGGATGAAACTGCAGGGAATAGCTATTTATTACACCTACAGGTTATAAGAGACATCAGGTGCATTCATCTCCTTATTTTAACCTTCAATAATAACATTCTTTAAATTTCATTCATATTCCACCGGAAATTTTCTGAGAAAATTTTAATTATTTTTAATCGGGTTTCTGAAATAATTTCATGTAGGTCTACCTACTGGTCATCTTAGTAGGTATGATATACTACTGAACTCACCTCATTATATAGTCTGCGGAGGGCTGTACCTTACACCCTAATATAAGGTCCTAATAAATGAAATACGGTCCTTTTGAGGGATGGTAGTACCTACTTATAGGTCATAAGTATTCCGAAAATGATTAAAAAAATATTCGGTCGTAATTTTAATGAAAAAAAACCTGAAATTGCACTTCATCACTACTTAGCATTAATTAGGTTTTTTTTTTCATTAGTGGTTCAACTCCAACCTGAGCAAGTCTCCCGGACTTCCCCTACTTCTTTTTTCATTTTGGTTCCCATCCTTCAACTACCTACTTGCAAATCTGTATAGGTACAGGACTACAGGTATAAAAGGAGGAACTGACTGACTGATATACTTAACTCAACGAAAACCTCCACATTGACTTGGGTCTATCAAGAATTTCATTAAAGCGCTTTACGCCGCTATTTTGATACCACAGCCAACCACGCTAATCCTCTCATTGTTCATGCCACCACGAACACCCCCTCTCTCTTATCCCGCATCTGTAGGCAAAGGCAAGCCCTCAGCGAGCCAGATGATACCATCATCCATGCTCAGATCGCAGCTGACGAAGCTTGCAAACAAAGGCAAATACAGAACCGTCAACACAGATTTCATCCTGGCCCGGCCAGGATATATAATATAATATAATATAGGTCATCATATTTCACTGCTCAGTTATTTGACCTTTGTATTAATATCAACACGTAAGTATTTTGTCATTTTTTAAAATTAAACTTCTAGAAAAATAAAACACCTAATTGAAATCTAATTATGTAGGATATTAAAATAATAAGGAATTAACATTCAAATTATTAAAAATAAAATAAATAAGGGGTGTAAAAGTTAAGTTTGTACGGATTAGGGCTGTAAGGATTTTCCGGGTTTATCGTAAGCGCCTACAATGACACCTTATAAACGTTTGTTTACAAAATTGGTAGATGCGTTGTCATAGTAACCTCGCCTACGCGTACTTAGTTTACGTAATTTTTAGGAGTACATGCAAAGTGGATATAACCACTACTTCATGGTAGATGTAATACCTTATTCACCCGTGGTTACGATTTCAGTTCAGTCTAAAAGCAGTCAGGAGGAACGTTAAACGATGTCTATTTTTAAAATTAAGCATTGGTGGTCAAATGACAAACTGCAAAATGAAGAACCAAGTCCAGGAATGCAAAACGCCAGTTGCCTTAAAGTAGATAAATTTAATTCACACAGTGATAGCGATTGTATTTTAATTGGTGAAGGTTTGCTAATGAAAATTTATAAGCCGAGTAAGGATCAAAATGCATCACATTTAATTTTGGAAATTCAGTTTGCTGATATTGTGTTACACATTGAAACAGGAAAATACATGGCGTAAGTTTATGGCTATTTTATCGAAACCTTTTACCTAAATTACCTACCGACTTAGATAGGTAATTCAGTTCTTGCTGATACTAAGTACTAGCTGTTAAAAAGTATAAATAGTCCATCTCTTGTAAAGATTTCTAAAAAAAACTGCTTGTATTAGTATTAAAGAGTACCTACTTTCAACCCTGTAGCTTCATTAATTAAAAGCCTATAAGAAATTATGTGCAAATTTTTAAGTTTCTATCTAGACCCTGCGGTTTGAGCTGTATGTTGTATCTACGTCACCCACTTAGGGACAGCTATATAACTATAATAGTTAGATAGGTTGGTACGGTCAGCCCCAAAATAGACATAATTACGATCCCTTTAGTATCGGTTTAGATATATTAGAAAGGGTACTACACTCTACTGACTGTACCTACTCGAGATAGTTGTAATAACACCTCTTTTTACAAGCTTTTTTTAAATAATATAGAGTAGGTACATAAGTAATAATATCTCATGTTTTCAAGGGGTTCTGTGGATCGACAAATAATCGTATTACATCCACAAAGTTACGAAATATATCAACTAAAGAAAACCGAAGGTCACACTGATGCAGGTAAGATACAATGAAATACTATTAAACTATAGTACCTCGACACAATCTAAAAAATCTTACAGCCGGCCGACTCTCCGTCCATATAAAATGATGTAAACCCTTTTCGACAAACTTCAAAAAGGAGGAAGTACTCTCTCTCGGGTCTTGGAATTGATGACTGACTTAATTTAGTCCGAATTAACTCCTTCAAGCCTGTCTTCTGTATTACTATGTTACTGTATATCTGTATTGCATTATACACATGAAAATATTTTCTTTTTGGATACGTCTACTGAAAAAGAGTATAGACGTGTATGTGTGGGGTATGAGGGGCGAGACGCGAGTGAGACAAGCCCGGGTTGCTCACGACATAGTTCTAGTCGCTCATTTTATTCATATTCCTAGTGATGTGTGCTTTTACCCGATGATCTACACTATGACCTAGGTATCGTGTGTACCTATGTATGTCGGTTAAATACACTACAAATAAATTTTATAGTACGAATATTTTAGGTGACCAGAATTCACTCCAGTCTGTGATAAAGCATGTATTTACAAGAAAGGCTCATAGTTTAGTTTGCGGACCTTTTGGAAATATTAAAACCAGGGATTTAATATGCATACAAGGGCTTGACGGTAGTTTGAGTTTCTTTGATCAAGATACATTTTTATTCATGTGCATTTTCAACGACGTAATTATTCCGGCACCAGTTTGTTACATCGCCAGTTGCGATTCATTTGTCATATGCAAATCGACGTGGGTACTTGAAATATTCAGGTAACATAACTCAATCTTAGTAATTATCATCCAAAGATGGATAATACGATTAGATAAAATTAAATTAAAAGTACATTCTTTCTAGTTATCAGCAATTACGGGAATTCAGCGAATTAAATATCCGACAAAATAAGAAGAACATACCACAATGGATATATAATGCAGGGGAGGAAATCTCCTATGTCCAAGTTATTCAGGTATCATCATTGCATTCTGGCTTAGCTTCAATAAAAACAGACTTAGCTCTGCCTACTACATTTTTGTAATAATATTGTGTCCGATTTATAATTAACGTTTCCAACAGACCAGCAGTAACTTCTCGAGTATTCTTGCGCTGGGCGAAAGGCATCTATGTTGCTTTCAAGACAATGGTCTCATGAAGTTCATGATTCAGTTCGACTTTATGCCCATTTGCTTCAGCGCTTATCTTATTGGTTGGTATTATGGTAAGTGAATTTTACCTCCATTTTAAATCAATTTATGGAATACCCACTAATGGAAATTTTCGTTTCTAGAACCTACTTCACGATTGTTGGTAATGGTTGCATCCGAGGACTCAAAATTGTTCATTTATGAAGGCACGTCTTTATTGTGGTCATGTGATTTGCTGTATCCAGCAATAGCAATATCTCGATGTTTCCTTAAGTACCTAGCCGGCGGCATTGTAACGCTTTCATCAAATGGGATCATAAACGTCGGCTATTTAGGAACCGAGCCCGATCTGAATGCAAATGCTACACCAATGATAAATGAAGCAACTGATCCAGAACAAATTCAAGCTGAGTTGGATGCCGTCGAAGAATCATTACAGAAGATTTTGGAAAATAAAGAAGGTATGGTCACTAAGATGAGATACATAGTTTAACAGTGACTTATTATTTAGATCCAATTATCTATTTCTTTTTAGACACAGGCAATCGATCATCTTTAATCGATCAGATAATAAAAATAAAAGCAGATGTTGGGAAACCAATCCAAAATCTCCATCAAGAGGTTACAAATGACAATAACGAAGTTCTTCATTTATTGATGTGTCCTGTGATAGTAATATTAACTTGTGAAGATCCAAAACTGATTGAAACTGTACAAATAACTTATGTTTGTTGTCCACCGTTCATGAGTTCAGAGTCCGCAATATGTTTGGACAGTATAAATGGCACGGAGATTATAGAAACGCAAGTTTTTTTATCGAGCGTAGCTGACATAACTGAAACTCGGGTGAAGATATTGTTTGCTATAACAGATTCTATTGGAAAAATTTACGTATTGTCCAGGAATGTTTTGTTGCCGTTAAGTCTCTATTGTTCTCCAGTTGAACTTGTAACTAATTATGAGACAAAGTTAGACGTTCACATAAATAATCCGTGTGTTGACTTGGCGAAAATATTTACAGGTAACTAATAATAATAATCAGTTGTGTAATATAAGCATTTTTGAGGCTAAGAGGGAAATTAGGTTAAGCAGTCCAAGAGTCCCATGTTAATAGCAGGTCTTTGCAGATTTTACTGAAGAAGAATTGACAAAATACGGTTCTTTAAATATAGTTACATTCGCATATAGATCAACAAAGAGAGTTGTATCACTAAACACCTTCAATGATCACTATTCCATTGAAGCAAATGATATTATTGAAATAGCATCCATATTGGATAATTTCTTACTTCGATTAAGAGATTATTACAAGCGTATGGGCATAAAAGACTTCAGATTTCATTTCAAATATGAAAAGGAATATTTGAAACAAGTAATACATAGATTTTTAAAAAGTATTGAAACCCATGCAAAGGAACGTACAAGATTAAAAAAGATGGACGTGAGTACTACCATAAAAATACTTAAGTAAAGTACCTACTTTAAACTCAATTTAACAGTGCAGTCGGCACGCTTTATGATTCATATTTTTTCTAGAATATTCCAAACATAGCCAACCAGCCTAAATACATTTTACCGACAGGATGAGCTGAGCGTTCTTCAAAGACAATTCATTGTTATTCAAAAAAGGCTTTTGGTGCAATATGGATCCTTACCTCCTGGAGACTGCAGTTCCCTTGAATTTCTAATGAAAGATACACACAAACGTCTTATAAATTGTGTTCACGAAATTATACAGTGCAGGGAAACTGTTTGCAGGTATGTACATGCTGTCTGCCAGGTCACATTTTGGTCACTCACCTATTACCTACTATAAATTGTATTTAAATTATTTTTAGAGCTGGCAGTACTATGTCTACAGTTGGACGATTCATCATTCATCTAATGAGACAAGCTGCTAAAGACGAATTTAAAGTTAAAATGATAGAGGAAATGATGTCTTTGAATTCGCTCTATGAGGATTACCAAGTAAGTCGTATTATTAGTAGCGAAATGATTCTTGATTCCTACAAATATGATACTTACAGTGAAAATATTTATTTGAATTTGGCTTCCAAATATGCATCAAAAAGCGGATTAAGACCGTTTAGTACAGAAGGCATACTAGCTGCAACATGGGGTCGATTCAAAAGGGAAAATTGTTTTCACATGCTCGAGCATTTTTTCAAGTAGGTAACAATTGTCTGTATCTTTCCAAAATACAGTTGCATATCCTACAATGCCCGTGCTTATGGTGAAGAAGTAGGAAATGACACGGGCGTAGGATACTTTGTAGTGCCCGTCTAGCTGACTACCGCCTTTATTTTGATGTTAGACGGTATGTTACGGCAGATACACTTGAGAGCCATCTATCTTTACCCTAGGTAAAGACGATTATTAAATGCGCGGATTTTATGTTCTGACTTAATTAGCAGATCAATAAACGAATATACATAATACTGACGACGACGCAAGGTGAGTTTTGAAAAGAGTAATTGCCCAGTTTAATGCAGACTTTTTTCATCAAAAGCAACCTTTCGAACCAGCATCTGAAGGGATGATTAAAAAAAAGTACTTATTTCAGGAATGGGAAGAAGCTGTTACTCAGGCCTTATCTTACATTCTGAATAGCATTTTCAAAAAATCCGAGAAAGACAAAGAAAAACTGGCAACAGTCACAGAACAAGGTATTTTATCGGATCTCAACTTAAAAAGGTTTTTAAAACAAATGCGAATGATTTTAGACGAATTGTTCTCGGAGGCATGGGATGAAACTGAGCAAAATAACGAAAAGGTGACACGTATTGAAGAGTTTGTTGAAGTTTTATAATTTGTATAAAAAACGATTTAGATTAATATAAATAAGCAAATAAATAAAATAATAAATAAATTATTGTCTCAAATAAACTACATCGTACAAACATCAACAAAGCTTTATTCCATTTTGATATATAAGAGACACTGCATGTATGTTATTATGTTATAAATAAATGTTTTAAGGTAAAAAATATCCACATATTCAAGCGACGTGTAAAAGACTGTAGAGAACCAGATTGAGATACAGGAAATGTACCAATAACAGGAGTACCTTATCACGTCATTTCTTCTTGGCGTCCTTTAGGCCTGCGCCGGCATTGAATTTGAAGAAAATTATGTCACCATCTTCCACAACGTAATTACGACCTGAAATATCGAGATATTCGGGGTTATACAGAATTTAGAGTGACGAAACGATTGGGTAGCAGTGGTAGTTTGGTAGATTTACCATCAGCAATAAAGCAGTCAATTAATACACAACTGAGGTTTATGTAAGTATAACCACAGTATAAAGATGTAACCAGTATGTAAACTAAGCCTAGTTGATAAAATAATTACCTACACTCCATTGAACCAATAGGGTTGACACTTTTAATGTTTTATAGTATTGTTTTTTTTTTTATTAAAACATTATATTTTCTGTAGTGACTAGTGACCAATTAATCGAATTGAAATAGCTAGTTTACAAATAAAATTTAAAATAGGTATCTCATTGTGTCGGTTAATCTCGATAGTTTAAAATACGGAAAACAGTTTAATATTAACACACAGCTTGAAGATCTTTTTTTTTTTGGTAGGTTACTAACTTATCATTATGGCATAACCTTTTGCTGCGGTTGGGCGCGCGCTAGGCGCGTACCAACCCCAAAAATGCGTGTGATAACCATTGCATAAAAGATACCTTTATTCTTCATAAATTACAAATTATTGACTGCAAAAGCACTATCGGCTTCAACACCCTCGAAAACCATAAAAACGACATCCATGACGAAAAAGTTGATATTTTCTTGCAGCCGCCATCTTGAATTTACATTTTGACAGCACTATCGGCTTCAACACCCTCGAAAACCATAAAAACGACACCCATGAAGAAAAAGTTGATAATTTCTTGCAGCCGCCATCTTAGATATATATTTTGACAGAACTATCGGCTTCAACACCCTCGAAAACCATAAAAATGACACCCATGACGAAAAAGTTGATAATTTCTTGCAGCCGCCATCTTGGACTTACATTTTGACAGCACTATCGGTTTCAACACCCTCGAAAACCATGGAAACGACACTCATGACGAAAAAGATCATAATTTTGCGCAGCCGCCATCTTGGATTTATATTTTGACAGCATTATCGGCTACAACACCCTCGAAAACCATAAAAACTACACCCATGATGAAAAAGTTGATCATTTCTTGCAGCCGCCATCTTGGATTTACATTTTGACAGTACTATCGGCTAAAACATCCTCAAAAACCATGAAAACGACACCCATCTCGAAAAAGACGATAATCTATTGCAGCCGTCATCTTGGATTTCTATTTTGACAGCACTAACGGCTTAAACACCTTCGAAAACCATGAAAACGACACCCATGACGTTGTAGTTGATAATAATATTATAATCTATTGCAGCCGCCATCTTAGATTTGTATTTTGTGTTATGCTTAAAAAAACGATATCTCCGGTTTTGTTGAAGCAGAGTTCAAACAACCGTATACTACGCAATACGCTCGTGGCATTTTTAAAAAGATCGCGGAAATAAACTAGTACGTGACCAGTCGTCTTGACGCGGCACTCACTACTGACAGCACCGCGAAAACCGCTTAGGACCCCTGTCGATGCGCATCTTTGCGTGAGCCGTTTCGTCCGTTTGTAGGTAGTTTCCGTACTGGTTACATCTTTATTCTGTGGTATAACCAAACATCAGCATTATAAATTTAATTTATACCTAACGATCGGTATTCGGATTCATTATATTATATTTATGATTTGCAAATGGTGAAGGATCACTTCGATCTACTAAGAAACTAAATTTGAATTATGGATCTTTATACATACAATAGTGGCATCGATGCAAACAACATCGCAGACGAAATTTTTTTAAGGTAACAAGATTACAACCTTATTTATTGGCTAAGAATAAAGTTAATCAGATTAACTAACCTTGTTGTCGATATTTTCCTGCTGCTTTGCAGGCAGCTTCCGTGCCCTCTTCTTTGAAGTCTTTGAAATGCATTACCTCAGCCATAATGAAACCTTTCTCAAAGTCCGTGTGAATCCGTCCAGCGGCCTGCGGAGCTTTTGTACCTTTCTGTAAATTAAAATATATATTAAAGAAAAAACCTATCTACTTAACCACGATAACCTAACAATCAGAGAATTTAAGTACCTGAATAGTCCAAGCTTTAACTTCATCTGCTCCAGCAGTGAAGAAGTACTCCAGTTGAAGAGCTTTATAACCTTGGACGATGATTTTATCCAAAGCACTGTGAGATAAATAGCAGAAAATTATATAGGAATACTTAGAGTGTGGTTAAACATGGTATAAGGGTGGGTTGTTTCAATTTACGTTACAATTTAACGGACGTATGTAACTGTTAAACATTCTTTTGAAACAACCAGCCATAAGTTGTTTGGTAAATTTATAGGATGAATTCAAGTGGGTCAGTTATTTCAACCAATCGCAATTTATTTTTAAAGGGCACCTCTAATCAACGTAGTACTGACACATCCTGCGACTGTCCTTATTTTTAACTGACTTCATAATGTCAATGCGATGCGTGTGGTATTTTATAGTTTAGGTTACATATAGGATTTCGTACAAATAATTATAACCGCTGGTAGGGCGCATTCTAAAAGGAGACATTGACTACATTCCATAAGATTCTAAAATAAAAATAAAACCGCAGCTTATTTTTGCCTTGAGTTCGATAAACATTTTTTGAAGCAAAGCTTCTGAACCTACGATCCGCAATAAAAACATACGTTATTCCATTTGACGCATATACGCTTTGCATCTGTAGTGTTTCACAATTTTAAACAATAACCCTCCTTCTGGCGTAGTCGGGTAAAAACATTACGTATCAAATAGCTAGCTGTACCTACAGCGCGCGTATATCTACGCTGCAATGTGATCGCCATAAGACGGAATATTTTTCTTATATTTTTTTATCAAATCTGACCTATAAGGTACATACTTTTTTCAAAAATATCATAGATTTTTTAGTGTGACCATAGTAAAAAATTAAGTAGTCCATTACATGCATATGGTAAGAAAAAAATATTTACCTAGTGAGGTTATTTTCTTTTAAAAATGCTTGTCGCTCAGCGGGTTCCATATCCATCAGTTTGATTTCTAACGCTCCCGAAAACGGTATAAGAGGGGCGCCAGGATCATTCTTGTCAATCCATTCCTTCAACTTTGGTAACCTGAAAAATTCAAAATGTCAATCAATATCTCAATGGCTTATGTTAATGTATTACATATAAATTTACACAAACCATTTATTCTTCTTTCGGATATAATCCTTCTCGGACAAGTTAACAAGATATAAAGCAGGCTTAGACGTCAGGAACAGGTACTTGTTCAATACTTCTATCTGAAATATTACAATTTATCAGTTATTTTACAGGATAATTTTGTTTTGAGTCCACAAATTGGCAGGGTGGAAGTAGTGGTGCCTAATATTAACAACATTCTATAGGAATAACTCTACACATTATCAGTCCACAAACCTTTAAAAGCTTTATTTGGTGAGCACAAAAGCTTGCCTCAAATGGCAGCTGCTAGACTGCAAAGGTGGTCATTATTTTTAGCAGAATTTGACTACACATTTGTCCATATTAAGGGGACAGATAATGTTAATGCAGACTGTATGTCCAGGTTACAGTTATCTAGTAAAAATGGATATAACTCTGATATTGCAAAATAAACGGTTGCTCTGAACATGTTCTATACCTACTGGACTTAAATGTATAAGGCAATTGATATTTTTTCACAATTTTAGAGTTGGTTCCATTGTTATACATATATATTTGTAGATACTTACGTCAGCAGCGCTCCAATCTCCAAAGCGAATATGTTTCTTTTCTTCACTTAAAATTGTTTTGATCTTAGCTAGTGCATCCTGTCAAACAAAAAGAGAAATTAAAAACTGCTTAAGGCTCCAGTCTCCCTGAAATTAGTGTTCTTGCGGAATTTATCAGAAAATATTTTTTTTGCAATCTCACTATGGTAAGTGATGATGTGGCCGAAGGTGGTAAGCACACAAAGCCTAGAAGGAACTGGCTCTCAAGTGCAGCTACCGGAACACACCAATAGGTGTTTGGCGACAGATTTTCAACTTGAGGGTGGTAGCCAGCCAGGCGGGTACTACAAAGTACCCTACCACCGTGCTATGGTTTCCTCACGATGTTTTCCTTCACCGAAAGCTCAAGCTCATTGTAGGATTCGAACCCACGACCGTCGCCGCGGCGTCCGACGTCACTACCACTGAGCTATCATCGCCTTATAAGTTTCAGCAAGAACACTGATTTTAGGGAGACTGGAGCCTTAATAAAATCTGCAACATTTTGAATGATTAAATATAGATATGGCGTACATATTCCGGTTTAAGTTTTTTATCGCCACCACGGTTGACGACTCGGTCAAGCTTCTCAACGTGTTGTATCAGCTGCTCCTCGTCCTTCAGCCGCAGCTCCTCGCCGATGGTCTCTAAGTCCCGCACCGGATTCACTTCACCATCCACGTGGATCACATCTTCATCGTCAAATGCACCTGAATTGTTATTATCAAGTATAATGGTAAATTTATATTATACCTTTGCTTCAAAATATTTATTGACGACGATAAGGTCCGGAATATGGATAATTGCACATAATTTTAGGACCGCTAGGCATAAAAATTGACAATTTTTTTATATATTTATCATATACTCACGGCACAGATTAAAAATGGCGTCACAAGCCTTAATGTGCGACAAAAACGCGTTGCCAAGTCCCTGTCCTTCAGCCGCACCACGCACTAGTCCTGCAATATCCACCACGTTGAGGAAAGCAGGCACCTTGCTGAAATTGTACATTATCATCATACATTTTACCGAATGGTCAGACATACGGTCCTTACATATAAATACAATATCCGACTTCCGAACTGGTGGTAACTTCAGTAGCTTCGACGTTCATAAGTGCCCTTCTAGGGTCTAAACTGAATAAATGGCTTTGACTGTATCTAATTTATTTTTCCCAAAATCTTAAAACGTCAATCAATGGGCCACTGTGTGATATCGTAAACAAATGACGCGATTGTTTAATATTACTTATATCGTGAGACGTCATTGGACACATTCCAGTTGTATTGGTGTGTGGCGCCATCTGCGATTACATTTACGTTATGTTTTCTATTATTAGAAGAACCAGCAAATTTGCAAGTTATTTTACTCTATCAATGCTCGCTACTAAGTAGCTTTGGCGTTTATAAGCCCCTCCTAGGGCCTAAATTGATTAAATGGCTTTGACTTTGACTTTCAACTAATGAGTGAGTAAATAGGGTCCAATAGTTTCATAATTCTCCATGCTAACATTGCTAACTCATCTCAACAGCTCGTGTAACTGTTACATGATTGTACTAATAAATAAACTCACTTAATTGATAGCATATATATTGCTGACGCGAATACTTACAGGCATGATGAATATACATAACGTTACTTTGAGAAGTACTAGTATAAAATAGGTAGGTACTGCTTTACCTACTTATGTGGCGCTACTGGACAGTTTTGAATAGTTGGTAATGAAGAAATAATCTTACCTGGCTGGCTTGTGATATTCGCAGAGGTAGTCGTATCTCTCATCAGGCACCGGTACCCTACTTGCTGAAAAAAAAATACACAAGGTAAGATTTATGAATATATTTTTAAGGTATTTGACAAAAGTTTATTCTATTACCTGAAGAAAACGCTACCACCAGACCACCAATGATATATATTATTTTTATAATCAAAAAAGAGTTTGTTTATTACTTTATTTAATTAATTTATAATAAGTAAATAACTAAAACATAAGCAATTAATTAAACTAGTGATAAGTAGTTCCATCAATTATTTTCAGAAATCTTGAAAGATAAACTAATTCCTGTAGAACTGGATACAATGCTTTGTGATTCGTGAGGCGATTTAGTATCAAATTCATTTACGCTGTGGTTACACTTTGGATATTTCGCAAATGGATTGTCCATTGATCGCAAACGCAACCCAACGTCTATAATTAGCTTCGACCTAGCGTCATAAACTTTAAGTGCTTTTAAAAACATTGGCAACATATATTTGTCAGTACAGGGATTATGTGTTTTTAGATATAATGCAATATACAAAATCCCAGAAATTTTAATGCTCAGTCCTGGGTACTTAGGCCTCATTACATTAACAGAACAACAAGCCTCTGTTATAATGTTACCTATAGTTTGTTCTAGATATCCTATATTAGGCAACGTTTTCAGTGTTAACTGGGGAAACGATTTTGTTGCTTTGAACACAACAATGTCATGATACATGTGGGGTTTAGCTATAAACTTTTTTAGACAATCATCATTACAAAATAAATATATTTTTCCCTTGTAATTTGCTGCGTACTTATTGCTCCCTGTAGCTATATTCTGTGCTGGTAAATTTTCAGCATATGTTACCAAGCATACCCCGTTTTCATACACGAGACTCATATCAACAGTTTTGACTGGCGCGGCAATATCAGGTATAGCGGCTTTCTGTGTTAACAGACAAATATACGGATACTTTAACACGATTTCCATGTGTTTACTACAAACCCAATAAAATTTGTTTCTATATTGAACAACTCCCTTTCTATCGACGGGAAAGTTGCTGTGTTCTAGAATATTTTGACGCAAACATTGTGGGCAAAAATTCTTAAAAGCCGACATATTTTTTTGGAATATTTCATTAGAAATACACATAACGTCCACGGGCACAATGTGTTTATGGAAATTTTTAAGATAGTAATGGGTTTTCTTGATTATGACAGCTAATCTATTTTGGGCATCCTGCAAACATTGCCATCGGGAATCATTACCATTTAGCATGTAAAGATTTTGATAATCACTATTAATCCAATCTCTGATCGCGTAAGACTTTTCATTCCAACTCATAAACCTATTTTCAATAAACGGACGTGAGAAGGGCGGCTTTTTTTTGATGATGTCAAAATATTTTTCATTTTGAGAGTTTTCTAAAATCTTTTCTTTGGTGGTGGAAATATCAAATACTATATTAGGGTAAAGGCCTTCTCTATACAATTCCATGGCCTCCGAAGGTGACTCAGGGAAACCATCAAAAAGACAACCCTGAGTCAGAGTGCGATGGTCAATAGCAACAGTTTGTACAGCTTTCATAATAAGATCGAAGTCAATTATTTCACCATTACGGAGTGCACAAACCATTTTAGACGCTAATTCTGTCCAGTGCATATCTTCCACAATTTTACGCAACGCTGTGCCTCTTGATATACATAGTATGCCATAGTGTTTAGCAATTTTTTCTGCTAATGCACTTTTTCCCGATTTGGGTGGACCGATAATACTAATTCTAAGTGGATATGTAATAAATGAAGATATGGCCTTCGATTTAATGTACTTAAGAGGGTTCGTTCTAAATTTCTTTACATATTTTTCGCCATTAATAAAATATATATAACATCTATGAACAACGGGAAATATCTTATCCTTACGTCTGTTAACCTTGTAAGGATTTAAAATAGAGTCTGGATTTTCAAAAACGTATACAGGACAAATGCGGTAAAATTTGCTCATAAAACAAAAACCTTCTAATAGCAACATTTCAGCAATATCCATACTAATAATGAATGTTTGTTCAAAAAATGATTCGCACCTGTTCCGCAAAGTAGTAAGTTTTGATAGTGCTACTCTAACGACCTTGTCAATAGGTTTGCCAGTGTTAATGGTAGTAATCTTAATTTTATGCTCTTCAAAAATATCTTTTAAATTCTGAATATTTTCATCATCAACTTCGTATATACCTTCTATTCTAGAATCTATTCTTTCGTGTACATCCTCTGGATTCTCCCATACACTTTGGTCAATCGGCTCTGGGTACTCTTGGATCATTTCGTTAAATGCATTAAATAAATTTGTATCCACATTTGCCGAGCCTGAAGGATTTGCATCCATTATGAGACTGTCATTCGAAAGTACTTTTTCAGGTTCATTTTCAGATGAAAACATTTTATCTAAAAGTTCTTCATAGATTAGTTTTGCTACAATTGTTTTTGTTATAAAATGCATCCATTCTTTTCGTTCATTTTCATATTTCACCCTAGCTTTATGTTTTGCTTCACTTAATTGCATTTTCCAGGTTTTGAACATGACAGGTGAGATCCGTTCAACTGCAGAATCTGAGCTGCTTTCCAATTCTAAAATCAAATCTGGAATACAAAATGTTGCAATCATATCTTCGACATCATTAGATAATCTTGGATAACCATCCAATATAAATCCATTTAACGAAAAAGGGCTTTGAAACCAAATTTGTTTGATTAATTTTTGCATTAATACGGATAGTATTGGTGATCCACGTTCAAAATAGTTGTAAACGATCCGCCTTACTTCTGTTTCATTTGATAAAATATCTGAAACAATATTTTCATTCTCTTCATCCATTTGAAATTCTACGACTGTCTCTTCATCAATAGGAACATCTGTAAAACTGTTTTCATATTTCCATCCCACTTTTTTGAAATGTCGTGGCATTAAATAATCATTAATAATTTCAGAAAAATCTATATGCAACAACCCAAGTTCTTTTGCAATTTGTTTCGAAACAGTAGTCCTTCCACTTCCTATACAACCTATGACGCAAATTCTTATTGGTGGTAGTTTTTTAAACGGTTTATCATAAGATTGATACTTCGTAACATCTTTTTGGAACAATTCTGAACACTCTTCCTTACAAAAATAATGCAGTTTATTATTGTATTTAATGCTAAATTCAGATCTACCTTTCCATAGAACACCATAATCGTAATAAGCAATTGGACAGTAGACATTAGTTTCGCATAAATATTGTGGATCATTATATGTAAGAATATTTTTTGGGATTTCGTTATCATCATCTTGATCTTGAGGTTCCTCATCTTCATTAGCTTCAAATGCAAGATAATAACTTTTTCGTAATTTTAAGAGAATTTCTTCTATTATTTGAATATCAGATTTATTTTCTAATTCAACTTCAATAAAGGACTTTGAATTATCTTCCAATTTTAATTTCAAGCTATCCCAATCTTCCTTAAATTTATCTATAGATTCACTTAGCGATGTCAATAATTCAGGCTTAATCTCAGCATTACTTGACTTTTTTTCGCTGATAAATAGAGAATCAAGAATATACGTCAGAAAATCATGAATAATTATTGACACATCTAGAGTGTTGGTATCTGAAAGTGTCGCAGTCTGCAGTTTAATTTTAATTAAGTCATCATTTGCTAAAATAAACCTTTCTTGATAATTTTTCATACTTTTTTCAATCATTGCATAATTGTGTACGACTTCTTGGTCGATTTCTTTATTTTCTATGATTGCTATTGTATTATCAGGCAATAAATTCGATTCCATAAGATATCCCCAATACTCTGGATCTGTAGGAAATCCATCTATTATAAATTTGCCATATATGTGTTCATTATCTGTTGCTTTTTGACATTTTAGGTCAATGGATGATACCTCTTTAATAATTTCATTTATTATTTCTTCAGTAGTCGGCTCGATCTCTTTTTGTAGTTCATTAGCCAAAATATAAACTGATATTGCGTCCATTACGTCCTCGTCTCCTAATACTGGTATTTCGGGTTTTTTTGTCATTGTTATTAGTTCAATAGGAGCGTAGTCTACCATGCTATTATTGCTTATCACATTTTTGCACAGTTCCAAGTCATCTATAATTGGAAGAAAAGAAAGTTGCATTCTAAGAGAACTGAATGTCTTCAGAAAATTAGAATCTGTTAAATCGCTCAAACTATTTTCAAGTAATGGTATGTATTCATTAAGTGCTTTTAAATTTAATTCACACCACGTCTTTAAATTGGATTCTCTTTCAACTTCTGTATTTTGCCATTTCGCAAACCTTTTATCCTCTATGATAGCTATTATTTCAGAAAGAATAGTTCTAGCAATGGACTCAAACTTTTTCTTTTTTTCATTTTCTAAAAAACTTCTATAACATAAAATGCGTGAATCAAAAATCCATGAAAGACATTTGGAAACCATTGTTTTGCCAACAGATTTAGTTCCTATTACTATAATTCTGCAGGTAGGTTCTAAATACTTTAATTTTAAGAATGGTCTCGGGTTTCTACAAAATGAAACCATGGCATCAAGTGAAGACAAGAGATACACATGTTTGAAGAATTTAACTGCAAACCTAGGGTTACCTTTTAGAGATTGCCCTTTTTTTAGCTGAACTGGACATCGGTTAAGCCAAGGCGATGCATATCGGTTAAAATTAACATTACCACTATGAATAACATGGAGTTCTTCTACTTGTTTCCAAAACTCATCCATATCTTCTGTGGGATCTTCTAAATATAATGGCTCTGGTATAATTACTGGTGGTATTGGTAGCAATACCAATCTTTCCATTAAATGATACATCATTTCATGGACTGATGTTCTACCATCCAGTTTAATAATAAATTTTGGATGAAATGTTTTAATTTTCTCTTCAACATGGTTTAAAATATGTTGTTTATAGTTACAAATTTGCTGTTCAGATATAACGCTAAAATTATTAGGGTGTCTACAATTATATTTAGGATTGAACACATGGGTATCATGAGGACTTATGTAATCACTAATGGTATACTTTGTGGGCCATCTAACATCCATTGTAGGTTTTGCGATAAATGGCTCAAAAGTATTGAGGCCGTTCATGTAATTTAAATATTTACGACTTCTTTTAGTTATCAAATCTTTATCAGGACATGTAATATATATAATTATTGATGATTGTATTTCTAAGTTAAATAACTCTTGAAGTTGTTCCAATAATACAATCTGTTTCGTTAGAAGGAAAGGTTTTTCATGATAGATTACATCAGAACAAGGATTTAAGATGAATTTTGGTAGAACCACTGGTGGCTCTTCTTCTGCTTCAACATCTTCTAGTTCCTGTTCTTCTTCTTCTTCTTCACCATCCACTGCTTCTCCTTCTATATCAGTACTAAGTGATGTACGTGAGGCTGGTGCTTCATTGCGTACCTTAGGCTTTTTCCTTTTTAAATTATATATTATATCATACATTAAGTCATCAATTGTTGACACAGACTCTTCTCCATATAAGGTATTGAATAAATATTGCATGTCTCGGCTAGAAGACACTAAAGGAAGACCTGAGATAACATACCCTCTATGTTTCACAGCTGGTGAATCTAATTTCATTTTGATTATTGTCATGATATTATTAAACTTACATACGTTATTATGTTTCATGTTGAAATCTATACAAATACCTGTTGAACTTTTTTGTTCTAGTTCATCAAGTATCACATTTCTTGGACAAAGGTGGATGCAGTTCAACTTTTTAGAAATTGATTCACCTAGACTATATGCTTGGGAACCTGGTTTGCCTAGAATCAAATAGCATCTTGGATTAGAGTTCAAGAATAATTCTTGGGCATCAATGTCAGTCCAGGCAGTGTAAGCTTTTTCTTTGGTAGACAAAGGTGCTGCAGTATTATTTAAGCCTAGCACTGTTGTAGCTAGAGGTCGACAAAGTTTGCTTTCTTCAGCACTTTGCTGGTCATTAATCAAATCTAGCTCACCATTGTATGTAAAACGTTTGGTAACTGTTATATTCTGTATGTTATATTTGTCAATAAGATCCACATTTTTTTTGTACTTTTCAAATTCAAACATTTTGTAAATGCTTTTTTAAGCTTTTTACGAAATACGATAATTAAATGTCACTGTCAATTAATTTGACAATTTAATATCATATTTATTTCTTTGTGATATTATCTGGCTTCCTTTAAGGTCTGTTCACAAATAGTGTTCTATTTAGTGCTATTTATATGACTCATTGCAAGGCAAAAGTCTCCACTATTACTCCTATTGGTACGACTTCTTGTGGTTCTAAGACTTTTTGGTCTAGACTTTCACATAGGGATATCTTATCCCGCCATCGCCTTCTAGATCTGCCGAAATACCGTGACATTTTGTGGGAACCACATTGTTGTGATTTTATGCCATAGACTAGTCGCATGCGGCACATATGATCTATTCTCACTTCAGATTGCAGCCTTTTCATTCACATTAGCGACTTGTTTCCTGGAGACAATAGTATGTATTTCTTTTAAGGTCCATAAGTTGAACTCCCAGCATAGGTACTATTCTCCATTGCGCGCCGGCAATCTCCAAGTGGGACTTGGCAGAATTGACAGAAAACTAGTTTGTCCACTACAAGTGAGGAATGGAAGGATGCAAACATTGCTTTTCTGGTTTTGTCAGTTTATATCAAACAAGACCGATAATTCTGATGGATGATAATTTTTATTTGGAATTTGAAATTTTATTTTATCTGGAAGTATATTTGTAACGGATCGTCCTGATTTCGCATTATTAATTAGGCTACTTTTTATTCCTAACGGTAAGATATAATTTGGGCTTTATTGCAGTTAGGTATGTACAGCACAAATCTTTATTAGATTGTAGAATGTATTAGATAGAATATAATATAGTTATCTTGTTCAGGCTTTTGATTCCAATTTTCAAAAACAACAGCATGGGAACATGTAGAGTAGTAAGAGTGACAACATTTGAATTTTTTTATGGCTTGTTTGTGACTATCGCAAAATGTACACATGTCGGAGTTAATTTTAAGGCGATGATAGCTCAGTGGTAGTGACGTCGGACGCCGCGGCGAAGGTCGTGGGTTCGAATCCTACAATGAACTTGAGCTTTCGGTGAAGGAAAACATCGTGAGGAAACCATACGCACGGTGGTAGGGTACTATATAGTACCCCCCTGGCTGGCTACCACCCTCAAGTTGAAAATCTGTCGCCAAACACCTATTGGTGTGTTCCGGCAGCTGCACTTGAGAGCCAGATCCTTCTATGTGTTCTATCCTTTTGTGTGTTTACCACCTTCAGCCACATCATCACCTACCATAGTGAGTTTGTGGTCAAACACAAGCCTATACAAAGTAAAAAGTTTCGAAAATTTTACATTAATCTTAAAGTGGCAGACAAGAAGAAGCATTTATTAAATATAAAAATATTTTAGCTTGATTATTTTAGACTTTTTGTAGGAAAAAGAATTTACAAATTTTTAAAACTAAGTAAAATAAAATATAATAGGTTGGTGAAACACTACTAGCTTCCGCCCCGCGGTTTCACCCGCGTTCCCGAAGGATCTTATGTTTTCCCGGGATAAAAAGTAATCTACATGCTGTTCCAGACTATAATTTACCTCTCATCCAGATCCATTTATCCGTTCTGGCGTGATTGAGTAACAAACAAACATTCATCCATCCAAACTTTCACATTTATAATACATATTATAAAGCTGAAGAGTTTGTTTGTTTGAACGCGCTAATCTCAGCTACTACTGGTTCGATTTGAAAAATTCTTTCAGTTTTGGATAACCCATTTATAGGCTACTTTGTATCCCGGGAAAAAACAAGATCCTTCGGGAACGCGGGTGAAACCGCGCGGAAAAGCTAGAATATAATATTAGCAGGATTATAGTAGGATAGTAGGACTAGCTTCTGCCCCGTGTTCCCGAGGGATCTTATGTTTTCACGGGATAAAAATACCTAATATGATATTCTAATGTATGATCTATGACTGTGCCAAAGTTCATACAGATCTGTTCAGCCGTTCTGGCGTGATTGAGTAACAAACAGCCATCCATTCATCCATCCATCCATATATTCATATTTATGATATTAGTAGGATGTAGGATAGTAGAATTAGTAGGATGTTGTGTACAGTTGTTTTGTATAGTAAGTTAAAATATATATTTTTTCTTTTTTGTTTTTTATAAAGTGTAATTTGTTAGGCCCAAAAACAAATACTTGTACACATTATGTCGCTCAGCAGGCTGTGGAAAGAGTTATGTTCTAGGTTTCTCTTAAGGACAAAATTCTCCAGTGGAGAACTATACTAACTGACATATGTCTGAGAATTAGTAAGCTCAAGTAGCAGTGAGCAGATAATTATATCACAGAACTGATAACCAATGGGATAGAAGAGTTCTTGACTTGAAAGAATGCACAGACAATTAAAGTGTGGGACAACCCCATCTAAGTGGACTGATGTGTGGAACCTGGCAAGTGGAAGGTGGATGCCGAAATTGGAGAACCAGAAGATGTGGCCACTATTAGAAAAGGCCTATGACCAGCAGTGGTAGTCCATAAGCTGACAATGATGATGTGGTTGTTCAGTATTGTCCCTGTATTAGTTTCTAAGTAAACCAGCAATATTTCACCTTAAAAAAATTGTCCCTTATAATTTTAATTAGTTGACAGAGCCCAAAGTGTCTCCGTTTCAGCCTGGATAAAAATGCTTTCATATTCCAGCTGGCTGTTCTCCTCCACAGGTCGAATTTCTCAACCTTCCCATGAAACTTTGTGAGCAGGTTCAATAATTATATGGATTTTTTTTGTTGATTCATTTTGGATTTTTTTCAAAATGCGAGTATATATGGGGGTAGAAAACGTTAAAAACGCGAGAGGTCTAGAGCTCTCAGAGCCACTAGTTAACATAACAATGGTGGAAGTTTGTACTACAAAACATTATGCTACTTTATTTAGTATTGATTATATTAAATAGTACTAATTTATATTTATTAAGTGTTTTTAGAAAGAAAGAAAAATTAAGTGTTTTTAATATGCCAGGAAGCATTTACCTCTATTAATAGTGTCTACTATTCACTGTTAAATACATATTATATATGTTGAATATTGAATAGTGGTGGCTAGCCGCAGCATCTCTATCATAAGCCAGGTATGATAGCTAAATAAGTTAATTTACCTTTTAAACTAATAACACAATAACCAGCAATTATAATAGAAACGAAATGATATTATACTTATTTTCATTAGGATCAATGGTGCAGAAGGGGAAGTTCTCAGCAGCGGCTTGACTTTTTGTCAAAACATTAAAGAATGTTGACTTTCCAACATTGGGCACACCAACAATACCAACTTTTAAGTTTGTACCAACTCTTCCAATAAGTGGCTTCTTTTCAGGCTCTTCCACTTTTTTTGGTGGCATTCTGTAAATAATTATTTCAATTGAATAAGTCAATTTTAAGGCTTAGTGGTAGTGACGTCGAACGCCGCTGCGGTCGTGGTTTCAAATCCTACAATGAATTTGAGCTTACGGTGATGGAAAACATTGTGGGGAAACCATAGCATGGTGTTAGGGTACTTTGAAGTACCCACCAGCATGGCTACTACCCTCAAATTGAAAATATGTTGCCCAAACACCTATTAGTGTATTCCGGCAACTGCACTTGAGAACCAGATCCTTTTAGGCTTTGTGTGCTCACCACCTTCGGCCACATCATCACTTACCATAGTGAGATTATAGTCAAACAAGGCCATAGAAACAAAGTAAAAAAAAAATGAAGAAAACATTATTTATTTATTAGATAGGTACAGAAGTAGTGAAGTAAGTAGGTACTTGCTTGGATTAAGGAACTTCATGATATTATAATTATACCTATTTTGTAATAGTTAGCAGTACACAAATGTTACCATGATGTAGGGACAATCTAGGAGAACAGGTGGCAGTCTGGCAGACATGATCAAACTCAATCCTAAACTAACCTCTTTGAACTGAAAGTAAATAATTTTGTTTCTCACCTTTATAATTATCTAATAACACCGGTTAAAAAGATTTCACCTTTTATATAGGTAAAAGTATTTTTTCTTATTGTATTTGTTTTTAGTATCTTCGCATTGTAATTATTCGTATAATTTATAATACCGTAACCGTACCGTATGCCATGCGATTTGATTTAGATGTCTTGATCAGTGTATCCAACAACGCAAAGCCTGAGATGTAGCAATTTATCGCAGCTTTCGTAGCTGAATTTCAGCTGCGGTAGCCTAACTAGCTAGCTATTGCTACAAAAAATATCGTTTATATCAATTTATTTATGACCACCAGTACCCAGGTATACTTAAATAAATCCGGCCAAGTGCGAGTCGGACTCACGCACGAAGGGTTCCGTACCAAATCGCAAAAAATCGCAATCGCGTTTGTTGTATGGGAGCCCCCCTTAACTATTTATTTTATTTTTAGTATTTGTTGTTTTTAGAATTTTGTGTTGTAAAATTCATTTCAAAGTTTTCAGTTTTTTATCTGTTTCTAAATAAGCGAAACAGTAGCCGCCATTATAATGACGTCATAGTGCTGTATGTGAACTAAAATGTGTCAACTGAAGTATTATTATTATTTTTGCACTAGTATTCATGCATTCAGGAGCAGTACACTAATAAAACGGATAATAGCTTATTTTTAATTTATACAATTTTATAAATCCAATTGAGACCAATATCAGCGAATTTATTTACTTACAAGAGACCAAATAACCTCATGAGCGTAGAGTTACATGACGTCCAGCGTTTTCATCAAACTACTCCCGACATTTGAAAATGTAAAATTTAAATGCATTTTTATGGCACTTATCGATTGAATAAAAATTTTGTGTTTGTTTTGGTTGCTTATTAGTACCTTAGGAACGAATTGAGACATTTTTCAAAAATGGGCGTAATACCCTATTGTCGTCATGAGGGGTTAGGAGCTTTATATATGGTCGGACAGCTATGTAGCCCTAACGCGATATAGTCATATCGAGATTTAGTCTCAAAACGATCTAGTCATACCCGCTATCTAGTCATATCGAGATATAGTCGTAAATTAAGCTCCTAACCCGTCCTGAGTAGCCTAAATGGCGATAAATCGCCTAAGTTGGCAACACTGGTCTTTATGATTTGATTGATGAAAAATGTTGCCAAATGGCATGTTTGAAATGATCCCATATCTAGGAAAAAAAATTGTTTGTAATGTATAACACCCAATGTGTCACCCAGTATAGGAAATATATTTTTTTCTATGGGTATGTAGACCTGTAATTTAACCATGGTAAGTGATGATGTGGCTGATGATGTTAACAACACATAGCCTAGAAGGAATTGGCTCTCAAGTGCAGCTGCCGGAACACACCGGTAGGTGCTTAGCAATAGATTTTCAACATAAATGTGGTAAAGCAGGTAGGTACTACAAAGTGCCCTACTATTGTGCTATGTTTATCTTCACCGAAAGCTCGAGCTCAATACAGGATTCGAAGTAATTCGAACCCACGGTGAAGGCCGCGGCATCCGACCTAACTATCACCAAAGACGATCAATTTACAATCGTCTTTGCTATCACTGAGCTATCATCGCTTTTAAATGTTTGTAAGTGGATTGTCAAGATTTTTAGTTTAGGAATAAGTAGGGTGACAATATTCTGAGCTATTTTATAGCCGATAGTACTGGATCATCAAAATTATCAAGCTAAACATCGCCTTTGTACCTATTCCATGGCGTTTTATAAATAGACATGACAACATTTTGTAGCTACCTACTACGTTATACTACCACAGCGTAAAAAAAAGCGAGTATATGACAGCTTGGGCTCGCTTTCGCCCCTCTCTCACCCCGCAAGCCCCGCACGATTGCTCTGTCTAGACGTGTCCGTTGGCCGACTGTAAGAGTTACATAGACTGTGATACTACCAAAACAGTGAAATATTGTGATGATTTAGTATGCGAAGATACTAAGATAGAGAATGAAAGTCTTCATACGGCATAGGTCCTACTTACCTAATTTATAGGGAGTATTGTAGTTATAAACTTTTGTGTTCGGATTTTGGGATAGGTACAAAAATTATGGTACCGACGACGTAAGTATCTACTCCGAATGTACAGAATTGTGGATAGTGAACGCTTACTGTCTTTTTTTACATCCGTGTTACTGACTGACACGTTTGCATTTACGACATTTCTCTACCTACAGGAATAAGCGCAGCGCATCTCGTGGAATACCTACTCATAGAAACTAATTTATCCCATATTTTTTTTTAGCAAACGCAAACGCGATTGTGCGTCCTACCTACTTAGGTAAGCCTTTACTTACGTCAATTGTTCAAACTTAGGGCACAGATTTCACATGTGTGAAGGAAGAATCTCGAGAGGCGGAGACCAATACCTCAGCATCTAATAAAAATGTGATGTGTAAATAATTCCAATAATTCCAGAGCATATAAGGGAGATTTTGTGTTATTTTACAGCCGAAAACAAGAGTCGGAAACCCAACAGTTACGGAAAAAAACAACATAGGTACCTAAAGCCTAAAAGTTTTCATCACTTTTCAAGCGAGCATGCTCTTTCGTGTCTGTCCAGTCGGTTCCATTACCTACTTAGTAATCAGTCCTATACAACCAATAGGTCCAAAATTCATACTTAAATATTATTTTATTTGATTTGATAATATCCCAAAAAATGTTATTTCAATTTAGTACTACTGTACAGGTGATTCTCTACTCGATATACCTACGTGCATATCCTTATACTGCTTCACCTTTCTGTTACACGTTGTAGTTATAGGGATTAGGACTCTTAATATACAACATTGTAATAAAATAAAATGCTTAATGCACACATGAATGTAGTTTCTTAAGAATTGGCTACTGAGTCAACGACTCAGTCGCCGAGGAAAAGGGATGTTTTCACGATTTCCTTTTTTGATGTCAATCTAATTTAAGGATAACAGCTGTAAAAACAAAAAATATCGTTACCAATTAACTTTTGTTTTTCAAGGACAGTTGATACTATAAAAATAAAAGACAGTAAAAGACGACATCGAACACTTAAATATTAATATAGGTATACTATGAAAGTTAGGTTAATCGAAACATAATGGTCTTCCAAACCATCTTATTTACAGGCAAAGGAACTAGATTTTTACTGTGAAGTGAAGTGCAAGATAAGTGTGAACATTTCATCTTGGAGTAACTACCTATAGTTTATGACGATCGGCTCCTATAATGTGCATTGTTTTAGACATGCATTGTTATCGGTAATGTAAATTCAGTAGCATACACGAACTCGAAACCAATGCAGTGTGTGTTAGTAGGTTCAGAGATAATTCTCGGAATAGTTTCTTTTATTTAGTTCATATTTTTATATATATGTACCTACTTATAAATTTAAAGAAACACAAAGTAGATAGGTATGACTGTTATGAGTAATATGAAAAAAATATTAATTGTTATAGTGACAATATGTTTAATTTGTTTGACAAACTTAAACTACAAATTAAAAGTGATGTTAGACAATAATAAGTTGCAAGAAAATATAAAAAAAATAAGTTATAACGGTTACAACTCTAACAGTAGATTAGTGTTTGGAAACTCGGAATATAATAGTAAGTATAGACTCGGTGCATTCTGTCTTAGGTTTTATATATTAGCCTTGAAAATTTCATCTTTAAGAACTACTAGGTACCTATTGAAAGTTATCTTGAATCTATCCACTTTGTTGCAAAACAATACTTCGTCGTAGGACCTAAATATAAAAGCGATTCTAGAAATGGGAGACCAATTACGAAGTTCATTACCACTTTTGGATCATTAGATACCTGACGTGATAAAGCCCCTGCTTTTGAGAAGGAGCAACACGTCATAATACAATCAACTAAATATTAAATTCTCTTTGTGAAACTAATAGGTTTTGTGGATAATTACTTGGGTATAGGTGCTTAACTACTTCTACGTACCTTTTGGTGCCTACATAAACAATGCAACGGTTCTATTGTAATATGTAAGTATGTATATTGAATTTATTCATGGTTCAGTATTGAATATCCGACTTATTCACTCCAGCATCTTACTAATATTATAAACGCCAAAGTTATGTGTTTGTTTGTTATCTCTCAACGCGCCGCTAATCGTGATATTTAACACCCGCCTATAGCATGAAGAGAAAGAAACATAGGGTACCTACTTTTTATCCAGAAAACGCGAGTAAAACTGCGAGGGACAGTTTGTACATCGGACTGTTTTCTGAGGAATTATGTAACCGCTTACCATTAGGCGGGCCGTGTGCTTGTTTGTCATCTTAGTGGTATAAAAAATATTATAAGTAGGTATCTACTAATATAATAAATGCGACTTTTGACGGTTGAACAACGGCACAACCAATCGTGATGAGATTTGGGCAATATAGCATACTAGCTGTATTACACTGTACAATTACAAATGACATACTATTCCTACTTATACATTAATTATTTAAGTCACATTCATACTAAAAGTGATTGTTGAAACATATGGTAGGTATCCAAGTTTTGTTTTTCCTGTTACCCAAAGGTCGTCTGGAAAAAATCGATTTAGCGATAAGACCGCCCGTTTTGTTATCATTTCATTTATATATTGTTAGCTACTACTTTTGTCTAATGTTATTAAAATTAATTTGGTTTTGTCGAGTTTTAGAACGAGATTATTTGATTCTATCCATTGTATAATGTCACCTAAAGATTGATTTATTTCAGTTTCAAATAGTGCTACCTACAAACATTACCATTGGATTACCTACTAATTGTTGCTGGAAGGTCAGAGGACCCAAGATACACCCCTGTGTTACACCATATAAAATGTCTCTACTTCGAGATAAATTTAAATTTCAACTTAAGATTTTGGCCATAGTCTATTTATCTGCGTTTGTATTGCAGCAGATCCAGAACATTCTCTTACTCCAACTTTTACTATACCTGTAACAGGCGCGGTCCGAGAGGGGGGTCGTGGGGCTCATGACTTTTTTATGTTTTTGGCTGCAATCGTCCTTGACCTATATAATATGTGCGTAATATTTTATAGGAACCATAACAGAAGATTTCGTACTTAACACACCAGGATGTTATATACCAAACTATGTGAAGGAATTGATATTGAATGAATCTCAAATTCAGGGTTCTCATAAGAAAAAAATATCTTGTGGGACACGAGCTGTATTTATCGAAAGGAGACCTGGCAACAAAGTACAATTTCGGATTGATACAAAGAAATTTGTAAAACTCAAGAATAAGACAAATGCAAAAAAATGTTGCTATCGATTCATCACACGATCTTCTATACCAGGAAGAGAAGATACGCATTTAAGGTTAGCACAAGTTTGAAAAGTATGGGCCAAAATCATATAAGTATGTAGGTACCTATTTAGTGAAACAGTCCGTACTCGAGGCAAACCAAGTGGTAAGTCATGATGTAGCTGAAGCCAATGAAACCACACAAAGCCTGGAAGAAACGGGCTCTCATGTGCAGCTGCCAGAACACACCGATAGGTGTTTTTACGACAGATTTTCAATTAGAAGATGGTAACCAGCCAGGCAGGTACTACAAAGTAGGTACTACCCTACCACCGCGTGCTATGGTTTCCTCAGGATGTTTTCCTTCACAGAGAGCTCATTTTAGAATTCGAACTCACGGCTTCGGACGTTACTTCCACTTAGCTATCGGAGATACCGAATGGCGATTCGGTTGCACTCTTTACACTCATGGTCACACTCGTTCGTTCTATTTTGCTCATAAAGCTACGTACACGCCTATTAATTTACCTGAGCAACCTCATGGTAGTGATCCTCTGTCTCCTCCCATAAGTTCAGATTACGTTAAATACATAATAACCTATTAAGTAGGTACCTATTTTTTCATAAATCAACTTTTACGGAAAAAAATACCCGCCATATTTTTTTTTTCTCGATTTTTTTTTCGCATTTGGCATTTTGGCGCCCCTTGCCAACTGGCGCCTAGAGTGACCGCTCATCTCGGTCCACCCCAGGGCCGGTACTGAATTTGTCTTATTTATAGAGGTGTGACTTATCGCTGTTGTCGTACAGAAAACATCCCTGTTAACCCTGCTTCTTATTAATGTAATATATCAGTTCTCAAATGCTTGGGGTAGATTTCTCATGATGATCCTGCTAGTAAATTTAAGAAAGTAGCGTAAAACCTAGAGTGATATAAAATCCTGTGCCCTCATATTATGTCATCGTAGTTTTTACAAACTTCAGTTACCTACCCTCTGTTAAATTATCTTGCAGTTACTCACCATGCGTCAAATTCCAACACGGCACAGTAACGAATCTGAATCACGAAGTGATCTTTGTGAGATGCTTTGTAAATGTTCCTAAACGATATTTCAAAAAAATAATTTACGAAGATGTTTATATCATACTGAAGAAGTTGAATAGAGAACCGAATAGAAAGAAGCTAATTGACAAATCATGGAACGTCGTCGTGTTGGGTATGCACAGTATGTCACGTGAACGAATTTTGAGTGCAATGCCAAGAACTGCACAACATTTACATGAAAACAACTGGTTGGACTTCAAAGGGTATCACAAGGTTATTTTGTTTCTGCTTTTATTATTTCAAAAAATTATCTTAACGAAAAAGAAGATTGAAACGAGTGACGAAATGAAGATGCAATTTTAAAATTGAATTTATCTGATATTAGCTACCGTTTCCCACCGTTTTATCCGCGTTCTTGTGGGATTTTAATCTTTTACCGGGATAATAAGTATTCTATATGTTATACCAAGGTCTGATCTATCTATGTGCCAAGATTCATCCGAATCCGTTCGGCCACAAGTGACAACAAATAATACACAGATACACAAACTTTGCATTAATTATATTAGTAGGGAAGTAGGAATAGATAAGCTTTTAGAAATAATATATGAGCATTTTTCAGGTTGCCTGGAATTCCTATCTCAATATCAAATCCCTATTGACCGGCAATAGTCATGTATGCAGTTTAGATGATATGAAATGCAATGAATTTATTATATGGAAAAAATTTAAAAATGCTGGATACGTCACAGCATATGGAGAAGACCATATAACATTGACGGACTCTCTCAGAAGAAACAATTTTAAAACTCCCCCCACAGACCACTACATGCGTCCATTCTTTTTAACAGGTGAAAAACGTATTAAAAACCTTATATGTATGAAAAATATTCCATCATATAAAAATGTACTTAACTATGCTTATGATTTCATAGAGGCTTACAAGAGTGACGCATATTTTGGATTCTTTTGGGTGAATTCATACAACCATGATAATGTTTCTCTAAACTTTGACTCTGAAATATCAGATTTCTTTAGGAAATTACACCACAGAAAATTGTTGAATAATACATTCATAATATTTCTAAGCTCTCATGGTAACAAGTATGGTGAAAAGAGAACACCAATTAGCTCTTATTATAATGAACGATCACCAATGTTTTTTATGTGGCCACCGGATGAATTTAAGAAATCAAACAGTTTTATGTATCGAAATTTACAACTAAATCAAATGCGATTAACAACGCCATACGACATATATGCAACGTTTGTTAATGTTTTAAAAATATTTAATAAATCGTTAGAAGTTAATATTTCTGTCACCTGTCAGGAAAACACTAGTTTGTTTAAAGAAATATCACCGCACAGAACATGTTTAGAGGCATGCGTTAATGTGAATTGGTGTATTTGTCACAATATGACCGATGTTATACTAAATGAAAGCACAGATCGTTCTGTGCAATCAATTGTGTCGCACATACAAAATAGAACTAACTCTACTAACACTATTTTATGTATGGCTTGTGAACCATTAAATCTGGATAATGTTTTACGAATTCACATGTATAAAAGTGAACTTAATAAATTATTGTATGTGGTGGCTCTCAAAATGTCTCCTGGAAATTTATTATATGAAGCAACAGTGATGGAAAATGGCCAAGAGCTAACGATTCCAAAAGAAAGTGATGTTTTTTCAATATCGCCAAATAACCGTCATGGTTACTGTGTAATAAACCAAGAAGATAGACAATACTGCGTTTGTAAAAATATTTGTAATTAATTGATTTGTATAATTATTGCCTGATGTTTTATGTGTAAATTGTCACACATTACTTAGATAAATAAAAATGTTCCTTGACAAAAACATAATTTTTTAATGAAAATAAATTATTGAATAAATTAAATAATTTATCTACTTAAGTAGTAAGGGCAGCCCATGGTGGTGACATTGGTGCAGGATTCTGTAGATACGACATCACAACAGCAGATATTGACAGCATGAATGAACTTACAATCTGAAAATAGAAAACAATATTTTAACAAATATGTTTATATCAATGTAGATGTCCTGAAAATAGCTCAGATGGACTGTCAGTAATAATATATACTTTAACATGTTAAGCACTAGTATCATATAAGATACATCGAGGGGTGCATTGTCCTGGGCCTGTGTATCTTTGCCGTGGGTGTTTTCGTAGGCCGATGTAGAATGTGTGTATATAACATTGACCCTGGAAAATATGTTCTTAGTGGGTTGAAAAATGGAAAATGTATGAAGAATAATTAAACAACATTCATTTGACTAAAAACAATTAGTTTTTCTTTATATATGAGCAATTTCTGGAATAGAAAGACTTGAAAGTGTTAAAAATAGTTTGCAATTAAACTGCATGTTTTTTTTTCCATCAACAAGAAGCCTTTTTTTTCTTGTCTTTACATCAACCTTATTTAGGGTTTGGTTGGGAGAAAGTATCTCAGTGATTCTGAACAAAAGACAAATCTACTCTTTTTTTTACATTGTATAGGCTTGTGTTTGACCACAATATCACTATGGTAAGTGATGATGTGGCCGAAGGTGCTAAGCACACAGTCTTAAAAACCTTTGGCACCCTATTAAGAAGCTGCACATGCAGTTGTAGGATTTTATTTTTGTATGACTCACAATATAAATGATATTCACATGGTGTCTAATTTGCCACATGTATCATTATTAAGACTTGTGAAGGTACCTTTCGGAATACTACTAAGTACAACATACTCCATCTTTCGGCCAGCTGTTTCCATTCCAATTGCTATTAACTATTAACATAAGATTTTGCAGTAGAGTAGGTCAAATATACTTATGCATTTACCTGTTTGGTATCATCTGAAACTCTTGAGTTAGCAAAACTAATGCTAGAGCAGAACACAGCAGTCCACGCACACCATTTTAAACGCATCATGAGGCCACACATAGAAAACATCATGCCTGAAAATATACACAAATAATGAATACATGTTGTTGGATATTATTATAATATTTCTACAAGGCAATCAATTATCACCTATGCATTTGTAAATTTATACATTTCAATATTAAAATAGCACTGTACAATTTTATACAGTTTATTTCATATGCTGTTATTATGTTTAGTTTACTTAGTGACATACATAATTATATTCTCTCTACATACAAGTACTTACTCTGTCTCAAAAAATTATCATCCAATAGTCAATGTGAGTGTCAGACAAAGATTGTTTTAGTGTGCGCAAGCTTTTAGACAGTCACTATTTAGGACACTGCATCACACTGTTACACATAGACATTTGTTATTTGTTACAAATAACCTGGTGTTAAAGTATGTTTAGATAACATAGAGCATTGAGAACACAATGCTTTACTTAGGTATATTGACAGTCTGACATACCCAGCATAATACATAACAGCTACTCACTATTTACAAATAGGTATCATAAAAATTACCTAAAATATTCATATAATCAGTGGTGAGGTCTTCAGTAGGTGCAGAAGTAGGTGGTGGAGATTTGAAACGACGCTCCCTGTCTGCACGACGTGGGTCTGATGTTAGTTGCATCTGTAATTATTTATCATGATTCATGAATAATTTATTCCTACAAAATATTTTTTTTAGCAAATTCACTGTAAGTGGTGGGATTGACCACTGCAGGGTATTACTACTATTTTTTACACAAAAGGTATTAAATTCTATAAAAAAAATAGACTATAGTCGTAAAATAAGCAAAAAATCAAGTTTATTTGGATTAGTATATAAGTTACCTACCAATAACAGGTACTTTCTTGAAAAGGGTAATGAATAAATATGCTCTAAGTAGAAGAATTTAAATGTAGGTCAAATGGTTATATTTACATAAAATAAAAAGAAGAATGTACACACTAACCTTTTGGGGTTTTAGTACGGGCCCACAAATAATTGAAACTTTCTATTATGAGTTTTTACGGGTAAATTTTCACAGTTATACTGTGACAACAAATGATTACTAATGATATGTACTGAACGAAGATAACTATTGTAAATAGGGAAAAATAAAGGCTTTTCAGCGTAGCTTTTCAGTAATATAACGTACGTAGTGATCAAGGAACATAATACTCTCTACCGAGAGAGTGATAATCCCTCCTGTGTAGGTCTATTATTTTACTCTTTGGATCAGTGCTGCCATATCTCAAAGCTGAAAATCTGACTTGCATAGTCTAAAAATCTGTATAAAATCTGTTTGAGCTCAATAAACCAAAATCTACATGAAATCTATAGGTAATAAAAAAATATTAATACTACATTATAACACAGAAGATACAAATAACAAAAGACATTAAGTAAAAAGCCTTTTTCATAGAAACATATGAACATCGAAGCTACTCAAGCTACTACCATTTCGGAAGTCGCCGTCAACTGAGAAGAATCGGCAAGAAACTCAGCAAGGCTACATTTTTTATATATTTTTTGGACAGTCTGACAATGTTTGCTTTTTCCATAAATCATGCTGAAATCCATTTCTTCTTTGAGTATCTAGAACTCAACGCATTTTTAGTCTAGTTTCAGTTCCAGATACCTACTCAAAGCATTTTTTCTATTCTATTCTTCTATTTTATCATAGATAAGCTTAATTCCAAAAATCTGTATAAAATATAGCAAAATCTGTCATCTGTATCGGATGTCGAAAATCTGTATCGATACAGATAAATCTGTATATATGGCAACACTGCTTTGGATGCAAGCAAATGTCATGTCCAGTGTATCATCTATGGTCATGTCATGTGTGTGTAGTGCTGCCAACAATAATTTTGAAATTCCGCTGACTTTATTACGATATATTTCGTTAGAAATCCGTTAAATCTTGCATTTTTCTCGTCAGTAAAATCCGTTGAAAGATCAGGGTATAAAATTAAGGTAATTAAAAAGTAAAATAAAAATATAGTTCAAGTTTAATAAAGTTGAGTGCAACAATCTATGTTACTGAGGAACTGAAATCTATGTTATTTAAATCATCGTCACTATTTGGGGTCTCAGTCATTTCGGATGAAGTAGAAGTTGACGGCAGGGCCTGCCAGCCAGCCGGGCCAACATTATTTTGCTTGCTGCTACCTTGTCTATGACGTGGTACATTCCCGTACATGTGTAGTATTTACGAAAAAAGAGTTGCCATATGAGAAATAACAATTTCGTTTTGATTTTATGATATAATGGATTAACCAGGGCTACAAACTTTTGATCGAGGGGACTTTTTATAGATTGATAGATAAATCTTGGTAAATTATATTTTATCACTTATTATCATTGGTTGGCGTGGTTGGTAAGATACCCTATCTATCACGCCGCAGGTCGTGGGTTCGATTTCCACTCTGGACAAACATTTGTGTGCATGAACATGTCTGTTTGTCCTGAGTCTGGGTGTAATTATCTATATATGTATGTATTTACAAAAGAAAAGTACTATATGTAGTATATCAGTTATCTGACTTCCATAGTACATGCCGGTAAAATTGGAATATCTTATTTAAAAGAGGTCTTTTTGATTAATTATTTTGTGTTATAAATGTTAACCAATCGTGTTATGCAACGTACAAAATAAAGTCAAAGACATGATGAATTCTTACAATAAATTTCAGTTCGTTCGCTTCAGTCATTGTTGAGAAAAATCGGAATCCTTGCAACCAAAATCTTCAAGGCGTCGCCTTAAGCGAGCTATTACTGTCGTGCTTCAGTAAATGTTTTATTTTTTTCTAGGTCTAGAAACATGTTTCATGGGTGAGAAAACTCGCTGCGGAGTTCGTTCGATGCGGTGTAGAGTTGTTTATGAAGACATCTTTCTCGTATTTACAAATAAAAACTCTATCGTGCTGTCTTTCCATGCCTGCTGCTTCCCCGTCCGTTTGGTCTTCCGTTACGTCTTTGGGTTGACAGGTCTTATTTTCACTTTACCATATCCTGCGTCTTACTTTACCTTAAATTTTGCATTACTTTGCATAATAATCCAGTATAGTTTTGAGGTGAAACTTCTTTGGGCGCGATGATCTCAAAGTCGAATTTGAGTGTAACATGTTATATTATTGTGTGACTGAAATGTAATAATAGGTGACTACGTCATTGATGACTTAGATGCTATCGAAATGGTCTCGCAAGGTGTGGTTTAAAAGGAGCTTCCCATTACGAAAGATGTGTTACGAGCCCAACCATGGTTTTCTCAAGGGAGAACAGCAATGGGATTCTTCAGAGTTTGCCTATTGTTAGGTCAGCAACGCGTGCGTGATTCCCCTGGTGCTGCAAGCGTCAACAGGCTATACGTTAACCGCGCTTGCCACGTTAGTAATGTAAAAGTAAAGTTTAGATAAGTAGGTATTTTAAATACGTAAAACCTAGATAAATAATTTGTAATAATAAATCGGGCAAAATTTTCCCATACAAAACGGCAATTCCAAAGGTAAAGACCTGATTATTACTTAAACATACTCTCACCTACATCAATTAAACAATTCCATATTATAAATTATTTTAATCCCCGTTAGACAATCCCAATAAGCGATCGAAACAAATCTTTAAGCATATTTGCGACTAAGTACTCTCGAATAAATAGCTAAGCAGGCGTGGGCCAAAGCAGGAGGTACCTATATCGGCCAGAAAAAACTTGGTTGCAACATGAATTTTTAATATTAAAGTACTTACATAATATTATCTATTGTTATTCTTGGTATAGGTAGTACCTACATAACCTACCAAGGCTAGACAGAATAGTGTAGGACAGGCAAAAAATATTTTGGGAGGTAGGTTAGGTAGGTACCTACCTACTAACTCAGTGTTTAATATAGGTACTAGGTACTACCTACTGATGTTATTATTGGTAGGTTAATTATAAGTTGGTAGGTACCTAGGTAGTTATATATGTAGGTATGCACCTAAATATATTTATTTCGTGTGTTTTCCAAGGCAATGGTCAAAATATGCAAATAACTTGAATTAATATAACTGCCCGTTGAAAAAAGGCAAAATATTCGGAGGCATTTGCGTTACGGGCGCGATACTCGTTCGCCATTGGCCAACGTATCGGCGCACGCCCACCGCCCGCGGCACGCACGCTGCACAACGCGCCCAACCATTTACATGTGAAATCTAAAATAATACACATAAAACAATATCAAATGTAGATAGGTAGGCTTAGTTTACATTTTTATGCAATTACTTGCTCAGAACACGCAATGGTAGTTTTTACTAACTGTAGGTACCTACCAACCGTCTACTGCTGAACCACCGTATACTTATAGATACTTAGGTACATAAATTTAGTAGATATACTTAGTAAGTCTACCTGAACATATACCTACTTACCCAGTCCTAACTGATCGATTGAGGAATCATTTTTAATACAAGTATCTAGTGTAGTACCTAGTTATTCTAAGAGACAAGTCTAATTTTGTCTAGCCACACACATATGTCTATGACGATGATAATTCAGTGGTAGTAACTTCGAATGTTGGCGGTCACGGATTCGAATCCTAATATCTATTTAATGTACCTACTTGAGCGTTAGGTGAAGGAAAACTTCGTGAGGAAACCATGGCACTATAGTAGGGTACCTTACCTATAGTAAGTACCTACCCGCCTAGCCAACTTTACAAAAAGGGTTTATAAGTAAGTTACATTACCGTGGTTCAGTCCTGAACGCACTAATCATGAAATGAGTGCTTAAATATAATACACTAGCTTCCGCCTCGCGGTTTCACCTGCGTTCCCGAAGGACCTTATGTTTTCCCGAGATAAATAGTAGCCTATAGCCTTCCTCAAGCTCAAGCTTATTGTAGGATTCAAACCCACGACCTTCACCGCGGCGTCTGACGTCACAACCACTGAGCTATCATCGCCTTAAATGCCTCATGTAGGAAGAGTAACAGAATGCAATGAGATTTGGAGGATCATGGAGTTTCCACAGTGACCTGTGGCTTGGCTCAGCGCTTCGAATAGGCTTATTTAATTGAAATCGGGTGAAACGAAGAGAAGTTGCGATTTAAGGCGATGATAGCTCAGTGGTAGTGAAGTCGGACGTCGAAGGTCGTGGGTACGAATCCTACAATGAGCTTGAGCTATCGGTGAAGGAAAAAATCGTGAGGATACCATAGCACGGTGGTGAGAGCCAGTTTCTTCTAGGCTTAGTGTGCTTACCACCTTCGACCACAACATCTCTTACCACAGTGAGATTGTGGTCAAACACAAGCCTATACAAAGTAAAAAAAGATAGATAGATATTTTATTGAATCTACGCGAGCGAATTCGCGGCATCCGCATTAAGTTGATATTATGGCGATAACCCTCTTCAGCGAAGAAACATACGATTGCATCGTATCCTGGGTCTGTTCAATGAGAACAGTCAGATGATGCCAATATATCATTGACTATAGTCTTCCACCCCGCGGTTTCACCCGCGTACCCCTATTTTACCTCCTAAGGGGTTGAATTTTATAAAATCCATCCTTCAAAGAAACTATAGTGAAAAAGTGTCCCCAGGAGTTTGGGATGTGCGTTGATATGTCAGTCAGTCAGTCAGTTATACTTTATACTTAATTAATATATTTATATACTTAAACTAACTGTAATAACAATCTGCAATAAGTATTGTACTGATATTATTGGGTAAAGTGACTTGAGATGTCACGTAAATTAAATAGGATCTAGTTTATATTAGCGTATTTTTAGGGATACGTATAGTACCCAAAGGGTACCGCTTGTCTGTCTATCAATTGGGTTGTATCTTTTTAACCGTAATTGGTAGGTAACTAGTTGATATAGAATGCTAGTTTCATAGAATGCATATTACTATACCTCTATACTATGACCTCTATCATGACTAATAAAAAAAATATAATAAGTCAAAACCCAAGGTAGTTCCCATACTAGTAACCTTGAAAAAAAAAACATTTTTTCAATGAGTTTTGTTCCCACCGTAAAACCAGTATAATACATACACATCACCAAACTTTGTTTGATTCTAGTCATATTTTTTTATTATAATATAGACTCTATATTATAATTAAAAAAAACTGAAAATAATATTTTTTTTGTGCCTTCTAGTAATTTCACAGCGCAATTGGTTATTTGGTTTTATTATTATTATACTGAACCCTTTGTGAGTGAGTTCAACTCGCACTTGGCTGTTTTTTACTATCTTACGTTAGCTCTCGAGACACTGAACGAGCGAAGGGGACTCAAAAGCCCGCGCAGTAAACAGAGTTAAAACAATGCTCTATTAATTTCAATATAACCGACGGCCAACACTTTTAATTATATATATATATATATATATATATATATATATATATTGTAGAAAAAGTATGTAGGTAACGGCAAATGAAGAGTAGATACAATTATACAGAGCGGAGCGTAGCGCAGGGGCGGCAGGAACAATTAACTAATATGGCGGATTAATTAGTAGTCTCTACAAACGCTGTATCTACTTTACCGGCGGAATGATCAACTTCACTGTACACGTACCATCACCATTTTTGTTTGCTTATACCTACTTCTGTAACTTAATATTTTATTTATCTGAGTATTTCTATTGAATGCTGAATCTTTTCCTTTTTCATGTAAAAGTATAGGTACTACTAATTATCTACGAGACAATAATTGGACTATTTTAATTGGTTCGAGATATCTGTAAATCTGTACTATAGCTGTGGTAATACTGCAGCAACTATATATAAGAAAAATCTTTATTTGAAGAACAATATAGGTACTAACTAAGTTAGCTGAGCTAGTTTTGTAAAAACCAAAACCAGGGTGTCCATTATGTTAATACAAAGAACTTAAGTCTACAGAATGCTTATTAAAAGCAGTGGAATCATCAAACAGATTAGGTAACTCAATTCTTGAAATTCTAGCCATATTCGTAACCTTTGGGTCTGAATCAGACATGATTCTGCCAAAATTAAGTCAAATTACGTGGAGAGCCTAATTTTATTAGCCATTCGAGTTAATGCACGTCATTACGATCGTGATCGTCGAGGGAAAAACAATGCATGGGTGTTATTTAGATAAGATATTTATTATTTAAATCGGCGCGGTAAGTATAGACGAGGGCGGCGGTAATTCGGTAATCGGTGGTTGCAAGTTCATGGGTGGACAAGGTCACCCGACGGCTCAACGAGATAATTTGAGTCTAAACATTGGAATGTTTCGGTAGGTATAATATTAGTGGCGCAAGCGCAAGCGATGGCGTCTCGGTATCGATGACAGGGAACAATGATGTTGCTGTGAGATTCTTATGATGAAACATCCCATTTGACTTGATGTAAAATGGATAAACCTACTAGGTTCTATAGTGTTAGGTGCAAGTAGTAAATTCTCTGAATACTTTACCCAGTAGGTACGCCAACTAGTTAAAATACATATATAAAAAATAAGAGTCCGTTACTCGATTTGTTACTGGAACCCCGTTACACTTATTCTTTGAATAGAACCATCAAGATTTTAACAAAATAAGTGTCACGTGCTGACTTGTCGCGTTGAAATCTTGCGGGGCGGAGTTCTACTTCAACAATGTGAGTCCTGGAGAGCTTAAGGATCCCTAATTCCAGGTTGAGGGTTCAACTTCCGGAGACTGCTGCGCGGCAAATTGCCGAAGAAAGGGTACCATTGTCAACCGATTCCAACGTATAAAACATTGTTAACAACGTGTTGCCGATCGGCTCTTTGTCCCGTTGCGCACTCCTTAATTATGTAGAACAGTGAAAGGGTCATATTTTCTATTAAATTTACACAATATAGTATACATGATGTTTAAATATTGTTACAGTTTGAAGCTCCGTTTAGAAAAAACCAAAGTTTTTCCTCAAAGTGTTTTAGTTCTTCAAATAATCATATAATTCAGTACAATCCTTAACAAAATTTTGTAACGTAGGTAACACTGTAGATACGTGTTTCCTGCAATTCTCTATTTTATCCCCATAGGAGTTTAATTTTGAATAACCCTTCCTTAGTGGATGATTTCGTTATATGAGGAACCTGTGTGCAAAATTTCAAATTCTATATTCAGTGGTTTGAGCTGTGCGTTGATCTGTCAGTTACTTAATCAATCAGTTTCGGCTTACATGTATACAGACTATACAGGTATTATTAAAAATAAAATTTTAAACTACCAAAAAAACTGAAATAATAACAATATATACCATTAACTACTAATATAGAGTAAACTAACAAATAACTCACATTTTTGTTAAAGAAAATAACATCATCCTGTGGCAGTATGTCCGCATGTGGTGGCACGGCTTGTGCAGCTATTGTTCCCTCATGAGCAGATTACTATAATCATTGTACACGTAATGTGGTAAATGATAAGGTGTAGGTACTCCTGCGCTCAAAACATATGCTTTTGTAACTCATTCGTTCCAGTAGGGCACCCCCGTTACGAGTACTACCTTGTTTTGTTTAAACAACCCTTAAATTGAGGGTTGATTGTCGTTTTATCTATTGGTACTTTTTGCACTTTTACATTGTTTCCAGTAAAACCACACCCGTTAGTAAGACAACATTTCCAGAAACTGGACAAACTATTGATGAGATTGGCCCAGGATCCGAAGAGTGGCAAAAACTCAAGAGAGATTTCATAATAATGATCTGCATCTGATAGATTTGATATACCTAATTGTTATAATGATCTTGCATTCAATAAAAGCATTGTGTACTGAAGTTTATTTTCAACTTATCATTATTAATTAGTACTGCCTAGAACAGGATAGTCCACATCCTGAGCAAATAGCTTCTATCTAATTACAACATGGGTAATGGTAGACCGCCAATTCGTGCTTTAGGCTTGCGTATATCTATCTAGTACAGACTTGATAGAGCTTGCGGATCAATCGGCGAGGATCGGCTCATTATGCAGCATCCATGAGCAGAGACGCGGTCTGTCATTACGGCAAATGGAGGCAAATTGCGCACATCTAACGCTCAGCCGCCGCCGAACAGCCGCCGATAATACCGACTGCCGGTAAAAGCGTGAACTCGAATCGCTTCAGCATTAACGTATATGGTAATGAGGTTTCAGTTCTGGCATGCAAGCGGAGTGATTACAATAGTGTTGCTACTCTCATGTATGTATTCACTATGTTTATGAGGTTTCATGCTTACTCTCTTACTACATTAGGAAACAAACTTTGCCGTTTTCTTTTTAAAGCATTTCTTGTGCAATTTATATACGTCCTGCATTTATATTTTGAGTTTTACATTCTTTACCTGCTTGTACATTATATCTATTGATATCTACGGACTATATACTGGAAAAATGGTAAATGAGAGCTGTGATTTATTCTTACACAGATCAATTATGCAAATTTATTGATGTATCCGTTTCCAACTCTTTCCATGCAGGTATAAATTATAGCAACACAATTGCGTGCACATTAGTTCAGCTTCTTAGGGTAGATACATGCATGTATATGTAGGTGAAGGAAGACGCCCCACAATTCATATTCATTAAAGAAAATCATCTAATTGTCAACAGGCTATTATTTGCTGTAATTTGCGTAATAACCGTTGCCCTTGGGTATTGTAAGTGCTACCTACGTATGCATTACACCTCTAGGCACAATATAGGTACAACAAGTTCGCATGCGAATGTACCTATCTACATGTCTACATAATTTTCTGCTGCACTAAGTCCTCATGAGAGTATGAATTTAGAGTACCTACTACCTATACCAACTATATAGATGTCCACGCAATATTTTGCTACACTCAACACAGCTCGTTGTCCAAATTGGGTTAATAGTAGCTACCTAGACAAATACTGCTATGTCACCAAATGATGGTCATTGACCTGCGATGATTGCGTATGTTTGATTTATCGAGTAGGAATCGGAGATTCCTAAATCTAATCTAATCCTTGGTCCTGGGTTATCACAATTATGTGATAGTCGTTAAGTTAGTTGGAGACCCTATGTGGTTTGAAAAAATCCAACAGTAGGTTGACCACTAGCCTACCTCAACCAATCCGCAGTGGGCATGTGTGGTGGAGTGTTTGCCCATTCCCTTTCACCCTTATTCGTGAAAGGAGGCCTGTGCTCAGCAGTGGGACATAATTATAACGACTGTAAAGGAGTTAGAGGAATCGGACAATATATTTAATCCTACAATGAACTTCAGCTTTGGGTGACGAGACCATAGCCCGCCTGGCAGGCTACCGCCCTCGAGTTGAAAATCTACCGCCAAGCTCCTACCGATGTGTTACGGCAGCTGACAACCAGTTTTCTCTTACGCATTTACCAAAACAATCACTAAGCAGGTATTGTGACAGCGGACGGCCATATCATCGAAAATGATTCGCTAGCTACATAGATGCAGTAGTTAATAGTAGTTCTAGCAACAAGCTATATATATATATAAATAATTTCAGATAAAAAAGCAGTAGGTAGGTTCTTGCATAATAGACGAATTGCCCGCATCAGAGAATACTGTAACAAGCGAAATGACAACAAAATGAAAATTATTTTTAATCACGTCCAATTGGCTTACGTTTGGCGTGACGAGACGGCGGCTAACGTACTGGCTAACCACTGGTCCACAGTTAGCCAAGCGTGGCCTTAATTAAATGGTAGCTCTAACATTTGCGGTCTCTGCTGCGGTTGTGACAGCTTATGTCTTTACCTAGATACCATCCTACATATATATGTAGATATACCTACATGTTGCTACGTTTATTGGACAGAAAAAGATGTGTCAAAACAATAAAACCGGCCAAGTGTGAGTCGGACTCGCGCACGAACCGTACCATTATCTATAAAAACGGCAAAAAAATCGCGTATGTTGTATGGGAGCCCCCCTTAAATATTTATTTTATTTTGTTTTTAGTATTTGTTACTATAGCCGCAACAGAAATATATAATTTGCGAAAATTTCAACTGTCTAGCTATCGCGGTTCTTGAGATACAGACAGCAAAGTCTTAGTAATAGGGTCCCGTTTTTACCCTTTGGTACGGAACCCTAAAAAAGAATTGAGGGGGAGGTATTTTGATTTCACGCCTTATACTTCGCCGCGATCCAGAATAGAAAACACTTTCTAAATAGACAAAAATTGTATGTAGAGATAGTAGAACTAAATTAAGTTTTTGGAATATTTCATAGGATTAATAAATTGTATGCTTTGTCTGACATAAAATACCTAGGGCTAAAGTACAACGTACACTTTTACTACGATACATTTGTTGTGGAAAGAATAATCAGTAGGTACCTAATGCTATTATATACCGAACATTTAAATCGTGCTGCTGAGTTTATCACGTTTCGATTCGACTGCCTCTCCTAACCATATAATCACTACTGAAATATTTCAGTCCACTTATAGTAATTTTGCGCATTTAGCCACTATCGCGTGTGTAATTACGTTATAGTTAAAACAATACGAAATAATAAAAGCGAAACGGGCGTAGGCCATTTGCATTTCCGACGGCTTGGCAGGTGTTGATCCTTTCTCGCGAAGTTCTGTTGCAGGAGCTAGAGTGAGAGGATCGGCGGAGGCCGCTCAGTATTTCTCTTGCCTTATACCAAATTATTCTTTTGATTACGTTTAATTTGCATACGGCCGGGATCGGTCGCCCGGGGCCAGCGCGCCGCCCGGCGTCGTAACGACCCCTGTACTTTTCTGTAATGTTTTCGCCGTTTTCAACAAAATTCCACACAAATCATATAATTTCAACCATCATCATGGTTATTACGAAGAAGCGCCCGTAGTTCTCGTACCACCGTAATAGGTCAGTTGATGCTTAAATTCTTGATAACTACGAGCAATCAACATAGAACCTGCCCCGGTGCGCTTAATGACCCAATGTCTTCAATTATTGGTAATATCAGACTCTTAAACGTTCTTAGGAAGCTGACTGGCGGGTCTGGCTGGTGGGACGATAGGACGGGTTATTTTTATTCCTAAGGTCAATATTAAATGTCTGTCTGTGTCCACGTCATTTTGTTTTGAAATTTATATTGGTACCTACCTACCGACATCCTCGTGCAGGTATTTCGTGTCACATTAAAAGCTGCATATAATTTTGTTTGTGTACACATTTAGAATGAATATATAGAGCTGGTATAGAGATTATTTGATTACGAATACGTTAAAGCGGCTACCGTGCGGCGTATGCGCATTGGCGATGGTTGGTCCAATGGGCGGCGGCGGACACGCCCACACGCGCACGATAACTTCAAGCTTGCTTTGCTTTATCCAAATATCTGACAACGTGGCCGCGTGGAATCTACAGTCTTCGTTCACTAGTAGGACATACAAATATACTTACTTATTGTATAGGTACAAAATATTTTTTTTTTTAAATACTTATTTCCAAATAGCGCAATAAAATTACCTCATCACTAAGCCATTTCATGAAGGCAACCTAGGACCCTAGGTTATTATAATAAGATAAAGATAGGCTTTTGTTGATAAGTAGATACCAATTGATTGGAATTTTATGGGGAAATTATCACAGTTTTCTTGTATGTAGCCGATAAGACCATTAGAATTAGAAAAGCTTTGATAACTTACGAATGTTACCATCTGCTGCAACCTGCAATATCTTCACAATGATTGTTACCTATTTACCTACAAAGTAACAAATAATTTAGAAATCTGACATTCTAAACGACCTATCATTGTAACAATTGGGAACGCGATCGCTGTCGGCTATGGTTCTATGGAGCTTTACAACGGCGACGCTGATAGCCGGGACATTTGGAGAGCTGCACTTTAATGACATAATCGGGGCCCGCGGCGTGACGCGGTCCACTCGACGGCTGATGACAGTGATTACAGTACAAGCGGAGAGCGTAGCGGGCAGCGGACAGCGGGCAGCGGGCTGAAACTGTTGCAAATTGATTCGTCGCTATGGGCACCGAGCACTATAAGCACCGGACCGCTATTTTGATTACATAGTTATATATAGATATACATCTATCTGTCGATATCTGCTGTTTTAAAGTAGAAATCTTATTAGTAAGTAACTAACAATAATAGGTTATAGGATAATGGTTTATCTAGCTGTAAGCTGTCTAGTGATGAGGACGTGTTTGTAGCAGTAAAGGCACCATTGTACTAACTCTACTAAGCACCAAATCTACTGGTAGGTACACCTATTGGGTAATTTAACTATGAGATATATCATGTTAATGAATTGGTGACGAAAAGTGAAACAAAGACCACCAGAAAATATAGATATCACAATCCCTTTAATGACCATGAGAATCTTGTCAAAAAAAGAAATGTTTTTTATTTTTAATTGATCTATACGTAGGCATATTATATTTCTTTTACAACTTACCTACACCAAACGTTTACAAAGGTGTAAGTAACAGCTAGGTATGTCAAACATTCAACAATCAAAAGTAACTCAAAGTTTTGTATATTTCTTTAAAATAAGCATTTTCTTGTAGGACTCCATTGTTTTCGTGTTGTAAAATAAATAGATCGAACCGTGTCTATTACAATAATTGTTTTAAAATGTATTTTAGCTGTGTTTATGCGTCACAACAGACTTGATACCTAGCTATTGTTCCTGCATTAAAAATGCAGGTTTCACACTGCATTCGTATGTGCTACTCGTAATAAAGGATAATAGCTTTTGATTTTCCACGCAGCAATGGGAGTTTTTTTTTTATTATTGTCCACAACTGGTATTTTCTATGCATAATAGCGGTTCAGATTATAGAGTGGCTGTTTGCAGTGATACCTGTATTTCCGTGGGACTTGTAACGGGAACGTATTAACAAAAGAAGCAGTTTGATTGTGGTCGGCTGCTATTTTATATGCAAAATGACAGAGAAACGATTTACATAATTTTTTACATAGTTATCTATAATGTGATATCTTCATCGATCTGCTAGACCATTTTCCTTTGATGTAGTGATAGTTTATCAATAGTTGTCCTTCGTTTATTCTTTGTGCAGTAACTTTTACCACACTGCAGCCATTAAGCATTATACATATACCTATAAGTACTAAGGTTTTGTGGTAATGATCCGTGATCGTGCATATCATTTTCATTCTCTTCACTTTCCTTCTATCAGTTAGTTTACCTACTTATTATTACAGTCAGTCATTTTTAGAATATAATAAAAATAATAATTTATATAATTTATGTAAAAAAATATCAAAATATATTGTTAGCAACATGTTATATAACATGATACATACTTAAGTATAATAATATATCTGAGTTTCTTGCCGGTTCTTCTCAGTTGATGGCGGCTTCCGAATCGATGGTAGCATTAGTAGTTTCGACGTTCATAAGTGCCCTCCTAGGGCCTAAACTGAATAAATGGCTTTGACTTTGATGATAAATAGGTTTTTTTTTATTAGTCAGTGTATTTTTAAGAATCTACATAATATATCAGTTAAGTAGTCCTATAGATGTCAGAAATTTCTTATGTAGATTCCTCATTAAAAATGATTAGATATAAGAGCAAAAAGATATCAAAAAAAAATCTTTTTACAGGGATATGTTATAAAAGAAAGGTTTTTACATCGTACCCGAAATCTTGCTAGAAACTCAAAATTTGTAGCAAGGGTAGCTACCTACTAAGAATACAAATTCATAGTTAATCACACTTTTATTCTACGAGGAAGTTATTATTGAAGGAAATACTGTATTTTGCAGTTCTTCTAGATCTTAAAACCTTTTACTTTCCTTTCCAATATTATGTATCTGTATGTAATATCATCATCATCTCAGCCGCAAAACGTCCACTGCTGGACATAGGCCTCCTCTAATGATCTCCAATAGAACCGGTCTTCCGTAATATATCCTTTCTGATATTATGAATATATACTATGTAACACGAATATTACAACATGTTATCCAGTGTTTCACAAATCATTTATCAAGGAAAAAATTATGAAACTAGATTTTTTTTTCATTAAAATGTACCTATTACTTACTCATTAAAAATCCATGAATTAACGCCGCTCTTATATGGGTTGCAGACCGATAGTGTCACAAGTCTACAGCCCGCATATGGGCTGTCCGCCTAAACGATTTCAAAGGACTGTATTAAACTGACCTTGGAGGGAATGTCTTATCTTAATCGTGGATTCAGCAGGATATATCCTAAGCTACATAAGCTACTGGACTTGGGGGATACTTTATACAATAAACGCTGGACTGTGAACCTGTTAAGTTGATATTACTCATTTAAAACCATGCATACGCTGTTGGATTCCTATGAATCTGTATTTTCATTTCTGAATTTTGCAATCAGGATCCACTTTAACGTATAGGCATCCACTAAAATAGGGGTTTTCAAAATGAAGCCCTTAAAATATAAGTAAAATAAAATTAATAAAAAAGGGAAGAGGCACTTCCTCACTATACGTGCCGTCTCCAAGAGCACTGCCTTCTGAATCTGGCCCTTGATCCAGCCGCCTAACGCGAGCCTCTTGTCGAAGCTCTTGGCCATAAGGTCATGGGCGGAAACAATATTATCGGTAGGTACAATGATTGCCACTGACTGAACAACTGTAGATTGTCGTTTTACCTGCCATTTCAGTACCTAAGTTACTTACTACTGTTGAATTTACAGTACCTTATTTCGATAAGACATGCCAAGATTACAAATGGATTATCATTATTTATCAAAAATTAAACTAAGACTCAAGATAGGTAAGTACCTACATTATTTTGGCTGTCAAAATAAACTTTATTAGTGCCGCCGCTGCCGATGGGGAAGGTTCTAGCAATTACTTCAGACCTAAAAGTAAGTGTTTAAAACTGGTCGGTTATTGTGCTAAAAATAGTTTTCTTTAAAATCGTATTTCTCATTTTCTTCCCTGAGTCTTTGCTGAAGCCCAAAAAAATTATTTTTTAATGTTTTAGTATTACCTACTTGAGCATGCTCCTCAGTTTTCTTCTTTATAGTCTCCTTGTATTTAATTTGTTTTTTATTTATAATGAGGGTAGATCAACTATAAAAACAACATATAATTTAATGGTAACACAATAATATATATATATACATAAATAATAATGTATCATAATTGTCGAATTTATTTTCGCTATGTTAGACGAAGCAAAAACTAGGTCCTTTATTTAACATTATATAGTATATAAAAAGAATTAAGTATTAGATATTTGTAACCCACAATAAGTAAAATCGTTACATTTACGTGACAATTTCTATTTCGATAGAACGAGTTCGTACTTAAGCTAAACAAATAATGATAATTAAAAAAAAAAACATTATTAAGATACCTGTAGATAAATGCAATTGGTGGAAGGTAGGTAGATAATATAATATGGGACCACTCGGGTCAGTCCAACGAGGCCCTTTGTTTAATAATTACACGTTACAAGAGACCGCATCAAAGTAAATGCGACATAAAACTTTATTTTATTACTCCAAATTGACTCAAATTTGACAAAGATTGTATCATAATTAACATGTTTTTGAATTGAAACGACCGTTCTTTATTCGACTGTTGACTATCTACTGATACTTAGTTAGAATTATACGAATTTAATTCCATCATTACGACATCTGGATCTGTTTTTGAGTTTAATTAGATACTTTAGAAGATGTTAGTAGATATAATAGGTATATTTTGTTGCTGCTCTTTTCCTGTAATCTGTCTATGCAGACATTTAGGATATTTTTCAGAGTTTGCAAGGTTGTCTTTTTGCAAAGTAGAATCATCAATTCCGAAACGGCAGTGAAGAACGGCTTTACAGACTTCGATGATTCTCGTGCAGTAGGCCTTTACAGGGAGGCATCAACAAACTACCCTTTAAATATTAATAATTTGAAATAGTTCATGAATAAATATATTAATATATACTATATATGTATATATGTTTTCGTTCATAAAATCGGATAAAATTTTCCCATACTAAAAAGCAATTTCTGAGGTAAGTAAAGACCTAATAATACATTATATTATAATAGATGCTGATACCAAACAAACGCACAGTTTAGTTGTTTTGACTCTCTCACTAAATCAGTATCAAAACGTTCACACGATGTTGAGGACGGTTTCAAGTTTCTGTGAGGTTCCAGCTCATTGGTAAAATACCTACACTATCACGCCTCACTCAGATAGACTCAATATAGTGAGCATATATACGTATTTGGATCAGATTCTGACCCAAATATCGGCGCGTATGACGCGCGCGTATTCGGTTTCTTCGGACGTCCGATCCTATATTCGGATCGGACTTCCGAGTCGGTCCGATTGTCTGAAGGCGCGCACTGCATACTTATGGATAGAGACAAAATAGACATCCGATTCAGCCTCCGACTTGCCAGTTGATTCTAGCGTTGACACTGAACGGACGCATCATTTTGGTTCGGACAATGGGCAAAAGTTACGACATTGAACGGCATATTAATATAATAAATATAATATAATAATATATTTTTATATTTTTAAATGTATTTTTTTATAACTTATATTTAAAAATGTAATTTATAGGAATATATTTTAATAAATGGTATAATAATAATAATATATAATATTATTTGCCTGTGGGACACAGGCAATGAAGAGTATCACGACAGACAAAAAAAAGATTTGGCTCCCCGAAAATTAGGTTAAGGCGATGATAGCTCAGTGGTAATGACGTCGGCCACCGCGGCGAAGGTCGTGGGTTCGAATCCTACAATGAGCTTGAGCTTTCGGTGAAGGAAAACATCGTGAGGAAACCATAGCATGGTGGTAGGGTACTTTGTACCCGCCTGGCTGGCTACCACCCTCAAGTTGAAAATCTGTGACCAAGCACCTGTTGGTGTGTTCCGGCAGTTGCGCTTGAGAGCCAGTTCCTTCTAGGTGTGCTTACCACCTTCAGCCACATCATCACTATACAAAGTAAAAAAAAGGTTTTTGAAAAATAAACCCCTAAACAAATTGGTTAAAACCGCTTACTATCAGGTGGGCCGTAAGCTTGTTCGTCACCTATGTACGGTAATTTAAAAAAATAAAAATTCAATGATTGAGTTAATAACAAAAAAAAAACTTTCCACCGTTTATTTTACCCCCAAAAGACCCCCCAAATCTCCCCCCCAGAGTCAAAAAAAACCCCCGAAGTTGAAGGGAATCCCCCCGATCTGTTATCACTGACTGGTACAGAAAAAGTCTGACGCAAAAATCGGACGTGTATTGAGTAAATATGATCAGATAGTCTGATCAGACAATCGGAAACGAAATCTGACGTGTATTCCCAGCCTAAGACGAACGATGAACGCGGAGGAATTTTGTGTTTCGCCACTGCCATCTTTTCACGTTGTTATTATTTTGGTGAGATCATGTTGTTATTTAGCTACTCAGCACTAGATGGCGTTGTAATATTAAGCATCGAGTTTTAGAATGATTATAATAGAAATTTATACTAGATTATTAATTAACTACCCAAGTAACTGTATTAATAACTCATATAATCAATTTAATAAATTTAGTTTTGGGGGAAATTTCGTCACATTCGTAGTTTATAATTTAGATGATAATCGGAAAACTCCTGTAAAAAAAGCAGTCTTAAAATGTACGCGGCATTTATAAAGCATGGAAAAGAAAATAGCAAATTTAATTCACATTTATGAAAAAAATATAAAGTTGAAAATATGAAGAAATCAACCTGATAAAATATATTCCGTAAAATAGGTGCTTAGGTAAATCACACGAGGCACAGCTGGCGCTATATCTATACACACTTGATACACTTTAACCACAGAATAAAGATGTAACTGACTGTGACCTAGGTAACTAAGAACTTAATAACATAACCACAAATAATTAATAAGATAGTTTGTAATTTTATTGCATATTAGATGTTTAATGAGTCTATACGTTATGTTCATGGGCGTGTACAAAACACGCTATTTGTTCTTTCACAAAGGTAGAAAACCCGTCCGTAGCCCCGCCTTCTATTGCTCGATTTGTATTCATCATCCGCTGCTGTATGCTGTATTGACGCAGAACATAACTGCGGTATGCCATGCATGCAGCCTTTGCGTTGCGGTGACATAGCAATAAATTGGTATTGATGAATAAAATGTTGGTACATAATTGTATTGGTTGACCATTATATTTGTTGTTTGCTTGGTGCAGAATGTTACAGTTTCTTTTAATTCAGCGTACAATTATATTTGTAGTACTATTGTGTGTCTATGTTAGGTTAGGTTAGCAATCGAAGAATTTGCCTGCGAGTTAGCCCCCAGTTAGTAGATTAATCTCTATTCTCTCATCTCATCATATCAGTGCCCATAGAGCTGATTGACTTTCCAAAAGCCTTTACAAAACGTCTTCAAACATAACATTTGTTTTATCCTACTGTTTTATTCATGTCCAAAATCTTTATTTTTCAATTAGTTCCATCCATTCCATACGTAAGTTATATAAATATTGATTTTGCAGGGCTTAGCATGACGCTTGTGTGAGATACAAAGAGCGGCAGCTGAGGGGCGGCGAGGGCGGTGAGGGCGGCGCTGATCCGTCTTGCTGATTGTTGTTCGCGTATGAAGAACAGTAAAAGCACATTACCCTTATAATACAATAATATTTAATCATTATTGTATCTAAATTCTAAATAAATATATAAAACTCTAAACGTGACAAGATGTTTTTACCTAAGGTGATACTTACCTATGTGAAAATCTTACTACAAAAACACGAATACCAAATTAAAGTACTATAGCCATGTTGTTGTGATAATATATGAGATAATTGTTAAGAATGATAGTTGGTAGGTATCTTATTAATATAACATTTCTCTTTTTTATTTTATAGGCAACTCTTGTTACGTCGGTAGATACTTATTCATTTTAGTACCTACTTTCCACAATTCATAAACATCACATCACATACAGACAGACAATCGGTCGTAAGTTGGCGTGCAACAAAGTGCATGCGACATCATCGTGTAATACACGATGCTCAATCGTTCCCGCAACAAAACCGTGAATGTATTTTACAAAACTCCATAAATAATGGTCAATATGTCGAGCAGTATTGTCGATGTTGACAAATTGCCGCTCTCGCTTGCCGCCGCTTTGTTAGCTACTGAACTAACGCGATTCTTTTGTCGACCCCGCTATTGTACAATATCTAGCCGTAGTAATACCGAAAGACTATTGTCGGCTATCATTTTCACTTCTATCTGCCTCTAAGGAATTGCAAATAGGTTTTATTATGTTTTGCGGGTCACGATACGTCTGCTTACAAATTTACGGTTTGATAAATGAGAATTTCTGTTGTGTATTGTGATCAGCTTCTTTATTGGATTTTATGAAAAAATGTTTGGTTTGTGTATCGTACCTATTGTAAACTTAGGGCGAACAACTAAGAGTGCAAATCAAATAAAAATGACAAACCATCTTAAATTGATGGCGATTCTAGAAATTTTGTGATGTTGATATATATTTTTTTGTCAATTTAACTATTTTTATTAACTATCCAATTTTGATATTAATCTTTACACAGCTAACAAAAAATGGTGGTCTATATTTTAATCATTAGGACTGTTTCTTAGGACTAGTGTTTGCACCGCGGTTTCGAACAATATATTAGGTATTATAGAAGTTACATACGCGTTAGTTTAAGAATCTCTCAACAGGAGGCCAGCGAGATTCCTTGCAATTGGGATTAATTCTTTGCCTAGAGTTAGAAGCACCATGTAGATAGTGACAATTTGCTAAAATAATAACAAACTGCAACTTTGAGTTGCTTGTAATAAGTTCGGAAAAAAAAATCATCTTGTGTTATTTTCTTCTATATTTTATTTACGTTAAAATTGGGCCTTATTTTTGCATACTTCAATAGTATATACCTAAGTATTGCGAGGACTCTTAGTTGATGCCTACCAAGGGCAGTCAGTATCAAATATTCTTAAAAAGGCTATGTTATGTATATCTATGTTAGACCCTGTGTTCAAATGAATTGAAAATTTCTAGATTATGTTAATACTAGATAACACAGTCCTGCACAGCACTACAATTAGGGTCTAGGATCGCCTTTTTAGTAGATCTGACAATTACTCTACTAGTAGGCATCATGATATGTGAATAACTTCTCATTCGTCTAATTCTGGTGCCTTTCCATCAGTATTAGGTACCAATATTTACCGTGTCATACTGATACACAACACCCCCAATCACCACCTATAACTAAAAAAAATAGTTTATTATATTGTTTACATTCAAATATTAATATCCTTTATATATTTTAGTTTCACTATTACACCTCAGCAGTATAGATAAAATTCCACTTAATAATTACCACGTATCAAAGAGGTGTAGACCGTATCCTTGGCACTCCTTCTGAACTTAATGCCTATTTGCTTAAATGTCGATCTGCACAATAGAATCATTGTGCGTCAACGATAGTAAATTACTGTGAAAATGAAATAAAAACCCGATCCTCATCCCCTACTATTAAGAGATGATGTAGCGATACTCTGCGCAAGCGCAACTGCGAATCATTTTGGCCTCCACAACATTTGTTACAGTCGAAGCGTGTGACCGTCAAATTAAAAATCAACTTTACATCGTAAAAATAAGGTTTAAAATGTTTTTGGTGCAAAAAGAATGTTGCCTCCACAGAAATATAATCTAAAGTAACCGTGACGGGTGAATAGAGCATAAAAAACCCATAAATCAAAGTCAAAAAGGCATAGAGAATGGGCAGAGCAGCGGTCGCGACGCGAGTAGTTGTCACCAGCTGTTATATAGGCCGGGGTGCCGCTGACTGCGACAAAGCATTATTCTCGTGTTCCCATCAATAATGAGGGTAATTTTCGGCATTTTGTCACATTAGTGAGACGTATTGAACTATTGTTGTTTGTTATTTGGAGAAATTATAGTATTGTTCAGGGGAATAATTTTCATTTGGATAATAACAGCTACTTACATTTAATAGCTACATTTCTCTCGTGATAACGTTCTTTTCCATAAAAAAATTGGTCACGAGAAATAGCTACAAAATGTCTTTAGCACGTATAGAAATTGAGTAAAGATAATAAAAGTAGGATTAAGTATACTATAACTATAATAATATGTAGTAGATTATCATATCCCCAGTAGCAGTACAATTAGTTTGAATACTTCAACATGATATTATTCATTACTAGCTTCTGCTCCTCGGTTTCACCCGCATTCCCGAGGGATCTTATATTTCCCGGGATAAAAATATATAGTTATTCCAGGGTATGATCTATCTATGTGCCAAGTTTCATTCAGCCCTTATACGTGATTGAATCACAAACATTATTTTAGTTATAAGAGCTACGAGTTATTTAACAAAAACTTGGAAAAATAGCCAAATCACAAGAAGCGTAATTTTGATATTCATGCGGGAGGGAGGGATGCAAAGTCATGACTTATGTCCATAGTAGTCCATACATATATGTATGAATACCTATACCTACATAGTATGACATGTCATAATTTATTTGTAAATACCGTTCAAACGACTTCGACGTGACCTTCATTTTATCGCTTTCAATTATTCAATGCGTATGTTGTATATCTCTACGGGACATAATGTTTGCACAGTTCATTGTACTATCTGCCATGTTTACTGTAAACTCGGATCAACTCGGTGCGCGTTTGTGCAACAATGACGACACTCGGTGGAATTTGTTTAGGCTTGATGTTACGAAAATCGTGACAAATATTTGTAATCTAAAAAGTAAACAAATATTTATCTGGCGACAGTGCTTTCGTCAACGACGTCATAGCCAACTTGTAGCATCAAGTTTGTGACAGAATTATAATAATACTTATTTACCACACTGGAAGGAAGAGTGTAAAACATTCTACTTTTTTCATTTAAATTACTTTATTTACAACAAGTAGGAGGTATTTACAATAATAGTATAAAATACAAACTATAATATACAGAAAAAATCCATATATTTAAATTCTGTGTTTTAGGCATAACCTGGCCCTACAGTCTCGACATAGGTACATGACATGTCATCGCAAACTACCGATCGCTAAATAATAACGAAAAACATTGGTTGCCATGACGATGTTTACGACAAATGCAAGCCTAGATACCGGGCTGTCAAAAATGTTCGCAGTTTTCGCAAACATTACGAGAAATCGTTAAGTTCGCGACAAAAATCTATAAAATACCTACCGATAGAATTGACAGTAGACTCTACCGAATATCGTTATAATCTGATCGTTCTATGTCGAGACTGCAACCCCTGTCATCTTATTAGCAGTTAGGACGTTATTATACATAGAACTAAAGTTCCGAAGTAATCTAATTTATTTCTACTTAAATAGGTATCCACTATAATCAAAAGGTATCAACTGATAATGCTTCTACAATTTGTTTACAATGTAATGTTTTTGTAAAATGAAAATAAATTTATTTATTTAAGTATCATTTTAAAACCACTCCTTAAGGTAATTTCATATTTACGATGTAGGGTAGATACTTAGCCTTTTATTTGATAAATATTATCAATTACCTCATCACAAACATGCCATTTTGCGGTGAAACTGTGAAATTCTAAGCAGTCTTCATTACGAAATAGCGACGAGAACGGTTTAGCAATCCAAAATATTTAAATGTCATTATGCATATTCATGTGGTTACAGGTATACCATATGTCGTTTGTTTATTTTCGTGTAAAATATTTTTTTTTGGTACTATGTGCCTAATGCGAGTTTTTGACGTAAGCAAACACTACGAATTGGCACAGCGCCTCTAGCGGAATACTCATGAAACTAATTTCACTCACAAATATTTTGTAAACTTAAACGCGATTAAAGCCTGCGTTTCCATTAGATCTATGACGTGCTAAGCTGTGAAAATAATGCGATTCTATTGGCGGATAAAAACACATCCCTCGCTACGCATCTCTGGTAGAAACGCAGCCTTAGGTACCTACTCTGGAAATGTTTAATTCTTAATTCAAAAATATTATCATAACAGTTCCCATCCGCTAAATAGATATACGTAACGTAGTAGGTGAGTAGGTACCAACGCAAGTATACTTATTGACGACAGTAAAAAAAATATTTAGGCAAACGTGTGTCAGACGCGACATTTCTTATTTTTAGGGTTCCGTACCCTAAAAAGAAAAAAAGGAACCCTTATAGGATCACTTCGTTGTCCATCTGTCTGTCTGTCTATCTGTCTGTATGTCAAGACCTTTTTCTCAGGAACGCGTAAAGGTATCAAGTTAAAGTTAATATCAAATACTCAAGTCTGCAATATCTTGAAACTGTGAAAAAATCAAACTTCATCAAATCAATCAAAGTCAACCCAATCAAAAGATATGGCCGTTTATGTCGCATATTTTGAGACTCGCAACTACTCGCAAGGGAATCAAAACCTATCATGAAATTTGGCAAGAAGCTATGTCTTATAGCACTAGTAAAAGAATAAATCCAAAAACCGTAAAGTTGTGTTTAATTTTTGTTTTGCGATTATAAACTTATTTGCAGGTGGTAAACGCACTGACCGCGACCTATGTCGATGTACGGCGACAACAGTTTACCAATGGCGAGTTTGTCTCTCAATCTAGTTTATATACACTTGGTCGGCTTTGTTTATTTAACTGCTCCACAGTTCCATACAGTTTATAGAGAGTTTAATGATTTGAGCTAGAAGGCACGCATGTCTGGTGTTAACATATTATGTCATTTTAAACTGCGATAATCTACTAAATAGCCAAACAGCCAACCATTGCTTACTGACTAACTAAAACATAGAATTTTTAATATATTACCTACATTAGATATCGCCTTACTAATGCGATTCTTATTCAGGTCTAATAAAACCTTTTAACAGGAACCAGAAAACAATTTGTATTTATATATCACATAAGATAGGCCAAGTACGTTCCAAGCATGTGCCCGTTTCGTCTCGAGCGGAGACGTTTGCGGTTGCCTTTACTTGCGCACAAGACGCCCCGCGCGCCATCTGCCGCCACCCTAATTACTTCCTACGCTTTTCAACCCGACAGTACCCTGCTACTGGCTTTTGTTATAAATGTATACGTTCGTTTAATTTTTTAAAAAGATAATTACGCTAAGAAATAAGAAAGTACGCCACACAAAGACCTACGAGTAGCGGGTAGAAAGTTTCGACGTTTCGGTCGGTAACATCAAACTGCCGTGAAATTGATAGTTTTGTTTCTAACCGCAACTTATTTTCAGACAATAATAATCTACTGTTTTAGTAAATAGGCCCCTAATATAGTAGAGAGTCAGCTATTAAATTTGACTAAATCTTTTATTAGAAACTAGCTTCCACCCTGCGGTTTCACCCGCGTTCCCCAGAGATCTTATATTTTCCCAGGATAAAAAGTAGCCTATGTCCTTCTCTATACCATAGGCTATCTGCATACCAAATTTCATGGCGATCGGCTCAGCGGTTTAAGCGTGAAAAGGTAACAAACAAACAAACTCTCTTTCGCATTTATAATATTATAGTAGGATTAGGATTTATTCATATTAATGTATAGGTTTAACTATTATTTAAAAATTGTAGAATTGTAGATACTTTTAGTCAAGTTCAAGTATCAACATAAAAACCTATATTGCTTAAAAATGAAACCTTACAAAATCGTTACGAAAAAAAAATTATGTGCGGTGTGTCAAATGTTTTTTTATTTTCTAAGCTTTATTTTTAAATATAAACAATCGTCATTAAATCCTTCTTACTACCTACTCATAAATAATTACAAAAAAACGTTAGAATTAGAATATAAACAATTCCCTTTTTTATAAATAAAATGGGATAATAATAAATTAAACTCTACACTATTCTTCTGCTACTCGACATTAGATGGCGTTAGAGGTTTTATGGAGTTTCGAGTCGATGTAAGTTACCAGTTTGTATATCTATACTAATATTATAAATAGGTAACGTTTGTATGTAGGAGATAATCTCCAAAACTACTTATCCGATGTGAAAAATATTTTTGCATTAGATAGCTTGTTTATTGAGGAAGGTTATCGGCTTATTTTTATGCAACAGCTTGTTAAATATATAAGAGATAAAAGCGATGATAGCTCAGTAGTAGCTCAGAATAATTAATATACTACGTATTTTTAGTAGTAGTAGTAGTAGTGACGTCGAATGCCGTGACGAAGGTCGTGGGTTTGAATCCTACAATGAGCTTGATCTTTCGGTGAAGGAAAGTATCGTGAGGAAATCATAGCAAAGTAAAAGTACTTTGCTATGTAACTTTTTTACGTAGGTTTGCTTTACCATCGCAGCTTAATTTAATGAGTGAGTCACTGTGTCTCATAATATATTTCTCAAGTTTTAACTTCGCAGAATCAATGAATCATTCACGTTGATTTAAATTTTCCAAACGTTTAAATTCAACTTGTTCTTCAAGCATATTTCTTAAACACTATATCTGTCTCTATATTTTGTTCATATTTTAGGTACTACCAAAATAATACATACTCCACATGGTATATCATCAACATTGCACGGTTATAAGTCCTTTTCATTAGAAAAAACAATGAGTTTATTAAATTTCCACGAGTGACTTCACATCCATAGCGACTCAATTACAGAACGTCCAAACATTTTAAGCAACCGACGTGTTGACTCTCATCGAGCGATCTAATTCAATTAATTTATTTTGGTCTACCAATTAGCGAAACAACGCCGAAGCGACCGAGCGCAGAAAATGTGAACAAAATACGACTATTTATTATTTGTGCATTGTCCTCGCCATTGGAATAAGGCTGGGCGGCGCCGCCAGCGCCAGCACAATGGTGCTCTCCATTATGCCGATAAAACAATAAGCGCTTTATTAAAAAGACATTCAAATAATTTATTTTATTCATATTTTATTCGCACCGCACCGGTTCTAAACAAAAGTGTTCAATACACGCAGGCGATAGGTATAGATGGTTAATTTTAAGGTTTTTTTTACTTTTACCTAGGCAGGTATAGAACGTATCTATCTATTGTTATAAGTGGTAGCTCTTTTATGCCTTTGCAATTGTAAATTATTTAATTTATCCTTCGAATTACCTGTATTATCAAGATATTATTGATTTGTGAGGTCTTTTTAGGGTTTAATAACCAAATGACGAAACGGAGTCTGTCTGTCCGTTCATATGTGGGTCTCTAGTTCGTAATTATAACATTTTTTATTTTTTTTACTTTGTATAGGCTTGTGTTTGACCACAATCTCACTATGGTAGGTTATGATGTGGCCGAAGGACACAAAGCACACAAAGCCTAGAAGGATCTGGCTCTCAAGTGCAGCTGCCGGAACACACCAATAGGTGTTTGGCAACAGATTTTCAACATGAGGGTGGTAGCCAGCCAGGCGGGTACTACAAAGTACCCTACCACCGTGCTATGGTTTCCTCACGTAGGATTCGAACTCACGACCTTCGCCGCGGCGTCCGACGTCTTTATTTTTATCTACAATAATAAAGATATGGGGGGTTTTCCAAGTTGTCAGTTCTAGATGGTACAGGGTCTATCTCAAAAGCTACACTAGTTAGGAATTTGGAGTTTCTGTATATTAGGAACCATGTATTTAATCAATAAGGCTTTTAAATAACTAATCTTTTACTTGGCGTTTTTCCAGTTATTAAAATTTTTCCAAGATTTATAATATAATGCAAGTTAGTGAAAAATCTACTGATTTGAAATAAGTACCTACGCATAATATCTTTGTCACCAATATATGCCAAGCATTGAATAAAATGGGCGGTGCGAAACCACACAAACAGCTAAACTATTCAGGGAATGTTTGAACAATTCGGATCGCGCGCTATCTGTCGAGGGTTGATTGAAACATTTTTGCGAAATAGCAACGTAATTACATACTTCCGCATCCGGTAACGCGTGCGCAGACGTCGGCAATCACGCCCACCACATTTTTGGATATTATGAAATTTAACACTTCTCAATAGTTGCAATATTATAGGATAGGACTGCATATGGAATTTATATTTCTAAAGTTCATTCTGCACCTGCTGATTTAGGGCAAAAAGCTTTGGAATAATGTTATTCCATGTTTTCTATAATTTTTATTTTCCTGCTATATAAATGGATTCAGATCTTGCTATACCTACCTACTGTCTTGTTTTTTACAGTAAGCGGGCCGAAACCGATAGGTAGGACTTACTTATATGGTACAGGTACAGGACTTATATGGTAAAAGAACTTGGCTTAAATGTTTAAATGGGTAGGTATATAAATTAATCTAAAATGTTAGTACCTAATCATTTTTACCCAAATAAATCTATTAGATATTAAAAAATGCTTTTAACATTCAAACTTAAATACGGTATTAAATTTACATTAAAAATTAAAGGTCTTGGTTTCCGACATTTCATAACTATGATTTATAGTATTCAAAATGACATTTCAGTTTTTGCTTCGGCACACTCCATTCATTAACAACTTTCATGTGTGCCAGAGGTTAAGGAATTGACACCACCAACATACTTTGGATTCCATCTTTAAATAGCTGTGTTATTAGTCTTCCCAGAATTAATTCAATATAGGATACATGTAGCACCTCTTTGTTGAGCTACATTCGTAAATAGGTGCTTACGTATAACATGTTTAGAGTTACCAAAATTGGCTAATTTATGTCTAAGTCTATAATGTTTTTTTTATAAGAATTAATAATAAGTAGAATGTTTTCATAATATTTATGAGATAAACTAGCTTACTCCCTGCGGTTTCACCCGCGCTTCCGGGGGATCTTATGTTTTCCCGGGATAAAAAGTAACTTCCTCGATAAATGGGCTATCCAACACTGAAATATTTTTTCAAATCGAACCAGTAGTTCCTGAGATTAGCGCGTTCAAACAAACAAACAAACTCTTCAGCTTTATAATATTATATATATGGTATAATAGTATATATAGTATAGATAACTATAATCAACTGAGGCTCAAACCATGCGCTAAATATCTTCTGCTTTCAAGGAAAACCTATTGGACATACTCTATGTACCTACCAGATAATGCTGTGTGTTGGTCTAATGAAACCTAGTTTAAACTGATCCATGCCGGTATTACTCTTACATACCTAAGAAGCTCAGGTTCGGGTTCTTAGGTTAGATCACCCTGTCGTTTGATTGGCAATGGTTGCCGACTTGCTCCTCGGTCCTCGCCGACAAAGCTCACATTTGCATCCACTTTGTCATTCATGTCGTATCTTCAAGCTCATTCCTATTCCGCTTATACCATCTGAATGTGGAGCTATGGTAATGAGATTCTGTCGTTTCCCAACTTTCTTTTAAAACTTAATGATGTGTGTATGCGGTGTTGGTAATGTGCACATGTTTGTTATGTCTTTTGTAGGATTATGTACTTAAAAAGATAACCTATTTTTTTTAGTATCGCAAATGAAACGATTTCAAGAACTTTCATTATATTGATAGGACCTATCTCAGGGTGTACCTACCTATTGGTGTAAAAAAAAACCTTCAGAAATGCTTGGAATTTGATTTTCGTAGTATTACGTATGTACCTGTCTCGCACTTTCATTATCACTTCAAATAAAATGTTTATTCATTTTAGTGTCTTTATTTAAAAGTCAACTAATCATGAGAATAAATATTGGGGTGCTGCATTCAAACATTGGTTTATTTCCACCACACTTATTTTGCCAATACATTCAATTCTAAAAGAGAAAGCTAAATTAACTCACAGCAATGTAGCCACACAAACAGCGCGGTTACTTTCAAACATCAAAAGAACAAAATAAAGCAGGAACTAATAAAGTGACGCAATGGGAGATTGCTTTAATGCATAAAGTCCCCAAACGAGGGCTGATTGAAAAGTTCCCCTAAAGCGCCATCAAATGACAGAGCCGACGAGTTTTCATTTTAGTGAATAGACGCGTTAATTTGCATCATCTTTTTGTGCAAATTGCCCTTGCGAATAATTCGTGCCCTTTATAAATAATACATACAACTATTAGGTATAGCTAAGATCATATATACAGTCACTGATGTTGAATATATGACTATTTATAAAATGCAATCTAACAGTCCATTTCAAAACAAATGACTAAATATTTCTATATGTACTTCCATACTTTTTTGAAGCATGTAACATGAATCATACATACCCACAGTCTGTATGTCAGTTCCAGTAGCATTATTTTACTCGTCACTAAGAGACGAGACAGATTAGCGACAGGAGTATTTACAAATTTTAAATTCGACAGCGTGTGTGTGAACCCGACACCCCTTGCGTTTATTGGCGTCGTCGCGCAATAGCGTCGACTCGTCTCTACTTTATTAACCAGTGTTTGATCTCCATCTGACGCGCAGGGAAATAGATAAATTGTTTGTTTTCCTGCTGACGTCAATCACGACACGTAGGGGACGCGAGTTTATTTTGATCCTTTCTTATAAAACAAAAACATACTGGATCTTACGTTGGACAAAGGATATTATTAGGTAGTTTGCCTTGCCAACGAGGTAATCGAGGGCAGCGATGTAGACTCGAAATTCTATTTTTAATATCGAGTTTATACAACTTTATAAATGATTAGTAGTATTAGTAACATTTTTATATATTTTTATTTTTATTAGGTACTTACTTAAATTATAATAAATTTGGACTTTATATGTGATAAATAAATAACTTAACTATAAACGTTTTTGAAACGAATCTATAATCTCATGTCTAATGACGTTATTTAAGAGAAACATTATAAACGAGTCAAGTGAAGGGTTGTTTTCATTTCCGTGATTAGTGCCGCCGAGTTGGGAGTAGATTTATCACCTCTCAGAACGCGGCGAGTGTCAAATGGCGCGGTTGGCGGATATGCCGGCGTGTGACGAACTGCGCCACTAAATTAAAACATTTTAACTTGACAGACCATGTCACGGTTATACCGAACACGTTTAACGGAGATTTGCCCTTCGGCGAATACATCCATGCATAGAGAATACTTTCACATTATTTTGCTTTCATAAATAGTTCCGGGAGTTAGTTATTGCGTTTTATACGTGTTTACAAGAATCTTTATAATTACTAACAACTCACTAAATCAAATAAGGTTTAATTATTGAGGGGTCATACAACAAAATATAAAGAGGTACCTAATCACAAATTTGAGTGCATATTTTTCAAAACGGCTCCAAAGGTTATGTAAAATATTGCATGCGTGAATATCTTTTAGAATTTATGTATAACGAAAATGTCAATAAGCACTGGTTCGATTAAACCAAATATAGCCCATGACACTCTAACTATATCTAGACAAATATAAAGATATTTCAAAATCCAGAGTAACATAGAAATGTACATACCTACATACTCTTGAAAAACACCCATTCTGAAGCAGGCTTGTAATAAACAATACATTTGTGAAGAAATAAATCCATCAAATATTTTTTGCAGTTATTGACTCCATAGTTCCCTTGTCCTAACCACAGCTATATGTCATTGGAGTCGGGATGAGACGATCGCAGCCACTGTTTTATGATGCTCGCTGACAGTTCCAATAGTCGTGTCGCCTTATTGTGTTAAAAGTAAACAAATTACAGATGCAGCAAGTCGACATTATTGTTAATGAAATTAGGAAATTGAGTCGAGAACTCCGAAATTTTAAATTATTTTTTGTAGATACAACAAACAAACATCGATGCGTTTCTGACTACCTAATTTCATACTTTATTTTGTGTGTTTGCGTTCGCTAAATTCGTGCCTGCCTTTGTGTCTCGACATTTCCCTTCACATATTGAAGTATGGCAGATTAATGTGAGTTCGAAGAAGTCGATATTACTTCTGAAGGGGGTCTAAACCTTGTGATTTACTGCGACCGGGTTGCGCTGTTAAAAAGTTGTAAACTGCCTGTGTTTCCGCCGCTCTTTGCAACATTGTTTACAATACTCTACCACATGTAACAAGCTTCTAACTAATAGTGAAATGGCAACTTCAGTTGCGATATGTTGCACTTGCTCATGAAGATCTTGGATGTCCGGAGCTTATTAATCTTTGACATAAATATTATCATAAGTATAAAATAGGTAGAATTAAGTAAAGTAGGTGATTTAATTATTTATATTTTACAAGCGTCTGGTAAGCTAAGTATATCTTCACTAATTACAAATACATCCTAACGCAGAATTATTCCCAAATTGGCACAAGATTGGGCCTTATAAAAAATCTGCACTAATTTAGAGCAGTTTGTCAGTTTAGAGCGATTTCTGGGAAGGCGACGAACGCCACGTGTCGCGGCGTCCCTTTGACCCGTCTGAAGCCGACACGATTTATGATCCTTTATTAATCGTAACTTGTTAATTAGCATATATTATGTAGTTTTGTGATAAATTTTGTGTGATGAGCATTATGTTAATAAATAGTCAGTTCTATCAAATTCATAAAAAATGTGGTTAGACCTGGGTTAGAATTATAAAACGGTTATTTTATATAGATGATGATATAAAATTGCGTGTAAACCTGAGTAGGTTTGTCCCAAACACGACTGTGTTTGGGAATGCCAAACTGCTGCATCAATTTATATATATCTTAATATATATATTTCTTGTGTGCGTGTGTATGTGACTGAACTCCTCCTAAACGACTGGACCAATTTGGATGAAATTTTGTGTGTATATTTGAGCGGGTCCCTGGATGGTTTGAAAATACAATTGGACCCGGTAGATGGCGTCGTAATCGAGTTTGGACAGGACAACGTCTGTCGGGCCCGCTAGTATATATATATATTAACAATGATAATCACCACAAAAACTATTAGGATGCGTTCTATTTTTTTTTCTAAAAATGTCCAAAGCCTAAATAACAATATTATTATTATAGTTGTCAACCCTATATACAAAATTAATATTCAAAATACCTATGCGGCTGGTATAAAGTGACTGTTTACAAATGACGTGTGTAATGCTTGCCCTTTGATGTATTTAGCTCACTGCTGTCTCAGATACCTACCTACGAGTCCCCAGCGGTCGATACCCGCCATAAACGATGAAGTAGCATTGCCTCGCCACATTAACTCCAAGACTCAAAGGAACTTGAACATCTGAAACTGTAAGGTAAGTTAACTGAACGTTAAAGGGATTGCTAAAGTGCCGAGTTGAGACACCTGCTTCGAAGGAAACATAAATTAAGTATTTAGTTAGATAGTGACGAAAGAGACATTTGCGCTTTTGTTTTAATTGTTGGTTTTTATTTCTATTTGCTTGTATACATATAACTATTTTGTTAATTAAGCTTTCATTTAGTTCGTTATTTTTTAATTATTTAATTCTATATATTTTTTATATAACAAAAATACAAATAGAAACAAATTAGTAATTTTTCTTTATTCGGAATTTATGCTATAATTATATTGCTACGAATGCTACGAGTGTGAAATGTGCGATTATTATTTTGATTACCTATAATAGTGTTCGATATTATTTTCCTAAGATACGTTTCTACTTAATATTTTTATATCAGTTTAAGGGCTTCGCTTTTGCGATTATGTCACCCAGCTATCATCCTAAACAAATGTATAGTCATATTTAAATCGTCATCAATAAGACCCACTTGCACTAGCTGTCCCCCGCGGTTTCACCAGCATTCCCGAGAAGAAAAGTAGCTTGTCCTTCTCCACACCATAGGCTATCTGCGTACCAAATTTCATCGCGATTGGTTCAGTGGTTTAGGCGTGAAAAGGAAACAAACAAAGTCACATTCGCGTTTATAATATCAATGTTAGTTTCTTAAATTATTTTGATCGAATAATATTTAAATTTTGTCTGCAATTGTTAGTAACTTTAATTTTTTTTTGTCCTTTAATGTATGACTACATTTTTTGTTACAGCCTGTATTGTTTTTATTCTTAAGGGAGTAAGTATTTTCCAATATTTTCTAACTCCTCACGTTTGCCAGACGACGGGGAGAGGACGACTAGAATATAAAACAGTTAACCAGTAGGTACGTAAAGCACCCACCCTCATCTCGTACGCTCAATCAGTTTACAGATAATTCGGTTAAGGGTGATAAATCTGTGTTTAGTTATGGGGAACGGGATTTAATTTGATTACTGCGGGCCTACTCCGATAACAACGAGGATTATATGATTACAGAGGTCAACTTATCCATGATTAAATGTGTAATACCAATTTTAATCAAATATTAACTCGTTTCTATGTAGGTAGGGTAGGTCAACTAATTTGATTAGGATTGCCTCGTTGCATGAATAGGTATGAGAATAATATAAATAATAAAAATATATAGGTACCTATACGAATTTGATAATGCGTGCATGACTCCATCTTCGATCAACAATAAGCAATCACTACATAGTAGGTATAATCTATACTAGGTAATATTATAAAGCTGAAGAGTTTGTTTGTTTGTACGCGCTAATCTCAGGAACTACTGGTTCGATTTGAAAAGTTATTTCAGTGTTGGATAGCCCATTTATTGAGGAAAGCTATAGGCTAGACTAGAAGACGAGAAGGCTAGAGACTATTTTTATCTCGGGAAAACACAAGATCCCCGGGAACGCGGGTGATACCGCGCGGAAAATAAACTACGCCTTGTCATCTTCATCCTACCTCCTCAGTCATACTTTAATTCTTTATTTGACTTCCTCTTCTTCATTGCAGTTACCATGTGTTACAATTTAATAGTAGATAAGAATCACGTAAATATTGTGAGCAGGAAATTGTGTACACTTTTTTGCCTTTTATCATATTCATTATTGAAAACTGAGACTTTGCTACATGTAAGTATTATTTGCTATTAGTGCTCTAAGTTAAAGAACATTAGAAGAAGATACCTAAATATTGTATTGTAGACTAGTGAAGAAACAATTTGGAAATATTACCTACCATGTATATTGATTGGACTTTTTTATAAAGATTTATTACCTGAGTAGGTATATTAACATAGTGTGCAGCGCATAGAGACATCAACGTGCAGGCTGGCGAGTGGCGGCGTCGGACAGTGATCGGGACCACCGTCGCGTCGCGGCACGTCATTAATAAAGCGAAGATTAACCTAGGCCACGAGTCCCGCTGTAATGGAGTCGGTGACTGTTGCAGATGAAGTCGGTTTTTACGGCACGAGCTAGTGGCCACCCGCAGAGGCGACACTTACTACTCCCCTCCTCATTATTTGTGGTTTCAATTCGCTTTTTACGACGAACGTTGCCGTCTTTGTGCCGCTTTTAAATTACTCTCAAACAAAAATGTCGTAATCAAAGTGCTTGTGTAATTGAAAAACAAAGCTTTATACTTTAAAATAAAGATCGTTTTTATTTGTATATAGAATCTGCACTCGTTATTTGGTCTTGGCTATTATCTACGAGTACTCGGCTATCACAAAATTAATCTGTGAATGAATGAGAGGATTAAAAAAAAAAATTTTTTTGTTGAGATGGCATCGGAATATTTTGCAGTAGGTACTTATTACATTAGATTTTTTTAGGTTAATTTTCACTATTGGTGTACATTCAGTTATATACCTTTACTCTTTTGTTGATTGTGTGTATCCTGTATAGGCATTATTATGTATTTTCTTTGGCATTGTTTCGGCTCTATGTTATTGTTTTATTTCATTTCTATATCTCATTTATAATCAGTTATCTAATTACAGCATAGAAGGATTTAAGCTCCTAGTTTTTTATCAGCCCTTATTGAAATTTAACTATTAGGTACCTACATCAATTTAGGTTACAGCTAGAGTGTGTTGCGATGATATACTTATTATATATTAATAAAATAGGTAAGTATTTAAATTCTTAATTAAAGTAATAAGAACAAGTACCTAATCTGTCTGTAGACAATTTATTTTGTGCCATAGCCCAGTACCACAATATATTACTACTTTTTATTATTATTTCGGTAATACCACAATCTAAGGGTACAAGTAGGTAATAGTAATAGCTTTTCTCAAATCGGTGTTTTTCTGTAATTACGAGGTACTGTACTACGAGGGTGTACTTCATGTAACCTACTGTGCTCTATCCTATGACTATGTTGTTTTTTGTATATCTACCTATGGTAGCCAAATTTATATCTAATATTATGCGTTCTTATTGTATACAGGCGTCGCCAAAATTAGGAAGGTATATATAGCTCTATGGAAATTATATACTGTAATAAAAGGTGGCAAGCATGTCTTGGAGTAAGTTCATACCTAAGGCTGTTTGTTTGTACTGATATTGGGATTAATAATACAAATAGTCCAGTCGGAAAAAATATATTCAATTTTTATAAAATCAATTTCAGGCATCTTTTAATTCGCACAATTTTGTACAATATACATCGTATTATTATATAATTTTACATTGTAAATTTCCAAGTTAACATTATAACCACGACTTGAAAATAAAAATATTTTACTGACTGTCGAGAAAATGTAAAATATTTTGTTTAAATAAATAAAAGAATAAGATGATTATAATTTGCATTTGTCATTCTTTGTTAAGATCAGTTTTATAACATGTGCTTATAATAATATCCATCAACATTGCATAATTATATTATATGATAAAGTTTAAACATAATCATAAGATAACCCGTGTGTACTTATTTGTTCCAAATAAGGAATTAATTGACAACTATTCGTTACCTAAAGATAAACATATTATTATGTTATATGTTGTTATTTGATGGTACATTTTAGTTTATTATTTGTTAATCATGTAAAATAATAAGAACCAAGCATTGGTATGTTTTTGGAATATGCCATCTCGAAATATCCACCCAGTACTTATATCAGGATGAATAAAAAATTAAAACAGCATTGTTATATCATTACTAAAAATCGCGCACTAATTAACGTTTACAATAATCAAGTTGATTTATTATAGTTTCCAGTAAGCTCGATTTTTATACAAACGAAATCACACTTTTGATAAATTCAGCTTACGGAAGCTTCTCAAAGCAAAGCCCAGCCTGCTGGACCTAGCCTACATGCAGTGACACTGTTAAATTGTGAATGGTAAATGCTAATTATGCCGGGTTGATTATTAAATCGATTTAATAATAATAAATAACTCAAAGTTAGAATATAACTTCTATATTCTATTTTATACTATGATGAAAAATCAACATTGTTATGTGCATTAACTTTAAAATAATCATATTAGACACTATAGCAAAAGTGAAGCCAAACGTAACTCACTTTTTGTTTCCTTTTTCATAATGTACTTATATAATATTAATATTTGATTGCTAACTATAATGATGCGGTACACACGGTTTCGATACATATTTTATTAGAATATTGTGTTTTTTTTTTCAAATAATTTAAAGAAATTTTTCTCATTAAGTAGGTACGTCTTGTTGAGGTAATTCCGAAAATTTTATTATATCTGCAAATTTGGACTAAAACGTGAAAGTGATTCTACTTATACTAATTACCGTACAATTTCTAGCTATAATATGAGATAATTAATTTTAATACATAATATATCTATACTGTACAACACTTTTAAGTCTCACAACAAATACATACACGTTTGCGAACAGCACCGCAATGTCTTTAATTACATGTCCAAGTTATTTTATACAGTTCTGATATGTGGTATGTACAGCTGCTGCGGCGACAGAGGTGGCGCGGGCGTCTCGGCGCGGCGCGGGCAGTATCACAGGAGCGGCGAGGCGTGGTGCGGCACGGCGAGCGCCGCGCGCCCCCGTCACACCAGCGTGTTCGGCTTCACGTCTAGCCCGTGCTCCGGTGATCGGCTCCCCGCGCCGCTTTCACCTTGACTGTTCTCCTCTGAATCTGAGCATGAATCGGAACTTCCCTTTTTGCCGCCGTTGTGCGTCTTTACATGTTTCGCTAGGTGATCTGACCGCATGAACCTCTTATTGCATACCGGACATGCGAACCTCTTTTCACCTGTGTGAGTGCGTAAGTGTCGTTGCAACTCGTCTGAACGTGTAAAGCGTTTACCACAGAACAGCCAGTTGCAGACAAACGGTCTTTCCCCGGTGTGCCAGCGAAGGTGAGCTTTCAGATGGGATGTTTTGCCGTAAACTTTTCCGCAGCCGGGAATATGACAGCTATGAATATTTTTCTTTCTGAGATGCGCTCCGGCGGGACCTAGTCTTTCTGCTTCTTGGCAATTCGGGCAATCGCAGGTAGCTCGACCGGCATACCGTCGTTGTGACCGTGGTGAAGGTGCTTGAGCTGGGGGCGCCGGGGAACCGGGTGCATGTAATCCAAAGGAGCCTTGCGTAGGGAGCACAGATTTATAAGCGTCTTGTAACAGATGAGGTGCGGGTGGTAGTAAATGTGCACCACCAGATAGAGAATGCGTGAGTTGTGAATAATCTTGACCTGCATAATTGGCCATCTGTCCCCCGACGTCTAGCCAACCACTATGCACGTCCCACCAGGTGCTGCCAACGGCACCCACGCCACCCATTTCAGCAGCTTTTAAGGCACCGCTACCACCTCCGCCGCCGACATTGAATGGCCACGATTCGTAAGGATGTCTCGAGTACATAGAACCAAGACTAGCGCTTGATTCACTTTTGCCTAGAAGTTGGTCCCCGGATGAGGGAAAATATAAGTCGTTGCCATATGATGGTGCAGCAGCACATGACGTCGGCCCTCGTGCATAGGGCCCACAAGAGGGTGGCTGGGAGCGCGGAGTCGTGCCGATTCCGGGAGGTGAATGGGTACCCGGACTCTTCTTCCACGGGTGAAAACCTTTTCCGACAGCAGCATCGGCCAGTGGTGGGGGCGATTTACTCGACAGTTTGTTGCATTGCGCTGCTAGCATCGCCAAAGGCGTGCCGCGTAAGCTCGGGTGTTCCTGGAAAGACACAAAATAAACAGTTAATTATTTGGAACAAAAAAGGTCGAGTCTTTATTCAGTTTTAATTATCATCCCATGTTGCGACCGTGAGAATCGTTCTGAGCGTCAAATCAAATTTATGGTCTAATTTATATGTGAACAAATGTGGCGGTGTTCCGCTCGTGCCTGGAGCGTTCAGAAATCATATAAATAAATTATGAGAAGCTTATAGGTAGCGTATTTACAATTAGGCGGCGCGGTGACAGCTCCCCGTGGCTACCGCTTGGCAGTCGTTCGATGTCGTAATTAATAAATGCTGCCTTCTGTCTACGTGTTATTACTAAGTTAAACGCCATTTTCATAAAAGTAAATAGTTTCAAAATCCTTGTGAACAATAAAGTACCTAAATCAATTTAAAGATTTAAAACCACGTTGACTGTCGTAGCGGCCCGGGTATAGTATTTAATATGATTATTTAAATGTTCACCATTATAATAGAGCATACTAAATAAATATACCTAATACCCAATCCGTTCGGCGTTGTTCATTTAGCTGAGTTTAATAAAGGTAAGAGCAGAAGAACATCCGGCCGGATATTTCACCCCAATATGAGACACAATGGCTCGATAAAAAAGTTCCATTGTACGCAATAATATAATCCGGGGATCACGACACGGGACCGGTGATGGGGTTCGGGGTGCGGGGTTCGACCACGCCCTTTACATTGTGATTGGCGCAGCTGTTGCGCCGCAGTATGAGCCAGCCCTTACAACCGCTGATTCTGATCTGGATATTCCAGAGGACGTTGGTGATGTCGAAGGATATTTAATTTAATAGGGATTAGTGTATTTACTTTGTTTATACACAACATTCAACTGGTAAAATAAGTTGCAGTAGGTACTTTATTTTAAAAATAACAATTGAAAATCGGTATTTAATTAAGTCAATGTGATAGTCAAAGGTTTAAAAGTGCTTATGTCCCACTTCGACTGTATCGTTTTTTTCGTCGTTTTTCGTCAAAATTTATGTTTATTTTAGGTAGGCATTTTAACGACGACGATAGCTGGAGATACAGTTAATAACTATACACGAGATGAAATATTATTAATACCAGCAGTTAGATGTGGGTGAACAGCGGCATTCTACCAAATAGAAATAATGGGGCCGTCCCAGTGCCATATCGACGTCTAGATCTACGGAGTTGAGTTTTAAATATGGCTGCGCTCTCAATTAGACCTACAACAATTACAATTACCATAAAAAAATAATAAAGTGCACGCTAAATTGCTGCGGCTAGCACTTACGTCGCCAACCATGAGCTACGACTACATTAACTCTACCAATTGTAAAGTAACATTTACTGTCCTCATAATACCTACATTAACTTCTTCCATGTGAGACATAAAAACATTGAACACCAATCAAATCGATCGACCTTATGTCACAATTCCAAATAAGGATCATAAAATCGACACCTTACACATTTCGAAGACTATTTCAAAGCAATTTGAAGATAATACGTATTAGGCGATGAGAGTGGTAGAATCAATGCGAGAGCGCGCGAGAAGAAGGCGACGGGCGGCGCTGAAGTCATAATTACCCTAGGCATTATGCTCCATTTGGGCGCAGGCCGAAACAGAGTGATATCGGGTAATTGGTCGTCAACTCGGTCGACTCGCCACTCGCCCGTTCGCCGGGAGATTGGATCAAAGCGTAGATGACGCCTCTTAGCCGACACACCGGCGCCATTGCCGCATTATACAATGTTGATGGCCTTTTCCTTGTCAAAAATGACGAAGATCTTTTGTCGTAAAAAATACGAGATGAAATAAAACAAGATTACCTAACGTGAGCACAAAATTGTAGTATCACAGGTCAGGTAGTCGGCGCCGCTGCTGCTGTTGTTGTGCTTCAAGAAATTAAGTTCAGATCTAAATTTAAGTTTTATAGGGAAATGAATTGGTGTTGTGTGAAAAAATTATCTCAGATATGTGTAAGTGGTATTGCAAACGACTATAATTTATACCTAAGTAATACGACTTTTTATTCAAATTCATATTTATTTCAAGTTCTTTATTAAATGAACTCGTTACAAGTATTCATGAGTGAGAATCCAGTATTATAGGAGTAAAGACTCTACATCATCGCTCTTTAGAGATAAGGCCGCCCATTGTACAGTACCTAATATAAGTTTATTCTTGATGTATTTTTTATTTTATTTTCTTGTTTCATGTATATTAAATGTTATCTATCTATCAATCATAATTATACAGTAGATAGCGGAGAGAAGAGAGTACCTAGCTAGATTTAGACTTTACGACCAAATTTAAGCTCAGATAAAAATAATTAAATCTTCAAACACAAATTGGTCATACTAGAGAATGAATTGGAAAGGAGACCGGACGTTTAAGTGGTCGGCATTGCTTCATAATTGCATTTTGTATTATTAGTTTAATAAACCATAGTATAAGCTGAGATTTTTATGAAAGTTTACATTAGAAAAATGCAGTTTTGAATTCATTTTGAAGGCTCAATCATAAAAAAAAGCTTATAATGTAAAGAAGATTTAAAAATAAAGTATTGTAAAAAGTCCTTTTTACTACTGCGATTTAGAAGTTTTATGTACATAGTACATCCCGATTATTTTATTTATGGTGATGTACAAATTATATACCTACATTAGTATAATATATTTTATTATATACAGTTTTAAACGGGTTTGATAATATCAAGTAATAAAACTAATGTGGGAAGTAATAAATCGCGATAAGTGGAGAGATAGTGTGTTGTACATATCTCACAGAACAGACTGGTTCTGGAACGCCGCGGCTTCGCAGCAGATTGGATAATTTTAAATTATCTACCAAAATTATGATGAACCGAAATGAATATTCAAGCGAAACGCTTATCCCTCGACGTGTTATTAAGATGATCGTGAAGTCGTTACAGACGAAATTGTATTTCATAAAACTCATAACTATACTTATGAGCTAATATATTTTTGACAACACGTTATTGAAAATAATGAGTCTTATCGTCATACCATAAACCATGTACGGGTATTCGATAATGATAATCATAATATTGATTAGTATTTATTATATACTGGTAAACATCGATACTAAAAAAATGAAAAATGAAATTCATAACTGAACCTAACTGTTAACTATAACGTACAAAAAAGGTTGGCTTGCCTGGTGAACGTTTCAAATTTTAATGAATAAATTTTTTAAACTATATTAAAACGACTCTGTCCCGTCACAGCTCTCGTGATTCTATCCGGTAAGCCGAGAGCAAATTACCGATGGCTAATTGCACAATTAGTGAATTATCGAGTTAATTTCGAGTGAAACTGTACGCCATAGTCTGTCGTCAGTGCGTCGCGTCGAGTCGCCTGCTCCCTTCATTTCACCCCATCTACCATTCTAATGCAAACTAACTCATGGTACGTTCATAATTTATGGCATATTGTTGGTTTTGATGTTCGCACTTATGAACATGCAAGTTATTTTATTGCGATTTACTGTGGTTTGTATATTTAGATAAGTTATTCTATCTTTGACGCTACCTTCAGCTCTACTTACCTATTTGTTAATATTCGTTTTGTAATGCTAAACTTAAGCTACTTGCATTGAATATAAATAAATATCCTGGGACATTCTTCACACACCATCGGTCATCTGATCACAAACCAAGCAGAGCTTGTACTATGGAAACCAGATAACTAATATTAGGCACTACAATAGCGTGATAGAGAGGGTATTACCAATCATTCCAAACGACCAGTCTGGAATAAAATAATATTTAAATAAGCATTGGTTTCTGTTAGGTATTTTTGGGTTAAGAATGCACCCAGAATAACAAAGCTAAAAGCCAAAACGTTCTTGCAATTCTGTTATAAAAGTGATAGCCATATTTTTTTCTAATAACGTTACTAATTCAAATAACGAAATAATTCACAAAGACGAGTTGTTGTATCTAATTATTGCAACGAACGTTTGCCATGCAAGGGTTGACTGTCGCCGTCCATTTGACACTTACGAGGGGAAATATCGATCGGTTAAGCCTGAAATTATGACTAACGACCTTTGCTTCGTGAGCTTAGTTAGTGTAAGCAATTAAATACGTGTAGATTTTACTGAGTAATGTTATACTACAACAAATCTTGTTAAAATTTTTCTATATCCATATGTAGTATATGAATATTTAATTTAGTCAGTCATTTGACACTGCCGAGTGGAAATATGGTATAACTTGGAATGAAAATAATTAATAATTTGATTGTAAAATCAGAAATTACCTTCGCTTAGTTAACACATACTGGTATTATGGAGGTAGTAGGTACTTACTTGCACCTTAGTTCGATGAGCAAATGTGTGACCAATGTTGGCTCAACGCTACTAATGTCGTAAATAGGTAATAAGTACGGAGATAATGACCTCAAAACATTATTTCCACATTAACAGCCGACAACAGACGGCGTTGATGTGTGAAACGTCCTGCGGTTAATGAAGGATAATTGAATTGAACTAAACTTATACAAAATTCATAACGTATGGATACGTATATTATAATTATCCTATGATGTCCGAAGATATTAAATGTTACTACGTCCTCTTATGGGACTTCTTATCTTTTGTCTTAAACTCGATTCTTATTATTTTTTATTTTTTTTATCCTAATCCTAAATATAATATACTAGATGAAAACCCGGCTTCGCTCGGGTGAAATATGACTCATAATACACAATCTTTTACAAAATGTAGGTAGATATTTTTGTAGTTATCGGTAGTGGTTTGTATTAGTTCGGTGTATCAGACTATCGGATCCGACTATCGATGAAAAAAACTGACGTGTATTCCCGGCCTTAAAGGCGCCAGTTTTAGGTGCGTTCAATTTGGATACGTTCATAAACTGTTTGGAATAAAAATCTAGTATTACAAATCTCGTTGTTCTCAACAGTTACGAAAATTGCCTTTAATATAAAAATTACTTACATGTTACGCGAGGGGGTCAAAAGTTACGAAAAATGTAAGAAATGTAAGCTTCTGGCAACACTTGACAGCTCAATCCAATTCCAATTTATTGTTTATGGCTCCATCGTGCCAACGATGACTGCCAGTGTCATGGTTAGAAAAAACAACGGGAAACAAAAATAATAGGCTGTCAATAAAGGCTCATTTACACACTGAGATCACTGTGTCATCTCAAGATTAGGCTGTATGGGCTAGAACCCTTTGCCTTCTCGAAATAAGGGAAAACAAAAGAAAAACTGACACTGACTGACAGGGATGCGTTCATTGTGCTATCGGCTACAAGAAGAAGAAGAAGAAAATATGGCGGTACCTACTGTGCTCGGCCAATATGGCGACTGCCATTTGCACCATTAGAATTTAACAAAATACTCGACAATCCGAATTTTGTGGATACATGTTGTTGACTCAAAATTGTTTTTTTTTTAAATGTTTTATTTTTAGGTAAGGTTTCAATCGAGTCTACCGATCCCCTTGACCGAATTATTAATATAGATTATCCTAACTAATAATATTATAAATGCGAAAGGAGACTATACGACTATAGTGTTTTTTTTTGTTTTGTTTGTTACAAAAAGTAAAAATGGTCATACATAAAATATATTTGTAATGTTGTTTGCATTTGCATACTAGGTAGGTATATATAACTACATTTCCACCTTTTGTATAAAATGGTAATGGTGATTTAATATCGGTAACATTCACACCTCAATTTTATAAAAAATAATATTGTTCGTTCTTCAGTGTTGATAGACTACAAAATATGCAGCGGGCTACAAGTGCAATAAGTATGTACTACCTATGTAGGTAGGTTATATATTTTTTTAATGAAAATGTATGACAACATTATTAAATATAACATGTTTTAACTGACAATATATGGTCATTAATTGCGCAAATTCCATGCCTACTCGAACACAATTTATACCGATTATTAATTACGAGTAATATATTCTCCACACATTATCGAGTCGCATATTAGCAAATTACTTTGTAGTCTAGTCTTGTCACGAGTCTATCGTTATATTCTTTGTGCGTTTTCACAATTTGTATCGCTTTCGTAACGAGGGTTGTTGACTATTTTCCATCGGAGCGGTTATGGTGAGGTAAGGCGTGAAACCGCGCTAGTTAACTGATATCATTAGGGCGCTTCGAGCAGCCACATGTCGGGGTGATCACTCCACAAATTGAGCCGAAACAAATTATTTATTTAAAATGGAAATTACCGTTTGTGACCTGACGCCGTCCGGCGCCTTTGACGCGCATGTGCCTTTAATTCGATCGACATATGTGTCGAAACTCTCCCTACGTTTTTGTGCTGAGATTAAAATTGTTCCGGTCTATTGGCAATGTTTAGTTTTTGTTATACATATTTTATTCATTGCCTTTTTTATATGGTCACGTCTAAACTATGCTGCCTAAAGTTGGTAATGTGCTTAAATTTGATAAGTCGATGAAATTGTGTGGTAATGTGTCGGACATGGCCGCGCGGCGCCCACTCACTGTCTGATATTAGCCCGGGGCTTGAGCTTACTTCACCCGAGCCATACCCAGCCAGATTACCCTCACGTTTTACATAGGTATCAAAATATTTCTCAAATTATGCTAAACATGTTGATACAAAATACCATAAGTTGACCATAATAAATTACCAACCTATAGATGAAATGTCGAATGATATGTTTATATTGGACCATAATCTCACCGTTTCAGAATTATATACTCAATATTAAAGCCATGTCCAAATTTTGTACTAAATAAATTGTGTTAGGATGCCGATGACCTCCTTTTTAAGCACAAGTAAAGGAATAAATCCTAAAAACATTAATTACATATGGAACTAATATGAGACAAACTTAATTTTTTCATACAGCGTGATACGCGAGCGCCTACAAACTAAAAGGCATGTAATGCTACGGAATGGAACCTTACAGGGCGCAAGTATTACTCACACGGAATCGTCTTCTTCATTGTATCATCATTTTCTCTTCATAAAATAATAACGACCAATATTTTGCGTGTAAGAATTTGCTCCAAAACTTAGAAGTGACTGCCGACCTTCACCGGCTGGTTCCAGATAATAGGTGCACCAATTTTAGAAACCAGTTCTCCGAGTGAGATAAAAAACATGCGACGACCGTCGAATGGAAACAAGGAACCCCTTCTCTGAAGCCTTTGTTCCGTCTCTTTATTGCAGTGACTGTGCACTCTAGTCATGTAGGTAAGTAATGTACTTTTATATCGCTTTTTATATTGATCAATTACATTATTTTTAAAATGAAACCATGCTTGTATACGGGATGGATAATTCGAGATGGCATATTTTCGAGACTTATGCTTGTTTCAACTCTAAAATCGCGATGCCATCTTGAAATATCCGCCTAGTATAGCCAATGTTAATTATTAATATTAACTTATTACCATTAAGTCTTTTCATGATGGAAAGTGAGTAAAAATATTTATTATAATTTAGATAATGAACATACAACAACAATATGCGATTGTTTATTATATAAACCTCAGTCCAAGGTCGTATTGCAAATACTCTTACCGAGTGGCGTGCGTGTCGTTCGACATAGCCGACGGCATTACGTCGGTGATCGCGTCTCTCCACATTTCCAAGAAAAAGTCGTTAAACTCACGTATTTTTGGTAGCAACTTAATGCCAGTAATTTCCAATGAAATTATAATAATTAGCTTCATTTATACTATAGTAACAAACAAATAAAATGGAACATATCGCCGGAGGGGAGCGAGCTGTTTGCTCCATCTACTTCTTCCTCTGATTTGTTTGTCGTTTTGATATGAAAATTGAGATTTATGTAGACAAATGTAGGCGGTAGACATCGATATTTGACGACATGTAGGTGGATTGAAATTATATCTAATTGAAAATAAAAGATACTGTCTTTACCAATGACGAATAGCATTGAGTCAACTACATGCCAATGTTTCTTAAAAGCTTAATTTTTCTAGGTGTCTTATTTACGCGATTAAATAGGGTATAATACATACTAGTAATGTTGAATAGCAACCACAGTGACACATGTCGATACAATACAGCTGGCGCAATTAGTTGACATTTCATCCGGTACACACTAGCTAGGTAGGTAAGTACCTACGCCCCGATAATAGCGTGGAACTGTTTCCAATGGATGCGGCTTTGTCCGTAATTTTCTCCAACTTCTGTTTCACATTTTTTACATTTAACTAATTGAACAGCGTAGGATATTAATTGCTCAGAAAATTACTAACGCAGAAGCCCCCGGGGTCTAAACCACAAAGACTCGACACAGCAACGGCGTAGAATTGTCTACACATAAAAACGAACAATTATTATGCACTCAACTTTTTATTTCTTTCCAATTATAGGTACTTACGAAGCAAAGACTATCACTTCTACAATATCTCTTCTTCATAACCGGGATGATTGCTCCTCATACTAAGGCTAATTACCTAATTCAAAAACATACATACATACTATAATGTACAGACACGTATCTATTCTGCGATACCAAGAACTAAGTATTAATTAAGTATTTGTACCAATACACTGTTGCTGTTACAAAAATATTCAAAATTTTAGCAATGTGTTATATATACATTTAATTTTCTATTTTTTTTTATCAATTTTAATCAAATATGAATTCAATCAATTTCGTCGTGATTCCAGCAGATATTGTAAAGCTCTATAATGTTTATTTGTAACAATAGCAACAATTAGATAATAAGACAAAAGACTATAATTTGGTATCACGAAAAAGTTGGTGCAGAACAATCGTGGTGTAGTGTAGTCGGTGTAGATAGCGGACGATTACAAGGCGCCGAGTGTTCAATCGTCACGTAGCGACGCGACGCGCGGCGGCAGAACAAAGCCAAGGTATTAAACAATTGAACAGCCACAAAAAGTCCCATAATTCAATTTGCATCCCGCTAGATGAATGTAATAGTCGACTCAAGAACTGTGGGTACGGTTACGAGCCGCGGGCGGCTCTGCGGCGCGGTGAGAAACAGCTTTCGCCACTTTTCAACACTTCGCCGAATCGATTACATCGTTGTTTCTTTCCATGATTTTAGCTATTATCGGTTAAGTTTACTCTTAATTTGCCTTTGAGAAACATCTTTTACACAAGCAGTCTTATTGTGTGCATATGCACATTTTTTTAATACAACAACTTTAATGTGAACTTCGATCAATTTTGTGATTTTAAAAGTCTCACTCGAATGGTTCTTTGCACATTCATCGAACACTTATTAACTTGACTGTACTCAACTTCAATAAGAATATTATGTAACTGAAGATACCTACTACCGTTGCTGGATATTAAAAATTAATACTTAGTATCGGTTACGACGGTTGTGCAGTGTATAGGATATTGGAGTGCGTGTCGACAGGCGAAGGTGCGAGACGCTAGGCGCGTCTGCGAGCGAGGTGACTCGCGCATTATTATGATAATGCGGGCGGAGTCGATGCTATCGCGCGCCGCTATCCGCTCTCATAACACAATTGAATTAGCATAGCGCAGTGTCGGCCGCGGCGGGCGGTCTCGGCCACGCGACCACCAAAGTATCTCATCTTCGATTCCATTTTAAAACTCTTATCGGACCTCTAACTGTTGAAACATCTACTATTCCTATCGAGGTCCCTGTAAATCATGTCTCATCGAAAATTGAGGTAGATACTTAGTTATATGATTAGTTAGAGGTAGTGAATTCTTGAGATCATTGTGGCCAAAGTTGCACGTGAAATTGTATGTATGCCACGGAACACAAATTGTCCTAAACGATTCTACACGTCCGATGCCCAGTTGTGGCATGTTCGAGTTGTGAACGAGGATCGAGTGGTCGCGTTGAATAGACTGACCACAACAACCGCAGCGCACCGTTTGTACATGCGAGACCATTCTGCGTAACTAACAACGCATTTGAAGTTCATACATAGATGTTATTTCAAAGCTTTCGATAACTTGAAACCCCAACAAAAGATCACAATATGACTGTTCACATTAACGCAGCAATCAAAAACAGGCGGTTTAAAACCCTTGAGAACGGATGCGGTGGAGTATTCATGGAGGTTCATCTGTCTCGCTCGATGTGGAGAGGTCGTGAAATATGGCTCTACTGAGGGGGCTAATGGTGCCATACGACCCTCTAACGTTAAGTAGTTAGGGTTAAAAGGAAGTATAATAGAGCGAAACAATAACGGAAAAGAGCAATAGAATAAGATATAACTCTTTATTGTATAAAAAAAAAAACAGGTAACCAAAAACAATAAATAATTTAGAACGAGTGGAACTTGCTATACAGCAGCAAACCCAAATTTTATAAAAAAATATCTAATTAAAAAATCGTTTCATACGGAATAAAGTCATATATATAGATCTAATATTATATGAATTAGTCTGTCAGTTAGGATATAACAAAATCTTCGCCTTAAGAGAGGGCATCCAAATTCATAACTAGTTAAATCTCAGCTGCGGCTGCGTTTAATAGGCACTCACTACAAAACAAAATTGTGACAATTGAAGGAGATTGTTTAAATCCATCCATTGCGGGACAAATTGCAACCGGAAAATTTATACTTAAAAGCCGGATGTCAGTGTAAATAGTTGCAATTTCCGATATATCTTCTAATGGACGTAATGGGATGTGTGTACTGGTTTTACTACTTATTAATACAACTGGATTTATGTTCCGTCCTTCTAACGATGACTGCTTTTATTATAAAGTTGGCACGTGCGCTTGATTTGTTTTTTTTTTAATGTAAGAAGTGAATAATCTTCACTCTGCGGAAATATAACATCATCCACATTTTCAATATTATAGTTGCTAGTTGCAATGCAAATTGATTGATGGAACATCTTTATTTTAAAAGAAACCAGATAAGTACTGCGTCTTATTGGTACTAAGAAATGACAGTCACTCTGGATCATAAGCAATCTAGTATTATGGTGATGTGATATCAGAGATTGGGCAAAAGCATGAATGGTGCTATCGGTGTCGGAGCGCGGCGGGGGCCTACAGGCTCGGCGGGGCGCGCCGCGGGGTGTAACCGCGGCTACGGGCCTATCTCTTTTTATACCTCTACTTAAGTGTTAAATTAATTGTTGGCCACACACAACTCCCTCTCGGTAAATACGAACAAGTGTATATAATTAACCACATGAGCTATTGATTTGGCTATCAATTTTACCATAGCCGCTTCGTAAATACTTCTCTTGATGTTCAACGTATCCCAGTTGACATTTTAAGAACAATCATGTTGCCGCTTGTTCAAGCTTTTTTCCAGAAGACATTAATTAGTGGTGCTGCATCTTCGGAAATAACCTTCTCCGTTGTCGAGCCATCACATATTGACAGGGCGCGCGATGACGGCGCTGACGGGCAGCGGCGGCGCCTCTGGCCCCATGACTTGCATCTCGCCTTCATTACGCGCCTCCAAGCCGCCCGCGTACCACTCTCCACACTAACAAGCCAGGCTAATGCAATGAATTGCAAAATTCCTGTCTATCTCTGGTCCGATGAAACCTTATTAGGTACTTCAATCGATTATAGTCTCTTTATCAATTGCTGAAGACTCAAATTGCTTTGGTAAAAAAAAATCAGTATATTCCAGAAGCCAATTGCGATTATTGTGATGACATTAAATGACTACGAAATCGGAATTAATCCGAGGAAAAACTGCGACGGTATAGTTTTCAACCAAGTTTCGTTCTAAGCAGAGCACCGGCGAAGACCTCCATTAGCCGAGGGCGGCAACAACAAATAAAAGCCGCACAAAAGAATCCCTTCGAGAGTAATCACGGTCGGTGAATGTGGCGGCTTCTGTGAGATAGTGCAACGAATCCTTGTTCAGATAGTTTGTTTAGCTATGATTGGATAAGTGATCACTTCTTCGGCAAGCTATGGAAGCATAGATTACAAATAGGTACGCGAACAAAGTATAGTGTTTAAAAACAAGTAGAGACAGAAAGAGCTTTAAAAAGAGCGTTATTCTCTGTCTGTATATATAAAAGGAAAACGTGACTGACTGATCTATCGACGCACAGCTCAAACCACTGGACAGATCGGGCTAAAATTTGGCATACAGATAGCTATTATGATGTAGGCATCCGCTAAGAAAGGATTTTTGAAAATTCCATCCCTAAATAGGGGTTCGCGGTTGAAACCGCGGGGCGGTAAGCTAGTGTTTGAAATATAAATATGATCAAAAAATAAATGTAAAAAGAATAATAATTCACTGACATCCTATGTGTGTGTATAAAAATCCAATGACTTGTTGTGTAATTATCCGGCGCAAGCGCATGCAGACAACTGGCACGTTCTACTTCGGGCTACTACAACATTCCTTTGAAATTGCGATTTGAAAATAATTTATTAATTGACTTTAAATTATAGGAATTAGTTAGCATACTATGTGAGTGAAATCTCGTCTATTTAGGTCAATTGATGAATTATAATTTACGTTGAAGTTAGTATGACATATTAAAATAACAGGATGCGCAAATCGTTTTACGACTAGCAGTCAAGTGCGTTTGTTGGAAGCAAGGTACATCCAGTCATCCACATGACATATGGTACATTGAATATCACATTTACAGCCGCTGTGTAGAGCCAACTCTTTTTGCTCGTACCTTATCCATCTTTTTAACGACTTCTCACATTTAGCCTGCCAACTCGTAATGACGAAAACAAATACAACTAAATGTATAAAAATGAATTGGTTAGTGTTGGATAGTTTATTTTGAATACAGGCAAATACCCTATTATGATTTTTTTTTTTTATAATTATGCGTAACAACCTTTTTGCTCTTTAATCTGAATCGCAAAATAAGTCTTAACCATAGGTCAGTTCAGTCCCAACTAGCCAATTAATCACGAGTTAGAATATTGACTATATCGATTTTATTACCTAATCTATCAATCACTCATCGTACCAGCTATATTTGCATGAGTAGTTTAAAATTCATAGATAGACTGTATCTAGGATGGGCGTTGAGCAAGTCAATTAATATTTAGCATCAATAATTATCGGCAGCGTGTAACGGTACAAAATGAACATTGTAACAAGTAACAAGCAGTATTAAAAGGTCATTTGTGGTCGCGGCAGGAAACCGTGCAATGATGCAGTTGGCCTGCGGTCTGAACGTTTTTGTACAGCCACGATGTGTGTGTGGCGAATATAAAGCCTTCAATAAACATCACTAATATAGTAGACCTACTCGACCGAATAATGGTCGTTGTAGAAACACGGACCAAGAAGTCTGAAGTAGTTATAGGAATAAAAAAAAAAAACAAAAGTGAGATGATTGAAAATTATTCTCAGTTGTCTATTACCTACCTAGTAAGTACGTTAGTATGCCTTTAACAATTATTATTGCAGGATGATGCCGTAGCATTCGAATTCATTACTTGAGTTTTTGGTGAAGGAAAACATCGTGGGGAAACCGTAGTACGGTGGTGGTTAAGAAATATCTAAAAATAATTCATATAGTGAAATACTCTACCCATTATATTGATAAATATTCACGAAGACTAATTAAATGAAACCAATCGCATTGTAATTGAAGCGCAGAACGCAAAGCACAAAATCGTTTCAAAATAAAACAATTACACGGATAGCACAATAAATCGCCGGCAACACACGCACTGACAGATTTGCACTTCATTAGAAGCTTTTTTTAGAATTGAGACGAACGAGTACGGTCTAACATTGTTAAATTTGTCGCGGTACAGACATTGCGTTGATGGATAACTACGTAAATAACTTGATGAGAGTGAAAAATAACTAGTTATTGTTCTGCGGCTTCACTCCCAATCCATAATGTGTTATTAAAAATTTAGTCATAATCAAACTAAATTATTGTATCATGGTTTTAGATTACTTGGGTATCATGACATTGATTATGCTATCAATTTAGCCCATGCTAACAGACACTGTCTTCAACTGTCAGCTTAAGGAAAAACTATCTTACAAACAAATAGAAAACATTTTGATTATTTGTGGTTCTAGTACCTACACGTAGGTAAAGTTACATAAAATATGTGTGTCATATTAATTATAGTCTAAATCTTGTGTTATAAATAACATAAAGTCAATAAATAGCAAACTAAATTCAAAAGAAAGCCAAAAAATTGCTTGCTGAGTTTCTTGCCGAAATCTTCTTAGTCCATGTGTCTTACTCAAAACTTTAATACATTACACATCAAATAATTGTAGGTAATAATAAAAAAATAGATGATTAAATACAATAAAATTATATATAGGATATTATATCCATAGAGTGGTGAGATGGATCTTGGTTGGTGAGATATAAAAAAATTGTGTGCATATAAAAAATGGATAGTCGTACATTTTTAAGAGACCCTAAATTCAAACTTAATTTTAAAATTTAAGTATAAACCTTTTATATAAAACCAATTCAACTAGAGAACGAATTCTTGTTCAGACCTTTTTTTAGGCTAGTTTCTTCATCACAACCGAATGAACCGCATGTCATCGTCCTGGTGAATCCCTCAGGCATACATATATATCATCTCTAGTTGTTCGCGTGGCACGGTGAATAGCACAGGCACAACCAAGTGGCCAGGATAATCCATCAGCAACTTGCCCTGAGATATCAGCTGGTGACGTCTAAGATACCATACTACAGGTATGTACCCGAACCGGTTCTCGAAGATGGCCATATCACACTATACTGGAATCGAGCAAGCATCACTGACAGGACTATTGTCGCCAATAAGCCTGACATTGTATTGATAGATCGCCAAGAACACCGTGCAATGATTGTCGACATTGCTGTCTCTCATGACGAGAACCTCGTAAAGTCGGAGAAAGATAAAGAAAGCAAGTATCTTGATCTGGCACACGAGGTTGTCGATATGTTAGGGATATTGACTCGGCAACCATTGTACCGATAATCGTTTCAGCCCATGGCCTTGTGGCCAAAAGCCTCACACGACAAACACCTCAAGAGGCTCGCGTTAGGCGGCTGGATCAAGGGCAAAATTCAGAAGGCAGTGCTCCTGGACACGGCACGCATAGTGAGGAAGTTCCTCTCTCTGGAGCCTTGACCACCGGTAACTAGGACTTTGATCCCGATACCGGTGGGGAACTATTTTTTATATTTTTAAATGTACTTTTTTTATAACTATACTTAAAAATGTAATTTAATAGAAAATATATGAATAAATGATATAATAATGAAGATAATGAAGTTCCAATTAGCGTCTTTTGGGTTTCTTACAAAACTGAACAAATGTTTACATTTTCTAAAATCGTTCCACAATTCACGTGTCGAGTGTTTAATGGATTGTAGGAATGTATCTGCGCGCGCGCAGTAAATATAATTTTCTCGACAGCTTCATTTAAATACCTTTTGTCAATGAACGGGTTAAGCGCGACGCGTAGCTGCGATAAAAAAGAATTATTAAGGGGTGTTGTCACCACTGTGCATGTGGACCAGATTTTATTTTTCTCCTGATTAATTACTTCATACGACAAATATTTTAATTAGGAAACATGCTTAGGTACCTATTTTAAAGTCAGTGTATTTACTTTTGTATTTTTGGCACGTTGATAATTCAAAGCACGATTAGTAGTTAACAGTAAGAATATAATTATGATGACATAATTAGTAGGTAGCTCTCAGGTAAGGCAGTAACAGTACCACTGTAACGAAAGTCAGTATACTCGGTTTAGGCTGATAAAAATGATACAAAATACCTCACACTTGTATAAAAAATATTTCTAAATAAACATTTTAACTGTAAGTGGCTCAGATCCCAAAGTTAAAGTGTTTAATCCCCGTGTAAACCGTAACACAAAGAACCGTTGCTATCAAAAGTGACAGATCTCGAGTGTGCATTGTGGGACATTATATTAAGCTGATGTCATTTCGCTTCTCTAGTTATTATACTGCGAGACGAATGCCGGATTTGTCGAATTTGCCGAAACTTGTGTACGTGGACAAAGCGAAGAGCACCTTAATCCTCAAAACAGCCATTTAGAGCCACTACAAATAAAAGTTTGGCCGTCGTCGGTCGTCGATCGTCGAATCGACTCAATGCCACAATAGCCATTGACGGGACTTCACGCTGGGCCCGCTGTGAATGGGCCGATGCCAAAAAAAATCTATTAGACACGCATAATGGTTACGATGTATAATAGATTGAAGTGCGGATGAGATGAAAGTTTCTGATTGACAATACTATGTGGTAGAGCTGAATTCGTTTAGGACACAATTTTAGGATTATCACTTTATGTATCATTATTGTACTACTAGGTATTTAAATACGTAGTTATTTGTTTATTTATTTATTTAGCAATGTAGATTAGGATGGATTTTATAAGAGTGAGTATCTCAATAAAACAGCCCACATACCTAAGGTGATGATAGTTCAGTGTTAGTGACGTTTCCTAGATTCGAATCCTATATGACCTTGAGCTTCCAGCGAAAGAAAACATATTGAGGAAACCATAGCACGGTGGAAAGGTAATTTAGTACCCGCCTGGCTGACTACCATACTCAAGCCGTTTACAGGTGTTTCGCGGCAGGAGCTCTTGTGAGTCAATTCCTTGTAGGCTTTGTGTGCTTACCACCTTCGACCACATTATTACTTACTATGGATAAACAAGCCTATACAAAGTTAAATAAAAAAAACTGGCCAAGTGCGAGTCGGACTCGAGCACGAAGGGTTTCGTACCATTATCTATAAAAACGGCAAAAAAAATCGCGTTTGTTGTATGGGAGCCACCCTTAAATATTTATTTTATTTTGTTTTTAGTATTTGTTGTTAAAGCGGCTATAGAAATATATAACTTGTGAAAATTTCAACTGTCTTGGTATCGCGGTTCTTGAGATACCTACAGCCTGGTGATAGACAGACGGACGGACAGACAGCGAAGTCTTAGTAATAGGGTCCCGTTTTTACCCTTTGGGTACGAAACCCTTAAAACATACCTATGACACGTGTACCTAACCTACACATGTTTGGGAATGAATACAATACATTCTCCCGAATGTCACTTAAACATTCGGGAGAATGGCAGTGCAATAGCCAAAAATGTAAGAGCAAAGGCAAACAGTACTCTCTACATGACGCATTTTTACATATATGTAGGTACCTACTCTCAATACTTACCTATATATTTATTTAAATAAAAAATAATATTAAACTAAAATTAAAATCCTACTTCCTAACTACACTACATTCAAAGGTTTTTTTAAATTGAAGTTAAATTTCTGTTAGCATTTATTTTGGTGATGTAGACTATAAGTTCAGTATTGCTACAAACTTCTGTAGTTTTTAAATGCTGCGTTATAATGTTTAATTTAATATGTCTTTTTTAAACTGTAATTAAAAATAAAAATGAATAATAATAAAAAAACTTAGATAACTAGACATCTTCTTTACTACAGCATGTGATTTGATCATATCTATACTATAATAAAACAGTAGACTCCTGTGTGTCTGTACATTGAATGAAAGTAATAAAAATAGAAAGGGGGTAACTAAAGAAGAGTAATAGAACATAAATCAGCGATTTTTAGAATTCTTTTCTGTCTTTCTGTCTGTTTGTTAGAGAGCACATCTTTGGAACTACTGAACGGATTTTCATGTAGTTTTCACATGTAGATAGAGATTAATTGGGAGCAGAATATAGGCTATGTTTCATCAAAATCGGATGTTGCAAAAAAAGTAATCGTCATTTAGAGATTTTTATAGAAAGCCACGACGTGCTAACGACGCGATCTTTGTAATTTTTGGAATTTACTTTTATAGGTACTGTTCGGTTCATCGAAATTGGCTAACGGGAAAAAAGATATAGAAATTTTATAAAGTCTGTGCGAGCGAAGCCGCGGGCAAACAGCTAGTTGAAAATAAGAGATCAATATCAATGATTGAAACAATAAGATGTAGATACATCCATTGTTCAGAATTAAATAGAATAGATTTTATACTAAATAACTTGCTCGTGTAAAAATGATCATTCAACATCAATTGCTATAAAACAATACCGTATTGTTCTTCGTCGAATACTAAATGGAATCAATCTCGATGCTAACGTTTCGATATTCAATTTACCATTGTCGTATTTGTTTTCGATGACAAATATTTTTGTCGAGGGAAGATTGATCGCCAATATACTGTCGGTATACATTTCGGAAGCTTTTATTTGCTGTCTGATTGGATGTGATTGAGCACCCCATTGACTGCTTTTACTTTTAAATGATATTGGCACGAATATTTAACTGGTTGGGTCTTTATTTCATAGATATACCCTAGTTCGGTGAAAACGTAACGTATTAGTATGTCAAAAGTAAAGATAGGTATTATGACGCGAGTATATCCTAACTTTATTAATATTTTAAATGCGAATGTGAGTTTGTTTGTTACCTTTTCACGCCTAAACCGCTGAACCGATCGCAATGAAATTTGGTACGCAGATAGCCTATAGCATGGAGACAATAAACATGGGCTACTTTTTTCTCAGGAACGCGGGTGAAACCGCGGGGCACAGCTAGTTAGAAAATAAATGTTGCTAAGACACCATTGACACATTTTTAACCAATTTCTATTATGTCTGTCTATATCTTTTTCTGTCTTTCTGTCTGTCGCAATATTTGTCTGTTAGTTTGTCACAGGACTGTGTCTTTTAAACCTCAATTATATAAATAATGTTTTAAATGTTTATTTGTTTCTGCTCTATCAAAAAAACGGTAACACAAGCGTCAGGCTTGGTCCGATTCTAGTGCGTACCTACTCTATACATAGGTGTAACCTAAACTTACTATAATACATATAGTCTATACCTTCAATAATACGTTTATATATTATAAAACAAATCATGAAAATTCTTCAAATAAGCCTTAGCTATGTATGCTTACCAATTTTAAATAAGTAATAATTTATAAAAAAAAAAAACGTGATTGATGCATTGGTATTAAATGCCTTCCATAGATTAAATAACCATCGAGGACATAGGTATATAGGTAGTCTACAATTAATGAATTTACTGTAAATACTAAAATATAATTTAAACGTCAACTGCCGACGGCAACTAGGTACATAATGTAGAGTGCAATTGAAAGAACGTGAACTTATAATTTGGAGAGAGAGGATACATAACACCAAAAGCAATGTAAAAAAAACTTAGGTATTTTAGTACCTAGGTAAATATATGCAAGTTAACTAGGTATCAAGGAAATTCCATAAGTTGGAAGGTAATCACATTATTATTGTTTTCCTAAATTCTACTAATGTGATAATTAGGTATTTATTATTTAATTAATATTCGTTTCAAATTAATGTTACTATAAATATTAACATAAGATAGGTAACTAACTACCTAAGTAGGTAGGTACCTCATTCGAAGTGTTCTAAAAGATTTGTCATTCTTCCATATTTTTTAATACAGATAGGTATAATATTAAATAATAATACTAAAATATAGTATTAAGTAACAATAACTTACAATAGTCTTGTTCGACGCAGGCGCCGGTAGCGGCGCATACATGTCAGTGATCATTGTCCGCCACACGGTAAACAAACACTAAAGGCCGGGACCCATTGCGAACTCGAATAAAAAAATAATAAAAACAAAGTTTGAATTTACTTGAAAAAATGTCACTGGTTTGAAACGCGGCGGGGTGTCCACATAGTTGACGTTTTGTTGTGTCAGTGGCGCGCGTCGGGCTCGTAGCGCGTCGCGCGAACATCGGCCGCATCGACAGCTAGTCGTGAGGCGCGGGGGTGTGCGAAGGGGGAGCAGGGGGGAGGGCCAGTGGGCGGGGCTAGCCAATCCCAGCCTCTTACCGCGGCCCGCCCACGCTGCGGCCCGCCCGCAAGGTCGCAGGGCGGGCGTATCGATCGCACGCGCTCGTACGCCGAGACTCCATTTTATTTCGGCTCCCTCGATTTGCATAAACTTTTTTGTTTCAAATTATTGCTTACTTAGATATAAAATGTTGTCTACGCTTCAACAAACCGTTATACATGCTCAAAAAGTTTTTATTACCAAAGTGATTTGATTTTGATATTGAAAACGGAACCATCATAAATTGTGATCTCAGGTTAAGTTACTTCTACAGTCTACTTTCATGGCGATGATAGCTCAGTGGTAGTGACGTCGAACGCCGCGGCGAAGCTCGTGGGTTCGAATGCTACAATGACCTTGAGCTTTCGGTGAAGGAAAACATCGTGAGGAAATCGTAGCACGGTGGTAGGTTACTTTGTAGTAAGTACCCGCCCTGCTGGCTACCACCCTCAAGTTGAAAATCTGTCGCCAAACACATATTGGTGCGTTCCGGTAGCTACACTTGAGAGCCAGTTACTTCTAGGCTTTGTGTGCTTAGCACCTTCGGCCACATCATCATTTACCATAGTGAGGTTGTATTCAAACACAAGCCTAAGTATTACAAGGTTAAAAAAAGGCTTTTTTATGTCAGAAAGCTCGCAGGCAATGATGATGACTACCTGAAGGTAAGTCGGTTCCGCCGTCGCCTATAGACTTTAGAAATGATTGCCAAATGTGTTGCGGATCTTTACAAAGCCGAGAAGGCAACTGACTCTCAAGTGCACTACCTAAATACACCGGTAGTGACAGACTTTCATCTTGAGGGTGGTAGCCAGCCAGGCGAGTACTACAATGTAACTAACCACCATGCATGGTTTCCTCAAGATTGCCTTCACGGAAAGGACCAGCTCATTCAAACCCACTCGTCACTGGATGACGTCACTACCACTGAGCTATCATCGCATCAAATCCATAAACTCTGCGTCAATTGTTGGTCAGTCCCACGTTTTTGGGTTCCAATCATTCAAGCAAATAAGATTTGTGTTTTTTTTTCCACTGTTAATTTTACGTTATTATTTTGTACCATCATAATTTACATGTTTAAGGCCGCCTCAGATTAATCAGCAGATAATACGAATCACCTACTATGGAGTTGAGACATTAAAAGTTAATAGAAGCTTAGGTAGCTAGGACGTGTCTGATATTTAATAAGTAAGGGGTTCTTTAGACATTGGTGTTTGTTTTAATTTCATACCCACCTATCAACATCATACTAATTATTAATGTCAAAATAAGTTTATTTGTTTCCTTTTGACGCCACAACAGCCCAACCAATCGTTATGAAATTTGGTACTATGGAATTAAATATAGAATACTTTTTCTTTTCCACAAAAATAATAGATCCCACGGAACCAGGGTGTAACCGCGGGGCAAAAACTAGTTGATTGAACCACAACGTAAATTTTCATTAGATTTTTTAATTGCCACTAAAAGGCTGGACACTTTCATACGTAAAGGTATGAATAATTTCCTTAGTCTACATAGATATTAATAATAACAGTAGATAAATGATGGTAAGTGGCTTTGTTATTTGTTCCTATATTTTTATTGTGAATACTAAATAATTTAAGTTAGAGACCAAATTAATTAGAAACAGATAGGTACACACCTACTTATGAACATATACCTACCTATAACGTATTTTTACTACGTAACATACTACCTAATACTACTTAATCATATTTCCCCCGCCATCAACAGCTGAAACATCAGACGAAATTTTATTAGGGTCGTCCTAAAAATGTCGATAAACTTTCAACAAGGTGTTAAAGATAATGAAATATAATGCTCACCACAAGAAACATTATAAACACAGCCAAAAAATTCGTAATGGAACAAAAAAAATACCAAAGTTGGTATAAAACTTTATATGAAAAAAAATCCAATGGCACCCTTCCGCACCCTCCGAGTTCCTTCGGAGACCGCTAAACATTCTCAGAGAAACGTCGTCGCTTTAAGAATAGCTTAAGCGGCTAATAGCTTTATGACACGCATAATAAGTAAAATGATTTTATTTCGTCCACGATGAATATTGTACCCTATCGTACAGTATCAAGGTGTAACGTCGCACTGTCAGAAAACAGGAAATGACAGTCGCGGGGCATTATAGCGACATTAGACAGGGGTGCCATCGGGTTCATAAAATAGTGAAATTGTAGAAAGGTGAGCGGGGGTGTGCGGGAGTGGCGCGGGGGGCGCTGGGCGTGTCCGGGATAACGAAATAAAAATGCTCGAGGCTCGCTCATCGGCGACCGTGCGAACTCCGCTTAACGCAATAAACATTTTAATTTGAACACGAAACTCACGCTGAGATGTAAAATTACAGCATGAGAGGGCGGCGTGTGCAAAAGAAATCGAATTACAAGGAAATTTCACGAGAGGCAATATTTTTTGTAGCAGATCCACAAGCCGTAGCTCCAGCCGCAGCGTAGCCTCGGAAAATCAGACATAATTTACACATAAACGACATCTTTATTGTGATTAAATATTTACGATTTTAATTCAATTAATTTTATAAAATTATTTCAGTCCGATTCAAGTAGAAAAGGTATACCGTACTTATCCAGAGGCAGGTAGAGGTAATTACGTTCAATAAAAAATATATCAATACACTGCTATGCTGAGATCCATTAGGTAAGTGTGTTATAGTATGGTTTGTTCTTATAAAAATAACTGTGTGGGAGCGTAACCTATTTATGTATACTTTCTATCTAGAAACAAATTTCACGTATGAGTATGTTTATAGATGTGTTTGACCGGCGTCGTCGGTCACACGACTGGCGGAAATAGGCGGATGTGAGCGACGCCGGGCTCTATCAACGGATCATTCGATCATGCAGCGTCCTACAGATACATCAATACTACGGCTATTAGGACTACCTTACACTCACAGATTAATTAATTAGTATATTTATTTAATATAGCAAGGAGTGTAGATAAACAATTATGTTTTATTTTAAGCCAAAGAGTTAGCCAGTTGGAGACAAATAAGTGATAGCTAATTATTTAACTAAGTTAGGAACAAAACAGAGTTCCATTATCGTCTGGTAAACAATATATACCTACATCAAGCAAAATTTGTTACAGAAGTAAAAGTAGCGAAGTACAATTTTAAACAACTATTTGCAAAATATTAATTAAAATAGCTCTAATTTCAAAACATTCACCTAAAGAAAGAAAAATAAGTATACAATTGACATCGATGTTACGTTGTGTCCAAGTATTTGATTGGTCTATTCTTTCCTACTATCAAGATTTAAGATAAAACTATTCTATGCAATGTTTTCTTAATTCAAACGTTTGCCAGTTTTGTTGGGAGCACCTTGAATAATAGGGTCGTACATATATATATATATACCTAAGTAGTTAGCTACCTCACATAAATTTGTCTGAGTGTGGGGCGGGATACGGTTACTTTCACCTACCCCTACCTACATCCCTTAGTCTCGGTCATCATACACAGCTATTGGTAGGTAGATAGACATCCGAGGACGATGGCCACTCGACTCGAGATCGGAGCAATGTTTACTGCATTTTGTTTGTGTCAAGGAACCGGGAAAATGATACATTTTTGATCTCTACAAAAACGTATACGTATATATAAAACTAATAATATCTACCTAATAAATAACAATAGGATTAATATTAAATAATAGAAAATGATTAAAAATAAATTTAGGTATTTAATAAGCATACTAACAGACACAAATATATATAAAGTGTGGGATTCAACATCACCATCATCATAATCTCAGCCGCAAGACGTCCACTGCTGGACATAGGCCTCCCCTAATGATCTCCAATAGGATTAAGTGTGTGATTAGATTATACTAAATGTTATTTTATAATTATTATTGCGTACAAGGTATAAATAAGATACCTAAATTAAATTAAAAAAATATACCTAAAACACATACAGGTAATAATTTTTCAACTTCATTAATGTTTTGATGGATATGTTATGAGCAAAATCCATAGGATGTGCAGAATTAGCATTGCCCGGGCAGTGTAGACTTTGCACAAGTCCTCTAGGTAGAGTTCGCTAATATCGCAGGCTGTGCCCGGTTTACAATGTGCACTGTTAGTGCCGTTGAACCAGCGGTGGGCCGCTGCTACGAATATTCCCCCACTTCAATTGTTTTTTTTTCTTTTATGAATAATTTGTAGAATAACGACAGTCAACAATGCCCAATTGAATTTGAGAAAAGTTTGCTAACCTCATGTGACATCCATACACAATTGTATCGAACGTGTAGGTATAACAACTCATAACACTCATTTTTTTTTTATGAATCAAATTGTAAAAAAAATATCCGACCGGAAACTATAAACAATAAATAAAAGGAATCTACATTAATGAGCAAAAGAAACAGTCACCTTTCACCAATATATCGCGATAATTTTTTAATTAAATAATTTATTGTTTTATAACACGGTACCTACATATGAGTATATTTATCATTGAAAGCTAGCTGACTCGACCACACGCGATCTTGCTAGCGACTGCCCGCGGCTTCTCCTGTTCACAATTCAATGCACAATGTGTACCCGTTTACCATTATTCACCGATTGCCTTTTCAATTGCACTCTTAATGCTAGCTCCAACCCAATGGGGATTGTTCTAAATAAATATCTCAACATACAGATGCATTATAATTTTATTATGATGTAATATAAATAGTTATGCATAGTTTTATGATAAGGGTTAATAATATTTAGACAGCCGTATTTTAATATCAAAAGCATAATTAAATAAAAATGCATTTGTTTGAAGTTTCATCAAAAGTACCTTAGTATTTACATACTAGTACGCGTAGATAAGATCCTTCTATGTGTTAGGTTTATGTTAGGAAATACAAATTTTATGTAAAATTAAGTCGACATTCCTTATGAAACATCCGGCATGGATGAAGAAAGGACATCGTCTCACGTGGCAATGCGCGCGCGCCGACGAGTACCATGCCCGTGACGAATGCATTACTTGCGCCTCTCATCGCTCGCACAATACCCATTTCACAGTGTCCATCGAATCGATGACGACAAATCAAAATAATTTACCGATTTCATCATTCGATATTCGTTCCGATATAATTTTCCGACATCGTGCCGGAAAATCGTAATGATACTACAGCTGGGATTACCGTTCCGTGGTCTTTAAACAATTATTACAGTAATGAATTAGTATTATATAAAGTTATATACATAGAGCATACAATTTCTTATTTATATTTATTTAAACCATAATTAACGAAATTAAATGTTGAGACGAGGTTATGACTAGGTTTTGAATGATACTTTCACTAATTTACCTTCTATTTTTAACCGAACATCATATCATACCGCAAGTGTAATGACAAAAAGAAAACTTTTTATTCTATCATTCCTTAGGTTCGTAAGCTGTTTATTATATTGATTTATGACCGTAAATGATTTAACTATCTACTGTATGTAATCATATCGTACAGGGAACCTAAGCTGGTTAATAGAGTTAATTTTCTAGGCTTTGTGGGCTCTACTTAATTTGCCTTAGGCTTATGTTGCTTCTTCCTAGGAAGAAGTTACTGAAATCAACTACTATTGACTTACCTACTCCTCTGAGTATGTGTAATGGACGTAAAACTAAAAATTGACAAACACCAGAAAAAAACAATAATAAAAAATATTTTAGGTGAAGTACTTTATGGTTAATAAGATCCGAAACCGCAGCCGACATTTCTAACTAACCTAACTCTTCGATGATAGTAAAATACCTAAATCTACATGTGTAAAATTGTTGTAAAAAAGAGTAATCTATTACTAATATTATAAAGCTGAAGAGTTAGTTTGTTTGTTTGAACGAGCTAATCTCAGGAACTATTGGTTCGAATTGAAAAATTATTTCAGTGTTGGGTAGCCCATTTATCGAGAAAGGCTATAGGATTTATCCTGGGAAAACACAAGATCCCACGGGAACGCGGGTGAAACCCCGTGGAGAAGCTACTACATTTTATAAAATAAAATTGTGATGAAAATTCCCTTAACATTAATTTTCTGATCATTGTTTAAACTATACCATTGTGATTTTATGTCTTTCACTGGTACCTATAACCTGTTAATTTGTAATGTGTATTTGCTAAAGGTTTGCTTATTTTTGTAATAGTCGTAACATTGAACCCACGCATTCATTATCTTTGAATGGTATCTATTTATTCAAGAAACCAAAGATGTTGAATTGAAATCTGCGTAAGTTCTATAGTTACAGATAGATAAACACACATAATAATGAATATAGTACTTACTAATATCTTCATGTCCTTGTGTTCCGCGGACACGGGGTCGATACTAACCTGAAAAAAAAAAACAAATTATACAAAAATGATCAAAGAATAAACAACTTATCACCTACGCTTATTTATGTATTTAACCATATGTAAGAAATTAATATTCATTTCCTATTTCCCCATCAATCAACACGAAATAATAAAAAAAAGACATAAAAACAAATTAGAAAGTCCCTAAAAAGTTAATATCATAAGTCGGAGCGTACACACGAGCGAATTTAATTTGGAGCTTTTTTAATTACGGCAGGAGATTCGTTCGGAGCGGGCTGGTTTCGGCGCCGCGGCCGCTAGCCCTGTAATTATGGGGCCCATAATTGCGAGACCCAATAGTCTGCACCCCGCACCTAGCCCTCGCCTCGTCCCGCTCTCTAGCAACGGACAGCAATGCCGCTAAAATTAGGACCGGCTTAAGTAGGTACTATTTTTGGATTATAAAGTCGTGGTAGTTTATTAGCCAGTAGAGTTGTAACTTGACCAAAATATACCAAGGACTATTTAATTATTGATACTTAGCAGGGAAATAAATAATAATACACAAAGGGAATTCTAATTAATTCCTGTTCAACATGCTGCTTCTTATGCAATTGTAAAATTACTTAAATGTACTTTGTTCTTATAGCAGTAGGTATCATTTTTGTGAACGGTATCCTAAAGTGATCTTCTCTTTAATATATTGTTGTTATAAATCTGAGCTCAAGGAATACCTTCCAGTCTTCAGTTGAATATATGAATCGAAAGATATATTTTATACAAAGTTGCCTGATAGTGTAGCTCTATGGAAAATATTGACAGAACTCTGTAATTCATCAGCTATCTATTTACATAAATTTAAATGATAGAACAATAAAGACTAATTACTAACATAAAACCATAACTTAATAGCATTTATAATGCGCATCAATCGTGGATCTCTCTAACGTGGTAGCCACAAAAAGATTGTATTTTAATCGTGATGACTCGCTTATTGAGAATGAAAAAATATTTTAACTCTACATTAACATAATTATACATTGATCAATGACTAATACACGGATGAACTACTTACTGCAGGTGTATGTCCAAATAAGAGGTTGAAAATTATCTACTTTTTTATTTATCTATTTTTACCAGATAAAAATTTTCTGTGCTCTTACTGATCAAATTAAACGCTTAGCTAAGAAAAAAAAAATTGTGTGTATTTTTTTTAAAGAAGGTACTTACTAATATCAAATATTATAAACAGTATTGGGTTAGTTTACAAACTATCATTGTGTTAGAAGGAAGTCAATGGAAGAAAGGCCTCTCACGGTTCATTGTGACGAGTGGCGATATGACGGGACGACGACGACGGGAGGTGTTTGTGTGCCGTAATCACACCAATTAAATATTTTTATTCCCATTCTACCTTTGTTAGCCGTCGAGGTGTGCCTTTGTTAGCTTATTTTCGTGGTACCTTTTATTTGGCGTGCAACGTTCGGCACAACGATGGAGTTATTTTTTACGAACATACGACTCACGTAATTAGAAGTCTCGTGGGTAATCATATTAAAGCTAATTATTCTATTTTTGTACAGAATTTATTTTTCATTCAAACTGCATTATACCTATCCGGTTATTATTTTATTGCTGCGTTATTATTGTTTAAAGTATCTTTTAGATATGGTCCATGGCATTCAAGTACACACTTTTATTATGCTAAAGATATGGAACATGCATATTACTACGTAATTTGAATGAAAATAATTCAGTCATTCCGTTACTTGACATAGAACATATTAGCTTTGTAGTAAGTTATTTGAAAATTCAAGCATCTAGCAAGTGCCACTAAATTGTCTTTCTTAAAAATTATGGCTATTGTAAAGATTCTTTCTATAGATAATATAAATACAATAGTAGTATTCATAATATAAATAAAGGAATATAATACCATTTAGCCTTTTTAAAAGGTTATTAAGCTTTTATTTTATGAACGACCGTTGATAGACTTCTATCAACGGTCGTTCATAAAATTTAAGTTTATAAAAATGCCTTATAATAATATATTATGTAGGATGTTATATTTTTTTTTAGAATACAAATATTTATACTACATAATTATACGAGTTTGAAATAATATTGTATAATTAAATTATTTTAATTTTATTAATATAGGTATTTAATAAACAAATTAGGTACTCATTTAGAAATAAGTATTATAAATATTTACCTCATTGAAGTAGCCATTATTGATATTGTGCTGCACAGGGTGCGAGCCCCCATGCTGTTGATAGTACGCGCAGTTCATATTGGCCCATCAGATTCTAATACGACACCGGGAAACTCACTTAATTGTCACTTATATTACACACGCGAAAACAAATTTTCATTTCAAAGAAAATTTCTCGGAGCAATTATCTCGTAACGAATCGATGCGACGACCGAATCTCGCCTACTAATTGCAGGGTTCCAGGTTCGGTAGAGCGCGAGTGTGATCTCGCTCACACACCTTCCGTCTCTGTCATGGGCCGCGTGGTGCGCTAGTGCGCTTGTTTGTTTACTCGCGGGGCGGCGCGAGTGGCACAGGGCGGCTGCCGAGGGCGGGAGCTTTTATCGCACACGCAAAACTAATATAAACCCGACAACGCACTTTTAGTGCTGTAATCAGTGTTTTTCCAATAATGTCTATAAAATTTTTAATTGAGTTGTATTTATGATGTGAGTGATGATGATGAAACTAACTGCATAGAAATTATATCATGTTTTTGTTTCATATAATAAAGCACAAAATAATGAAATTGAGTATGTAGGGTCTAATAATAATGCCGCCAGTTTCAATATCATTCTCGAATCTAATTCTGCATCTATTGATGTTTTTGCACTGAAAAATTATAGTTATGTCAAAATCACAAACCTTTGTATTTTATTAATTTCAGCTGTAAAAAGCTACAGCTTTGGGCTCTTAGATACATACTTATGTTACAAATAGGATTTTTTACGTCATTGGATAATAAATGTTTCCGGTCCGTAATAAAGAACATTGGGATCGTTACCCCTGCGACTATTATAAAAATTGGTCCATTTTTTACACGCCCAATCTGTGCGGGGGCGGATACGGGTCGTATGACAGGATACACTTTCTTTTTACACTATTGATATCACGCGAAATGTGATCACGTGATTCCGTAACAGCTGTTACTTTACACTGAGGGGATTAATAAAACGTTTTTGAGATAGTAGATTTACTACTGTCCTAGACTGAAATAAAGCAATTGACGGTCGAGGTATAATGATTTGCGTCAAGTTCAATCGTTAGTGGTTTTTGTTCTTTTTCAGACATTTGAAAAGAAAAGCACATTCAGTTCTACCTAAAACAATTCATTTATATGCCTATCGACAGCAGCGAGGGCTTGAGGATGTTTTCTATATAATATAGTTTGTATTTTTTTTATACTTGTTGTAAATAAATTATTTGCTATTAATTTATGTTTTGAAAATGTGCACAAAAAAATCTCACTAGCACACCAAGAATTATTAAAAAAAATAAACTGAACAGCGATTTCTATTATTGTCGTGTTGGATATTGCTGGCGTGTTATTTCATTGGGTGACGAAAAGAGCCGATTGACGTACATAGGTATTTTTTTTAACAATGAAACAATACTCGAGCAAGTGGGAGGAAAATGTATTACTGTAAGACTGATTGTTTGAAAATCTTTATTTTTTGTCGTGCAAAACAAAACAAACGCGGCCTAGAGTAGAGATGTCCCCGACGATATGGCGAGTATTTTGTATAGAATATAGAATAACATGCGCAAATGATAGTGATTAGAGTGCGAGCACTGTGGGTGAGCGCGTGCGCGGATATAATTATTGTAATCTCAGCGCACACGCTGCGCCTGCGACGCGACGCACCCGCCGCGTTCCTCGCGCCTGTTACTTACTGTTCTATTGTTCACTATGAAGAGTTGATAAAACCCACCCTGTATATTATTATAACATAAAAGAATTATATTTAGAAGTAAATCTACACTAGGTAAGAAAATAAGTCTTTAGCAAATCTATTCTTAAATAATTAAACACCTACACACCTACATTAGTAAAAGTTAATGAAAACCTTCAGGGTAGGTTCATTTTATAAAATGCACATTTCAATCCATGTTTTTGGTATACTGTTTCTGTACACTGGTTTCGTGAAACCCAAAGTTAGAAACAAATGTGCTACTATTCGATTTATTTTCACATTAAAATAGGATCGAAAAGGATTAGGTAGCTGCGCAGATACGTAAATAATTAAATAAAAAATACAATAAAAAAAATCTTGATAAAATTTGAAACACCTATGCAATAATTTATTATTTATAATAAATTTTGTGAAGGTAAACACGCATACAAAATGTAGTCGCGTGCGCATCTGGCGCGGTGCCGCCCTCGACGCCGCCCAGCCTCCGCCCTGTGACTCCAATGTATTCCACGTATCAAATTGCAATTACAAAACAACAAATACTTATTCATTGTATTATTTTCTGACGGTTTTGACCTTATTGTACCCGATGCATAATAAACTATTGAAGTATTGTAGATTCAAGTTATCGTGCCTATGTAGTTAGTAGGTTTCTTTTTTATTTGTATAGTATTTCAAATACTAAAATTAATGTAATTGACAAAAATATGTATGTATATACAGGGATCTAACTATACCCATACATTTATCGGAACCTACGTGAAGTAAAATAAAATTCAGTAAAGAAAAGCATCACATCTTAATGAATATCAACCAAATGGAATGATTTATTGAGTGGGAATTATTAGATGCCTACTACATATTAAATATAATATTAATATTCTAACTACTATTAAACGTATTTGTGTTGGTATTCGAAAATTTTAACATATTTTAATTCGTTCACATTATAAAAATCAAATAACCGTTAATGTTCTATAGAAATTGACAACAAAATTATTAATTAGTTCCAATTCGTTACCGTCGCCGAGTCGTTTGTAAATAAAATGTCAGAATTCAAAAATATTTATGGGATGTGACTGGAATTCAATTTCCCGAAAATTTCTGATGAATTCGAGATTGACTAAAGAAAATGAAGGACTCAATTATTTATAACCTCCAAAGTACTTACTGACTTGTAAGTTAAAATATAAAACTGCTCAAGCGTATATAGCACACTAGTGTATACCATACTAACAACGAAATAAATAGCGACAGTATTTCACATACATGTGAATTCGTTTCCCCTTCAAAAGACATATTGTGCAATACGACAGTCGCTCACTATAGAATGGGTGCAATATATCCGGTTGCAATCTTACACCAACTTCCGTAGTATTGCGTTCGGTTGGTTGCAACTAACGGCTGCTTAAATGTGAGCAACTCATAAATGTCACTTAAATCGCAGCTTTGCATAATTGGTATCCAAACATATTAATTATAGTATTTATATCAATATGATTTTTTTTTTTAATGTTAATAAAAATTAAATTAATTTATTTACATATTTACAATTAAAGTAAAAAATACAAACTATGATATATAGAAAACATCCTCAAAGCCCTCGCTGCTGTCGATAGGCAAGGTTCCCAACAGGCTGGCAGCGTTCCCTTTTTGGATGGCCAAGCTTATGCGTTGGCGGAAAAAGCTCCCAGCCCGTCGGTCTCCCGAAGCCTCGATGAGCTTGGATGATAAAATCCGAGCAAATCGGCGAGCCTCAATATGATTGAGTCTTTGACTTAATATATAGTAAGGTTAGACCTACCTATTAGATCTAAGTAGTGTAGGTTTAATTTCAATTAGGTACCTACTTACAACATCTTTTTTTTAATTATATTGTTCCACAATTTAAACTTTTATTTCATAATGAGAAATAAGAATCCAGTGGTTTTTTTTTAAATTGTAGTCTTACAACTGGTAGCTTCTCTAATCTACGTTTAGCAATCAAACCATAGATATTGAGCCATATCCAAAATATTGTCCAAATTTCATTCATAACACATGTGATTTGTCCTTTTAGATACGGGGCTATTGTTGTTATAGTCAGCTTAACGCTATTCACAAGGTTTCATTCAACGAGTGCGTGAGTTCAATGGCAGGACATTTGACGACCGCTTCCTATGCAAAATGTCGCGTAATCCAGGAATAAAGGCATTCATTTGAATGTTTCCGCTGCGCTGCACCTCTATGGGAACCGAGCACAAGTGTCGACACAATGAAGTGTCGCGATGTCGAGATGTTCACTTGACGGACGATATTTAGATGTCAGTCCTCGACACTGTTTACAGACATAATAGGATTAAATGTGAAGAGCGAATTGTGTTTTGGGATATATTCCGTTGAGATTAAGATATTGTTGAGATAAGATATTAGAGAATTTACTAGTTTTAAATTTGTATGGACGGCTTATATCCGTATCCGGAGTAGGTAGATAATGACATGGAAATTCAAACTTTATTTACTAGCGTACATTTCTATTGAATTACTAACGAGAACAGTTTACACCTAATGGACATATTTATTTATGAAAATATTGTACAATATTACGAGTAGGTGCAGTTGAAGTGCATGTTCTCGTATGGTGGCGTGTAGTCGGCGCGCAGGACGCGAGGTGAGAGGCGCGAGGCGCGAGGCACCGCACCGTGCTCATGACAGCAACACCGCCGACGCGCCGCGATGTGCCAAACAACAAAATAAACCAGCGAACCCGTGTAATAATGGTGTTTCCACCCTGTAACAATAACTACATAATAGTCGAGAGCTTTTACGAGCTTTTGTGAGCTTGTCGAAGCTTCTACTTGGTGTTTTTTGTGATGGACGCCGCTCGTCACACTGCGCTTCACTTTATGACTGAGTATATTTTATTGAATACTTACCCCGGGCTTAAAGATTCACCACTGAGTTCAAAAAAGCCCTTAATCGGTTTATTGTTTGTGCCTTCATCATATTGTTTGACGAATGAAATACTTTCTCCCACGCAAGTTACCCACAACTCTTGTGGTTGTTGGGTACGTACAATCCCACATTCGCTACACATAATATATAAACTGACAAGAGAATCGAGCGAACTACATCGCTGAGACACTGATAAAGCACCTATTCCCTTATAAGTGCGCGTACCTATACACTGCACTCCGTAAAATCGTTCAATATCAGACTTGCTTGGCGCTCGAGATAAATATTTCCAATTATAAAAAATGTTTAACGCAACCATTTAATTTAAAAAATATAATACCGTGCGGGTTCAATGAAAATTAATTGTGGGTTTATTGATTTCGTCTTCATCTAAAATCTTTTCAATTCAGCTATTACGTGAAGGTATCAAATGGCTGTTGAAAACTTAACTTGTACAGGCTGATTACTATAATTTGTCCACTTAGGTCACTATTAATATATAGCTACGTAATTAATGTCAGAAATAAACCAGCTATTAAGCTTCAGGAAGAAATAAAAGTTAATAAGACGAAATTAATTACGCAAAGATTTTATTAAATCTAAGCGCATATTTTAAACAGAAGATTCTTGTAAGTTTCACGGCGAGGCCGCGTGGAGATGGTCCGTTGTTGAGATAAAATTAATAGCTGCTATTAAACCGCGAAACACTCCGCGGAAGACTTCATTAATTTTCCACAACAGACTACGCCTCTAAATGCCTGAGATCGTCCAACGATAGATTTATTAATTATCAAACATTATAGTTTATTTTCCTTATCTACTATTATATCTTTTTATCAGTACATAAATGAGTTCTTATAATATTTATGCATCACATGTTGATACCTAATGTAGATACATTAAATCAGGTGAGTATGGATTCACGAGAGGGGTGAGGATGGAGGTCAAGGGGGGGGGAGGTCAATAGCCGCAATAAATCAAGATATTATCTTCGTGCGAGCATTACGGCCTCGATACCGAAGGGTAAGTCGTCGGACCCCGGCGGATATACCCAGATAGGTATGGACTTCATGCACACTCTACGTTAATCTATAATGCATTTGTGTCAAGTGATTAGAAAGCTGCTTGATTCTCAATCAATAAACAGATATAATAATGGAAAGTTAAAATGTTTTTTTTTAAATCACACAGTGGTAAGTTGAAAGATGATGTGCCTGTAGATGGTAAACACACAAAACCTAAAAGGAAACAGGCTTTCAATTTCAGCTACCGGAACACAGCGATAGGTAGGTATGTACTATGGTTTCCTCACGATGTTTCCTGCACCTCATGCTCATTGTAGAATTTGAACTGACGCCCTTTGCCAAAGTATTTAATAATAATAATAAATAAAATAATAATAATTTGACGTCACTATCTGACTCAACAATCATTGCCTCGTTTCATTTCCCATTAAGGCGTGAAATCCTAATTTTGAAAATTGTAATTTACCTTCAGTCTGAAAAATGTATATATTTTGTATAATTTCTATAGGTGATTAATTATCAGAATCGAATTCTTATTCCTTTAATTTCAACCAAATTGGAGATACATTTTAAAACGCGCTATAGCAATAATCATTGATGGTACAAAGTATAATTACACACTAAAGCATATAATTTTAAAGCCATTAATTAAAATTCAACTAAAGATGGAAACAACAAAGTATCCCGGGAATCACAAATCAAACGCAACTCGGCGATGGCCGGGGGCGCTATAAATCAGAGGCGCGCTTAGGCCTTCTTAGCTTTTCTAGATAGAGATTTATCCCGTAATAACATGTTGTTTTTCACTAAATCAACCACCGAATTATCCGGTAGAGCAGCAATGATTAATCGGCAAGGCTGCCGATGTAATGACGGGTGCATAGCGCGATGCCGAGCACGACACGAAAGATTGCCAGCGATAGGAACTGTGTCCGCGCCTAGACTACTTACTGCCACGGTAAGTGGATCGAAAATAACCAACTAAATAAAATATTGTGAATGCATATTTGTTCAAAATAATTATTCATCCACAACCATCACTTAAGCACGGTTCGGTTAAATTAATAAGTTAACTAATCATAACATATTTTTAGTTATCGGTAAAAAGTATTTGCTACAATAATTAAAATTATTAATTTTGTGTCATTTTAACAAATAATTACTCTCCAACCATGTAAGGCAAACAATATTTACAGCGAGTACCTACCTACCATGAACGCAATTATATTGAAACGACCGTTGTCCGCTGAGATCACCGTCGTTTCCACGGAATCTCATCTCGATTCATCTGTTCAACGATTAACTTTAATTAAACGCTATCTTTAATTAAAGTTACACGTGGCAAACGATATTTCATAAAAAATAATATACGATTGTAGTGCAACTAGGATATCTTTATTGAGATTGCAATTGCAAAAAGGCGGGGCGGCCCACTTGTTTGTGAATTTGAATAATCAGCGCATTACAAGTTCACAAAATTATGTACGATCAAATACACCGCGAATTTAACATATAATTATACTCAGTAAGCGGACCACGTCTAGTGGAATGTTCCGCATTAATCTGATGGGTAGGTACATTAGTCGGTCGAGACATTATCTTCTAGATGTGCGTAAGTACTTAACTATTTTGCCACTCGGACGATTTGCACTTGCTACTGTAATCATGAACACATAATATTAATTCAATTAGTTCTTCAAAGTAGGGAGCACCATGTTTTAAAGATAAACTTTGAATTCCTTATTTTCAATCATTTAAATTTCCTAAATAGATAACGATAATCACTATACCTAAGTGCAACGAAATTATTCACTTGAATATTTAGGTATAGTCTTTATGCCATTTTTTTGTCATTACTCTTTTTAGTAACTCTAACTCGCATAATGTCGTACTTCTATCAGGAAGATGGAGATTTACAATTCATTTATTCTTACTTATACACTTTTTTGATGCGTATCTAAATATCGAATAACTTATCGTAAGAAAAAGTGAGACAGAATGGCGGCCCGGGACCAACGTCGATTGATCACAGGCACACATACGCGGCAAAATTCCAAAGTTTGCATACGACGTGCTACACACAGACCATATTTCAACGATAATGATAGCGAGCGAGCGTGATAATAATTGTTATTACTATGATCCACATCTGCTATTATTTTATAATTGAAGGCTTTTGGGTGAAACCCTGCAATTATAAGGAGAGCCTGGAGCAACAACAACCAACATGCAACGAGGTGAGCGCGTTTTTGCCTCGTTCCCCAAATTATGATATATTTAGTTAGATACCTACTAAGATCCGTTCCCGCAATCGTGAACTGGATAAATCGGCCGACTACATCTGACGTAATCTATTCTATACGGCATTGTCATTATAGATACACTTCATAACTGTTTAGGTACATTATTAATATCATCTCAAAATGATACATAGGTTTAAATAGATACATATTTCCATAAAAAATAACATCTTTGTAAAAATAAATGTTTTAATTTATTAATTATGTAGATTCTCCTAGTTACTTCTTAGAAACAAAATTATTTTTTAGTTGACTGTATTTATAAGTAACGGTCGCTATCGCTCGATTAACTCACGACATATTAATCGGCCCAAAAATCTATACACTTTAATCCCTCCGCTGTCTTGAGAACGGAGAGTTCATTATTTATTATGAATATTAGTCAATTTTTATTTAGTCAAAAAAAGCGAGCAGCGACGTACGGCGGGACGAGCGCCCGTCTGCAATTAACTGAGGCAACCCTGTAATTATGGACAGTAAATTTCTGGACGCGTCCTGACCGCGGGTATATTGTTCTATCTGCTCGTCGTATTGTGGATTAGCTCACCGCTCATCGCTGCCGAGCGCTCGCCGCCGCCACCGCTGAGCCTATCCGTTCTATATGTGACTCGTATTGCTTTGTTCTTAATCAATGCATTGCCTATTTGAAATTAAAGTTTGCTTTCAATATTTTTAAGCGAATGATATATTTTTTAACAAATAAAAAGAATTGAGTGTAGCAGCGAGCATTGGATGACAGGAGTTTACGTTTTGTCGACGGGAGATACGCTTAAAATGTTTATAAGTACGAAAAATAAATTAAATACATAGTATTAGTGAAATAAATCAATTAACGCTTATTTACCAGCTATCATCAATAATGATACAGCAAGAGCTCCCCTATTCTAAAGTAACCGTTAAAATGTCGAAAACTTTCAACTACCAAAGTAGACTAGACAAGGCGTCGAAGAAATATTATTTTCAAAGTTAATTACATGAGGGCTCTATCTGCGGCTGGTATCGCATCGCAGTGACTCGTAATTGAGTTTCCTATTTAAATAATTTAGTTCGTGGACTCGAAACGATCCGATCTCATCTTCATAGAAATATATGATAATTACATACATTTTACGAAAGCAACTCGTTACGGAATCAGCATCGTCCTTGGGTTGTAATTTGTAATACGAGTGAAAACGATGTTACTCGTCATTTTTGACATTACCTATGTATAATGAGAATTCTTAACAGGAAATAGGTATCGATATTGAAGCTCGAGCGTGTCGATCTCTGACCCTCATTCATTCACAATTAGACTCGTGTCGTGACACATACCTAGTGCCGTGTCGTTGTCGTGTTTCGTCGTGACTTCGAGACACAATGGGATTCCCGTCATGACTCGACAGAATCTTGAACCATTCATACTCTTTGCACCACATACATGAAAAGCTCACCTCTAACAACTTCTAGGAACCAACGTAGTACTCGATTGTAAATTATTCCTTACTTATTTGAAATACTTATAATTACCCATCTAACTTATATTAACTAGTAAAGACTCATTTTTTTATCAAAAATAATTTTAAAAAAATAGACTAAGCATATGCCTCATGTTGTAACAATTTAATATTTCAATTTAATTTAATAAAGAAAACAGCTTAGGTAATAAGCTAAGAAAATATATTTTTTATTTAAAAAAGAGTAAGAATCTTCCGTGATATAAAAATGGACAAATGAGGGCACGGAAAAAGGTCCAAGCAAAGCTGTTCGAAACGTGCGCTACGAATAACGACCTGCGACCTGCAATTTGCATACAATGTCCAATGCGTGGGCGATGCAAGCGCATTCTTAGTTGCGTATACTTCATACCTACGGTTATTTATAGTGGTATAGTTATGTAGTTATTTACAACATATAACCAATGTAAATTCAAGCAAAGTACATGCATTGAGCTTTGTACGCAGGTCGGCAAAATTAAGTGTATTGGATGTTAAATGAAATCTCTAAATGTCAATAGTACCTACAAAAAAAGAAATTCCTGTTTGTCGCATCAATCATTGTTCGTTCAATACATAGTGTATGCGTTTCTGTAATATTCATCCGATTGCGATGAAACTTTGGTGAGTTGTTGTTCGCATGCCCGCCAATATTTCTGACATAGAACACAAAAAATATGTATTGCTACGCACGCCGAGCATTAGCGTGTGCAACATAAAACATCCAAACAGTCCAATCGGACGTAATCACTTCGGCATGTTTATTTCAATCGGCAATTTTTCAGCGTTCTTGTTCTGCTATGCGGTTGCCAGTTGGCAGGAGATTTATTGCGCTAGAGGAGCTCACCCTCGTCGCGTCGTCGCATCGAATCAGGAGCATTGTGATAAATGTTCGTCCGATCTATTTACTGCCCGATCTACATGTTACTCTGTTAACTCTGAGCGCGTACTTGAAAACTAGTTGATAGCATATCAATGTCGATGGTGTAGTGATCTAACGAATAATGTTTACCAGTGATATTATTCCTGACATAACTACCTATATTAAGTATTTAATATATTAAATTAATTCGAAAATATTTACGTTATTTTTACAAACACTGTTAACATTTTTTTTTTATTCACTGTGTTAACTTAACTAACTTCATAGACAAGAGTCGGAAATAAAAACAGGCATTACAAAATAAAACGGTGATAATTTCTCATAATACAGTTGACTCGTTTCCATCGTGCATGGGGTATGGGGTGAGGTCCCGTTGACCACATTACGAGCGCGACAAAGCAGTGCACCCCCGGGGTCTATTTATCAAATGATCATTTGATTTTCTTGTGTTTGATCACTGAACACATTAGAATTTGCAATAGCTACTGGTGTTTTGTAGCTTCACTCTTATTTTTTAAAACGTATAATCATATTTTTACAACAGAAACACAAAATACAATCTATAATATACAGAAAATGTCCTCGAGGCCGTCGTCCCAAATCTATCAAACACGGTCACAAGAAATTAAAAATTACGTAGAGATTGATTGATGCCAATAAATAGGGAATGTATTTACATTAAATTATTTACCTGTATATTTAGTTATATTTGATAATCATGTGTACCAACAAAATTGTGTTTAACTAGCTAATACCTGATGTGCGTAGTAATACCTCTTTTTTTCCTTTTTTTTTACAATAAGTTACCAAAGTTTCATCGTAATTGGATGAGTAGTAGGTACCTATAGGAGCGTATAGGTACGTTACAAACAGACAGACATACAACATTTGTTTTTATATATAACGTCTGTAAGTAGGTTGGTATGTAAAGATAGAGACTTATTTTGGTTTTACGCAATACCTATCTGAGGAGCGGATTGCGAATTTTTTACTTATTTACAACTTTTTTTTATGTCAGAAGGCTGACAATTATGCGAAGTCAAAGCTCAGCCGGAATCGTATCCCCACATACTCTACAAACTACTGAGCCTAAAAGTATTTGCTAACTTCCGCGCACCCTCGCCCTCTTCAGTGAAGATACGTCTTATAAAATACGATCTGTTTTGATTGTGGCCTGGGGCACAAATCAATTAGGCCTCCCCCTCGGCCTCCCGCAGCGTTGTGCTCGCGACACCCGAACCAGTGGCCCGTTTTATGACACATCTCACAACGAACCGAAAAGCGATTCATTAACATTCACAGACTTTATTAGTACCAATTGACGCGAACCGTTTCATTGCTCCGTATAATAATCATTGATTGGTTATTTTATAGCGATTATATTTGTGTAGCAATAAATTAATTTATAATTATAATCTGATGGGTTTTATGTTTCTGTGCAAGTGCAACTACCGGAACACATCTGTAGGTGCTTGGGGTGACAGATTTTCAGCTTGAGGGTGGTAGACAGGCAGCTGAGTACTACGAATTACCCTACCACCGTGCTATGGTTTCCTCACGAAGTTTTCCTTCTCCAGCTCAAGCTCATTGTCGGATTCGAACCCTATCGTTAGCTATCGTTGTCTTGAAACTGTTAAATATAATTGAGTTTTTTTCGCAACTTTGTAAGAAGAGTCTTCTTGGAAATTCCCATAATTCGTAAACGACTTGGCAAATGTGAAACTTATTTGAAAGTGACCTCAAAATCAGAGTCAAATAAAAAATATAAAAAATCTGGTAAGTAAGAACATATCTTAAATTTCGTCATTTTTTAATTAATATTTCTCTCTTATGGTTATTGGATAATGTGCGTTGTACACATTTAGTTATACGGCTGTATTAGATTATAACCCGTATCGATTTACTATTAATCTTCCATTTAATATAGAATCTAATATAGAAAATAATGACGTAATAGAGGCCGCCGGCGACAGGGTCGTTTCCCACGCCGCTGCGGACAATTTTAATGTTTTTTATAAGAATGAAAATAAATTAAGTTTCGGTGATCAGACGCCGGTCGATTCCTGACCCGCTTCTTCGCAATATTTCTAAAAGCTATTACAAATACATTTATATTACCACACAAAAAATCTCTCGAGCAATTTTCGCCACATAATGAGGTCATTACGGGGAATTTTGTTTTACCAACATAATAACACCGCCCTTTATTCGAACGATCCCGTCCGCGGTGGACTTCGTGTTTTAAAGGACAATATTATTCCAGACTTGATGAGATTTTCGTGCTACAAGTTTAAAACTAAATTGGCATCATTATGTATTTAACGCTGCGGATTAAGAGAACAGCGGTCAAACTGAAAGGTCATTCATCTCAGTATACATACACGTTCTTCATAGTTTCTCATTCGCTTTAATTCACAACTTTATGTGCCTATTGTGTATTTTTTGTTATTTATCTGGTACTCCATTTTTCTCATGAATATGTTCAAATTTTTAATAAACGTGGTAGATTCAAGTTTTGATCTTTTTACAAATCTTGTAGAGGGCCTAAACCTGGGTGAATAAAAAACTTCATATTTGAAATATCTGGTTTCAGATATGATATTTTTACAACAGAAATATAAAATTAGCTCAAATAATATATTACTTATTTTTTATAGGTAGTTTTTATTTTTTAATAAAAAAATAAACAAATACTCAACAAACGTAAATTTATCTCGAAACTCAAACATAACAAACCCACAAACAATATGTCAACCGATGTACCTACTAGCACATTAAAATATTGATCAGTGTTTACTTCTACTCATATCCAATATGACTATGTTAACGACAGCCCCCGTGAAGCTAAGTTACATGCGTATGCGCAAATTAGGCAGCTGGCCCGTAATAGCGCGCTCGTGAGTTGTTCATTATTCCGTCACCGAGCTCGCACCCGATCTGCAGCATCCTCCACTAGATCACGCTTTCTAACTCTACATACCACATTGCTTACTACTTTTCATTATTCCACCTACACGTGTAAGCTTTGCAAATAAATAAACTAACTCGTAGTGTTTCGTAGCATAGTTCGTAGTACTACTACGAATATGTATTGTAAAATCCTAGGGTATTGAAAAGATAAAGTTTATTATAGGTTTCGAACACATGACCATAATTATTACATACTTCATTAGGGCTTACTATTCGAGCTTAAAAAGTTAGTTGATTAAGTTGATTTTGGCACGCCATAAGCTCCAGAACGCGTGTTCCGTGTGCGTTGCGCCGGCGCTGCGTCGCTCCCGACATTATCCTTGTAATCGGTGATTTTGTGCAATTTATAGCGATTCGTGCAATTTACGAGCAGCGGACAAGTGGGCGACGTAGTGTTTTTTTTCCAAGGTTCTAGTAAAATTGACTCAGGGTTTCAATTAAAATTTTATATTCCACAAATTACCTGCCAATTATTCTCCATTAGGTCGCATAAAATAACCAGGAGATTGCTTTAGCCCCTACTTTTGATTTAGTTGAAAGTAATATAAATATTTTACTAAAGTATATTTATAATATTTTTCACTTCATAACAAAAGCTTCTAATTTAATTATTTCATAAGAAAATAATATCAGATATTTACAATTTCGTATAAAATATGTGAGACAAGTTGATGTTGTTGGATGAAAAGCATATTGGGAAAGTAATTTGTGACAGCAATTATTGTTTTGATGAAATAATTGTTTGCAAATTATTATATGATAATTTAATGTGGCCCTTGAGCAAATAAATTGCACATAATTTAATGTGGAGAGTGGACGAGTCCCGATCGACGCGTACGTCTGACAGCGACTATATTGCAGGCACGCATGCGCCGAAGATAAATATTGCATACATAATTACCGCACCGTTGTCCACGTAATAGTATTGTATGACATAAGCAGCTGCAGTTGATTAAATAATTGCATATTTTTCATCATGAAAACAATATAATTTTATGATATTAAAAAGAAACTATCGGCACATTATTCAATACGCAATACAGCGGTTTATCAAGAAGCGTATGTGACATCTATATGTACCTACGTTATGGTACCGCTGTGTTATTATTTAATGATAAGTATCTGCAGTTGTGAGAAGCATGGCTTTTGAAACTTTTATCTTAGACCCACTTTGCTACTGAGAAAATAATAAGCTAGTTTACCGGTGGTGATTAAAATAAATTAATAAATATCAGTATCCTCGATTAAAGCTTATAGACAGAATGATTATTGTATTTTCATTGCTTTTATTTAGTATGTACCAGTTTTTGCCCTGGGGATAAAAGTAACCTATGTCTCTCTCCGGTCTATAAACTATGTAAGTATGCAAAAATTCTCTTTAATCCGTTGCTCCGTTGCTCCGTTGCCGAGTGAAAGAAGAACTAAACAACAAACCAACATACATACTTTCTCATTTATAATAGTAAGTAGATATATGAATAGAGATGAGCATTTCTTACTGCTCAATCAACGTTATAGACCTAAAATACCAATATAAAGTGTATGGGACACGTCAGTCGAAAGCGTTTCGTCCAAAATAGCCCCGGCCAGATATCCGCCGCTCTTATGACAGCGCGGCCGATATTTATGTCGCGCGGCCCCGCCCACCGCCGTGGCTCCATTCAGCCTGTTTGTATTTATTTTGTGCCTATTTATTTGTATTTGCCTTCGCTTTTGAATAATGTATGAACGGAGCGTTTCCGTCGTGTGTAGGCAGCGTGACGCCGGGCCGCCGCCACGGCTCTTCGCGCGACCCTTGACGCTACTTCGGCACTTTTCGCCTCGAATACCGCAAACCACCAAAGTTGGTATTCCCAAACGTTTATTTCAGCGTTTTCTAAATTGTAGTGGTGACCTTAAGGCGCCGTATAAGTTAAGTGACTTCAGCTGTGTAAGTTAAAACATTCTCGATGTAAAATTATTATTTATCAGACGAATTTCTATCATGTATTCTCACGGAGTTAATTAACATAGGGAGGGGAACAACGAAATTAATTATCGATAACAGCATTCGATCGCTGGATGCGTTCCTTTATTATTTGGTAGGTAAATCACAGCGCGGCTATCGCGCTGTATCGATTGGCCCCGCCCCCGCGCGATTTACAGCGGCTTGCGTCAACCGGCCCGCGGTGATATCACGCTTTGTCTCTGAACCACACTAACATTATTCGACGGGACACAATCAATATTCAATACGAACATTGCGGGATTTAATATTTCACAAAAACTAACATCCTTGAAGTCAGTTGAAGTTATGATAGAATAGGTATGAAGAATCTTTAACAATGTAACTCATTTAGATAAAATGTGGGTGGAAACTTTATGTCCAAATATTTTTTGTTACATAAATTCTAATTACCAATAAACAAATAATAACATTTATTTATTCAGGTAATTTACACCGAATGCCATCAATCAAAATAATATAAAAACAATTAAAATACTTAATGATAATAATGCTTAAATCCAATAGAAATACAAACAATATAATAATCAAAATACACTACAATATTACAGTCTTTTTTTTTAATGCTTAGCTGATATCAACTCAGCTTACCTAATCTATCTAATACCTTTAAACGAGCTGAATCTCGGAAACGGCTCCAACGATTTTCATGAAATTTAGTATGCATTCTGGGGTAATAAATCGATTTAGCTAGATTTCATTTTTGGAAAACGACGTTTAAAAAATAACCGAGCAAAGCTCGGTCATCCAGGTACTTTATTATTATAGTACGAATTTGTACTGAGATAGCCAAGTAAGTAAATTTGCATACCTAATCCTTATCCCATAGGGTAAACCAAGTAAGTATTAACGTAACTTGTTGCTATATTTGTTTGAAACCTAGAATATAAGGTCCCCGTGAGTTTCATTAAATGCATTGTAATGTGTTAATTTCTGTAGGAATTTTGTTTTTTTACTCTTCACACTTTCATAAATAGTTAATGCAACTACAATTTGAAGTACATGAGATAAATATGAAAGAACACAATTGTTTTTAAATAATTCACAAAGTGCACTATATCCTTCAATATAATAGTCGATTTGATTACCATATGAGAACAAAAAAAAAATACAGATTTGCAGTTAGGAGTCGACGCGCAGACGCAGCATCGTAAATAACAAACGCTGCATGCGACACTAAACGCTAATTTTATACCAAATCATCTTAGCGCTTGATACCCACAGTAAATGAACTTATGTAAAGACGTTATGATACCTTCAATTATTCATTGACAACATGCAATTGTTAACTTACTTATAATTACTGGGTGACTAGCCAGCCACGCTGAGAACTTACCACGCTGTTGCGAAATCTGCTATATCAACGCAATTAATTGAGGGTACATAATTGTGCCATTCATCATTTCAACACTGATACATATCCATAGGTACACGCACGTATGATCTAATGTGCTCATCTATTTTTAGAATTAAAAAAGATCTAAATTTTGAGAATCTCATCCCTGCTAAATTTTGAAAATCTCAAATATTTCAAAATCTCTTCTCCTTGGTCTTAAAATTAGACTGGGATCATGTACTTACATCTTATGTTCTTTATTTAATCGCCTTTTATAAAGTCGCCATGTTTTAACAACCTAAAAATATTAACCTCTTGTGGCTCATAAATGGGACACGCGTCCCAAACTGCAAAAAAAAAAAGAATTTTAATAATCGCGAGTCAAGTTATTAATCCAACTTTATCCATTTAGGTTATTATGTTAATTCTTCACTCATGTCAAATCAGCTCTACCTTTGAAACTACTTTCCAACGATTAGCTAGACAATGGTAACGCATAAATATACTTGATATATTTTGATCTGACAAGATAATTGACGCAATAAAAACCAACACGTGCGCTCCTCATCGCATTGCATGATGCCACTCATCAGCGAGGCTCGACTCCCAAACCGTTGATAAGTGTTTTATTGATTGTTCTCTAAGTCAACTACAGCAAAAACATCATCTGCTATGACTCACTTATTTGCAGCCTTTCTTCTCTACATCAGACAGTAGGTACATCTGACAGTACTTATTTCAAAGCTAAAAGTTCTACCTAAGCACACATAATTATTGAAACAGTAGGTCTATCTCCTAACACGAGATAGAAAAGAAAGTTCCTTGTTTTGGGTTGACTGGTACCACCTTACCAAAAGTTGGTAGGTACTCGTACATAGTCGTCATAGCAACGTAACTGCCTCTCGGGTCCACTCCTCTTCAGTTTATGTGTTCATTAAGTGCTCCCGACTTATTTATATCCCCACGGGCCATTGTTACTGCAGGGGAAATTAGGTAGATCTTTGTCTACCGCTGACTTTGCAACTCCGTGAGGGAGAGGAGAACTCAAACAAGTGTAAGTCAATTATTCATTGAATGGTATGAACACATACTACCAACTTTTGAGCATTATATATGACATAAATACTTGCAAATGAATCACGATACGTCACAAATACAAAAATTCCTTCAAATGGCTTTACGTCCAATTTTAATACATGACAAGACAGACTGAAAAATCTTGTCGATTTTTTCGTGGTGCATTGACGATTACTCTGGGTGTAACTGTCACAAATGTATGATTAACGTATCATGCCGTTCACATTCCTTGGCAGCGGCCGCCCGTTACAAGTTCATCCCATTTAAATTTAGCGCGGCGCGTGCCATCCGCGGGTGTCCCGGGGGGTGCCGTGGCTGCGGAGGGAGCTCTGTCGTGGGCGGGACGCTCTACCATCACTCAAGTGACGAAAATTGACGGAAAATGGGCGGACACCGCTTGCCCGCGACGTCATCAATTACCGCACGTCCCGACGCGGACGGTCACCGTTGTGCACGTTCGAGAACATCGCACCACCCGAGAAATGCATACCTAATATCCTTTCTAAAGCTGTTTTATTATTAGAGTACTCTGTTCAGTCACTCATGTCGAGATGTAGCAACATGTACTTATTCGTAGGCTAAACCGCTAATACAATGTTTTCAGTATCCTCATTAAACGTTATCCCGGAAGGTGTAGATATAGTAGCTAGGCGCACGTTCCCTGCGCAATCTTGGACGATATCTTTGAACAAGGATTATTGAGATGCAATCGAGAAGCCATCGATCGCTCGATAATTTGATCTAACTGCGCCCGCCATTGTGCAACCTCTCATCAGATCAATCCTTGGATATCTCGATGATACCTTTATTAAATGGAAGCCGGTGAAGCCTCCTGTGCCTCGTCCCATATTTCATAGCAATAAAACACTTAGGTACGGATAGAACCGTGTCCTTAAAAATGAAAAATGTATCACAGTTTCATTTTATAAATAAAATGCATATGTATGTAAGTATATTGTGAACATTTAAACAGCATATTTACTTACATTTTCAAGAGAATGAAAAACGCAGGAAGCCACAAGCAGTGCAAAAGCTCGACGATCGATTTTTAAAATTGCCCATAATTAGCATGTATCTCACTCGTCCGGATGACTGTGCGTTTAAAACTGTGATCTCAACCACAGCCTGCACAATATTCCAGTAGCGTGTACTGAGTAACGGCAGGCGAAGGCGACAGACACAAATTGCTGGAGGAGCTGCCGCTAAGCAAATTGTAGTTGTGCGCAATCGATTGTTCCCCTCGTAAACATTTCAGCTTCTCGAGTCTAGCTACAATACCAGGCAATATTTGACCTGGCTTATCAATCAACCGGATGATAGGTAATTTTTTTAAGTAACCTTCCTCCGTTTCTTTTGCAAACTTTATTTTCATTTAAAATAGAAAAATATGTAGAGTATCTACTTTGCTTTGAAAATTACGTGAAAAAGGCATATAATCTCAAACGTATATTTAAATTATGTTGTCATTATGAATATACATTTCGCCCTTGAGGTGAACATAAAGCAGGCGCCTAGTGGTCGCGCTTGTGAATAATTTATTTGGAATCTAGATAATATGCCTTGTATTGGTAGCCGTACTGCGAGTCACGTCTGAGACATTTTGATCGCGTAACAAGAAGTGCGGTATTTGAACATTGAACGAGCTCCGCGGGTAGGTAAATGGTGGCGTAATTACGCAGTCATTATCTGGTGACCCCATATTGCGGTTGGTCGATCGAACAGGAGACTCGAGTGCATTGCCGCCGGCCTACACTTTAAATGTGCACAATATCACTAAACCTACATGTACGCTGACAGACAAGTAGATAAGCTTACATCTTTTAGAATAACACTTAAAACAAATAATCGTACTGATTTGGCTCCTGCAATCAGTTTTTTGAGGTATCAGGGATTATAGGAGATATACGAAATGTGTTGGTATTGAGAAGTTAAAATGAAAATGAAACTGATTATTTTGAAAAAAAAAAGATATGTAATCGTTTTTTGTAGAGACAAACTAATATGGAATCTAACAAGAATTTTACAAAATCGAAGTACTACGTCTAAAAAATAAAACAGAATTAAAGAATGCTTGTAAAATAATAGTAGGTGTGTGAGTCTAGCAGTGATTGGGTAATTTTAAATTGCTTTTGTACACACACTACACTGGTACAGATTATCGAAGAAACATTAAGTACTTGCTTGTTATAAAGAACAGTTTAAATTACTTTGGATGATCCAGTTTAAATTATATCATCCTAGTGAAATTAATTATAAATATGTACTTAACTATATGTAATTGAATCTTTGTAATTTACGAGGTAAACAAGCAGATACCTGCTGTGTCCCCTACAATTCCCTATCTGACGATGAAGCAGAACTTTTAAAAAGATATTTAGATGATATTGAGATTTATATTCATGATGTACCTACTTTATATAATGTTATCAACTGGTACTGTACAAGTGTACAAGCCACATAACAAGTTAACAACGAGTTACATTTCCAGGAATATTTTATATAACAAGCAGGTACTTAATAAATTATAAAAAGATATCTTACAATATCTTATCTGACAATATCTTCGAAGTTGTTTTGACACGTTCTGTTTTATTAGAAGATTATTATAAAACAACGTATAAATGATGTAGCATGGAAATGTGAGCGTCTCGGCGACAGACGGTCGCCAGTCTTTGATGTCTCAATTAGTAATGCGAGCGGGTAATTGTGGCGAAAATTAATTCGCGCGCACTTGGAGACCGGAGCTCAGCTTCGGCTTTCAGAGGGGAGACAACGTAGACTGACTGTACTGTAACATTTCTGGATGCTTTTTTAAACTCTGAAGGACAAAATGAAAGAATTTAAAGCATTAGAACATAAATAACACTTTCGACAAACGAACGAAAATTGCTCTAAATGTAGGGAAATAAAGGTTAATTGCTTCGAATATAAATATTTTGGATAGTTTTTGAGATATGAGATATTCGGTGACCTATTTTATGTTTGGCAACCACAGAATTAACTTTCATTTTCACGGTGCTTTTTAAAAATACACGAAGTTTGAAGTTGAAATCGAAATAAAAACTTATTTTTGCTGCCGATAAAATTTACTTTGTAAATTATAACTTGCTGACACACTGTGCGTGGTCCAACGTGCACTTTCAGCTGATTTTAATTATTAAAAGCTCTCCAATTGCTTCATTACGTTTAATTTCTAGTCTGGTAATAATAAAAATATTGATGATGACGCGATATTGTCATCACTAGCACCCCACTAGCAGGCGTTAAATTACATCTTTAATGCTTAAACTATTATGTCTATCGGATGCATTAATACCTTAACGATCAGCACACCTCCAGTGTTCATCCCCCAATGTCAATGGAAGATTGCAAACGGAAGTGACTGAGCGTGTTATAAGCTTCACACTCAAGAATACTCCAAGAGGAGTTCTAATAAACCAATTACGGTTCATTACCTAATGCAGGCCGGAAGGGAAATATTACTCGCTCATCATTACCGCGACCACAACCTCCCCTATGTGTAAAATATTGCATTTCACATGTTTGTTGAAAAAACCGCTATAACAAACGGAGCGTTAACGGCTTTATCGCGAAGGGTGTAAGGACGTCTTTTTTTAAACATGTTGTTGTGAAAATGAAAACGCCGCGTGTACTTATTGTGGAGGTATGATGAATGGTGGCGGTCATTTCCCGCCCGCTAGCCCCCACGCTTGTCACAGCATGTGGCTGATTTGCTTCCATGGACATAGGGGATAAACTTTATTGTTTGTTTTACTTTTTCAGATGAAAGTCGGTCAAATTAAGGTTTCTTATCTTTACTTATATCATTGTTTTTTTTTAAAGTCTTGTTTTCTAGCCTAGTCTTGAACAGAACTGTCTCTCAGCCCAACTGGTAAGGTCGAATATATATCTTAGCTAGCGACAGATTTATAACGAAGTGGGTTCTATTATTAACGGTTACGTACTATGTTCTATGGTTTGTTTACACGCCTTTAAACTCACAGTAGGATTCGTACCCATGATCTTCGCTATGGCGGTCGATGTAAATTTTTTTTTTCATGTACCTATTTTATATCGTATTTAATTATTAAAAGTAAATACTTGCCTATTTTATATCTATTCTAAATAATTATAACGAGGATAATTGTAAGGAACACTCAATAAATAACTTTCTCGAGCAACAGTTGCTCATAACAGTATTCTTCTACTAAAGTAACAAAGTAACTTTCACGCAAAATAACACAAAACTGTCATAAACATGTAACGTTTGCTACCTTTTGAAAGGGCTTGAACTGAAACATTTCGTTTGTGTTGTAAAGAGGGGAAAACCTCACAATGAAGCTGGAAGTGAAAAGCAATAAAAGTCACATTAAGTCAAGAGCAAGGACCTCCGGGATGCGTTTGCGAGACGAGTGGATTGAATTTATCAGCGCCACTAACATGCGCCAAAAAGATTGGTTGGATACCTACTAAAATACTGTTGACATTCTATTTGAAATTTTGTGAGACACGCTCTTATTAATATTTAAGGATATATGCTAATAGAATTAATTCATCTACATGTTAATTCTGCCAAAAATGCCAGATCTTTAAACAATCTGAAAAAGTAAGAGTAACTGAAAATTATATCTACTGTTAACTAAAAAATAAGGTAACATACACCAATTGAATACTTATTAATAATTAAATAAAATTCATAAACGTTCTAAGAAACAAATGAGTTCAAACGTATAAATTACTCAGAAGATCCACAAAAGCACGCCTTTATAATAACCTACCTTTAATTATCCGCTTATTAAAATTAACGATTCACATCGCTCTGAAGCTTATTTCAGGTGTTATTTGATCAAAAATTTACAATTGTCTCACAATTAAGGTCCCACTTTTCCTTGTGGGTGGATAATTTCATCGATCACGTATTCTCTACGGTATACGTTGTATTTCAAAGACACCGCAGTCTATAATCACGTACAATAATTTCAAGCGAACAAATGGGGCAAAGGACATAATGACACCCTATAGATTTAATTAATGCTAGTTATGTGCAAGGTGTCCGCTTTCACGCGTTCAAAGCGAGAACTATTGAAATCTTTGAACTACAACTGCGATTCGATAGGTACTTTGTTAAATAATTATTCGAAAAGTGGACTCTAAAATAGAAAATATTTATTATTATTTAAGATTTTCTTTAATTTTAAGTTTCATAAATCATCCGCACACGTGTGTCCACAGGTAAATTATTAAACGTAGATTGTAATTAAATGCACGATTTCAGGTAAGTTTTGAACCACACTATGTAATTAATTTTTGTATTTCGTTAGATGAATCACCGTTGATTAGATGTGTGGCGCGGCCGCGGCCCGAGGATTTCCGTGACCACTTGTTGTTGTGGATGCAGATGTTTGTGTTATAATTGCTCTCCGACTTAATGACCTTTTCACGACTCCAAACGACTATGTAAAATTCGTCATTTAAAAAGTTGTACAAGCCTTCGGTGTGGCAATAAATGAATGGATCTTCGATAGCCCAATCCAAATTTGGCATTTATCACTAACAATAGCAATAAATCAGCGTGAAGTACGCTTTAAAATTGTTTTTTCGCACGTCCTTATGGGCGCGATTATAAGAAAATTATAATAATTGTGCGCGGCGTAATTACGTGATGTAATGTAAGGCCAGCGATATATCATAGTGGTCGATTTGAATTTATGTAAAATATCGCGCAATAAATTTACATTTTATAACTTTGCCCTCGTGGTGGACGTGGGCGCAATATCTCTGTTTAGGATCTGACGCTCGTATCTGAAAATTACGCATATCGATCTGACGGTGACATAGTCATTCAATATTGCCAATATAAATCTAGTTTCTCATATAGGTAGGTTCCATATCATTTTAATACTTCATAAAATATAGAATAACTACCGATTACTTTCATATAGTTAAGTAGTTACCATCATATTATTATTAGATATACTTGGGTGATATTTTAGGTGGCCTTATTTTTTACATATTTTCCGAGCTTATATTACCTATAAAAACAATGAGAAGCTATCTGGTGATATTATATTGTTTAGTTAAACAAAAGTTCATCCTATTCTTCCTTTTCACAGAATCATATCTTTATTTCTGATCGAGTTCTCGGTAATCTCAATGCAGTTCACGAGCTGCGATTAAGGATGGTAACATTATTTTTATCCGCGTAAAATATTCTTGTACGATAATGGTTAATTCTTGACATATTTTATATAATGCAAGCCTGAGGCGATCCGGCCGACACTATGTCTAATAAATTTATGGACCTCCATTTTCATGTTGATCGGCGCTCGAAATTATAATCGTCGCGCTCGGGGCGCGGCGCGTGAGTCGCGTGACGCGAGCTGTATGCGCCGAGTGGACGGGCGACGCGGGCGCAAGCGCAACCACCATGTAATGTAGGTAACTTTATTAACTTTCATCTCAATAATGTATTGGGTTAAGGTCAAATGCAAAATCCTTTTAATTCATTCTCTTAGGTGTCTTTAATACTATGAATATTCAAAGGTGGTCAGATAAAATTAATTTCTTTTGTGATGGACAGTGTTTTTTTTTAATATTTAGATAGTACTGTTATTATTACACGAACAGGTAAAAGCTATATCGAACAATAAAGGTATTCAAGTAATTATCATGTTCGTTACAGTTTTAATCTAAATTGTATACCGAGACGTTAATGAAATAATCAGATTCAATAGTACATAAGCCTCACAATCTAATAAAATCAGTATACAATAATTATACAATAGTATCAGTAAAGTAACCTATATGTAGGTACTTAATATAATTTAGTTGTGTAACTGTGCTCCGGTTCTCATTTTCACACGTGACAAGTTTTCTAATAAAAATAACAATAAACAGTGGAGGAGTGACGAAAAAAAGTGCGAAGATAAATGTCAAAGCTAGGTATAAGTGCGGAAACGATATGCGGGCTTAATGACATGGAAACGTTGGAGCATTGGGGTTGAGTGTGGATACCGATGTTTTGGTCATGCTCTAGCTGCTAGGGGAGGCCTTGATGATGTTAACCATTATTACACACATCGCGTTTATTGAAAGTCTTATACACTAGAATATTCCTGGATATTTAGTTCATCACAATAACTGTAATAATGGTCAATAACTAGAAGGACAGGGATTCGATTATTATCTACTCTACTATGATACGGACAACATTATAAGCAAGTATTTTCTGGCAACCTTGGCAATTCTAATGTAGACAGAATTGACATACTTCGAGAAAAATGCGTACCGAATTAACCGTTTTTCATAATAAAGTTTACCTTTGTTAGGTAATAAATAAATATGATACCATCTTTATCGCGAAATATCCAAACGCCTGGTCGAAGCAACTTGTGACCAGAACGCTGGCTTATATTTTGGTCAGAGAATCAGCATTGCCATCCAACGTGGCAATGCCGCCAGCATTCTGGGTACGCTGCCTACTGATAGCGACTTTTTAATTTAGACTATTTTATGTAACAAGATGCAGTTGGCTCTTTGCAATTTTACTTAAACTCATTCATCGTCACAATCGTCTTAATTTCATTACTAGAGTAAACGATGTCAGCATGGAAAACCTAAATTATCTTACCTAAGTTCTCGAGATTGATCATATGCTTATTGACCAGCTGAAAAACTCGTCTTCACAAAACCTTATAATATGTACGTAGGATTATGTTAATAGTTTATATTACCCAGAGTTATTATAATAATAACTTTTAATGTGAGCTACAATGTTGCTCGGCAAAGACAGCGTTGCGCGAGGTGCATCGTTTGAGTGTCGGCTACACAGTACACTACTTAGATTACGCAGATAGCGGTGATTACTATCTGAAAGACAATGTCTGACTTACTATAAAAATGTAAAAGTATTGTTAGCAGCAGCAATAAAAACAACAAATTCATTTGAACAAAAACGTCAGTTATTCTGTGTAAAATATCAGTAATACCTATGACATTTGTAGATTTATAAATGTATGAAGATAATTCTCATCAAAGTATCCTAAATTACTAAAATAATGTACATAACTACTACAATGTTTTTATCGTGTCTATCACCCATAAAACAGTAGATATAAATTACAGCGAACGAAAGTCATCGACACATTTTAATCCAATGTCGTATAAAACATATTCATTGTAGTAGGTATGTTTTTGTATTCTTACACTTCAGTATTATCCTTCAATAACTAATAAATTCACACAGCTTCTCATGAATAAACAATAATACTTAGTTACCTATGTACTAACATTTACGTTTCAATTACCGCATATTTTCCTCTGATTTATCGTTAGACTATTAGATTAATCACTATCATGTTGATGTAAACAATTAATCATAAGTTTGAGTGGATTGAACATACGGAAGCATCTACGGAACTTGGCCACGTGCGTACCCCGCACTGAGCAATCGCTAGTCGGAGTCTCGGATAGCAAACTGCTTTTTTATGGAAATAACGCCATTTATCTCAAAAATATGCTCAAACGACAAAGCGACTTGTCCCGGAAATGAAGCTCTCCAAGGGTATGTAGATTTATCTCTATTCTACTAAAAAGGTTCGATATAAAAAAAAACCGCTCAACAGTAACATGAAAATGGTTGCAATGATTTAATACATTACATTTTCTATTTTTTTCTTTCATTTATTTCATCCTGTCATTTCATCATGTCAGTTTTAGTGTTGAAGTAGATTAAGTATTGTAACTGTTTTATTTCTTTTAATGAAATTAATGTTTTTGCCATTTATATATTTTTTTATTAATCATGAAGATCAGGCGTGTACCTATTCAATTTATGGTCTTGATATTATACAACAATTTATTTAGCCGAAAAGGATCACAATTTTAAAAAGGCTATTCCCTAGAGTGGTATAGTCTGCGTAACTTTATTAGTTTGCCAACAGTACTTAGTCAGCGCATGAGCTGGAAGTGGCTCGAACTTTACAAATGTCAGATTCACACTTATCGATGATCTCACAGGGAGGAATATTTTAAACAAAGCTCTTCGTTGTAATGGATATTTATTAAAGAACATAAGAAGCCGCAATCATTCGCTATATAAACGTTTACTTCCACGACTTACCAACCTAGCTCATTTAAATTTTCTATAACAAGAAAAATGTTACCTACCTAGAATACCTACGCTTGTCTTGAATTTATTGTCTCATATTACACTGGAATTGTTAATCTTTTGAATTAAACTCCAGTATTTGATATGAATCGGTTCCATCAAGCCGGTTCTTGAGTTCTAATATGAGATACCTTTAGCTCCCCGTCCATATGACGTAAGACCTGTTCCCTGTCAAGTTGACATCGGCGTAACGTCACCAATGGATGCCTGAGTGGACGCGATTGGTCGAACCGCCGAGATGGCATCTTTCTTTTGCTTTTCTTAAATAAGAATACAATATTGAAACGCCTTGTTTTTGTTATTCAAATATAATGGCACGACTTTAAGGTTTATTATTGCGACGCATGAATAAGATTGATCAAGAATGGGAAATTATGGAATGATGATGTAACTTCTTTATTTTAATATGGGGTTAATTACACTAGTATTATTATTATTAGCTACAGTATTTATCTACAAACGGTTGATCAGTTACTTAGGTTCAACTACTTACCGTATGTATGAACTCAAAATATTGAATAACTTAATTATGTTCAACAACATTCCCCAAAGGCAACGTAATTAAATTAAATTAGAATAGTCTACATCCCTTTCTAACTAAATTATTGTAAACTGTAGTGTACCTTGTAAATTGAATAAATTGTACCTATTGATTCATGCCCCTGCAAGAAATGATATAATTTTATGTCATGAAAATTATTCTATTTTAATTAATAATATTATATTCCAAACATATTTTATGCAATCCTTTCTTGGTATCTATTAAAATAAGAAGATGTATCAGGTAGTCCCTAAAATATAACTAAAGTTGTATACCTATCTGGTATTGCTATCTCAAACTTAATGATGAAATTAATTGGATTGTGAATGTTGTCTTACGGTGCTATAAATTATTAAACTAGTTTCTTCACGAAACCATTGCTGATCCTATAAAAATGGCATGAACGTAGGTATGTGTGTGTTATTAAACTATTTTACATAAAATAAACAAACGCTTGTCTTGGTTCTAATTTTTTATTCATGCCATTCTCAGTGGAAACCATGGGTCCGTGGGGGTTCGAGGCTCGCCGATTTGCTCGGATTTTATCATCCAAGCTCATCAAGGTTTCGGGAGACCGACGGGCTGGGAGCTTTTTCCGCTAACGCATAAGCTTGGCCATCCAAAAAGGGAACGCTGCCAGCCTGTTGGGAACCTTGCCTATCGACAGCGAGGGCTTTGAGGATGTTTTCTATATATCATAGTTTGTATTTTATACATTGATTGTAAATATTTGTTGTAAATAAATCTTCATGTTTAAATAAACAAATTTATAAAATCACTCATAGTATATTACTCTTAGTTTTGCTATCGTAATGGATACAATTACTCATCATTGCCCATTCTATACCTAATAATAATCTCTACTATGAAAGACTAAAACAGGCTCTCGTTCTTACGTGTATTTAGACTTGCAGAGCTTAAGTACTACCTACATTTTGTTAAGGGTTTCGAAAATAGTCCTTTATAATAAATCATCTTAAAAATACTTAATTTATTTTTCAATCAAATTCATATTCAGTTTTGATCAATAATCAGATACTTTACAAATAAAGAAAAAACTTAAGCGGTAAATAAGTTTAACAGTGAATAATTTATTAATATGAACAATAAAAATAACGGAATTATAATATAAATTGTAAAATGGGTGATAAAAAATAAAAGAATAACAAGCCAGTTTATCTATGAGTATCTACTTCGCAACAAATTACAATTTAATCAATTATGCCCTTACATGTCAGTATATTTTTTCTTATGTTATTAATTTAATATCTTAACTATGTAATACGTACACGATCCGCAGTAAACTATACAATTATAAGTAGGTACTACATTGGTTCACAGAAAAAATACATGACAATTACTTACATGAATACTTATAATTCATCACTTAGGTACCATGGTGAGGTTGTGGTCAAACATATTCAATGTAATAAAACAAAAATTAATCGATTTTTGTGCTCAAAATAATTTTAACACTAGCAGCTCTGTTGTTACGCACAAATAGTCAAAATATTGTAGGACTAGCATAGTTCACTTACACTTCTACAACTACTAAAACGTTTACTTTACACTTTCGTTCTGAACATTTACATAGTATGGAATGACCACGCGCGATATTTCGTTGTTAGTTGCTAATAGATAATAGACTCGTCGGCTGTGATAGCGTCTTGAAGCTTTAGTCTTTATTCTGGTCCCTTATCCTTAATGGGTGATGATATTTTTTTTTTAAAGTGAAGGGAACCTTACATCTTTTTTTTAGACCTAAAAAAATTTATATCTAAATATCTGTACAAATGCGTCTTTGAGCGACATACTTAGAATGTCTTATTTTTATTAAATTAGCCGTGAATTACGCCATATCTGAAATACTGAAGGAATGGTATGTTAATTATTTTAATCACATACACGTAAGTAGTTTGTATGGCTATTTTTTAGGCAAATGGAAGTCTGAAAAGTAAATTGTAACGCTATGACTTGGATAACTCTGCTGTAAATGTCAATGGAGCCTGGAGCCGCATGCGCACGCACTACTCGATGTGTACGCTATTAATGCGAAATAACTATAATTTAGGCGACGCCAGCGTTTGGCGTTTAACCGCCAGCCTCTGGAAAGGCGACGGAAGCCTGTCACAGGTGCAATTACAGTACCGAGAATCGGCATTAGTTCGTCGAGTTGAACTATTTATGTATGTAAAATAAGAGCAACCTCTCGTACGGGGAAACGGCGATTGCACGCATCGCTCATTAAGCACTTTAGAGCAATTTGAGGAGAAGAGAAAAAGTTGGACGAGACGCGGCACAACATCGCGTGGTCAATTAAAATGTTGCCGCACGGCTGCCGAGTACCACTTTGACTTGCAACCAACGGTATTTTCGCGTACAAAACGGCAAAATAACATAGTCAACTTGTTCTGAATTGATCGCATCCTCTGCTATCTAAATAATGTATATGGAACTAACAAGACTACATAGAATGAACACTGACACATGTCACATGGATTGACACTGGGACCAACGGCAACTTCGTCAATACTTAACTACTGTTTACCGTATGATACAATGAGTGATACATTTCTGTAAATATTTGTGTTACAAGTAAAGTGAGCTATAAAATTATGAGCACATCCCTTGTTCATTTAAAAGCTACTATAGTATTGTTTAAGCGAGTCATCGTAGTAGGTAGCCTTTTACAAAACAAATATTCGTGCCGGTCCATTACACCTGAACCGTAGGCTGAAGCACGGTAACAGCGTGACTTGTAAGTTGCGCGGGCGCACAGCGGATGAAAGAGAGCCTGTACGCCTACGCGCCGCACTGTAGAGCCGCCATTCGGTTCCGGTGAAACACGTTTTAAAACACTTTCAAAACATAAATGTATATAATGTTGTGTACGGAGAAATTCATAAAGATTACGAACAGATAATTTAGAATGTATTGCTTAAAATAAGTAAGCCTCTCTATCACTAAAATCACAAATATTGTAAATAATACTTTAGTGGTATACAAATAAAAATAATATAATGTAGGCGTGTAATGTATTAGTAGAGCACATGAGCTTTTTGTTGGTGCGGGGCTAATTGTGGCTGTCCCGGCGGACATCAATCACGCGGCCGAGACGTAACAACGAAAACACTGTTAGTTTTGCCGCCGAATTATTAATTACATTCTCACAAAAAACTCACACACGACGCCGAAACGCATAAATTTCTTCCTTTTTCACCGCACAAAGGAGCCGAGCGCCCCACAATATAACGCTAAACAGATTAGCCGCGCCCGACACGGCCGTCGTGGCATAATTTTTGGCGCCAGTAGTCCTGCCTCTAGATTAAACTAATATGAAAAGGAAATTGAGTAGAAAATGGACGAAGGCTCTATGTGTCATTAAGGATTGGTCACGGCGCTCGAAAGCGCCGGCACGACCTTTATTTATTTGACTTCATTTAATTGAATTAATATTCGAATAGTTTTTATGAACTGTCAGTAATGCTCGGAACCAAACTAATGGGTAGTTTTCAGATAATAACAATAACATTCATGTGACGGATATTGCTTTATAAGTCTACCTGGCCGCCTACCGTTTGACTTTCTTACGATAGCTGACATAAAATACAACACCGATATAATGCAGTAGTTGTTTTTTTTTACTATTGTAGGTATTATATTTTTATTTTTTTTAATATAGCGATGAGGATAATTAAGATTGAACATCGTTAATATAGGTATAAAAGCGTATATTTTTTTAGTTTGCAGTAATTAATTATCATATAGTTTATATTAGGATAGAATAGATACCTACATGTTCTAGTCTAGATATGATACTGGACAGCATATTTCAAATTTTTGCTATTGTTGTTGGAATGGGACAATTATGAACATTTGTAGCTAGTAATACATGACTATACATTTTAATTTTATTTTTATAATATTATTGATTCATATGTAGTTATTAATTTATAAAAATGTTAATGCAATAAAGAATAGAGTTTATTACCCGCTTACAAAACCAAAACTATATTATTATTCAATAGTATGGAAATGTGAAGAAAATTTCCACATAATGTTTTCTAGCGCAGAGATATGTATGTTTGGGTCTGGTGGGTCCACTCGACCCTGCGGGGGCGTTAGTCCATGAATAGTAATAGAGGTTAGGGCTCCAGGGACCCGGCTTGCAGACTCAATCGCGGGTAATGCGCCGCTTATGGTGCGTGGTAAATCGACAATACCCGGGGGTGCTTCCTTCACTAACAAACCATTTCATGGATTTACCTATTTGGTATGAGGTTTGTTCTAAAATTTAGAGTTAATGACCGTGAAGGGTATGGTAGGGACGAACCATTTATATCGGATTATTTCTTGTTGTAGATGCCTATTAGTTAGTTACTTTTAGTGATTTGTTGTAAAAGTAGGTAATAATATGTATGTATATACCTATAAATACCTTACTAAAGAGTAAGTAATTTACTATTGGAATATATAAGTATTGTTCATCGAACTCCTACAATCTTTTTATTTAGGTATAAATCATCTGGGTCAATGGTATTAGTAATTTAGCAGAATCTACGGTCAACTGCCGCAGGGCTGAAGGCTACTAGTAATATTTAAAAAACTCCTTCAACAACTTTGAAATGCATGACGTAGGTATTAAAAAAGATATCAGACAACAAATATTACAATACACATAATAATACCTACTTGAAGTTGCATATAGAAAGGATGCAACATCTGATATAATAAATAAGTATCTGTCCAGACTATCTATCCTTCATTCCTAACCTTACACTATCAGTATAATGTGTCACTACTTGCAAGCAATGGCAGTATATTAACTTTATTGATAGTAAGTACATATGGGCAGTTTATGAGATGTTACAAGTAAAGATAGAGTGTTAGTAGTAGCACAGCACAGCAGTAGTGCTGGAAGCGTGAGTTGAGCGCCGGCTCGGCTTGACTCACATTCATGAGCAGGTCCGGAGAGGAAGAGCCTTTGCCGCTCATGTCGCCGGGTGTGGAGGCGCATGTCACTCACTCACAACACTCGCGAGGTGGCGCGGTGCGGCAGCATCAGCGCAGGCGGCGCGGGCGGTCTGCGTGCGCCGAGCGACCGCGACTGCCGCGCGCCGGCCCCCACCGCACGACGCGAGCCCCCACCGCTACCGGCTGCCTCATTTCTCACTATAATTTGCGTGTTGCTCGTTTTTTACCATTATTACTCCCTCGTTTTGTTTTACGTATTATCGAGTGCATCCCGCTCGCACCGGCCGCCATGCGCGGTGAGCGCCGCCCAGATAATAGCCGCGTGCAATTACGTCCCGCCGGTGACGCGGTCGACACCGTGGCTGTCATACTTAGCGCCATCTTGTGACGAGAGGCAGTACTAAACTTTCAAAAGTTGGTAACGATCCAAAATTATAAAAAAATATGTACCGAATATACCATCCGATTTAGAGCAATATTTCAATACAAAAGATATCAACGCGATATCAATATTCCAGAAACATTAAAAGAATAATATCGATTATTTATTTTTATCTTTCGTAAAACTCAATTTATAACGTTCATAAGTGCCATCTATTCATAATTAGCATAAATTAAACTTCTGCTGATTTGTTATACAATGCAATAATTTATTTACTGCAATAAAAAAAATTATAAAAAGTTATGTTAGTTAAGTTACCTAGATAAAACAGGCCTTATAAAATAAATTACATAATTAAAATTGTATGATAATCTGTAATCTCAGTGCGTAGCGTGCTACATCAGCTTAGATGTTCGTTACTATACATGCTTCGGTGCGTGCTACGCTTTGTCTACGAAGTGCTACGAGTCTACGACAACGACGTAGCGTTGTACTTTAATTTTATAGTTGTTTCCCTCGTCTAAAACTATACTTGATACAAAATAGAATTCTTGATACAGAGGTAGGGTATTTTATAGTACCCACCTGGCTGGCTACCACCCTCAAGTTGAAAATCTGTCGCCAAACAATCACTGGTTTGTTACGGCAGTTGCACTTGAGAGCTAGTCGCCTTCTAGCTTTATAAAGGTCGGCAACACGTGGCAATCTCTCTAAAATTGCTAATGTCTATAGGCGACAGTAGTCACATACTACCAGGTGGACTTGCCGGCTTGTCAGCCTCCTGATGTATTAAAAAAACTCTAATCTATACAATTCTTTAATCTCTATAGATTATAGTTACTTGATTATAGAAAAGACTAACCAATCAACTGCATTTAGGAAAAATAATCATTGTCAACACTCAATGGGCAGACTCCACGTGTCTTTGAATTATAGTTTATGATGGTTTCTTTCACCGTATGTAGGTATACCTATACAATGGTGGTAAAAATAAGAAATAAGTGTATCATGAATATAGCAAAATGCAATCGTTACTGAGCTACTACGTTTTGATTCATAGTAAAAATATTTATGTGACTGTATAGGTACATACTTCTTTCTGTACAGTGAAAATATTTAAAAAACTATTAATTTTAATAATCATACCAAAAGTTTAGCCATAAATTTAACATTATATTCGAAATCTTAACTTATTTTTGCTTATAAAGAGTATCAGCTGTATTTTGTTAATTTTCTTCTGCCAATTATTAATTAATCCGTTGAACATATATTATATCCTCGCTAAATCATTGTACGAATTAATTGTTTACTATAGTTAACGTAACATTGATCTGAAAAACTTCTTAGCCAGTTAATTTTAATAAATAAGATTAGAGATAAATAGCAATGTATTTTTGAAAAGAGTATTTAAAACAAGTAGTTATGTAGGTATTTAATTTATTGTTTTCATTATAATAATTAAAAATAAACATTACGCTATAAGCCAACTGAATAAAAAGGCACATACAAGAATATTAAAACCTAATCACATTTGAAATTGTGGTAACTGAATCAACAATAACAAAAATATCAACTAAACTGGCTAAAGTTCTTAATATTTCACTTCACTGTTACTTTAAAACGGACATATTAACACAACACAATCATTTACTTTATTGACCAAGAGCTACAGGCGGTTGTAAATTATAATGTCCTTGGAATACTGCATAGTTGTCTTTAGTGGCACATTGGTATGCGGTAATTGGCGCCGGGTACTGTTGGTACACCCTGTGATCTCTTGCAGGCGGTCGTGGGTAGAGCGCATCCTGCCGCACCTCCGGGTACCAACCACCCATCATACTACTACCACTGAATACCGCACCACTATTATAACTGGTCGACGCACTTGTCACGCTTGAAGCAACTGTACCATAATTTAACATCTCTTTAGATGCGGCGGCTGTAGTCGGCACTGTTCCATAGTGAGTGCTTCCAACTGAAATCGTTGGTGCTGGTTGACTTTCAGGATGCACAGGTGTCGGTAATTCTACTTTCTCACTCGGTGCGTTCGAAGAATCTTCCTTATCATCCTCCTTCGCTTTCTTGCTCTTTCTGGTTATATTAGCATGCGTTTTAACATGTTTGGCTAAATGATCAGAGCGCATGAATCGTTTGGTGCAGAGTTGACATGCGAATCTCTTCTCGCCAGTGTGTGTACGCAAATGTCGCTGAAGCTCATCAGAGCGTGTGAAGCGTTTGCCGCAAAACAGCCAGTTACAAACAAACGGTCGTTCACCAGTGTGCCAACGAAGGTGAGCTTTCAGGTGAGAAGTTTTACCGTAAACCTTTCCGCACCCGGGGACATGACATACATGTTCACGTTTAGCGCCATCCTTGCCATAGTTAGGGCCGAATCCAGCTGCTTCTGTAAGGCAGTTGGGACAGCGGCACTTGGCACAGCGACGTTGTAGCTCACGAGCTTCTTCTGCTGCTGCGGCCGCGGCGGCTGGGGGCCAGTACGCCGGATACTGAGGAGGGTACGGGGGCAGTTCACGCCAGGCCGAGGGCCCGCACCATGCTCCTGAAGACGCACTACTACACGATGATAGATCCGAAGCAGGAGACAGCGCATCTCCGCGACCGTAGCCGCATTCGTAGCCCGTCATCATGTTCATCATCTGTAACAAATAATTACAAGATTTTAATATGATGCCACCATATATTTATCAAATGACAGCACATAAATCTATTTTAACGGGAAAGTTCAAATTAAAATTGCACAGCTTTAAAACGTTAGTTGAACACTCGAACACATCACTCATATATTAATTTATCTAATCGTAACAATAATAATTATTAAGTATCCTTAAACAACGTAAACCTATTTGTCTAGGTGTGTAAAATATTGTTTTCAATTTAAATAAACCGTCAAAGCGTCAGTTAATGGGGTGAGGGCGTGGGCGGGCGGACGGACCTGTTGCGCGGGCGGATCCACGTATTGCATTTCCGGAGATGGTGGTGACAACGTAGCGCGACGAAACCTTCAACTGGATAATTACAGGGCGGCACACCGCTCGCGCCGAGACGTTTTTAATAACTGGCTTGGAATAGACGTAACGAGCGGTTGTCACCTCGCCCCGGCCCCGCGCCCCGAGCGGCGCGCGCGCACCCCGGCCCCCGGCCCGGCCTCAGCGCAGCCTCCGACACACCCCACCCAGACCTGTGAATTATGAGCTTGCCAGCTCGCCTCTTGTGAGAATGGGAAAATCATAAGAGCGAGACGACCACGATCCGTACAAAGGTTATGTTTACATTTGCCTGCCTCGATTGGTGTCTCATTCAACAGTTGTACAAAAAAAAATGATAAGAACATAAAAAATATTTTAAGTTAAATGTATTGAAATAGATTACAAATCAATCTAATCATGCGTTCATGTGACAAATAAGTAATGTTATATTTTACTTTTTAAATCTGAAACAAATATTGAATATATTTCCTCCGAGTAGCAGACCATAATTGAATACTTACTGACACAACATAGCCATGGTAGCCAAAACAGTTTTTCATGGTGATTTTTTATTTAGATTAGATATAAGCATTAACAAACCAACTTCGTCCTATAGAAAAATCGATTAAAAAGCGATGATAGCTCATTGGTAGTGACGTCGAATACCTACCGCAACGAAAATCATGAACGAATCAGTCACCTCGGAGATGCCATTTTAATAAAGTAAGAATAAAATCGAGAATAAACTTAGGCCACTTTCCTGACGGACCTGGCCTGAGTGATAAAATTCGATGATTGTTTTCTGATTTAATTCAGTTATTTAAACACATAATTGCTTTAATAAGAATTGATTAGTTTAAACCAAAACACTAAACTCAAAGAGTAGAAAATTGTGTCAACATATTGAATTTCGTAGTCCACGTTTAACACGTTTAAGGCTTTAAAAAACATACTGACTCATAATTATTATGATAGTCTCTTATCTCTTGTTGTTTTATGTATAACCGACAGATATGTAAGTTAGCATCTTAAGTTTGTGTAGACATCTCCCTTAACTAAGTCTGTTAGCATCTATATATTTTTCCATTGAGCTCTCAGGCGCTTAATGTATTTAATTTTTTCTCTATTTCGGTCGACGCAGTTCGCGGCAGACGCATGATTTATGCATATTCGAGCGGAGCCAAACCTTTAATTACACGTTGTTAAAATATGGCAGTTTGTTAAATCGTTCGCCGTGCTTTTGTTTTACTAAACACCGCGCTCTCTCAGAGGGCCACATTTCCTTTACAGCCTCTATAAATTGTATAATATATTATTTTTCAATTCTAATTGCCAATGCTTTCTAATAATATGTTAGCTTATTATAATTTCCGATTAAGTTAGTATAGTTCTCATACTCAGAGTTAGTTGAATATAAAAATCATTTTCGAAATTAAATGTCCATCCTAATGAGAAACATGTAAGTAATATAACTGTACTATGTGAAGATATTTACTATAAGTACACAAATTTCAACGAAAAATAGGTACCTATTTTCTTCTAGCTAATCTATCAACAGGTACCATCAGTTAAGAGAAGGTTCTTGGCTGAACAATCTAGACTAGATATAAGGTGGTTAATGGTTGATAATGGCTAAGATAGAACAAATAAGTTTACTTTACTAAAAGTAATAATGGCTGCGGACTTCCAAAGTCTGAATAGAATTTAGTTAATAAAACTAAGAATAATAACTACGAACAATATATTTTTTTGAATAGCTACTGTTACTTCAGAATGCTTCAAATTATTCAGCACTTGTTCACAAATGCGTTAACCTGTCGACATGTTTACAACGTCTATAGAACAAACAGTTTCATGCTGCGTTCTGAAGGTTCTGGCATGCTACTGTCCGTCGGTGTCCACAAAGCCCACATGCAGTGGACAATGCTCGCTACTAATGCGCTATGATCGTCCTCCTCGCGCCATAAATCTTGAGGGATGCTAAGTTTTTATGAGCGGCGTGCGAGCCTCTAACATGTCCCTACAAAAACATGTTTCGACGACAAAATTGTGTAAAACGGCACTTTTGCAGAAAAGTTATCGATCAATTTTTTAACCGTTGCATGGTATTATATTTTAGTCAGTTTTTGTTTAATCCTACAATACTGCACTTCTTGTTTAATCACAAAATTAAATAAGAATTGAGGATTATTATAAGTCTACTTAATGCAATGCGTGTGAGTGATGAGTTCTAACTTCCTTCTTTAATAATAAGATAATGTAAAATCGTTACAGTTTATTTTCTTTGGTTACCTATCCTTAAATGTACACAAATTCTCTCTACAGTTTTTAGCATCATCATCAACAAACTATCACTGGATCGTTTCCGTTCATGGATCTCTGATATTTTACACTAATTACAGGTTTCTTATATCGTGGGCGGGTAATTAGTTCTATCGCACGTTGTCCTTCATTTCCTGTCTTTTGGTCGGGCGCCCATGAATGGAACTGACGCTTTTGAGGAGTTGCACAAAGTACCGACGAGGTGGTGTCGGGTTGCGGCCATTGTACTAGCTGAGCCAGCATGGCACCCACGCTATGAGACGATTAAATGCCATAGGTATAAAAAGCTTAAAGTTTATTGATTTTAAAATATGCCTATAACTGCTGCGTAGGCACTTGCCAAAAGTTCCTTTTCGTATTCGCGTAAGTAAAAAATGCTATAGTAGAAATAAAATAAATTAGAGATATATGTACGCAAGAAATAATTTATCTAAATCGGAGGGATTCTGATCGTTTTGTGTTAAAAAACGTACTTACTTTGTTACATCTGCTGACATTTTTATGAAATTTGATATCACGTTAAAAACCTAAAAGAAGTGAATAGGTCGCCAATAAGTTTTATATTGCCATTGAACAATAAAAGCGGACGTTCTTGCTATCTGATCGGAATTCCGCTCAACTTCATCATTTTTTAAAGGAGTGAAAGACAGGACACCTTCGCAATGTAACAAGATCACACAATGTACCTGTTCACTACAATAGGCAGCGCAGGTTCTCAGCAAACGCTGCTCCTTTGTCAAACCATACAAATCTTTATGTCTTTTGCATTGTGTAATACGGTAGTAAAATAAAATTGTTAGTACTTATTAAAATGTTTTAATTAGTTCAAGTAGCTCTAATACATGTTAGCTTACAGTATTATATATATGCATGTTAGTTAGGTATATTTGATAAAATAATCACCTACACTAAAACCGCCCATTTTGATTTATATTGGCGACACACCAAGAAAGATGCGAAACCTTTTACTAACTTCTAGAACTATCGTCAATGGCCATGTTAGTGGTCCACTAGACGGTGATGATTGTAGTAAGGCCTGCTAGATCTATGCCTAGATCAAGGAATTCGGAAAAAATAAATAATAAATAGGTACTTATTTAACGAATTATTTATTATATGTTTTTTGTTTTTCTTTCGTAGTAAAGGTATGTAATAAAGCTTGAAAAAAAATTATTTGGCAAGAATATTTGAATTGCATTATTATACAACAATCATGTAGGTATGTACCTGTTTCAAAACATAACTTAAACATATGAGAATATCAATTATTTTGTTATTGTTAGAATTTGACAGTGCCAAATAACAATAAATTGATACCAAAACTAACACTTTGTAATAAAATATTGAATAAGAATATTATAATAGTAAAATCCCATCGAAAGTCAGTCGTAGCCTCGTAGGTCCTAACAGTCGTAACGTTCACGTAAAAAAACGATGAAGGTAAAAGAATTCTGCGGAACCTGGCACCCTGGGGCGCCGCGGCGGCCTCAAACAAGAGTTCTTCTATACAGTGACAGCCGAAATTGCTCGACATGACAAAAAAGGCCATCTCAAGAACAGTTTGTTTTACAAAACAAGGCTTGCCGACAGTATGTGTACCTATGACACATTTTGACGCCAGTCGAACGTACTACAGCCATTAGTTATTTATTTTATATGTTTTAAAACCCAGTATTTGACAACAATTTCACGATGGTAAGTGATGATGTGACCGAAGGTGGTAGAAAGCCTAGAAAAAACTGGCTCTCAAGTGCAGCCACCGGAACACACCGGTAACTTGAGGGTGTTAGTCAGTTATGCAGGCGTTTACAAAGTACCTACCCTACAACCGAGCTATATTTTCCTTCTTCACCGAAAGCTCAAGCTCAAGTATAATTACAACCCACGATGTCTGTCACGGTATTTGACATCACTTCTAATGAGCTATCATCGCCTAAATTATGTGATGGTAAGTGGCTACCGTCGCACCGCCGCCTATGGACTTTAGCAATAGGTTGCCGACCTTTATAAAGCCTAGAAGGATGTATATAATTATGTAGTATGTAATGTAGTTAGGTGGTGTAATGTGGGCATACTTAAACCCCTCGTTGTTAGGGTATCTCGTGAACTTAAAACGAAGATGTAGTATTTTAACGTAGCCTCTTATTTATCAATATTAAGGACATTAGTTATTACCTGCATTATAATATGTGCCCTGGAACATTATAGGTACCTACCACAAATTTAGGCCAGATTGGTACCGCAAGCGGTCCGTCCAAGTGAACTCGGCATGTTGGTGCGATGCAACAGATTGCCGCAGCTTCTACTTTAGTTTGCGACTTGAATTCAGTCGCGCCTTAGGTAAGTAGTGTCGTTGAAAATATAAGACGCCAAATTGTACCATTATCAACAATAAAAACCGGTCAAGTGCGAGTCGGACTCGCACACGAAGGGTTCCGTACCATTATCTATAAAAACGGCAAAAAAATCATGTCCGTTGTATGGGAGCCCCTTTAAATATTTATTTTATTGTTTTTTAGTATTTGTTGTTATAGCGGGTACAGAAATATCTGTGAAAATTTCAACTGTCTAACTATCACGGTTAATGAGATACAGCTTTGTGACAGACAAACAGACAGACGGACGGACAGCGGAGACTTAGTAATAGCACAGTTTATGTAACTCTTACAGTCAACCAACGGACACGTCTAAACAAAGCAATCGTGCGAGGCTTGCGGGGTGAGAGAGGGGCGGTAGCGAGCCCAAGCTGCCATACACTCGGGACACAATGGAGCAATTACGAATGCCTAAACAAAGCGGCATTTCGCCTGACTTCAAACGCGATAAACCACTGTATGTAATTACGCTGTGGTAATTACATACAGTGTGTGTGAGATTTTTTACGGAACCCTAAAAAATCTCCTAAGGGTGGTCTTTTTTTTTTCACTTTCTATAGGCTTGTGTTTGACCACAATCTCACTATGGTAAGTGATGATGTGGCCCAAGGTGGTAAGCACACAAAGCCTAGAAAGAACTGGCTTTCAAGTTCAGCTGCCGGAACACACCAATAGGTGTTTGGTGACAGATTTTCAAACAGAAAAAAATCTATAGTCTGCGCCAGCGAAAGCGTGTGCGAAAATATGTTAGAACAATAGGAAAAATTCCAACTATTTCAAGTCTGAGCGAATTTTATTATTTAGATCGACTCCAGTAATAAGGAATGAGAAAGCAAGTCCATCATGTGCTAAAATAAATCTTTTGAAATCCACTAATGTTGTTACAATTAAATTAAAAACATTACGAAGGCTCAAAAATTTATTACAACACACGTCACAAAACATACTTTTGTACAACCATTCCGCATTTCACAATACATTAAACATTGGTACGTAATGACTACTCGGTTTATATAAGATCGAGGAATGTTTTATCTCGTGGTAAGTAGACAGGTTCAGAGTTAGTCTTCACTTGCAACAATACATTCATGATAAATAAATAAGTGGTACCTTTAAATATATATATGTCACCGGAGAATAACAAGAACCGCAAATTTATAAATTTTCTAGGAAATTAGGTTAGGTCTCGCGGATCTTGTTATCTTCCGGTGACATAAATATCTACTATCCTTTAAACACTTTTCACGTGAGTCTTGTACTATAATCGCAAGTATGTAATATTGGTGGATCTAATTATCCGAATTAGGTATTTGATCCTTACAAATTATAAGATAAATAGAAGTATTTTAATTCATAATTTCATTTATTCATATGATTGATGTTGACGTGAGATCACATAATTCATTTTTTTTTTTTCGCGAAAACCGAGTATTTTCTTAAGAGTAAGTAATAAATGAAAGTATTTCGCGTGTAATTACTAGATTAGGGTACAGACCAAGCGGAAAATGTTTAGTCAAGCTCGATTATGTTTCTACATTTCAATAATAATCTTTATCCTTATCAAAAGAGTTGACACAAGGGGTACCCATGCCGCTATTTTAATTCTTATTATCATCTGCATACTGTTAAAACTCTGGTGGTAGAGTCAAATGTAACGTCCATAAATGCCTTATCAGGGCAAACACTGAATAAATTATTTTTTGCATAAGAAAGAGACGATTATTTCTTCAACGTGAAAAAATGCGAGAGCATGCTCGAACAGTTTACCGTTCCAACTAAACCGACCCTTACTTTGAAATCTGTCATAACAAAACATACGAATCTTTGTAAGGATTGGGATAACGGTATAATTTTTGCAACTGATTCGTTGGTATTTAAATCCTATTTAAGCACTGGACATTTGGATAACATGAACACTGGCATCACTGATAGCACCACAGAAAATTGCTATTAGATTTTGTTAGGGAGATATTAGATGTCATACTTTTTGCAGGCCCTATATTGTCGGCCTGACTCATGATCGATTATCTCGTTGCCCTACATGCCTCTTAGATAGTACAATTTATTCCTTTTTTTTAATGACTTTTCGCACTTGTGTGCGTTGATAATGTTAGAATGGGATTCTGATTCTCGACCACCGATTGTATGACGTGTGCGATCTCTCTTTAAGTTGATAGATCACTCACCTGCTCTGTACTTTCCGCCGTCAACGAATCTTCGGTGCGTATAAGTAAGCAATCAACTTTACATCATATTCCGGACACTAGCGAATCTACGATATTTAAGAAAAAAACAATTACGCGATCCTACGACGACACATAAAATAAGCAATAAATAAAACTTAATAGATTCATTAACTTGATCAGTTTGATTAACTCTTTTTGAAGACCACCATTTCTCTAAATTCAATTAGCAAGATCACTGAAATTCATTACTTTAAAAATATACATAATACGCATGCATTTTGGCACGCGGTCACGCACGAACGGGTGTTTCGTACACAAACACAAGTAGCTCATACATTCGGAAGCTAAAAAAAAAAACAAATAATTAACATTAAAATTAAATAATAATGTAAATAAGATTTTATAATACATATAAGGTTGTCATTTAGTAAGTTCATAATGATGAAAAGGAATTCACAATTGATTTTGAAAATTATATTACACATAATGACAATAAATATTTTAACAACCATGAAATTAAATAAAGAAGGAACAAAATGGCAGGTCTTGATTTTGACTTTGTTCGAAATTACATAAATAATTAATAATTGTCTATGAAATAGTACTAAGAAGATAAGATTTTTTTTTAAATAAAAAACGAGATAAAACCATTTATACAATTATTTCTTTAGTAAATGACTTATAATAATATCTATGTCCTAAGCGTAATAACCTTATAACTCGTCCCTTAGGAGGGTGTATCGGTTCTTGGAGGGGGCTAGTTTCTTGAATGTGGACTCTGGTGGGGTGGTCACCTTCATGTCAGAGCTGATTGCTAGTTGAGCTGGGTCTGGACCGTAGTGGAACTCCCTAGAAAAGAAAATATAAGACATCACTCTTTTATCATCAGAATCCGTTTTTAAAGACGAATTAATTCAATTCTAAATAATGTCATGAGTACATCTGAAACTAGTGTCAATGTTTTTTAAAAATTCGAAGAGCCAGTTGGCGAGGAGGTTTGATACAGACTCTCACGCCGACAATGACTGCCACACCGCAGGTCGTGGATTCGATTCCCGCTCAAGACAAACATTGTTTGTTGTGAGTCTAGATGTAAGTATCTCTATAAGTATATATTTACAATTAAGTAGTATATCATTATCTGGTTTCCTTACTACATGCGTACTGCTTAGTTTGAAATTAGTTGTCCGTGTGAAGAATTTCCAAGGATATTTAATATTATCCTTACTAATATTATAAAGCTTGTATGTATGGATGTTTGTTACTCAATCACGCCAGAACGGCTAAACGGATCTCGATGAAATTTGGCATAGAGATAGATTATTGTCTGGAATAGCACATAGGCACATAAAATACATACACTTTTTATCCCGGGAAAACATAAGATCCCTCGGGAATGCGGGTATAACCGCGGGGCCGAAGCTAGTTATTTATAATTCGCGTTTTCGTGTACGTAAATACCTAAAGTACTTCTTAACAAGTATATGAACGAGACATTCCCACGTTATCATGCATTTACAATCATACTAATCAAGATAATGACGCACTGGTGATTGTTATTATTTGTGTGTCTATCTATAAAAATATATATACCTGTATATTTTACTTTAGAATAGTTGCAAATTACGAAAACTCACCTGTGTAGTTTCCCTGAATACAAGTCCTGAAGGAATTGCTTTAGTTTGCCAGGTACCTCAATGTCCTTGTATTCGGGGAACAGATACATGTGGCGGAATGAGTCGATGGCTATCAGAGGTAGATCTTTGAGTGACTTGCCCAAGTGGTGAAGAGGATGTTCAAAACGTACGCCGTCCGCAGTCAAAAAATTCACGTTTTCTGTAAACATTATGAAACAATATATTATTTACAAACGTATGTAACTTATGTAAATTGTGACTACAATTATTTGTATGTATGTTTGTTAAACAATCACGTCGTAATGGCTCTATGGATTTGGATGAAACATGGCGGAAATATTATTATTAGCTTGGATTAAAACATAAGATACTTTCCCTATAGAACACGGATAAAACAACGTTTTTAGGGTTCCGTACCCAAAGGGTAAAATTTCTGTTGCCGCTATAACAACAAATACTAAAAACAGAATAAAATAAATATTTAAAGGGGCTCCAATACAACTATCTTGTTTTTTTGCCGTTTTTATAGATAATGGTACGGAACCCTTCGTGCGCGAGTCCGACTTGCACTTGGCCGGTTTTTTATAAACACGAAGCTAGTGTTTATAAAAAAAGATATGTTAATAAACAGTTGTAGCTGTGTAAATCTTGTTTTAATAATTACATTAATAGAGTAATTTAATAACCTTGCTACAATTACTTATACTTTTATATCATTAAATAAACAACAACAAAAAAAGGTAACAACTGGTTAAATACAATTTTCAAGTAAGTAAGTATATTACTACATATACTAATTATAGTATATGTTGTGATATACTAATTATAGGATAAAGCATATTATTTAGGATAAGGAAAATTGTAACGAACTACTATAAAATTTATATTTTATGAGTAAATCCTTTACAGCTATTCGATATATAATGAGATTAATACTTTAACTAGTGTGTATTCATTTGAAGTGGTATGATCAACCGACATCAAAATCGTGATTGATTGATAAGTGATCAAGACGCGATTAAAGTAACAACAATGAACAAAGTATGTACACAAGTACGGAATAATCGCCTGGTCACATATAACGATAACAACCTGTATATAATGTCGAAGTAGAAATAGCCGGCATATATGTATATTCCTTGTCATAAAACTATTGAGCAGAGTTAGTATTTCACTAATCTCGTATATAAGATCTTAATAAGGCATTAATAATGTAGGACAAAAGAAATCATAATATGATTCGAGAAAGCTGATGTCGTCCGTAGGTCAGACACTTTTTCTTACGTAGAGATTTATTTTAGTGGCCCCACATATCCAACCGTAAGGTATACAGAGAGGTACACTATTCTCAGCGCCCTGTACATACAAGGCACCAAGGACCATCTGCGGTAGGTCTTGCCGACACAACTTGTGGGGTAGTGGGGTAAAACACTTGCGAGTAGCTCGTCAGTTACCCCACTTCCATTAGTCCAGAATCGTACCGGAACTGTTACAGGCGCTCATCACGCGCATTCTGAGAATGCTTGCGGATTAAATCCCCGCTGGGGACGTCAGAGAAGATAACTACCATTTCTCAAAACTTTGTTCATTTAAACATTGTTTTGTGTTTTCGTAAAATCTTTCTTACAAAGGTTCTCTTTCTGTTACTTTTAGCTTTTAGTTACCATATTTTTTTTTAGTTTTGTCATTGTCACTTTTTATATAAGTACCTGATGTTTTTTTAAACGAAGTTTTCTAAAAATGAAACCTAGCTAGATCGATTTATCGCCCCCGAAACCCTCTACATACTAAATTTCATGAATATCGTTGGAGCCGTTTCCGAGATTCAGATTATATATTTATATATAGTATACAAGAATTGCTCGTTTAAGGTATTAGATATAATTTTAATAATTACTTGTACCCTAAGCATGTAAGGGCACATATTTTGGGATGTAACCTAGCATATTTCTATAGTACTTAAGGTTTTTGTTGTTATGGTTATGGTATGTTTTGTGTCTTAATAGATAAATAAATAAATTTCTCCAGAATGGTATTGGTGCTGTATGTTCGCTCACATCTCAATGTGTACTGGCGTACATCTACCCTATCCTACAGCAGGGTTGACCAAAGAAAAGGCACAGACCCGGAGTAGCAGCAAGCCACTACAAGGGTCCCTCACTGAGATGGATCGAAAATATAGGGAAGAAACAATAGCACAGGGATGTGTAAATTAGCGTCCGTCCGGCTTGTTTATCTGGCTCAACTATAGCAATAGGTAAATGAATAGTAAATAGGTACTTACGTTTTTCAGTTAACAGTTCTTCAGTAACAATCTCCTTATATTTCTTTACACTCTCAGTATCGGAGGGATTATGAAACAGGATCAAAAACGGCAAACCTTCCTCTGTCAGCTCTTCTGCGTTTTCAAATGTTATCTCTCGAACTACTGGGATACATTTTTCTTGTACCCAACCATACAATTCATCAAAATTAAGTAAAGAACCTTTGTATGTCTCATCAGGTTCGGTTGATGTTTTCTTGTCCGTTCTAAACACTACAATTGGTTGTCCTGTAATATATAATAATAGTGAAAGATAAGAGCCATGGTGACATGAACGACATCGCTAAATAATATAAAATCTATAAGCTATCTGCGTCTCTATCTGATTGTTTCCTTAGTTCTTCTAAACTACACAATGGATTTTGATACGGTCTTCAAATCTTTGTTTCCAAAATTTTGCAAAGTCGGGGCAGGTCTTTATTACTATTTTAAGAAATTAACTATTTATTTGTAAATCTTACCAGCTGGATGCATCTGCTGTGACGCATCGCCAAAACCAGCATGAAAAAGACACTCATCTTTCAGGCTGGCTGCAACCTTCCTAAGAATTTCATACTCTGGCTGGTCCCTTCTGTCCATGTAACCAATGATGTGTCTTTTATCTTCACTGAGATCATGTAGCTCTTTGAGTGAGCCAAATGCTACAATTGGGTCAACCAATTGTTTCTTAATAAAATCAGCAAAAGCATCTACTGAACGCTGGCCTGAAAATAAATCATCAATTTATTTTACTTTAAGCACACATTTTCATGAGAAAATTATTGTTAATTCATAGTAATTGGGATCTTCATAAAACATATTAGGCACAGCCTAAACAACACATGAAAAGTGGAAGAAATTAACACACACCAAGGTTTTCCATTTCACACATCATACATTTTGTATGCTGCAGACACAATATGCATTACATTTTTGTAGCTATATGCATTACATATAGCTACAAAAATAAAAATAAATATTGAAGGTACACCCTGAATAAGTCTAGTTGACTATAGCCAATTTTCAATGGGCAAAAAAAGTGGCACTGGCTGTTAATTTAAAATTAGAATAGTTTTTGTTACACTTATCAGAAGAATAGGATACCCAAGGTTTATCATACTAATACTAATATACTAATAATAATATAACAATAACATATATTTAAAAATGTAATTTATAGGAAATGTATATGAATAAATGGAATCAAAATATTATAAAGAAAGATTTTTTTTTGTAACAAATAAACTCAAAAACTTCTGGACAAATTTCAAAAATTCTTTCACTATTAGAATGCTACATTATACTTAAGTAACATGGGCTATATTTTATCCTGGGAATGCGGGTGAAACCACATGGAAAAGCTAGTCTAATATATATCTGCCCTAAATGATTAATCATCATCATAATATATTAAACTACTTAAGTTAACTCACCTCTGTACTCTTTTTTAGCAGGCAAGCCATTACGAAATAATTTTAATGTTGGATATTTGGTAATGTGGAACCTGGTAGCTATAGCACCCTCCTTGTCACAGTCAACTTTGCCCATCACTACTCTTCCAGTATCATAAGCAGCCTTTGTGACTTCATCAGAAGCATCATCAAATATGGGCATAAGCATGTTACTAAATTTACACCATTCAGCATAGAAATTAATAAATACAATCTCATTAGATGCTGGAAAAAAATAAGATTCATATGTAAAAAAAAATTATGTGTTATACAATATTCATACACTTAACAATAATAGGTTTCACTGACAACTTGTAAATATTTACTGAAAATTTTCCAACATAAAATAATGAGGAAATTTCATGATGGTACAATTTTCTTTTAACTTGGCATAAAACTTCCTATTGTTGGTAATATTGTATTGATGAGATGAGTAAACTCTATCATTTTGTATTCCTAACATTCTGATATTTCACACCTGTTCCAAGGTCCAATACCATGTTCCGTCATGGTGTTGGACCATGACTGAACATAATATTCAATACATTTGCAATGGAATAATTTGTTTATATAAAGAGTGATAATTGTTGAATAACTATGCAGAGACCTAAACTTGATATTGTCCTTTAAAATTTGATAAAATATATAATATGTTAGATGTAAAATTTAAAAATATTCTTACACCTAATTCTTAATTCATACTTAGCTATCACAGTCTATGTAACTCTTACAGTCGGCCACTGCCATACACTCGCTTGGGCCACAATGCAGCATTTCACATGACTTCAAACGCGATAGACCACTGTATGTAATTACACTGTGGTTCTATTATTTTAGAATGCCTATTGTATATAAATGCTTAATCAGGTTTCATTAAGTAAGTACCTACTAGTAAATTTTGCAATTACTGAAATATAGCCGCCTAGCCTTTTGGTACTCTAGAACCTTGGCCATTTTTTTTAATGTTCTAGTCTCCTAATAGAAACAGAGATCGAAACAATACAACTTTAAGACTTAAATTTGATATGTATTCTAAGTTACCTACACCACCTACTCTAGCATTGTGCTAGATGTAGAAGCCTTTGATTTGACAGCTGACAGAAAGACAATAGGCTCAGTAACACGATCCCGTTGCCACTTTTGGTGTACGAAATAATAGTTAAATTTAAATAAGACAAGATAGTATATATAAAAGCACAGAATGAAGAGTTAAATTAGGTACAACTAATAAAATTACTTACCTAAAACCATATCTATATTACTTTGTGTAATTTGTACGGCACCGCTATCGGTAGGATTGTAAAAACTGTGGCACAACTGAAACATAACAATTTCTCACTTAACAGCAATTACTTATTCATAATAGACCATAAAATCAACAATCAACCCATTCATTTTCACAAGTTTTATGGTATTATTAATGTATGTATTACTTACCAGAACTATAAAAATTGATAATATTCGGCATCTTAATATACTAGGTGTAATAAAGATCATTTTAAAAGGATTTAGATGCTCTTTTCAATGTAAAATATTTGATGAAAAAAGCGAAGCTCGGTAGCGGTCGCAGATGCGTGCTGGCACTCTTTTTCAGTGTTGCCAATAGTAAATCAATAGTTGCCTGCCATTAGTTAGTTGCCATGCAGGCTTACCTAGATTATTGGATGTGTTGATTTTAGGCTGGGAATACACGTCAGATTTAGTTTCCGATTGTCAGATCAGACTATCTGGAGGCCGATTCTCGCGGTTTCGATAATAATATCGAAATCGATAAATATATCGAGTCTCATACCCAGGGAAAATATCACAAAAATATCTAATATTTCTATAATTCCAATTCTCGGAGCCTTTCGATATGAATATCGAACAGACCGAAGGGATATCGAAGATGGACAAATTGAACTATAAGTCGATAAATTTACAAATTAATAGAACTGTTGATTTCTCTAGTGTTATTAGCTTTGTAGAGGGTAAATCAATTAAAAATGAATTAATGTTTTATTTATACCATGTTGTTCATAAAATTTTAACATATTATTATGTATATTTTATTTCTCCAGGTAAAGTTACCTTATGCGTGGTTTGAAACGATAAGTTATTTTTTTACAGTGTGTTACCAGCACCCAATTTTTTATTAAAACTGATAATAATATACTCCGTTAACAATTGTTTGCACGTATTAGTAATTCGTAATTATGTGAATTGAGTCCACAATTAAATTTCCTTAATCCGCAGTTTAATATAGTAGGCGTACCTACTACGTAATCGTCGTAATTATTATCGTCAATGCACTTGGTACAAGGCATGTAATAATTGATGGCGTCATAATAATCACAATATCTCTCGGCTGTCATTTACACTTAGTTGTCAATTTACTTTGCTGTACATTGCTGGCAATTATAATTTTTTTTTTATTTTTTTTTTATTAATTAAAGCTTTTTTTTTAACTTTTTATAGTGATGATGTGGCTGAAGATGGTAAGCACACAAAGCCTAGAAGGAACTGGCTCTCAAGTGCAACTGCCGGAACATACCAACAGGTGCTTGGCGACAGATTTTCAACTTGAGGGTGGTAGCCAGCCAGGCGGGTACTACATAGTAGTAGATTTTTATTGTGTAGATATTTTAAGTGAAAACTAGTTTCGCTTCACTAGTGCACTTGTATTGATCTTTATTCGACCAAACGCCACCAACCTCAGTCAATAAAACTCAAAATACGCCGATTTCATGAAAATAAAACGAAAACGCAACGTCACTTCGCAAGTTCCCGCCAAAAAATCCCCAAAATGTCATTAATTCATTATAATACTTTCCGGCATATTTTAATATGGATGTTATAAAGTTTTTTTGGGTAATTTTTTTATATATTTTTATTTCACAGTACTTATAATTTATTTTAAATAACATTTTTGTTTTCCAAGCAGTAGTTGTTTTTGGTTTGGTTTCAAATGATTTCAAATATCAATCTTTAATTTTAAGAACTCAAAATAGCAAAAATAACCATTATTACCCGATTAGTAATCTACTTAATATTTTTTATTTAATCTGCATTGTACAATTGTTTGTTATCTTCAATAAATAAAATAAAATTAGAAACCTAAAATCTGTAAATGATTAAGATTATGTTAATTTAATCAATAGAATGACAAAATCTGTACTTATACATGGCAACACATCATGTGTAACCACCTCAAAACTACCGTAACCACTGAGTGTAACCGTATATATAGTGTATTATCTATGGTGTAACCCTTGGTGTAACCACTCAGACAGATTTGATTTGACACTTATTAATGAATGACATCATCCATCCATTAATAAGTGACTCTTACTCTACTACCACTACTCATTATTATGACCTGTATTCCTAAAATAAATAATTACTGTGGATTGCAACTTATTTAAAAATAAATAATAACAATAGATAGGTGCTGAAAAATATACATAGGCTCCATAGTTAATGTGTGTACTTTCATAAAATAGTAGATTGTTATACAAGGAGCTAAAATGACCCATTTTAAACGAGGTAGTTTTACTCCCGAGCTTTAGCGGGGGAGTAAATAGAAACCGAGACCGAGTTTTAATGGGTTTTAGCGCCGTGTGTTACACTATACTTTTCACTACGATTGCAAGAAAATAAAACAATCCAATATGCTTTGTGACCTTGACGGCAACAGATTGAAAATTATTTCTTTTCCTTTCTCTTCTATTTGTAAATTAGGGTCTCCATTCTCACTAGATGATGACATTTTCACTATTGTAAAATTTCACTACCAATTCAATTTGCAATTAGAGAAAAATTATAAAGATTTCGCGCCAATGTCTTTTTTGGTTTCTTCTGTAGCCGCAACACATTGCATGCATTCTACCAGAGATCGCCGAGAGGAGTGAAAATACTATTTCTTCTTGGTTCATATCAGTTCCGAATAAAAGCACAGCCCCCAAACAAAAAACGTACATGTCCTTTGTTACTGAAAAACATTATAGGGCATTGCATAGATTGCATTGATTTTTGGTCAGTACAAATTTAAACACGATTTTCAGAAATAAAAATATATATAATGTAAGGTAAAAAATTACATAAAATTTTAGACTATTGACAACATAAAAATTATCTAGTAAATTTTTGCACTAAAAAGTAGGTATATATTGTCATTATTTCAATATATAGTGCATATTATGTAGGATGTCGAATGATTTGTATATTTATATTACTAATAATTAAAAATGGACGGGACATTTTCAGATCTATATAAGATATAAAACCAGTCTTTCTTAGAACTACTTATTAACATTAGAACTTATAACTACAATGTCAAACATGCAAGTATAACTACCAAGTTAACTGATCAATATATAAAAATTACCATTTATATTAAATCACATTGAAAACAAATTAAAATAACTGCTAAATGAATAATATTCATTATAATAATTTTTTTGACAACAAAATAAAATGAGTACTTTGTGTATAATAAGACGCACATTATTTAGCATGATTGAGGGTTCAATTAAACATTTTGAATCCAGAAATATCATAAAGTATTAAGTAAATAAAAGTGCAACAACAATATTGCTGATATTCCGGGAGTTATGACCAGTATGATAAGAGCTGCAGCAATATTACTCCAACTATCATACTTATTGTAGGATTTGCCAGTGTGCTTCCATTCTGAAAAATTTAAATAAACTCTATTATTTTTTAGCTTAAAGTAAACTTTAGGCAATGAGCCTAAAGTTTACTATAAGCTAAAAAATATGTACTTGAAGAAATATAAATATATTTAATTTTAGAGAGATTTAAGAAATCACAATAGTTTCTAATAATATAATCACACCAATATTGTTTTTTCATGTTAGAATCCTAACTAGTAACCAATTAATCAGATCTGTCCAGAGACAGCTTGTTGGATGATGCCACAGGCCTATAATGTGCCAATATTTTTTATAGCTAAAGAGTAGATATAAGTTACAAAATAGTTTGTGTATGGTATACAAGTGTCTTATCCAAGCAAATGATAAAAATGGGCAGAAAAAGATAGGTAGAAGCTTGTACTCACAATAATATAATAGTTGCATCGATCTCCTAAACAGCAATCAGAACAAACCCAATCCTGGTACCAAATGTGGGTACACAGTGGCATGTAGCGCAACCTTGTCAATGCACATTCTGTTTTATTTGAACAGCGCTTAGATACATAATATTGTTTGATTGCTCCTTGGGACCAGTAGGGCGTACTACCCCATTTAATCTGGGTCAAACAAACATCTTGATTTGATTCACAAGTTTTAATAGTTTTTACGCATTTCTCGTTGTTATCCTCCTGATTTTCACACACGTAACACTCCAGGCATAAAACTGAAACATATTTTTAAATTAATTAATTTCTTTTTCAATTAAAAAACATGCCTAGCCATACCTACCACTAGTTGGTTCATTGATGGTGATAGATAAAGTAGCGGTGTTTTGAAAGCGAGCTCGGTCCTATGATTATATTGACGTAAAAAATGTTACGAACTAACCTGTTGTAAATGAAATTGTTAATATTAAAATGCCAAAGATGTAATATTTATCCATCTTGTAGAATTTTAATTCAAGCAGGATTAATTTGGTGATTCTATTTTGTTTCAGAAAAGAATATAATCATCCATCCATCCAAAACAAACACCAACCAAACGAACGAACTATCACGAAAATTAACGTAATTTACCGACCGACCGAGGCGCCGACGCCCCGCCTAGATTGCCAGATGTAATTTTTTTATGTTTCTCATTTCACTTGAAATTATTTTTCTGTATAGTACAATTTTCTTAAGTTTTAACCAATGGCATAGTGGAACAGTATTTTGATGAAAAATCCTATAATTTAGTCTAACCTAAAACGAAATACAAATATATAAATAAATTAGTACGTACAATAACTTAAACCACAAAGAATGCAATCGAAATATTTTAAAATAATAAATAATAATAACTGTGGTTCGCCTTTTCAAACCCATTATATACGATTTCGTTGTTGCACAGCGCTTGGCGCTTGTACGTGTACGTACTCAGTCGGTCGGCGGCGTTGCCGCGTTGCGTTGCCGTCAAGTTTAAACGAAATCGACTTAAACTTGTAAGCGTGCTTTTGCATTTTTTTTTCAAAGCAGACTTCTTTATGTGCTTGTTACTTAAAACGCCCATCTCTTGTGTCAATCAATAGTGCCAACATAAAAGCTTGGGGACAAGTTATGATGATCGGACTGTACGTAAGTTATTAAAGTTAAAGCATAGATTAGAAAAAGTCATGTCCCAACACTTTCATAGTCAATTATTCGAATTCTGGGCAAGATTTATATATTGTTTTTTTTTGTAATGGAAAGGAAGGATATGTGAAAGAGAAGTCGTGTTTTGACGTGTCCCATACCAACCTTACCACATTCGGACTTCGGAGTTAAAAAACTACTTTAAGAAACACTTTTGAAACAAAGTGGCGGGTATATGTACTGGTCAGTTATAAAGCGAAGTTTCATTTTAAACCTAAAATCAGACTTGTTTAGGTTGAAATTCTTTTGAAAAAGATAGGTTTTATCTTGTCTCGCGATATGGCATGCATGTTAAGGGCGCGTTCGCATATCAGGCAAAATTAAGCTGTTTTTCGGTACATTTTATGGCATAATCAAACAAAATCCAATATAACTAATAACTACCACGTATAGATTGGTTCTTCATCTTCAAATAATAGTTACATTATTATTGAAAATTTTAGTTTCTCATAATGTAAAATCGATCTGTCGTTGCCATTTTCCACAAAATTATCGATACCGGGTTGAGTTTAGGTACATTTTTGTGCTATTAATAACATATTTCACTATTTCTAAAAATACTATATGTAGGTGTTATGGGAAGTATTAGGTAATTAATGAAGATCAGTTTTCATCTAGTTACTTTATTCAAAATTACACATATTCAATATGTAATTTTGAATAAAGTAACTAGATGAAAACTGATTTATTTTTAGTGTCTGTTTGTAACATCAAAATAACTACTTATTTCGAAATTAAATTGAGAGCACAACAGATACAGATATTTTTTTTGCATTTTTCTCTGTTTGCTTGTTAGAGGTAATCTCTGTAACGGCTGGACCGATTTGAACAGGACTTTCACTAAGAGATAACTGAGGCCGCTAGGCGTAAAATAGGCTTCTTTTTATTCCGATATTCCTACTGGAACATTGGGATAAAAAGAAAAATATTTTGAGGAAAATTTTAGAAAATGGTATCTTTTTCGGGAAAATTTATACCTGATCTGGGGAAATTTCACATACATAACCTGGAGACACTGGTAACATGTCTATTGTTTTTTTTAATCATTTTTAAAATGAGTGACGTAGTAATTTGGGCGCTTTATCTTTGTAGATTTTCTTTGATATTACATAAAAGAATGAACCTGCAACAGACTAAATAAAACTGCGATTTCTGCGAAACAAACAACAAAACGTGGATAGTGTTATAAACTTGAGCATAAAGCCACCGTTATAACCGCTTTAGCTCTACCCAAAATCACTACGTTCTACTCTACCCTCCCTCCATAAAAAAAAGTTTGTTTTGTTTCTTTCCCTTTCTTTCTTGACATTGACGTAACTGATGACAACAAGTCAACCTTTTAGTTTGACATTTAAAATCCAACAAGACGAAAATTTTGGTTAAAATTTATTGACAAAACGTAAATACGTAATTAAACCTCATCGATAAATAGGTATCTATCTCAAACAAAGTAATTTTCAAAATTTAGGGCTTTTTCTCCCATGGAAGGTATTTTGTGGAAATGGACAAATTATTGGAATGGTAATTCTAAAACATAATAAATTTTAATAATTGATTTCTACTGGATTTACTATTATAAACTACGATATGTTGTAGGTTGGCAAACCAGATGGTTTGTGTTAGAAAACGGAATACTTTCTTACTACAAATCACAAGAGGAAGTAAGTCAAGGATGCAAAGGATCAGTGAAAGTTTCTGTCTGTCAGATAAATGGTAAGGCAATATAAATGATAAGTTAATTTATCTGCCAACAATGTATATGAACAAGAACATAAAACGCCCCTGGCTACTCTCTGACCAAATCATATTTTCATGGGTTCTTGGGTAATGAATAGATATCGTTTTACTTTTACTCACTTTAGTAATTATATTTTTTGTTTGTTGATCCACATATTAGATTTAGTATATGTGAAATTGTACAGTTGACTTTGTTCATCATCTACAGTACAACAAAGTAAAGTTTTTTTGTTTTATTCTAAAGTAAAAGGTTGTCATTGAAGTCTTCATTCTCTATTTAGAGGTCAAGTGGCATTTGAAATTTTAAGGAATTATTTAATATAAATATTTCAGTTAACAATATTGACAACACTCGCCTTGATTTGGTCATTCCTGGGCAGCAGCATATGTATCTAAGAGCACCATCACCACAAGACAGGCAGAAGTGGCTGGTTGCATTGGGCAGTGCCAAGGCTTGTGTGGACTTAAAATCAGATATGAAAGGTAAATAATCTTCAAATGTGTTTAACATTAAATATTTTATTATTTTCATGGAAACAATAGCGCTTAATACAAAGGGTAATTTGTAATGTACAATTTATGAGTGACTAGCTTCCGCCCCACGGTTTCAACCGCATTTCCGAGAAAAAGTATTCTCCATACAATAGGCTATCCGCATGCCATTTCATCACAATCGGTTCAGCGGTTCAGGCGTGAAAAGGTAATCAACAAACAAACAGACATTCACATTGATAATAATAGTTAGGATTAGGATTAGGGATGAGCCGAATATTCGTTTTATATTCGATATTCGGCAGGTTTACCGAATATTCGGCTAAAATAAAAATATACCTTTCAAATAAAAAATAACCAAAACAAACGCACACAGTGACGTTTTACTCTTTACTAGATGATGCAATAACAACAGCGGGGGAGCGGGCGGCAGGGTCCGGTGCCCATCCACGCGTTTTACGTGAACAAGTTCAGACCTGTATTGTTTATCTAAGAGAATCAATTATGCCGAACATTCGGCCGAATATTCGGCATAATTGATTCCCGGCCGAATGTTAGTATTCGGTGAAACCCATGTTCGTCCCATCTCTAATTAAGATATTGTACTAGTTAGTTTCTTATGTTCTTATGTTTTCCCAGGATAAAAAGTAGCCTATGTGCTTTTTCAGATCTATCTCTGTGCCAAATTTCATCCAAATCCATTTAGCTGTTCTGGCGTCATTGAGTAACAAACATCCATCCGAACTTAAACATTTATAATATTAATACTAGCTGTCACCCGCGGTTTCACCCGCGTTCCCGAGAAAAAAAAGTAGCCTATGTCCCTCTCCATACCATTGGCTATCTGCGTACCAAATTTCATCGCGATCGGTTCAGTGGTTTAGGCGTGAAAAGGTAACAAACAAACTCACTTTCGCATTTATAATATTAGTTAGTTTAGGATAGTTAGGATTAGGATATATTGTAGGATTTAATTATACTTTTGAATAATTACTAAAATTTTGCTATACTAGCTAGCCTCAATAATTAATTATCTAATTTTGCTTAAATTCCTTATTTCAGTACATATTAAATACAACTATATTACTTCCAATTATTTAATTTTTATTTTGAACTTTAAGTTTCAGTGTTGGAGGATACAAATTCCTTAAGTAATAAAAAGTCAGAGCTGCGACTGTATTGTGACCTCATGATGCAACAAGTGCATGCTGTTAAGAGTGCTGCAACTGCTGAAGATGGACCTGAGATACAGGTATCAAACAGTTACTAATCTACACCAGAGGGATCTAATTATTTTCTGGTATTAAAATGATCCTATGTGTAGTGTCCGACTGGAGGAATACAGTTCAAGATTGGCTAAAATTTACAATATAAATAATTTTAAAACTTTAAAATTCAAAAGTTTTGATTGGCAATGGCGCTGGCCGGCCGCCGCTGCATGTCCACAACCATAGATACACTATATACCTACCTAATCCACAACACAGTGTGACCCCCGCGCGTCGCCACGTCCATTGCGCTCTCGCTCATTCGTAAGTTCGTTCAATTTCGGCGCTTGCTATGAACCTTCGGCTTCGGCCAAGTCGAAAATTATTCCCTCAAAAGCACCGTACTCAATTTATTAGGATTTTGTATAAGTAGAACTAGCAAACTAGAAATATCACCGAAAATAAAACGTAAAGGTAAATCTCGCTCCTTGCTAAAGGAAAACACGATTAGATGAAATTTCCTCGAGATTTTTATATCTTGCTTTAAAACGGTAGTAGGTACTTAATTTTATCAATGATTATTTGCACATATGTAAATTATGTACATAAATATCAAATCTCATAAGACAGAATTTGAATTCGATCATATTTATAAACTAGCTTCCGCCCCACAGTTTCATCCAAGATCCCGGATTAACTTATGTTTTACCAAGATAAAAAGTATCCTAATCCTATATGTTAATCCAGAATATATTATAATAATATGTGTGCCAAATTTCAACCAAATTCGTTCAGCCGTTACGGAGTTGAGTGGTAACAAACATCCAAACATACAAACTTTCATCACTTAATCATTTATAATACTAGTATTTGGGTAATAATTCGCCATTTGTCTGACGTGTACCTATTTGTTAAAATTATTGTTTCAAATAAAAGACTGTCGGTTTTTTTATCTTGGCAATTGAGATGCGCAAATTTTAAAAATAATATTGGTATTTCTAGTTTGATCCTGATCTAGTGTAGGTACTAACTAGCATTGCACTAAACTGACCCGAAGGTAGGTTTTGAAATCAGCACCTGGTACACTGAGTCGGGTAAAGATAAATCGGCCGAGATTGGTCTTCCTTTCTTACCCCAGGACTAACGGAAAGGACCTGAAGCTGTACTTTGAGGACAGGCAGGCATAAACAGCTGAAAGAATTTGGATGAAACTTGGCACATAGATAGATTATACCCTGGAATAACATAGGTACCTGTTGTCGGGAACGCGGGTGAAACCGCGCGGTAGAAGCTAGTAAATCATAAATGTTTGGATCTCGTCATGATCCTTTTAAATCAAATTATGCGTTAAATTGATGTGTTCATTAGTTTAACGTATAACCAGTGTTGAAATACTAGTAAGTACACACTTCACTGAGAAGTGCATCTACCTTATCTTAATTTATTATTTTTCAGAAAATTAATGATGCCTCAAGTCTTCTATCAGCTACTTGTGATACTTTCATAAGAACCCTTGAAGATATTATGAAACTCACAAATAATACAGTTGGAAATGCTACACAATATGACATGCCAATACCTAACATAACAATATCAAAAAACAACTGTTCAAACAAAACACAACAAAATAAGATTATAAAGCAGAGTTTAAGTAGATCACTATCCCAAGAAAATAGATGAAATATAGGCAGCTTCAATTTTGTAAAAACATGTACAAATGGGAAATAAATTGACAGCTTGTTTAAAATACAGTGGAGACTTGATTATCCCGACCTCAGTTATACGGATAGTCCGGATAAAAAGCAAATATCTTTGTAAGTCTAATCGAAGACGAAAAAATCCTTAACTTCAAATGAAAATTGCCAAATACCTATTTTAAACAAAATTAAAACTACAGTAACAGTCCTATGTGACTTGTTAGTAGTCAAGTCTTAGTTATTTCATCATAAAAATTGCTGTTATAGTCATTTTAAGAAAATATATAAATGTATTTTATGTACGTAAGTGCGAAAATTTACTTGTAATTTCTTAACAAACATTGATTTCTGTTGATTTTAATATTTAATTTATGTTGTTTTTATAAACACTTAGAAAGATAACCATACGCGGGCGAACGATTATCTTTCTAGAGAAAATTTTGTACAAAATCGCTTCACTTCATAGGTATATTCAATTATCCGGATTTTCGATTATGCGAATGACATACGACAACAATTTATTCCGGTTGATCGAGTCTCCACTGTACATCAATTAATTATTGTTCGCTTACAACTAAAGGTTTTTGTAAATATGGTATGTACTAGTAGTTTAAAAATAGTTCATAGGTATTTCAATTTAATTCACATTTATTTATATCATACATAATTTCCACCTATTCTTACTGTAACTAATTCATGCAATTTTTACCGCAAGTGCTGTGCCGCGTCGACAGACGTGGTGCTGAGAGGAAAGGCTGTGCGCAGCGGGCTTCATAGATTACTATTATATACTAGTCGGGCTTCTCACTACCGTCTCGTCGCCCTTTCATCTATGGTGCGGCACTGCACTTGTGATCAGAATATTTTTTAGAACTTATTTTTTTTCTTAAATTCAATAGGTATGTAGGTAGGTATTGAGTTTTATTACTTAGCTTAGGACACATAAATATTATACTTAAAGAGAAGCAGAATCAACACACGAAGCAAATATTAGCGAGCATTCATTCATTTTATTGATATTTGAAGATGGTTGGTGAACATTTATTCTTGTTCCTCCGTGCGCTAACCAGTGGAGGAACAAGAAAGTAAGTGATTTCATGATGGGTCTGATTATAGTAAAAAACAAATTTGTCTGTGACTTATGTTTGTACCTAAACTATTATTATTATTGTTATTTATATTTCTGTCTGTGATATATTTAGGAGTCCAGAATGAATGTACGAAATAAAATTATAAGTACTTACCTTAACTAGTGTAATAGGCTAAACTTACATTAGTAAGATACAGAAGTAAATTACAAGTTTAAAATGTAATTTTAACCATGTATTCTCAATGAACAATATTATAAAAGTTTTCGTTAATTCTTTGTTTGATTTTCATGCTTAGTTGCTTATTTTACAGATATTGAGCTTGTCAAATCAAATGCATAGAGTTCGCGCCACTTAAGTCCCGTGGAAATAATGAAAATCGATCTTATTTCTTCTGATAGAGGTGGACCTTCGGGACTTTGGTGGCGTGAGCTCTAGCGAGATGAACCTTGTGTCATGTTAGTAGGGTTCAAATTCAATCATAGTAGGTATAACCAGTCTATTAAATATCGGTCTATCTCATAAAGACCCTCAGCCCTGTGTTGTTGAGGCGAAAAGGTATATATATAAGCGTGTTGTTGCGGTGCACTGTGTGAGAATGTGCTCTCTGTGCCCGGTAGCCTTTGCCGCAGTAGGTACCTACTTCATTATCTCCTTACAGGGTCTGAAGAGTTTTAGAAACAATTTGGTTTTCGCTCAGGAAGAGGAACCTATGAAGCAATCTTTTCAAACCGCCAACTCCAGGAAGAGTCGTGAGCATGATCAACCATTGTTTCTATTCTTTGTTGATTTAGAATAGGCATTTTATAATGTTCCTCGTAAGTCATTATGGGCAATAGGTACCTACTAGCGAAAATAGATTGTCTGGAGAAGCTCGTGCGATTGGAACGACTTTTGTATGATGCGAGTGCCTAAGTCGGTAGGTCAAACATAATGGTTATCAGACAGAGTATTTCTCGGTCTTAGCATAGCACCTACTCTGTTCTCACTCTATTTTGCAGTGGCCATCACGGACTGTGCCGCGCTGCAATAGCCCCGGAAAGAGTCAATATAAGCTTCCATACAAGTGGAAAATTATTTAACACAGATTTAGGGGTCGCATCAGTCTCCTGTGATATAGTGGCAGAGATTATGTACGCGGACGACTTGTGTTTCATGGCAAACGTTTTATGAACGTGGGTGAAACCGTAAGCTAGTGTTTCTCTTTCTTTCTTACTAACATATTTTTTTAATAATAATTAATCATAAATATATTTATGTACTTTACTTACCTACTTCCAAAATTCATGTATTTATGGAAATAAAAAATAAAGTGATTTTTAAAAATTGCTTTTATTTAGAACACAAAAAATATGCCTACAGCAAAGATATCATCTTACCAGGCCGGTTCTCCAAACCTCAAAACATTTTTTTCTTGAGTATCCAATTCTATTCCCATTTTCTTTCTCATATAAAAGATAGTGCAGTCCCTATTTGTGCACAAAACCTCTTCATGTAGACTTCCTTGACATCTTTGGCATTCAGTCCATAGTCTTGAAAACTTCTCTTGAAGTTGCCTTTGTTTAAATACTTCTGTAATATATAATTGACCTTCTTTGTCCAAACAATAATTACATAAAGCTTTCTTAGTATCATTGGGCAATATAGTCTTACATCCAATGCACTTCTCCTTTTTCTTTGTAAAAGCTGCTAAAGCACCTACTTTAGAAGTTACCATTGCTTTGGTTCTGGTATGTTCACCTTTAAGAAGGAGTGATTCGGCTTTGTCTCCAAGAATTGGTTCAAAAATTCTCAAAAGTGGTTTTGAAATTTGATTTTCCATATAATAATTGAAATCAATGGGCACACTATTCTCCAAAACGTAGATAGGATCTTCTGCTTTCATATAAGCTGGAGTATTTTTAGCAGCACAGCATATAACATATGGTACTCTGTCCCCAAGTTTAGGTGCTGTACCAGCATCCCGTTTTCTCATTTTATTCGCTAATTCTACATGTGCTTGTTTAGCTGCATAATCATTTTTAGTTAGTTCCTTAGTTATAACAAGTTGCGAAATATCAATTCGGTTACATAGTAAGTCAGATATTATTTGTTTAGCATAATTAACAGCGCCACCTGGATCCCTGTCTATGAGCAACTTTTGAAGACATGTACTCATCATATTTGAAACAAGGGGACAATTATCCCGCCTTACTGTCTCTATACCTTTGCAATCCATCTTATCATATTTATCTGGTTTTGTGAAATAGAGTCCTGCATATCTCTTTTTATTGATCAATAAATAAGGATAGTAAACTTTTTCAAATTCTAATTTTATGGGTTTAACAAATTTTGTTGTTACGAACTCTGCAGCTTCTCTCCCTAATTCCATGCTTTCTTCAAGAGTTTTGACCCCAAATTTAACCATAACAGAATCTGTATCTCCGTAAATTACAACAGCGTCTTCTTTATATCCGTTAGCCTTTGTATACTTTTTCTCAACTTCCGATTTTGTAAATTCTATCATAGTACGACCGTACGCAGTTACGCTACCTGAAATTTCTAGACACGGTAATTTCCCAACCTGAGCTCCTGTAAAACCATAAACTGAATTGGCACTTATTTTTAATGCTAGTTGCCTGCCATCAAGTACAGATCTTTTAAAAGGATCTTTTTCTTCCTTAAGATCAGCTTTTGCTTTCTTTCTTGCTGCAAGTAATGACTCCAAAATTTCAGGTAGTAGACCTTTTCTGACATTTGTTTTCACAAACATACATTTAGATGGTGTGGTAGTTATATCATCACTGTTTATATTATGTGTATTTTGCATATTTGGTGGGATTAATGTAGTATAACACAAGTTATGAGCCATCATGATACTTGGGTAGAGGGAAGCAAAATCTAATGTTGATATGGGATCTGCATAATACCCTTTTTTTGGTTCAATTACAGTTGCCCCTTCAAATTGATCATCAGAGCCCTGGCCATGATAAGCAGGCATTAAGTAACCTGCATCTTTGGCTTTACGCAGTAACTGACTTACCACTTTAATTTGTTGGCCTCTTGTGAGCAGGCACAGTAAAGGAACACCAGTGACTCTTGCCATTTCCATATAATTAATTATACACATCAATTTATTTAGTAATTTCAGTGGTAAATATGCATCTTTAAGACAATACATGGCAAGTCTCCTCCTAGTTTGCTCATTTTCATTTTGCAAGTCAGCAATAATGCTATGATGAACATCTTCTTTTTGTTCCAGTAGAAAATGATAACTGACAGCATTTAAAGTATATGATCGCAGCTTGTAATCTCTAACAAGAACAAGTAATAAGTCAAAGGGAACCCTGCCTTCAAAATTAATACTTTTATTTTCTCTGCGTCCCATTTGCTTTGATTGCAAAATTGAATCTTTTATAACAGATTTAATATTTTTAATGCGTCCCAGAAAATCAAAACTGTTCACTTTCAAATGTTTAGCCCTATTTATGAGGTAGGGCCAGTCAAAATTACTTATATTATACCCAGTTATTATGTCAGGATCTAGTTCCCTGAAGAAATCTGACCATTCAGCGAGCATCTGGGATTCAGATTGGAAACTGAGGACTTGAGAACCAACAATAGGTGCACATGTATTTAATGTGAACACATTTCTTAGGTATGGTTCAGGATCACCTTGTCTAATGACCATTGATGCAATTTGTATAACAGGGTCATGATTGGGTTCTGGGAATATTCCCTTTCTGCCTGCACATTCAATATCAAAACTTAATATTCTAAATGGTGCAACATTAGACCATTCTCCCTCAGGTTGATGGGCTATGAAGACATTCCATGCAACATCTACTTCTATTTGACATCTAGATTCGGCTTTCATTAATGATTCTGTTGTTCTAAGAAACCATTTATTTGGTGGCAATTCAATCCAACTACAGCCAACAACTGATGTGTCAACCATAAAGCGAATATCAAAATCAATATTGGTTTCAAAAAATTTTGGGTCCATCAAATTAAATGAGGTTGGAGTTTTGTCTATCAATCGCTTAGCTGCAGCAATTAATCTGGGGAGTGCTACTGATACCTTTGCAAATTTTATGTCATCATCTCCTTTATAGTACATAAGGGACCTTGCTTTTACCAGACGCACTTCTAATATTGTTTCTTGAATATTATCTTTGTTGGAACGAAGATCTTCCAAAACAGCTTTGCTTAGATTACATTTCAGATCATTACATGATGATTCAGTAAAATTTACTGGAACTGTTACATAGAAATAAGGTGTGAATCCATGCACATGACAACAAACTGAATTGCCAGCCATAGTTATGCCATACATGCGCATAATAGGTACAGGAGCTAATTGAGATCCAGGCATATTAGGCAATGGTTTTCCATAGTAATGATCAATGTCTATTTGCTGAAACACTAACTTATCTGTTTTTGAGTTTAAAGCTGGAGGCGATGGTCGTGACCATTTCATATTTGTACACTGATTTTCCGGCCCTTCTCCAATAACTTCTTGCGTTTCAAAGTCACAGTCCATACCAGCCAGCTGCTCTTCAAAACTACTTGGCATTTCATTATCTTCTTCATCATCACGGGATTTAAACCTCTTTAATGGAGGACCTTTATATTGTTGTTTTTTATCCATTTTTCATTAAATATTTGTAGTAGTAACTCCTTTGTAAATATATATATTCACTCTTCACACCAAAAAGGAAATATTTTTCGGTTTACCTTTACAACAGTACAAAGTACACTACGTCCTTATCCAGATGCTTCCTTCAACAACGTTTCCCGCCAAATATCTGTAATGTTTTCAAGAGCAGAGCACAGTTAACTAACTAAGTATAGAAAAAGAAAGAAACAAGTTTAAATCTGCTTATTATTATATTATAATATTTTGAACGTACCTTGATGCTTATCGGTTTAACAAAATTTCTTATAAATTCAACTAACTAAGACTTTCATTCAATGTTAGTATGTTAGTATCATGGTTTTGTTTGATCAAAGAGTATAGTAACCAAAGAGAATATAACCACTACGTGATAGTAACCAATAGTAACTATCCATAAAGGGTTTTGCGTAGGGGTTTTGATTGATTGAGGCTGGGAATACATGTCAGATTTTTTCATCCGATGATAGTCGGATCCGATAGGCGTTGGAGCCATTACTTTGTTTGAACATACAACACACGTCCGATTCAATAGTCGGATCGAATTGTATTGAATGAACGTTCGCCGGCTTCCGATAGTCGGATCCGACTATCGGATGAAAAAATCTAACGTGTATTCCCGGCCTAAGTGTACAGTGTGACCAGATTTAAAATATTTAAATTGACGATCTTGCTAGCTGTTTGACATAAAACTGCTAATAATCTGCTAAATTTTTGGAAAAAAATGCCAATAAGCATTTAAGGTACTTTCTGTAGTAAACAATAAATTATGAAATTCATTAAAAATAAAAAATTATGTTCAAATAAACATAGATATTATGATTTCGCATAGGATAGTTTTAATGTGAATAAATAACGTGACCTGAAACACGAGCCGCCATGGTGTGACGTCATAAGGGCAAAAACCAATGAGGATATAATCACTACGTGCAAAAACAATACCCTGTCATGTGTCAAACCAGTCATCATAAATAAACAGCCATTGAGTATCTAGAACTGGAGTTCACATGTCCAGGCGTTCCCCTCTGCCAATGAAGTTGAACACTCGTTCACTGCGTTTATAAAAACTAGTTGGCCGCGATCATTCGCCATTGTGCTTGCAAACTGTCGCTAGGAACTTAGTGATTATATCCTCTTTGGTCGCTAGTAAGAGCTCCCATAAAATGGTTGGTTGTGCAGTACTTACCTGTAAAAGGCGTTCAGAAACCTCAAGTTTGGGTAAAGACGGAGTTTCCTATCACAAATAAGTAATTGATTACTAGATTAAGCCATTGTTTTCATCACAAAATGCATTTTATCTAAGCATTTTATTACTGCATGCATACGACAGAAATAACGATACGTAACTTCTTGGTACGGGGGATTAGTGATGAACCACAAGGAACAAAATGAATGAATGAACGATTGTACGGTTTTTTTTTTATTTAAGTATAACATTATTCTTATTGAATTAATAAGAATACTACAGAGATCGGAATAGGTAGAGTATATTTTTACCTAAACTTCGAGGAAGGAAGTAACATGAAGTGGTTAAAACCTCACAACACAACCGTACGATAATTTCGATAATGAAATATCACGTTTATTTTCAATTTTACACGAAAAACGGATTATATTATACAAATACAATTTCGGTTCTTATATTTTTTTTCTTAGGATCGATATTTTCTGATTAATACCCCAAAAGAGGGGGTAAACTTTTGTTTAATTAACTCGTTTATTTTAAATTTCACATGAAAAATTGTTAAGAATAAAGTGGTTTAAAATTGAATTTTCTACAATTTTGGTTTTCATCAATTTTTCGTCGGATCAATATTTTTCGATTTATACCCGAGAAGAGGTGGGTGTAAAATGCAATGATAGCATTATCAGGTTTATTTTCAACTAGCAGCGCCCCGCGGTTTCACCCACGTTAACTACTATCCCACAGGAACCGTAAATTTTTACGGGATAAAAAGTAACCTATGTTCTATTCCAGGACCTATATGTATACCAAATGTCATCAAAATCCGTTCAGCCGTTTAGGCATGAAGAGGACTTTCGTAATACAATACAATACTCCTTGTTGAACTTTAAATAAAGAATTTGTGACTTTTCTTTCAACACCCACATTGGTGATCTCGACGTGTTATTAGGAACTTCGACGATCGATCATGGTCCCGCAATACCTGGATGAACTAATAATAAAATGAACAACTCTGGTTTCATTCATTCCAATATTATCATTAATTTTAATCGGTCTCCATACCTCATCACTAGTTTTTGCGCTAGTGTGCAACTAAACAACAGCCATTATTTATTTGTGTGTATGTTTTGTGTTTGTGGTACAGCTTTTATGTAATGTGTGCGCTTATAGAAACATCTCAACTTTTCGTATGAGTGCGTGTGAGAATGTAAATGTGTGCTGTACGTGTTTACCTCGCCTCCCTCGAAAACTGGCAGAAAGTTTTTGGTACTAAAAGTGTCACCGTTCTAGATACTCAAAGTAAACAGCTATCATATTCTTTGATTTGTCAGTACCTATTTCATTTGGCATTAGAGTATGCGCCACCAAAGAAGTCCCATAAGTCCACCCTATTTCAAAAGAAATAAGATCGATTTTAATTCCATGGAACTTCATTGTTGGCGCGAACTCTACCGTGTTATTACCATTATGACGTCATGATTTGATTGAACATAGTGGACAAAGAGGATAAAATCACTACGTTTTAAGAGTCGGCACTCTCAAACAACCCTTGAACCGAATTATGAACGTACTTTGTACCAACACACCAATAATATGTGCCAATCAATCAATACTGTCAACCAAACTTCGCGCGCAGCCGTGAAGAGTAGGCTATTATAAATTGCAAATACCAACATTTGTTAGGGAGTGAACTATCTGTTACGTACGTAGTAACTATTTACTTACCTGTGACAGAATTACCATGAATGGTTAGCTCTACTTGATGCAGGATAAAGTAAAACTTATGAATAAGACAATATCAACAGTTAACGACTCTGTAAAGGTGAGTCATTTCCAATAACGTTATTGGTATAGATAGGTACCTACCTAAGTAATACGCTTTTACATCTTCGAATGGTTCTGACGTAGGTACATTAGTGCGTCGAGGGCCGGTAAGATGTTTGTTAACAAGTTTATTATTAGATCATAATCTAGATTATCTCTACAACCAGTACCTAGTGATTAGGTAATTGCTCAGTGACTATTCAAAATACTTACCTACCTATTTATTCTATACGTTACAATTTGAACTGTTAGTAGGTTATAAATTTATTGTTTTCATAGCACACAGTAACATTTATAAAATTATTTTCACTTTCAGACATAATCGATGCATTAGCATAATAATATAATAAAAGTACGCACTCATTATCTTTTTATTTTTGTAGTAACAAGTAACCAGGCTCCTAGCGTTCATGTCAGTAGTGTTCTGGGAAGCAGCGTGCGAAGGATAGGTATGGCGGCGGCGTAAGTTACCATACCATCATCAGTCTACGTTCTATTTATAAATAAATACCAGACGTGACAAATACACTTATCGCACCGATTCATTCACTAACCGAAACTATAACGCGTTCGTTTGAAAGATGACATGGCCTATCTTAACAAAGACTAAGTACATAGGTATTGTAGACTACCTATCGATAATTACGCTATCCTTACAAAATCTATAGATACTGACACATCTGATACGTATTGATACATAGTGAAATTATAGAATAGATGAATATAGATGGATTGAATGTTATTGGCTTGGAACCGCAGATGGGCATATTATGATAGGATTATTTGTATCCTGTGTACGCGAAGAAAATCGCGACGGTAATTTCATATAGTTTTCATTTTTCACAATGCCCATGAAGGACTACTTTTAGATTTGCACAATTTTTTTTTCCATCTCTTTGCAGGCAGTTAAATTTAATTGGGTAGACATTACAGGTACATTGGATATATTTTTAAAGAGTTGAGCTATAAACTAGCAACTAGGTACCTACTCGTTTTGTTGCTAAACGGTCGCTCGTATAGGAATGTATTCTCGGCCGCAAATTATCGATATTATCGAATATAAACATACATGGGATATACTGCAGCTGTACGTTTCTTGAGCGAGAAAATAGTCGATCGGCTCTCGCTTACTCGTCGGCAGTGGGACAAGTCTTTTATGCATCCTTTCGAATCGCGTCCCTAGTATGGTATACCTAGGTTAGTTATAGGTACCTATGGTGACGGCGGAAAATAAATAATAGTTATAACTAATTGCAGGAAGTTAAAAATAAATGTCTTTAAAACTATAACTAGCTACATCCCTGTACCATGTATCCATTTTTAGGGTTCCGTACCCAAAGGGTAAAAACGGGACCCTATTACTAAGACTTCGCTGTCTGTCCGTCCGTCTGTCTGTCACCAGGCTGTATCTCAAGAACCGCGATAGCTAGACAGTTGAAATTTTGACAAATTATGTATTTTTGTTACCGCTATAACAACAAATACTAAAAACAAAATAAATATTAAATAAATATTATGGGGGGCTCCCATGCGATTTTTTTGCCGTTTTTATAGAAAATGGTACGGAACCCTTCGTGCGCGAGTCCGACTCGCTCTTGGCCGGTTTTGTATTTTTAAGGTCCTGTGATGTGACAAAGGTAAAGTAATATTTCCATTCTAGACAGCTCGACACGTCAGTGGAATACTGGTACAGTCCTTTATATGAACGATGCGTTTACGAGTAGGTATATTGTCGAGAATGAGTCGAAGACTAGTGCCTGACGCGAGGCGAAGTAGAGTCGCAATCGGGTGTATTACGAGTCGACGCGTGAGTGAAACGCTTTCTTACTCACCTACTAAGATACATTTATTTGCATCTTCAATATTAATAAAGAATGTGAGTGTTTCTATATTTATGTTCTCGTAGGCTATAATTTGATGGATGTCAACATAAAACAAACAACTTTACGGCAAACAATAAAATGGCTATAGAAGAATAATTACTGCCTTTTGCAAGTCTTCTCGAGTTTTCTCCGAGCGAGCAATAAATTGTGCCATGCAACTTATATTATGACCGTGGGAAAGAACGCTGTTAAAACGGAGAGATTTAAACAATAAAATGAAATATAAAACGTAGAAATAAATTTTAATTTTATTATAATTTAATCTTAGATAGGCATGTAAAAAGCCTGCGCGCCCAACAAAAGTGTCAATGTACCAAAATAAGTTAATAAATAAATACGTGAAATATTATATTTTCGAATATATAATAAGTTCTAAAAGTTGTGAACTTATTATATACCTACCTAAGCAACTAGAATATCCATGCTGATACTTTATAAGTACTTACACGTAATAAAGTGACGTACATCCCTACCAGTAGGTAGGTAGGTAGCTATAATAATAATTGTTGTCTAAACTATGGCTACAATTTCAGCCGACCACTTGTCATGGGAATGTTACCCAGTTTCACACGTCCATTTCGCGTAGTGAGTCTGAGCAAAGTCTCGTAAACATACGTTACTTCAATACGACGAATTATTTTCGTAACTTTACATAAACCCTCAACAATCAAGATTACTTACTTTCATATTATTACATTTTTTGGATGTGGATCAAAGAACTTGCTGAAATTAATTATACTTGGCTTTCTTTCACGAGCCCAGTAGCTGAAGGACATAACGTAGCTCACTAGGGCACCAAGAAGTCAGTTCCTATTTTAATTGACATGATGTCGCCATCCGCACATAAATGGGCCCGTGGAAACCAAGCTTTACTGACCATCTGACTGGTCAGTGCGATCGCGTGTATCATAATATATGTAGTTTTTACTTACACAGTTATTTTTTGAAAATAGTTATGATCGATACGGTTTACCCGAGGAGTTGATGATGCATGCCCTGATGAAGTGTGCAAAGAATTCACTGACTATAATATTATATTAGCATATCATTGAGCATTTTTTTGTCAAATGACATTAGAATTGATTCTGTTACTAAATAGATCTGATGTTTATTATGTTTCTTTATTTATTTTCAACTTGACTAAACAATTACAATAAACTGGTTAATACAAAATCAATCAAATTTTGATTCTAAAAATCGGCCAATTGCTCGTCAGACCACCCACAATTCGATAACACGTGCAAAGTAGCTAGTTATAGTTTACAATGTAAAAAAAGTATAGGCAGCAAAAAATTGTTTGTAATTAGCATGGTATTTCTAAGACACTGTGTAAAGTCAAAGTAAAAATTCAATTTGCCATGGAACTATGCGCTTGCATCTCAGTAAACGTTTCAGAAGTGGAACTATAGTCTGTCTAGTGACGCAAGAAAACTTAACATTTTCGTTGCAAACAAATTTCACACTCAAATTCCACTAGAGATTTTACTCCCAAAAGCCTTGTGTAAGTAGGTAATAAAAGTAATCTTGTTCTGATATTAAAATAAGTAGGTATCTGCCTAAACTCCTATTCGTATTTACTTAGAGATTATTGGAATTAATGGTCGACGTAATATGAAGTTGTGTGTCCCCAGTAATAAATACGAATAAAGTGGACAGGGGCAATTGGCTGGCGACGAAACCTTTCCAATTAGTTAATTCGATTCAAAACTGCATTTAAGAGTCTTTATCCAAGTTGATATGCTGCTGGTGGACGGCTGATTGGTTTATTTTTAGGAAAACTTGCATAAATGTTCGGTGTTCAATGAATTTCAAGTTCAACATTATATTTGAATACTTATCAAGCTTTTGGTTCAGTTTTAAAGGTCAATAACACACGCTGTGCGTGTTGATTTGGTTCACCATGTGAAATAAGTATCGTTTCTATAATATTACTTGCTGTTCCCCGCGATATCACGCGCGTTCCCGACAGATATTCTTTTTTCAAACATTTTTTATCATACAAACCTTGTCCAGACAATAATGAACACAAAAAAAAATCTATTTGGTGCAGTCGTTTGGAAGTTATGCACGTACATTACATTTCGGCGATTCATTTTTATTTATATATAGATTACAATGTTTCTATATTAAAACAACTTCTTATAATCGACGATTGCAATGTACCAAAAATGGATAACTACATATATTTCCTGCGCTGAGTGTGCGTCAAGCAAGTCATTCAATCAGCAACAGTATCAGCATTGAGATCATCGTACAGTAGCACGTACAAACGCGACGTAAATCACTCATCCCCGCGACATTGCTTCTTGGTATCGATAATTGAATAAACTCGTTCATTATTATGCAGTAATAAAACTTGGCCGCACAAACACTCCGATTGTGTCGTTTTACGAGTTCAACCAGCTGCATCACTTGACTATCTTTATTAGACTTGCAGTGACCCCAAGGTTTCAAATCATGTGCGGCCACGTAACGATCGTCAAACCATTAATAGATAGGAAATTTTACCTACATACCTATTATTTGCTAAGGTCTGGTATAGAGAAATTAATAAGTAGATTAATTAATTTTGAGAAAATTTTGCTAATCGGTTCGAATTCTAGAACTTTGACTATGTCTCTTCTTTACACGATTCATTTAGACAAGACAAGACGGTGCAAAGATGACGTAGCTATGAGTGAGCGGATTGCAATGCGGCAAGGAACTGAAGGACCGCTATCTTATCTCGAGAATGTGCCATCCCTCGCAGTGCTCTGTGGGTTGCCACTTAGCGCTACGCCGCAAAGGCAACGGAAAGAAACTTTTGTTACTCAAAATCAATAACGCTTATCTGGGCTCGCTTTGTGTGCATAACGGTTGCGATGCTGTCAAAGAAAAAGTAAACTTTTGAGTCATTAATCTGTCTATTACCCTACCCTGCAAAATATTTGAATAAACTAACTTTAGTAACGTCAGTTGGAATAGGAATGCAATCGATTTTGTCCTAACCTTAGCCTACGCTTAGGCCAATTAAATTTGGTTGGTGGAGTTGCCACGGTAAGCTATTAGAAATGACTTCTAAAATTAGAAGAAGTTATTGACAGTAAATAATAAGTTGACTATCTGTTCAAATAAGACGACCGCTACGTGTATGGAGGGCAACGTACTTTATGACGGTAAATCGATTCGTGTTTTCTCATCAAAACACATCGTTTGTCTCGATGTGCATTATCGATTATATTAATAAATTCATACAATAAGGAATACTTGTAAAGGTTTTTGACCTGTGAGTTTGAACGGTTATTAATTGTAGCCTAATGATGAGTGACCCCTCTTGCCATCTAAAGGAAACAGCAACGTCGTTTTACGAACAATGTTGAGGTAGTCATGTCATCAACCATCTGACAGGTTCAATGTATTCTGTGTTGAAATTAATTATATATTATGATGCATTACTCTTGAATGGTCAGAGTTAAAGATTCATTCATAGTTTTATCATAATTGTTTAAGTAGAAACCATAACAGTCCGATATCGCGTAATGTAATGTGTGAGAAGTATTTTATTATGCAGGAAACATATGATTGATGACGTAATTTAGTATTATTTATCCATGTGCTACGAAGTGGCTACGAACATTTGTTTTCCTACAAATTGTCACAATATGTTGGGTAACTTTGTACATTAGATGGTTAGTTAGTGTAATTTTGCGGTAAGTAAATACCTGTTTATTAATTTGTGAAATTAAATTTAAAGGAGTAGGATGCTTAAACTAATGGTGGCCGTACGATTAATAGTTAGTTTATATTGTCAGCTGGAGGTACCTAACCAAATCATGGTAGAACACTCAATAGATACCCTCTAATTGCCCACAACAATATACAATCCAGAATTCTAGACACATTGTAGTAGTATACACATATTGTTACTTACAGAAATGACTAGGTTTCATACAATGCTATAAATTGATCATACTTTACCTCCAGTATCTGTAATTTTGATATATCGTATTTATGAGATGCAATAAATAACGTAATAATATTAGCCCTACTTATGCCCTCGTGTTTTGAAGCATAGAACGAGCGGTGGCAAAGGTCTTGATAAGCCACACTTTATGTCCGATAGTCTTTGGTAATTTGCCGGATGTATCTCAGATAATAAGTTCTAATTTGCTTTACATTTAAAGGGAGACATACAAAATATTTTGGTTATAATTTATAGCAAAAATATTAGAAAGTGATATCATTGTCCTCGCCTAAAACGGTTCTAATAAAACAAAAGAAAATGAATGATTTCTTTATCTATCGGACAGTCAATAGTTTGACAGAAAAAGTCAGCGATACGTACAAGTAAACTTTGACCTTTGTTTCTTTATCTTGGAACAAATGTTAAGTGACGTGTATTGTGATTCTAACAGTGGCCTAAAAACTGCAATAGAAATTCCGTTACTTATTTATAGTATTTTGTTACCTATATTTTATTCTGCTAATACTACTTACCGTTTGCCAACAAAGGGGATTGTGACTCTTATGTCTGCAAAGAATTGCTAACATTATTGGGATTTGTAGTAGGTAAATTCGACCAATTAGTACCATTGAGTAATATTGCTGGGGTGACAATCTTACATCCCCAGATCTTTTAAAAGATACTAGCTTCCACCCCGCGGTTCACCTGCGATCCCTTTTATTATGTTTTCTACGCAATTTTCTTAATTTTTCTTTCCGTAAGAACCTTCTACAAAGTATTAGAAAAGGTAAACGAAATCGGTAAAGTCGTTCTCAAGTTATGGTGTGACCAAGGGAAATAGGTATTCATTTTTATACACATTTAAATAGATAGATAGCGGAAATATTGCTCAATGGAACTTATGTCTTGAATTTATTATTATTATAAGGAACTGCGGATTATAAGCAATTACTAGACTAGACTTCTCTAGTAATTTTACTTACTAAGTTTGAATCCAATCAAGACATTACATTAAACAAAATATTTTCTATTATATCTATCGCTACTTTCGTCCCGATTTAGAATGTGGACTGTTTTTAAATTTAAAAGACCCCAAAAAAATATTCAATAAAATAAGTACATCGATAACTTGAAATCGCATAAAAAAGAAATAACGAAATAAAAAAGGGGAGTTCAACAGAAAAACGTTAAACGTTCCATTATTTTTTTAAACTTATCAGTGACTTTTATGCAAAAAATATTAAACACATGATTAACGTGTCGATAATATTAGTGCGAAGTGTATAATGAAAGCGCGTGGGCGATATCATTACAGGCTATATTTAGTATATTCACGATCGTGCGTCAATTTACTTAACGTAATCGCATATTGTCGTCACCACCCTTTGTGGGTACACAGAACAAGTAATCACTACGTTTTATGTGGGTAGGTAGCATTATATAATGACGTCACTGCACACACATGACCTATACGTGTTGAGCAAATATTTGTTTTGATTTGTTTGTTAATTGACTAGGTACTTACGTAATCGGCGCGAGTTTAGACGGGTGAGGCAATTATTTTTGTTTTGTCTAGGTTTCAGTTTGACTCCATTAGCTTTATTGGCACCAAAAAATTATGAAGGCTAATCCTTAGGTTGCATAAGTATTTTGGAACAATAAGTTCTTGTTTTACATTTTACTTTTTAACACGATGAACGCAGAGAACTGTGGCTATTGTAATGCGAAAGATTTTGTAATAAAAATAATTGATTATAATAAAGAATTTATTAGTAGCATCGCACTTCTTCATCTAAATAAGTGACAGCTAATTTTATTTCCAGGATAATGAACCATGTAGATATATGTACGTACGTATATACCGAATTTTCCTAAAAATGCATGTTGCGTAAAAAGTGCTAGATACCAGTAGTTTCATTAAACCATATGGTTTTTAACCGTTGGTGTTTATTTTAAATTAAACGGAGCGAGGCTTTCAAGATATAAAATTGACATACAAGTTTACTACATCTATCAACGTACCTAACAATCAATCTACAATATTCTACTAATGTTATAAATTTTATTTGTTTTTATTTTTATATAAATAAAAAAAAACAAATTTAATTTATCGCATCGAGGAAGCAGCCTTATGAAAGTTATCACAAACTTTAAATATTTAGAGTTCCTTCTTGCTCTAGTAAGATCTTCATTCCATGTGATGTGATATTTCCAGTTTCACATTTGTTGGTAAAAGCCAAGTCTTCGAATATTTAATGGAAGTTAGCGTAGATATTTACTTTATATTTATTTATCGAGTCCAGTAATGATCTGAGGCAATTGAAACGTATCAAGGCTTCTCTTCAATTATAGGCTGACTGACAGAGATCTTGGAGGTTAATAGGGCCAATCAGCCCTTCAGTTGGGTGCGTTGATTAAATGAGTGGCATATTCGCCTTCTATTTAACGATACCTCGACATGGACACATATAAATAAGTAACCCATTATTGGTTTGGATGGCATAACCTTTGCAATAATGAGGCAAGATCTGGACGTTCGTTCTATGAATCATATCTTTATGTTATTTTTGGCAAGTCAACTATACCATCGCAGTTGATTAAAATTAGTTGTTATATTAGACTATACATTTATATATTCTATATGTACCTTTTTACCAGCAATGATGCTATAGGAGGTACTATTTCTGTGTACCTTAGATACTAATTAAATAAACTTTATAATTTGTTAAACTAAATATTAGCTAATTGACAATTTGAGGTGATGTATATTTTTTTATAAAGAAAGAATAACATTTTATTTCTCCCACAACACCCAAAAACACACATACACATTACATAATAATAACTTATAAATTAAAAAACTAGAAGTTATTTATAAAATTGTTGTTACTTTTTCCTTTAATGGAAATCGCCCTTTTATTAGTTTTCAGTATAACAATCAAATCCTTTTTTATTACGACTTCTTCTATGCCAGTATCAAGTAACAAATAAATATTCTGGGACTATTCCTCACACACGGCCATCTGACCCCAAACTAAGCAGAGCTTGTGCTATGAAAGCCAGATAACTGATATACTACATAATAATATACTACTTTACACGCGTTATTAGTCCGAACTATTTAGGATGACTACATAAAAATTTTAAACTTTAAATTATTTGGTATATCTATAGTTAGTTTAGTTCCTGGAATAAGACATTGGGTACCTTTCATCCTAGGAAAGCTATTTTATTAGTTATAAAGATATATATACTTCCGCCCCGCTGTTTTAATCGCATCCCCGTGGGGTCTATACTAATCTATACTAATATTATAAAGCTGAAGAGTTTGTTTGTTTGGTTGAACGCGCTAATCTCAGGAACTACTTCGAATTGAAAAAATATTTTAGCGTTGGATAGCCCATTTATCGAGGAAGGCTATTGTCTACTTTTTGTCCTGGGAAAACGTAAGATCCTCGGGAACTAATATAATAAAGCTTATGTTTTTTGTTTGTTTGTTTGAGCGCGCTAATCTCTGGGTCTACCGGTCGGATTTGAAAACTTCTTTTTGCATTTAATTTCAATTCTTGAGGAAGGTTATAGGCTAATTTTTATCCAGGAAAGCGAGTGAAACCGTGGGGAAAAGCTAGTGTCACATATTTATGAATCACCTTCCTGTGATTATCAAATAAAATGGCGTTTATGTGACCATTTAAATAGCGTTTTATGAGCCTTACGGCTAGTAGGTATTTTTTAGTTTAGTTACTTACATTTAAGCATCATAAAATATAAATAGAACGTATTTTTACAACAACATTTATTAAAATTTTGTGAACAATATTACACACATTAGGCACATACTTAAGTAAAATGTAGAGTCGACATGGGTAATGTGGGTAAAATAGATTAAATCAATAAGGTTGGCGAAAACTTATAAAATGTTATATTCTGCAGTTTTCTTACAGAACATTAAAATTGTTTGACCTGAATCATTTCTGTATATTTCACGGACCATAAAACATGTATGGGGAAACTGCATAAAGAGACTTCGGGATGGTTCGGGCAACGAGCCAGTTTTCCATCTTTTTCAATTCGTTTCCACTGTCGTGAATAAATTTATCGTTGGCTAACTCTGCAAAAATATGAAACCAACTATCATTCATCTTTATGTACTTCAGTGAAAAAATAGCTGAGTGGAAATTAACTTGTTATAAAGTTTGCCAAAGTTGGTCTTCTTGAGATTGCTTCTGATTTTATTGCCGACAAAAAACGCATGAAAAAAAGTATAAAGTTCTCTATGTAATAAATCTAAGTTTGACAAGAATAATTGATGAACTTACGCCAGCTCTTCTCAACCTAAGCAACCTTTCGAACCGGTTCTATTCGAGTCAGATAATTCATAAGGGCTTGATCTTATCGATAAAAAAAGTGTATCCCTATCATCGGAGACCATCGGGACTAACTCGGAAAAACATACATTACATGAAAAAAAAATCTTAAACCATTCATAATTATTATTTCCAGAGTTACATAGGTGAATTGAGAATCGCCTTCATTTAATTGAAGTCACTAGAAAATCTAATAAGTCTACATTGACGACCATTTCCCGCCCAAGTCGAATGAGTGAGACGCTCGCTGGTCGCTGGCCGCCCGCCTTAGCCCCATCCATCGTAGCTTGATAGAATGTAGATTGAACCAAGAATTCGCAATCAAAAGTATAAAGTATCAATTTGCGACTATTATACTGACTTAATGGGACGTGTGCACAGCGTGACGTCAATTGATGTCTATTGATTAGGGAATTTTCTATTTGTCTCTTTACTATAAAATATCGGCTGTGATTTCAATATGGCCGAATAAGATACCTATATAAAAAGAAAAGTCTTGGAAAATGTAGTTGAAAAAATAATATTGCGTGGAAATTCAATTATCTTCTTATACTCACTTATTCATTTGGCTGCTCTTTTATTAATTAACCCACAGTTGGCAATATTGATTTATTTATGATTGATCAAATAATACGGTTATTAAAGAACCGATATGAAATAATGTACTTACTGTTTTGTCATAGCCATTTAAGTAATTATATTTCTTAGGTTTTTTTTCTTGGTAATTCATAAGCCGGTTTTCCAATGTCTGGTCACATATTGTGCTGGTGACATAAACCATCAATAGTCGCCGCTTTGTCGCGAGACCTCCGTCATTAAGAAAATACACAGCAAATCAAATGAATGAAACAGAGGGGCGCCCACGCGCCATCTACTTCAATAACACAAAAGCTCTCTAAATAACAGCGGTGCTCACTTTAACAGCCATTGTATCGTATTTGCCTAAATAAAGGCACATCAAGTGGATCCGATCTTGTACTGTAGCTCATGATGAGATGAAACAAACAACACGCATGGCACCTCACGGTTCAATTTTCATTGAAATATGGTGCTGGCTACAAACATATAAATTTAATAAGATGTTATTTCTTAAATGACCTATGATTATTTAGTTTTAACAATTAACTTAGGGTTCAAAGTTGCCTCTCCTAAGTAGTTAGAATAATAATTATTTATTGATAATTCAATTCAAGTATCAAGCAAGAGATTGAAAAATGGTAAGTGGTTAGCAAATTGCGAATTATGCCCTTCTTAAGGGACCTATTAAAATGCCAACGTGAAGTTTCGATCAGCAAATTAATTGTATCTAATTACCTATTTTTTATCGTGTTTAACGCAATGGTATTTACTTGCGAATATTAAATATTCTACTGTGGTAGGATTTAATATCTCAAAATTATAGGTACCATTGTTTAATTGATGCAATTAGGGAGAAGTTACTGTAACAGAGTGCGATCCATGCAGGCGGTGCGGTGCCGCGGACTGACACGTCCATCCCGTCACTTGCGTTGCGCGTGAGCACGTCTCTCTCACATGCGAACTGAATAACTTAATGAAAATAACATAAAAACATTATTTTATTGCTTCGTTAAACGTTTCGTAAGAATTACTATGTCGATGACCCAAACTTGATGAAGTAAGGGACATAATTTAAGGACCAGGTAGGTACCTACTACACTTTGAGACTTTATAAACAGTGCGCAAAATTAAGGCTCCAGTATGATAGACTTTATACCTATACCTGATATTTACAAACCTATAAATATTTACATTATACGTAGATACATAACAATTTGTTATCTACGAACAGATCGCTTCACTCTCAATGAAACTGCAGATTCGATTAACTCCCCTATAAAATATAGTTAATTAATGAACATTGCACTTATTCATAACTATTATTTTTATAAACTAAAATATGTCTAATATCAAATAAATTATTTAGATGGGCATACGAAATAAATAGATAGGTGGACTAAATCTTAAACGTATTATACGTTACTGCTTCTTATATCTACAATATTCTATATAGACGACCTAGGTAAAGTTAATTTCTTTGTTAGGTAAACAATGATCGCACAGTATTTAGATACATATACCTACATACCGATATAATTTGTGCATTCCTTTGCCAACGTAATTATCCAACTCTAAAGCATATAATAGTGATTATAGAGTAACTAGTACAAGTCCACGGACTGTCTGCACTATATTCAGTGATCTGAGTATTCTGTATTGTAAGTAATGATAACCTCATTATTCAGTTATTTACTCTATAATGTAGTTTTCCGCCACAAATATACGTTTATTTATAAAGCATTTAAAAATAATAATGTTTGTTGTAAACTGTTTAGTTTCGAAATCTAGACAGGTACCTACTTATATACAGGGTTATTTTTAAAACACCAGCAGTGGTTTAGGGGGTCGAAGTACTCATCAATATGAACAACTTTTACTATAGGACCAACCCTGAAATCACGAAAAAAAAAAACTTTTCATACAAAAGATCAACCAGCTCAATCAAAATGTATGAAAAGTTAAGCAGAGCTTGTACTATGGAAACCAGGTAACTGATATACTACATTTACCTACTAGTACCTGGATGACCGAGCTTGCTCGGTATTTTTTTTTAAACGAAGTTTTCTAAAAATGAAACCTAGTTAGATCGATTTTTCGCCCCCAAAACCCCCTGCATACTAAATTTCATGAAAATCGTTGGAGCCGTTTCCGAGATTCAGATTATATATATATATATATATACTAGCTGTTCCCCGCGGTTTCACCCACGTTCCCGGTGTAATTTTTTTTCATACAAACCTTCTCCTGACAACAACGAACACCTAAAAGAAAGTTTTATCCAATTTGGTGCAGTCATTCGGAAGTTATGCGCGTACAAACATTTCCCGTACAAATGTTTTATGTCTGTAAAATAGGGATATTAAAACTTTTGTTAACGCGGTTTGTATTTGACTGATGGAATGACGTGAAAACTGATGCATTTTATGTCGCGTGCCGATAGTAAAACGAAAGAAATTTAATATGATCTTTATACAATAGCAATAAAGCTCAAATTGACTACGTTTTAGTTAGAAAACGTTTGTATGGGAAAAAGAAAAGGGCTGTTTTAAGGGTTTTTCCGGCAATTATTCGATTTTTTCTCGCCGTAAAAACCATCCTTGAACTCCAACGAACATTTAAAAAAAAAAATTGGCCAAATTGGTCCAGGCGTTGTTGAGTTATGCGTTTACCAACACATTTTGCGATTCATTTTTATATTATAGACAAGAATTGCTCGTTTCAGACAAGAAGGTATTAGATAGATGTACTTTTTTTCTAAATACACATCTACTGTTCAACCTTAACTGTAGAGTAGTTGACATTACAACTAATCTAAGCTAAGGTTTGGTGTCTAAGCAATAACTTAAGAGGAAGAGGATTTGTTTGTTTGTGACTTGAGGGCTCAACGCACTCGCTCATTACTAAACGTGTTGAAATTTGGCCAGCAGGTAGTCTATAGTAAGGGAGGGTTTCTTTTTATCCTGGCGGAAACTAGTTTAAAACTGCTACGACAAAAATGCTATCTTTAATAAAAAATATTTTAATTACGCGATGTTTACAAAATATGTTTATGAAGCATGTTCCTGGTAATGTAATTTCTATCTTGGAAGACATTTAATCCCCTTTAAAATATTTATTGTACAAAAATCAATATAAGGATCTCGCCAGATTCTTTGCATAAATTTGTCAACTCGTAGAAAATATATTTTTAGTACGCTTTTACATTATTTATAAATCGAACTGTTTAAGTCTTTGGGATTTAGTACTAACTATAAACATATCTCAACGGCGTATCTTAGATCGAAGTGGGCTTTTTGCGGTCACGTCTTAAAGTCAATGGGTGGGTGATGTAATTGCGGCTAGTGTGGAGTAACACATGGTTTCTCGCTGTCGTTATTAGGCATTTTGTATGTGAGACACACTCTAAATTGCTACACCTACAATTTGAACAAGCCATGTATTAGGTGGTATCATAGCCAGTCAATCTGTTCGTGCGCAGCTGCTAGATGGACGCACCTGCGAAATCTGTGCGAATACATTTCCAAGTATGATCGTAACTGTTAAACTTAATAAGTATTGTAAACTGATGTCAGATGGACACAGGGAACTGTAATCAATTATTTCGTAGTACTGGTGCTACGAGAAAATATGTAAAGCGTATAATCATAAACTTCTAATCATTACTATATTGTAAGTGTAAAACTTTCTGGAAAAAGAAGGAACTTAATAATGTCCCGATCTTTCCCGAGCTCCACAATAAATCAAAGGAAGAAAAGAAGCAACAAATAATATAGGGCACGTAACATAAAATAGCTTTCATCGTAGAATAACATTTTACATTTAATTTTGTACGAGCTTAAACTTGGGCATATTAAATATGTAAAAAATGTATTGAAAAACTAACTTGGCTATTTTCCAAATACTGCTGTCATTGAAATGAAGATTCAGTTGTACTGTAATTTCTATCTGTACAAATCAAAGTCCAAGCCTTCTATTCAGTTTAGGCCCTAGGAGTCTCTTATTTCACTAGGAGAGGGTACCTACTGACTTTTATAACACGGGATCGGAGCTAGCTTAGAAGTCAGGAATTTAATTTCAATTGTACCAACCTATAACATTTTTATGTAAATAAAGATTATTTATTATTGAAGAATTATTATTACTTGTGAACTGAAGGTTACACTTTCTGGACCATCCGACTACGTTGGCATTTTTATTTTCAAAACAATATACTCATAAGCATAAACATGTAAAAATAATAACCAGTTCTGATTGAATGTAATTTTTCTAGTCAAAACTTATTATTTTCGACAAAAATTAATGAAACTCGTATTTCGGGACCAAACCCAAAATTCAACCTCTCAGGGGACAAAGACTGGGGGGGGGGGGTGGCAATGATTCTATGGGTAATAATATTTATCTGGTCAGATTTATTTGAAATCTGGCATAAATTGGAAAATAGCATAATTAATGATACACGTATTTTATACTTAAGGGGTGCAAAAGTTTGTTTTGGAAAATATAAAGGGCTGAATTATTTATAATATATTATAGAAGAACGAGGCCTGACTGATGAAGAGATCAACGTAGAGCCTACCATTGGTCATAGAGCCTTGAAATTTTGAGGGTAGCATATTTTATAGCGAGGGGATGTATTGAGAAAGGATTTACTGAAACTCAATCCCTAAGAGAGTAAAATAGTGCATCGCAGGTGAAACCGCGGGGCGGACAGTAAGTTGATGTATTTATCATACAGTTTTTGAACTAACTTATTAGGTACTTAGTTTTTAGCTTAAAAAACCGACCGTACAAACTTCGTCCATCGTTAGTCCATCACGGGAAATGCACAATTTTATTTATTTACCTTATTTGAGGTTGGTGCCAATTAAGCTAGACCTCTAAATTGTATGAGCGCCGATCCAACTCAGAGGTCTTTATTAATTGGCGTTTCTATGTATGTATGGGGACAACCTTTAATTTTCATACTGGATCGGAATAACCTTCTTGAAACGTCCAGTAGTCCGTCAGAGCGTGCTCGTCTCCTCGCTGTCTCAGAGTGGGAATCGGGACTTTGGTTGCACGTAATTCCCTCCAAAAACATAGGTACACTTTTAGACAATAATACTTTTCGGGTGGCCATCTCCCTTCGTTTAGGGGCTCCCTGTCAGGTCGCACATCGGTGTCAGTGTGGTGACACAGCAGACCGCTTGGGACACCACGCCCTTGCGTGTGTCTCCAGTGCAGGACGTGTGCCCCGTCATAATTCTCTCAATGATATCATCCGTCGGACTTTAACCAGCGTCAGTGTGGCCGCCACACTCGAGCCCCGTGGCCTCATGAGAGACGATGGTAAGAGGCCCGACGGAATGACTCTCATGCCCTGGAAGTTGGGACGACCCTTGGTTTGGGATGCCACCTGCGTTGATACCTTGGCGCCGTCTCATCTTCAAGGCACATCAGAGAGAGCCGGCTCCGCAGCAACATCAGCGGAGTGCCTCAAGCGGCGCAAGTATGCACATCTCGACAGAGGGTACTTGTTTGAGCCGTTTGGGGTAGAAACTCTCGGCCCGTGGGGGCCAGGGGCACACAGTATATATAAGGACTTGGCGGAGCGGTTAAAGGAACACACGCGTGACCAGAACGCTGGCTTTTATTTCGGTCAACGGATAAGCTTAGCTATCCAACGTGGAAATGCAGCCAGCATTCTGGGCACGCTCCCATTTGGTGACGGTCTTCCTTTTTAGTTGTTAGTGTTACCCTTTAAGTAATTATGTATCTTTCTTTCTTTCTAATTTTCATTTTCATTGTATATTTTCTTTTTATAATTTTTCCTTTATTTGTGCTGTAAGAGCTTGCTTTTTGCCAATATTTTTTTTTATATTTGAGTTGATTGAATGAAAGGTAAATTGCGGTTTACGATTTATGACGTATTAAAAAAAACTACTTACTAGATGTCGTTCAAACCAATTTTTGATGGAAGTTTGCATGGAAATGTACATCATACATTTTTTTTAGTTTTATTATTCTCTTATTTTAGAAGTTACAGGGGGGGGACACACATTTTACCACTTTGGAAGTGTCTCTCGCGCAAACTATTAAGTTTAGAAAAAAATGTTATCAGAAACCTCAATATCATTTTTGAAGACCTATCCATAGATACCCAACACGTATGGGTTTGATGAAAAAAAAAATTGAGTTTTAGTTCTAATTATGGGGAACCCCCAAAATTTATTGTTTTTTTTCTATTTTTGTGTGAAAATCGTAATGCGGTTCACAGAATACATCTACTTACCAAGTTTCAACAGTATAGTTCTTATAGTTTCGGAAAAAAGTGGCTGTGACATACGGACGGACAGACAGACAGACAGACATGACGAATCCAACCCTAAAAAGGATTATTTTTACTAAAATAAAATAGCAGTGTCATACATCCGGAAACAGGGGGCCTGTGTCATACATAGCGCAAATAAACAGCAGATAATAAACATTTGATAAGCTATCGAACAATTTGGAGAAAAAGATTAGTCATGACGTCAATGCTATATTGATTCATATTTCAGAGAAAACTTGAAATTTACATCCCACCTAAATTATCAGCAGTTTCATTAAAATTCTAGTAAGCAGCTTGTTATAATAAAAGTGTTTTACAATTTAGAAAGAAGCGAAATTCACATTCCTGCACGCGTGGTGCAAAAGCGTCAGCCGCCCGGTGCCTACTGATTGATTGATACGATAGCCACAGTTAAATTTTATATAATAGGTTATTTATAAGCTGTTGTATGGACTAGAAATGTGGTGTGCAGTGGTAGATTGTTAGTTACTGATGTATTAGCATAAATGGTCTTTACAAGAAGCCGCCGGTGCTGGCGCCGCGCCGTGTCGCGCCGTACACATTAGATACAACACGGGAAATTACATAGCTGACTGAGATACTGCGAATAAACAACTATTTGCTCTATAATTGTGCTCGTTTAACTACTCATGAAACATTAACAGGGCATATTTTTTGTTCGCACACTATTATTATATGTTTATTTTACGTTGTGTTGCGTCAGAATTTATTAAATACCTAGCTGCGTGATGCTTATTGCGACAAAGGTATTTATTTGAGCACGTAAATGAAGGAATTAATTATGTAATTAAGTGGTAAACCGTAATCTGATATATTAAAATGTTGATCATAATTATATGAGGATTATTAATAGTTGATTCAACACAAGTTAACCAAGATCCATTAGGTATAGACAAAGGTAATTTGCTCAAGTGATCTATCTCGTGTAAGTCTCGCCTAAGCCGGTTATTACTGGTGCCATTATCACTTTAGTATACCTAGTAAATCACACCGATCGATAATGTCAGATAATGATCTGCGTCTTACAAGGCACCAAGTGTGAATTGAGTAACCGCAACCTTTGCCTATGTAGCGTGCGTCCGCGCATGTGTTCAGCATACCTAAAGTGAACGAACATTGTTAGTTATACCTTTTGATATGCAATTATTAAGGACATAATATCTGTGCTTTGGAGCTTAATGAGTCAAACTATAATTTTTCTACAGTGTATACGAAGAAAATGATATTCCACTACATTTTTATTACTATCTATGAAAATAATGGCTATTGGCTAGACCCGAAAAGTTAACAAAGGTTTGGGGAAAGCATTATTTAAAATATTATAGTCCGATATTTAATTATATATGCATGCAGATTAAAATATGTACATAAATTAAGGTGTTTTCTCAAGCAATTATTGATTTGTTGCTGTTGCATCTGTGCCGCATTTATAGCTTATTACAAATAGCCAGAAATACATACTCTATTATAAACATAATGTATTTGCATACAATTATGTTTATTGTTCGACTGGTTCATAATTAGTTTGTTTATTTTTATTGGTGCTCGGTAACACTTCACATTTATAATAGCAACCTACGTAATAATATAATTAGCGTTAAATATATTGTTTGTTTATAAACACAAATATGTGTAAACGAGATTAATTTTGGATAAGTTACCTGTTAGATCTTAGAACATTTCTATTTCAGTTATCAAGTATAATACGTAATAATTTCTGTTAAACGTTAAATTATTTGTGAGATTGAATAGGATAGTCACCCAGTGTTGCTTACCCAATAATACTAATAATAATAATGATCTATTAGGCCATAGGTCGTGGGTTCGATTCCCACACAGGACAAAGATTAAACCTAAATAATTATGTAGGTATATTTAGAAAAAAATATATATGTAGTAGGTTTCCATGCTTAGTTTGGGATCAGATGGCTGGCTAGGCTATTTATTACTCTGACTATAAACATATAAAAAAATACGTACCAAATGATTTATATAGTTATCAAATCAATTTATATAGTTATCTAAAAAGAGCCTTATTAGGTCTCATAACAACGTAAATTAAATCAATTTTCAAGTAAGTTACCCGTGTGTAAGGTAAGTTATCTTGTGCTAGTGTCAACGTCATAAATACTTATTTTGAACCGCTTTTTTTTCAGATTAACAATCTCGTTCAAATTGTTTGACTTATATTTCACTTTTTAATGAGTTCTAGTACATGAATAATACATTTAGCCCTAGAAGTTCTAATCTCAATCTATGTTTAAACTTTTGACTGGTCTGTTTCATATTTTACGATAATGTAAAGTATACTTACTATATTCTTTTATTAATAGACGATTAGTGAGTATAAACTCATATCTTGGAGAGGTATTGTTTTTTAAGTTTCTACATGAAACATGTTCATAGTTAACGGGATGTAATGACATAAAATTGTTTATCCTGCTGTATACCTAATATAATCCTACTTCCTATCCTACTTAATATTATAATAGGGTATTACAGCCATTTTTGAAAAGTGTCTCAATTCGTTCCTAAGGTGCTAATTAGCCACCAAAAAAAACACAAAATTTTTATTCAATCGATAAGTGACATAAAAATGCATTTAAATTTTACATTTTCAAATTCCGCGAGTAGATTGATGAAAACGCTGGACGTCGTGTAACTCTACGTCGTGACGTTATGACGTTATTTGGTCTCTTGTAAGTAAATAAATACGCTGATATTGATCTCAATTGGACTTATAAAATTTTATAAATTAATAATGAACTATTATCCTTTTTATTAGTGTGCTGTTCCTGAATGCATGAATACTAGTGTAAAAATAATAATAATAGTACTTCAGTTGACACTTTTTAGTTGCTGTGTGAACTATAAAGTATCACCGTATGACGTCATTATAATGGCGGCTACTGTTTCGCTTGTTTAGAAACAGATTAAAAAAACTGAAAACTTTGAAATGAATTTTAAAATTAATTAAGTTATTTTATGAACTAAATCTAACATTTTCCGACTGCTTATTGCCTAAGCTAAGTAAATTGTACATTTTTTCTCATATAGAGTAAAATACCCTATTGTGAAAGTTTGTGAGGATGAACCGATTTAGATAAAATTTGGCGAAAAGATAGATTATACTCTGGATTAATATAAAGGATAATTTTTATACCGGTAAAACATAAGAACCCTCGGAAAAACGGGGAAAAACGCGCGGTGGAAGCTAGTATGGAATGGATGGATGGATGTTTGTTACTCAATTACACCAAAACGGCTGAACTGATCTGCATGAAATTTGGCACGGAGATAGGTAATGGCAAGGAAATAGTCTGGAATAGCACATATTTATACCGGAAAAAAATAAGATCCTCGGGAACGCGGGGGAAACCGCGCGGCGGAAGCTAGTTTATAGGTATACTGGATTTTAAACAAGGTATATATCAAAATAGCAGACAACAAGGTTACGATGTATGTTCGCAGAAAATGTTGGCAGGCAAGTTATCGTCGGCTTACATGTTTAGTGTCTACAGACACAATACGCTAGCCATGTTCTCGCAAAACATTATGTGGAACCCTTTCCGACCCCCTGATCTTCCAAGGATAGTTTTTAGATGGGCGGTTTTTAGACCTTTTTGAGATAATATAGCAATCGCAATTTAATTTATCATATTAATATTAATCACAGTTAATATTATAAATGCAAGAGTGAGTTTGTTTATTTGTTTGCTTGTTATCTCTAGACGCCTCAACTGTGTTGAAATTTGGCCACATCAGGTAGCCAGCATGTGGTATAGATTTTGTGAATACGTATATGCTTTGTAATTGGTTTTGTTCGTCGTTTATCATCAGTCTGACGTTGAATTATGTCGTATCTATCATTATACAGATACAGAGCGAAAGGCGTCATTTATTAGAATTGAATCAGCCGTTCACCTCTCATAATAATTATGTTGGAAGTTGTTATCTCGATCAGGAAAATATGTCAAAGAACTCCATTGAGTAGTCCACTTTTGTAATCGATTTAAAAAGTTGTGAATTTAAGTATATCCAGATTGTGAATGGTCAGGATCGCCTATCATTTGGATTTGATAATTTCCAAATCTACCTCAACGATACCCGATATCTCGGATTATGTACCATACAAATACCCATAGATACCTACCTATATTCAGTTACTCATTACCTACATCAAATTTTCAATCACAATAAAATTGTATATTTTGTTTACCTGAAAACTAGGTAAGGCTTCCCATCATACCACGTGCACCAGATCACTACCACATTCGGCTGCTTTCGTCATAATTATTATCACAATATTTCATAACATCATGTAAAGAGACATACTTAAAACAAAAGAACGGAGTAGGTAAGTAGTAGGATTTTACAAACAAAGTAAATAATGCATTTTACGCACGAACCGAGCTTCCTCAATACTTCTTTGTAAAGTACTTGGCTTATTAAATAAAATAACTCAGCATTGCACTGTTCCTTAAACCTTGGAAATAAATAAGTGATATACTACCTAACAAATTAATAAATCCTATTGTTCAATATTTCAAATTACAAAGCTTCTACTTCTATTGGTGGATTCAAATATTAGATACTTACTAGTTTTCGTCCCGCGGTTTCACCCGCGTTCCCCAGGGATCTTATATTTTTCCGGGATAAAAAGTTGCCTATGTCCTTTTCCATACAATAGGCTATCTGCATACCAAATTTCATCGGGATCGGTTCAGCAGTTTAAGCGTGAAAAGGTAACAAAAACTCATTTTCGCATTTATAATATTAAAGTTAGGGTTAGGTTAGGTTAGGTTGGTTTTTTAATTACCTAGCTATACTTTCTGTGACCGTAAGTACCTCGTTAATACAAACAACTTTTACTGTGTAACCAACTCTGAAAACGTGAAACAAAATTAAGCTGTTCCGTGCAGAACTTAAATACGTAAGTAGGTACTCAATCAAAATGTATATTTTTAATTTTTTGTATCAATGATTACTTTTAACCCTGAAAGTTTAGCTAAGCAATTAAAATTAAACCTGCATATGCACTTAATAATTACAATCTTAAAAAATATATTTTTAGGCCTTGATAAACGGTATTTTTGTACGGCTGTATCAAAGGAATAACTTCATCATCATCATCATCATCTCAGCCGCAAGACGTCCACTGCTTATCCAAGGTTATCCAGCGATTGAAAAAATCAAATAATTATATATTTAGGCATTTAAAAAAAAAAAAAATTTAAAGTTTTTTCTTTGATATTAATAGATACCTATACACCTATATACTTTCTCACAAACAGCATACACACATGTGTGTGGGAGGTGTTAGGTTTTTTCGTTACGGAATTTTTTCGTTACGAAATTTCTTGATTCGGTCGCCGCGCTCAAAGCCCGAAGCCCGCGATAAAAGTTATACAATAGCTTAAAAATTATATGCAGTTTGCGTAGACGGCCTTTTATTTGTTTTGAAACGTTATTAGGTACTTATTAAAATTACGACACTCATACTTTCTTGACACACTGATTATATTTGCCAGCTTTGAGGCTAAATAATAATTAAAATGTTAGATACTAATCAAACAGAGCAAATACCTACTGCCGCATGTGGCTGCCAACGCTCTGTTCATAGGTTTAGATGCCACTCGACGCTGCCCAATTTCAGCTTATTGCAGGTCAACTACTAGGTAAAACTTATAGTAATTTAGAAATTATTCAGCGTCTCTTCTCAGAATTATTTTCTTAGTGGAGCTTTCGACTTTATTAGCAAATGTAGATTGTCTTTGTTAGGTACGGCTCGACTTAACTACAACAGCCAAATAATTAGGTAGTCGTGTTACTATCTAGTGTCACACAGTGACGAGGTACCTATTCAACAATAGTACCTACAAATGGAGTCAGGGCATGGTATAAAGATGGTGGAGTAGTGCAGTGCAGTGCAGTGCACCGAGTAGGTTGCGTCTTGCAGCTGTAGTGCGCGGTGCAGGCTGGTGCGCGCGGGAGGCTGCTTGTGGAACTGGTCCGGCGCACGCGCGGGGCAGAGTCTCGCGGCGGCCGGCAGCGACGCGCCACCGGCCACGGATCGCCACTCAGTGCACGCGCTGCCTCGCCGCCGCTAGCCTGTGTGGCCCTCCGTAACGTCCACGTCCATATACCGATCCCGACAGACCCGACACACGTTACATCGCTTGCTCACCGTATCAACAGAAAAACTCAACCTGAAAAATATATTAGAAAATTTTACGACCCCTGTAAACTTTGTAAACATTCCCCACGTGAGTTTCGTCACCTCCTACTTGTTTATATTTTCCAAAGGTGTTATTTTTTTGCAATACCAAGTTTCTACTAGTGATTCGCGAGTGAAGTTAAATTTTAACGGTGTTCGTGAGAATACGATCTGACTTCTAAGGTAAGTCCAATTAAATTCAATGTTTTTATAAATTTATCGCAATTTCAACCATTCTATGATATTTGTTGATCATTAATTTAAGAGTTATAATTTTATATTATTAGAAAGTCACTTGCATAGCAACGAAACAAGTTAAGCTATACACGTATCTACTGTAAGTACGCAAGTAGGTACTCGAGTTGATGTAACCTCGTTATGTTGGGGCAAGTTAAATAATGTCCGATTCATCAAACACATTTACATATTTGGTTAGATACCTACCTACACAATACGAGTAAGTCTAGTGCGTACCTATCAATCACAAATTTCCTTGTTTGTCACATTGATATATATTACTTAAAAGCAGGAGCTGCTATGGGTACCTGCCTTTTCAATTAACGGATGGCTTAATTCTAATATTGAGTCAACGAAAATGAAGAATTTAAGGAAAATGTAGTTCCAGGATACTCAGACTCAAACGGGCTAATAAAAAGTAACACGAAAATAAACCAGTTAATGATGTGGTAACATCAATAATGATATTCATCTACCATACGAGAATGCGACACGCGCATATTGCCTCAGTTGTACGAATACCACTTATCATACTAGTCGAATAAATTTAGAAAGCTATCAACAAATATATGTGTCGGACACACATGATACACTGAACATAAATAACCGAACAGCTTCATTTAACTAAACATTAAGAAATGTTACTAGGTATAAAGTTTATTAAACATAAAAGAAAACTAAGTTGCTTATATATGTATAGTATTGTAACAGTCTGCTAGAAAGGATACTGGATTTACAGGAATGGGTAGGTATGTGTTAATTTATATAATTTAAGTATTAGGCTATATAGTATAAATTATGAAGTGGATAATATAAACAAACGGCACATAGGTACTCTGTAAATTGCAGCACAATAATAACAAACATTAAATCTTGCTCAATTACAATGAAGCAACAATTAGATCAATCATATCAATATAAAGTAAAATTGAATCGATTCTTCTGAATGATCTGAGATTATTGTAAAATATTTATTATATTGTGCTTACAGATTTTGTTAAATTATGGTATGTATAAAACTTCTTGAAAGCAAGTTACACTAACAATTATAAGTTACTATAAAACCGATTGCTAATTAGATACAATATCCCAAATATTAGCGTAAAGATTTTTTCAGTGATAACTACTACATTGTGAAAAGATAAACTAAATTAGTTAAAGTTGTTAGTTGATTTGAAAAGAACAATAATCCTTGACTTTATTGTGCATTCTGTTAAATTTACTAACATACTATTACCACAGTCTATGTAACATTGCTGACAAAAACGTTGGAACTGAGCAAGGATTCTTTCAAAATTAAGACCTATTAATAGCTTTATAAATAGCATAAATAGGTCTTAAACCTTACATTATTAAGGATAACATGTCAGAACACAGATAAATGGAACACATCCACTAACTTTATGATTCAGATCGCAATGAATCCAATTTGAATGAAATAATGAACAAGAGTGCCTAATGAATAATCTAATAAGAATGAATAACCTAATAAGATATTTCCCCTAATCCGTGTCATGACAAAGATGAATACGCGATACTACAGTCGGGAGGCCATAAACACGGCTATTTATTTGTCTCGAATAGAAGTAGTCCTGTCCTATGACGACAACATTATGTTTCATCGTTTCAGCGAAAGATAGGATGACTCAGCACAGTAATCATTCAGACAGACATTTCCCGTTCTTAAACAGGGTATAAATATATTTTTATTACAAAGAGTCATTGGTTTTATTAATCATAGTGAATGGTTTCAATATAAATGTTACATTATTAGGTACTTAGGAATAAGTTTAATTTCTAAATCAAATTAATCATGATGACTTTGTCTTTGTTGTTCTTAGCGCACAGTGTAGAAGTTTATCGCATTTGGTTATTGTTTTCAAATTCTCATTATTAAAATAACGATTCTAAAAAAAGAGCTGTTTAACTTATCACAAAATAAAACCAGTCCAAAGATAAAAACAAGCAAGAGGTAATGATAATTTCACTGAAAGTCAGAGCACTTCTCACGAGCACCCGATGCTAATTAAACTCGACTAAAGCGAGGTTCGAGGTTGTTCCCGTCGTGTACGGACCAATTATATATAACAGATATATTTATGAGCTTTGTGTCTGAAGGGTGTCTGAAAATTATACTTCACTTATATTCCACGCAGACAAGTGTATTGTCATCGTTATTTCAAGCTTTATTTTTATTTTACGCATACCCTTAAATAGTAATTTCTAGAAATGTGAAACTTGGAGGGGAATTATTCCCTTTCTCAACCGTGCCTGCCTGGCTTTCTGCCCCACGGTTTTATCCGTGATCCCATATTTTATCCCCTCAAATGTAACCCACATTTCGGGAAATATTTTCTTAGTACATAGGCTACGTTACAAGAAGAAGCTATAATCCGTACTACCAAAGACGATCAAATTATAAAGATGGTCTTTGGTACTACAAACAAAGTTTATGTCCTTACTCCTTACTATGGAGAAATGTTGTTTTCCCATACAAACTTTTACACCTTTTTGTACCGCACTAGAGTTATAATTTTGAAAAACGTCAAAATTAATAATTAAATTAATAAGCATAAATATCAAGTTTCATATAAATCTGGCTAGAAAAATATTAATTGCCCATACAAACTTCATGGATTGAATTTTGAAAAATGCAGAATTACAAATTTTATCAGCCTTTAATATACCAAGTTTCAAATAAATTGTATAAAACAAAAGCCCACTTCAAATTTAGATTTTCTTTCGTTAGCCGTTTGAGTTAGGCAATGATAAGTCAGTGAATTAATCAGTTAGGACTTATTTTTTTTTACTTTCAGTGTTTGAACACAATCTTACCATGGTATGTGATGATGTGGCTGAAGGTGGTAAGCACACAAAACCTAGAAATAGCTGGCTCTCAAGTGCAGCTGCCGAAATACATCTGTACTCAGATTGTTGGACGTTGGCAGTTGGCGACAGATTTTGAACTTGAGGATGGTAGCCAGGGTGTTTTTCTTCCCCGAAAGATCATTGTAGGACTCGAACCCACGACCTTATACCACATTATATAGGTATAGATAATAGGGCTTATTCTAGAGAGGCCTCCACAATCACATCGCTGGGCAACAGCTAGTTTTAAATTTCCTTTTTATTTCTTATTCTGTAGTTTTATATCAAAAATTTTAATTTTACTGAATTTTTTTATGATTTTCCAATACAATCAAATCGGCTAACGTTTTATCAAGAAACGCGACATCGAAATATCCTCTTCAAGTCTACGCAACACATGGAATTATCTCGTAATAATCGTAATCATGTAAAGAATTCGGTGTTTATCAGATCCTTTATACTAGGGAAACAATTGTTTTCTTTAGTATCTTAATTGCTTATTGATTATCGTTGCATTCCAATATTGCCACTCATACAATAGACATGCTTATGTCTGTCCAATGATGTAACGCAGTCGATAACGCAATCCTGCGACCAGTTAAATACATATTTTTTTTAGTACTGACTAAAACTAATCGTCGTTGTTCTACTAATAACGCCAAATTGGTTTCCTGTTTAAGCATTATAATTAATTCCCAGAATCCAGTTATCCACATCGTGTCACTGTTATTTAATTAATTGTTTATCTCGATACGTTAGCTACTGTAACGGTCTATTTAATAGTGTATTTGAACATAACTAAATTGACGCAGATAAAAAGTTTCTCGTTTGTCACATGTTTTAAATTCGATTTAAAGCGTGCCCGGATACATGGTATTAACTTTTATCGTGTTTTATATAGCTTGTAATTTATATTAATTACATATCTATTTGGTTCGTTCATTAAACAGTGTATAATGTGTTGGTAACTAACTACATAAGTTGAGTAAGGAGGTCTAATCGGTTGGTAGTCATTCATTTTATTTTAATTACAACTTGAATGAACAGCCGGCGACCCCTTCTTATCACAAGTCACAGTGCCGAGTGGTGGTCGCGCTTCGACGCGCTCAATCCGTGCTTATTAACTTATGCAACTACTTAATAATTAAATATACAATTACTTATGTACTTAATTTTTATATGAATGGAAATATTTAATATTTTGTATCGCAACTAATTAGTCAAAATTATATTCTGATTTATTATAAAAAAATCTAGTAGTAATCTATATAACTTTGAAGCTATCAGAGTCTAATATTGGTCAATAATTTTTTGGATTTAGTACGTAGTATCGATTGCTGAAAAAAAAATCCTGATGAATAAAAAATGCCTTTTGGTAGTCTTGGCCTTTTTAAGTACCATTATGCATATAACCCAAATGTAATATTTATAAATATCAAGGCACACGTGTTTTTAATTATTAGGTAGTTAACCGTTTGATAAAAGAATTATGCGTGTTTACCACTACAAAGTGGACGAAGCAATGTTTGCAATAATTGCGTTGAATAGTAGACTGTAGTGCATTGTATTTAACGCTACTGTAGTGATTGTGCAATGTAAAAAAATGTTGGTTTCGGGTTGTTGGCGACAATCAGGCTGCGTGGGCACTATCGGCTCGGCGGCACTCAGCTCGGCTGCGAGGTCGCGCCCGCGCCGCCGCCGCCGCTCACCCCGCACGCTCACTATCGCAGCGCGCGCCTCATTAGCTCTATTAATAATTCATCTCGTATCTCACCCTATTGTTCTGCGAGATTATTTTCCACTCTACATTAACAATATGCACCTCAGATGAACTTAATTACGTACCTACGATTGAATACGACACTTAGTTGCTCACATACACATGTTAATAATATGGGATGCAAGTATCGTTGAAAAACTGTGACGATTATATAATGATATCTAAGTTCTACTCGAACATAATACCTTTAAATTGATATGCATTTGTAATAGTTAGTTATTATATAATTAGGCGTTCGTAGCACTTTCGTAGACGCTGACTTTAGTAATCGTAGCACGTGTCTACAGTTCTTTATTAGATGAAAGGAATGTCTCAGCACCACTCAGAATTTAAGATGGTGTTTGTTGGGGTCTCAGGTAAGGTAAGGCGTAGCGTAGGCGCGTACAGGTGAGAGGGCGTGGCGAAATGCACCCCACACCCCGCAACTCCCACCCGTTCTAAAGTCCCGCCTTCAACACCACTATGTCTTAGATTCGTTTACCTGGCTACACTAGATACTAAAATGATGTAGCTGGTAAAGAAATTACTTCTCAGGGAAATCCGAAGGTAATTATAGATACTACTAGCTTTTCGCCCGCGGCTTCGCTCGCGCAGACTTTATAAAATGTCTATAACTTTTTCCCCGTTCGTCAATTTTGACGAAACTAAGCCTATTTATTCACTGAAAAAAGTTACAATTTGACAGCACAATCCCCATCTGAAAAAAGTTTCTATTTGACAGCAAAATCCCGATTAACAAAATGATCCCATTTATTGTTACAAAAAATGTGATAAATGAAGAACCGCTGTACCGATTTTGTGCAAACATAAACCATCTACTAAATACCTAGTCCGAACAAAGCCTAAAAATTTGGTTTGGATAGGTGAACCCGTTCTTGAGTTATAAAATTACAACGAAAAGTGGCATTGATTTTTATATATATAGAATTATTTATAGGTCGGAAGTATTTTATGTACTGTCTCGCTCTGTGTTTCGATTGTAAAGTGGTTTGAACCAGTCTTAATGTGACCCCAGCTTATGGTTCCTAAGGTGTGCCACCTATAGTCCAGTAGAAGTCAATGTCTTCTTCATGTTTGCTGAGACCTCTTAATGGACATGTTGTGTTTGAGGCTGTTAATTCAATTAGCTGGCCGAGCCAGACGTCGGCTCGTCAGTCAACTACCTACTCATTGTTTTTACGCTACAATGAAATCTTTCATGATTTCAATGTTGCCGTCGTGACAAAAATTTAAATCAGTAATTTTCAAAGTCAAAGTCAAAGTCATGACATATTAAATTCTAATACAATATATAGTTAAGACATACAGCTACTAAATAGTTGGACTAGGAAATACCATAGATTAAAGACTTATATTAATTATTATACGCATGGAAATACCCATTCTCAGTAGTTCGCATACAGGTACGATCCAAATTTGTCTTAGATCTGCAAACAAAAGGTAATTACGGATTCATCTTCAATATTTGCTAAAGATATCTCGCAGTACAGTGGCACAATGATAATAATCGCTGGAGTAATGAGATTATAAATTATCTCTGTAAATGTAAAATTTATCTCGAAATGCAATAATTTTAATCACATGTTTTTACTGATGTCAAATTTTCATAGATTTGGCTGCGTTGTGTAAAGCAATATCATACAAACAATTATCACATTGCAAAGGTATATTCTTTTGTTAATATTTCCAACCCTTCAGTTCCAAAACGGCATATAGGTAGATCAAAGCATATGTACTAATTAACCTAATTTCCATAGGCCAAAAATTACTTAAAATGTCATAGCAAACTTACTACTTTGATATCTTTGCATATCAAAGTAGTAAGTTTGCTTTAGACTTTGATATATTCGTGAGAACAGTAAATAAAAAAACATTAGGTAGATATTCAACATAATTTCTTACATATTACCATTAAGTAGGTCCATATGAACCTATGGACCATAGGGACCACCAGAGTCATAGTATAAAACCATTAATGCTGTGTGAGCTTAATATGTTTATTAGTTCAGGATGTACGTAGGTGGTATATTATTGAATGCTTAGTTAGGTGGCAGGTGCAGCAACAGACATCCGTTGCGTCACCTCGCGCGATACCGTCCGTGTGACTCTCTGCGCAGAACTGCATCCTGAAGCTCTCGTCCCTGCGATCATCGAACCTACTGAGAAAAAACCTGATCTTGTTTCTCTCCGCTTGTACAGTTAGCCGCGGAGCATTAAGTAATCGGAGCCGAGAGCGACGAGATAATGTTGCGCACGCGTGAAATATATCCGAGCGTTTTTATTGCGACCGCGTTCCGCTCCCGGACTGGTATGCGCGTGTCTCTGCAGCGAAGAAATTCTGTCGACGAGTGGTTTGCCTCACGGCGACCTTGCCGCGTGCACGCAGCCTCCGTCCTCCCGCCGCCCGCGCTGCGTGCCGGCCGTTCCTCCGTTGCTGCCTCTCTGTGAAAGTAGGTGACGCCGCTCGTTGCTGCCCGCCACGCCGCGGCCGTGCCGGTACCCGGCTCTGCAAGCACTCGCGCTTCGCGGAGTGCGGGCCCTACGCTTGGCTTTCTAATTTTTTCTTATACTTACACAGTAATCGCATAGAATATCGCGATTTACGATTTATTTGATTTTTTCTCTAGGTGTTACCAGGTCTCCGAATATTGGTAAATTAGTATTTCAAACTAAATCGACGGAAAATGCGGATAAACAAATTAAGAATTTACGAAATTGTGGCGAGAATACGAGTTCTCACAGACTTGTTATTATTTGAAAATGATAGGTATGAGGTTAATAAATACGTGACCATTGTAACATTATTTGGGTTCAACAGTGTTTATGAGTAGCTATTAAGCCCTTCATAATATGAATGGATATGTGAATATGAGTTTATATTAATAACAAAACCGGTAGTGGCTTAGCCTTGGGTGCACGTGATGGTCTAAGGTTTTTAAACACCCTCTTTGTAAGGGGACATTGCAAGGGATGAATAATTATGACTTTTCATAATACCTATTAGATATTAGATGCTTAATTGACAAGCTTCAAATGAATATATGAGTTAATTCCCCTAGTATATCCCCCTGGTATTGTAAATGCGCATAGGCGGTGGTGACCACTTACCATCAGGTGGACCGTAATTACACTATCGGTAAAGGTCTAGCACTCGAACCATGCACTCTAATTAATGTTATAGGAACTTAAATATTATATTTTGTCAAACATAATAATATCTCACGAATTACAGATGCAATAATTAACGATTTAAGCTCCGTGGGTGCAAAAACATAATGTTGTTTTAAAAGACAACATATGGAATTACAATCACAGTTCATTATCATTCGTAATAAAAACACTGAAGGTCCACGCTTCGCTCATTTTGTGCAGAGTTCTTGTTTTAAGAATAAACTTGAATACCTACTCTCGACTCTCACAAGACTGCATTATACATAAGTTATAATGTTTAAGAAAGGAAATCACACCATCGTGTTCAAGTTATTTCTTTCGCAACATTTATCAGTAGGTAGCTTACTCAATGCTTTCGAAGAAGTGTCGCATTGTGAATTTATGTTCGCATAAGTAACTAAACACATACAATCGAATGCTTAGCAAGGGTTTCCAGGATCGCTCGGCGAGCTTGCCCACTCGTCATCTCTACGCGGAACTTGACAGACCTGACTCTCAGCATATTAGTCCATCGTCCTCAAATATCGTGTAGAGTAGAAGAACATAGAGTACAGTGATTATTCAGAATCCAGAGCTACGTGCTATGTCTACATTTTTGAAAGTTAGTATCCGACTATTAACAATATATATCAACAATCAAGTTAGCGATCCTTATGCGTGTAACCAACCAATATCCAACGGCTCTTTGCTCCACGGGTAAGTGGACAAAACATTTTTTTATTCATGTTGTAATGATTAATGTTAGTTCAAATGTTAAAAGACATTTTTCTTTTTTATTTGCATTATACATACATATAACAAAGCAATGTGATGATAACATAGTCCACTAATAATGTATTTGTTATTCTTCTATCAATGTAACTTTTTTATTGTGCCTGCCTATTATCCGATCGGTATTTTCTCGATTAACAACCGGTTGATTGACATGTTCCACAAAAAAATAGACAATACTAGTTACGGATGCGGTAGCTACCGACATTTATCAGAGAACCATCTCGCAAGAGAGCTACTCTAACCTCATTGAGTAATAGTAGTAGTCCTAAAAGTGTTGTTCATTGATTTTTTGCAAAAACTGCAAAAAAAGAAAGAAAATAATTGTAATTGCATAAGTTGATAAAAAAGGCAGTCCCCGAGTGCCACACGTATTTTTTTTTTAATTAAAGGCACCATTAAGTACCTAATCAAAATATTAAAATCGTTGTAGAATAAATATTCTACAAAATATTAAATTACTTATTGTTGTATTGAACACCCAGGTTGATCATGAAATTGTTCACTCGTTCCGCATTAATTTTAAATAGCATAGTTTGCATAGCTTCATTCCCGTTCAACAAAAAGAGTAGGCATGTTAAGCGATTCAATTACGTTTTTATGTTTTTTTTTTGGTGTGCCTAAACGCATTACCGAGGAGGATCTGGAACCGGAACTAGAGTAATTGACAATATCGGTGAAGCGAGATACTCTCGGCTGGGCACTCGAGCGCCGTCCGTGTAAACGCACTTAATATGTACCACTTTTTGCACTCTGTTATTATTAATGAATAAATGCTATATTATGTCCGAGTACTCGAGGTCAACGTACGAACGGAATGCTGTAAAAAATGCGCTAAGGACATCACTCTGGCATTCTATCAACTGTAGAACCAATGTTCCACTCTTTACGGGGTCATTAATTCTTTGATTAATTTTGAATAATTAATTAACTGATGATATTATACATGGTTTGGGTTTATAACTATCCTTTCGTGAGGTATTATGTTGCCCTATCGATCTATCGATGATAATTAAGCTAGGTTTGTTATTTTTTTGTATTTGAAACATTGCATCTTGTTTGGGTCAAGAAATTGGTTCTAAATATTACTAATACTTTTGTTTACAACAAGTATTTTACAATAAAAGCTAGCGTTTTTGTCATAGGTATACATTTGATAATTACTTATTTCGATGACTTGAATGGCAACTTTTCTGTCCCCTTCTATCTGTGAACTCTATTATCTTTGGAAAGAGTTATTCTGCTTATAAGCTATTCGTTCGACTCTGTTTAGTCCACGACGTTTGGTTGGGTTGGGTGGGTCAGATTATATGTATTTTTTTTTTGCAAATCTCCCTAAAACTACCTATATCGCTTTTCTAAACTTTGGTTTTAATGTAATAAAAATGACAGAATAAATTAATGTTTCTGAACTAGTTAAATGGAGTAAAAAAATATTCTAATTAGTCGTGAATAAAAATTTGAACGATTTTAAAATTATCTTATATAAATCTATTTTTAAAATAAGATAGGAATCTGCTTATGAATAAAATATATTTAGGTATTGATGTGAGAGATTTGCGAAAAGGAAAACGTTGGACATAAAATATTACCTAAACCCGTACCTGCTTATCAACAGTAAGTACAGTTGCTATCTATGTACTTGTATAGCAACAGTACCTACATAGGTACCTAGTGTGCAATATTGGTTTTCTAGAATCACTTCTACACTTTCACTTCTTATTCAGATGTGTAGTTACATTTTTCCTACGATAAAATAATAATATAAGTAGGTAATACAGGTTGATTTTGTTATCACTGGCAATACTTGCAGGGGTGGAAGTACTCATCAATGTGAACAACTTTTATTATAGGGCTAACTCTGATATCGCGTAAAATAATATGGTTGCTTCATACATTTTGGTCGAGTAGGTATTGAACTTTTGTATGGAACAGCTGATAATTTTTTCATGATTTCACAGTTAGTCCCATAATAAAAGTTGTTCATTTTGATGAGTACTTCTACCCTCGCAAGTATTGCCAGTGATAACAAAATCACCCAGTATATACATGAAGAGTAAGAGGTGGTCTAGAGTGCAATTAAAAATAATCCTTTCACATTCATTGTAGACGTAACTAGGATATTAATTATATTTGGATTTAGGTGTTCATTATATTTTGATATTATTTTGATATTTCTTGTAATTTTTTAATCCATAAATTTATTTTGTATAGCTTAGGTAGTAGGTATTTTTTAAATGTATCATAATAATTATTTTGACTCTCCAATGTCCTTTATTATAATTTGAATGCTGTGTTCAGCTGTAATTTGTGTTCTGTGGCTGTGCCTTATTAAACAAATAAATAAGTAACTTATCTTTTACAAGCTGCATGCATATCCTTTTGCTAAATCTGTTTCTATTTAAAAAAATCATGTAGTTGGGTAAATTAAATACTTACTCGTACTTCAATAACTATTTAACAAATACCTACAAGGAATCCCAACTAGGAATTACTAACGCATTTTGCCTCGGCTGTACTTTTTATTTCATCATTCTATAAATTATTCATTGCGGGGCACCGGCCTTTCTTGTTGTCGTTCATTGAGAACAGCAGTAGGTAATACATAGCACAATATTACCTATATTACAGTTAATTACATGTGCTAATTTCTTATAAAAATTATATCGATTATAAAAGTGATTAAACAACAGGAAAGATGTCATAAAGTAATGCTAAAATATAATAATAATAAGAAAATAACGATGGATGATCAGATGGAAGATGATTTGTACCGATAAAGGATTAAGTCTGCTACAGCTCACATGATAAAACTACCTTTATTATAATAAAACAGTAGAATCTGATGTGTCTGTATATTGAATAAATGCAATAAAAATAGAAAGGGGAGAGTAACTAAAGAAGAGTAATAGAACATAAATCAGCGATTTTTTGAATTATTTTCCGTCTGTCTCTTTTTTAACGCACTTTGATGTTGCAAATGTTGCAAAAAAAGTTATTGCCATTTAAAGATTTTTGAAATTTACTTTTATACTGTAAGAAAGTTTAAAGTATAAGGAAGAAATTTTATAAAGTCTGCGCGAGCGAAGCCGCGGACGAAAAGCTAGTATAATTATAAACCTTAAAATATAGTAGATAAAACATAAAATCTGGCGGAATTAAAACACATTAAATTAATATGCAAAATTTATCTCTAGGCTTTATTGTGCTAACCACCTTCGGCCACATAATTGAAAGAAGGAGGTATTTGAGTAGGATAATATTTATAATTTGATTATACTGACCAATAAAAACTAGTAAATGCTTGAGGTTCTGTAATAAACTGATAAAATGCTTATGTTTGTATCTTTATTGCATCTTTAACAATGTAAGCAATATCACGCAATAGCGGTGCGATGTGACGTCAAAACTAATATAAAAATTCAATCATCTAACGTTACATGAGGTTGAATCATTTAATGAGCGAAATTTTATTCGTTTGTCTCAACACTAGAAAAGTCGAATCCATTATATTATCTTTTTTCATGGTTCAGGTTATATCGTGGCGCGGTTTTGGTTCACGTTCCCGGGATTAAAAGTACCCTATTTCCTTTTCCAGGACCATATAATAAATTTCACAAAAATCCGGAGATTAGTGGTAATAAACATACAAACTCCCACACACAAGTAAATTATGATTGTTTACAATAATAATTGTTCTCCTTGAAACAATACAAAAATCTAATATATAAAATTCTCGTGTCGCGGTGTTTGTAGTTAAAGTCCTCCGAAACGGCTTGACCGATTCTCATGAAATTTTGTGTGCATATCGGGTAGGTCTGAGAATCGGACAACATCTGTTTTTCATCCCCCTAAATCTTAAGGGTAGTCCACCGCTAATTTATTTATTTATTTTGTAGATAAAAAATTGTTTTTATTTTTTTCTGTATCATAAAAAAATACATACAACCCTAAATTTCCAACCCTCTACGATCAACCCCTATTTTTCCATCGCGATTTATATTTTTTTTATAGCCGGTCTTCTGTCTTACTCACTATACAGTTTTCGGCCATTTTTAGGGTTCCGTAGCCAAATGGCAAAAAACGGAACCCTTATAGATTCGTCATGTCTGTCTGTCTGTCCGTCCGTATGTCACAGCCACTTTTTTCCGAAACTATAAGAGCTATACTGTTGAAACTTGGTAGATGTATTCTGTGAACCGCATTAAGATTTTCACACAAAAATAGAAAAAAAACAATAAATTTAGGAGGTTCTCCATACTTAGAACTGAAACGTTTTTTTTCATCCTACCCATAAGTGTGGGGTGTCTATGGATAGGTCTTTAAAAATGATATTGCGGTTTCTAACATCATTTTTTTCTAAACTGAATAGTTTGCGCGAGAGACACATCCAAAATGGTAAAATGTGTGTCCCCCCCTGTAACTTCTAAAATAAGAGAATGATAAAACAAAAAAAAAAATTTAATATGATGTACATTACCATGCAAACTTCCACCGAAAATTGGTTTGAACGAGATCTAATTAGTCGTTTTTTTTTTAATACGTCATAAATCGTAAACCGCAATTTACCTTTCATTCAATCAACTCAAATATAAAAAGAATAAAATTGGCAAAAAGCAAGGTCTTACAGCACAAATAAAGGAAAAATTCTAAAAAAGTTGAAAATTAAAGGATGTCCCCCTACATACATAGTTACGCCAATTCATAAAGACCTCTGAGTTGTATCGACGCTCATACAATTTAGAGGTCTAGCTTAATTGGCACCAACCTCAAATAAGGTAAATAATTAAAATTGTGCATTTCCCTTGATGGACGAACAATGGACGAAGTTTGTACGGAACCCTCGGTGCGCGAGTCCGACTCGCACTTGGCCGGTTTTTATATTATAGATTAATAAATACTTATTAACTATTATTAAAATTTATTGAGAGTAAAAAAATATTTATTAAAATTTAATCAATTAAATAATTGTCTTCAAATAAATTAAATCCTTCTATCAGTGTATTGGTGAAAAGTTTGCTTATTATTTGACTTACCTTTCACAATAATAAAACAGGTATATTTATTAAACACGTACACGTTTTCGTTTTGATTTATAACTATTTCCAAAAAATGTTAAGTGTGTTTATTTACATAAAACTATCTTTATCAGTTATTATTAAATTGTGAATAAATAATTATTGCACTGAAAATTAATGATAAATTTACGATGAGAGTGAAATTAACATGAGAGTTGCACAGAAAAATTAGTACGACCTCTAAATTGTATGAGCGCCGATACAACTCAGAGGTCTTTATTAATTGGCGTAACTATGTATGTAGGGGGACATCCTTTAATTTTCAACTTTTTTAGAATTTTTCCTTTATTTGTGCTGTAAGACCTTGCTTTTTGCCAATTTTATTCTTTTTATATTTGAGTTGATTGAATGAAAGGTAAATTGCGGTTTACGATTTATGACGTATTAAAAAAAAAACGACTAATTAGATCTCGTTCAAACCAATTTTCGGTGGAAGTTTGCATGGTAATGTACATCATATATTTTTTTTAGTTTTACCATTCTCTTATTTTAGAAGTTACAGGGGGGGACACACATTTTACCATTTTGGATGTGTCTCTCGCGCAAACTATTCAGTTTAGAAAAAAATGATGTTAGAAACCGCAATATCATTTTTAAAGACCTATCCATAGACACCCCACACTTATGGGTTGGATGAAAAAAAAAATTTTGAGTTCCAGTTCTAAGTATGGGGAACCCCCTAAATTTATTGTTTTTTTTTCTATTTTTGTGTGAAAATCTTAATGCGGTTCACAGAATACATTTACTTACCAAGTTTCTGTGACATACGGACGGACAGACAGACGGACAGACAGACATGACGAATCTTTAAGGGTTCCGTTTTTTGCCATTTGGCTACGGAACCCTAAAAAGTAAATAATACCAGGAAAATAGTTAAAACAACAATTTTCTTTTCCAATACAAACCACTCTGTCCCCAGCTCTCAAACATTAGACGTCAATCAAAACAAAACAAACGCGCGTTAGACAGAACGAAATCTGTCGGGGCAGCTATTAACATAAAAAAATCAATGTTACTTTGTTTTAGAGAAATAGGGCAGAACAAGGTCTGCCGGGACAGCTAGTATTGATATAAAATTTCACGACAAAAATAAATAAAATCTGTATGAAACCTTACTAGAGAGTTGGGGCGATAAAAGCTCTCTAATAACCTGCTCTGTAGTGATACCTATATATTGCAAAAAACTTCACTGAAATCGGCACAGTGGTGTTTGAGGAAAATTATGACAGTAAATCAACAAACGAAATAACTGAATTTCACGATACCAATCATCACTCAAAACGCTTTGTGCCGTATGGCCGTATCATACATATCTGGGTCGACGACGTTGCAAATAATCACGTCTTATCATTCAATAATTTGAAGTCCATTGACTTACTACGTCATCTTGTACATGACCTGATAGTTGTAGACAATTTAATAAATATGATTACTTAGTTATCGAGCTATTATTTATTGGTTATAAATATTATTTGAAATAAAATGACATTAATTCATATATATACAGATTTAATCGCCGTTGTTTGGGTTGAATCGGGCTACAGGGCCTGCAGCTTGGACGAAAATTATAAGCCTGCAGTCTCGACATACATGACAATAATATGTCATCGCAAACTACCGATCGCTAAATAATAACGAAAAGAATTGGTTACCATGACGATCCTTACGACAAATGCAAGGCTAGGTGTCAACGTGGTCATAAACGGCCCTGATATAGAACTGAGTTGATAATCAGATTTTGAAGCACTCTCTATAAGTTTGTACAAATTGTTTTTTGGGACTGACTCTGAAATCCCGTAAAAAATATCAGAACAAAAGTTCAAAATCTACTCGACCAAATAGTATTAACCAACAATAATAACTCCTTTGATGGGCAAATGAAAACAAAATTAAAAAACGAAAAAAATAACTTATACCTACGTTTATCAACTTATATACCTAGGTAGATATAAAAGTACCTATGCCATGGAGCAATCTGAACAAATGAAAAATAATAATATCAAAATTTATCCTCTAAAGATATTGTGAATACAAATCGTGATTACGTAGACTCGATTGAGTAAATAATGACGTTCATTTTGTTCATGAAAAGACGTCATGTGGCGAGCGACGACGACGACGTGGGGGCACTTCGGTAATTTTACTGATCTGGATAATGTTAGCCACGCCACAAGAGTGACGTCAACATACGTTAAAATAAGGAAAGCTCCAAACAAATATACAGGTCATGGAAATATAATTTGACATTCTTTATTATTAACTAACACAGTTTACCTATGATTTTGTCTAATGATTGTTTTCGACAGTTTAACTTTATAGACATTATCCGATTAACCCGACCATACTATACTTACATGAGTAGATAGAGTATGGTCGGGTAAATCCAATTACCAAGTAATTTATCCTATAATATAGATCAATGGACAAGATAAGTGATGTGTAAAATCTGCACGAAGTATACTGCTAGAACTAATATAAATAGACGAAATGCAGCATTTCTGTGACAGAAATGTAACATATTAGGACTGTCAAATTTGTTTTGATAATTCCACATTAGATTTATTTTTATTCATTTATTTATTCGTTACTTCAAAACAAACTCTTTCGAGTTTTACCGTACGCCAGAACAGTCTTCTCATTAAATTATTATTATTTAGGTAAATTAATAAGTATTAAAATAATAATAACATTATAATAAGGGTAAATCTTAATCGCCATGTTTTTCCCATTTCAAGCTCAGGATAGAAATGGGTCAGAATACTAAAACTGTAACAAATATAAATTTTAAACGTTCATACTTACCAATATCAAATCAACCTATAACTGAAAAAGTTACTGAATTGAATTTTATGTAAACTACCGATTTATTTAAGTTAAAGTTTTCTTGGATATACTAGAATTTGTCTAAACCCAGCATATCATTCAAGTATTAAATAAATCACGGGGCCAGAAATGTTGCGATCGCTTGGCAGCGCCACTATCGTGCACATTGTCAATATTATATCCAGTTGTGCCTCATTCTGTATCAAGTTATTATTTCATTTTAATACTTTTTATTCTTACCTTGGCATCTATGTAATGCAATATACCATTATGTATTATAGTATATAAGTTATATACTATGTTCTGTATTTAAATAACATTTAGTGGAATATTGGAAACACCGATTCATAATGTAGTTTCTAACTGTGAGCAAACCATTTTTTTTTTTTCACAGTCAAGTTGAGTTGCCGAAACACAAAATCGTGATGGTTTAATAATACGCGACTCTGACTCGCACTTGGCCGGTTTTTTTAAGTCGATTGAAATATTAAGTAAATTTGTTTAGGGTTTATTACATCTCGTGTTAAGTGATGATGTGGCCGAGGGCTGTAAGCAATACCTTAGATGGAAACTGGCTCTTAAATGCGCTGCCGGAACGATAAATTGACTTTTCCTTAAATTTTCCCTTGACGTGGTGGAACACGCTTATTCAAGTTAGTGTAAGCGTTTAAAAATCAGAAACCTGATATAATAAGAAAAAGAATGGTTTAAGAGTAAAGCGTTGTATTTTATAGGTACATACGGAGAAAAATTGCACTCTTTAGAGTCACACTTACACCGGAACAAAGAATTCGAAATAATGTTTATCGTTAAATTTACATTTAAATATTTCTGTCTTTTGATTGTTGCAGTCGTTGCGCACGAGTGGCACGAGTGGTAAATCTTAATCGCCATGTTTTTCCCATTTCAAGCTCAGGATAGAAATGGGTCAGAATACTAAAACTGTAACAAATATAAATTTTAAACGTTCATACTTACCAATATCAAATCAACCTATAACTGAAAAAGTTACTGAATTGAATTTTATGTAAACTACCGATTTATTTAAGTTAAAGTTTTCTTGGATATACTAGAATTTGTCTAAACCCAGCATATCATTGAAGTATTAAATAAATCACGGGGCCAGAAATGTTGCGATCGCTTGGCAGCGCCACTATCGTGCACATTGTCAATATTATATCCAGTTGTGCCTCATTCTGTATCAAGTTATTATTTCATTTTAATACTTTTTATTCTTACCTTGGCATCTATGTAATGCAATATACCATTATGTATTATAGTATATAAGTTATATACTATGTTCTGTATTTAAATAACATTTAGTGGAATATTGGAAACACCGATTCATAATGTAGTTTCTAACTGTGAGCAAACCATTTTTTTTTTTTCACAGTCAAGTTGAGTTGCCGAAACACAAAATCGTGATGGTTTAATAATACGCGACTCTGACTCGCACTTGGCCGGTTTTTTTAAGTCGATTGAAATATTAAGTAAATTTGTTTAGGGTTTATTACATCTCGTGTTAAGTGATGATGTGGCCGAGGGCTGTAAGCAATACCTTAGATGGAAACTGGCTCTTAAATGCGCTGCCGGAACGATAAATTGACTTTTCCTTAAATTTTCCCTTGACGTGGTGGAACACGCTTATTCAAGTTAGTGTAAGCGTTTAAAAATCAGAAACCTGATATAATAAGAAAAATAATGGTTTAAGAGTAAAGCGTTGTATTTTATAGGTACATACGGAGAAAAATTGCACTCTTTAGAGTCACACTTACACCGGAACAAAGAATTCGAAATAATGTTTATCGTTAAATTTACATTTAAATATTTCTGTCTTTTGATTGTTGCAGTCGTTGCGCACGAGTGGCGTGGCGCGAGGGTGTGATGCGAGGGAGGCGGAGCAGCGGGCGCCGGCGCCGCGAGTAGCCGCGACCATGCGCAGCCCGCGCCGTCCTGATCACGCCTCCGCCACCGCCACAGCTACCGCTTGCCTCGTGCTGCTAGCAGCGCTCGCTCACCACGCGGACGCATCTACAGATTTTATTAGTAAGTTCTAGCTAGACTTTTGTTTGACCACAATCTGACCGTGCTTACAAAAGAACAGGCACTCAAATGCAGTTGCCGGTACACACTCACTGCTGGTTGCTTAGCGATATTTTTTGACTACGAGAGATTATTCATGCAGATGATATTATAGACAAAATTACAAATATTAGACCTTTACATATAAAATTACCGTTTTGTCCGCTTGGTACTAGGTACACTCCAAGAGACCTTACACACATGGCTACGACATAGCTGAGTAGAGCTCGGATAGATATCAGATACTCTTCAAGTTTTTAAATAGTGTAATGATTTTCTTGGAAAAACTGTCAATTAAGTTATCAACTTCGAAACAGACACGTATCAAGTTATGATTATCAGCAATACCTTTGTATACCTTTTTATTCATTTTTATGAATTATGTCGGTAGAAACTTCATTTGAATGAAGCTTGATAAACTTTTGTAACAAGTCAAGTCAATTGTCTTGCAATTCCGGTATTATGAGGGTATTTGAAACTGGTAGCTTAGTGGTCATATGACCGCAATTTTGATTGGCTGGGGCTAGACGTTGAATGAAGCTGCCAAATAAAATAAGTTTTGTGTCTGTATCTACCTTTCAGGTATGTATATTATCAGCAGGGATGCTAATAACTTGTCACCAGAAATGTAGGCATATCCGCTAGCATTGTTTTTCGGAATCCGCGTGATGAGTTACTATAACAGCTCCGGCACCATTCTGGACAAATGGAAGTGGGGTACTAACGAGCTACTCGCATGAGTACCGTAACGAAGTTGTGGCGGCAAGTCCTACCGCAGATGGTCCCTGGCGACTTATCCTTAAGTTAATAAAATAAAATTTGCGGTATAAAGATTTTTACTGAAACGACAATAATATTCGATGCATTTATAACAAGCCAAGTACATCCTGTTGAATACACCACGTTTATGACCGGTTCGAAAAAAAGCCTCTCTGAAAAAATACTATTGCAATTTCACCAAAATATTTCTCTAAGTGAGATAAAAATATTGTCGAGGCTCTCGTCGAATAATGATAGTTGTTGTTTTCCCTGTAGAATTTCCTTGCAACTATGGACTTGAAAACTCACGTTATTTTCAAATATGGGTTTTGACGTGAAAACATTGCATCTCGCAATATTAACAACGTGTGTACATAGCTCTACCAACGAACGATATTGCGTTATTGGTTCAATTATCGCACACGAACCTTGTCTAAGCCCGGAGAACAAGGTAGATAAATTGAAAGTAATAGTGGAAGTGGATCTGTCTCAAGATGTGGCTGAGCTAGCATCTTATTTTGATGTTAGTGTTAAAACAATATTAGACTATTAATTTCCGTTAAATTTAAATAAAGAAATGACTAAGCTAACTAGAGGACCGCATCAAAGCTAAGATGAATGGTGGATCATATACGATATAGTAAACCTTCATCACAGTGCTGCAGTGGTACCCAACAAACAGTAATTGAAAAGAAAAGAAAGCCAAAAAAACTTATGCTGACAGTTTGGTGGTCAACTTCGTCGATCCCCGTGCAGTAGATTTTTATAGGGAGGGCATCAATAAACTGCCCTTAAAATGGCAGGAATGTGTGAATAGGTAAATATTTTGATTAAATAAAAATAATATATTTCACAAAAAATCGGACTACATTGTCCCGTACAATACGGAAATTTTACCTGATACCCTACCACTAGCATTTTTGGTTTTCTCACGCTGTTTTTTTTCACGGCTTTTACTAGCTTTAGTTGCTACACTACATGAGGAACTTTATTACCATAGACCTAAGATACCATAGTAAAAGTCAAAGTTGTTTATTCAGTTTAAGCTCTAGGATAAGGCGGTTGTAAAGGTCGAATATTCTGAAGTTATCACCGGTTTGGAAAACTTCGCCATTATGTCCGGCCATACTACTTACTCAAAAGTCCGACATACTCAACGGCTATGTCCAGCTTTGCAACTAATTAACCTAATCCCTATAAACAGCGCCATATATTGTGCAGAGGTATGATATTAACACAGCAGGGAAACAACTGTTACAGATAATTTAACTGTAATACAATGTTAGTTACCATACTCCTCCGAAATGGCTAGACCGATTTTTATGAAATTTTGTGTGCAAATCGGGTAGGTCTGAGAATCGGTCAACAACTATTTTTTAAACCGCTACGCGAGTGAAACCTCGGGGGACAGCTAGTAATTGTATAAAGATAGACTATGTAGCTGTAGGCTTCAAAAAACTGCGTGGTTTAAATCTCTGTAGCATGTTAGTCAGCACAGTGTATCAAAGTTAATATTATTTTTTTCTTTTAAAACTCATTGAAGCAAGTTCAATTTAGTCTAGTTTCACTTTTGAATAAATACAAAAATAAAAAATCCTCGTCTAAAAATAATTCAGTTTAAAATACGTTGCATGGTTTATGCGTTAAAGCGCAACTGTTGAAAAGTATGCAATAATAAAGATGTCTAAACTTTATTTAAACTATCCAAAACATTCTTCGGAATACTTCGAATTGTGTTCGAACACGAATTGGCTATGAAGCTAATTCCGCTTGGCAACGAAGAAAGGGAATGCAGTTTGAATATAAACTTGTGAAGTACCATAAAAGTGATATTTATAATATTTATATTGCAGAGTATCTGACTTTCATTACGGTTCTCTTGAGTTTCACAAGGTTCAGTCTTACAATAAACGAGGCTCTCAACGGTTACCGGTTGCACAAGGTGTGCTCGACGACAATTCTTCTGTTGCGAAACTGCGAGTCCAACCAAACCGGGTTCTCATATAGATCGATCACACATTCGCTCGCTTCTCTCGACGCTCCATCGATCACAGGCACACTGCATCCACTCGCGGCATTTACTACATTTTAATTTGGAGATGTAAGCATACTTTTAAACAAATAGAAGTTGGTACGATCTGGATCCTTACGCTACCACTACCATCGTGCTATGGTTTCTTCACGATGTTTCCCATTATCGAAAACTCAAGAGAGAGCTATGGTAAAATTCGAACCCACAACCTCAACTATCATTAAAACAGTCTAAAAAGTAGACTGAAGTAAAATAAGAATAAAATATATAGGTTGACTTTCTTTTGAAAACCTACTACACGAATATTATAATTTGTACTAGAAAAGAAAAAGGCTACATAGGCTACGGTAACCGCTTACCATTAGGCGAGCCGTATGCTTGTTTGCCGATAACGGGGTATAAAAAAAGAATCTTTTCTTTTACCACAGCTAAATTAGGATTATAGTAGGAGGTAGATACGTGACTAAAAATAATAAATGCCAAGCTAACATGTACGCAAGAGCAATAACTATGTATTTACAGTGTCAAATAGTGGACAAGTTCAGTGTCAAATAGTACCATTTCATATTACTTTCTTTATGCTCGATTAGGATTTATTGATAAATCGTTATCTAGACAATGTTCTAATCCAGCGGGTATTAAGTCATGACCTGAATTAATTCTTTTATTATTTTTCGATTCCTTTTACTTCTAAAGTAGTTGGGTTTTATTGATAAACGAAACTTAGTAGCTTTTATTGGGTTGAAAATATCTCCTAATCACTTTTATGGACTCTATTCTACATATTGAATTTAACGTTTATTACAAACTAGCTTCCGCCCCGCGGTTTCACCCGCGTTACCGAGGGATCTTGTGTTTTCCCGGGATTAAAAGTAGCCTACGTCCTTCTCGATACCATAGGCTATCTGTATACCAAATTTCATCGCGACCGGTTCAGTGGTTTAGGCGTGAAAAGGTAACAAACAAACTCACTTTCGCATTTATAATATTATAGTTAGAATTAGGATAAAAAAATGGTATGTATCAGATGTGCTTGCATCAATATCTCATTTTAGTATTTAAGTAAGAGAGAAGATTCATTTGTTAGGTAGATTAGTTTGGTTTGTTTTATTCCAACACATATGAATTACCTATCTAATTTGATAATTTACAATTCAGCGAATTATTTATATATAATCGTTTACCTTGAAAACTGCCCGTTGCTATGAGATATTATGAAATGTAAATACAGTTTGCCCGCAGACCTAAGGTATGAATCTTATGTGAAACGATGATATTTTATCGAATAGATTATGATAGTGATTCCTTTATTCTCAAGTGTGTTGGTAAATAAATACCTTTAGTTATCTGTTAAAGTTTATTGTTAACATTTGGAAAAGAAGCAATTATAGTTCGTGAAATATTTACAAAATATTACGTTGCTGAAATTTTACCGGTTCATCTCGGCTGACTCTTGAACTGGTGGTAACTTCAATAGCTTCGACGTTCTTAAATGCCCTGCCCTCCTAATAAACGACTTTGACTTTGATTGATATACTTCCTGATTCCTCTCCGATTAGAAAAGTAAATTTACAAAACACACCAATATTTGCGCTTCAATATTAATATAAGTAAACATTCTGAGAGGAATGTTATTCATCTGGAGACGAGAACTCATTAATTACCTACCAAAATATTTACGCGGGCCGCAGGACAGCGTGACCGGTGTCGATGGCGCCCGAAATGGCTACGTAATAAGAATGCGGATCCGTGGATCTAAATCAAGGTAAAATGTGATCAGACGGCCACGACATCGACACTGAGACGATCAGTGTCGATGTCATCTGTACGAAATTTACGCTCTACCATGACACAATATTACTATGACGACGCGGGCGGCGCCAATATTATGAGTAATGTTTAAGAAGCATACTGTAGCCATCTAGGGCATTACATGCTATTGTGTTATAATTATTATTATTTTATGGTGATACATTTACTTTGGAGTCAGATTTAAAAGCACATAGTCTGCGAAATGAAGAAAATTTAAAAAATATAAAGTCGGGTCAAAGTAAAAGTTTTTGATCAATTACACTGGCAAATAGGTAGTTAATTATACCTAGCTATTTTTCATGTCGGTAAATCAGTAATAGCTTTACAATTACATTGGAATTTGGTGTGATGAAGGACGACCACATCTATTAAGTTGCTCAGCCCATTTATTTATTTGCTATTTATATTCTTGTAATTAATTTATTTCTTTACATGTTAAATGTATACCTAATGTTCGAAATGGTTTAGTGCAATGTTTGGCACTTTGGTTGATATATAGGACATTTGTTTCCCACGCATGTTGCACAAACCACAGCCTCCTCCGCAGGTTTCTCGTGGTCACTCGGACGACAGCTGACAGGCAGGTACGGGTGCGCGGCTTGCGTGAATCTCGATCGTTGGCTACTCGTGACATTTTATCATTCCCGTCAGCTTTATGAACAACCAACAAAGAGCTTTGTATTCCCACAGCAATTTTCCGTGGAGCATAATAAGCAAAGAACCGTCCTTCAAATTGTGTCATTGTTTATTTAAAAACTGAATAACCAATTTTATATAAAAATTCAAGATTATAATAATAAAACTGATGGTATGTATGAATATACTAAAGTGCTGTTTATATTTCAGTAGGGAAACCTCTACCGTGTTCCAACGAAGGCGAGCCTGTGCGACTCAAAGACACGAGGCTCGAGCAAGATTGGAGCAGTTGCTTCCGCTGTATTTGCAAGGTATGTATATAGTAAAGGTACACATTCCAGTTAACAATAAAACCACTTAACGAAAATCGTAATAAAAACACTAGCGAAATTCTTAGGATAATTTGTTGGATATTTTTTTTACTTTTATTGCAATTAATTTTAAATCAAGATTGAATAAAGTGATAAGACTTGTTCGGTATTTAAATTTGTTAGATTTTGAAAGATTATAATATGCAATTAATGATTTACTTATTTATTTTTGTATCTTGGAGGAGTTTTATCTGGACAATATGGATAATGTTAGGTAATTAATTTTAAGTGTTCATTTTATTTACATATTTACAATTAAAGTAAAAAATACAAACTATGATATATAGAAAACATCCTCAAAGCCCTCGCTGCTGTCGATAGGCAAGGTTCCCAACAGGCTGGCAGCGTTCCCTTTTTGGATGGACAGGCTTATGCGTTGGCGGAAAAAGCTCCCAGCCCGTCGGTCTCCCGAAGCCTCGATGAGCTTGGATGATAAAATCCGAGCAAATCGGCGAGCCTCGAACCCTCATGGACCAATGGTTTCAACTGCGAAGTGTTATGTAATAATATAAATAAACATAATAATAATATATTTATTTAATAATCAATTTGGGTTCTTTTTATATTAAGATTGTATTTTGTATTTTTATTGTAAATAAATTACTTTCATTAAACTCTCTCAAAAGTTATTGGATATGTAAAAAAATATCCAAAATTGATGAAAGGAAATCGCAAAAAGCTGATATTAATTTTATAAATATGAGTAGTAATTGCTGAATCTGGTATCTAGATGTAGTGCCTTAGATAATTGAATAATTGTTAATAAACAAGTATGATGTTTTCGCGAGCCATCTTATATTCTAGCAAAATTGTACGCATGGAAAAAGATGATTGATTAAATTTATAAATGATCAAGATTTAATTAGTGATATTTTTTACACCAATAAAATAAATGAAAATCTGTTGGGTCGTAATATCTATTTACAAATATATCAATTTACAAAATATTATACACACTTAATTGTTATGACGTTTTTTACTAACGATTAATAAATAATTGACTGTAGAAATTTTAGATTGTGTATCTACCTATTATTTGATACCACAAAAGAGCTAGCCATACTCAAATATGGGGAACAATATAACACAAAGTTGTCAAACGCGTTATAAATACCTATATAAAATGTGTGAAACAGTATAGTGTCTCATAATTGTCTCTCAAGTTTTGCTTATTGACCGTTTGTATGCGTACGAGGCGAGCACTGTCACAAAATCAATTTATCACGCACCAAGTAGAGAATAATAATTTTAACTCGCGCGTGCGACAAGCTCACACCTAGACAATAACTAAGTAATTTGATTAGCGGACATTTTTTCTTGGAATTCCTAAACGTCTGAATGGTAACTTAGTTTGGTACTCATGTAAGTTTTTTTATTTGCGTAGGTAGGTACCTAATTATTTTTCGGAGGCAAGGAAATTGAGTCCGGTCACAGAATACATAATAGTAGTCCTGTGTTGGTTGCCAACAAGGATCATACAACCCGATCATACAAAATTTAATCTCCAAATTCAACTTTTGGTATCTTGGACACCAGTCTTTAATTCTACGAGACTATCACTAATATAGTTCAACAGTTTTGTTTTAAAGTAAAATTTAACAATAGGCTAAATATTTTTACACTAATTTTCAAATATCTCTGTGTCTGATGCATAACCCCTCCTTCTTGGTACAACTACTTGAAATGACGCTTTTCTATATAAATTCCAACAGTCACCTGACTTTTTAACGAAATAAACCACACATGGCACTTTTCATCCTAACACTGCCTAATCACAACAAAATGTAATATACCTTCTACGTATTTGTAGTTTCTTGGAGACTCTTCCGCTCATGGAGACAAGCAACGTTTCCTATTAGGTTGAGTGGCCTCGTTATTCATACTGTATCGAGTGTAGCTCTTCCGGCCTTCCTTCCATCTACTCACAGCACACAGATATTCACCAGCAATATCCTTAGTTTACCAATTGCTGATTTTCGTGTCAGTGGTTCTCTGGATTTTCTCATCTGCGAGGGAAAACATTTCAGTAAACCAAGAGTCTTAGAAAGAGTCTCTTGATTTTGGATTCGCCACAACTTAATTAAACATTTGCGTGTCACCTTGAAGTTCTCTAATGACGTGGATAAAGCTTGGCTAGCAGTATAAAGAATCATGTTAAAGAAGTTAAAGAATCAGACCATAGGTAGCTCTCGCTTCCTTCACACAACGTAGGTACCCTTTTAGATGCTGCGGTGCTCCGCATTGCAATAAGTCTTCGCTTAGGTGCTAAAATCTGAAAAAACCCACCTGTCGTATAGTTATTATTATAATTTTTTTCATTATTTTATATAAAACAATGAAAATAGGTTTTCCAAAAATTAAAAATTACTTATAATGCTCAGCCGTTGGTTTTAAGAAAATTTTGTCGTATTCTTTTTTAAAACGCCAATTTTAAATATTTATGAGATACCATAATAATGTGATCCATGAACTGAGTTTACTATAATAGATTTATTATAGTATTATTATCTATACTAATATTATTATAATTATAAGCTGATGAGTTTGTTTGGTTGAACGCGCTAATCTTAGGAACTACTGGTTTGAATTTAAAAATTATTTTAGCGTTGAATAGCCCATTTATATAGGAGGCTATAGGCTACTTTTTATCTCGGGAAAACATAAGATCCCTCGGAAACGCGGGCGAAACCGCGGGGCGGAACCCAGTCTACTACAATTTACAACAAATATTTGTAATATTTACAATATCTACATAAGTATTAATTTTGATTTTGAAATGGTTATGGTGGTTTCGCATTTCGGAAAAATATATTCATTTATGTTTTAAGTTTTCTTACTTTAATCAGAGATAGAAAAGAAAAACGTATAACTATAGATTTACTGTGTTATGTCATGTCATGCTGGATCGCATTTTCACAAAGTATTTTCGGTTTCAAGATAACTCTGAATGTGGCGCTAGTGCAATTCAAGCGCTCAGTTATTGCACAAATGTCAGGTTTGATTTAATCCTTAGCTACCTACTCACGGTATAAGTTACATAAAAATATTATAATACCTACATTGTTCGCTTGCCTGCATTTCCATTTAAGAACGCGTGTCAAATAAAAGCGATAATACAATAAACAAAGAGTTATATTGGTTGCTACCAAAATTGGAAATAGCTTCAAGTTGTCAAATTGTTTATGAATCGTCAATTAAAATGTGGGCGATCACGCGGGGTTCGCTATGCGGCGAGTGCAGCGCGTGCTGCAGTGCGCCCGCGCCGCCCAGGCGGGGCGAGGGGCCCCATGTACCGCAAAAACTACCAATGCGGAACCTCTCCACTATATCTGCAAGCACAGGAATCCAGCTTGACTGTTCCTAGGATTCCAGTATCATTTACCCCTAACAACATTCTTACCTTTACGTGTTTTCACTGCAGTAATCGAGACACCAGAAGGTGGCATAATAATTCTTAAAATTCTTTAAATTTTAGTTAATTTACAAGTAGATATATTATGTATACATGTAGGTATCATTAAAGAAAATATATATTACATTATTAATCGCTGTATAACTATCGACATCGACACAACATCAATATATGTATGTAAGCAAGAATACGTACGTATAGCATAGTGGTATTTCCCAGCCGATCTCACCTCGTCGGATGACTTGCGCGGAATTCGAAAGCCCATCGCGAGATTTATCGCTTATTCTGTATTAAAATATACATTTGCTTACCTAATGGGCTTTTTTGTCGCGTGCCACATAGCGACTATGGGATACCTCCTCGTTCTTGATGGAATTTTTATGATTTATCAATCTTATTTGACAGATTATGTATCGGAACGAAGTAGGGTAGATGTTGTCTAAGATATTTGATTTGCATTCAAATGTAAAGTTGAAAGGCTGTTAGATTAGATTATGGCAGGTGTACAGCCTCGTAGGCGCGGCGCGGGAGGCGATCAGGCGACATGATGACCTGAGGTGAGGGTGGCATTAGCCTTGTCTTTTTATAAGCGCAAGCCGGTAGCCGACTGATAGCATCTCGCAGCTCCCGCGCACCGCTTACTTTAAAGAGCCATGTCATATATCGAGACGTAGAGTATGTAGGTACAGATACTGTCGCGATTTGTACACACACACACGCAAATGACATAGTTTGGTAAATCGTGATTTCGTGCCATTTAGTCATCTATATTGTAATGACATTGTAATGGTAAATTTGCCATTTGGAATTCCGAACTTATTTTTTCTTTTATTAAGTTTTAATTTAACTATTTAACTCAATATTTCAATTATTTTAAATAGTGTTGAAACTTTTATACGTAAGTAATAATTCTAATCCTTTTTTAGGGTTCCGTACCTCAAAAGGTAAAAAAAAGTTCTTGTCCGTGTTACCACCGATTTTCTCAGGAACGGGTGGACCTAGCAAGTTGAAATTTATACCAGATACTGAAGTCTATAGTCTCTATTAGGTGTATAAAAATCAAGATCCTGAGTCAACACGATAAAAAGATATGGATAAAATTTAGATTTTCGCGAAAACTTGTAAGTAGGTACCAAAATTTACCTTAATTTTCAACTTTTTTTGTTTTTCGGAATTTACCCTTTACTTGTGGTGTAAGACCTTGCTTTTAACTAAAATTGACAATTCTAGGTCAACCGGAACTACCCTATAGGTTTTGGGTCGAAAACCTATATGGTTGTTCCCGATGACCTAGAATCACGAAATTTGGCAAAAAGCAAGGTCTTACAGAAAAAATAAAGGAAAAATTCCAAAAAATAAAAAAGTTGAAAATTAAAGGGTGTCCCATACATACATAGTTGACGCCAATTAAGATAGACCTCTGAGTTGTATGGGCGCTGATACAATTTAGTGGTATTTGAGGTAAATAAAATTGAGCTATTGTGTGAAAGAAAATAAAAGAAAATATTTTGGCGGTATAATGGGTAGGTAGGTAGGTAGGAACCCTCGGCATACGAGTTTGACTCGTACATGACCGGTTTTTTTTTTAGATTGACCAAACATTTCTGGTAATTTTATCTAGTTGCAGCTTTACGTGATGTTAAAAAAGCCCTTTTACTGATCTTAGGAAATTACATGTTGTGAAGTTTTATTTTAATGGGCTTTGTATATTTTATCTATAGCTTTACAATGTTTTTATTATTTATATTTTTGCTCTATTTTTCTCAATTCGAGAAATTTCAAATGCGCACTTATATAATAATAACTTTATAAAAAAAATAACTAGATTCAGTCAGTGAGAGAGTTAGGACTTTTCTTCAGAAACCCACAATAAACTCAATTTTTTATTTTTTATTTGTCTGTGAAACAATATAGATAAGTGGGGTAAACAGCACATGTTTGGGAGTTTGGAATCATTAGGTAGGTATAGTTTATATGTCATCATAAAAAACATCAAGGTATTATATCCATTGATGAAATCTACAGTGCGAAAACATGGCTGCCACATTCGGTCATGGTTTCCGAAAATTATCCTGAACGATTTTGGACAGAAACCTTTCGTCGGACAATAACTTTAAAGCTTTCTCTAAGTAGATACATACTTATTTTGATTATCGATATTGCAGGAATATAAAATAATGAAATGCTTTATTTTCAACCTTACTTTGTTGCGTAAACGGTGTTTGTAATGTAAACAATAATATATTACTGCAGTTGATACCGTAATATTAGCAGTCAGGGCCCTTCTTGACAATTTAATGGAATCTTGGCTCGCAATTTCTGACATTGCCGCATGGCATGGAGCAACACGTCTGCGGTGCGAATAAATGCAGTACGCCTCGAATGCTGGATGGTAATTAAGTAATGTTACATGACGAGCTATTTTTGTCCCAGCCCTAGTCTATTAATATCTCGTAAATTGTAATTTATAGTTACAAGTGAATTGCTGATTCAAATACCTATAATGATCGTAAAGAGCGTCCGACTCGAACCAACACGGCAACAGGAATTCAAGAATATATTGAATACTGAAGGGTATTAGGAAATTTGCTCAAAATTTTAGTAGGAAATATTCAATAAATATAACGTAGTAAGGAATTGAGAAAAATAGGTAACTTGATACTAGAAGATATGCTTCCCTTGGGGTTTTATGTGAAAGTGGGAACATGTGTTGAAGCGAAAGCGGACGCCGGAGCGGTGGCGGCGGCGGCAGCAGGCGCGGGCGCAGGTGCCGTGCCGTCGCGGAGGCCTTGCCGCGAGCGCGCGCGCGGTATGTGGTCGCACCGGTTCTTCTAGCAACGCTTATTTTTTACACACCACACATCATCGACATTGTTGTTATGTTTTGCTATGATGCAAAAAAAACGAGCTTAATTCAGGTGCACGTTCTTTACACGGACTTTGGGCCGTTATACCGAGAATCGAGAAGAGCATTTCATTCCATATCCGCATGTCTATAATTATTAATATTAACAGTTAGTTGTTAAGTTGAAAATGTAAGATTTAGTTGATGCTATTCTATTTTGATCAAAGTGGTCTCATGACTCAGGATTGGTGAGCTTCCATATATTTATTTTTTTTACCCTACAGAATATACCTTATTATTCCTGTTCTTATTGGTGCAAAGTATCATGTTATGGAGACTCAATTTCGACATTTAACCGCATACAGGTGTGGTAATGAAAGTGTGAACCTAATATGGAGCAAGCAATAATACTACCTAAGGGGATAGTCATAATTTAGATTTTGAGTAGGTATAATTATACCTACTAGCATTACACGTATGTGTTTTTACGGAAAATCTATGTACCCCTAATATAAAAATAATATAAATATTTTAATCACTGAATAAACAACATCGAAGAAGTGGTATAGTAAAGTGCGTATCGCGCACAAAAAATGGCAAGAAACGAAGCACGAAGGCGCCAGCGCGCGCGCAGCCTACACTCGACCTTGCGCTGTCGCCCCGCCCCGGGATCATTTACTCGCCTAGATACGATTACAACTAGTACATACTTGCCTTTAAACGTAATATAATTATCACTCCATTCTAAACTCGATTCACGTTTGATCTAAATAAAAATAACGACATCAAGGATTTAGTTGAATTAAACGTTGCATTAGTTTTCCTCGCTCGAGTTAGTTTTTTTACATATAAGAATTAAAAGTTATTCTGAAGGTACACTACCATCTCCTTGTAACTAACAAGGTAATACTTAGGTACTACTTATTCTTTATGATCTAGAATTGTATTGGTGTTAATTTTGAGCTTTAATATAGCTTTTTAGGATTCAATAGTCAAATAAAGAATAAAGAACCCTTTTTAATTTTGTTATGTCCATCGGTCAAATTCAAATTCAAAAATCATTTATTCAGTTTAGGCCCTAATAAGGCACTTATGAACGTTACAATTGATTCTACCACCGGTTCGGAATACACTTGGACTGAGAAGACTCCGGCAAGAAAATCAGCAAGGGACATTTTTTTTATAGATCTTTGTTCATTTTTATTTAATTTATGTAACTATTTAATTACAAATAACAAAGTTTATAAAATTATAATGAAATAGATTGTGTAGCGAACATTTCATTTAAATGCAGTCTTGTCTTCTACAAAATCAGAAACTCTATAGTACCCTTTTTTACATAACTTTTGTTTAACTAATTTTTTAAATCTATACACAGATAGTTCTTGAATTTCTTTGGGTACTTTGTTATAGAAACGTATACATTGCCCCTTGAATGAGTCCCTCACTTTGCTGAGCCGAGTTACAGGTACAGCAAGTTTGTGCTTATTTCTAGTGTTCAAGCTATGAGTATCGCTGTTCTTAGGAAAATTTTGTATATTTTTCCGAACATAAATTAAATTTTCATAAATGTACTGTGAAGACACAGTCATAATATTAATGGATTTGAATTTATCTTTAAGAGAATCTCTAGGACATAATTTATAAATTGCGCGAATAGACCTCTTCTGCAGAATAAAAATTCTATTGATGTCGGCACTACTACCCCAAAGGAGGATGCCTTAAGACATCAAGCTGTGAAAATAACTAAAATAAACTAATCTTGCCATAGATTCGTCAGTGAGAGAATGAATTTTCCTCACTGCATAAGCTGCAGAACTAAGTCTATTAAAGTAATACATAAAAATACGGTTGTTTCAACAAGATCCAGTTTTTCGCCTTTAATAACAATGTCTGTGAAGCAGTCTATTATTATTGAAATGTACCAACAGCTGATTAAGTATAATTTTTTCTAAAATTTTACTAAATGTCCGTAGTACAGAAATCGGTCTAAAATTAGAGGGGTCAGATGCACTACCGGTTTTAAATAAAGGAACTACTTTACTGTTTCATCAGATCAGGAAATACGCCACATTCAATGCATTTGTTAAAAGTGACAGCAAAAATCAACCCTTAGGTAACTATTTTTTGACTAACTTTTTCTTAATATAAAATATTTATAGCCTTGCTAAGTCGGTTCCAAACAGTGTGATTCTACGTGCCCTTCTAAGGCCTACACTGAATAGCTTTGATTTTGAAGTTTAGGGTTACATTAATTGCGGTATTTTACTCTATATGAGAAAAAATCTAAAAATGTACATTTTACATAGCTTAGGCAATAAGCAGTCGGAAAATGTTAGTTTTAGTTCATAAAATAACTTAATTAATTTTAAAATTCATTTCAAAGTTTTCAGTTTTTTTAATCTGTTTCTAAACCATCGAAACAGTAGCCGCACTTATAATGACGTCTCCTACGGTGACTGACACACTGCTGTGGGTAAACTAAAAAGTGTCAACTGAAGTACTATTTTTTTTTTTCACTTGTATTCATGCATTCAGGAACAGCACATTAATAAAAAGGATAATAGCTCATTTTCAATTTATAAAATTTTATAAGTCCAATTGAGACCAATATCAGCGTATTTATTTACTTACAAGAGTTACATGACGTCCAGCGTTTTCATCAAACTACTCGCGGAATTTGAAAATGTAAAATTTAAATGCATTTTTATGATAAGTGCCATAAAAATGCATTTAAATTTTGTGTTTTTTTTGGTGGCTAATTAGCACCTTAGGAACGAATTGAGACACTTTTCAAAAATGGGTTTAATACCCTATTGCGCCTTATCACATACTAGCGATTTGTAAAGTCGCTGGGGCGGCTGCGACCGGTGCTGAGTTTTTTAGTACATATTGTAGTTTGTATTTTATACTATTATTGTAAATATATTCATGTTATTTATCTAAAAAAATACGATATAAAAAGGGCTGATATGACCATTTTTACACGTACAAATAGTATTAAAACTAAAGCGTTAGAATGAAGTTGAAAATCATTTGATAAATGAGAATCTTCCAGTTTATTAGGTTGTTGACAAAATATCGTGCGGTTAATAAGAACCGCCCTCCATATAAATTGTTCGGTATTGTAACTTTGTCAGCTTAAAGATGGATCTCTACAGAAGTATAAAATCAAGTGACTTAATCTGTTTCTAAACAAGCGAAACAGATTAAGCCAGTCTATCAGTCGCTGCCTTCTGATAGCGACTTTTTTAATTTAGACTATTTTATATAAGCCTCTTACTTTTAAGTTTTCTTTTTGTCAAGTGGATTTAAGTTTTTTAAATTTAAATTTTATTCTTAAGAACTTTATATATATACGTCGTTTTATACATAGTTTTATTATTAATTTTTAGATACACAACTACTAGTTCAGTAAATAGTTTTTGTGACGCATTCTATTATATATCTTTGTCATTTACCGAATCTCAACTATTTGTATTCATCCAATGAATGAACAAAATATGTATTTTAATTAGCAAATATATAAAAAATAACGATAAAAATGGAGAGTATATTTATAATGTAGTCATCGCAACGTTCAACTTATTTAACCCTTGACCCAAACCGACCTAAACTTGAAAAATTAATCGGCTTTAGAATAAGAATGGACATGATTAACATTTCAATATTTACGAGAGCTTAAATTGTTTTTCTTTTTTTATATAATATGTGCTTGTGTTTGACCACAGACTTACGCATCATGAGTGACGAAACCGAAAATGGAGTATATGTATGTCCAGAAAAAACCATATTAACCAAGTTTATTTTTCCTTACATTCAACTAACGAATCACTTCAAGTGTTTACAAAGCTTTATTCCTCTAAATAACTTGCATATTTTGTTTTTTACTTTCTTTTATCTTGAAACAATCATGTCTTGGAAAACAGGAATACTTTCACCATTTTATTCCATAATATTAAAAGTAGATACCTGTTCATACCTTACGATTTCAGACACAAAACTATGTATGTACCTTCGTTAGCAGTAATATACCAAGATTATTTGAAACGTTGAAGTACTTGGTAATTTCAACCCATACTGGTAGTGTAGTGTACGTATAGCACAAGAAATACTGGATGGGCTGTATAAAATGTGGTCGTTGACATTAATTTAAAATGTTTATCTCTTAATTTACATAATGGTGTTGGGCTCTACACAGACTGCTCGGGGACACTTCACTACTTGGATTCTCTGTTGAAATTGTATACGTACTTACATATTTGGTCGATGTTTTACCTTTACTTAAAACTTGGGGATATATCACGAACATATATTGTTTTATTATTTTAGATATTTTTTTTATTCCATTCAGTGGTTGAATAAATAAATATAAAATGGAAATGAGATACCAAAACCAAGTAATCATAAATGTGTTCAGTGTAAAAGTGCCAAGAAGGTTGGCAGCATTGCTGTGTGAGAGGGAAGTGTAGAGGGCTGCTTCTTATCAATGAGGGGACGTGAAACTTCTTTTAACAAATTGTAGAACTACACTGTGTTTCTAAACTCTCAAATACCACTAACATTTATCCAATGCCTGACGCATATTTGCCGCCATTTAGGAACTGTCGTCGCACGCAGTGAAAATAACTATGTACTTTTGCAAAAGTATTATGTTCCTACGCTGCAAAATTGAATATTCGTAATATTGTTATTCGAAAAGTATTTAGTAAAATTGCACAAGAATTCAGGAAGTGTCGAGGATAAGACATTTGATATTTCTGCTATCATTGGAACGGGAAGTGGCGTGGCGGTCACCCGAAAACCGTTCTACGTAGTACTTAATGGATGTGTAATGTTTTAGCGAACACAAAAATATTATAAAATAAAATATTAAAACTCTATATTATTATTATTATATTCTGGGACACTATTCCTCACACACGGCCATCTGACCCCAAATTAAGCAGAGCTTGTACTATGGAAGCCAGATAACTGATATACTACATATACTACTTTTCTTTTGTAAATACATACATGTATAGATAATTACACCCAGACATAGGACAAACAGACATGTTCATGCACACAAATGTTTGTCCTGAGTGGGAATCGAACCCACGACCTGCGGCGTGATAGATAGGGTATCTTACCAACCACGCCAACTGGCCCGTCGATTATATTGGGGTTTATATAAAATCTAGAGTCATATGCCTTTATAATTATAATTACTATATCTATATACGCTGAACATTTCAAAACATAATCTTCGTAGAGACTCGTAGCATTATCGTAGCATATTAGATTAATAGACGTTTATTCAAAGAAAAATCCATTTTAATAAAAAAAGAAGAAAAAGTTTCTCATTAATAAATGTTTTTATGGAGTTAAAGTATATATTAATAACTAGTCCAATTTCATTTAAATATTATAAGGCGAGATTTTACTTTACTTTAAAATATTAATATTATTGATGTCAAAAGAGAAATTTCTTATATAATACATCATTAATATATCTTCTTCAAAGTTTTCTGTTTTCCTGACTTTACAGTAACCCATCTTAACATTCCGTCCTGTATCTTTGTTACCCGGTATACAATTTGATGCTTAGCTTGATAGGAGTATACTAGTAGGTACTGTAGCAAAATCTATTAAGACCTCCGCTATCCGTGGATAGATGGCGCAACAAGATTCTACATCGCGCTAATGGAGTTCTCTGTATACTTGACATATTTATAAACTACATATACATTTACATTTATACTCTACAGTTGACTCCCCAGGCACGATGACCCAGCCTAGCGGAAGATCTTCCCTTTTCAATTTATACCTTTTGACCTACCTATATATATAACGTAAATTAGTCAATTCTTTGTATTCATAATCTGTTCTATTTTGTTCGTTACACATTATAGCGAGTAATGGTCAGTCGACAGACTTACAGTTATTATCCGACGTGTAGCATAAATATTTAGCTGTTTGAGAGTAAGTTCAAAGAGAGCCGCACGTGAAATTTGGCCGAAAAAAAGAATTAAAACAATAAACAACATGGAGTGGCCGGCCTCGAGTAGGTTATCCGCAATACGCAACACTCTTAACTTAAAATTTAAATTGTGGAGGCATTTCCATCGGCAATTATTAAGCTGGCTATTACCCGCAGCTTCATCCGGCCTTATAGTATAGGGTGCAGTAAGTTGTCAAAATAATGATTTTCCTTGATACAACATTACACGTAAGGCTTTGTTGATTTATTTTATATTGCCCACATTAGTAAAATATTTTACAGACAAAATCTAAAGTGACCTAAAAGCTGAACAAAATCAAACATACCATGAATACTTACGATATATCATGGATCTCTTGCGACAACTAAGGAAAGTTCAATCAATAAAATAATTTGCTAAATGGGAATAACGAGATTGACTTCGATATATTTCATGACTCCTTGCCTTGCTTCAAACGAAAAGTACTGAAATCCATTGCACATTGCGTCAATTAATTTTCAGTAGGTTTTTAATCTTAATTTCACCTTTTTTATTTTCGTCCATTTTATATATTTTCTTTGTTTGATTTGTCAACAATTGTAAATGCTGTACACACCTGTTATAGGTGTACACATCAGATGCAAGACAATTTGTGCCTATCTTTTCATATAAAAATGTTTTAATGTGTATACTGTTGGTGTGTCAAATAAATAAATAAATAAATGGTTAGTGTAATTTTCTGATAGATAGATATATTAAATGTAAAGACCTACTTACCTATACAAAATGTAACATAAGTAAATTACAGGCATCCATCGAAAATTAACCTATTACACTATTTACTAATTATATTATTTGCTGACAACTCACAAAACTTGCAGGATACAAGCCTAAGTAAATAAGTGGCTGAAACAGATTTTTAACAAGGTATTTTCAGAATGTGCTTTTAATTATGGTACATGTTGTATATTGTATCACTAGGGTTATAAAGTCCGTTATAATGCAATTGGCACTAGGCAACATGGCATCCAGTTATGCATATGGATATATCTCCACATGCCAGAGTTCTAGCCTGCGCCCGCGCACCTCTCGATTCCTCGCTCACATACAAATTGGGATGGCCACACTATTTGGTGTTAAAACGTTTGATATGTTTACATATTTGTGCAAATATTGGTATCCAATATTGATAATGTCTGCTAGTTTAGATGCTAACAAGTTACTTGGACCACTCAGATAATTAAATATGTAGGTACAGTATGATTATTTCCTGTGGTCATATTATAATTATATTGGTGTAACTAGCTGTGACCCATATGAAAACTGTCTTCTGTTCATCTCCGGGTGTCAAACTACCTTTTCATCAAAATTGATCATTAGTTTAGCCTTGAGGATGTAGCACTCACTTTTGATCGCTCACTCGCTACATCATCACTTACCATGATGAGATTCTAGTCCAAACACAGGCCTATGGTTTCCTCACGATGTTTTCCTTCACCGAAAGCTCAAGCTCATCGTAGGATTCGAACCCACGACCATCGCCGCGGCGTCCGACGTCACTACCACTGAGCTATCATCGCCTTAAACTACTAGTTATGTTGCTTTTTAGTCAGTTCAATTTATCATAAACTTCGATAGATAATGAGATTGATACTTTAATTGGTTTAATTATTTGAAATGGTAAGATAAATCAATCAAAATGTGTGTGTATTTACTTAAATTAAATAAGTAATCATGACGCAAAAAAAAGCATTTATACATAAACGTTTAAACTACTGGACCGAGATCAATATAAAGATCAGATCTTTGTTACATAATAAGGTACATTAATAAATATCCATATTTCAGTGAAATATCATATTTTCTTTATTACCCACGTGCTATTGCAAATACTTATTAGAACAAAGAGCCGTTAAAGAATCATTAAACATTAAACAATTATGGGAACTAGTTTAATCTTATTACGTATGAAAATAAATGTTAAATTAATAAATTATTATAATTGTATCGTTGTATTTTATCAAAACAGTTATACCATTATCACAGTGGAGTTGAAATAGATAATTTTAATGGATTTATTTCCAACAAATGCATTTATTAGTATATAATTATTATCACTTCCTCTTTTGTTTCGTTTGATTGTACCTAGTGTCTACATTGACTGTACCTAGGTATTCTATACCTAGGTAGGTAACTCGATTAATATATTATATAGACAAGGATTTTATTGAGCGTTTTTATTCTTAAAAAGAATCATGCGAGAGCTTGTCGTAAATCGTTGTCATTATATTGCAACATTGCTGATTAATTTATGTAATTCTTTCAAACAAAAAATATAAAGTTTAATGAGGTGTCCCACGTAGGTATTACGGTTATTTATGATGCATAAATAATATAATACTCAAGTATTATTACTATCATAAACATAGTGCAACGCAGTTGTATTTTCTCACGCTGCTGGAGTTAATTATGAAGTAACTGTTGGCTCACGTGACTTTGTTAAATTATTAATCAAATAATATTTACCTTAAGTCCCAATCCCAACACAAAGCACGCGAGCAGAACGCACGCTCGCCCTTTAGTTGCCAAACATCTGTTGCATAAAATATGAATAAAACAAAGAGAGGACAAGGAAAATACTTTACAAAAACATTTCCGTATCGTGAACGAACCACAGTCGTGGTTACTACAGCGAGGTAGTCATAATTGGTTACATCAAAATATTATGTCTGTAATAAAAATATTCTATATCGATACTCCCATCCAAGTTCCATTCGTTGATTTTAACTGCTCATTTAATTTTCATAAAAACAGACGGCAATTAAATAAAATATTTAATGAAGTCATAATTTTGAACGAGCAGTAGAATAATCAATTACACGGTTTAAATGTTAATGTAGACTTATTACTTGAGGTAAGTGAAAAATATTTTTTAAATTTTCAGAACGGCTTCGTTGAGTGTCGAAGTGGTGCTGAAGAGTGCGGGAAGATGGATGACTGTGCAGTAGTCATGCCTCGGGAAGGATGCTGTGCTAAGTGCAAAGGGTGCTGGTATAATGGGACGGAGCAAGCTTCCCACACTGAGTGGAACGAGGAGGGTAGAGTGCTGCGGTGCGAGGCTGGGGTGGTCACCATCTCACGGACAGAGTGCTACGCCCCCTGTGACCGGCCTAAGCATCAACGACATACGCACTATAACTGCCCTGTCTGTGATGGTAAGTTTGTTGATGAAGACTATCCACTTTATTCAAATTCTTATAAAATTACAAATAAGTATCATAAACAAAAATATTGCGCCCATTTCAAGAACAGAAAGATGCTTACTTCATCAGTAGGTAAATCAAAAGAAGAAAAAAAAACAATGGGAACTTATTTCACGCCCTGTTCCCGCCGCGCCGCTGCGAGCTTTTTTATTCAAGGGTATAATTGTTGAGCGTCGTCGCGTCTCTGGCGCAGCCGTGTCTCGCAGTTCGCCCACCCAGACGCACGCGCACCACAAAAGAACCTCCATGATCCCATACAAAAACAAACACAAGCCGCCACGCGAACTTAATAAAACCATAACCAGCGAGCAATTTTACCTCCACTTCCAAACCTTAACAAGTTTATTAAATTCCATAACAAATAATAGTAATTTACACGATGACGACTCCAAATCGCTTTTGAATGTTGCCGACGCATTCCAAACTATCGTTTTATTGCCTGTGTTTATATTTTATTAATTACCTACTAGAGTCTAAACGTAGAGGGACCGAGGTACCCCTTGAGCCTGACCCACACTAGTCTCGCTTTATTTGAAAAATTTGTGCAGGTAAGTAATCATGTTTATGAAGTTAGTTTTATGATTAGCTTAGTCTGTTGATTTAAGTAATCATTATTCTTATGTCAGCTAGGAAGGGTCTGAGCGAGGTAACAATGATATAGCTACGATCACCCACACGCTTCTCATAGAGGACAATAGCAGAACATAGCGCATAAGAAGTGTTGCGCAGTAGCATATCTACATCTAGACAATGGACCACTCCGCCATAATAACTCGTCCCGCTTATAGCTCCATACTAATATCAAGATGACTATTATAGAACAACAGTGTGATTTATTCTTTGCTTATTATAAATTTCATATTATGTATCTTACATCGGCTCGACATATTTGGAGGTTACAGAAATAAATATAATAGAAAAACTCTATGTACTCTTTACATTTACATAATATGAACCTAGAACGTGTGGTATGTAATGTACACAAGAGTGGCGCTGGCGCCAAAAAGTAATCACTTCGTACGTGAGTACAAAATAAATAAATGTAAGTTTACATGCCATAAAATGGTTGATGTAGTGCGAAGACGGTGTATCATCTGCTATGGTTTAATTGTCTTTAATGAAAGTGGAAATCTTAAATTAATTTTATGTTTGTAGTAATAAAAGGATCAATGATAACTTCTTCAATTGTTTGTGCAAAGACCACCCACTGGTCTAATTTGAAGTGATTCGCGAGACTTTTTCGGTAACGCAAGACATCAAAATTTACAATAAAATAAGACATTATTATACGTTAACGGGGGTTCTTTAAAATTATGTATCTGTGGTTAAGTAGACTCCCACGGCGTTGCTTCTCTATTATTGACAATAAATCAAAAAGTTAACAACCTACTTAAAAGGTTGGGGCGGGTGGGTTTTTGTCTGCCGGTCAAAGCAGCCGACGACGTCGGCGCGGCTGCGGGAAGTGCGGGAACGCGAGGTGAGCCCTCTGTTTGTTTTAACGTCCCAACCGTGCATTAGGTTTTTTTCCACTTGTTATTTAATCACGATTCTTGACTTATCGGGAATTTATTTTCTTATAGTATTTATTTACATCAAAAGTAAATTGCAGTTTCTGTTTGTTTTATAGGTACGCAACCTACTTACTTGGATTATATAAAATATCAAATAAGTTTGGTCTTTTTAGAACTTATATTAATTAACTATACCGTCCATGTTTTTGACGTGACTAAGCAATTTTGTAAGGTTAATTTACCAGCTTTATTTTGGGCCCAAACTATGGTGATGCTATTTCTTATTCTTACCCAAACCACTTTAATGTACCTACCTATAATCATACTAAGGCATTTAGAATTTTTTTTTTATAAACAGTAGGTATATATAACTAACTCATCTAAATTCGTTTGGTGTTTTGTTTGAGAGTCATACCTACGACTTTATTAGGTATACCTGCAATAGCGACTTGAGAAATTGAAATAATTAGCTTGTGATGTACGCGCAACGCGTGCTGAGAATTTATAATACTCATTCTATGACCATAGATGCCTAAAACAGAAATCCAAAAGAATACAACGTTAATGTGACCGGTCCTAAAGTTTACACGAGTCACTTTTCACTTTTTGGCGTCCATTTCCATTTAAAAGTATTTTATGCCAGTTTAATAATAAGGGACTATTTGGAAATTACACTGGGACCGAATATAACGGGTCAACTGTGTCTCTTTTTTTTTAACGAGCCCATTACGTTCAGTTAATACGATGGGGCATGCTGTTAATCAGATTTCTAAAACAATTTTGGTTAATGTCTGGCTATTCTTCCACTAGCGCTTTCTTTGAACGGGTTGAGGTAAGCATAAGGTAGCTGAAACTGGATTGGGGAAAAGAAAGGGAGTTTCATTCGGAAAATCATTTCGTAGCGGATGCTAAATATTGCTAATCTACCTGTCAAATTTCAAGTAGGCATATAGGCTTTATAGTTCCTGAGATATCGTGATTAGTTAGTGCACAAGCGATTATTCCGTAAACAAAAAACAATTCAAAAACTGATATTGAACGTTAGTACCTAATGAATAAAAAAATATTTATCCAAAATATTTATTTATAAACGCATGGGAAACAATGTACAGTCAGCGGCAAATGTAGTTTGGCATTTTAGTACCCTTTCATAATAAACTATTGACATTTTCTTGACAGTTTGTATGTAAATTATGGATTGTGTAATGTGACACGGTACTAAAGTGCTAAGATACTTTTTTCGCTGACTGTATATATACATTTCCTATAGCATTCGTTATGAAACTTTTGTTCCCATATTTTTAGAGGTAACGTTCGTGTAACCTAGGATTCTTTCATTGTCGTAACATTAATCACATGTCATGATTAGTACTTATCAATCAATAATGATTTTCAACCAAATACACATGTTGATTGTATCAATCAATCAATCAATCCCATTATCTTTAGAAGTTTATAATAAATTAAACTGACTGAAAAGTAAAATGCTCGAAGTTTAAAACATTAATCTTTTGTGTAAAGGAAACTAAAGCCTCTCTATGATTGCCATAGTAAGTAGTTGGCTCTCGTCTCGAAATACGAAAAATTTGTTTCAGTATAATTTACTTTGTTGGAGTGTACCTATCGGTTCGTTAGTCCCTTATACAGAACAGAAGATAAATAAGCTTACGTAAACTAACTAAATATAATGTATTCTTTGTGGTTTCGCATTGTCTCAATATCAATATAAGCAGACAAAATCACTATAGGTAACTGTTGTGTTCCTTTTAAGCAAATACACACGGACATAAATATACGTTATCTTTTGTTTCTTTATTTTTTTTTAACTGACTCTGTAACTTTAATAATAATATCATGACAAAATTTTTGATGTCAGTACGTCGGTTGCTCTAAGGATCCTCTCATACAAATTATAATGTAATACATGTAATACATCTTACCAATAAGGGAAGCCAGGAGACTCGGTGAGACCTACAAGAGACCTAGACATATGTATATTTTTCAGCAAAAATATATTTTCATTTTCATTACTATTTATAGGGTCGCTTTTATGATATCCTAGGTAAAATTGATAAAAGGATAAGGGGTAAAGGAAAAATAAGGGCTTGAATATAAGTCGTGGCAAATGTTTCGAAAACTTACTTCCAGTTTAGGATATTCCACATTCTATCATGTGAAAACTTTAGACAATATGCCACCATACCTGATACGAAATCAACTATAACAGTAAAGTTATTTTCCGATATAGGAACGGCTGGCTTGAGTCAGTTGAGGTTATATGCTTATACTGTGACAAAGCATATTATCGCTCATATGAACGACGCGGACTAACGACGAATACTTAATTGTTTGCCTACAAAAGGACAGCCTACTTTGTGTAGTCGTCTCTAGTTTTACGACAGACACTTGACTGTTTTCATTGTCACAATTATATGCGCCGACGCAACGCGGCGGTCCGCATCGAGCATCGCGCATATAGAATTGAGTGTCCGTGGCTATTGAATGAAACGTATTCAATTATTACGTCCATATGATAATAAACGTAAGAATGCAAAGAGCACATTGAAGTTTTCGTCACTTAATCATCTTCAAATGGACTTCAAGATCATTTATCTAACGGGTTAAAATTTTACTTATTGTTGCATCATTAGGTAGGTACAAACTACTTTCTAACAAGAGGAAATTTTCATTATTTACTAACTGATGGTCACATCATCACAAACCATTCTAAAAAAAAAGCTGCATAAATGCCTACAGTAAAATGCGAGAAATTGTTATGATCGAAATAATCGAAAGTTATATGTTGTGTTATTTATGAAATCAATTTATGTATGCAGTACAGTTTAGAACGGATTTGCCCAAGGGGTAGTTTAATGTATGCCTCCAGGTGGTCTAATCTCTGTGCGTGCCGGTGGGCGCGCCGTGTGCGGCCGACCGCGTCCGCGCCCGCGCCACTCCGTCATTCATTAGTCCCTGATTGATTCATCGTCCTCCCGCACTAATTTATGGAGTTTGTGTTTTGTCGTATTCACTGCACCGCATGCCGCCCGGAGTTTCATTCCAATTTCGCAAACAATGGATGTGTTTTTGTTTTAAATTTTTACTGGGTGGGTAAAGAAAGATTTGTTTGAGGATCGAAGAGATAACCTTTTAAGGTGATTTGTTTTGTATTAAAGTTCGCCAAATTTTAATTTACTTGGGTCTGTCCTTTTAAAACTGCTATATAGGTAAATACCTATCATTACTTTTTACCCAAGACGGAACGTAATTAATATGCGTTTGGGTAAGTGGTTATATGGTTGTTTTTTTTTACTATGTACCTTGCGTTTGACCACAATCTCACTGTTGTAAGTAATGATTTTGGAGGAGGAGGTAATCATACAAAGCTTAGTTAGATGGATCTCGCTCTCAAATACAGTTTTCGGAACACACCGGTACCTAGTAAGGCGGGTACTAAAAAGTACTCTTCCACCGAGCAATTGATGTTTGTTACCATTTTTCTCCAAAACGGCTGAACTTATTCTGAAGTGGTTTTTTGTATTACATAAATATCACTTCAAAGGTAAAATAAATAACCCTCGACATAATAAAAAAAAAACATCTCTAAAATTAGTTTTTTTTTTAATAATTACATAAGTACCTACTCAATAATATTGAAAAATATTATTAGGTACCTATTAGCCGTCGTGCGTGACCTTGTGGACTGCATTATAATATATAATATACTAGGTAGGTATATACTTTCTGAATAGTTCCTAAAATATTCTTAGAAGAGTAAGTTTTATTATTTATTTTCGTTGTTTTTTGCACGAATCGTAGGATTATTTTTCGATATAGGTCTTTGTTATGTATCAAAGCAATTAACGATAAAAGCTATTTGATTTCTTATTTGCCCTGCACGAGGTTTACATTGGTACATTTATAAATACTCTTAATTACTAATGTAAAGATTTACAAAATATTGTAAATAGGCTTTGGGATGAAAGTAAGGACTGTTACATCAATATTAATTACTTAATTATGCAGACTGGTTAAAAGTTTGATCGAGCAATAGTACCTAATATTGTTACATAATCCCTGATATTTCAATTTTATTTTCTCGGAAGTTTATAAGATTTATATTAATTTTAATTTTGATACTGATACCTACATACACTATTACTAACCTTATTATTTATAGGTATAGCTTGTTGGTACATACATATATTTCCCCTCCTTTCTACAATGAGCACTAGCATTTATGTGTGGTACGAATGAGACATGTTTACTTATCTACTTGAATAAGGTATAGACTATAGAATAGGCAAACATGAGAAAAATGATTTTTAAGACCTACACCGACTCAAACTAAATATATAAGTAACTAATATAAGTGAATACAGTGGCGACGTCATCTATAAGAGTTATTAAAATACTTAATTATTTTTTAAAACAAATGTTTTTCTTTTATTTTATAGATTGCGTGATCAATGGTCAGCGAGTAGGTGAAGGGCGGGACGTCCGCATCCCAGAGGAGCCATGCCTTTCGTGCCGATGCGTGCACGGTGCCCTCTCGTGCGCCAAGCATGCTTGTCCAGTGTTGCCATGTCCACGAGCTCAACAGGAAACACCGCCCGGCGATTGCTGCCCACGTTGCACACATCCTACCGCTGACAAAATTCTACCACGTAAGTAGAAACTTACTTATCAGCTCAGTGATAGGGACGTCGCAGACGCTGAACGTCGTTTATTCATATCCTTCTGTAAGCTTGAGTTTGTGGTGAAGAAACCCATAGTACGATGGTAGGATACTTTTTATTACCAGCATGGCTGGCTGTCAAGTCGCCGCCGGCTTAGCGATAGATTTTCACCATCGGTATTGGTCTTGCTGCTGCTTACTGCACTTGAGAGTCAGTTAATTCCCTTCTAGTCTCTATGTGCTTACCATCTTCGGCTAAATCATCACTTAGATTAGTGAGATTGTGGTAAAAACAGGCCAATTAATATAAAAAAGGCTACCATTATCCTGAAAATATTCATTGGTGAACAAATAATACCTCATGTTCCTATAAATACACTTGCATCTAAATGTTGTATCCACATCATTATTTAAATTATAACGCATACGTAGGTACCTATATACGCACGAAATTATTTATACCAATTAGCAATAGAGACAACTGATATGAAGGCCTAGTCATTCATTTTCATTTTAATACTTGCAAATGCAGAAAAAGTGAAGAAATGTATTGAAATATTTATTTATTCAATTCAATAGTTCACTGGCACTTATATGTGTAACTAAACTTCGATCCAGCTTACAATAGTTCTATTTATCAGTTTCAGGAAGCATGTCACTCAAGCCGTGTATAATTGGGAAGGAGTATCACGGGCACCTCAGCGCATTCCGGGTGGATCCATGCACGGACTGCACGTGTATGAACGGGACCGCGGTGTGCACGCGCTATACCTGTCCGGTGTTGACGTGCGGCGCACGTACGCTGCCGCCGCAACCAGGCAAGTGCTGCCCAGAGTGCCCGCAGGTCGAAGAGGCAAAGGCAGCTTGTGTCATCGGCAGGAAAACTTACCAGGTATGTGTACTCCTTACACAAATCACTTCTATAAGAATATTAATCAAAATTTTTGCACTATTGGTGTACCTAATTTCTGTATTTTATCTTCTTTGAAGCAGGATCAAAATGTAAAAAAATATGTAGGTAGCAACGCGGCAATGCAACCATCAATGAGGTCCGTTGATTCGCTTCGCTGCTGTAATTTTTTTTCTTGTGTGTTGTACCACCCAAGAGCTATCTATCTATTTAAATATTCATTTCTCATTCGTTACAGGATGGAGAAACCTGGCAAATGGACGCATGTAAATCATGCGAATGCCATGGAGGTGCACCGAGGTGTGCAATGGAACGATGTCCGGCAGTTATATGTCGTCCAGATCAGACGCTAAGACAACTTCCGGGTCAATGCTGTCAGAAATGTGTCGATATTGATGGAATATGTACAGTTTTCGGAGATCCTCACTATAAAACATTCGATGGGAAATTTTACAGTTTTCAGGGAACTTGTAAATATCAGTTAGCGTCAGATTGCATCAACGGGACTTTTTCTATTAGAATATCAAACGATGCCAGAAATACTTCGCATTCTTCTTGGACTCGTACCGCAACGCTTCGAATCGGTTCCAACAAAATTAACATGGGAAAAAAAATGCGCATAAAAGTGAACGGTCGCAGAGTACCGCTGCCACATACAGTAGATGGTGTTGCAGAGATCATTCGTAGTAATGGATCTGTTCTTTTGAGAGCTGATATTGGAATACAAATGCTTTGGGACGGTGATGGCTTTTTGGAAGTTACTGTGTCAAGTGCGTATAAGGGAAAATTGTGTGGCTTATGTGGTAACTTCAATTCGGTTGCAAGAGACGATATGAAAACTCGAGACGGAAAGTTGTTGAGCGATACGTGGAGGTTCGGCTCATCGTGGCGAGTGGGCGGCACCAGAGCTTGTACACGTCAAAAAAGACCGATGAACACTTCAATTCGACAGACTAACACAAAGGCCCGGCGTTTGTGCCGGGGATTCAATCGATATACGGAGTTCACAGATTGTGCTGCTAGGGTGAATCCTCATCATTATCAAGTAGCATGCCAGTTGGACGCTCGCAGTTGTTCGGGTACTCAATGTCACTGCGCAGCGTACAGAGCATATGCGCGTGAGTGTACGCGGTTGGGAGCGGAGCCCCACGATTGGACGCGGGTAGCGTGGTGCCAGGGGGTGGCACCCCAGTGGTTGAGTCGCGGCCGGAAGGGCTTAGGTCGTGTCACTAAGCCTAAGGAGACTAACCTGCTGGACCCGAGAGCGGTCGCCAAGCCGAACAACAGCCGTTCTCGGCCTCCGCCGCCCATTTTACATTAATTTGTTTGCGGCTATACTTCTACTAGTCAAATCTGCCAGTGTGGCAATGTGAGGTAAATATAATATATCATAATCAACTCGTCCTTAAAGATTTATGATTGACATTGGCTAGAATAACTAATTAATACCTAGTAGGTAACTGAAGCTGTAGTTAGAAATTAGCAATGATTACTTTGAAGCAAACAGAAAGATTTGTAAAAAACAAATTATTTTACATGTACTTTAAATGAATGCTATCAGTGCAAGCGCTATTTACGCAATGTCTAAATATTATTAGTGATGTTCCGACTAGTAGGTAAAGCCGACTATCCGGCCACTTTTGTAGTCGGCGACTAGTAGGAGATTATTCGGCAAAGCACGTACCATCCGGCTTCTTACTTTGTATTTATTTCTCAATAAAATGTATTTTTCCTGCCCACCACGAGAAATTATCATTTGGCACTGCTTACACTTGACTTTACGGGAATCATTGTCCGTCCAATTGGTCAAAAAAAAATCCATACACTCTTTGCCGAATAGTCGCCGACTAGTCAACATCACTATTTACATATTATTTAATATTTCATCAGCTACCATTGGCTCATTTACAGTTTCCTTGATCAATATTTTTTTTAAATATTTATTTCACAAGAATGTAAGCAAGTAAGGTAGGGTTGTTTGTTGATTTTAGATCTAATACCTAAATAGGTCCAAAGTTCGTGTGGTCCAAATTAGCTACATGTCAGTTTTTTTTTTTCCAGAGTATTATGGGAATTTGAAAATGGACTGTACGTGTGTTGCATCTGAAAACGCAACCAGTTTTTTAAGGAACGGAGATCTATCTACTTAAACAGTATTCATAGAACTACTTCTAGTTAGGTAATCGAGAATAAAATAATGTATAACTAAGGCCACCTGCGTAGCTCACTATTGCCTGCTTATTCGACCAGCATCATAATACCAAAACTTGCCATACATTCTATTGTTCAAAGACTTCTGTATCAACATTATAATTAATTTTACATCTATATCAACACATTCACGAGACGCGTATTAACAAAATACAATCTGCAACATTGTGCATTTCTTTCAGTAGGTACGCTGGTTGTTGTATGTGATAGGCAAACATGCTGTTTTCACTTAACTAAGATAATAAATTTAGTAATTTATTAGATACTTTCTAATGCTAAACGTTTCTATAAAATGTGATAATAATTAGCTTTGAATATGACTTCAGGCAGGAGAGGACGTTTGGTAAAATATAGTTCAAATTGAGATCTCATCCGTAGGTAGTTCTTTACAAAATCTTAGATAATCTAGCTATCCGAAGCCAAGAAGCTAATGACATTTTGAGAGACATGTATTTTGTAATGTGTAAATACATAAAACGTTATGGTGCTTTTTCACAGCAGTTATATAACGTTATAAGAACACAATAACATACTTAACTTTATATAAAATAAGTGGTGTATTTGTTATGTAACCATGTTATATAACGTCATATTATTGGTGTGTAGGAACAGCACAATGCATTCAACATGTATAACAAATAATAATATAGTTATATAGCTTTAATGTTTATCGAAGACTCGTTGTAAAGCTTAGTTATTAAATACGTTACCAATGAATTTTATTTTTGACTTGAATTGTGTAAATCTAACTGTTAAATTAGCTGGCGAAGTGTTACGTTATAAAAATTAAAGTTATATTTATTTTTGGGTTCCCGAAAATGGATGCATCATTTCGAATTGTTTTATTCAATTGTGGGTGGTGCGGCTAGTGTCATCATTCAAGCTAACATCGTCGAAATTGTGATAATCATCTGGTATACCTAATTGTTATTATTATACTTCAAATTCCAAACTGTATAAATCGTTTCGTGTCGCATTAGGTGGGTAGGTATCGGATAGATACCTACTATCTGCTAAGCGATTTGTGTGGGTATATCACTTTAAATGTATTTGTTATAATTTATTTCTATTTCCAATTGAAATTTATACTTAATCCAATCCAAATATTCTAAGTATTTTATAATAATGCTTTGTCTATGTATGTAATTAAGTATGTACTTGTAAGTAATATTCTGCTTTCAATGTGAAAGCCGCTGAAGTAACAAATTCTATACTATAATTCTCGTTTCATTTTAATTAATCTGATTACTATTTATTATATTAAGAATTATTTCCAAACTTTACATGTTACGTATCTACTACTTATTTTGTATTATTATTAAGCAGGGTCTACGTTTTATGTAGGCTTTTAAGTTATTTAGGTGTTTTATTTTGTATACCTGCCTACTCGAAAAAAGTTGAGTTGCTTTGTTAATATTTTTCATTGTCCGTGCTAAATCACAGCAAAAAAAATCGAGTTACAATTTAAAATTTGTGTTCTTGATTTGAAAAATGGCCCTAACCAATAAATAATGTATCTATAATTATATAAATTTTATAAAAGTGGGTCATATAATCAGAGCTAAGTAGGTACTTAAATAAGTACAATGTATTAAACAAGTTGAAATGAAAATCAAATTCAGCTATAAATTTTCGCTATTTTAACGTAGGTAATAACTTACCCGATAATTCAATTCATAGTTTTACTTTTCCTAGTTTGCGATATTGAAAATTGTGAACATGTTTTAATTATTCAAGGAACAATGATTTACGTAATTAAATAATATTATAATTCAGATAAATTGTTTTTTATTTAATGTTTTATTAGCTTTAGAAATATTTTGTGAATAAAGTAGAATGTCAACTTCAATAGCCCCATTACTCGTCGCTGGACTGAGGCCAAATTTCCTGAGATTTTATTTCATCTAAATTATCTAGCACAATTTGGCGTCCGCTTTAAAAACAGTGGAGTAATTTTATTTATCTTGAGAAATCTAAAGAAATGAAAATTATATCTTGACACGAATATTATTTTAAGAATTAGTCATTCTTGCATCACATAGTGCTACATTTGACGAGCTCCTGTGCGATCATGCTAGCTAGTAGGAAAATAGGTAGGTAGGAAGGTAGGTACCTGCCTATCTAATGGAAGCTCATTTAGTTAAACGTTTACAGTAGAATAAAAGATTTATTAATAAGTAGATATAAACATTATACGCAATCACACACATCAATTAAACAAGAACAAAATATTATTTTGTACAATACATACATAATACTTTATGTTAACCAATGAACTGAATGACGTTTTTCATCTTAATGTTAATGCTGTTTTCTATCCAATGTTCCTCTGACTCGAAAGGTTGAAGTACCGAAATGTAGAGATTACTTAAATTAGACCATAAATAATAAAAGAACTTAGAATTGATGTTTATTCTCCTGTCATCATCTCCATGAACTCTGAAACAATACAAATTGCCGGTTAAAATCTAAGTATCTCGATCTGCCACTGCCTGCCACCTCGTAAATAATAGGAATCAAAATACCCATTTTTTTTTATAGACTATATATTTCAATTAATAGTTTAAAGTATATTTTACGGTTTCACGCATAAGATTAGACGGAAGGTGGATGAACTCCCTTAACCAATAGTTATTCAATGGGTACCTATGAATCATTCGATTGTTGTATAATTACCATCGAAGTCGACGGTGCCGCTGCCGTCAGTATCAATCTCCTGAATAAGGCCATCCAGCTCGTCTTCCGTCAGCTGCTCGTCCAACTCACGCAGGATCTCGCGCAAGCTCGATGTAGGAATGTAACCGTTGCCTGAAATTCAAATTAGGACTTTATTTATATAGGGTTAGGGACGTATAATTTATTTCGCAGTATAATAGTAGGTACAGCTGGACAAGCTGTGGGTTGCATTAAACTAGCAAAGACCAAGGGCATTTGGAAGAGATTGAGAAATCCTTTTATGTATGAGCTTATGTCCATTTGCTGCATTAGGTACCTATTACAACCATGTGTGCCTTTGTCCATCTCGGGGGCGAAATAAAAAAAGGTAGATTTCAACATGAATGACTCACCTTCCTTGTCATATAATCTAAAAGCTTCCCTGAGTTCTTTCTGCATGGCCTCAGCGTCTTCTTCAACGATAAACTTGGCAGCCAGGGTCACAAACTCGCCGAACTCAAGACGACCGGATTCTGAAACAAATTGATTTTGTACCTATTTTTATAGGTATGAAGGTGAAATGAAGTGTATAATCTACTTACATATTGATAGACTATTTGCTGGAAAAATAATTGATATAGGTAATCTATTTACCAAGCAGCAACATCGCAAAATTACGGATTTTGTAATGCAAAATATTGTAACCAATGTAATAAACTTGCTTAAAATAAGGTAAAATAAGTGGTAAAGGTGGTGCCACTTTAATAATGATTAATTCTTATTATTATAATTCTAATTTTTTTTTGACTTTTAGACATATTCTTGAAGTCACTTATAACTTAATACATCACATCTCTATCTTCTTATAAAATGAGCGGTAGAGCGGTAGCCCACTTTTGTTAAGAGATTTATAAATACACTTACTGTCGGCATCAACCTCCTCGATAAGTTCTTCAAGAATCTTCTTGTTGAAGGGCTGCCCCATCATCCTGAGGATATCCGCGACGAAGTCGCAGGGGATACTGCCCGAGCGGTTGTGGTCGAAGCCATCGAACGCCTTCCGTAGAACTAGAACAAAACAACACAAACTGTCATAACTTCTATTAAAGACAATTATGTAACTAATTTTGTATTGTATTTTATAAAAGTGCAGTACCCTCTATGTTTAGCGTCATAGCGCCAGTGAGGTGCGTAACAAAACTAACTGCCGTTCAGGTAGATATTTGTTTAAAATGCGATTTGGGAGGAGACAAATGCAGTGTTGCACAGACAATAAAAACAGTTAAACTGATCGTTCGGCGGGTTGCGATGAGATTAGGACAGCAGTTCAATGCACTGAGATGTAGTGCAAATAAGTTGTGCAATGCGGCTATTTTGGTGCAGCAGCGTGATGCACCGCTGCTGCGCGGGCGCGGCGCCCTATCCACGCCCGAGACACGGGCGGCGTGGTGCATCGCTCGAATGTAGGCCGACGATAAATAACAAAAACAACAGTATCAGCAGTAGTATACCCAAGCTACGTTCTTAACAGCAAAACTGTTTATAATAAAATCTAATTTCCTTCTAATCGACTGATCCGGACCATCGAGTGTACATTAGGCGTTACAGTGCAGTATTATTTAACATACAAATAAAAATGTGTAATCAGGGGGCTGAGCGTACCAAGAGCCTGCTTATTAGGAAAATACCTATTTACCTCATTATTATATTCAATATAGGGTTAGGTTAGCCGAACTAAGCTTTCAGAGTTGAAATTACTCACAATTTCACAAATACTTAATTACTCTACATCTAAACTTAAAAGTTTACCTACCAACTATACCATAATTTGTAAAACAGCAGATATTTTTGTAATTTATCAGAGTTTCAAGTTGTTTATACCTGAAATTTTAATCAGGAAATTTAATTAACCCTTAAATAACTTAATACGTTGTAGAACGTGCGTCAGTAGGTACCTATCACATAATAAATCCTCCCAATGTCTAAATAGCTACCTCATTGGATAAACCACTGAAGCAATTTTGTATTCATAATAAAGACACTTCACAAAATTAACGATCATAAACCGGTGGTCATTTTTTTGTTTTATAAACGTCATTTTGTTTGATCTCAAAAGACAAGCGATGCAAAGCATAGGTGGTGCCTAATTTATTACAGCCCATGCTGATAGATATATTTTATTTAGGTATTTCTAAAGTTTTTGGGTACTGTATATTATAATGTAGTATACCACTAACATATTTTCCAGAAGTTGTTTAGTCTGTAATTACGTAAATTAAGCGTGACACTGTGTCAAGCTCAATTTTGAAGACTATGGAAGATGTCTGCGGAAGGTTTTTATAGTTACAGATTTCTTTAGTTTTTTAATTAGCTGATAAAGAATAGCGATAACAGGCGATGTCGACGCAACAACATTGTGCAGCTGTTCCGTGGTATTTTGGCAACAAAATAGTTTTAAAAACATGAATTTTATTTTTGCCGAAGCGTCGTGTTGTTAATTCTAATCGTCAAGACATCTTGGCAGTTGTCTCAAAGTTCCATGAGTTTTATTACTTTTTTTTCTAGATTTTCGCTGTTTATTAATTACCCACCCACGAAATGAGTCGTAATCTGCTCTCGAAATTAGCAAGAAAGCATTAAGACGATTGTTTGTAAAGTATTTAACGACAGGAATTTGTAACCTTATAATCTGTTTTTTTTCTCTCCTACCTATACTGAAAATCAGCAAATAAATGGGTAATTTTATAAAATTCCGTAGTATTATAAAATAAAAATAAAGTTCGTAGCTTTATCTTTACTCCTTTACCAAAGTAACCTCTGAAATATTATTAAACTATATAGCTTCAGCTCCGCGGTTTTAGCTGCGTTACCCTAAATGCTCTAAGCGCGTTACCGATTAATTTAACCTTTCCCGGGATAAAAATGTGTGATTCTATATTATGTATTATTCCAGGGTATGATTTATTTATGTCTCAAGTTTCATCCAAATCCGTACAGTCGTTCAGAAGCTGAGAGGTAACAAATGTACCTAACCTACACACAAACTTTCGTATTTTTAACATTCGTAAGATGATGGTCCTAATCCTAACTTAATATTATAAATGCGAAAGTGAGTTTGTTTGTTTCTTTGTTACCTTTTCACGCTTAAACCACTGAACCGATCGCGATAAAATTTGGTATGCAGATAACCTATAGTATAGAGAAGGACATAGGCTACTTTTTATCCCAGGATAACATAAGGTACCCGGGGAACGCAGGTGAAACCGCGGGGCGGAAGCTAGTATCTAATAATGTAGACTTGTAAAAACTATAATCAAACAATATATTTTTCAATTTCTTTAAAATTGCTCGTCGTAAATAATATGGAATAATAATTGTACTTCGACGAGCAATGGAATTGTATATGATTATTATTTAATAAATAGTAAAAAATCTAATATATCCTTTGAGGACATTATTATTATAGTTTGTTTTTATACAATTATTGTAAATACTTGAATAGTAGTTTATTATAAGTTTAAAAAAATAAATATATCCTATGCATTTATCAAACTTTCACAACCAAAACGATAAAAAATGACCAAAGCATTAGGAGTGATTCATCCCATGGGCCGAACGGAGAGCTGGCCGAAACGTCTGATGACCCAAATATTCAGGTTACCAACACCATACATATTTGTTTAAACGCCGCAAATGTAGTAGGTATAGTAGCTGATTTAACAAACAAAAATAAAGTTCAGAATTAAAACTGTAAGATGAACGAAGCGAAGAGCGATGAATTATGTTATCCGAAGATATTTCAATGCCCATTGTATACCTACAAACAGCCACCAAACAATGTTGTGCAGTTGGCATACCATCGGAACATTTAATGCAAGACTTACATGATTTAAACAGTTTGTCAAATATTTAGACCATGATGGTCCGTCACTTACTAGATTCCTGATACTTTATAGTGGTTATTCAAATCCTACTAATATTATAAATGCGAAAGTTTGCTGTGTTTGTATAGTTGTTACCATGCACCCAGCTCCATAACGGCTATGCCGACCGACACACTGATCGACAAATATCTAGGTTTTCAAATCTACAATGTAACGTCCCCAATACTAACATTTACCACTGTTTATGATAGCAGAAATAGTAACATTTAGTATGCAAACATTAAATCGCCTAACAAAATTGTAAGCGGTTACAGTAGGGAACAAATTAGTCATACCTAATACGATTTTAGGAAACATCTATAATAACTGTTGTATATTTCATTATTCCGGCGTTCTTGGAAATTTGCTTTGCGATATTGGTTAAACAATGACGATAGCATGGTCTATCAGATTTTCACGGTACGTTGGCTCGCGTCCAAGCGTGCCGCCACGCCGCGCGCCGACCGCGCCCGAAGCTCGCCGCGTCCGCCGCACCGCCCGCCCAACATTCTACACGATTTTATCATTACTTATAAACTATTTTTTCCTCAACTTTAAACTAGATTTTTTTAGTTATTAGTTTATTTTATAAATCTAGTTATAAATTTTGTTTTAAGGCTAAATTTAATTCCAAGATTATGATGGTTGTCGAGAGAATGATCAAAGCGAAATTTTATTTTTCTTAATTACGACGTTGATGTGAGTCATTCTGTTATAAAATTGACTCGGCTGCTATAATATTTTGTTTGAATATAATATTTAGCTCGCAAAACTATATTTATCATATTATCATTACAGTTGTTATTTCAAGAAAATTATAGTTTCACAGTTTGCGTCATTAACGTAAACAATTCACCTTTAGGAGATTTGGTGATGTGAATACATCAACCTTTTCATTAGATGAGGCTTAGGATTTTATAGTGTTACAGCTAACTTCATTTTTAAAATAGAGAGTTTCGGAAAGTTCAGGAAGCTAAGTACCCGATCTACACATTCGTAGGCATCGAGCCAATGTGAACCGGCTTCTGCCTTAAACCTAATAAAAACGCAAGTACATACTTATTTTAGTAAATAGAAACAACTGTAATATGATTTCTGTTCAAAGATTGCCGGCAATAATTTTTTTGTGTATATTCGGTAGGTCTGAGAATCGGTCGTAAGCTATTTTTTTTTATACAGCTACGTGGGTGATACCGCGGGGACAGCTAGTTTTTATATAGTCAAAGTCAATAATATAGGTATAGGTATCTATACTCTTTTGTTTAATTATGGTCGAATTTTGACCACGGGCGACCACTAGCTATAATAATAAGGACTAAATATTTATAGTATTTTCTAAGTTGTTGTCAATAGATCTCTACGTGTATATTCAGTTGCCAAATAAAAACGTGAAGTTAATGTTTAACTCGGCTAACAATACTGTACATATGTACCTGAACATATTGTACTGGTTGTAGTTGGAACATGATGTCGCTGGTCACATCAGATAAATTTCAGTAGCAGAGCATCTCATATATTAATAAATGTGTGTAATATAAACTGTAACTCTTTTACCGTCTTATTACATAGCAATTATATATAAAACCGTTTTTCCGTGTTGGATCACCTATGGCCCTATCAGTCCGCTAGTAACTGTCCTACACTATCCACTAGATACCAAATCCGTGAAGGCAAGTTAGATGTTCTCATGGCGCGAGTTGCTATCGGCTAGTAAATATTTTTCAGTACCTGCTAACGGGCCTTTGAAAACTAGGCTTTTGAATAAATAGTTCAAGTCAAGATCGGTATATTACCCCGGTGTAATTCCTAACTTCGTGTTAGAAAATGACGCTGCCAATATCCTACCTGTTTTCTTTCGTACACCAACAGTTAGGATGTGTATTAATATATTAATATTAATATTTTTGTCCGAAGCCACGCCCTCTACAGCCGTTTTTCAAGTTATTTTAGAACGCCTAATTAAACCCACACGCGAATTTTTAAAAAGAATTAATTTATTATGCGGGGCTCGCATCTGTTTTTATCAATTCAGCCTCCATTGTATAGTTGGCTTCGTTCCAAAACTGAGCTTGCGTTTTTCTCCTCATTTATGTAAACATTACAGCATATATTATTTATGTTGTCTTAAAAAATAATCATTTAATGTTACATTAATGTTTAAAATAATCATGTTCTTATTAATAGCTTCAAAGATATTTTGTTAAGAGTTGTAAACTTACCGGCAATTTGTTCTGGGGGGAGCTCATCTGCCTGAAACGAGAGAGAATTAAAATTTATTATTGAAGGTAGTATCTCTACGTTAATTTACTGGACCACAAAGCTAATTTGTTTATATACTTTTCAATTAAAAACTGCATACCTTCCTACGAATTAAATGTAGCTTATAAATTATAGCTTGTACTGTAAATAAAATTTGCTGAATATCGTGTAGATAGACAAGGTAATTTATAGTTTATAAGAATGTTATTAGAGGCCAGTTTCCCCAAGGAGTGCGTTACTAAGACATAATAAATTTATTTTATGTGCAATTGAAACTGAAATAGACTCATTGGTCTTGCGCACTCTCGGCCACACTGAATACTTGCGCAGGCGAAATTAAACGTCATTGGTAGGTACATAGGTACTGTTTTTTTAAACATTTACTCAAATCTAGTTTTATGGGAATATCATATTTTAGGTATACGAGACAGTCAGCAAAAACAATATTATTATAAAATAAGTGCACATTATATATGTTTTTAAAGCTTTTTTACAGCTCGTATTTATGCTCATAAATACGTACGCACTTAGTGAAATACTAAAGCATATTTTTTGTGAAATAACCATAGACAACTTTGAGATAAAACTTGTATCATAATAGTATTGGTTCGATAATACTATGTTCGTAGCATCATAAAATTTCAATGAGTACTTTCAGAGAAAATCAAGTATAAAAAAAGAGTATAAATTTATGCCCGTGACTGTATCTACCTGTAATTTTTAGCTGTAAGCTAAAAATTACTAATTTTCATTTATTTTCAGTTAGGGTAGCTAATGTGATTACTAATTTAGTTTCATACCAATCTAAATTACCAACTAGGTAGCCAGCTACACGGAATTTTTACTTTTAAATCTATCAACAATTTAAAGAATTTTTCAGTTTGTTAGAATAACTAATACTTAAAAGATACACTTACTTGAAAACAAAGTAGGTAACTATTAAATTAAAACTCGACAAGTTTTTATGAATAAAGATAATGGCATTGCCATTCAGCGTGGCAATGCTGCCAGCCTTTTTGGCACACTTCCGCTCGGCAGCGATTTGGGGCAATTTTTTTATTTATAAGTAAGTAGTTTTTAGTTTTTAATTTTAATTTTATTTAAGTAGGTATAGATTAAGGTTAATTTATAATTATCTAAAAATAATTAAAAATTGTTGCTTAGTTTAGCTAGATTTCCTTTTGGTTAAAATTAAAGCCTATATGTATAAAGATAATTAGTTTTTAATTTTTAAAATATTTTACAGATTTATTAATTAAATAATTTATAGGCTCCAAACGATTACATCGTTAGCATTTGTTTTAACTTTACCTCATTATCATTATAATACGCATGACGTAGGTACCTTAATAGTTATATAGATATCTACATGAGAAATCATTTCATGTGATCATTTTCATGAATGTAAATACTACACAGACACTTGCATAATTATAAGGACTTTTAAATATTCATTGGGAACCTCATTACATAACCGCCATAGGGGTTGAATTTATAAAAACCCTTCCTTACCTTACCTTTCCTGCCTACGTCATGTGAGGAACCTGTGTGCAAAATGTCAAGTTTCCAGACCCAGAGGATTACGCGCTATTTGTCAGTCAGTGAATCCTCTTTTATATAGATTAGATTATTTATATATTTATTTAATTGAACAAAATTTTGAGTGTAAATAAACAAAAATGTTCACATTTACTTTTCCATGATAATTTATTTATGTCATTCGTAGTGCAAAGTTTCCTATTGTCGTAAAATATGCTTTGTGAATAGTTGTTAAACTTCTACAAATCATACACGATTGTAGAATAATAAAGAAAACCATGTTTTCACAATTATGTAGATACCTATAGATTTTTATGTTTTTTTTCAGAATTCTCAGTTTTTCCATCCTAAACATAAATAAAAATAAATAAACGAAACTAACGGTTAAAGATAACATTATAACACACAACAGCTGTCAGTGAGACGCCACAAAATCATTCAAATGCGTTACGAGCGTAGTGACAGCACCTGTTAGCGTAGGTACACTCAAGCGCATTAGATTACTTGTTTCCTTTACTAATATCCCTAAGATCAATTAATTTAAAAATTAATCAAGGTTATTTATCACATAAGTTTGACATGAATATTTAATAAATTGTTTGATTATATTCTTTTAGACACCTACCCAGTCTTCTGTGTCCAGAACCATGTTTAATGTCACTTGTTAACACTGTGAGACGCACAACACGACTGGCCGCAAGTCTGATGTTTCCAGCGTTCAGGGTTATTTTCTGCTACTTCACAAGTTAATCTGGCCTTTCAGATACTTTCATATATAACGGGCGGAGTGCGCGGGCGGCGGGGGTCGGCGGCCCCTTGCGCAGAGTCCTCCCCGGTTTCCTGCGCTTACGCCGACCAATAGCGTGTGCCTCAAACGGCAGGATTCTAAAGTATTTTTAGTCACAAACGTGGTTATGAAAAACGTAAACAAGCGGTGCGTGGCGTGCGGCGATGATAGTGTATAAAATACCGCGCCCTTGTAAGCCACCGCCCATCTTGCAAACGACCCCAGCATTTTCCGTGAATAATTATAATTTTCAACTCGTTGCTGATGATAGGAAAATGATGATGACAGGAAAATGCAATATGTCTTTGATGTGTGTATGTCGACGCAGTCTTTAAATTTAAATGAAAGCTATCACTATTACTTACTGGCTGTCTCCCGCGGGTACACCCGCGTTCCCAAGATAAAACTGGCCTATGTCCCTTTTCATACAATAGGCTATGTGCGTACCAAATTTCATCGCGATCGGTTCAGCGGGTTAGGCGCGAAAAGGTAACAAACTCACATTCGCATTTATAATATTATTACTAGCTTTCGCCCCGCGGTTTCACTCGCGTTCCCCAGGGTACTTATGTTTTTCCGGGATAAAAAATAGCCTATGTCCTTCTCCATACAATAGACCATCCGAATACAAAATTTCATCGCGATCGGTTAAGCGGTTTAAGCGTAAAAGGGTAACAAACAAACAAACAAACTCACTTTCACCTTTATAATATTACTAGTATGATTAACTATGATTATAAATGTAATATAAAAAAATGTCTGGGCTATCTACTATCAGAGGCTCCCAAACTTTTTCCCCTTACAGCACTTTTTTTTGCTTTCCGTGGATCTCCGCCAAAGACGTATTCGGCAAAAAATGGGGGTGCTTTTTTTCGCTGATATTCCTTTTAGCACGGTATCGACCCATGGGGGTAGGTATATCCGCTTTGGAAACCACTGTGCTTATTATTTCAACACCTTCAACTAAACAATTACATACTACTGTCTAGGGTTTTAAGTAGGTACACAAAATCATAGAGTAAAATATAAATTAAAAGGTATAGTAGTTGCTACCGAAAAATATAGTAAAGGAGAACAGATTGATATCATTCATGTAGGTGTACCACGGCGCGGCGTCTCGTCGGTAAGATTCCACTTTCATCCGTCAATATTGCGATAGGTACTTACGCGTATTATGTATTTCTAACTTCTGTGTTAGTTCTAAAGGTTCTTCTAAATACTTATTATTTTGTGTAGAAAAGAAACGTGATTAAATATAAGTTCTTTTGGAAATCTATAAAAAGAAGATGAAACACTGTGTCCTGTTTGTTAGGTACCTACGTACCTAAGCTTTTAACAATAAATCTTGAAAATGTTTTGGAAGTTGTGAAAGCGACACATCAATCCATCATCCGAGCAAATGATGCATGCTCCTGCGTGCCACTGAAGCTTGTAAAATTGGCACGGAATTAGTTTACTGCAATAACGTCCATTCGACCCTAGACCATTGGCCCCACTTTAGGGTTTTTTGTTAGTAAACAATTTATTGTTTGGAGCAAATTTGTGTTTTTACGTTTTTACGTGGGTTGTGACATCTATATTATTATGTGGAAGAGCCAAGCTATATAATACAGGGCTATTTTAAATTGATTAGAAAAACTTTCAGAGTTGAAAGTACCTACTTATTTATACAAAGAACTATTACTTATGTGTGCGACTCGGAAAGCGCAAAAAATATCTGCTGTTCTATATAAAAGTTCAACCAAAATGTTGGTCTCATAGTAAAAGTTATTTGTAAGAGTACCTACCTTCATTATAGTCTGAAAGATTAGCTAAACAATTAAAAATAGACCTGCAGTGTACATAATATAAAGTTCAATGTTTGTAAAGTAGGTGCTCCTATACCAATCATTCGATTGCGATGAATCTTTGGTGAGTCGTTGTGCGCACGCTTGCCATGATATCTACTTATCTGACAAAGAAAAAAAGTTGCGTTGTAACGCACGCAGGGAACTAGTTAGTTTGAAATAAAATATATTTCTAGATAATTGTATTAAGTTTCCAGTACACAAAGTGAATTTCATTGGTAATTTTAATAAATTCAACTTCTTTGTAATAACTTCCTTCATAATCCAGATATATTTAGCGGCAGTGTGTCAAGGAAGATCTTGATGCGTAATTTTGAGCTGCAATTAGCTATAATATTCTACATTTAGCTAAATAGAAGCTTTTTGAAACGTTGGTGCACGATACCTACTAACTAACAAACAAACAAACTCTTCAGCTTTATAATATCAGTAGAGATTAGCACACATTGATGTCATTTTATTGGTTTAGTACCCCAGAGGTCGATGTTATTCACTCTATAATGTAATGGGTGGGTGCCAATACAAATGTTCTGACCATAAATCAATCGTATTTTTATGACCACTGGAAAACTCGAGACAGGCTATTTTCGGCAACAACAGTTATGAAGTCAACAGTTCATAAAACATTTTGAATTCAGGACGGCTGTAAAGTAAGCAAGATTGCAAGAATGTCACGTCTCGATTGCATTGTTGTTTACAATGCAAGTTTTTTTAACACCCTCGTATGTATCAATGTTTCGAGAACCACCTCAAAACCTAATTTTCCAAATAATAAATTTCGCTATTTTTTTTATGTCAGCAGGTTGACAAGCTGACAGAACGGTCCACATGATGGTAAGTGGTCACCGCTATATATGCCTATGGACATTAGCAATACCAAGAACATTATAGATGTGTTGCCGACCTTGAAGAATTTTGCTTTTTACTGCAGGCAACGTTTTCTAATCTTTTTTTTAATTTAAGAATATAGATTGATTAAACAAAAATGCGAGTTACTTAAAACCCTAATGTACACACACTCCCACGCTCTGTCTCGTTTGTTTACAGAATTGTGCACGGCTGCGGAATGATTATGTATCAACGTGAAATAATGCTCGCGTCCGAACTTTAGCCCAGTTGGTGTTTTATTGTGTGTATGCGATTCAGAATTTTATCTCGTACAGCTGCTTGCCGGATAATCCGAATATAAATAGCATATAGACAACAAAGCGTCAACAAATCTTGCTCGTATCGGATACCATGCTGGCTGTCGAATGTCGGATATCGTGTGGCTAACTCGCCACTTTTATGAGCGTTTCAAACCATTAAAATTCTGTGCTATTTTCAGCTTCATCATAGGTCGCATAAAATTCAACGTTGGTACCTATCACAAGCTTGCTTATAATATGGTTTCAGTTATTGCTAGTTATTAAAATTAAAATAGAATAAAACTAAATAAGTACCTAGGTAAAGAGCAATGTAGTGTTTACTTGTCTCTAAACACGTTTTGCTGTTTGTGGAGAAGTGTTGGTGTTACCTACTTACCTAATAAATGAATGAGAATCATAGGTGTATGTGTGGTAGGCTTAGCACCTAAATGCGTTTACTGCAATGTAGGTATGAGTGGTGAAAACGAGGGACCGAATGAGAAACTAGTGTGTTCAGGGATTATATGACAGATGTTCGATGAAATGTAGATTGATCAATCCTTATATGTACTTATAAACGAAACGACCCATTATCCAAACGATGTTTTTAATGGACCGGATTTGTAGGTAGGTAGGTAATGCATTTATCTACATGAAGAAATATTATTCTTAACCAAAATATATCCTTCTAATGGATGAATAATAGTTAGTACGAATGTATCTCTATTGTGCTTATATTGTTTCAAATATAGGTAGGTATTTGAAACTCTATGGTAGTGAATATCATGATGGTACAATAATATATGTTTTCTTGGATCATGGTGAATATTATAAGAAAAATATAAAACAAAAGAGCGGCGTATTAATCGCGTCAACTAGTAGGGATACTACATTCATGCTTGATACAGACGATAATAAAATTTGTAGGTACATAACATGCGCAAAACATATATTTATTTAGTTTGGATCGACCCGTCTCATATCTACATTATACTCGCAAAATCATAATTTTACCTATCTTGATTCAAATATACATACAAAAATACAATCGATTCTGTTTGTGATGAACAAGTAGGGTAGTATTAGAGGGCTTAGAATAAACTGATAAATAACCGTTTTTTACCAACCAGTCGCACTGAGTAGGTAAGTGCAGTGGAGGGCAATATTTATCAGCATTTTTTAGTTGAGAATAACTTTAGGTATTGTAATTTTATTTGGAAGATCTAAAATTTATATTAGGTAGGTAAGTAACTATACCTATATTGAGATAGGTAGGTAGGTAAGTACCTACTTTGACGTTTCTTTGTTGAGAAAGAGTTATTGGTAATAATGTCCGAGAGACGACGACAAAGACTAAGCTTCGGTAAGATGTGAATCTCCGATCGAAGACCTCTGCCTACCCTTTCTGGGACTACTGCCTCGTGAAGATATTATTTTATACCTTATGATCACAATTTACAACTAAATAGAGATAGTTAGGTATTATCTTTTACTTCTGCTTTTCATTAAAATGTTTAGGTACCTACTACACCACTTTTTCATTACCACACGTTTCGATGCGATGTGCCAGTGAAATATGTTTAACTTTATCTCCCCTCACCATCCTATTAGAGTTGATTTTCAAAAACGATTAACTTATTCATACCTTTCATAATAATTAGGTAAGTTGACATTGATTTTTTCCGTAAAATTTTATTTACTAAGGAGCTTATTTTAAGAAAGCTGTACAAAACCTTCAATACAATACATACAGATATTCCTTATTGTTGACACAAAAAAAACAAATGTAAAAAATAAGTAGGTATTAGGTACCACGAATGTTAAAAAATTAGACAGTAGTAGATTTTGCATGCACCAAAGGGATAAAGCAGTGTCTGGCATATTGGAGCCTGAGCGTAACGAGGGACTCTACCTACCTGGATTTATGTAGAGTCTTGAGTGAAGCGAGGGATTCAAGCCGCCCAAGACGAAAACAGGCTTTATCCTCGAAGTGAATACTCTACTTTGCATACCTATTGCGAGGCAATAAAAACCCAGGGTTACATGAAATACCACACACAGGCTTCACCATAGGCTGCTTGGCTTTCGAGTAGATGATAACTGTGGGAAATAAACTAAAAGGACGGATTCGAGTATAGCCTTGACTATTTTTCTTGTTCTCCATCGTTATAGCGTTTTTCGATTATTTTTTTCGGTGGTATATTATTAATAATCCCTAAAGCGTCTGATTTAATAAACTCCGGAGTCAAATCACTATCGCTCGACGACATTTTCGTGTCAACGTTAAAATTATAAAATACGGAACTGTTAAAATAACATCAAGCACCGTCTTTTATTTCACATTCTTTACAATTATTTCTGTTTTAAAATGCCCGTATCTATTTTAACAGTTTTCTTACGAATTTTATCGCTCCAAATTCAAATCACATTGATTTCCCTTGGGGCTTTCATACAACATTATATCCCTAGGGATATAATGACTTGCTTTACGTTGAAGTTGCGTGATATTATGTAATAAGATAATGTCGAGCAAGTGGTATGAAAAATATTATTTCGACATACACACACACACACACACACACACAAGAATATATGGACCAGTTGGCGTGGTTGGTAATATACCCTACATGCCACGCCACAGGTCGTGGGTTCGATACCCACATAGGCACAGACTCAGGGCAGACATTTGTGTGCATGTAGGTACCTACGTGTGTATTTGTCCTGTGTCTGGTTGTAATTAGGTATCTTTAGTAAATTGGCCATAGATTGTATGTTATACTTGCTGTTCCCCGCGGTTTCACCCGCGTTCCCGGTATAAAAAAAATAACTTTTAACAAACAGTAAAACTGACTTCAAAAAGGGTTTTCACTAAAAAGTATAAAATAATGATGTTAGAACTCGTTTTGAAGTCAGCTATAGAATTTGAGATTCTGGAACACATGCTTCTCTTTCGCTATATACTTTTTAGTGAAAACGGTTTCCCCAGGGATCTTATGTTTTCCCGGGATAAAAAGCAGCCTATGTTCTTCTCCGTACCATAGAATGTCTGCATACTAAATTTCATCGCAATCGGTTCAGTGGTTTAAGCGTGAAAAGGTAACAAACAAACTCACTTTCGCTTTTATAATATTAAGTTAGGATAAGTGCATAGCATGTGCAGAGCATATCAATAATAAGTGTCGACAATACTGAATATGATATTTCAATCGCGATATTCGTGTTCCTTTTCGTTGAGGAATTCCGTCATATCTTCAAAGTCCATCATCAGATGGACAATTTATATGTGGTGGTCCCATATATATATATATGGTCGAGAGTATTTAAAATAAAAAAAATATTTTCAAAATCGGTTCGCATTTACGGAGAAATCGATGAACATACCTACATAAAAAAATATATATACAGTCGAACATAGAACCTCCACCTTTTTGAAGTAGGTTAAAATAGCCCATAACCAATAAAAGTAGCCTAAATTACTCCTTATAACTTTAGCTATCTGCCAGTGAAAGTCGTCTAAATCGGTCCAGACATTTCAAAGATTAGCTGAAACAGACACAGACACAGATAGACTAAAAATAAATAGAAAATTATAATAAATCCATATATAATGTGCATTTAGTAAAAAGCAGTTTATTTTGATATTACCAACAGACCCTTCAGTTTTATTTATTTATTTAGATCAGACTTGGCTTTGGCCTTTAAAATATGAAACATAAGTGTTTTATGAAAACTCAAAAATAAGGCAAAGGCATTGCCTGTCCTGGAAAACGAAAAATCTACGGGAAAATGTGAGATATAAAAAAAACTGTGTCATTTTGGCGGGAACTTGCAAAGTCACGTTGCATTTTCGTTTTATTTTCATTAAAATAAATGAATATGAATATAAAATCCGATATATGGCCGATGGGGCCGAAGAGTTCTGCTGGCCGCCCAAGACCGGTCCTATTGGAGATCCTTAGAGGAGGCCTATGTCCAGCAGTGGACTGTTTGCGGCTGAGATGATGATGAAGATGAATATAATATCTGTGTACATGTACATAGTTTTATTGAATAATAAAAATCAAAATATATCGGTAGCGTTTTATCCAGTGAAGATCAATCCAAGTGCACTTGTGAAGTGAAATGAAAAGAATGCATGACTTTTCAGGTTGTCTCAAAATCGTAAAAGTTTGAATAATACGTTTACCATTTTACTAAAACCTGACTGACAACTTGACTCGACTGTATAATCATAAATCAGACATGGCTTATGAGGCTTTATGAGCTAGAACCCATTGCCTTCCCTAGAAAAAAAATACAAACTCACAAACAAATACGAGATTTGTGGTCTGCTGCCATGGTCTGCTGTACGAGCTACGAGGACTCGATTAGGCTCGTACAGATTTTGACGTAGGAAACTTTGTAACATAATTTTTTATTCCAGGTAACATTAAATATCATAAAAGGGGAACACACTTTGGGTATATTCGCGGACCTTTTTTAAATGAAGATTTTCTTCATTTTAATAGTGACGTATGCGTACATTATACTTCCAATCTCCACGGAAATTTAATTAAAAAATTCTCAAATTCACAAATGTCTGTTTATTCACACGCATTTAAAATACGCCGTTTTTAATTGGTTTTTTAACATTTTAATAGCTTAATAAATGTACGAGGTTTGAAAGCCAAGATTTTAAGCTGTTTATCTACGTTTAACGAGGAAAATAGTTCTACGGCTGGCAACCCTGGTCTGTCAGTTACTGGAGTATAAATGTCCTGTGGTTCCAATTCCCATCCCAACAAAAATAAGTTTTGTTTACTTACCTAAAATTTACGAATTCGAAGATATTCCATGGCATATTTTCTTATTCCTTGGCACAAATAAACAAATCAGTTTAGTTAATCCTATTTACGTACTTAATTATGGAAAGTTGTAGTTTCAATGGTTACGATGTGAAGTTTTTCATTGGTGAGGGATCCTATGGTCGTGTTTTTAAAGCTAAACATAAAGAGACGGACGCTGTTGTAGCACTAAAATTTATTAGAAAGGTTTGTTGACACATAATTTCTTATATATCTTCACACCCGTTATCCCCGAAGATGTAGGCACAGGTTTTAGTTTTTTTATTATGACTGAAAATGTTAATTTCATTTCAGAAAGGACGTTCTCCAAAAGACTTGAAAAATTTAAGACAGGAATGCGACATCCAACGGCAGCTTAAACATCCAAATATTATTCGAATGATTGATAGTTTTGACACAGAGTCCGAGTTGGTAGTGGTAACAGAGTATGCGGAGAAGGAATTACATAGTATACTAGCCAAAGAAGGATGTCTAAATGAAGATCAGGTTAAGAAAATCACTTGGGATTTAGTTTCAGCTCTTTATTATTTACATTCACACAGGGTGCTTCATAGGTATGTACTTTCCTACTTCCAACATCTATCAAGATTAGTTTTTTTAACTATGGATAGTTTTCCATATTATGTCAGACTTTTACTGTCCACTTTAGCTGTTCACACTGATCAATGACTTAACACATGGCACCAATTTGAGCTCAAAAAGAGCTTGTCTTTGGTATATTATATGAGGCAAAAAGGTATTTTATTTACATAGTAGTATATATCAAGGGCAATCCATGCGTTTTTTCTGAAAGGGGCACAAGGTGCACGTCAAAAATAATTAACAATAACTTAAAAATAATCTTAAAATTACTTGTAAAAGACAGTTTTCTTATGTTTCCTGCTAAAGATGTCCAGCACTTCATTAGCGTAAATTTTTGTCGCAATATCTTGATGAATATGCATTAAAGCCAGTCCATTCAAACACTCTTCTGTCATCCTGCTGTGAAACAACTCTGATAATTTGATTTGCTTATAAGTATGTACTGTGATGGAAACCGTCTGGGCACAGATCCTCACTTGGTATATAGTACTCATTGGCCAGAGCTGTTTACAACTTTTATTAAACAGCTCTGGCCAATGAGTACCATGGTGGGTGTAATTCATTATTATCGCTAGATAAATCAACAATTTATTGAAAAAAAACCAAGTAATATAAATGCAGCTAGCATAATGGTGTATTTCTTTAAAAATCAACATATATTTGATACTAGCTTCCGCACTGCGGTTTCACCCGCGTTCTTCTCCGTACCATAGGCTATCTGTATACCAAATTTCATCACAATTAGTTCAGCAGTTTAAGTGTGAAAAGGTGACAAACAAACAAACAAACTCATTTTCGCATTTATAATATTAGTTAGGATTAGTGGAATTATAAAAAAATCATATAAGCTGACATCCCACCACACTGTAGAGAATATTAATTTACTTTTGATATCCAACCCAACTAATTAATGGTAATGATAGATAGCGGATGATTAGATTGAATTCTATATACCTATTATCTTTGTTTAACTATATGAGTTCAATTAAAATAAAATATCTAAAAATTGTATTTATTGTGATGTTATGTTGTCTTTCTTGTTCCATAATAAATTAATAAATCATCCTTACAACCTCAACATAACTTGTGTAACCATGGTAATTAACTATAGTCTAACTAATTGATCATTCATATTTTTTTTTATTAAAACTGTTTAATTAATGAAAACAATACATATTGTATAAATTCACTATGAAATTCCATTTTGAAATGTGTTGAAATTCCCCTCCCCTTTACACATTTTTTTCTTACATTTTAAATTAAATCTGTTACAGGGACTTGAAACCTCAAAATGTATTACTGGATAGTTCTGGACGTGCAAAATTGTGTGATTTTGGACTTGCTCGCATTATGACAAATTCAACACACATTTTAACTTCTATCAAGGGTACTCCTTTGTATATGGCACCAGAACTTATTGAAGAAAAGCCTTATGACCATCAGGTTTGTTACACATTTACAAGAAAGAGTTCTTTAATATTAATTTGTGAAATGAGATCTTTTTATAAAATAACTAATATATTTTTAATGGAATAACTATGTAGTAGTCATATAAAAATATAGATAATTATTTTATTTTCTGTATTTTGGGTATGTACAAGATGTTATAAAAATACATAAGTTTCATTCCAAACTCTGCAATTCCAATATATGCATATGTAATATATAATATGCATATGGAATACCAAGCTAAATAATTTGACACAAATAAAATAAATTACATTACAGTACCAGTTATTTCGACATTTTACCACTTTGGAAGTGTCTCTCGCGCAAACTATTCAGGTTACAAAAAAAACATATTAGAAACCTTAATATCATTTTTGAAAACCTATCCATAGATACCCCACACGTAGGGGTTTGATGAAAAAAAAAATTTGAGTTTCAGTTCTAAGTATGGGGAACCCCCAAATTTTTTTGTATATTTTCTATTTTTGTGTGAAAATCTTAATGCGTTTCATAGAATACATCTACTTACCAAGTTTCAACAGTGTAGTTCTTATAGTTTCGGAAAAAAGTGTCTGTGACATACGGACGGACAGACAGACGGACATGACGAATCTATAAGGGTTCCGTTTTTTGCCATTTGGCTACGGAACCCTAAAAATGGAGTATAACTCTATTCAGCCATGATGAATGCTTAAAAACTCCACTTACATAGGTGTTTACCACTACTAGCTTATAGTGAAGGAAAATATTGTGAGGTTGCCCAAAAACCTTCCCAAAAAGTCAAATTCAGGAGAATATTAACATTTTTAATGGTGGTTCCCTGAATGTTGGATGTAAAATATAACCTTATAAACATTGCAGGCAGATCTGTGGTCCCTGGGCTGTATAATTTATGAACTCATCGCTGGTCAGACACCATTTTGGACTGTGTCTATATTGCAGTTAGTTTGTATGATCAAACACAGGCCTGTGCAGTGGCCCAGTTTCATCAGTATGGAGGCTCGCTCATTTTTACAAGTATGTTCTTCAATTTCATATCTATATGAATAAATAAAATCAAAGTGTATGTTTGTAATGTCAAAATAAAAGCTTTTTACTAAATACATATATATGAAAGTATATACGGTAATTCTATCTATCTGTCTGTTTGGTCCGGGCTATCTCTGAAACGGCTGGACTGATTTTGACAGGGCTTTCACTGGCAGATACGTAACTGATGTTATAAGAAGTAACTTAGGCTACTTTTATTGGTAATAGGCTAATTATTAAACCGTGGATGGGAACGGGAGCCGGGAATGTGGGCGAAACCACGGGGAACAGCTAGTTCAATATAAAAATTGCTGACTGTTTAGTTCTAGAGGTGGTAATAAACATTTATACTTTCAGGGTTTACTACATAAAGATCCAAGCAAAAGAATGAGTTGGCCTGAGATATTAGAACATCCATTTGTAACAGGCCACATACTCATCCTGCTGGAAGATGTGCAGAGTGAATCGCCATTCACTAAACCACTGTCATACAGCCAGCAAGAAGCTAAACAACTTCAAAAAGATAAAATTAGTAACAATACAAGGTTGGTATTTATTTTAAAGAAGATAAATAATAGGTAGTAATAGAAAGTTTATGAATGATTATTAAAGAAATGTAATACGCATAGACACAAAAAAAATAAAAAATACGTGTGGCACTCGGGGACTGCCGCGGTAAAGCATAGCATTTTTTATCAACATATGCAATTATAATTATTTTTTTTATTTTTATTTATGCAGTATTTTTTTTTTTTTTTCTTTGATATTAGTTCAAGTTTTTTCTTTGATATTAATAGATACCTATACACCTATATACTTTCTCATAAACAGCTGCTTACGTATTCGTCCGATTTCGGAGCAGCTCGTCTTAGGTTTTATTTTCGTTACGAAATTTCTTGATTCGGCCGCCGCGCTCAAAGCCCGCGATAAAAGCTATACAATAGCTTAAAATTTGTTTACATTGCATATTACGCATTAAATGTGTGTCGCGTTGGCCCAGACTAGAGTAAATATTAGAGATCAAAACATATCGTTGTAATGTTTCAGAACCGTTAAGATGGAAGGTGAACCCATAAAACCAGTTACTAAAGAGCATGACTTGAGAAATATCCGAGTAATGCAGCCAATAGAGTGTGTTCCAATGTCAGATGATGACAGTGTACGTGCAATAAGTGCATTCAGTGTACGAGACAGTCTCAAAACAGACGACGAAGATCAATCACATCCTATTACTGCAGCCAATGCTAAACTACTCCGTCATGAGTATAATGTTATGAGCAATTCCAATCTTGTTGTTGGCAACCTCGAAAATAATATGGCACAATTAATGGCTGCTAATAAAAAACAAAATGATTTGAATAAAATGGATAAAATAGATGAAGAGAAGCAAAATTTTGAAAAACATACTGTTGAGGATACAAAGTCTGCTAATAATAGCAATAAACTAAAAATTCTAGAATCAAAACAAAAAACTAAATCTGTAGATACTGCATCACACAGTTTGGAGAACCCTAAAAGCTCAACTAAACGTAGTAATGATGTCAGTTCTGGACTCAGTAAAAGTGTGCCACCGTCATATAAGCAAAAGATACTACAATTTTCAAGAGATAAGTTGGGGTTTGGTAGTGGGAGCAACAGATTAACAAAAAGTATTAAAAGATCATTTCATTTTAGTAGAAGTTGGGACAAGAATAAGAGTGAATGTCAAAGAAGAACAAGTGAACCTAATGTTGTTATACCTAATATGGCTGATTCTGATAAAGAAAAATGCTCAAAGGAAGATAAAGACGAAGACGTTGAGAAATGTGAGATTATCGATGACACATCTGATGATAAAGAAATGGCTAATAATGATCTGATTCTGAAGACAGAGGAGAAGCATGAAAGTAAGTATTGGTGATTTAATGAATTTTATATTTTACAAACTTTTATATTTTATTTTTAGAGTACATGATCCTATTTTCAGCTAAGGAGCCATCTACTATAGAGTTAGAGGAATGGGAAGCGTTTCTCAATTCTAACATTAGTGAAGTCATGGATGGTGATGTTGAGTCTCTTACTCAGTTGAATATGGTATGTACCCAGCGTACCGGTCCACTCCGCCTGCGCCTGTTTTTAATATTATTTTATTTTAGCGTGTAATTATTATATCTTTTGATTAATTATAGATAAATTTTTTATTATCGATTAAAACATTACTTACTTGGATTTTTTAGTTCCATTATCATTTGTGCCATTTATACTTTAGTAAAAAAATGCGCCTTTCTGTGTTCGAAACTATTATTACATCAGCTTCTAGGATTGTCTTCGAATGTCTTGCAAATTATTTGGAAGATGTCTATAGGGTGACTATGGGTATGTTCCGATATACACTGCGAGCACTGTAAGGTGTGACGTCATTCAGTATACTGAGAAGCCGTTCCTTTATAGTTAGCTATACTGGGTACTGTTTAAAACCGAACGCAATCCAGTATACTGTGTGTCATCCACGTATATGTAAACTGTCATTCTGGGCGCCGTTGATCACGTGGTCATAGCACTGAGAGCACCTTACCTCGAAAACGCCAGTGCTCACAGTACAAAAATGGCGACGATTTATGACGTCATATGTTTCCCTAGGATACTGCGGCAGTATACTGTCGTCTATAGCGGAATGAATTTCTTCCCAGTAAGAGTACTGAACAGTGCTCGCAGTGTATAACGGAACATATCCCAAATGTCGTGGTGACAGTGTTGAACACATGCAGGTTAGCTACTTTGCAGTGAGTGATGGTGATGTTGTATTGTATGTAGGTGAGCATGGTGATAGGCGTGGTGGGTAGAGCGGCGCGGTGTGGGGGCGGGGGCGGCGGGGGCGGTGGGGGCGGCGGGGGCGGCGGGCGCGTGTGCGGCGCGGTGGCGGCGCTGCTGGCGCTGCCGGCGCTCGCGCACCATGTGCCAAGGCACACGCTGCTCAATATACAGGATGTAAGTACACATTCATACACAGTGTTACGAAGTCCAGTTACAATATTAAATTAAAGGTGTCAGTAACCATCACAATAAAATATGACTGGTTGCTGCACGTCACATAAAAAGTGCGATAATTATTTTAAAATTATGTAATTATCTTTTAGATTCACAAAACTGGACGATACACATTATGTACTCTGGGACATTCCTCACACACGGTCATCTGACCCCAAACTAAGCAGAGCCTTTGCTATGGAAGCTAGATAATTGATTTACTATTGGCTTTCTACCACCCTATATGCTGGCAACTATAGTAGAGCGCCAGATTCCTAGACCTTGTGTGCCTACTGAACATATTGTTGATGTGTGACTACCACCTTCGGCCACATCATCACTTTCTATGTCAAATTCAAATCAATCTATTTCTTTGTCAGGGAAAACTCATACCCGCATTAGGGTTCGTAGTTTAGTCATAGTAGTTAATATTTATAAATAAATCAAGGTTTGGTAGTTACAGACATTAGATCCTTTTTTTTTTTAGAATAATCCACTAAATCAGTTTTAGGATACGGCCATTGTGCATTCAATCAATTCATTTATATTTTCAGATTTACCTCGAAGCGAAAGTTGTTTATAACTTCGTTGCTGCAATCAATACTCTAATGAAAGACAGCAAAGATACTGACGAAGGAGCAGAAGATAGGTAATATCCCACTATCCTACTAATAAGGCGATGATAGCTCAGTGGTAGTGACGTCGGACGCCGCGGCGAAGGTCGTGGGTTCGAATCCTACAATGAGCTTGAGCTTTCGGTGAAGGAAAACATAGTGAGGAAACCATAGCACGGTGGTAGGGTACTTTGTAGTACCCGTCTGGCTGGCTACCACCCTCAAGTTGAAAATCTGTCGCCAAACACCTATTGGTGTGTTCCGGCAGCTGCACTTGAGAGCCAGTTCCTTCTAGGCTTTGTGTGCTTACCACCTTCGGCCACATCATCATTTACCATAGTGAGATTGTGGTCAAACACAAGCCTATACAAAGTAAAAAAAAAATATTATAAAATTGAATATGAATGTTTGTGCTTAGATGTCTGTTACTGAACGAATTTGGATGTAATTTTACTTATAGACCTTGAAATAACATACGATACTTTTTTATCACAGGTTACTTTCGCATTTATAATATTAAGTATGGATGTAGTATATAATTATAATCTGGTTACAATGGAAAAATAAAAATGCAAAACGTTGTGTAATCATCCGTTATAGTACTGTGCCACTTTAGGGTATTTTACTCTATATGAGAAAAATATGTAAAAATATATAATTGAGATAGATTAGGCAATAAGCTATCGAAAAATGTTAGTTTTAGTTCTTAAAATAACTAAATTAATTTAAAAGTTTTCAGTTTTTTTAATCTGTTTTTAAACAAGCGAAACAGTCGCCATGATATTATACGCCCGATGTTTTTTTTTTGTGGTTTTTAGCACCTTAAGATCGAATTGAGATACTTTTTAAAAAATTGTGTATTTATTACCCTAATGTACTTGTATTATTTACAGATTGCAAGGGGTTGGTCGAATGCTAGAAGTGTGCTCTTGGCTTTGCGTACGCTCGTGTAGAGGAGTCGGACAGTTTGCGACGGCGCTAAGTATTTACCACGCCTATCCAGTATTCACTAAATTGTTGTCACTTTGTAAGTATACTTTCCTTATGTGTTTAAACATTTCTTAAAAAAAGTATATGTCTAACTTTAGTGATTAAAAAGTGTATATAAAGTGACAAATACCCAATCGATTGTTTTTTGAGAAAATAGTTTGACAATCGTTTTTTTAGTTATGTTTCTCCATATGGTGAAACTACGACTAGATGTAAGTATTTATTTGATATGGCTGGTGCAGCAATTGCTCCATCTTCTTCGTAAGTGTTAGTTATAAGTTTAGTTTAGGGTACGATGAGGCTGACATGTCCTTGTAGGACAAAATCCTCTTAAAAAAAATGTTGAATAAAAAAAAAAAAAAATATGTACGTTTACTGTTGCCATCCAGTACAATACGCTAATAATATTTATCATCATAATTTATTAGAGTAAATTAATAATCTGCCTATAACTAGAAATATTTACGGCTAGTTTACGTTGCATTAAAGATGTACGCAAGCAAAAATTTACGCTAATATTTATTTTCTTACAGATTCAAAAATACCTCGCATTGTGCTAAATATCACCGGCTTACTAATTACTGTATTACAAGTTTTGCCCGAACACGCTGACGTTGTGGAAAAGATACTGTTCGAGGAGCACTTCAACTTTCTATGTTTATTGGAGCAGCCTAGTGACGCGCTCAGACTGAGAGTTTGTATACTCATGAGTTTGCTATGCACATATTCGTGCACTGCGTTTTCGGCGGCGATGGAATTTAAATGGACCAAGAAGGAAGGTGACTGCTTAGAAGCTTTACATACTCACTGTAATGTGGCACTGAATAGAGCAGCTAGGTTGGCCACCAAGGAACTTAGTAACATGCCTTTTTATGTCAATTAGCTTTAAGATTACAAATATTATATATTCTTATAGCTTTATTGTTATAGTAACTTACGTTCAAACTTACATACATCGAGTTGTATTTAGTAAACTAGTATTTGTATATTAGTCGTAGATTGATATGTCCGCCTTTTTTAGGGTTCAGGAATCAAATAACGAACATTTATAGTATCGTAATGTCGTCACGTTGCAGTATAGTAATAGTCGATAGAAGACTTCAGGATAGTATAAAATGACGGCATGATGTGCGTTGACTCGATTCCTGTAATTCTATTTTTTTGGAGGTAGTTTTGGGACGCGCGTCCCATTCGCGACCAAATGGGTTAATTAAACGTTCCTTTAATATATACCTAGTCTTAGGTTTTACACTATCACATCATAGTGTCTTCGGAACCCTATTTCGCGCGTGTTCCAACACGCACTTGGCTTGTTTTATTATCTATTTTATATTGTGATACAATATGTGAAAAATCTTAAGACTGGCAGTATATTGTTAAATTGATATAAAAATAATCAAATTAGTACCTACTTACAGCAGTAGTCAAAATTGCGAAACAGTTGAATAATGGTTGCTCTTGGTCTTAATAAGTATGACATTTGTATTTTGATATAATAAAGCTTATTACTTTATTGCGGTATATTTATAAAGAATTGATTCAACGCTATATGCATACTGCTTAACGGAGAGGGCAAATGTGGTAACGGTGTGCCGCAACCCCGGGAGGTACCTACATACCTACCTACTTGTCGCCGTAAAATCGTAAAAATACGCATACTCGTTATATGGCAAAAAACAGTCTTTCATAGGTATGAAGTACCGATTAATAGGTACTAATCGGTAGACTTAATGATGCCAAATAGAATTCAAATGTCTTAAATACCATTAAATAAATATAATCTAATTAAAAAATACTGATTACGCAATCCTACGGCGATGTATTGATCTACCGAGCGCCCAGACTTGCTCGTATACCTTCAATCGCACACGCACCTCGCAGTTACTCTATAATAAATAACCATATAGATACAAATTATTTACTATATGAAATTATCTTTTACAAATAGGTAAGTAGTTATAGAATTTTATAAACCATTATAATCTTCAAAATTTGAGATCTGAGTTGTGCTAAAAATATAAAATTATATCTTTTAATTCAGTAACGACTAGTTTCATTGTGATTGTTAGGTTACCTAAGTCCCTATCGATTAGTCATTCAATCAACGTGAAAGATACACCTACCTATTGAGCTAGTAGGTACTTTAGCTTGCAAAAAGCGTAACTTTTTTCGTATCTCTTACTTGACTTTCACCGCTGTGTGACGTAAAAGAAACTTAGCTCGAGCGCATAAATCCGACACCAAAACATTAACGAGGCAGTTTACATCCTATTGGCAATTAGGTGGCCGCTACCTACCTCAAATGTCAATGACCTGCCGGCCGGGGAATGCAATTTATAAACAGTTTAGCCAACGAATAGGTATTTATCGGGTATCGGTGGCAGTGCAATCGCATCAAGATCAAAGACCTGTCTGTCGTGTTATAGCCATTTGTTTTGAGTGCGGTGTGCACTTATGGTAGGTTACATAAGGGAGGTGATCGGCCGGCCTCGCGCCGGTCGACGCGTGCATTCACCGCCAAACATGCACATTCAAATTTACTAATATGCATTTTATACACCATTTTTGCTATCGACCACGCAATCTCCGAGATGTTTTTTGCGTCAGCGATTAAAGGGCAAAGTCCGAATAATGTCTAAGGTTTATTTTATGATGGAACCTAAGCATTATAAATACACAAACATAGGTTGTAAATTTTTGTTAATGCAGCAAAAATATTTTTCAGTTTGTAATGTATAATAAACGATAAAAAATAATTACCAATACCTAAGTATTCAATACTTATTTATACACATTTTTATTGCTTTTTCATGTAATAGAATGCGCGGTTAATTTTGGCACAAATTAAGATGGCATCAATTTATTTTATTCTGCTATTACAACGTTGTAATCTTTCTATTTTCTGTACAAACTTAATCTTTACGTTTACCAGCATATGTGGCTATCAGTAAAGATTTTTATATTAAAAAATATAAATTTGGTTAATAAACTTGAAACTTAGCAGGAATACTTCCGAAAGTAAATAGAGTAATTATTAGCTTTTCAAAATTACCCTTCACAGGAAACCCCTTTTGGTAAACACCGTGAGGAAACCATAGCACGGTGATGGGTAGGTACTTTGTAGTACCAGGCGGAATACCACCCTCAAGTTGAAAATCTGTCGCCAAACATCAACCGGTGGGTTCCGGCAGCTGCAGAGGCAGTTCCTTCTAGGCTTTATGTGCTCACCACCGTCGGCCACATCATCACTTATCATACTGAGATTGTGGCCAAATAAGCATATACAAATAAAAAAAATGCTCTTTGACACAATAAACGAAACAATTACTTTTTACTGGGCGTTTTTCAAAATTCAATTCTAGAGCGATGAAAAGTAATACGTAAATCTGTACACTTTGTACGGATTGGGGCTTCTTGTTCAACTCAAATTCAACCACCAAGGTGGTAAAATAAGGGAACACGAATGAAACCGTGGGGCGAAAAGCTATAATAATAATAATACAGGGGCGCATCTGAAAGCTCATAATTTATACTTAGGAACTACCTATGAAAAAAAACTTGTGTTACATATCCCGATTATTGAGGAAGGCTATAGGTTACTCGTGTATGTTCCCGGGTTTAAAGACTACATTCTTCCGAGTTTCACTCGAAACTGTGGAGGACAACTAATCATCTATACATATAAAATGCTTTGTCCTGAATGACGGATCATCGCACAGCCTAAACCGCTGATCGTAGAGACCTGAAACATGGAGGGTGTGTTCATTGTATGACGTAGGCATCCGATAAGAAAGGATTTTCGGAAATTCTATCCCTAAAGGGGTGAAAAAAGTTTGTATGGGAAAACATAATTTGTTCATGGTATGTATTTGAAAAAAATAGGTTTGGAGGTACACTTTGTGTATACGGATTGGGGCTTATAATATTTTAGATTTTTTGTCTGTCTGTCTATCTGTTTGAACACGCTAATCTTCGAAACCATCGAACCATTGGACGTAGGTATATAATGGTGTCTGTCGAAAATCAGCGCTGCAGTAAGCTGCAGCATATTATGCTGAGCTGGGACCGTTTGGAGCCATAATATCACACCCTAGACATTATCAGCACAGCGTAATTACATACAGTGGTTGTCAATTTATGTTTATGTTTGTGTCAATTAAACAGCTTGTGGTTGAAATACATAATTAATTTTATTATAATTATTAGAATCACAAATTATCATCTTCACATATTGGCTGTCCATAGATCAAGAGAGCGACGCTAGTGCTGTGCTCATCACTTACTAAATTTCAAATAGTGATGTGACCTATTATGTCTCAGTGGTCTATCGCGTTTGAAGACACGCGAAATGCCGCTTTGTATAAGCATTCGTCATTGCTGCATTGTGTCCCAAGAGAGTGTATGGCAGTTTGGGCTCGCTACCGCCCCTCTCTCACCCCGTAAGCCCCGCACGATTGCTCTGTCTAGACGTGTCCGTTGGCCGACTGAAGAAAGAGTTACATAGACTGTGTTATCAGTGTCACTTGTTTTAGTTTTACCTTATGTGCTGTTTATAATATTTTGTTCTCTGTGAATTGGGTGTCCAATAAATGGTTTCTTATTCTTTATTCTTGTTATCTTGATTTATCCGTGACTCCTTCGTATCGGTTGGTTACCATAGTACCACTAAACCAATTAAACTTATTCATTGATGAAATTCAACAACTTATTTTAGACGCATTTTATCATCATTAATGTTTTCCGCTTTTCTCGAGAACTTTAAGACTTGGTATTTTCGTTCAGTTAATAAAACCTTCCCTATTTTTTAAATTAATAAAATAAAAATATGCATTACCAGGTACCTACAGAGAACAACTGGTAGGTAATGGTAGGAAATTCACAATCTGCAGTGCTTAATGCGTTAGTCAAAGGATGTTTTTCATCTAGGATATTACCTGTAATAACAGATACGGGTGATTGTTATTCCGGAACAATTGTGTATTGACGTCAATGCTTGTGCATAGGAATTGGACTAGAGTTCATCAACACGACGCATATCCCACACTTACTTATGAGTATCCATTCGTTTCTGCATGTACATAGGCAATGCATATACAAATAGTTAGGATATTACAATGCTGACAAACAGCCTATGTACCCTTTTGATAATATGATTAGAGTATGTTTCTTCTTACGTGAAACCGTATGGTGAAAGGTACCACCTAGTTTATAATAATAAATTTAGAACTATTATGTAGGTAGTTGATTTTTCAGTTTAATTTTATGACTGTTTATTACACAGCCTCTATAAAGGTAAGTTCCTCCTCATTCTAGTTCTAATCTAGCATAGGTCTCATTTATGTAATAGGTATTTGCAGTAAAGTTACAAGACCCTCTCATTTAATCCTAGGTGGTACCAAGCTCCCTTATTCTCCTCTGGGGTTTCGTCAAACAGTAAGTACCTATGCCATTTTTCATTTTCAGTTTCACCTAGCTAGAATTAATATCGGAAAATTTACTACCACTAAAGGTTTTACCGCTATTAAAATATATTTACAGGTGCCTAGATTGTATATGTGACGATGTATCAGGCAGACTTTTAAACGATAAATTAGTATATTTATTTATTTATTAACTAAATACCTACTATTTAGGTACGTATACCTATCTAGGGCACGAGCGTCCTCCAATAAAAGCGTATTTACCAGGGTAATTACATTACTATTATTAATTTGTTTTAAGTGAGTACCCATAGGTAAATAAGTACTATAGTCAAAGATATCGAACAGGTATCGATCATCACGAAGTTACGGTATTATCGACCGACTACGAAGTACGATTTTCAAATAGCATTTCTACTAAAAACGCTCTTCACGTAGTATTATTTGCGCGATCGGAGGGGGTTCAACGACCTGCCGTATTCACTGTACCATTGGGTCATGAGTATTTTGACAACGCACCGCGGAAATTATCTAATCGGCACGCGGCCGCGAGGACACGGGGTCAACGACACCGGACCGTTTGCAGCGGCACTTGGTCTCAACGAAAGTGAAATGTGAAATGAATATGGCAGTAGGTAGGTACTAATACCGTCAACTCTGTAGACGATTTTTTTATCATTGATTGTGGGGACAGCAGCGCCTGCGCTGCGGTCGAATAGTGCTAAAAGTGCCTGAACTAATTTATTTGAAAAGCCAGTCTTATAAATTGCATGATAGTTATTATGGAGCTATGTTATCTGTTTAAACTTTTCGCAGCTTGATGCTACCTTACCAAAATAATAATTAAATAAAAGGTCAAATCATTCATCAATGAATTGCTTCACATCCAGTTTTCCTGCCAACCTGGAAAAGCATAACGTTCAACAGATGTAGGATGAAGAAACCAAACCGCATTAAAATTAAAATTATTTTGACCTGCACCTGATTAAACCTTCTGCGGCGTGGCCTTAAAACTAAACTGCTTAGCTTATAATAGGCTGTCATCATGATAGATCATCCGGCTAAGTGTGTGATATTTTGTAAATTGATAACAAAAGAAGAAAAATATGTTCTTCAATAACAAAACTAAGGCAAAGCCTACAGGTTCTCTGAACTACTATGTTATTCTGTACTTAAACTCGACGGTGAATTCTCGAAGTGACTATTCTCTGTCTCAGTCGTGAACTCCTGATTACCGAGTTTCACGAGTGAGACAGAGAATATTCACTTAGAGAGTTCCCCCTTTCCTGTGAAGACTAGCACATGGCTATTTCATACGAGTTCAACGTCCAGTCATCGTACACTCAATTGTTAAAGAACGTACTAATTGTACAGAACCCCACCCACACAGCTTTTCCCATTACTTGGTCTCCAGTTAATAACCCTATTGGGGCTATAGATTCTGGGGCAATCATTATGGCCACTCTGCTGCTAATCTTTGGACATTAGCTTCAGCTGGGGGCTTTGTCGTCTTTATCAATGCTTCAATGGTATCATTGTTTATTACATCCATTAAGTTTTCTCGAAAAAGCCGTGGCTTACACTCGTTTACAATATCGATTCGGATCAAGCCAGATTTAGCTTACGCTGACTTTTAAATTAGGTATGTTGCTTACCTGTAATATTAACCTAAATCGGTTGATACTTACTATGCTTGAATATTGAAAATGGTCGTAAATGGTGGACGTACCCGATTATGACCATAAGTTTAAATCCTTGACCAGGGGTCACCAATTAGATTAATTAGGGGTCCGTTTAAAAGAAAATATAAAGGTTATCGCGGTCCGGTCGGCAGATGATGACTGGCGACCAAGTTTAGATCCTTTCCTACAAATCCTACTATAATGTTACTATTATATTTATATTTATTATTGTATGTTTGGATGTGCGCGGATTAAATAAAATAACCATGTGTACATTTTTGATTGTTAAAGTTTGGTCCGCACAATATTTGTCGGTGGTCCGGATACGGACCGCCGTCCGCCATTTGGTGACCCCTGCCCTAGACTATTCGTAGGTACCTATTTTTCTTAGTTAATTAACGAATAACTTTTGTTTGTGACTGACATAAGAGAGAAAAAAAGGCACGTTACAAGTTGATTAACCTTTAGCTACAAAAGTGGTTTTTCTACTAACAAAGACAAAAGCAAAGGAAAACATCGTGATCTACGTGAAATCCAATGGGATTTTTGCTAATGGTGAAGTAGGTTACTATGTGAGTGTAGATGATAATTATTTCTTGTGAGATTTCAATAAATGCATGAAGTTCTACAATGTGAAAAAATAAAAAAATGAATGTGTTAAAAATATTGCGTGCAAACGGAAAGTATCATAGATTTAAAAATATAAATTACAGATATTTTGTGATACTTATTGATTTTTGCCTTATTTATTTTATTTAGATGTTAGCCGAAAATGAATTGATAGCATGAAATAATAAACACTTAAAATAATACATAATTTAGCCAAAGCAAAGCATAAAAGACTTATAATGATATTTTTTTTAAATGAACCCAATGAATGAATTATTTTCCTAACTTACAAAACTAAATATGGAATTACGGAGGATAAGTATGCTCGTGGAGTTTTGTGTAAAACGTAAGTAAGGAGAAAAAAAAATGCAGTAAAATTTATGCTGCTTAGGTATATATAGACTAGATATTTTGCTAAACCACATAGTCACATGTGAACAAATACCTCGCCGTATATAGCATTTGTGGTATTCTGTAACTGCAGTGTGAATTAATTTGAAATTAATAATAAATAATAAAAATGTAATGTATATAATTTTCAGAAATTGTATCGGTCTCTTTACGTGAGATGATTTGGAATTGTAAAACCCTTCTTGTATTTTGGTTTTGACTCTTAATTATGACTTTAGGAAGTGGCGATTATTTAAAACTTAGGTTTTTCTAGACTTGCTATAAACCATCTCCCGTAATAAGGAAGTATTTGTCTACATTAAAAAAAAACTGATCGTGAGAAATTATTTAATGATCAATAAATTATAATTTCTTCATCATGTTGAAATAAATGAAATGAAGTCAGACTATGATAGCAAGCGAAAAATATTTTTTTCAAACGCTCAGAATCATGTGGGTTAGTGCTCATACGGTCGATGACCTATCAGTATATTGTCGACAGATTGTAGGCATATCATAATAGAATGTTGAGAATTGATGGCCTACTTTGCAGTGATCTAGATTAAATTTAAATGTAGACACTTCGTGTCGCTGCTCGGCTTGAGGCTGTAAATTCTTATTTTGATTTATTCTTGTAAGTACACATAAGGCTTGGCTATTAGGTAAATAATAAATATTACAAAAATGCAGTAATATAAAAGAAGACACAGTTGTAATAAAATAGTACACTACTAAGTGTAGTAAGTAGAAAATAGGTTGCACTGCAATTGAGTACTAATCAATGTTATTTAAAGAATCGATACCTACGTTCCAACAACTAATACAAAAGAAGTTATTATGTTTTGGATATTTTAATGGCCAAATTTATGGCGAAATCACGGTATAAAGAATTAAATAAATATATTATCATCTGACTGCGTTGATGTCTTTTTTGTGAAAGTTTCTTAATCATAATCTAGTTAAATAAAGATTTTATGGATTTTAATAAAATAATCTAATCATGCCTATCTATATAAACTAGAGGTCGCCCGTGGTCAAAATTCGACCATAATTAAACAAAAGAGTAAATTAAGAATGTAAAAAATCACTTCACTCATATATAAACTCTTTTCTGTAGTCTGTGATTGCCGCGTTATCGACAAAGCACTGACAGTGGTGACATACCTATATATGTGTGTGTGTGTCAAACGCATGGTAGTGTGTGTAATGTTTTTTTAAATTAATTTATTTCTAATGAATATATTATATAAAATATTAGCTTTCTGCACTCCTACTCCATATAAACTTTAACTATACGAAATTTCAAACTCCTCCATCCGCGTAATTTTCGTAAAAAGGTAAGTATACCAAAGTTTTTTCTTCACGTAATACTACGCAGGAATTCGTACTTAATTTTTTTTGATTGCTTAAGTAGGTAATACGTTTGATATTAGAATTGATGAAATAATTATGAGTGGTTGTTAATTAGATTCGAACTGGAATTGTCACCTAAATTGGACGAAAACCTATGTATAATATTTTTAGGTACTACCAGAAATTTCAAGAAAATAGATTCACCCGATAAATCTCTGGATTCACCAGCAAACTATTTAAGTTATCTGTCCAAATTATGGTCAAACCTATGCCTATCCTATCAACAAAGAATTATGGCGTAGGTAAAAAATACATTTTAATAGGTTTGGAGTGTCTCGCAATGTTGTTGGTAGTGTATTCATGAACACGTGATAACATACATGACAGTTTTTATTAAGTCTGCAATCCCTGCATAGTTAAAATATACCACAGTAGAAATACCAATTGGTCTCATTTTCAATATTAAATTATATTATAGATTTTCATATTTAATTTCGAGATTCAAACAATATTTTAAATGCCTCATAATTTCTTTGGTTCCAAAATCAATATAACGTCCGTCATTTCAATTTCTCTAGCGATGTTATTTTTGTACAATTCCTGCCATATTTTTTTATCCGATTTAGTAAATTTTCTGTTTCACAGTTAATTGCATAAATGATTGGTTAACGTAAATGTCAACGAATACTGATTAGATCATTGAACTCAACATTTCATCATTAGGTATATGTATATAACACTCAAGAACGAAAGTATATTCTGAGCTGTAGGTTAGGTTACAGTCTATAAATACATTTATTTATCTGTTTTGTAAAATGTTTGTAAGAAGCGCTCGTGGCGTAGCTTGATTAGCCGTTCTTAACCGGTCGGCAAAGTTAAGCAACGTCCAGTCTTGCCGGTACCTGGATGGGTGACCGCCTAGTGGTATTTCATCTTGAGCGTTTCCGTGCTTCGGAAGGCACGTAAAGCCGTTGGTCCCGGTTATCACTTAATTGTGATAGTCGTTAAGCTAGTTGGAGACCTCCTAGGTGGCCTGACAACTCCAACAGTAGGTTGACCACTAGCCTACCTCCACCAATCCGCAGTGGGCACGCGTGGTGGAGTATTTTCCCATTCCCCTTTCACCCTTATTCGTGAAAGGAGGCCTGTGCTCAGCAGTGGGCAGATATAGGCTGTAATTATTATTATTAATTATATGTATGTATGTATGTATGTGTTGTTAGTATATAACGCTCGTGGTTGATGCTTATGACTATATCAAAAGAATAACAGAAATTTGAGACTGATTACTACAGCTGCAGCAATTTATAACATTTAGAGGTCAACTAAGTATAAAATTTACGTTCATGTCACGTAGAAAACTAGGTACGAGTCTCATAATAATTCGTCGAGTTTCAGCTGAATTCGATCTCATTTGGTATTGAGGTCATACAATCACTTATACGATATTATAATCACCACATTTGTTATTAATCGAATACAATAATAAAATTATATTATAATGTCATTTAAAAAAAAAGATAAGTAATAGTGTACGATGAAGATGATGAAATGCCTCATTATAGGCACAAGTATATTATTATAATTTGGTTAGTGATTTTCAAGGAAATAAGTTTCCGTAGCCATACCTAATACGTTGAGATTTAGACTGAACGCTCACTGAAGCGGTGTGTATAAAACGTTTAAATAACATTTAACAAAAAAGTAAAACCAACTTCAAAACGGTTTGTACTAAAAAGTATAAAATGACGATATAAGAACTCGTATAAGCGGGACCACCTCTGATGGATGACCTACCAAACGAAAAAAGAATCATCAAAATCGATTCATAATTGGCGGAGTAATCGCATAACAAACATACAAAAAAAAAAACAACAGTCGAATTGAGAACCTCCTCCTTTTTTGAAGTCGGTTAAAAAGAGCTGAAAGTTCAATTTGGCTAAATGCCATTTTTTGATTATTTTCATGAACATATTGATTGGCAAACACCGTCCTAGTGAGACTTGAACCGAAATGCTGTTGAAATCCTACTAATATTAAAAATGCATTTATAATATTAATATATACCTATTAAGTAGTATTTTATTAATATGAATAGGTATGAGTATTTGCAAAGATTCGGCGGAGAAAAAGTATACAACAGGAGTACCGGCATTAAAAATGTTATAAACTTATAATACTTAGACATAAGAATAAGTGGAGCATATTTGCTCCATTTATTGGAATTTTGTTATATTTATGGGACATGAGAATATCACTCGAGCTAATTAAGCCTCCCATTGACGCATCCGGTGCCTTGCGTGGGGTCTTAATATTATAGAATTCTTGATAATGGTAGCTAAATTTAGTGTATGTAAGTTCAATTAGATATCAATTAGATATTATTAAGCGAGTTTGTGACAGTGAATTCTCGAAATGATTATTCTCTGTCTCGCTCGTGAAACTCGGTAATCAGGAGTTCGCGAGTGAGATAGAGAATAGTCACCTCAAGAATTCACCGTCGAGTTTAAGAACAGAATAACATGTATAGTTGAACAACATGACGCTTTTTCGTTACTGTTCAACGTAACTACTGTTCGGTACAGCTTTTACTTATAGCTTCGGCCCGAAAATAAACAAAATGTCCTAATCTTAAAAATGTAGTCACAAGCAATATACCTATCTATTAGTATAGATTGTTATTGCGTAATAAATAACTTGTCTCCAAATTGGCACCAAAAATTGCATAATTTTTGTTAGGAGCTGACATTTATTTTGTGGCTACATCGAATATTTATATCACCACTAGCCTACGGGACGTAGGCATTTCCAAACCACAATTTGATTGCGTTAGTTTTCGATACTCATTAATTATATTTTTCATGTATAACGTGCCAGGTCAAAGACCTTTTATGTTAAACTGGAAATGTAGATTGTTATACGTAATATTTTTGGCATCAGATTACGTAAACAAATTTATATTTTGATACAAATTGTGCTCATAATAGTTTTGGTAATTTAGGAAACGTTGTGTATGCCTACGCCCACTAAATGTATTTTTTGTAGGAAAAGTATGTAACATTGACCGACCTGTGTGAGGCTGTGTGTGATGCATCGTCTGGTGTGCACTCGCATTTTGTTATCAATTTTGTGAATTGGTATATTTTTATTTATTTTATGACCGACCATAGGACTTTTATCTTATGTTTTTTTTTGCACACCAAATTACATCATGGTAAGTGATGAGGTAGCCGATGGTAATAAGCACACAACGCCTAGAAAGGAACTAGCTCCCAATTGTAGCTGTCGGAACACACCGGTAGGTGCTTGCCATCAGATTTTCATCATGAGGATGATCCTATCACCGTGCTATCGTTTCCTAACGATGTTTTCCTTCAAACAAAGCTATAGATATTTTTTTAATTTAACACCTTTCTTTAATATTTTATATTTCATACTATTGTTTGCTATTCCAATATGATCTCGTTTAAATCCCAGTTAAACACTACTAAGTAAATCAATATACAGCTATTTCTGCTATTTTAGTTCATTCTCTATAAGAAAATATATAGTATCAAAATAACTTAATTACTGTATTTGTAAAACTTTTTTACCTAGGTACTATGCAAGCAAAGGCACTGTGACACATCCATTCTGTAGTCAAGGGAAAACGATTCTTATTCGCAAGCAGATAAGAATGTTATAAAGTATAAACATTAGCACGTGTTAATTTGCTGAACGAAACACGTCAGTCAATTGCGATTGAACGAACGTCCTTGCGAGAACGTTGAACCCGGAATATTATCGTTCCGATAAAGGTTAATAAACCATTATCCAATCTTGATTGCTGCTTATGTAAGTCCTTGATATTTGATAATGAGATGACCTTCGTGGTCAATGCCCTTATAATAGAAGTTATTGACATAATTACCTACTTCCGCGTTTATCATGAAACGTGACTGGTAATGGAACATACTTGATTTCTAAAATTATAATCGAAGTAATACAAGTGACATCAAAAGAAATATTACTTACTAGGGAAGAACTTAAAAAATATATATTATATATTTAGTATTAGGTGAAGCAAAATTGACGTGAGATAAAAATTGTTCACTTCTATTGATTCCCTACTCGTTAGTACATGGGTCAATGAGAGCGTGTCCAAAACTCGATGCTATAATTTTTAAGATAAATTAAGATAACCATTTTCCTGTTTCTTATCTGTTTGCATCTGACTGTGCCCCTAGGTACTAGAATATAAACCAGGGTACATTATTTTGTACACTATACAGGAAAACTATGAAGAAGTATTTATTGATAGATATGGTACACAAAATGTAAGACTAAAAGAATTCGATTCAGTTTTCCTCTTTTGTTTTAAATTAAATATATGGACTTATAAGTGACCTGTCACCATTTCATCCAAACATAGGTGATTATGACTTTACGTCACCGTTGATGTCGCCATCACTCTGAGTAAATCGAGGTACTAAAAGTGCTCTGCATTCTGGTATCAATACTCGTGAAACCTCTGAAATCGGCATTCGATACATCCATAAATTAAATTATTAATGAATAATATTATATTAAAGCTTCTTTGTAATAATAAAAATAAGATATTTTATTGTTTTCTGTTCCGTGTCTATTAACTGGAAGTTATCTTCATCTACTAAACAATTAACTTGTGTTGTATCGTATTCTAACCTCTGCAATTAATCACTACATTTTGTAAAAATAGTATAAAGCTTTTTGACAGGAATTTAATTCTTCAAAGGCTTTGAGAGACGAAATATTGTAGCGAGACATTTGCAATTCCTGGAGAATTGCCGAAGTGTTATCGACTTTGAAAAGCTTTTTTCACGTCTTTTTTGAAGAACCCCATTCATGGCGCTGCGTAAAAACCATTATGGGTAACCGTAATAATTTATTTATTAATCGTTTTATATATTATTATCTTCTACGACATTTAAATAAATAAATATCCATTTCTCACACACGGCCCTCTGATCTCAAACCAAACCAGGTAACTGTATAGATTACCTTGCTGTATCTTCTTCGATAAGTAATCTTATTATTGGGCTCTATACCTATACTTACTGACGATATTTTTCAGGCAAAACTGGTTTCATAGTGATTATGATAAATATAAAATGCATAACTGCAGTCAATATTATTTATCAACACATCATTTCCACGGGTTCGTGATGATGTACTTGTAGATTGATGCGATACCAATAAGAAACTCCATACATAAGTGTGATAATACGACGACGAACCTACCACATACTTGTGCTATATAAATCAACACAACAGGTCATTAACATATTCACAGTAAATATTTACTTGCTTACAAAGTAACTTATAATAGTGCAATTTTAATTCAATAGAACTATAAACTATTACGTCTATTTATTAGACGAGCAAAAAATTTACCGGCACTCGATCCTAATCTAGCAATTGTATCAATTGCTGTAACCCTAATAGCAATTTATTTGTATCCTGTAATTATATATTTTATAATATTGCTAAGCGTGGGAATTATTTGGGTATCATAATGAAGGTCAGTACGTTATGCCACATTGAAAACATCATTAATTATGAGCATAAATTTTATTTACAAACTTAAAGTTATTTATTTAAATGGAATTAATAGACGTATAGTATCATTAATCAATTAATTTATATCCTGAGATATCGTGTTTATTAATGTTTAGAAAACTGCAATAATATTGTAATTGATATTTTCACGGAATAGGTACATAACACTAATCCAAAAATACAATCCATGCATGTGATCATTAATGACTAATCTTATACATAAATATAATCTTATACTTATGTATAAGTTAAGGATAAATAGAAATTACTCATTAGCCTTGAAAGGCTAGATCGTAATATAATTAAAGAAAAAAAAATGACTAAGATTGAGTATGTCAGTAAAATTAATAATGGTGGCTAGAGCTTTTGTTGCTACTTTTTCCTCATAATTTAAGCGATCATGCATTTGGCATTGACGATACAATTAATATTTACGAAATAAGACGCTTTTAATTAATAAAATATATTTCGATGTAGGTTTAATTTTAAAAATAATTAATACTTTTTTTTGGCTTCAAAAATAACATATTTAGTTTAGCGTTATACCTTCGTTTTGATTTGAGGAAGTGGAAGAGTGTGGGGGGTGCAGAAATTAACCCAATGAATATTTTTGGAAGGCACATTCACAATGTCATCTGTCAGCTGATGATGAGCTTCCGATTCAATGAGGGCAATGATGAATTTGATGTTTTCAATGAATAAAATTCTCGAGGCATGAAGCTGTATAGATCAGTTCATATCGGGGAACATGTTAAACAATATTTGGTATGTTTAATATTGACTTTATTTTTTTTCACGTTAAAAGCCCGAGAATTTGTTTCTTCGGCTTACATTTGACTACAATCTTAGAACGGTTGGTTAATGGGGGTAGAACCTATGTGTAGATGTTTTTTCGCTGCCACTTTATGTATTAAAATCAATAAGAATGCACGAGCCGCAAAAAGCTCGTACAAAGTATTGTCCTGTATCGGAACAGAAAAGCAATAATTAAGAGGATAAAAATAATTTATAATTAATGGTTTTCAACAGAAATTACCTGGAAAATAGGCCGTAGTAAAAGGAATAAAGCGCAATTTATCAGAAATTTGCAAATTCCATGGAAATCATGTCACCAAATGAATCAACTACCGTGAAACCACTTCTGGTTATGAGCCAGCTGATCTTTTGGATCACTATTTGGAAAAACACGATGCAGAAAGAAGATCTGATAACTCTGTGCCGATATTTTCGGGTGTCGACGCAAGTAGGAATTACATACCTAATTATCATTTATAAATAGAATAGAAAATTCAATTTATTCCATACACCGGCAAAATATAAAAAAATCAAAGAAAAATATGAAAATTTAATCATATCTTATAAGCGATAACGCCACCTTAATTAACGTTATATAATTAGTGCAGTTTGGCGAATTATTAATTAACCTTAGATTATTTTGTAACGGTGAAAAAAAAACATAATTAGGTATATTCATTGAATCAATCGAAAGAATTCTACATCTCTATTGATCGCTGACTGTTCACACTGCCGGCGAGGACTCGCTCTACTCGTTATTCGCTGAGCGACAAGAGCTATCAAAGATAATACTCGCTCAGCGATACTTGCTCAGCGATGTTCGCTTGGCGGTCAGAACTCGTCGGGACGGAAACACATGCGTGTTGCGCAGGACTAGCCGCCCCGAGCGAGTGGTGCGAGTAATCGCCCGTCACACTCGCACACTCGCTTATTGCCCAGCGACAAAACTATCGGAACTACACACACGCTTCTCGCTGCTCGGCAACTCGTTTCTAGTTTCTAGCTCTACTCGCTTCTCGCTCATCGTTGGCGATGGAACAAGTGCCTAGTACCTACCAATTCAATTCTTTGTTGTAGGTGGTTTGTAATACATTTCAAAATATTTGGGACTATTACATTCTCGTTATTGTACCATTGAGATTTAATTTTAATGCTGGTTATTTTTTTAAATTTTACAATCCGAAGTCAATTGTAGAATGTAGAGAAGCTCAGCTAGTAGGTAAGCACACTAAGAGCAATCTTTCTTGGAGTACACACATTATGTTAATTCATTTTAATGAAGCGACTCGTTTACAAGACATCAATCACCCAGATAATTATTTTATTAATAGACATTTAAAACTTTCAAATGTATATTAATTACTAAAAGCACATAATTTGAATAAATAATAGTAATCGTAGTAACATTTTGCTTTTTATTTCACTCCAAAATATTCTAAATAGGATATTTAAGAACCACTGAATATGCTTTGAATTATATAATACCCATGACTTAACAAAAAACTGGTTGTCCCTTTTATGCTGTTGACCTCGTGATTTCAAAGAATTCAGAGGTCCGAAGGGACAACCTATTCAATGTTTTAATCAACACATTTCGTGACCTTACGCGGCAAGTTCAAGGCTTTAAGACTGAGTTTCATTACGACGACACAAAAAAAAACATGACGTTGTTTAAGTTCTTTTGACCTGTTTATTTCAAAAGCGTAAAGCGCGGGCATAATTATCTATGACTTATTTTGAAAAGAAAAATTATGGCATGTTCTGTTTCAAATGTATTTGCTGTTCCTTTAACAGTTTAGTGATAATTAATCAAATGTCTATGATAATTTGTCTGAAAATATTACTTAGTTATATAAGAATATATAGATAACTAAAGTACCTGACGTATGTTTTTTTCAACGAACATACGTATTATAAATGTACCTTTCAACGAAAGTCGACAATCTGTATTGAGCTAAAAAAAAACTTAAGTATGAAACGTACCCTTAACAGTTCCACGTGTAACTCGTCATACGAACCGAAACGCCAAGGTTGCAGGGGATGAATGAGCATGCGGCGCGGGACTTGCGCTCGAGCATCGAAATGATTGACGGCTATTCATTGTGTGTGACCCTGATATTTGGCAGACCAAAGGCACATAATATGTAATAATAAAATGATGGTAAGTAATGCTTTGTGAAAATAATTTATATAATATGGTAACTTCACGAGAGCCGCCCGAAACAAATATTGAGAATATTTTAAAGTAAACACAACGTAGTGGCAACCTATTGGCTATTTATTTTGTCGTCATTGAAAGGTACAGTAACCGACAAAAGATATCAGAGTTTACATATATTTACATGAACATTTAAAAAATACACAATCCCTGTCCTTATTGAATAATCCAAATATCAATAAATAATATACATGGTATGTACCAAATCAATGCTATAATCAATTATATAAATACTACTCTTAAACTTAGTCTTACCTTTTCAAATAGAAAATACAATTAATGGTATGAACAAAATAAGACACCTAATAAATTACATCATATTTTGTTTTGTCGAATACCGAGAACGTATAAAGCATATATTTGTACGTATAAAGCATATATAACTGACCTCCAAAATAATCAAGCGCTATGTTATATACCTAGTTAATAAATGAGAAGGGATCAATAAGTAACACATGGCAACATCGAATGGCGGTGTTGTAAACGCTTTTCCACTTCAGCCAAGGTCTCTAACAGCAAATTGAGGTCCTTATTATGTAGATCACGATGACGATTCATTGACGACATCGGTAGAATACGGCCACGAAACGTTAACACTTTATGACCATCTGACACCGAGTCTTAAATAATGATTTGTTCATAATAAGAAGACCAATTACTATAGGTAACTAAATCCAAACCACTGTAATTTTTTGCCGTTTGGTGACATAAACAATAAATTGGAATTGTACTATTAACATGCATAAAATAAGGAGTAAAATGAAGTTAAAACCCAATTTTCTACGTGGATACGTGAACATGTATTTTTATTACTGTAAAATTAGTCTTTACTATTTGTAACTAAGTCGCCTTGACTATAAGAATTATATTAGTAGCGTGCTCGATTTTTACGTCAATTCATGTTACGAAAGCGTGCAAAATTAGATGATGATAGTGACCTTACGCACCGCAATAGTTACGCAAGGGCCCCCTGGCAGCCGTTACACAATTGATCAAAAGTTCTTTTGCAGCATATCCATCTAATTGTAATTCAGTAAATTCGGCAACGTGTCATCATTTTTATTCAACTAGAGTGCGTGTATAGCACCTTACACTTACAGGGAATAGCCATTGCTTTGTACCATCATTTGTAAAGTAGCATGCAGTGTGACTGAGTGTCAATTGATTTTATAGCAATCTCACGTTAGGTAGATATTGGTCACTTTTGGATGTAGCTGCTAGCGAGATAGCAACCAACAAAAGTTATGTTTATAAGGTTGCCATTTATTATTTGAAATTAATTCGTATAAACATGTATTAGGTACAATTGGGATTTGTTGTTAATTGCACTGATTAGTTCTTCTTCAATAAAAATTAGCGTATGTCTCTACTCTCTGGCTCATAAACGTTGCGGTGTGAATGAAGGACGAATCAACAAACTTTGGCATTTATAATATTAAAAATATATATATTATATAGGTATATGTTAGGGTTAGGAATATTAGTAGGGATTGAAGTAATAAAGTATTATTGTTGCGTGAGGATTGCGGCGGTGGCGCCTTGTGGCGGTCACCCATTTTCTTAAAATATTGCGGTGGCTGCCACATGCGTCATATTTGTGAATATGTGCCCCATATGGCTGTTCTGCTTAAATTTGCTATGTAGGTATCTACTTATTATTTTTAATAAAGTTACAATATCACTCGTATCAGAAAATAAAGCATTATTATTGTAATGTTATATAAGTTATGAGTTGATTGCCGGCTCTTCTCAACAAATGGAACATTTCGCAGCGGTATTCACCGGTATTATCTGTGGGTATTATAGTCAGATTCATAAGTGCCTACAAAATCTAATATAGTTTTTTCGTGCCCACAAAAATGTTTATTCGAAAAGTAGATATTATTTATTTGGTTTTTCAATAATGTAGCAAACCTTTCTATTAATCTAATCACGTTTATAAATGTGAATACTTCTTATCATTACTCAAATGTCTACACTTCAGAAAATCAAAGATCCATTTAGTACATTTGTAAAGAAAATGAGCCATGATAGAAACATTAGCGGGATGCAAGGTAACTGCGACCCCGGCATTGAGCTATATTTATAAGGAAAATAATGCATTTTAAATATTATTATCTAGTATTAGGTAATAAAATCATTTTATGTGATATCGCACCAGGGTCCTACTACATTTGAATGATGAAAAATTAGATTATTTCTAATAAAAAAGACGCGAGACCTTTGTTTCACCCGATTATGATGAAGCCAAAAAATATTGGTTAATAAATCAGATGTTTATTGACTGCCTACCTATTTAATTTAATTCTATAGACCTTTCTAAGGAATTGCACACATTCTCTATTAATTTGAATATGTTACTACACTATTCAAGATTTTATGCAAACTTTGATTGACGATTAAATTGCTGAAGTTAAGGTGTACCTATTACAGTATTACATTTACGAGTATGTAATATAATACCGTTATTTATTGAAAAGGTTCAAAAACGAAATTGGGCGTGAAACTAATAAAACGATTAACGAAACTCTTAGAAAGTCATTATGCTTATTTTTTAGCTAAGCTATTGAGCACTAAAGTAATTAACGAAAATTGATCTTCCACGCCTTGACCGACGAACTAAGGTGCTTACGGGACAAAATAAATAGACTATAAAGTCTCAACCAATAAGAAACACTTGAAAAATTTGTGATAGTAGGTATATTCATTAGTTGGGAATTAAGATCCTCAGCTTAATATCACCTTCCGTCTGGACTTCATTACAGTTTGAATAACAAAATCCTACTAGGTATATCCTGCTAAACTAATATCCTAACTAATATTATAAATGTAAAAGTGAGTTTGTTTGTTTTTTTGTTTGTTGGTTACCTTTTCACGCCTAAACCGATGAACCGATCGCGATGAAATTTAGTACGCAGATAGCCTATGGCATGGAGAGGGACATAGACTACTTTTTTTTCTCGGGAACACGGGTGTAACTGCGGGGGACAGCTAGTAATCCTAACTAATATTATAAATTGACGAGCCGGTTGGCGTGGTTGGTAAGATACCCTATCTATCACGCCGCAGGTCGTGGGTTCGATTCCCACTCAGGACAAACATTTGTGTGCATGAACATGTCTGTTTGTCCTGTGTCTGGGTGTAATTATCTATATATGTATGTATTTACAAAAGAAAAGTAGTATATGTAGTATATCAGTTATCTGACTTCCATAGTACAAGCTCTGCTTAGTTTGGGGTCAGATGGCCGTGTGTGAGGAATGTCCCAGAATATTTATTTATTTATTTATTTAAATGCGAAAGTGAGTTTGTTTGTATGTTAATCCAAACAAACTCAACCCTTTTCACGCCTAAACCGCTGAATCGATCGCGATGAAATTTGGTATGCAGACAGCCTATGGTATGGAGAAGGACATTCTTTTTATATTAGGCTTCTTTTTATCCCGGGAAAACATAAGATCCCTGGGGAACGCTGGTGAAACCGCGCGGCGAAAGCTAGTAATACAAATGCGAATGAATGGATGGATGAATGGATGGATGTTTGTTACTCAACACGATGAAATTGATCACGTCAGAAAAAAATCGAGCATAATGTGCCTTTTTAAAATTAAAATGAAATTATCTCCTATTTTACCCATCCAAATAACTTGAAAATATTAACATAATATTCAGATCTAATACAAAGGGAACTATTTTGTTACTTTTCCAAAAAATCAATCTGTTTCTTTTTAAATAAAATTTAAATGTCTTTTTTACTAGGAAATAGCCTTTGTTCCTTGTCATTGTCGCCCGTTAGTTCAGTGCGGAGCAGGGTTATTCGCGCATATCTTCACCATAATTACTATGTAGATACGAAACCATTCATATTTATCTATTTATCCTTATGTAAACGACCACAACAATGGTTCGTGATCGTAAATATACTATAAATAAACAGTTTTCCTTAAATGGTAATTAAGATTATTTCTATAGTCATGTTTGATTTACATTGTGTGGGCACGATGCCGCGGTGCAGCCATAGTACACGACAACAGTTGCAGATGCGTTTAGACTTGGTAACATACTTGTAACGCCATTGTTTATTTATATAAACAAGTCACAATGGTGTCAATGGCGTATATTGATCATTACCTAGCATGTGTCCGGTGTGATCCGATTCAAGGATTAAGGGATGGTAATTTATACTACATGAAGTTGCACATATGTTTTTTCTAAAATAAGAAATCTATTCCGAACTTACATATTGCGAATGACCATCACAACCTCGTACCTATTTTTTTTTCCTAGCGATTTATTCTCGAGTTTTTATGTAATATTATATTATTACGATAGTTAAAAACACATAGCAATGTACATCATTCTTATCTGTATAGGTATATAAAAGAACAAGTTCTGACTGATTGATTTATTGTCTGAGAGTAGTTCGTAGAGTCTACACTACTGGTCATAGAACCATGAAAATTGGAGGATATTTTCCAGTTTCAGTTCAAATTTTTATTTTGTCAATTACTTTAAGCCAAGATTAATAAAATAAAATAAAAATAAATTTATTACAAAGTGTCAACAGTATACATGATTAAAATGTGTATGATAAATAGCTGAAAATACACTTTTATTTATTGAGAGAATCAAAATGTAATATTGTGGGTTTCAAACCTACAATGAGCTTGAGCTTACGGTGAAGAAAAACGTCATGAGTAAACCATAGCACGGTGGTGGGGTGGTATATAGTTTATAGTCGCCGCCTGGCTGGCTTGGCTACTACCCTCAAGTTGAAATTGAAAATCTGTCACCAAATACCTACCCAGAGAGCATAAATAAAGGTAACAAATAAGATCATTACACCTACCGCAATGCTCCGGCAGCTGCCCTGCACGTGGTACACTAGTATAAAGTGATCTGTGACTGCACGCCAGTTCCTTCTTATACTTTATGTGCTTACCACCTTTGACCACATCATCACTTACCATAGTGACATTGTGGTCAAACACAATCCTGTACAAAAGTAAAAAAAAGGAATTACACATAAAAAAATATCAATACAAGTTTTTATTAAAATAAAATTGTCCTTTATTGCACTGTGCACTAAATTCTGATATAAATAAGCGATAAAACTAATATCCTGTTACCACAATATTTTTAGTCATAATAAAAGTTGTTCATATTGATGAGTACTTCCACCCCTGCAAATATTGCCACTGACTAAAAAGTCACCCAGTATATCAATTCATTAATTATTTTTATAAAAAAAATATTATTGAGTGCCAAAAGAATACGATAGAAATAAATTGACGTTTTAAAATTCGCAAGTGTTTGTTATTTGTTACATGAAGTGCATCGAGTTGCGCATTTCGGTGACGTCACAAGGATAATAGCATTCACCTTGACCTTAGACTAATGTCAGCATGGCGCCCGGGCCGCGTCTGCGCGTGCCGCTCTTGTGTAACACTCGTGATAACCTCCTGCACAGGAAATGCAGCAATGCTTGTATTGTATCACTATAATTTGTATTTTCGATCATGAAAATACAAAAGTGCTAAAATGAAACTCGTCTTATTATGAACTGATTATTAAGATTTTTTTTTACTTTGGAAATATTTACTACGAAAGTATAAATATTAAAAAAAAAAAAACTTCTTTCTTACACGTGACTTTTGGAGTACGAAGGGAGGAACGAGACGGATGTCACTCTAATTGTCTTTTAGTGTAAATTAATTACTAACGTAGGTTGGGTGTTTACACAATTTAAATTTTATTAAGTAATATTGATAAGGTTGATATTTTACGCTCCCAAATGATATAGAGCATATGATCTGAATTGTCGTAATTCTGAACACATCAGTGCAAACATATTATATTGCATAAGTTGTAGTCGGTAATAGAACAATTGAATACTTTCTTATGGTGTGGGAATATACCTGTAAGACTGACCAGTGATTGCGCGCAGTGACATTGTATTGGACCGACAAACAAACATTCAAATAAAATACTTACTTAATGATGATAAATAACACTGTATTGTATGAAGTAAATAAATACCTATTTATTTTTGTGGGTATTTCATACGGATGGATAATTACAAACAATACTCCTCAAATAAAATCATATAACTTGAATTAATTTCAATGTATTTTTTATTATTACACAAAAAATAAAAAATACTTACAATTTTTCTTAGTAAACACTGTGATTTATTTGTATTTTATTTGTGTTGCTTGTTGTTTTTTCCGCAGAGGATCTAAGAATTACGACGATAAAAACAAATCGACGTCTTTATCCTTGCGGAGCTATAACAAATAGTCATTTTTTATCCTATTTTTTATCCTGTTTGTGTTCATCTGGGTCCGTTATAACAAGCAATTGATCGGAATTAATCATATACCTATATGTAATGAAGACAAAACGTATCATTGTTGTACAACTCCCGATATATATTTTACCTGTAAAATGACAAAACGTGCTACTATAAATATAAGAAGAATACTGAACTTTTTTCGTGTGAGTTTGGAATTTGACTTAATAACTTTATTATAATGCTAAAAAACTTTTATAGGTGACAGAATAGAAATGAGTAACCAAAAAATCTTTAAAAAAAGATTTACTTTTCAATAATGACTTCCAGGTAATTTAATTTTCTCGTTTGTAATAAATAATATTCTTTGTATCTCGCAACAGGTTTAAATTAGTGTTATTTAATGTGGTAAAAAAGAATTTAGAAGGATAAAAAACGGATAGGTGACTTTTTATATATATATAAATCTGAGTTTGTTTTGAAAAGAGTAATTGCTGAGTTTCTTGCCGGCTCTTCTCAGTAAAAGCAACCTTCCGTCCGAACCGAGCGTTAGAGTCAGACTATTCATAAATGCTTGTGAAGGCCTATTTGAATAAAAAATATTTTCATTTTCATATTCCTACCGCAAATATGACCATATAGTTTATACATTAAATATAAGGAATTTGATTTATATTTACAAAAAACAATACAAATTACAAACTATAATATATAGAAAATTTCTCGAAATATATTATCATTATAAAGATTTATATACAATTACCAATGAAGTTAGAGTTGGTAGTCAGTCATAAATCAAACTGTTGCGATGTTATTACTTTATAACTCCCGATAAGTGATAAAGGTTACATTCCTGGATGTTTCTAGACTCAGGTACCTACCTATAGATACTATGTCCTTATGTGAAAGGCCTTTGAGACACCGTGATAACTCTCGTAACTAAAATTATACATTTATCGTTAAAGAATGAACTGTTTAAACTGACAATTAATTTTATTTATTATTAGGTTCCAGAAACATCGATCATTTCTATAAATAACACGGTGAAGAACTTTGTCTGAGATACTGATTGTTTTAGAATAATGTAAAAGCTGATTTTCTATACTTCTCAAACGCAAGCTTCTGAACGAGATGACATCATTCTCCCACATTGGCAAATATTTTGTAGCTATCTCGCAATCTGTTTAAGTAGAATGTATAATTTAATTATTGAATTAATACAGAGGAACTGGTATTTAATTTACAAATGAAATGAACGAATAAAAACTATAAATAGTTGTATAAAAATATGCTTTGAGCAAATACTATTTAGGTACTACGAGAAAATCATATTTTACCATACATATATACAATAGGTAACTTAATTAACCAGAAAGCTCATACACCCCCAAAAAATATATTTTATAAGTAACAGATTATTTTCAATGAAATCAAAATGTGTGACTATTGTTTAATTTTAATAAAATTTCATATTAAATAGTTAATGTGGTACCTACTTGATTAACGATTTTAACTAAGTATTTTAAATAAAGTAATTTCTGCTTTTTAGGATTCTGTACCCAAAGGGTAAAAACGGAACCCTATTAGACTTCGCTGTCTTTCCGTCCGTCTGTCCGTCTGTCTGTCACCAGGCTGTATATCAAGAACCGCGATAGCTAGACAGTTGAAATTTTCACAAATTATGTATTTCTGTTGCCGCTATAACAACAATACTAAAAACAAAATAAAGTAAATATTTAAGGGGGCTCCCATACAAAAACGCGATTTTTTTGCCGTTTTTATAGATAATGGTACGGAACCCTTCGTGCGCGAGTCCGAATCGCACTTGGCCAGTTTTAATTTTTCTGTTAAGCATTGTATATTTTTATTTACGTGGCAATACCTGCTATTTTTATATCTAAACCAAGTTCGATTCGTCTCAAGTCAATCAAACCTACATATCCTACAATCTATCTCGCTGATTAGGTACACAGAATTTACCATCGCTCTTCGATTGAAGTAGGTTGTGAGCATATTTAATCATGATCTGAATAAGCACTTTGATATAGGATATATGGCGAAAGCTTTTACTTTTAGTGCTATAACAGGTTTCACTGTGACCAGACGGGTCAAGGTCGTGCCGAGCTGAGTGAGCCTCACAAAGCGATCGGGCGCGCCCGCGAGCACTTTTTTAACATCGCGATCGGACAAAGCCAATAAATTGTCTACATTCATACATTAAAAAGGATGTTATTTGAATTAGCAATTTTTTTATAACCTATTCTGTTCTCAACTATTGAAAAACACTTTTAATTTACGACCCTGTTCGAGTATGACATCTAATCGTGTACAGGTGTCCTCTTTGTTTACGATCAGAATACCGTCTACGTCTTTACGTCTCGTTCCGAGAAGGCGTAGGTGGAAATAAGAGGCGATTGACTTCGTTACGTTGCTTATCCATTCTTATTATTTCATTTAAATATAAACTTATTTTTATGTACAATGTGAACGATTTATTATGTTGACGTTCGTTGATATTTTTCTATGACGATTTAGGTCTTTGTTTCTAAGTAGCTATCTAGCTACACCAATTATAAATCCAACATTATATACTGGCTATTTCAAAAGGAGCTAAATTTGCATCGAATATTATTCGTAGGTAAATTTTATTGCCAAAAAATGAGTGCGGGCGGCGCCTTCCCACCCTTGACCTGGAGAATTGCGCAACTCATTCCCGGCCGAAGGTGTTCAGACTCCGCCAAGGTTGGCGGCAAAATTGGTCATCTTTTTCCTTGCCAAAGTAAACTTACCAGTCGAGATTTATTTGTTTACAATTGTCATTGTGTATAGGGTCAATGAATAAATAATTAGCGTAAATTGTGATTTTCCTATAGGTATTTACGCATCGGGAAACAACATAATTATAAATTATTTATTTACCTAAAGTGCTTATTACTTTTACTAACATCTAACATGTATTTATTTGTTGAGTAAGACTGCCGATACCGTGCCGGTGGTTCAGGTGTCCTATCTGTCTACGTCTCGTCGCGTCTCAAATATCGTAGGTACATATTATGTAGTGTCACATGGTAACATACGATAGACAAACAATCATTTGATACGTCGATGTTAGATGCTAGTTTTATAATAAAATATATCTAAACTAGATCTTATTAAATCTTGTACTAATATAATAAAGGAGAAAAAATATTTTTGGATTTGATAGCTCAATTCTTAAAGAAGGTTATTGACTACTTTTTATCCCAGGAATGCGGGTGAAACCGCGGGGAACAGCTAGTGTAGTGTAAAATAGACTAGACGATAGTAAATTAAGTTAAATGTTTCAGGTTATTCATTGGCTTTATAGATTATAAAGTACTATTTACTAACAGTGAATTAATAATAAGGATAAATAATGATTTTTATAGGCTATGCACATACATATTATGAATACATATTCAGTGTGTACGTATCGAAATAATAAAAATACTTATATTAATTTAGGAAATACGTACATATTTTTACTTTGAGTTGTCAATCATGAGTTCATCATAAATTAGACCTTGGCCAGAACATAATTGCGTAACAAATTAAACTTCTGTTCCGCTTCTGTTATGATACCTCAGCCATTGAGAATTAACAATTAAAAGTTCGTAAATTATCATCAACAAGTATAAAAATAACCATTATGTAATGCTATAAGCATCTACATATCGCCACACCGCACCGGCTCGATAGAATAAAGCCGCAATGTCAAAATTGGTTCTTGTTAAAAGAATATTTTTCTATTTTCAGTATTCTTAAATGTGTTCAATACCTATCAAGATTTTATGTAGAAGTGAAAGCATGCTGTTGTTTGTCTTATATTAATACAGTGAACTCTTGCTGTTTACCTACTCAGCTTTAATTGTGACTAATGATGTCGTTAACCTGATTCAAGCTGCTCGTATCGAATGTCCGTACCCTTGACATTCATATAAACAAATTAATTGCTAAGTCCATAATTTCAAGTTTTAACAGTACCGCGAGTACCTGGTTACCGCTGTTTAAGGACCATCAATCCGTTACCGTCTCGGATGAGTATTTTTAAGCAAAACGAACTAAATTCATATGTATATGTATCGGGTCTCTTCACGCACAGATTTTATGAAAATATTATTTTGATTCGTCGACGTTTCGATCAAGTTGCATTGTTCGTGGTCATGAGTGGACTGGAACAGCGGGTATCAGCATATAAATAAAGATAAATATTAATATTCTATGTATAACGTTATTCAAAGTATACCATATCCCAAAAATCACCAATAGAACTAATCCTTATGGGTTTTACCGCCCATCCTTATAAGTATTGTACTAAATATACTTATTATTATATATACTTAAAACTTATAAAGTCTCAGGATCTTTGTGACCGGCTCATTAGGGAACGGGACGATAGCGAGGAGGAAATACAAACCATTGTCAAAAAGAATACTGAATTAAAACTAGATTTCGCGAAATTAGATATTAAGTACGCGGACGTCGTCGAACGGTGTAATCAGCTCCAGGCCGAAGTTGATTCTTTTAGAGAGTGTAGTGATACGCATGTCAGGGCTCTGAGTCGCATCACTGAACTCGAGATCAGCCTAAACGAGGCTCAAAAGTCTATTGAACACCTGGAGATATTGAAGGAATCTCGGGAAAATGATGCGACTCGAAGCCTGTATGATGAGTTACTGGTCTGTCATTCAGATGTTAACTCTCGTGAGCTTCCGTTTACTATAGATTTGACATCTGACGATGAAATTAGTCCGTTCGCTAATACACCAAATAAGATTAATTTTAATAGCCGTAATAAATTGAAAAAATATGTCAAGTTTAACAAAATTATCAGAAAGACGCAAAAACTTTAAAAAAAACACAAAGTAGCACATAAATTAAATATATTTTTGAAAAAAGAGCGCTTTAATTTAAAATATCAGTTAAAATCATATGAAATTAGTATTCAGCAGAGTAGGGATTTGTATGAAAATAATACTCAACATCTTCTTGATGAAATAGATAATCTCAAGCACTCCTTAGAAGCTATTAATAAAAAATATAGTAATGCTCAATTACAAATAAATGAGCATATTTCAGCGGCAGACGAGCTTATAAAATTAACTGAATATAATAGTGAACGTCTTGACTCTTTAGTAAATAACCATTGTAACTGTTTCAGCGCAATGCCTAGTTCTGCTTTACAGTCAGAGTTAAATATTAGTCATTCTTCAGATCAAACTATACAAGCACAGGACTCAATAAAACAAACGATTGTCATATGTGACAAAATTGGTAAAAATTTCGGCACTATTCTTAATAACGAATTAAAAGAAAGAGTTATAAATAAATGTTTTCCCGGTGCTCCTTATAGTCATTTAATAGATAATGTTCATACACAAAATCTAAATCAAAATACTACAGTAATTATACTATGTGGAGATAGTTTATCCGTACGAAAAAAATGTATTCTTAATAGTTTTAACAAGTTGCTTGATTTGCACAGCCAGTATAAATGTAAATTTGTCTTATGTGCCTTCCCATATTCTAATCTGTTGTCCCAGGAACAGAATAGGCATATATATGACCTTAATATGACACTGTACAATTTAATTCATCGTCATAGTGACGCCATGTATTATTTTGACATTAATAATTTTATATTTGATTTTAAGCTGACTAAAGATACCATGTATCTGCCATTAAAGTATAAGAGACACATTGCTACATTGTTAGCCGGCAATATACACATTTATGACCAAGCTACAAGTAGCTTAGTTGAGGCTGTTGACACTGGTGTTATTGGCGATAACGAGGTGTCTAGGGAGGGTTTTTAGATTTACCGACAAAGGCTGAGCTCAATCATTTAAATATTGTTCATCAGAATATTCAGGGCCTAGCTAGCAAAGAACTGGAAATTGAATTATTTCTCGAATATCATAATGTTAATGTATTTTGTGTAACCGAACATTGGTTAAAGAGTAATGAATTATTGCTCAATAATAGTAAATATAAATTGTTAAGTGCGTTCGTAAGAAAATCAGCCATACACGGTGGTAGTTTAATTTTAGTTTCAAGTAACATTAAATGTAAGGATCGCAAGGACATTGTAGACTTATCTATCGAGCGCACTGTTGAATTGTCCTGCGTAGAGCTTGAGCGCTACGTTATAATTTGCGTGTACCGTCCCCCCTTAGGTGATTATAATTTGTTTCGATTAGTTATAGAAGATGCTCTTAAGAAAGCTCAAACCTGTAATAAGAGTATAATTGTATGTGGTGACTTTAATGTTAATTTATTAGTAAATTCGCATACATCACTAGGATTAATTAATCTGTTTAAATCATTTAATCTTAACAATTTATTCTGTGAGCCCACTAGAATCACAGAAACTTCTGCCACTTGTCTTGACAATGTGTTCTGTTGCTGCGATGTACTTGAAAAGTCTATTATTACTGATTTGACTTCGGATCATTGTGGTCAGAAGGTAGTTCTTTTAAATGAAACAAAGGATATACCACATACCATAACTTGTAGGCCTATAACATTAAATCGTATAGCCCGATTCAAAGATAATGTAAATCAAAAAATTGATTCTGTTAAAATGTTACAGGATGAACCAGATTGTCTTTACAGTGATCTCTTTAATTTTATAAAAAAAGAATTTGATAAGGTTTTTAAACCCAGGACCTTTAAATTAAATAATAACATTAAGTTTAATGACTGGGCAACAGTAGGTATTTACAGAAGCAGAGCTAAGTTGTATGAGCTGTATGGCATGAAGAAATACAATCAAAATATTAGTTTTGTCGAGTATGTTAAAAAATATTCCAAAATTTTTAAGAAGGTTTGTGCTTCTGCTAAGTCCATATACTTAAGAAATAAAATTAGTCAATCAAACAATAAAGTTAAAACTACTTGGACCATTATCAACTCTGAAAGAGGAAAATCTCAAAACTGTAATAAGCGTATTGAGTTAAATATTAATAATAATATAATTTGTGAAGATAGTCAAATTGCACATGCCTTTAATTTATTTTTTACTAATATACCGGTAGATACGACTAGCTCTTTGAGTTCTTCACCAATAGATGCTGAATTATTATTGAAAGCCAATGTATCAGAGTGCTGTGAATTGTTCAGGTTTAGGCATATTACACCTTATGACGTAGTCAAAACATTTAATAATCTGAAAGTTAAACGCACAGGTGACTTGTGGGATATATCCGTAACTGTTTTGCAGGGTATCATTGATAACATTGCTCCCCATTTAGCTTTTATTTTTAACAAATGCGTAGATTTTGGTCAATTTCCGAATTTAATGAAACATAGCAAAGTTATACCATTATTCAAAGCGGGAGATCCTAGTGATCCTACTAATTATAGGCCAGTTTCCATTTTGCCAGCCCTGAGCAAAGTATTTGAAAAGATAATTTTAACGCAATTAATTGCTCACTTTAATTTGAACAAACTCTTACATAATGAGCAATATGGTTTTACAAAAGGTCGTTCAACCGTTGACGCTGGGGTAGCGCTTTTAAGAAATATTTTTAACGCTTGGGAGAAGTCACAGAATGTTATTGGAGTCTTCTGTGATTTATCTAAAGCATTCGATTGTGTTGATCACCGAACACTCATACGTAAACTTAATTATTATGGAGTCAAGGGTACAGCACTTGATCTGATGAAGTCGTATCTCGGGGAAAGAACTCAAAGTGTTGATGTCAATAGAGTTAAATCATCTGGTTCTCCTGTGCATATGGGTGTGCCGCAGGGCTCTATTCTAGGTCCTTTTCTATTTTTAATTTATATAAATGATCTTCCCTTTTATGTCAAAAATACCTGTGGAATTGTACTGTTTGCTGACGATACCTCACTGCTTTTTAGTGTTGATAGACTGAAATCCAATTATGACGATGTAAATGGTGCATTAGCTCAGGTATTAAATTGGTTTACTGTTAATAATTTAGTTTTAAATGCAAAGAAAACTAAATGTATTAAATTTGCACTACCCAATGTAAAAAAAATAGGATGTAACTTGGTGCTAAATAATGAGTCTCTCAATCTTGTTGAGTCAACAGTATTTTTAGGGATTACTTTAGACTCAAAATTTCAATGGGGCACCCAAATATCATGTCTCGCGGGGAAGCTTAGTTCGGCTGCTTATGCAGTTAGAAAAATTAGACAGCTAACAGATGTAGATACAGCTCGATTAGTTTATTTTAGCTATTTTCATAGTGTTATGTCCTATGGCATTTTGCTTTGGGGTAAGGCCGCTGATATAGAAGCTATTTTCATTTTGCAAAAAAGAGCGGTGCGAGCAATTTATAATTTGAGTTCTCGAGCTTCCCTCAGAGATAAGTTTAAACAAATTAATATCCTCACAGTAGCATCGCAGTACATTTATGCGAACATATTATTTGTACAACAAAATATAAGTCTTTTTGTAAAAACAAGTGACATGCACACTATTAATACTAGAAATAAGCATAAACTTGTAACCTCTGCTTATAGACTCCAAAAAGTGCAAGGTTCATTTTTGGGACTGTGTACACGCTTCTATAATAAGATCCCTCCTGCACTTTTAAATTTGCCATTACATAAATTTAAGGAACGTGTTAAGTCTATTTTAGTACAAAAGGCATACTATAACGTTAATGAATATTTAAATGACGACAATGCTTGGGTGTAGCGCTCGCTCTTGCAGGATAAATTTTATGTAATAGTCTTAAGTTTGTTTTGAAAAGAGTAATTGCTGAGTTTCTTGCCGGCTCTTCTCAGTAAAAGCAACCTTCCGAACCGTGCGTTAGAGTCTGACTATTCTTAAGTGCCTGTGAAGGCCTATTTGAATGAATAAATTATTTCATTTCATTTCATTTCATTATTTCATTTCATTTCATTATATTTAGTCAACTTTTTGCGTTAAATAAATGTAACATTATGAATGGTAAAGAGTAAAAAATTACAGCGAAGTTTTTCTATTTTGTTGTAACGAGCAATCAGTGCCTATTCCACATTTTGGGATACACCAATGACATGCTCAAAAATTTTATCCAAATTCATATAATTTCACAAAAAACGCTACTTACTCAAAGTTTATCATTTCGCAGTGATTAAATTCACACAATGTTGATGCACATTGTTATTGCTAGGTAATGTTTAACTACATTTCTTGAAATTTATCAGTATGTATGCAGTAAGATGAGATAGCAATTTCTGCGAATAGTTGTCTTGTCTGCGTTATGTGATTTCAATTTAAAAAAAGTATCTGGATAATTGGTAATTTACCCTTATTTGTTAGCGAACTTTTTATCGCTTTTTGTTCGATTTGACAGTGGGACGAGTTGCACAAGGCGAAAAATGCCTGGGGCAACTAGACCCATCATCATCATCATCTCAGCCGCAAGACGTCCACCGCTGGACATAGGACTAGTTAAATTTGGGCCTAGTTGCCTAAGTACCCGAAATTTCGTGAGGTTCTTTCTCATAATCTCTAGATGTAGGTACTTTTTTATGGTATCGTAATTTACTATCAATTAATTTTGGATTTTTAATTAATAAATTCTATAATATTTTGATTGGTGTGTTGGATCTTTGACTGAAACGCACTTACACCCAAAAATATTATTATTGACGTTGGGACTGATTCGAATGTAGTGAGCTCACATTTTTAATTAATTTAGAAGTGGTCAGAGAGCTATAGTGCGATTCTAATGATTTATTTGCAATAATGAGTACAGATGGATGTTAAGATACAAAATAAGAGTGGTCACATGCAAAACATTACATAAATATTATAAAATGTCAAATAAATATCACAGTTAATACAGTACAATTACTTATGTCAGCCAGAAAGATAATCATTGAGTGAATAAAATATTGCTCCAGTAAAAATATTTTAAAATGCTTCTTAAATGAATTTATGTCATTAGTTTTTCTAATATTGTCAGGTAATCTATTGTAAATTCTACATGTCATGACAAATACACTCTGATTAAAAGTTGGTTCGATTTGGGGGTATTTTAATTCTATTAGCATAACGTTGGTTGTCAAAATATTCAAACAATTCACTATTGTTTTTGACAAAAACAGCTATTTCATATATATTTATCGATGGGAAAGTTAGTAGTTACATATTGCTCTAATACATTTTTTTTGTGTTTTAAAAATAGCATCCTTGGTACTACAATTTCCCCAAAATATAACGCCATACTTAAGGATAGAATATACGTAGGCATGGTATGTTGTGCTTAATGCTTTCTCATACACCACCTTAGCTAACATATACAGAGCATACGCAAATTTATTGAGTTTCATGCAAACGTATTCCGAATGTTCTTTCCATGTAAGATTCTCATCTATCTGTAAACCTAAAAATGTTGTTATATTTACTGTATCAACCTGTGTTCCTAAATAATTAATGTTTAAGTGTAATGATTTAGATCCACATGCAATATCTATTGAATAAAACAAAATGTAATACTATACTGAGTGATTTTTTAGTCACTGGCAATACTTGGGTGGACGTACTCATCAAAATGAACTACTTTTACTATGGGACTAACTGTGAAATCATGAAAAAATTATCAGCTGTTCCATACAAAAGTTCAATACCTACTCGGCCAAAATGTATGAAGCAACCGTTTTAGTTTACGCAATATCAGAGTTAGCCCCATAATATAAGTTGTTCACATTGATGAGTACTTCCACCCCTGCAAGTATTGCCAGTGATAAAAAAATCACCATCTATACCTACCTTACTTACTTTTGATGGAACATATTATATTGTAGGTACATATATTGGCCAAACGCGGCCCATATTGCGATTGATTTGATGTTTAATGAGTTTCTGTTTTGCTAGAGCCACAGTAAACAAGCCGAATTTGATCTGACCGTGAATTGTTGTATTTTAACTATAGGTTGAATTATCATAAAGTTAGTTAGTTTACTACGAGAATTGATCGTATGACGCACGTGCCGAATGAAATATTCAAATATTTTTTGGATCAGCAAGAAACGTGTTTCAATGATCAATAGTTTGGCCCTGAACTCAACGACCTCCTTACTACCGGCTATTAGAATCAATCGCCGGTGCCGTGGTTTGCGTCTGTACCTCTAAATAGACCGGCCATCAACTAGTCCAAGTACATACTCGTACCTGAATTGACTTCATTGCACTTCCTGGTATCAACGAGATCATGAACTGCGCATGTGGCTGCCCACCGCATCCAATGTTCAACGTTATTACGCACACAAGTTTTTTATTGAAGTACAAATGTTCCATTCCTGCTTTGTCTAGGAAATTTAATTATACGTCACGAAACATCATATTTAACATGTAACATGTAGTTGTTTTGCCAAACATAATGTGACATACGAGTTACGATCATAGCTATGTTATTGTTATTCCCAAAGACGAGACATTATTTTATGTGGCCAATAAATTAAACAAAGATAGTGGAATCACAATTTCCGTGAAATTTTAATAACATTTGCTTTGTAAACAGTATCTTCTAAACTTTCTTGTTGGCGAAGCTACAGGAAAAGGCTTGTTAGATATTATGGTATTAATGTACCATCCAGTACCAGTAGCTGGTTAGAGAGTAGCTAGTGGGTGAGTAAGGGTTGATTAGATAGGCAGATAATGTAACACGATGATTAGTGTAAAGATATATGTAAAACAGGATATTACCTTATCTCACTCTAGATGTGAAACCGGGCCAGAGCATGTATTGATGGTTATTGTAAAAAAAGGTAGTAAGTACTTCGTTTAAAACCATATTTTCAGAATTTAAATTAATTTGAATTCAACGATATCCTAAAAGTAAGATTAATATAATTTCAGTGCTCCATATGGAATCTCAGTAAATGTTACCCAAAGTCAACTATTTATTAGAAAATGTCTTAATCAGCTCTTTTATATTCACAAATGTCCTTTAACATTATGTCAAGCGCTGCAAAACCAAATCAATACTTTTGTTAGCGAGTTGACCTTCTACAACGCAGAACCAAAGTCGTACCAAATACAATGTTACAATAGCCTTCATAGCAAAAATAATTCAAGAATGTAAGTAAGACTATACACGGCAGGGTGTAAGTATTCATAATGAGCTATTGACGTCCAAAGAACATTATTTTTATCTCTCACTCACTCACTTAAATAATACTTGTCTTAATTTGACGTCATTTTGAAATTTAACTGATAATGTAGTTTATAAAACAAGATTTTAACAGTAGGTATGTTGAAGTCAATTCTAGTGGAAACGAATTCGCTTTCGTACTTCAGTGGCTCAAGGAATTTTAAAGAAATTTGCATAGGCTTATGTACTTTAAAACCTTGAATAACAGATTTAGACTATTTTTTCCTGAAACCAAATGGTGTTGCTGAAATACGCGTTCACACAGGCGTAACCGCACCTGAAGGCTGGTGAAATAAGTTCATTGCACTCTTTGTATTATAATATAAACGTGTAGGTAATCATTTTATATAATAATAATATGGAATCACCGGGTATGTCAATAAAGTCGCATTAATATAATGAATGGCATGACGCATAATATGATAGTAGAAAATAATTCAAATCCCTTTGATGGCGTAAAATAAACCCACGTACTTACTAAGCACAGTTGATTCATATCCTGTGGCTAATCGAATAAATAATGTTTAAATAATGGCATGGTAATAGTTCTCATTTTATTATAAAGCAAATCAATGAATTTGTAATCAAAAAAATTCACCAACATCCGCTATTAAAAATCCAATATAGTTACGTTAGAATTATTAGTACATACTTATCTTTACATATATCTAATAATAAAACTGTAGAACCAGCGTGTCTATCTGTACTTAAAATGCAGGGTGACAGTTTGAACGAGGGACATACTGCAGGAGTTGCAGGGGTGAAAGGAGGTACTTATTGATATAACTTTTACTACAGGACTCATGCTGAAATCTTAAAAAAATATGAAACTTTTCATACTGAATATTATCGACAAGGAGAGGTTTTGTCTGTAAACACGCTTATCTCCGAAACCACTGAACGGATTATAGGGAGTTTGCGCAGTTTACAATTACTACGACAAATTCAAGAACTATATCCTATATAGTTCTTGAAGCAGAGAGCTTAGAAACTGATTCTTTAGTAAAAGTTTTGGCCTAGAGCAGTAGAGCCACTCCAAACAATATTTACTATTTCCAGTGGCGCACGGTAGTGGGTGTCTACTTTATAGTCATCTGGTTAGCAGCCTAAAAATTGGCTAAAAATAAGCTAAAATGCTGCCTTCTGTTTGCAGTATTTCAGAGACAATTCTGTGCTAGCTTTAGTGCTTACAAATTATCGCTGATTTATCTACTTTCAAATGAGCCCAAAAAATCGACATGAACATTTTCACAACAGTGAATATTTCAGCCATGTTCTTTCAGCAAAGAAGGAGCTCCTTAGTTCTTAGATACCTACTCATTTATATTTATTGGTACGGTCAGCAACTAAAGTAGCTGAAGAAAAGCGAATTTAGAAATCACCCTAAAACTATCCATGATCTAGAAATTTATACCTAGTTTGTTGACAAACATTTTCAAAATACCTATTTACTTTATTTTTCCAGATTATAATATAGAAAGTTTTAGTTTACAGGTATTGTAAATTTACATCTTTACAACTATTTATCTTGGTGACAGTATGTAGGTAGGTATTGTAACCTGTCACCGATGTACCTAACTTTTTATGACATTCCGCGATCATATGCGAGTTTTTTTTTAAATAACACACGCAACTCACTGTATAGTTCCAATAAACAGCCTTTATACCTATCGATAAAAACATTACAATTTCGAAAATGGTTCCATTATGCAAAATTTGCAATAATGCAGCTGCAAATCAGATCGCAAAACCGCCATATTTAACCGGTTTCAAATTGAAACTGATTGCAACAATGTTACTGTAATAGGTCTACTACATAATTGTAGCCAGATATTGTAGTACCTATAGTTGAATTATCGAAATTATAGATCTATAGATCCGCAATGGTTTATTAGTAAATTTATTTATAAAATAAATCGTTAGTTTATAGGCAGGGGATTGATTAAACGAGTTCTAATATCGGTTAGAACTCGTTTTGAATTCAGCGAAAGAATTTGAGATTCTGAAACACATGCTTTCCTTTCGCTGACTTCAAAATGAGTTTTAGACGATGTTAGAGCTCGTTTGGTTTTTGTTAAAAGTTAATTTTATTTTGCCATTTTTAGTTACTTGTTTAAGTATCGAATACTTATCAAGATTTGTCACTTGTTCATAAGTGCTCAGTAGCATAAAATTAGGACTCTCGACACAATCACCCAAATAATATGAAATAATAGAAACTAGCGGTTTATACGGTAGGTACTTTAAGAATTATCCCCTAACTCCTAACTAACAAGGAATTGTACCTTCCATCATCAGCTCACCTAACTATCTCAAAGGAACATAAGTAGCGGTCTATACGAGCCTATAATATTTAAAGAATTATTCACTAACTTATAACGAGTTATATTTTCCTTCATCAGCTCAGCAACATAAGATGATGAGTACCAGACGCAAATACTTGATTAATTTTAGAAAATATATAAAACACACTATGCGTCCCTATAAAATTTGAGGGTTGCCCTCGATTTTTCTGGGATCCCATCATCAGATCCTGACTTGGTGCCAATGGGACCAACTGGAATGTATACCCTTTTAAAAAAAAAAGAATTTTCTAAATCGGTTCAGGCGTCTTCGAGTAATCGGGGCACATACATAAAAAACAAAAAAAAACCGACGAATTGAGAACCTCCTCCTTTTTGAAGACGTTTAAAAAGAGGTATTGTAACGCACGGTCGTTGATATAAACGACCTACCTATTGACATTGGTGCATAGGTAATTGATTAGTAACAATATACTGGCTACCTAAGGTTACGAAGATACTCGAAATCAGACTTTAGGTATCTTATGGACTGGGGAGTAATAAAAATATCATGACTTTTTACGTGAGTTCAAAGTAATTTATTCAGAATAAAACCCAGTAGGGCACTTATGAAGGTCCAAACTGCTGTTTCAGGTATACCGACGTGGAGGGCGGCATCAAAGATATACTTTTTTTGACTCACAGTTAATAAAAATATCTAAATTACAGCTTTCCTACAATCACTTCAAAATAAGATAAATTCAGGCACAGACAAGAGATTTATGTATCTCTATTTATTATGGGTCGGAGAGTGACATAAGCTACATGTTATCCCGGGAAAGCGGATGAAGCCGTGGAGCAAAAGCTAGTACTAAATAGGTTTGATTTGACCAGTTAAAATAACTTATTTTTTATATTTTCTCGAAAACTTGAAATTTGAAGCGCTTCTCCAGGCAACGACACGCTTGGATTAAACGCAGAGACTTATTATAACTATTAGTGCCTCAAAAGGCAGACATTTGCGAAGTTTCTGTCTTATTAAAATGTTATATGTCAGGATGTTTTTTGCCCTCATATAATTGCAACATTTTTGCTAAATAATAAGCAAATGTCAATCAGGGTCACGTTCATTATTCTATTCATGACTTTGTCATATTGCCAAAATATGTCACCTTGGATTGGGTTCACACTTTATCTACACTTATAAAAGGTGCATAGCTACGACATTTGCAAGGTTGTTGGATATTAAATATATTATTACTATTATTTAATATACACATATATACCTATATGAATTACAGATAAAACATTTCATTGAAAACAATTCACATGACCCCGAGTCACAGAAGTGCATTAGACGATAACTAGTGATCAATATTATCAATTCATATGGAACATAAAGCTTCCAATAGAAGCCCAACTGCTATGCGTTTAATCGCTGCGACTTTTTAATTATTTTACGATAAATTTCAAGCCTAATTCCTTAAATCTAAAACCTATAATAAGTAAGTATAATTTATAAGTTATTTAGGTAGTGACGCAATCATTGGGTTTTTGCTGTAGAGAAGGAAATTGAATACACTTTTATTACAAACTTTTTCAATGAAATAAAATAGCCGTTAAGTACCTACCTAATATTAATGAAATGAATACAACATATTTACTAATCTGTATTTTAGCATTACAGTATGATAACAGTAGTTTGGTAGGTTCAACAACTAAATTAAATTACCATAGAAACATAACATAAAATTCCTTATCCTTTGTCCTACAATTTTTACAATTAACCTACTATTTTACACTAATTACAGCTACTACAAAATATTAACAATTTGGAAGTTTTGATTTATCAGTTTTATCAGCAAGGTGACCTGGCGAAAAATACCCAAATTATCTTTAAAGTGTCCTCTATTGAGTAATGAGCTATTGGAATAGTGATCTGTACATACTCATCTAAAATGCTTTGTCCTGAATGACTGAGGATCAACGCACAGCCTAAACCGCTGATTGTAGAGACCTGAAACTTGGAGGGTATGTTCTTTGTATGACGTAGCCATCCGATAAGAAAGGATTTTTCGAAATTCTACCCCTAAGGGGGTGTAAAACGGGGTCTTAGTTTGTATGGGACAACGTGATTCCTTGGTCCAATCTACTTCAAATTTTGCATAAACATTCTTTAACAGAATTAATTGAAGATAAGTTTCGTATTTTATTGAAACTCTTCACCTAACGGGGTTAAAAAGGGGTATCCTAGAAAGTTATTTCGGGGGTGATTTGCATCAAAGTTGATATCAATACTCCTTAGTGATTTTGATATAAATCACATTTTATTTTAGCTAGCTAGACTTTAGAAGCTATCCCGACACTATACCGAAGATACCCCGGACATCAGCCTGTACGAGATTAGAATGGCCCTGAAACAGCTTAAGAACAATAAGGCGCCGGGCGACGACGGAATCACATCAGAGCTTCTGAAAGCGGGTGGAAAACCGGTACTGAACGTCCTTCAGAAGCTCTTCAATTCCGTGTTGCTTGAAGGCAATACGCCAGAAACATGAAACAGAGGCGAGGTGGTGCTATTCTTCAAGGAAGGTGATAACACTTTGTTGAAGAACTACAGACCCATCACGCTTCTGAGCCATGTTTATAAACTGTTTTCAAGGGTCATCACGAATCGTCTTGAACGCAGGTTTGATGACTTCCAGCCTCCCGAACAAGCCGGTTTCCAAAAAGGGTACAGTACCATAGACCACATTCATACGCTGTGGCAAGTTATACAGAAGACCGAGGAGTATAACTTGCCATTATACTTAGCTTTTGTGGACTATGAGAAAGCCTTTGATTCGGTTGAAACTTGGGCGGTGCTTGAGTCTCTCCAACGTTGCCGCATCGACTATAGGTACATCGAAGTGTTGTTTGTATAATAACGCCAACATGTCAGTCCGAGTACAGGAGCAGAGCTCGAAGGCGATTCCATTGAAAAAAGGCGTAAGACAGGGAGACGTTATTTCTCCGAAACTGTTTACTGCCACCAAGGAACACCTTCAAGCTTTTGGAATGGAAAGGACTCGGCATCAATATTAACGGCGAATACATCACTCACCTTCGATTTGCCGACGACATTGTGGTCATGGCAAAAACGATGGAGGATCTCAGCACGATGCTCGATGACCTCAACCGAGTTTCAAAACGGGTGGGCCTTAAAATGAAATCCCTCTTTTCACCCCTCTTCGGGCATGTGTTTGTGTATGGGAAAACATATTTTTTTCTGGTGGAAAAATATGTTTGGAGGTACACTTTGTGTAGGTATACGGATTGGGGCTTCTTATAACGTAGAGGTGTACTAAGAATGTTTTGTAGGGGATCGCGGGTGAAACCGCGGAGCGGAAAGCTATCTATACATATAGGTAATAAAACAGTAGAATCCGGTGTTTCTGTACATTGAAGAAAAGTAATCATATCTGTCTGTCTGATTATTTGTTTATAACGCACATTTCCGGAACTACTGAACAGATTTTCATGTAGATTTCACAGGTAGACTGAGATTAATTAATAAAGGAGCAGAATATAGGCTTCATTTTAATAAAATCAGGTGTTGCAAAAAAGTTATCGTCATTCAATGATTTTTGGAATTTACTTTAATACCTACTGTTTGAAAGTTATCTGGAACCCCCGTGTATCTATATTACTTTTTTAATTGAAATGGAGTGTGTTTGATGTAGGAAGAGTCAAATTGCAAAGAAACCATTTTAGATTTTTTGTCTGTCTGTCTATCTGTTTGAATACGCTAATCTCCGAAACCATCGAACGGATTTTCGTGGGTTTTTCACAGTTTAATTAGGCTTAACTTGGCGCTTCGAATAAATAGGCTTTGTTTCGTTGAAATTGGCTAACGGGGAAAAACTTATAGACATTTTATAAAGTCTGCGCGAGCGAACCGCGGGCGAAAAGCTAGTTAAATACAAAATCGTTTAGGTTTAATTTTAAATATTTTTGTCATGAAGCTCACGCATGATGCGCGGAGACATTGTAGGATATAGGGTGTATGGCACGATTTCCAAAAACACGACTCATAGTTTGTTATACTAATTGATTCAATTTATTAAAGCTGTAAGCGATTATATAAATAACTGGCTTTTCTGCGCGGTTTCACCCGCGTTCCCGAGGGATCTTGTTTTCCCGGGATAAAAAGTAGCCTATAGCCTTTCTCAATAAATGGGCTATCCAACACTGAAATAATTTTTCAAATCGAACCAGTAGTTCCTGAGATTAGCGCGTACAAACAAACAAACAATATTTATAATTTATATTTTATAATATTTAGTAGGTATAGATTAGTATTATAGGTGAGAAGTTCATACATGTGTGCGTGTTAATAGTTTTCCTCCTGAATTACTAACCACTAAGAACTATATAGGCATCTTACTCTCTTACCTATTCTAATATGTCTACATGTCTATATGTCTGATTACTATATTTAACGGCTGATCTACTGATAATAGAATACTTTTTATTCCAAAAAAAACGCAGATTAAAAAAATAACTTTGAAAGGAAATTAAAAAGAGGGGTGAGTTTTTTTTTATAAATATGTCATGAAAAACGTAACAATTCAGTGGTATTGCTGCCACCTCCTAACCACTTATCACTCACTGCCTGCTTGTCAACCTGTTGACATAAAAAAAAGACTTAAAATTGGGACCATAACAGTTAGATGAGTCTCGATACATTGATGCACTCCACAAAATTAAATCATACTTAGATTATTAAACTTAATTTTTGCAACGCAATAACTGCTCAAAGTAGGTTATCTCTTGACCAACGACGTGCGTAGTTGATAGGTTTGAGGAAAGGACGTCACAGGTCAATATTATGTGTATTAGAATTAGGCCTGTATTCACACTGACTATGTTTTGATTAATCCTTGCGAAAAAATAATTCAAAGTTTAATTTTAATTCTAAATTCTAATTTAAGTTAGATCTTTATCTTATATTGAATGTCTATAAATTGTTTATTATTATTAGTTGAATTTATTTGAATAGATGATTTGCCAATCATTTAAATTAATGAAATGAGATATCTAAAGTTGAAAATATTATCGTATTCAGGTACATTTTGTGTACCTACATCTTAAAGGCACTAAAATTATTTTGTACCTTTTATATGAACTGTTTCCCAACAAAATTATCTGTCAGCTGCAGTAAGATATTTCTGAAAAATATTATAACTATATACCTATATATAAAATTACTTTTCCTTGAATAATATGTAATAACCAAGGTGTTATCTGTCTTGAGCACTTACTTTAGTTGACATACGTAAGGGTTACTCCAGGAAAATACTTAAGTAGAAATGCAATCAAAATTGACGCGAATGTTTCGTAAATGATATAATTAATTACATAACTTAGTTTGGATAACAGCTACGTATACTAAATCCCTTAGGAGGGCGGGCAGGCGCTTACGCAAGTCCTTATCGATTGGTCGCGCTTGCGTTACGCTCACTTCGCTCTAAACAGTTCGTTCACCCCGGCCATTCACGCAAATACATAGATTTGGAAACCTTATGAACTAGCCAAGCAGCTGCACTCTGATTTAATTGACTTCCTTAAACTTTGTTATACAACTGCAAGCCTTCCGCTTCGTGCTTTATCAGTAGCTCTATTTATCAACCCTACCAACTACTCGTTAGTCATACAGCTACAGGTATAATCCCCACTTTGTCAATTGATGTGAGTAATTAAATGCTATATAGTGCTGTGTATTTTGAAGGTAACAAGAAACTGCCAATCTGTTTTGATCATATCGATCGATACTTATAAATGGATTCTCAGTAGAGATAAAGTTATCTTTATGTCATGTTGAGTGATGTAAAACTGATCATTTGATGCTTAATATCGTCGATGAAGGCGATATTATATTCTGCTTACCATTGTTTGTTAGTTACATAACAATAATATAACGCGAGTTATGGTTAACACGTAACGTGAGGAGCGTTTCGGGTTACGTGGCGTTGCAATCCCGGGAAGACATTACGATTTCGACACGGTACGGACGGGCCGAGTCGCGACAACACTTCCACGTATAGATATGCAAACCCTGTGTAACTACCTCTCCATTGGACGCAAAAAGTATTGCGTGCGAAATATATTGTATCCTTACTAACTGCATAAGTAGTCTTAGGCGTAAATTAATCTCTTTTTTGAATTTTTGGGCTATATTTGAAATAAATGTTGTTTCCTAACCTTCGACAATGTTTTGCAAACCAAAGCCAAATGCAATAACTTGTAGGTGTGGCCAATGGAAACTTTCTCGTGACCACAAGGGGTGCTGGGCGGAGTTATGTTTATAGCATTGCATTGCATAGTTTGCTTACAGAGTAAACATGTCTCAATGATGTTTGTCCTTGATTGAATTGTGGTAAGTAACCGTGTTTAAAACTACTGCTGGGCGACATAATGTTTAGTGAACGAATTAAATGTGAAAATGTCTATATAGTGCTGAACTAAAAAGATGTTCCTTCATTCATCAGGCATAAGTAAAATTCCAAAACACTTTCAGTCTCTAAAAGCCCCTTTAAATATTGCTAAAATAATGAAATATTTGTAAATTGTTATAATCGAGTACAAATATCACTATAAGGTATATTCTGAGAAAGCGTGCTAAAAAGCCATCAATATATATATATAATATATCAAAACTACAACAACAAATACAAGATATTTTTTTGCTCATTGTAGATGCAACCGAAAACGTTTAAAAAATAATGATACAGTTTTGTGACAACTGCACGAAGCATAGTCATCGATACTCGTATCGATTGATAAAAATACCTAGGTGTCATTTTTAATACGACTACTCACGTGGTCACGATTGTTATATCGAAGGTTATTGTATTGTATTTTGTTGTCCTCGACATAATTTGACAAAGTAATCCGTTCAGTACGAAAAATAATATATTTTTTTAATTTCGTCGTATACTTATTTAAATTTTGGTTAGGTTAGGATAGTTAGCCGGTAGAGACACGTAGGAACACCCCAGGTTTTTAGTCAGTAGGAGTCTGACATAACCCCGCCGCTTCCCCCCGGAGCCTCCATGGGGAGCCTCCAGCGGGGTATCCATTAGGATTTTCCTGGGTTAAAAAAAGGTTAGCAATAACTTGTAAATACACTAAATATTTGAGATGGTATATGTATAAATAAATAAATATTCTTGGACGGACATTATTCCTCGTACACGGCCATCTGATCTCAAGGTAAGCAGAACTTGTACTATGGAAGCCAGATATCTGATATACATATTATACTACTTTTCTTTTGTAAATACATACATATTATAATATTAATACCTGAAGCAAAAACTTTGTTACGCCTTTTTACAAAAATTACGCGGACGGAGGAGTATGAAATTTGGCACAGTTAATGTTTATATGAAGAAGATGTGCAGAAAGCTAATATTTTTATATAATATTCATTAGAAATAAATTAATAATAAAAGACATCAAACCACTACCATGCGTTTGACACATACACAAACATACACATGTCACCACTGTCAGCGCTTTGTCGATAACGCGGCAATGACAGACTTAAAGAAAAGAATTCGTACCTAGATGAGTCAAGTGATTTTCTTTACATTCTTAATACATACTCTTTTGTTTAATTATGGTCGAATATTGACCACGGGCGACCACTAGAATAAATAATTACACCCAGAATCAGGACAAACAAACATGTTCATACACACAAATGTCTATCCTGAGTGGGAATCGAACCCACGACCTGTGGCGTGATAGATAGGGTATCTTACCAACCACGCCAACCTATCCTTATCTGTAGACTCATTTTTTTTCATAATATCAAATTTATATTTTCAGTTGCTCGAAAAGTGTACATACAGCTAACATGTCTAAAAACTACCTTACACCGTACACTGTGCGCTTTACGAAACATATTATCTTAAGTTTTACTAGTACAGAGCTTTATATAATAATAATAAAATAATGTTGACGTTTATATAATTTTTATTTTGATAGATATTGATTAATATGAAGATAGGAAATTATTTGTTATACATTTATTTATTTTATTTACGTACCTACATGTTTTCTCACAAATGTATTGAAAAATGTCGTAGATTATTATATACCTACTTTCCACCTCTACTCGAATGAAACTTCAAAGGACATTTAAATCGCAAAAGAACTCCAACTTAAATATATGTCAAACCTAGTAAGAGAAGAGGTTGTTCTAAATTCAAATAATGCAGTCTATTATGGTTATGTATGCACACACTATAAAATTTACAAACACTACCATACTATTACCACGAATATATTTAAGTCGATCAAGGGGACTACCATGAATGTAGTAAAGGGGCCTACGAGCGCTAGCCCATTGATTTTTTTTTTTTTGTTTATTCCGGGAGTTTTACAAGTCAAAACATCTCTTTTGATGATATTACTGACACATAAGAAAAAAACCGGCCAAGTGCGAGTCGGACTCGCGCACCGAGGGTTCCGTACAAACTTCGTCCATCGTTCGTCCATCACGGGAAATGCACAATTTTATTTATTTACCTTATTTGAGGTTGGTGCCATTTAAGCTAGACCTCTAAATTGTATGAGCGCCCATACAACTCAGAGGTCTTTATGAATTGACGTAACTATGTAGGTATGTATGGGGACATCCTTTAATTATCAACTTTTTTATTTTTTAGAATTTTTCCTTGCTTTTTGCCATTTTTTTTTTGTATTTGAGTTGATTTAGTGAAAGGTAGATTGCGGTTTACGATTTATGACGTATTAAAAAAAAACTAACTACTATATCTCGTTCAATCAAATTTCGGTGGAAGTTTGCATGGTAATGTACATCATATATTTTTTTTAGTTTATCATTCTCTTATTTTAGAAGTTACAGGGGGGGGGGGGGGACACACATTTTACCACTTTGGAAAAGTCTCTCGCGCAAACTATTCAGTTTAGAAAAAAATGATATTAGAAACCTCAACATCATTTTTTAAGACCTATCCATAGATACCCCACACTTATGGGTTCGATGAAAAAAAAAAATTTGAGTTTCAGTTCTAAGTATCCCAGTAAGTATCCAGTTGGGGAACCCCCAAAATTTACTGTTTTTTTTCTATTTTTGTGTGAAAATCTTAGTGCGGTTCACAGAATACATCTACTTACCAAGTTTCAACAGTATAGCTCTTATAGTTTCGGAAAAAAAGTGGCTGTGACATACGGACGGACAGACAGACATGACGAATCTATAAGGGTTCCGTTTTTTGCCATTTGGCTACGGAACCCTAAAAACACATAATTAATGTTTGTTCCTGGTTCAAAAATTTACGGAACTAGTTTTGGATAAGTTAGATTCAATGAAAGCTACGGAATTGTTTATTAGCTAACTGTTCCTAAAGATAAGCGTGACACAACTAATGGAATATTATTTCGCTACGCGCTGGTGTGGCCGTTTTATCTATTTCGTAACTTGCCGCTATCAAAACAAAGTAATGTTTTCCACTGTGATTATGTAAAGAAAATAACATACATTTCTCAAATAGTGAGATGGAGTAAGAATAACAATATTTTTTTATTACATACATATTATTATTTCATTCATCAGTGGATTCTTATCGTGTGGTGGTAGTGGTGGTGGTGGTGGTATCTTACTACGATTACGATACGATTCCTACCGTTTTCATGGTAATTACGTATGTAAGTAAGTAGTATTACTTAAATGTAACCCGACAGATCGATACTCAGCTGCTGATATGTAATAATTTATTGATAATTATGAATTCATAAAAAAAAGATTAATGTGTTTTATTAATTTTTATTTTTATTGTATACAAATTTACGCACGGGCACGCAACCACTGGGTGGTGTAGGGCTCCCGGTTATCTTACGAGTTATCGTTTGACGTTCTTATAGGTAGTGCAAAAATGGTGTCACCTACTTTTTGCACATTGAAGGTCTTAGATAATATTTTTTAAATAAAAATTGTCATCAATGATCATAACTTATTTTAGCTATTTTGATCTCCGTGTCACGGACATCCTGATAGTAATGTTAATAAAAATAATCCCAAAATTAGAGATAATTGTATTTAAATGATCAATTATTGCAACATACATAGGTATAGTTTAATAATTGCAAGTTATAAGGAGAAGCTTAGGTACAATTTTTAAAGACTATTTTGAATGATGTAATCGATTTATTGAATGTTGAATTTTTTTAAATCGTTAAGTCTAATTCTAGGTTTATACGGACAGAAATCTTGAAATACCTCAATTCAATTTAGTACCTGATAAGCATACTATTATGTATAAAATTACAAGGCTTTCATGGTTTAATCATTTATTCAGAATGACAGGAATTTTAAATTGACATATATATTTTTCTAAAAAAGCACTCAATATTAAAAAGTATATATCACATACCATGAACTATTTGGTATACAAAACGTTTTTGTGTGGGTCCTATATAAATGTAGATAATTATCTTCTTTTTTTCTTTTCTTTAATACTAAAAATTATTTGACATTAAAATAAACTGACAAGGAAGTAAATTAACAAGTGTAGTGACTTAGTAGACCCCTAGATGATTATGTAATAATGATTAGTCATAATTATTCGAAAAAAGTGATTCTGCCTGACTACGAATTTATTATGATATACAAGAAAATAAAATTGTTTAACTGACAACATACTTGTGTAAGCTAAGTAAGCATCTTGTTATTAATCAAACAAGTAAGAGTAGAAGTGGCATATATGGACAATTAACAAAACTATTATATACAATTTATTAAATAAGTAATCGAGACTTACAAAAACGATGATATAAACATATCCATTGTAAGTAGCATTATAAGTGATGGCAAACATACAATTGCAATTGTATTCTGGAGTTAGGTAACTATATTTTTTTATCTAAAAATAAAAAAATCATTAGTCTAAATAAAAATGTTTTGTAACAAAACTATAAAAACAATCATAAATCTTATATCTCTATTAAACACTTAGTGTATAATTAATGATATATTATGTCCAATACTGGTAGTTATATTATAAATAAAAAATACTCGTTCCATTCATATTATAGAATAAATCTAATTTCAATAATATTTTCTTCAAGGTCGCATACCTAATAAATAATAAATGGTAGGTACTTACTTTGATATCTTCAATCATACTTTTTCTGATACCATCTGATTATGAAAGATACGAGAAACCTCAAGATTGTTATAATAAAAACACATAAAATCAGTACTATATTTACCCTCTCTCCCCTACTCTTGTAAATTGTTTTGACTTCTTGCGATCGCCTCTGTGGCGCCAGTGAGGTAGATATTGATGATAATTTACTTTTTTTTTTATCGAGATCATATAGATAATTTCAGTAAGTAGCACACACACGCGTTTTGACTAATTACACTTTTTTCTTGTTAATATAGCAAAATTCGTACAGCTGAAGGTGTTTGATAAACAGGTGTTTTGTTTCCCAGCCTTATACACATATGATGACGTAATATTTGACCAAGGTATTGGATTTTAATTTTGGTTGAACAACTTGTATTTGTCTAAAATATAATTAAAATAGATATAATATTATTAAGGATTGCGAACAAAAATTCACACATTCATTTATGTCAAGGAGTAAATAATTGAGGATAACCAAACAATGCGCATCTGTCGATTGACGTAGACAACTTATTGTAAGTACGCAAGGTAATGTTTGTAGTGAGAGCGATGACCCAATTCACATTCAATAATTTAAAGTAAAAGTAATTAATTTATCCAATATATTCATTTCAGTTTCACTGATTATAATTATTGTACATTTTGCTAATTAAACATTATTAAAAAATGTATTTTATTACCAATTATGGTATTATTTGTAATGAGCTTCAAATAAGTTAAATTCTATACTTTTCTATTTCTATATAATTGCTTGTTATGAACTCGCACATCATCAGCCCATTCAAGTATTTACAAGCTCTTGAATATATAAGGTATTTTTAAAATTGTGTAAAATATTTGACAAGGTTTAAGAGTAGGTTATACCTTCCGATCACGTTTATGACTCTTATCGAACAAATTATATATCCGCACGCGCCCGCCATCGCCACCCCATAACATTCTATAACACTTGGACTACTGTCAAACTACTTTAGAATTATTACTGAAGTATCTTCTTATTACCTACTTTTAAAAATAAACCTTATGTATAGTTATTAAATTTTAAATTTATTAGTTTAGCTACATATAAGCGCAGTGTGAAACACCAATGAGCCAGATCTGATGTTCTGATGACCTTAAAAATTGGCGGGAAGCAGCTGCTTTAGAGAGTCGTAAAGTCTTCAAATTTATGTGAAGAAAAAATTTATGAAGATCTTTAAATGAAAAACTTGTTAAATGTTAAAAAATACCTAAGAGATGAAACAGATTTTTTTTTCAGCGAATATATCGAATTCTCAAAAAAAAACTATAGAAATATTGTAAAATAATAATTTTACAATATTTCTATAGTTGAGGTTTCAAGTATTCGCGACCTAGGTGTTATAATGGACAAAAAGTTAGACTTTCGCGAACATATTGACTGCATCGCTATAAAGGGAGCTCGCGTGGCTGGTTTTGTATTACGCCAAACAAAATTGTTTAAAGATCCTGAAATACCTATAACTCTTTTTAACTGTTATGTCCATTGTTTGTTGGAATACTGTAGACCTATCTGGTGCCCTTCATATGCAGTGCATATTGCTAGAATTGAAAAGCTTCAAAAAAAGTTTCTCCATCACCTATCATATGCCCACAATCTTTATCGCCGTTTAGAATCTTATGAATCAAGACTCGCCCATTTTAAAATGACCACACTTGAAAACAGAAGAAATATGGCCTTTTTAATGTCCTTCGTTCCTCTAGCCGTGTCCAGCATAGAAAAACTTTCCATCTTCAATACTGCCACGCAAACTATGGCCAGCACTCGTCATTGTATAGAATGTGTACGTCTTAAAATAACATTAGTAATGATATAGATATCTTTCATACATGTGTCAACTCTATAAAAAGACTTAAACCTATTCCCGTCATCGTACCAACTTAGCCTGTCTACAACTTAGTATTTATTTATAATATAACCATGTCCATATTAACTCTGTAATAATACTATTAGCATTTTTCAAGAATCTCGTTTAGAAATTATTAATTAATTAATTCATTGATGGTCTTTGTTATTAGTAAGTAATAATTATATAAGCATGTTGTGTTCACTTCTAAGTAGGACTTACACATACTCATGTCTATATATTTTTGTTTGAATTCTTAAGGTTTGTGTGTAATGTCCAGTTTAGTGGACCTAAATAAAAAAATAAAATAAAAAATAATAATTACCAGTTAATTATGCAAATATACTTTGATTAATTTTATTTAATCTGAGTCGGAACAAAATTGTATTTTTATCATGTTATGTTAATTATTAATGATGCTGTATGAGCCTCTAAATACAATGATATGAATAGCCTTCAACTTAATCTGTCCCGATTGGTTGAAATAGGAAGTAGAGATAATGTTTTATTTGATTTTAATATTGGGGTCAATGAAAAATCGTTAAATATTATTAATTAGGTACGTTATCATTTCTTGTTCAAAAATCATGCACGTGATTTTATTTGTGATTATGTGTCGTTGAGACATAAACAAAGGAAATAAAATTCCTTATACAGGTTGTTCATATTACACTCCATCCACCCCTGCAAGTATTGCCAGTGACAAAAAAATCAGTATAGAGACATTTTGTCTATTTATGGATTTTTCTTTTCCTTATTGTATATAATTTGCCTTATATATCAATGGTTTGATGCAAAAACTCTTTTTAGGGTTAAGCTTACCTTTGTAAATAAGTATTTTATTGCAATGTTTATATGTGTACAATAAAGATAATGATTTTTTTAAATATGCATTTTTGAACGCACACATTTATTATTTTTCAAAAAAGGAAAAAGTCCAAAGCAGTAAAACTGAGGCTATTGTAGGTATAGCCTATTTCTATCTACAAAACGTTAACGATATGCTTCAAGGCAATTAATTTTTTTTTCACATAAATTTTATTATTAACATAATATTGCTAAATTCTTTACTAATTCTACAAGTTTTTATCACGACAAAGATTTATTGTACTTACATAATGCCAAAGTTCGTTGACCGGCAGGTAGATCAATCGTAAATCGGCGACGTAGTATCAATGATTCAATAAAAATATTATAGATATAAATACATTAAATGGGCTTACGTTTGTACTGTCTCGCTCATAAAGGACGAAGACGAAGCCTTAGATGGAGCCTTAGATCTATTTAAGTCAGGAAACACAAACTCCGGAAGCAAGTTCCACTCCTTCGCTGTCCGCATAATGAATGAGGATGCAAAACGATGTGTTCGGTATATCAATAACGTACGCGTAGAGATTTCCCCGGCGTGTTGTGGCTCGATATAAAAATAGGGATGGTGAAATAAGGTTGAACAATTCCTACGCACACAAAATATATGCTGTAGAATACCGATATGGAAGCGACCTTTCACCGATGGTAAGGCTCGCGAATTAGCGACTCATCTCCGTTGAATAGTATGTACGATTGTAAAGCTTGCATACTTACTTTTCTGGTTTTCATAATTTTAAATAGCAATGCTAGATGATGTCGGTCTTGAAACAATTAAAAAATATTTTTTACAATTAAAATGTTTTCGCTAGTACAAGTGCAAAGTGATTGTGGTTCTGCGATAGCGAATCGAATTCCTTAAGATAATAATAATATTATTAAGTAATATCGCAATTAAATCCTTAATTACTGCAAAGTAAACATAAATGCTGATAACTAATCTAATTCAAACACTTCAAATATCGCCATTTTGGAGATTAGATATAATCTACAGATAACTGACAAGGTCATACCTAATACAAATTAAGGGTTTTATTTGTTGAGAAAACAACGTCACTAAACAAATTGAAATTACTTCATTATTAAATGCGATAGTGTCTACAAAATATAATCTAGAATTCACCCCCTACGTAATTTCCCGCGCGTCACCGGGGAAGCCCTAGATTCAAACTTTGTATACCCAATGGGAAAAATTCCTTGCACTATTATTACTATTGGAAAGTCCCGTAATTAAAAATAAAAATGCCTATCTGAGTTTTAAACTTAGAACTTTGTATGCACCGTTTGAACTGTATTTTTTTTAATAATAATAGCTTGCGTTTGACTCAGACTCACTCTTGGATGAGCGAAGCTGAAACGTTGTTTATCAAACATTATTTTCTTATTATGTACCTAATGCAAAAAAAGTTAAAATAATAGAATAGGTACCTTTCATAGTTAATTTATTAAGATGTGCCTAAATAATCTTGTTATTAATTTATACAGGTGCGTGATAGTTTTAATTTTAATTCAGTTATATCATTGGAATAAGGCATTAAGCATGACTAAATTATTTCTTATCAGTGCTTATTGTTGTATTTTTCGATTATTAAAACAATATAAAAGTCATTGATAAAAGCCTAAAGTTATCTCGATGTTCATGTGGATGAAACCAAACATTAAACAAACTACGATTTCTAAAAAATAAGCTTTTTTATTTTTTTATATTTATCTCTTTTTGACAATATTTCAGTAGTGATACACTTTCCTCACACGCTTAATCATTTTTAATACCAAATTTTCTTTCAAATTTTCGAACGTCTTTTACCTATTTGCGTATAAAACACAAAAAAATTATGAGCTGTCCATACAATACCTTCTCGACCAAAATGTATGAAGGAACCATTTTATTTTATGCGATATCAAAGTTGGTCCCATAATAAAAGTTGTTCATATTGACGAGTAGGTACTTCAACCCCTGCAAGTATGGCCAGTGACTATAAAATCACCCTGTATTTATGTTTGTTAAAAAATATTGACGCTTAACAATAAGTGCTACAAGAATTAAAATGTTTATATTAACGAGCCCGAGTTTCAATTAATTAATACATACACAATAATTATGAATACATTGTTACTATGTATCTATAGGCCTGTGTTTGACCACAATCTCACTAATGTGAGTGACGATGTGTGTGACAAAGCCTAGAAGAAACTACATCGAAAGTTCAAGCTCATTGTAGAATTCGAAACCCTCGACTTCGGTACTCGACGTCACTACCACAGAGCTATCAACTATATCGCCTTAAAAATAATATTTAATATTATAATAAAAGTAATAAAATCATGCATTTAGGTATTGGGGGAATAGCTATGTAAGAGATATTTAAGTGTCGCTTAGAGGTCGAACCGCGTAGAAGTTCGCCCAAGGCTTCAGTCGCGAGTCGTCGACCCTCCGTCACCTTGCCTCGCGCCAACTTACGCAATTCGTTAATCTTATCATCTGCATGCGCGCGCACCCACTCGACCTCGATAGCCCCTCTCACCCCTCGCCGAATTTTAACACCTCCATTAAAATCAAATATGTAGGTATATGCACCAAGTGAGGTCATCCCCAAAGTAATTTCTCATTTTAAATTCGTATTAACAAATAATATCGATTCGGATAAGCAGGGTTCGATTCCTACCCAGGACATACATTTGACGTTTGTATGTAAATATATATTTAGAAAAAAGGAAATGAAAGAAGTTTATCAAGTACTAGTTTGTGCCCCGCGGTTTACCTCGCAATTTTTTATTGTTATAGATACCTAGGGTTTGTGTTTTGAACACAATCTCAACATGGTAAGTGATGATGTGGCCGACAATGATAATCACGCAAAGTTTAACCAGTTCCCCGGCTCTTAAGTGCATCGGCCGGAACACACCACAGTTGGTGCTTGGCGACAGATTCTAGAACTCTACTACCGTTCTATGGTTTCCTCTCAATCTTCATTCATGGAAAGATCAAGCTCATAATACTTTAAGTCATATCGTTCCTCAGCTATCTAATATTTTCCAGCGTATGATCTATCAGCGAACCAAATTTCAATAAAATTTGTTCAGTTATTTCGGCGATGAGTGTTAAATATAGGCAAACATTACACTTATAATATTAGTGCTATCTCAAAGTACATGCTGTTTAGTTTGGGATCTAGATAGCTGCGTGTGGAGAATGTCCCAGGATATTTGTTTATGTCACTTCTATGACATTAAACATGATTTAAGAGAATGCAACGGGACGATTAGGTAGGTACCGTGCATGAACTAATCAGTGCTTAAGTACACTTTATCAGTCTGTTCATATTAGTATAAATTATACATAATTGATAAATGAATTAACATTTATTGTTAATTATAATCAAAAATGATTACTCACATTTACATGAAAGTCGTCACAAGACGAGCAGCTAAGTCTCACAGTCAGTGAAGTCAACCTTTGAAAAAAGAAGTGGTCTACGACTGTAGCGCTACGGGTCTCGTAGCGTAACCAGTGGAAAAGCGATAGAGAGAGGAGTGCTTGCCGGTGGGACGAGCCTGCGCGCGCGCTCCACCCCGGAGCCGCTTGTATTTATTCGCAAGGCCACGCCAGCGGCGCGCCAGTGCGCAGACGACGGTCGCACGCGATATACGATCCTACGCTTTCAGCATCGTGCTGTCGCGATTTACGGTCCGCGTACTAATGTTACGTTTCGTTTACTACAGAACTGAAGCTTAAAACATAAACTGTTTTTTTTTGTTGTTAAAATCAAAGACATTAATCATGATAACAATACTTGCGAATTCTAAATTGTTGTGGGGATTATGGCAAGTGGTGAACTACTGTGCATCTCGTACTTCGTTGCCGCTGGTACTGATAACTGGCGCGGCTCTGGTGGCGGTGCGGTTGGTGTCGCTGATGCGGGAGATGCGCAAACTGCCGCCGGGCCCGTGGGGACCTCCCGTTGTCGGCTATCTTCCATTTCTCGGAGTTCGTCACAAAACATTCCTTGACCTTGCACGAAGCTACGGAGCACTCTTCTCAGCACGATTGGGAAACCAACTCACAGTTGTGCTCAGCGACTATAAACTCATTAGAGAAGCTTTCCGCCGTGAAGAGTTCACCGGTCGCCCCAGTACTCCACTAATGCACACTCTGGATGGTCTCGGTGAGTTTATGTTATTTTTATGAAAAATTTAGCATTTTTGATACTTAATTACGATAGTAATCTTTGCTGGTAAAAATGAAACCCATGCATTAAATGCACATGTGCAAGTGGGCGGCTTGTGTTTGCTCGGCCCTCCTGTCGGTCGGGCAAGCGCGTGCGCCGCCCACATTCGTCGAGCCCTCGCTAACGCCTCCCCTCTGTGCAGGTATCATCAACAGTGAGGGCCGCTTATGGAAGAGCCAACGCCGATTCTTGCACGACAAACTTCGTGAATTCGGCATGACTTACATGGGAAATGGCAAGAAAATCATGGAAGGAAGAATTAAGGTTCGTATCCATCTTTGACTATTTATTAGATTTTTTAATTATTATGATGAATTTCAAATCATCAACATTCAATTCATTCATCATCTTCAGAAAATAAATACTGATGATTTAATTTTATTTTGACAGAATGAAGTTCATGAACTTATGGCTAATCTGCACCGCTCGGAGGGCGCAACCATAGACCCAAACCCCCTTCTTGCACTGGGCGTGTCTAACGTCATCTGCGGCATTACCATGTCTGTGCGGTTCAGTAACGGCGATGCACGCTTCGAGAGGCTAAATAATCTCATTGAAGAAGGCATGCGACTTTTCGGTGAAGTGCATTATGGAGAATACATTCCGCTTTACAACGTAAGTATCGTAAATGATTTCGTCTTTTTATTCCGATTTCAATAATTCACGATTCAATTAATTTTTTATAATTACAATCATTTTAATTGTATAATATCTTTATGCAGTATCTTCCTGGTAAGGCGCAAGCTCAAGAGAAAGTCGCTAAAAACCGCGAGGAAATGTTTGAGTTCTATCAGGGGCTAATTGACGAGCACCGTGAAACTCTCGACGTCAACAATGTAAGAGATCTCATCGATGTTTATTTGGTTGAGATTGAAAAAGCTAAGACTGAAGGAAGGGCCGGAGAACTATTCGAGGGAAGAGATCATGGTTAGTATTGAAATCTTTTTTTTATTCATTTATTGAAAGGAAACCAAGAAACAAACTAAACAAGGAAAAAAAACTTGATAATAGATTTAACTTTTATTTCAGAATTACAACTGAAACAAATTCTCGGAGATTTATTTTCCGCTGGCATGGAAACCATTAAATCTTCCCTGCTGTGGATGATCGTATTCATGCTAAGGAATCCAGATGTTAAAAGGCGTGTTCAAGAGGAGCTCGATGCTGTTATTGGCCGCGAACGATTGCCAACTATCGAAGATATGCCAAACCTTCCTTACACTGAAACTACAATCTTGGAGACGCTACGAATGTCTAGCATTGTTCCACTGGCAACAACTCACTCTCCCACAAAGTAAGTATTTATACAATGAAAACGTAATAAGGAAATCAAAACTATTAAACTAATATTTAATATCAATATTGTATAATATCAAATCAATTTGGATAATTATCTAACATTACGTTTTCTTTTTCTCAGAGACGTGCATCTTAATGGATACAGAATTCCAGCGGGTTCACAGGTCGTGCCACTCATCAATTGCGTACACATGGATCCCAACTTGTGGGATGAACCCAACAAATTCAACCCCAGTAGATTCATAGACGAAACTGGAAAGATCCGCCGCCCAGAATTCTTCATGCCCTTCGGCGTCGGTCGACGAATGTGTTTAGGAGACGTCCTGGCTCGCATGGAAATGTTTATGTTTTTCTCGTGTATGATGCATCAGTTCGACGTGCAGATTGAAGCTGGAGATGCACCGCCGTCACTGGAGGGCACGGTGGGTGCCACGATCGCACCCAAAGCTTTCAGCGTCAAGTTCGTGACGCGTTCGCCTCCCGCGCAACCGGCCGCGCTTGCCGCGGACCATACGCACCTGCGTCATGTCGGCGCACACTAGGTGCGACGCTCCAATTGCCGCTACACACCCACCAGTATTCAATGATCACTCGTTTTAGAGCGCATCGATGACCATTTATTTAAGACTATCATATAAGTAATGAAATCGCAGGGCGATGGTCGAGGCTGTGCATAAAGTGTTCAATTAAATAGTAAACCGAGAGTTTTAGATATTATGAAATTTCCCATCGTTGAGATTAAAAAGAAAACGATAGTTTTGTGCGTTTGCAGTATTAGAATATTTGATAGATTTTAGACATGTAGGATATTCCGCAAATCACAGAGACACATTTGTTTTTAAGTTTAATAATTGTGTAAGCTCTAGTACCTATACCAAAATAAATGTATATTCTAGGTCATTATTTATTAGTAGGTATCACTTGCGAGAGTGTTGTCTGTTGAGTGTGATCTCATGACTGTTGTGTAACACGTATGTAGGGTTTATAGTTAAGATTTACAAGTGTTCATCTATAACATACAAGGATAAATTAACATTCCATGGTAGTGTAGTAACCGGCAACTAGCTAGTCTAGAGCGATATTCTTTTCGCTGTTTATATTACCTAAGTAATATTAGTGTACGTTTATTTTTGTTTAAACACATTGTTTGCAACCAAGTTGCTTCGTACTGAATTTGAGTTACATAAGTCTGTTTTAGCTTGCAGCTCACCGTTAATCATTGTTAGACTACCATTAGGTACCTGTTTACCTGTGCTTTGTATATTAGCTCTGTTTATAGTCTAAAAATAATGTATTTAGGAAATAGATTAAAGGTGAAGAAATTCAATGAATAAAATTCTCGTTCATTACATATTTCTGTCTTTTCATTGTACGTTGTTTTCCTGATAAATTGAAGTAAAAATATATTCAATAAATATCTCCATTATTTATTAGTACCTACTTATTACTTTGGTACTCAAAGATTACCTAGAAGAGAAAATTTAACAAAATCATTATCTATTCAGTAGAAATTCACAAAAAGTAATAAAACATTTCAACAATACGAAGTTTCTAATGAATCCGTATATGCGTTTAGCAGCTACCTAGTGTTGATCTTATTAATTGTCGTCAATACCAAATGCATTTAAATGTGAAAGGCTAATGACCTATTGGTTGATGTCTGGTATCGCCCTCATACCTTACGTGTTTCCTATTACATGTAGGAAACGGCTTATCAAATTTAGTTTTCCTGTAACGTGTATTTACGTATATGGGCTTAATCGTGAATTGAATCCTGTTTTATCAATGAGTTATGAGTTATATTTTTTTTTCATACGTTTCATTATTAGTACCACACGTAATCTGAGAAATAATAAATATAATTCACTATGAGAATAAAACAATGGGCGGTATGTAATATAAATAGTGGTCTTAACCAGGAAAATAATTAAATGGCATTATTTCTTAATCAATTTAACTATCTCTATGTGCTAAGATCAAAACAAAACGTTTTTTACAAAGACTATATTTGCTCACAAGACAATCTAAAATACAAACATATATAATATTTGATTACTATTGAAAATGAAAAGTTTTACAAAAGTTATCTAGATTCAAACTGAATCGCAAAAGAACTGAACTCGTGGTGGTGCAAGGGTGACGCCAACAGTTCCTTGCATTTCATCTGGAGAAGGTGGCGCCGCCGCCAAGCGTATACGTTTGCGCCGAAAAAGCCGCGCTATCAAACCACATGATAACATACGGGAGAGCTCGTCACCAGGACACATGCGCTTACCTTTAAAAAAATACACAATATTAGTACGAAGAGTTATAAGAAGATCCATTTTTCTAGTCAAAAGTCACCACTGCCTATGTTTAAATAAGGTAATTTCCAGCTGAAATGAATAAATAGGAAGAATAATATTCTTTGATCACCTGTTTGGAAAGGTATGAACTCCTGAGGCTTAAGCAAGCTGCCATCTGAAGCTAAGAACCGGCTGGGTCTAAACTCTTCAGGATTTTCCCACACATCAGGATTCATGTGAATTGCCCATTGAAGCGGAATGACCATTGCTCCTTTTGGAATCCTATAGTTTCCTAGAAATGTGTCCTGCAAAATGTTTATTATTTTGAGTGAAGTCATTATTGAAGTAGGTCTTCCACATCGAAGTCAAGTGATAACAAACCTCTACACAACCATGAGGTATACCAACTGGAACAATCGATCGAATTCTTTGAGTTTCACAAATAGCTGCCATAAGATAAGGTAGATTGGAACTGTCTATCTGCCCATCTTCTGGATACACCGATAGGATCTCCTTCCGAACCACTTCCTAATATAACAAAAATAATACATTTTATTAATATCACCTTTAAGGAAAACGAAATAAGAAATAATATGAAGTCAAACCTGTTCGGCCGTGTACAAAGCCATGTACAATAAGAACCAGGCAAGAGTGACCGAAGTAGTATCGAGGCCTGCTCCGAACATGTCTGCCAGAAGATAATGCATTTGTTCATCTGTCACGTAGCGAGCTAACTCATCACCACTCTCGAATCTTTTCTTCTGTTCAAAAAGGAAATTGTCTAAAATGCATTCACCATCGGTTGGAATAAGAATTTCAGGATCAAAGAAGTGTTCTTCTGTATTTAACGCGTGTTTACTGTATTTAACACACTTGATATGGCCTTGTGAATGTTCATTGAAGAGACCATCATGGGGAGGATATTCGGCTCCCTTTGGTTTTTTTAATGCCAGCATTTTTCGTCGCCTCGCTATGACACTTGCGTAGAGTCTGTGAGTTTGTGCTTGACCGCGAACTAGCAATTCAATCGTTTTTCGAGTTGATGCCGAAATAAATCTTAAATAAAAAATGAATTATTAATTTAAGACAAATAAATAATTATAGTAGATTATTTATTCTAATATCTTACCGCACAAAGGGTAAAAAGTTGACCACACCCGCGACGCCCATTTCGTGGCAACCCTCTTCTTGAATCTGCCTGAACCAAGTCCACGTTTTGTCTTCAGGAGGGAATTTAAATCCAAATATTATTTCATTAACCACGTTACCCAATGAATTTGTGATCATATCAGGTAGATCAACGGGAGACCCAGACGCTTTTTCGACATTCTAAAATGAACTTTTTTTTAAACACAAGATCAAAAATATTTAAAAATTATTATTATGAGTTCATATTTTTTTCCATTTTAGTGAAGATATATGAAGTAGAACGGATAGGTATTTATAATAACTTTGAATGAACAAACATTTATTTGCTATTCGAGTAATTATACAAAAAAAATCAGGTTCTTTTAAATAACCAGTTCACAATTCCATTTAATTGGGTAAACAATTATTATTGACTAGATGCCACCCCGCGGTATCACCAACGTTTCCGGGATAAAAAAGTAGCCTATGTCTTATTCCAGGACCTAAAGTAATCATATATCAAATTTCATGAAAATCTGTTGAAGTGTCGAAGATTAGACGGAGAGACGGTTATTTTTTAAGGCGATAATAGCTTAGTGGTAGTGACGTCGGATGCCGCGGCGAAGGTCCTGGGTTCGAATCCTACAATGAGCTTGAGCTTTCGGTGAAGGAAAACATCGTGAGGAAACCATAGCACGGTGGTAGTGGTGTAGTACCCGCCTGGCTGGCTACCACCCTCAAGTTGAAAATCTGTCGCCAAACACCTAATGGTGGGTTCCGGCAGCTGTTCTCAAGTACAGCCAGCTCCTTCTAGGCTTTGTGTCCTTATCACCTTCGGCCACATCATCACTTGACATAGTGAGATTGTGGTCAAACACAAGCCTATACAAAGTAAAAAAAAAAAAGACAGACAGACAAAAATTTTAAATGGCGATTTTATTACATACAAATAACCATAATCATATGAGCTTAAAAAATCCTTTTATATCGAAATCAAATACAAGAAAGGATTTCCGAAAGTAGTATAATGAAAGTTTTCACATTTATTTATTTATTTTTTACATTTAACCCACATTTAACACGCACTGTATTATTTAAAAAGTAATCGATTAGTATTTCCCTTGCCAATGTACAAAAAAAAATATACTACTAAAAGTAAATACGAAGGTGGTGAAGTAGTTTTTTGCTCTCCACTTAAAAGAGAGATATTTTTGCAGGGTCTGCAACGAGTGATACCCCTGGTGTTGCAAGCGTCAATAGACTTCGGCAACCGCTTACCATCAGGCGGGATGTATGCTTGTTTGCTACAATAGTAGCATAAAAGAAAATTAAGGATTAGATAATATCGATATGATCTAGCTAGAGAGAATAACAAAAGTACCTACAGATAATAATGAAAAAAAAGGTAGAAAGAGTATTCATTCATATAAAATTATTCAAGTCGCAAGTTAATAAGGTAAACGATGAAATGAAGAATCATTATGCAAATTCACTATGTCCCAGCAATTATGAGAAAGGCTGACGATGAATCATTCAATGAGAAATATACGAGTATTTACATGTCTGTTAATGCAACGATTGGCCATATTATATTAAGTTTTAAGCTCCTATAAGATTGCGTAAGGTGATGAAATAATATATGAATGATAATGTTATAGATTAATTTATGTTTAAATGATACACTAATGCATTTGACTAATTTGTTAATATTTTATTATAATTAATCGATCACAATTATTTACAAACGATTATTCTCAAACTATACAGGTTTAAGTTAGTAATGTATTTTAAAAAAATCCGTCTCATAAACTGTTAATGGTCGTTACTATTGACTCTACCACAGGGAGGAGTGAATTATTTTATTTTTGTCTTAGATTTATTTCAGTTTCAAATTCTTGACCCTTAAAAAGCCCGACGTCTACATTAACGGCTATAATAAATTTTGAATGAAATTTATATTCCGGGGCGTAAAATCAGTTAATCTGAATGAAATAATTGATGGACTGGATCAACCTGAAGATGATGAGATTGCTAGACAGGATGTCATAATTGCCATTTTCAGGTTGCGAGGCCTCGGCGATTTTGGCTTCTAAATACAAGTTGTATTAATTTATGCCTGAAAGTCATGATCTAAAGTGGCTATAATAACTGACGTTGGCATCTAGAGACAAGTTATTTTCATAGATCGTTGGCGAGAGACTTTTTGGAGACATACATATAAATGGACCGAAGATGGTCGTCCGTGCCCTAGGTACTTCTCGTTTTCATCAAATACCGAAACATTTTAAAGAAATAGATTAATAATTATTTATTTTAATTGATGTTTACTTTAATACATAATTAATATTATAAATATTTCACTAATTTTTAGTTTTTAGAGATCCGTAGTCCGTATCCAAAAGTTGCCAACAGGACCCTATTACTAATCCTATTCCGTTCTATTGGCTGTTACAATGCTTGTATCTTTTTAATCGTAATACGAAAGATATTTAGTGAAATTTTCACCGAATACGTATCACTATAGCTTTTCTTTACATACAAAATCCAAGGAAACAGATTCATTTTCATTACATTTTCAATTCTGCTCCATCAAAAAACCATCCTCCATTAAAAACGGTAGGTAAAAAACAATTTTAACGTACTTGGTCTGATTGTTAGTGTGCATACTTTATATAAAATAATAAGTATCAAATAATGCAATTATGGTAAACTAATGAGAGTTTATTATTTTGTACTCCTACAATCAATGTCATAGCAAAATGGCACAGTAAAGTTGTATCAGTCACATTTTATTATTGATGTACGGAACCCCTCGTACACCAAGTCAACATGCACTTGGCCAGTTTTTTATGATGAAAAAACTGTTCATATCTCATTCGGGGTCGGACACCCAATAATTTTTCGTAATTTCGCATTTTCGACTCCACGTAGTATAACAGGTAATATACTCTTTTTAGGGTTCCGTAGCCAAATGGCAAAAAACGGAACCCTTATAGATTCGTCATGTCTGTCTGTCTGTCTGTCTGTCTGTCCGTCCGTATGTCACAGCCACTTTTTTCCGAAACTATAAGAGCTACACTGTTGAAACTTGGTAAGTAGATGTATTCTGTGAACCGCATTAAGATTTTTACACAAAAATAGAAAAACACAATAAATTTAGGGGGTTCCCCATACTTAGAACTGAAACTCAAAATTTTTTTTTCGTCAAACCCATAAGTGTGGGGTGTCTATGGATAGGTCTTCAAAAATGATATTGAGGTTTCTAAAATCATTTTTTTCTAAACTGAATAGTTTGCGCGAGAGACACTTCCAAAGTGGTAAAATGTTGGTCCCCCCCCCCCCTGTAACTTCTAAAATAAGAAAATGATAAAACTAAAAAAAATATATGATGTGCATTACCATGCAAACTTCCACCGAAAATTGGTTTGAACGAGATCTAGTAAGTAGTTTTTTTTTAATACGTCATAAATCGTAAACCGTAATTTACCTTTCATTCGATCAACTCAAATATAAAAAAATGGCAAAAAGCAAGGTCTTACAGCACAAATAAAGGAAAAATTCTAAAAAATAAAAAAAGTTGATAATTAAAGGGTGTCCCCATACATACATAGTTACGCCAATTAATAAAGACCTCTGAGTTGTATCGGCGCTCATACAATTTAGAGGTCTAGCTTAATTGGCACTAACCTCAAATAAGTTAAATAAATAAAATTGTGCATTTCCCTTGATGGACGAACAATGGACGAAGTTTGTACGGAACCCTCGGTGCGCGAGTCCGACTCGCACTTGGCCGGTTTTTTTTTAATAAAGATATTAATACTACTTATAACAATACTATTTAGAAATGAATACTTACCTCAAGTAACTCAAAAACACCTGAAGCGATACGCCTTTCTAACTTTTCTCGGGATACACTATGTTTACTCATGCCAAAACTTTTGAGCCATGTTGTTATCAATTTCCTTTGGTCCTTCCATAAACCTCCTTCGGCGCAAATGATACCTTAAGAAATTAAACAGTTTTATAGAACATATTTTTTTCTTATTCGTTAGATCTCCTACTAAAATACTCATCACCTTGGCTTGCAGCTATCCTTCGGCTTGGTGTTATTTTCACAGCACAAAAAAAACAATAATCAAACTACTCTCCGGAATAGTTTGCCTATAATAATCTACCCCATTAACATTATGATATCAGATAATACTATGGGCTTACTCACCGTTTCCATGCATGATTCCATGAGTCAGATAGAGGGGGGCTCTTCCGGAAAAATTCTCTTTAGCGAATGCATCTCTCACTAACTTGTGGTCGGATAATATTACAGCATAGACATTTCCCATTCCAATGCCATATATTGGTCCATAAAATTTTGATAGTTTAGTAAGAGTCAAGTGTGGCTGATGCCTATCTAAGAATGGTAAGTAGCCGACGATAGGGAGACCCCATGGGCCCGGTGGTAGATTCTGCCACTCCTTCAACTTTTTAAAAACCCAATATCCCGCAACTAAGGTGAACAGATATAGTAAAATGTAATCCATTTTGTACTTAATTAAAGGTTCTTGTAAATTTAATGAATCTGCAACAATATGTAATTTGTGTAAGTATGTGATTATTTATTCATTACCTATAAAGTATTTGGAGTACCTATCTCGCCCATAAGTACGATGTTCTATAGAATTAACTTGAAGGTTTAGTTAGATTAAAAGTTTCACTCAATTAAAAAACAAAAATAAATTTGCAGGTAATACCGATATTATGTGTATGATATGATAATACTGTTTTTTTTTTTTATATAACATGGTCGGCAAACAAGCATACTCCCCGCCTGATGGTAAGCGGTTACCGTAGCGTATGAAAGCTTGCAACACCAGGGGTATCACGCGTTGCCGACCCTTCCCCCCTCCCCGATGAGCTCTGGTGACCTTACTCACGCGCAGGAACACAACTATAACTTATTTAGCTGCGGTATTCTGTAAGGTGGAGGTACATCCCCAGTCGAGCTGCTCTTTGAGCGACAAATCGCTATGCTCTACCTCTCTTAACAATTCTGATTAATTTCCAAAACTTGGTTTATATCTCACTTATACCATTTGTAAACTAAAAATTACGTAATTAATAAACCCGAACGGAAATTAATGCTCTACCTCTCTTAACAATTCTGATTAATTTCCAAAACATGGTTTATATCTCACTTATATCATTTGTAAACTAAAAAATACGTAATTAATAAACCCGAACGGAAATTAAGGCGACGCCTTGAAGATTTTGGTTGTAGGGATACCGAATTTTCTCAACAATGACTGAAGCGAACGAAATTAAATTTATTGTAAGAATTCATCATGTATTTGACTTTATTTTGTCCGTTGCATAACATTGGTTGACTTTTATAACACAAAATAATTAATCAAAAATACCTCTTTCAAATAAGAGATTCCAATTTTACCGACATTGAGGATTGATTTGAGGTTCCAAAATTTCTACATATATTAATTGAAACTGATACAATAATTTGTACATAGGTTTTATGAAATATATTTGTAGTTTTTAAATTAAACAATAAAAACCATTTTGTCGCATACGCCCTTTCCGTTTACGCGCGTTTTCTATGAGAGGTCGCTATAGTAGGGAGCGGGATGCAGCACGTTGAATTTCAGATTTTTAAGCTTAACGCGGCGTCACCTTTAGGTTTCTTACACAACAGAAAAGCGAACCAATTAATTTAGTTTTGGCTAGATTTTCGCCCGCACTTCGCTCGCGCAGACTATAAAATTTCTAAAACTTTTTTCCTGTTAGCCAATTTCGATGAAACGAACAGTATAAAAGTAAATTCCAAAAATCTTTAAATGACGATAACTTTTTTTTCAACATCCGATTAAAATTAAACAAAGCCTATATTCTACTCCAAATTAATCTCTGTCTATCTGTGATAATTTAATGAAAATCTGTTCAGTAGTTCCAAAGATGTGCGTGAACAAACAGACAGAAAGGAATTCTAAAAATCACTGTAAACCAGTGTTCTATTTATGACTCTTTTTTAGTTACCCCTTTCTTTTTTTTATTACTTTTCTTCAATGTATAGACACACCGGATTCTACTGTTTTATTATGTATGTCGACTTTAGAAAAATACCAAATTGTTAGTTTTGTACTGGTTACATTACATTAAGTTTCACTCAATAAATTGGTAGACCTGTAAAGTAACTGTGTGCCATGTTGGTACACCGTTTATTATTTTTATTTGTTTAGTTGGTACATGTTCTGTATTGGTGTAAAATTATTACCGCGAAGTAATTGTTATGTTGGCATCCTGTTTATTTTAATTTCTTAAGTTGGTACGCGGTAAGAAGTTAGCCAATCAGCACTCAGAGATTTCAATCAGTTTGCGAATTGATGTTAATATTGTGGTACTCAGCACAAGGTCCGGAAACACAAGCGTAAGTTTTCCCGCGCTTGGACATGGCTTTTAGCGGGGATTCAGGACCGGGTAGAAGGTTCGAGGTGGAACAATATACTTTAGGAGTTTTGGTCTTTTGACGTGGTCCGGGTTATTCGCTAAAAGACTTGTCGGTTTCCATATACCTGGAAAGTCTAGGTCTCCTTATCTAGTCTAATCTAGCCTAGGATACTTAAAATACCTAAGCTGTGCTAGCTTTAAGATAGTAGTAGAATTGTTTGTTGTATAACGTCTGCATTAAAACGTTTTCTATATTGTATTGTGACTTCGTAATTATTTGACCGTCGTTATGTCCGATACCCGAGATAGCCCACAATATTCCGTCCGGAATTATCCCTCTGCGACATGTAATTATATATAATAGTAAGGTAAACGCGGTATTACCGCGGTAGTCAAAAATCTGCAGGTATCACCGAGCTATATAACATAATTGCAGGCATATCTAACTCAAAAATGTAAACTTTCATGAAAGCACATTTTTTGCCCGAATGAAAGGATTCGTGGCTTACTATGCACAACACAGCAGCAGAAAAACAATATAATGATTAGTTTGAATCAAACTGGCGCCGAAGCACGACGTCCATACAATCGTGAGTTGTCAAATGTAAGTACACTTGACATTTTCTTAAAGTTATTGTATCGTAAAGACACCATTTACAAAAATTCTAAGTAGGACACAAGGTAGATTATAGTTTCAGCTATGATTGTAACTATCTAATTTTCGTTTATTTTGTACTATTTATCGACAGAAAATAAAAATATAATACCACGGTGATAGCTTCAATTTTTCTTTATCGAATGTATTGACCGCTGTATACTCGGTAATAGCATGAATCATTATCAGAGGTTTTATTTACTTTTTATTGAAAATATATATGACTGTAACCCAAATTATTTGGTAATTCGTTTAGTTAATGAGTGCTGAGTACACAAAACTATTTCCGCGGTATGAAAATCGCACTGTAACTATTATTTTTTAGACATAAATTGAGCCAAAAAAAATAATTTTGTATGAGAGCACTAAATTGAATACAATATGAAACCTAACCTTAAAGTCTTATACTAAACCTAAGTATTTAATTGAAATATCATATTGTTTTAGGTTAACTTTATTGGTTATCGATTAAACTGTAGTTTCGTTTAAATATCACCAAATTTTATCCCTCGGAATTAGATTATATAAGGTCCTTAAATATTTTTATTTTATCATTTTTGGAATACTTATGACCTATACTGTCATCCCTCAAAAGGACCGTACTTCATTTATAAGGACCTTATATTACACTATCACGGATGAAGCTAATACCGATGGTGAGAACAAGGTATCACTCGGTAATACATTGCATAAGAAGCTATTACTAAGTGTTCTTACGCGGTATTAACTTCACCATAGAAATCTAATACCGATTGATATTAGCATTTATTTTTCATTTTAGGGTTCTCTAGAAACGATATCCAAAATTTGGAATCCTACTGTTACTTACATCTTTCTATTGAAGCATTTGAATTTTACATGGCGAAAGTACAAGTACAAGTATCAAGTTACTTCTTTTCGTTTAAAATACGAGTAGTTTAAAAAATGTTGTGGATATGCCAACGCTACCTCCATAAAAAATATAAGTAACATAGTCAATAATTTAATTTTAAATAAAGATTTTGTACGGAACCAAATTGCCTATTATTTTTCAAATCAGACTAGTATACCTCGGTAAAAGCTTCATCTGACTTTTTATACTTAAGCATTTTTTTCGTCAAATATTTATTTTAAACCTATCTAGATCTCTACAGATTCCTAAAGAACAAGCCTCAATGTATCTGAAAATAAATACTCTTAACTGTTTTTATGATTGGAAATTCTTATTTTGAAGGTTCAAACCTTAAGGTCTTGAAAATACCTCGGTAATACCTGCGTTTACCTTGTATAGATTTTCATCCCTTTTAGGAAATTTATATTTAATTATTTTTATTACAAAATTTTTCTATTTATTTATTTATTTCCTAAAATCCCGTAAAATATTCTCCTTAGTTTCTAACCTGTCCAAATACCAATTTATATGAAAACAACTTCAAAAATGACGTATTTTCATACAAACTTACATTCTCTATTTTACCCCCTGGACCCAAAAAAGAGACTTCGAAATAATAAAAAACTCACTTGACAGACGTTAGTTGCAGACTGAACTCGTTACGGTTGAATCTATAGAAGCAATCGCGATCGCTCCTACTTCACGTCGGTTACAGCTGCAGTGTTGTTTGTTAAATTGATGACTAGTAACGCCACCTAGCGAAATAGCTCCGAACATTCCGCCCACCAAGAACTTCGTTCTTCCTGCAGCCGCCCACCGTGGTTTTATTGTTTTAATTGGATGTTGGTAGAGCAACCAGCTTTGACACTGGTCGCTTGAGTAAGCCGTTTTTGGTTCTCAGGCTCACCACTCTAACTAGCCCGTCCGGACCCGGATGTGTACCTACTACCTGTGCCATAAGCCATTTTGTTGGGGGAAGCATTGGTTCCTTAATCATAACAACATCCCCTGTCTCTGGAGCTCTAGTTTTGTTTTGCCACTTATGGCGCTGTTGTAAGGTGTGCAAATACTCAGTACTCCACCGTTGCCAGAAATGAGCTGTCATTCGCTGGATTAATTTCCATCTATCCAGTGGAGCAATAGGTAGCTTGCTTTGAGGTGTGTCAGGTATCGCAACTAAAGGTTCACCAATCAGGAAATGTGACGGAGTTAGCGCACCAATATCATCGGGGTGGTCATTCAATCCACAGATTGGCCGGGAATTCAGGCAAGCTTCTATCTGTGCGAGTAATGTTGACATTTCTTCGAATGTGAGCGTTGAATTGCCTAGAACCTTTATCAGATGAGTCTTTGCAGACTTCACCCCTGCCTCCCAGAGTCCTCCAAAATTGGGAGCTCTTGGAGGTATGAAGTGCCAAGTTGTTCCATCATTGGCTATAATTTCAGCTATTTCAGTCTGTAAATTTCCTTGACATTGCTTGAATAAAATCTGCAATTCTTTTGCTGCACCAACAAAATTGGTGCCATTGTCACTCCATAAATTAGAACAATGTCCGCGTCTAGCTACAAATCTTCTGAATGCTGCTATAAATCCCGGAGTTGACAGATCACTCACTGCTTCCAGATGGATTGCTTTAGTAGCAAAGCATATAAACAGACAGATTTGTGTAGGATTTGTGACCGCGTCCCTTTGAAGCTCTAATTTGGATTGGACCGGCATAATCTACACCACTTGTCTCAAATGGTCTCCCAGGATGAACTCGTTGTGTTGGAAGCTGTCCCATATGTGGTTGTGCTGAATTGGCTCTGTGTTTCACACAAATGACGCACTCGTGGATACACTTCTTGACAAGAGGTTTCAAGCCTATTATCCAATATTTTGATCGGATGTAGTTTGTGGTCAACAGATTGCCCCCATGAAGAAGTTTTAAGTGGGCATCTTTGATTATAAGTTTGGTAAGATGCGAGTTCTTGGGTAAAATAATGGGGTGTTTTACTTCCTGAGGTACCCTGGCACCTTGTAAACGTCCACCGACTCTCAAAATACCCCTTTCCATATAAGGTGAGAGAGTTTTTAAACTACTCTTTTGTTTTACTTGATTTTTAAATATTAAGTCATCTATTTCTTCTTTAAAGTATTTTTCTTGATCTATCTTGATTAACTGGTTTAATGTTTCTTGTAATTCTTCTGCTGTCAAAAATCTTATTTGTTGTGTTCTACTTTTTTTGGTTCTTTTCGGATACCGGAACCTTCTACAGTAGGTGAGTACTCGTACCATTTTATTTAGTGCAGAGAATTTGTCCCAGATGTTGTCTTCCGTGTTGCAATGAAATACTTTAAGTTTTTGTTTTCGTTGTTCTAATTCGGTTTCTAAAACATTTGGTTTGGCTTGTTTAATTATTCTTTGCTTCAGCCACTGTGGGCCTTGCCACCACAATGTTTTGTCTTTCAATTCCGAAGGGCCTACCCCCCTCGAAGCTAAATCCGCAGGATTAGCTTCTGATTTTACATGGCTCCATCTGTCATTGTCTAACCGTCCTTGAATTTCTGTAACCCTGTTGGCCACAAATGTTTGCCATCTATTTGGCTGTGACTGAATCCATGCTAATACCACCATCGAATCTGTGTACGCATACACATTAGTTTTAGATATTTTTAAGACTTCACTTGCTTCAGAAAGTAATCTGGCGACCAACACTGCAGCACATAACTCCAATCGGGCCACAGAAACTTGTTTTAGTGGTGCTACTTTTGTTTTGCTTTCTAGTAGAGTAATAGTAACACTATTTTCTTTTACCACCCTGACGTACAGTACTGCTGCATAAGCAGCTGTTGATGCATCCGCAAAACCATGGAGTTCCACTTCTAAGTCATCAGGTTGGGTATTTATCCATCTATTCATTTTGATATCTTCCATGTGCTGAAGCTGTCTCCGGTAAGTCAACCACTCTTCTATTAACTGTTCAGGTAACTTGTCATCCCATCCTGCACTGCACAACCAGAGCTTCTGTATTAAAATCTTGGCAAGTACTATTGTTGGTGCCAACCATCCAAAGGGATCAAACAGGCGTGCCACATCTGATAAGATGGTTCTTTTGGTCACTTCTGCAGATATTTCAGGCAAGCTCACAGTAAACTTAAACTGGTCATCATGTCTGTCCCATGACAATCCCAATGTTTTGATGATCTGATCAAACTTGATTTCAAATATATTATGTTGTGATTTTTTCTCTGCTATTTTATCTAAAACTTCATCAGAATTACTGGACCACTTTTGTAATTTAAATCCTCCACAGTTAAGAAGTTGAGTAATTTGTCTGTAAGCTTCAAAGGCTTCAGCATGACTAAAACAGCCAAACATTAAATCGTCCATGTAGAATGACTCTTTTACTATTTCCGCTGCGATGGGAAATTGTTGACTTTCATCTTCAGCTACTTGTAGTAGTGTACGCACTGCAAGATAGGGAGCTGATGCTGTTCCGAATGTTACGGTCAACAGTTTGTATGCTTGGCAGCTTTCTTCAGGACTCTCTCTCCATATGATACGTTGGTATTCAGTATGTTCATCAGCTACTAGTACCTGTCTATACATCTTAACTATGTCACTAACCAAAACAATCTTGTGTCTTCTCCACTTCATTAGTAAGACACGTAGATCACTCTGCAGTGTAGGTCCTATAAGTAAAGTATCATTCAGTGAAGAGCCTCCCGAACCCTTGCAGGACGCATCAAATACTACCCTGACCTTGGTAGTATCCTTATCATCGCGAACAACGGCGTGGTGAGGTAAGTATATTGCATTCTCATTGTCTTCATTGGCTAATGTCATATGTCCTAGTTCCTAATATTCTTGTATCACCTTTTTATATTCTTCTTTTAATTTCTGATCATATTTTAATCTTCTCTCTAATTGTAAGAACCTAGCTGTAGCTATTTCTTTTGTTTTTCCACATTTTTCTAAAGGGGTCTTAACATTTTCTTTGAAAGGTAAGTTCACCTTATATCTTCCGGTTTTTGTTTTAACTGTAGTTGTCTTAAAAATTTCTTCACACCTTTCTTCTTCTTTAGTCTTTTTTCTTTCAGATGTAAGAAACTCATTCTCTATTTCCCAGAATTGTTTAAGCATGTTGTTTTCACATACACAAGAATGCATGCTAACAATCCTGTTGTTTTCAATTGTTGTATTTGTGTCACCTGATATGATCCATCCTAGTTGTGTATTCTGTGCTAAAGTGCCAACAGGACTTCTTGACAAACCTTGTTCCATGATCTTGCTGGTTACACTGGCCCCTAGCAGCATGTCAATTCTACCTGGTTTATTAAAACCAGGATCTGCTAGTGTCATTGTATCTATTTCTGGCCATTCCAACAATGTGACAGGTTTCTGTGGAAGGTAGGTTGTAATATGGCTGATTACATATGCTTGCACACATAAAGTGAAGTTTGATTTGTATCTTGACCTCAATTCAAACTCAATGGTATACTTTGAATGTATTGTTTTTCCTTCACTTAAGTGGAACTCATTGCTGTTTCTACAACGCTTCAAGCCAGTTGCTTGAGCGAAGTGCTCGGACACAAATGAGCTCTGTGATCCTTGGTCAATGAGTGCACGGTAGACCTGTGTTTGTCCACTGCTTAAAATGATATCTACTAGTGCGGTAGCTAATAAAACTTGACCAGGGTTGTTTGTAAAATGAGACACTGACTTTACTTGGTCTGCTTGTTTTGCTTCCTCTCCTAACATCTGTTTGTTTTCATTTGAATCTCTTTTATAGGGATGTAACAGTGAGTGATGTTTTTTCTGACATACCTTACAACATGTGTTTCTTTTGCATTGAAAAGCAGAGTGTTTAGGGATTAAACAATTGAAGCAAAGATTATTGTTTTGAACAAATGTGTACCTATCTTCATAATCTTTTTTTGCAAATGCTTTGCACTGATATATGTAGTGTTCACCATTACAAAATGAGCAATTAATTGTTTTCCCAGGAGTCACTGTAGATGTATGGAAGGATCTTGCTTTTGTTGATTTACTGGTATACTCAACCATTTCCAAAGCTCTAAATCTGCTTTCTAAAAATTTGAATAAAGTTTCTAATGTTGGAAAATCATTTGAGAGTGAGGTGTGTTGCTCCCAGAGCCTGTGACTTTCATTATCCAGTTTTGAGACAGTAATGTAAACTATGATAGCATCCCATGAATTTGTTGGCAATCCTAAGTTTTTTAAGGAGTTCAAACATTCTGAAGTTGTGTCTAAAAGTTGTTTAATGCTCTGATCCGATTCAACTGCTAAAGTTTTTAAACTAAATAACTTCTTAAATATGCAATTGGAAATATACCTTTTGTTGTTATATCTTTTTTCAAGAGTCTCCCATGCTAGTGAATAATTTTGACCTGTGATTGGAATGCTTCTTAAAAGTAGCTCTGCCTCTCCACTTAAAATTGTTTTTAAATAATGCAGCTTTTGCACATCATCAAGCTTAGAATTTTTGTGAATTAAAGATTCATAAATATCATGGAATGATGGCCACTCAGTATATTTTCCAGAAAATGAAGGGATGTTTATATTTGGAAGTTTTATTTCTTTTTTCTTCAATGAATCAGTTTGTGGTGATTGTTGTGGTAATGTTGTTGTTGGTGTGAGCTCGCTAACCTTTGTTTTCAATTCACTTTTGTAGTTAATGTAAACCTCTTCGCACTCATCATATATATCCTTTGAAAAATATGCTATACTCTTTCTCTTGTCTATATCTACACAACCTACAATGTCTTCATGAGCATTGATGAAAGATTTCCAAATTTGTTCTATATTTTCCAAACGAGTATCAATGTAGCTTAAAGTTAATCTACTTTTTGGGGATTTATTGAAATTAATCTGTGATTTCTGAATTTTTTCATATCTGTCGAACTGGCATGCTATAATTTTGTTATAATCCACCATTTTGTAGATACGATTTTCGTCGAAATTCTGGCTATAATATAAGTATTGAGGCCGGTAGGTAGGTAACGAAAACCGTTCTGTCCGTTAGGGGTAAATACTGCTAAAACTACGTTAACTTTTGTTTGATTGCGTTTGAATTGATATGTATTTCAGAACAATGTTGTTTCTTTAAGTTTATAGCACAAATTGAATGTATTTTAGGAAAAATTTTCACTTCGCCATTTTTGGCGGGTAAGCAAGCCGGTACCAGTTAGCAAGACAATTTTTGGATAAATTACAGTTTCTAAGCACTTATTTGTTTCAAATACACTAAATATTAACGTTTTTTAATGTTTTTAACAGTCTAACACTTGTATTTACTAAGTTTTTGGAAAAGTTTTGTACTTACGTACGCCTCGTGAACTTACTACAATTTTACGATTTATATGGGATTTTCACGAACACCAACACTAATTATAGTAAAATAACACTTCCTAATTCGATTCTCAATACTTCCGACGCGAAGGACCAGCTTTTGGACCCAAAAAAGAGACTTCGAAATAATAAAAAACTCACTTGACAGACGTTAGTTGCAGACTGAACTCGTTACGGTTCAATCTATAGAAGCAATCGCGATCGCTCCTACTTCACGTCGGTTACAGCTGCAGTGTTGTTTGTTAAATTGATGACTAGTAACGCCACCTAGCGAAATAGCTCCGAACACCCCCTTTGGGATTGAATTTCGAAAAATCCTTTTTTAGTTTACCCTTTCGTTATAAAAAGAATCTGTACAAAAAACTATACTCCATTCAAAAAGTTATGTGTTCCTTAAAAAACATTTTTTCCCCTTATAGGGTAATTTTCTGAAAACTTTGAAATACCTCATTCTTAATTCTAAATACAAACTTTCCTGGATTTATCATCAAAACTGTCAAAGTTTGATACAAACGCAAATTTCCTATTTTACCTTCTTGGGGTTGAACTTTGAAAAACCCCTGCTTAGTGGATGCGTTATTTAAGGAATCTACACAATTTCATGTTTCTGAATACTTTTCTAAATAATAAAATACAATACAATACAATACAATACAATACAATACAATACAATACAATACAATACAATACAATACAATACAATACAATACAATACAAATGTACTTTATTGTTGACACGACTACATTAACACACAGAAGTTACAAATTATAAAGACATCAAAGTGAAAATAATTTAGGCGGCCTTATCGCTGAATACCTCTATGTTATTTCCCAGAAACGCAATTAATTAAGATAATTATTAAATAAAATACTATTAATTGACGAAGCATGTTACCAAATATATAAACTACTATGTGTAGCGTTCTGTCAAAATTATTATAAGCTAGCAACTCCAACGATCAATGCCGCCAACCAGATAATGTCAAAGTCGCACGCTCAAAGCGAGTGATCGAAACGTGAGTAGCGTAATGCACTAACACACCTACATAATAAATGCTACTTGTAAAGAAAATTTTATGCAGCGATGAGTAACATTAAGCTTGAAAAGTTGCATTACAATCTATAAATAGTCTCACCTGTTACTTTTTACATATGATAGCTGATGATCTTGACAAGAATGATGTCACAAAACAGTACATAGATACAGCTGCGAGCTACGTCTGCCGGCGCCGATGTGGCGCCATCTACCACTACCAATGGGACCACTGATCACGAGGCCAGACGCCTGCCGACTGGTCTGCTCTTCGTTCGTACCACATCGGCTTCATGGGGCTATCAAAATTGCAATTCAGATTTCAGTGAGACGAAGGTAGACATTTGACTTTCAAATTCCGATTAATATTTATTTTGTACCTTTCCAGAACATCCGGAGTATTTTATCTTTAAAATTGTTTGAGAGATAAAAATGTTACGGACTTTGACGTCGCATTATCGTACATTGAAACTTGAATATAATGTTTTGTTTTACATTATCGTTTCGGAGGCGTAGTGTAACGCGAACGAAATCCTTGCCTTGTCTCACATTTAAATATTTCGTTTCTATTCTCGAGTCGCCAGGTAAAAAGCCCGTCCACCTAACCTAAGCCCCTGTTTTGTTATCGATTCTTTACGAAGACAAATATGTAAGTGTTCACTGAAATAAATACAGAATAATGCATAGTAAAGTTGTTCGTAAAATCTGAAATTTGCTTTAGGGACATAATATGATACCTATGTTTATATTTAATCGCAGCCAGCATGACTCCTGTTTGAAGGTATTTAACGGTAGAGTATAAATTCTTTTTTAACATGCTTATATAATTACCTTTTCTAGTACGTCCTAACTACATACCCTAGTAAAGTTTCAAATCGATACAATAATAAATTAGAAGTAAGATAATATCGTCATCCTAGATTTATTTACTTGTAGTTTACTAATAAACAATAATTTGGTACCATCGAGCTGATTTGATGATGAAGTCCGAAAGGTAGACTCTCCATTACGGTACAACGTATCCCAGCCTTGTTTGGGCTTGTTGGAATCTTCATAATATACATATGGCCATATATGGTTTTCAGATGATTATTTTTTAATTAATTGAAAGAATGTTGTAGAAATATAAAGGGACTATATCTATGTATGAAAGCTAAATTTTTTGATTATGCAATAATACTATAATACTTACATATTATTTGGTTTTACCCAGTTTTGTGATATATGTCATTGTATGTGAAAAAAACTTCGCTTTTATGGAAACTACTTCAATGGCATTTTTTAAGAATACACAAATACACTCACTCACGCAAAGAATACATAATAGGTACATAAACTCAACATACCTCCCTATATATTATATTTTTTACTATTAAAAATGTGAAAGTGTATTTATTGTTTGATCCATCTGTCACGTAGCAACGGATCAACCTGGTTTTTACGAAGAGATAGTTTATAGGCTACGGAGAGTAACATAGGCTACTTTTTATTCCGGAATCTCATATGATACCTCGGGGCGAAATGAAAATATTTTTATTTTGGTGAAACATTATCTACTATGTTAAAATAGTATTACCCACTGTTAGACTATTATCACTCGTATATTGCGTTCCTACATGAAATGTATTATGGACTTACTTATTTTTCAGGAATTATTTTGAGTGATTTATTATGAATAGAGATGCATTAACACTAAATAGTTATGTCGGGGAGCGCGAGACGGTCGGGCGAGGTCGCTTGCACTCGCGGGCGCGCGAGCGCAGGCGGGCGCGGCGCAAAGTGTGAAGGCCGGTCAGCGGCCGAGCTGGTGTTATGGGACCAATCATAACGATCAATTCACTTAACATTACACTCTAATGTAAGCATCAGCAGGACCACGTGCCACTGATATTATTAATTCTATTACGAGACGCAAAAACAGTTTTGTTGAATAAATGTTAAGGTATACACGCATATTGGCGCTTTATAGCAAAATATAGAGTCGTGAACTGCGGTAAATATTTGTGTCGTTGTACTCGAGAACGCATCAAATTGAAAGATAGGTTATAACCTATCTTGGTCTATGATGTAACATGTAACATCCTTTTTACCTTCGCGTCATCTGTGTACCGTTCTTTTAATCATAAAAATCCGATACTAGAGGTGGTGTAACCTAGTTCCGCAGAAACGCGCGTGAAACCGTGGGGCAGAAGCTAGTAATGTTATAAATACGAAAGTAACTCTGTCTGTTACCTTTTCACGCCTAAACCGCTGAACCGATCGCTAAGAAATTTGGTACGCAGCGGCATATTGGACCCTGAGCGTAACGAGGGACTCTAGAATTAACTAAAAGCTTAAAAATAAATCCCGAATAAAGCAATGGAGTTATGTAGAGTCCTGAGTGAAGCGAGGAGTTCAAGCCAACCAAGACGAAGACAGGCTTTATACTCGAGGTGAATACTTTACTTTTCATACCTACTGCGAGACAATAAAAACCTAGGGCTACATAAAATACCAGGCTACATCATAGGCTGCTTGGCTTTCGATTTGAAGTGTTGGAAATAAACTAAAAGGATTCGGACACAGCCTTACTTCATTTGTTGATCTCCATTGATTAAAATCGTTACAAGTAGGCTTTTTCGTGTTTATATCCCTAAAGCTATTTAATAAACTCCGGAGTCAAATCACTATCGTTCGACAACATTTAAGTGACACGATAGCTAACTCTACAGTACCTCGTAACGCTTAGGGTAGGCTTTATGCCACCCATGGCACTGCTTTATCCCCTTGATGCATAATCTACTATTATGGGCAGTTATTGTCAATTAAGCAATGTCATACATAAATGGATAGTTGAAACATCTTTTTCGAATAAGGATTTCGTCACGGCTAATAAACATAAGAAATATAAATGGTCAGCTAATTGAGATGCGAAAATCTATTTTTTTAACTAGGTATTCCACAACATACATTTTTTTCTCAACAACTTTTATTATGGGACTAACTGTGAAATCATGAAAAAATTATCAGCTGTTCCATAAAAAAGTTCAATACCTACTCGACCAAAATGTATGAAGCAACCATATTATTTTACGCGATATCAGAGTTAGCCCTATAATAAAAGTTGTTCACATTGATGAGTACTTCCACCCCTGCAAGTATTGCCAGTGATAACAAAATCACCCTGTATATAGATAACTAGCTTCCGCCCCGCGGTTTCACCCGCGTTCTCGAGGGATCTTGTATTTTCCCGGGATAAAAAGCCTATAGCCTTCCTCGATAAATGGGGTATCTAACACTGAAAGAGTTTTTCAAATCGAACCAGTAGTTCCTGAGATTAGCGCGTTCAAACAAACAAACAAACACTCCAGCTTTATAATATTATTTATTTTATTTATTTATTTATTACAGAAACAAACGGTCATACAAAAAATTAAAGAAAACAGCTTAGTATAGAACATAATAAGACCTATAGTTTCATTAATTTTTACATAACTGATTATAGAAATGAGCTTTGTACCAATCAAAACATGGTACATAATTAGGTTTTACCAGGAATTAAATTTATTTGTCAAGGAGGCTACTGTGCAACAGAATATATCAACATCAACAAAAGTTCACAGGCACGCTTTATAAACATATTTTTAGAATAACATGTTCTACTATTAGGAACATAGAATAAATCTCTTCTACGACACAATATTAGTATAGATAGTATAGATGACACCCAGACTCAGGACAAACAGATATGTTCATACACACTGCAATGACTGTCCTGAGTGGGAATCGAACCCACGACCAGTGGCGTGATAGATAGGGTATCTTACCAACCACGCCAACCGGCCCGTCAAAATACTTCCTCATCGTTGAAAATAAATTTAAATTATTTAATTTTCATGAAATCTTTTGATTATTGTAGTCTGAAATATATAGCACTCAACATACGTAGTCAGTTTGAAAAGTTCTCGGCCTAACCAAGATTTGAGGGTAGTATGTAAACAAATTTATACTCATTCGACAGCTTGATTCTTTATTTAAACATATGTCAAGTGTCACTGTGACAGATTGCGTAATGATTTTTCTACGATTTTTTGTTCGAGTGATTTGCTTTTCTCCCAAAAAATGGCAAAAGTGAAATGAAAGCTGTGATTAAATATTTCGTAAAAAAAAATGACGCCTAGCCAAATCAAAGAAGACATGAATAACACATTAGGTGAATCTGCGCCTTCGTATTCCATGGTAAAAAAGTGGGCAACTTTATTCAAACAAGACAGGGAGAGCGTTGAAGATGACCCGAGAAGCGGAAAGCCGTTGATATCCACCATGCCAGAAATCATCGACAAAATCCACAAATTGGTTTTAGAAGACAGAAGATTGAAAGTTCGTGAAATAAGTGACTATGTCACGACTAACGTGAACATAAATCTAAATTAAATTTAATTAACTAAAACTAAATTAAAACCTAGACCTAAATTGAATAAACTTAAATCTATATTGTAACCTAATCCTAAATGCTAAAACTTAATTATTACATATTATATTATTTAACAGTTACTTATATTATTTAATCATATTAAAGGTGTGTCTCAGTATTATTTACCATTTGCGCATGTCGGTTTAACCGACAACTGAAAAGTCGCATCTGTGGACAGCCTACAAACACTCTGCTGTATGTGGACACCCTAAGCCATAGAGAACCTCTAAAAAAAAAGAAGGGAGACCTTTTTGGAACGACACCGTTACTAGCTGCGCAAGCGCTTACAGATTTAACTTACCAATTTTACTATTGCCTACGTATATATATATTATTTTAAATAATATATCTTAATTCTTATATTTTAGTGAACCCCTTAATTGGGTAAGTTGTGCATTTATATCGCTTTTGTACTTAATTTCATCAATGTCTTCGTATTAACTTGGTGCTTAACCTCATCATGACTTTCATTTTTGCTACCTCATTTTTTTAATCACCAACTGTACTTTTATCAAAATACTTTTAAAAATCAAATTGTTAACATCATACTCACTTCGAAGTTCTTGCTATAACCATGAATTTTGAAATTATGAAAATTATTGTCACGTTACCTATTTCTTTAAAGTACGTTATAAGGTAACGTACTTATTTTAGTCTTTTCACTTTCTTTTATTTAGTTTAATTAATCATTGCAAAAAGTCCTTCTGCTTTTCTTTTGCGTTAAAACCTTGACTGCCCCGTCTTGATTGCTAATTAGTTAATACCGTCCTTAAACTTCCTATTCATCGGTCATCCATCATCAGCATTTCATGCATCATCAGCTTTGCTTCGCCGCACTGGAATCAAGGGGTTTTAGTAGCAGTCAAGGTCCATAAATGGACATCGTAGTAAATAACTACCATAATTAAATTCCAGGGTTTTTTCTACGAGTTTGAACGTCGCGCAAGATCTCATATATTTGCACCAAATTGATTGCCGCTGTTTCCGTTCGACCTACCTGCAGACCAAAGACACCAGATACGTCGCGCCCCCTACCTTTACTAAATTGACGACGTTGCCTCCGAGGGAAGTTTAGTATCCAAGGTATTCCGGTGATTAATAGATGTGACCAGTATTCAGAAAAAGGACCTTACCTAGCGTATGATAAAATAATTATGTACTACCTTCTTAATTTTCTGTAACTTAAAATTATAATGTTGTTATAGTTGGCTCGTTTTGTCTTTTTTTTTTATAATTATAATTATAAGCAAATACAACGTAACAAATTGGCGCCCACTTTCGCGGTTCTGAAGGTCATTTCTGTTAGTCACGGGTCTAATAACTATTTAGTTTTTCTTGGTGGTGGTATGTTCATGGTTTTGTCTGCTGTAAAACGATTTTTGTTTGATTTTTCAACTAAAGAGTGATTTTTATTTATTTTTTTGTTAAATACCTATTTTTTTATGTTAAATACCAATATGCTAAATTTTATATGTGACACTCATTAGTTGAATTTTTTTATTTATTTCGTATATTTTTGCTTACATTTGCTTTTATAATTTTATTTCTCTATTATAACAATATCGTTCTGTTACTGTAACTGATTAATGTAACAGAAAGGACTTTTATTCAATCACACTTCAGAGTTATAAAAAAATCAGTAGTTATTTGCATGGTTTATTCATTTCCTTAATTTTATTTTGCTAAAATATATCTGCACAACCTACACAATCTACATTTATTTTAAAAACTGATTAATTATTTTCAATACTGATCTTACTCAACTCGCTGTAATGGATTACAATATTAAATTTCTTTCATTGCAAAAATCAGAACTCGAGTACGAGGTTGGTTTACGCGGTGATACACCTGCTGATAGTGTGGCAGATTTGCGAAAACAAATCACTAAGCTTAGTCGTATATTTGCATCGGAAGAAATACTTGAGTCACACCTTGATATACCGGAGGATTTAAGAGGTGCTAAAGAATGCCTTATTAAAAGTAAAAATTTTTTAGGTACTCTAAAAGTTAAATTTGATAAAAATCTATTTTTACGTACTGAAAATTTACTTAACCACATTTATCACCGTTTGGCTAGAATTTCTTCAGGAACTACGGCAGAAATCAATTCTTTGGAGGAATTACAAAAAGACTACCAATTACAAACTAAAGAACTTACTAAGCTAGCTCCTAAAAAACCTACTTCATTATCAGTTGATTCTACTCCTAGTGATGTCAAAGAAAAAAACATTTCATCCATCGCAGTTACTTGTGATCGCGGTATTAGTAGTGACTTGCATAAATTGAAATTCGATGGGAAAACATGTGTTCGAGCTTTTATACAAAAAGTTGACGAGTTTATCCAGGCTCGCAATATTTCTACCGACAAAGTATTGTCATTTGCAACAGAGATCTTTACTGAAAATGCTCTTCACTGGTACCGTAGCATTAGGGATAGTGTAAATTCTTGGAATGATCTAGTGACTCTGTTGAAACAGGATTTCGGTCAATTTGATTATGACTACCGGTTAATGTCTGAAATACGTGCTCGATCACAGGGTGAAAGTGAAAATATCACAATATATCTATCCATTATGCATGGCATGTTCTCTCGTCTGTCTCGCGAGGTATCTGAAGAAGAGAAGCTGGAGATATTACTACATAATATACGACCATATTATGCTAATACTTTATCTAGTTGTCCAGACATAAAATCTATAGACGCTCTAAGAAATCAATGTAAGAATTTCGAAAACTTTCAATCTAGACTATCACAGTTTCGTGAACCGCCCAAGGTCACTGCTGATACACTAGCCCCAGAATTTGCATACAACAAACCAAGCACTTCTCAAAATAAAACTTACAGTAATTCTATGTATAAGCCTTATACTAACCTAAACTATAACAAACCTATACAAGAGAAACAAACTTACAACTACGCTAAAACTAATAATTATACTTACGCTGTTAATGAGATTGAAGATATCCCAGTTCAGGCAGTTGGTCCTATTGACTCTAAGCCTAATTACTGTCCTCGTTGTCGTTCTAATGACCACTCGTTAAAAAATTGCAAAGAACCAAAGTTTTTAATATGTTTTAAATGCGGGAAGAAAGATGTTACTTACCCTACATGCCCTGATTGTGTTAAACCAGTCAACTACCCTAACCACAGATTTTCAAAAAACTAAATAACTCGGATTGTAGTTACCATTCGTATTTTAACCAGTCTGAATGGAATACTTGGCTCTCTTTTATCAAAACTTTTTCACAAACTTATAAAGTAGCTACAATCCTACATTCTAAACCAGCTAATGATCCTCGACCATATATCAAAATTAAAATCAGTAACTACAACTCTATAAAATTATTTGGTCTTCTAGATTCTGGCTCAGTAATAACTATTTTAGGCAACAATTCTCATCATGTTTTAGCTAAATATGGCTTTGTTACAAAAAATGAAGAGGTTATTACAGTGACAGCTGCTGGCGGACAGAAACTAAAGTCAATAGGCACTATGCATCTACCCATTGCTTTTAATAATACATGTTCTATTATTAAAGCACATATAATACCAGAAATTGAAGTTTCCTTACTCTTGGGTATCGATTTCTTAACTGAATTCAATATATTTCCCAATAACTTATCAGATGTAACATTTTTATCAAATAATGACCCAAAGATTATGGAGATTTCTATTTCAAATAATATTCAGTCTTACGATAATCTTAATAATAACCAAAAAATAGTAGCCGATAAAGTTGTAGAACAATTTAAAGAGATTTCTTTTGAACACAAGGGTCTCGGCAGAACACATCTCATAACTCACAAAATTGATACGGGCAGCGCTGCACCAATTAAGCAGAGATACTACCGAATGTCACCTGAAAAACAGCGTATTATTACAGAACAAGTTGATGAGATGCTAGCCCTTGACGTTATTGAGCCCTGCGAGAGCCCTTGGTCTTCTCCGGTTTTAGTAGTGGGCAAGAAAGACGGGAAGCCACGTTTCTGCCTTGATAGTAGGAAACTAAATTCCATTACAAAAAAAGATGCGTATAGCCTACCTTACGTATCTGAAATATTGGATAATCTAAAGGAATGTAATTTTCTTTCTAGTCTGGACCTTTCTAAAGCGTTTTGGCAACTACCGATTCATGAGCCAGATCGCGAAAAGACAGCATTTTACGTACCTGGACGGGGTTCTTTAATGTTTAAAGTAGCTGCTTTTGGTCTATCTAACGCTCCAGCCACTCAACAGCGACTAGTGGATCTTCTATTTGGTCCTGAATTTGAACTAAAAGTCTTTTGTTACTTAGATGACGTAATCGTACTAAGTAGCACTTTTGAGGAACACGTGACACTACTGCAACGTGTCCTTGAAAAACTACGTCATGCAAACTTGACTATTAACCTAGATAAATGCCAATTTTTTCGTAATAAGCTCCGGTATCTGGGTTATGTTGTGGATGAACAAGGTCTACGTACAGATCCCGAAAAGGTTGAAGCTATTTTAAACTTCCCCACCCCTAAAACTAAAAAGGAAGTAAAGCGTTTTCTTGGAACAGCATCTTGGTACAGGCGCTTTATTCCAAATTTTAGCACTGTTGCTGGTCCTTTAAATAGACTTACTTCTACAAAAAAGTCCTCCCCATCTTTTCTTTGGACCTCTGAAGCAGATGAAGCATTCCTTAAGTTAAAGTCTCTTTTAGTTAAATCTCCAATCTTAGCCTGTCCAAATTTCAATTATCCTTTTGATGTCCATACAGACGCCAGTGACTTTGGTGTAGGTGCCATGCTATCACAAACAATTGATGGTATAGAGCATCCTGTAGCGTATATGAGTCGATCTCTTTCTGGCCCAGAACGCAACTACAGCGTCACAGAAAGAGAAACTCTCGCTGTCTTAACAGCATTAGAGCATTGGCGTTGCTATCTAGAAAATGGCAAAACATTTTGTGTGTATACCGACCATTCTGCCATTAAGTGGTTTATTTCCCTCTCTAACCCTTCTGGTCGTCTTGCGAGGTGGGGTGTACGTCTTTCCTCTTTTAATTTTGAAATTCGTCACCGTCGCGGTAAAGATAACGTAATTCCAGATGCATTATCTCGATGTCCAGTTGCAGAAATTTCTACCTCTTCTAACTCTAGTCCAATTATTGCATCATCCTCCCCTAATTCACAAGCTCGTACACTTCCTTTATTTGACACTGCTGATGGCTGGTATTTAAAAATTTATAATGGCTGTGCAAATACCCCTAGTAAGTTCCCCAACTACCGAGTAGAACGTTCAACTCTTTATCGTAACATAAAGAGTAAATCCTCGTTGACATCTGAGTTTAGCTGGAAGGAAGTAGTTCCTAAGGAACGACGTGTTAATGTTATTAACACTAACCATGCTGAGCCTACTGCTGCACATTTTGGCATTTTCAAGACATATCGACGATTACTTTTAAATTACTATTGGCCGGGAATGTATAGCGATGTAGTCAAATATGTATCTGAGTGTCAAACTTGTCTCGCATATAAACAACCTACACATGGCACCTTAGGGAAAATGGGTCGACCAAAAAATTGTTCACGCCCATTCCAGACTCTTTCTATAGATCTGGTGGGACCATTGCCCACTAGCAGGAAGCAAAACAACTATATATTTGTTGTCACTTGCTGCTTTTCTAAGTATTGTTTACTTTTTCCTTTACGGCAAGCTACATCAACTACTATTTGTAAAATACTTGAGGAAAACTTATTTCTGGTTCATGGCATTCCTCAAACGGTAATCATGGACAATGGATCTCAATTTATTAGCCATCAATTAAATACCTTATTTTCTAAATATAAAATACCCAATATCCATTTCCTACCTAAATATACCCCCCAGGTTAACACTGTGGAAAGGTATAATAAAACTATAATAGCTGCGATTTCAACTCTAATTAATAATGACCATAGGGCATGGGATATTAATATACCCAAGATACAGTTCGCGATTAATAGTTCCGTAAATGAGGTGACTGGCTACACTCCATCCTTTTTAGTATACGGTCGTGAACTTGTTTCCTGTGGATCGCACTATATTGAGAATGATATTCCTAATGATATAGTTTTCCTACCAAGAGATATTTACGCAGAAAACTTAGGACACCTCGCTGACGTTTTCGATAAGGTTCAGGCTGCTTTGTATCACAGCCATAAGAAGGCAACTCAGCGTTACAACCTGCGAAGAAAAGATGCTGAATTCAATGTAGGCGATAGCGTCTGGAAGAGATGTTTTTTCCAGAGCGACAAAGGAGCTTACTTTGCTAAAAAGCTTGCTCCTAAATTTGAGAAATGTAGTATAATAGAAAAACGATCACCACTTGTATACATTTTGAAGGATTCGTCAGGTCGTAATATTGGTGCCTGGCATATCAAAGATCTAAAATTAAAAGTATCATCTCCCTGAGTAATTTTCTTTTCAGTTTATATTTGAAACTAACTATGGTGTATAGAATAGACTGTGTAGATTTTACCCAGGCAAAATCTTTTCCTAAGGAGGGGGGTATTGTCACGACTAACGTGAACATAAATCTAAATTAAATTTAATTAACTAAAACTAAATTAAAACCTAGACCTAAATTGAATAAACTTAAATCTATATTGTAACCTAATCCTAAATGCTAAAACTTAATTATTACATATTATATTATTTAACAGTTACTTATATTATTTAATCATATTAAAGGTGTGTCTCAGTATTATTTACCATTTGCGCATGTCGGTTTAACCGACAACTGAAAAGTCGCATCTGTGGACAGCCTACAAACACTCTGCTGTATGTGGACACCCTAAGCCATAGAGAACCTCTAAAAAAAAAGAAGGGAGACCTTTTTGGAACGACACCGTTACTAGCTGCGCAAGCGCTTACAGATTTAACTTACCAATTTTACTATTGCCTACGTATATATATATTATTTTAAATAATATATCTTAATTCTTATATTTTAGTGAACCCCTTAATTGGGTAAGTTGTGCATTTATATCGCTTTTGTACTTAATTTCATCAATGTCTTCGTATTAACTTGGTGCTTAACCTCATCATGACTTTCATTTTTGCTACCTCATTTTTTTAATCACCAACTGTACTTTTATCAAAATACTTTTAAAAATCAAATTGTTAACATCATACTCACTTCGAAGTTCTTGCTATAACCATGAATTTTGAAATTATGAAAATTATTGTCACGTTACCTATTTCTTTAAAGTACGTTATAAGGTAACGTACTTATTTTAGTCTTTTCACTTTCTTTTATTTAGTTTAATTAATCATTGCAAAAAGTCCTTCTGCTTTTCTTTTGCGTTAAAACCTTGACTGCCCCGTCTTGATTGCTAATTAGTTAATACCGTCCTTAAACTTCCTATTCATCGGTCATCCATCATCAGCATTTCATGCATCATCAGCTTTGCTTCGCCGCACTGGAATCAAGGGGTTTTAGTAGCAGTCAAGGTCCATAAATGGACATCGTAGTAAATAACTACCATAATTAAATTCCAGGGTTTTTTCTACGAGTTTGAACGTCGCGCAAGATCTCATATATTTGCACCAAATTGATTGCCGCTGTTTCCGTTCGACCTACCTGCAGACCAAAGACACCAGATACGTCGCGCCCCCTACCTTTACTAAATTGACGACGTTGCCTCCGAGGGAAGTTTAGTATCCAAGGTATTCCGGTGATTAATAGATGTGACCAGTATTCAGAAAAAGGACCTTACCTAGCGTATGATAAAATAATTATGTACTACCTTCTTAATTTTCTGTAACTTAAAATTATAATGTTGTTATAGTTGGCTCGTTTTGTCTTTTTTTTTTATAATTATAATTATAAGCAAATACAACGTAACAACTACTATAGGGGTCTTAACTGAGCGGGTGTTTCATATTTAACGAACTATGCATGAAAAAGGTGTCGGCAAGATGGGTGCCGCGTTTGTTGACCGCCGAACAAAAGCTCAATCGGGTTGAAATCTCGAGAGAGAATCTGTCGTTGTTTCAATCAAATACTAGCGACTTTTTAAGACGATTTATAACCACTGATGAAACTGGATTCACCACTATATTCCTGAGACAAAACAGCAGTCGAAATAGTGGAAACATAGCGATTCTTCCTCAACCCGCCGCCTCAACTCCGCCACCAAAGAAAGCCAAGTCTCAAAAGTCAGCAGAAAAAGTGATGGCATCAGTGTTTTGGGATTACGAGGGAATTATTTTTATTGACTACCTTCCCAAAGGACAGACTATAACAGGCCCATACTACGCTAACCTATTGGATAAATTGGCTGAAAAAAATCGCGAAAAACGGCCGGCATTGGCCAAAAAAAAATCCTTTTTCATCAGGATAATGCACCGGCGCACAAGTCAGTTGTTGCAATGGCTAAGCTCCATGAACTTCGTTTCGAAGTACTGAACCATCCTCCATATTCGATGGATTTAGCACCATCGGACTATTTTCTGTTCCCTAAATTGAAAAAACACCTGGCTGGAAGAAAGTTTTCCATAAACGAAGAGGTGATAGCTGAGGTGGAGAGGTTTTTTGCAGAGTTGGAGGAATCGGTCTATAAGAGCGGCATAGAAGTGCTGGAGCATCAATTGAATAAGTGTATTGTGATAAGGGGAGAATATGTAGAAAAATAATAAAAAATATTTGCTTTCATGGTCGGGCCGAGAACTTTTCAAACGCTCGTAGCACTCAAATAATAAATACAGGAATGTACCGTGATTTGCGATACACCGCGACGATTCTAGAGCTTAGTGGATCATGCAAGGCCCTTTTTAACCGACGAAAGAACGGAGGAGGTTCTCTAGTCGACGCGTATATATATATATTTATTGCCATTCTCATTCAGCCACCGTACAGTTATCCCTCGGCCCAGTGTTACTGACACAATGCAAGGTTAAAGTGAGGTGGACGCCCGCGCAACTGCCCGCCTAGCACTTATAAGGCCATTTACATTTTATCGAATCATACAAATCAAACAGGACTAGCCAGAATCCAAAATCCGTTTAAAGTAGTAGAATCGTGGAAATTTATTTTTATGTAGCCACAAAGCTATTTCCTGCATATTATTAAATAGCATTTAAGCATGTAGGTAGGTATAGCCTTGAATCGTGAAACGGATTTTTCCTGTTCACTCTCGCAAGTGGTTCTCACAAAGTAAAAAAGACCTCATAATTAAAAAAAAACACTTTATTATCAACTATTACAATTACTTATGTACACTAGACACTTTTTCACCAAGACATAGCACCTACAATCTGAGATGGATCATTAAATTATGAGTCAAAGTTAGCATTCTTACAAGTTGAGTGTTCCTGCTTCAATAAATATAATGGTGAATTAAAACAAAAATTTAAAGTATTTATCTTATTTCGTATATACAATCCTAAAGAAAATCCCAAATATGTATTATTAGTAACATTAGGGGTACACACGGGTCGAATAGAGAACCTTCCTTTTTTTGAAGGCGGTTAAAAATCGAATATTATCGATATCTACCGGTGTATTCCGGTTTGCACCTGAAAGTCAGATCGCTTTAAGGCTGTGCTTAGTACCATCGGTCACATCACCAACCGATACAAAAAAAAACGTCTTAAATTAAGAAGTACAGACAACAAAACTAGATGGATGGAATGTTCATCTCATTACGAGCCCATCGTTGATTAAAGTCAATAACTTGAACGCGGCGTGCGGCGCACATTCAACATCGGTTGAATGGAATCTCTAATGAGGCGCTCTTGTCAATGAGTGCTGCGAGCCAGATCTCAATTGAAGCGCGTCTCTATTCTCTTTTACTTTCAATCACACATAGATATGGGCAAAAGGCCGTCTCCGGTCGTCCGCTCCGGCCCGGGCCACTGAACGAGTTTGAACATTTTGTTCTTTTTATCCTTCCCTCCCGCAAGTATAGTCTAGCATGTTCGTATCCCGTCTTTCTTTCTTTATTTTTAGTTCGTGCGAAAAAGGTAGTCGACCAGTCCTAGCATTAGGGTCAACGTATCCAAGGCTTTTTACCCCTGACTTGTGTTGTGTTGCACAATAGTCGAGAAATTCCTGGAATAACGAACATGGGTGAACGGGCTATTTTTAATGGAAGAAAATTACAACTTCACTGTTTTAAATTAAAATTAAACTTAAATTACATACAGATTGCACTATTTATAGCAAATTAGTTTTGTATTTTCAGCACCTATACGGGTAGGAAGGTACTTAAATACCTATAGGGAGCTCTAAGTTAGCAACAAGTACTGTTTACTGAAATTGAAAGAATCTATCTAACGAATACTAACCTGAACCTTTGTGGGAATTGCTGTCATAGTCATCGAAGATGATGATTAGATAGTCTCATCTAATTTATTCCTTATTTTTATACATAATAATATACCCTATTATTTAATTTGCTTTCAGCTTTATTTCTCGTCCTGGGAAAATAGGTAGGTAAGTGTGCAAATAATCGAAGACAATTGTACGTAAAACCAAAGTAAAACTTATAAGTACTTGATGGTTCTTTACAAAGCATGAGGCTGTCTGTGTTGAAGCATTTAAAAGGTTATTACGAAACATTTACTTTTCGTAGCAAACACAGATCGTGCAACGCAAAGCGGAACGTTTACATACAAGATGTGAGGCGGACAGCAGAGAAGGCGTTCGGCGGACGCTAGCGACTGAAGCTCGCCGACTGCGGCCGAGCGGAGGCATTCGCGTGCCCAGCGGCCCATCGGTGTCCTTGCATTCTTTAAAGGAATAGCAGAATGGTACCGGTTCAATGACCCGTGACAATGTGAAGGGATCAGCGGCGATCTTGGGTTCATAGGCGTGGTAGCTTTACGTAATGACGTTAGATTTGAGGGTCGATACTGTTTGACGGCCACAAGATTAAATTTATCCTTTCAATCTGCAATAAGCTGCTTTTAAGGCGATGATAGCTCAGTGATAGTGACGTCGGACGCCGTGGCGAAGGTCGTGGGTTCGAATCCTACAATGAGCTTGAGCTTTCGGTGAAGGAAAACATCGTGAGGAAACCATAGCACGGTGGTAGGGTACTTTGTAGTATACCCGCCTGGCTGGCTACCACCCTCAAGTTGAAAATCTGTCGCCAAACACCTATTGGTGTGTTCCGGTAGCTGCACTTGAGAGCCAGATCCTTCTAGGCTTTGTGTGCTTACCACCTTCGGCCACATCATCACCTACCATAGTGAGATTGTGGTCAAACACAAGCCTATACAAAGTAAAAAAAAAATAACAATACTTGTGATGATTTTGTATACCTACAAGCAACTACTTCTTCTTAGTTTAAGCCTCGTCGTGTGAATATACAATATATTGAGGTCAGATCTCATGCACTGTGTGTAAAGTCATGAACTGTTATGATGCTTAAACAATGAGGTGTAATATTTGGGCAGCAAATTGTACATATGCTAAATAAATTCTGCAAGCTATCTTGTTTGACAATATTTTACCTTAAAAAACTGGAAATATGTGACTAGCAAATATTCTTAGCAAAGCATAAGTGATTAAAGCTATTAGTGATTGAAAATGTAAGTGAAATAGTTATTTGTGCAACAAGAGAGCAAAGTCGGTTTTTGCTGCGAGTGCTGGTTTTGAATCCTGAGCAAGCGAAGGACTCAACGATTGAATCACGAGCGTAGCGAGTGTTTCTAAAATTGAATCCTGAGTGTGGCGAGGGATTCAAAGGCACGAGATGCAAAAAACATTGCTCTCGTGTAATTCACATAACTTTTCACTTCAGCAGCGAGAACACTTTAGGAGATAATAAATATTTACAAGTTAAATATCAGTTTTATTTGCAATAAATACTTATTTTCGTTTAAAAACAACAATAAGTTAAAAATTCAATAAATTACACAATTATCTTTTTGCAAATTTTCTTTAGTTAGTACGAAATTCCGAACGTGTTTGTCTTTGAGGTCGAATTCAAAATCGGAACTTCGAAAGGGCTGGTCTTTGTCTCTCTCTCTTTCTAATGGCGGGAAAGAGATAGAGTGTGAATGTTTCGAATTGTATGATTAACCCAAGGCTGAATAAGATATTCGCGACTTTCTGAAAAAAAAAATTAAAAAGTTACTTTGTCTCACTGATTTCAGGCAGCAAAACCTACATGTTTGAGCTACTGAAGTCAAAATGTATGTAACCTAAAGGTACTACCTATATTTACGAAAAAAAGGAGTAGTCTGTCGTCGTCATGGAAGTTGTAGGTATGTCGTCGCCATGGAATGCGGATTTGATATATATGCTTATAAGTAAGCAAATTCTGAGCTTGTATCCATAATCCATATACCTGCCCTTGTAGGTAAAGCTGCATGCATCGTCTTTCAACGGGGTAGCCCAACTATGTATAGCTCTAGGTATGTGATAGTTGATACATCTCATTAGTATTAACGTAAACACCTATTCAAATGCACCAGCAGCAACAATCTATTCAATGTCAAAATAGTCTCTCTTAATTTCACTTTCATTTATTTTTCAGTAGTCGCTTGCTGAAAGATAAATTATATTGACCTACTCCCTGGCAATAAATACAGCATCATTTAAATTTCGATTGGTTTGGTATACTTCTCTAAGTTGACTACATATACGTACAGGGCGGCGGCGGCGGCGACAGCGACGCCATGTTTACAAACAAAGAGATCAACGCACGCTATGTAGGTTAGCGCAACAAGCCGCGTGCGCCCGCGCAGCCGGCCTGTATTGCGCGGGTCGTGGTCCCTCTCTGATCGAGCCACCAAAACTCTCTGGTGCAACCGCAAATTGATATTAAATTTAATAATATAACTATCATAAAACTTTGAATACTAAGTTTACCAAACCAAATAAGTTTGTCTCTACCGTAAAAAATCCCTAAGTACAGGATTTTTTAAATAAAAAGACTTCAAATTATGCCTTTAACTTTGTCTTTTACATGTTTTTACGTAGGATTTTGTAAAACAAATTTACCCAAAAAGTTAATTCAAAAGATTGGGGAAGGCTAAATATTGCGCATGCGCAGGAGAAATCGTGACAATGCCCTCACAAACGCGCCGATCGCCGGAAGAAAGTTCCTAGCGATTTGCATACCGTTAAACAAGGTACGAGCGCCAGCGATCCCAAGCTCGCACTCCTCAGAGATGGCCCACATAGACATGTTTTATAGTTTATTGTCACGGACCCATTTCCGTGGGTGCACGACCACGACCACCGCCTGGCCTGCGGACTGACACACTTCGCTCACTCCGAAAGTTTCTCCGATAGAGAAACCTACAATATCTAATAGCACCAACATCCGTCTATGCAGATTTCCAGAGCAAGCCTCCACAGAGACGATGACCTAAATACGAACGTTACAAAGCGAATAACACATGTTGAGATGTAGTTTATTTTGTACAACATAACTACGAGATCCGTTCATATATCTGAAAACAGCATCATTTTGTATAATTTCTCCCATTCCCACATAGTAGGTACGTACATAGAACATGAATAAGAGTGCGCAATAAATTAAACTATGATTATATATAGACGCTGAATCAATGACAGTATCCACTCGTTTTCATTACAAATAGTAGGCGACAAGAAAAACTTGCACTAGTGTTACGTTAGAAAGCGCAGACATTTCACCATAAAGTCTAGAAAGTGTACATAAGAAGAAAGTGAAGATGTAGGGGAAAAAATATGCAATACAAGTGCATGGAAGCGCGGGAACATAGTACGGCGAGATACAAACAATACTTGTTCCGAATCTCTGCAGTTTCCAGTTTGATCGCCATCACTTTTCACCCTATTATAGATGAAACTGCATTCGCTTGCACACATTTCTCAACACACCACATGTTTGCTTAGTTCTTATATCTTAGCACACATTTTTACTTTCTTTTCCGTTCGCTCTTATTTGTTTGTTTCGTTGCGCTTCCACACTTATTATAGCTATCAAGAGACGTATACATCATTCGTTGCTGAATGAAAATAAGAACAGGCGCATTCGTGCTCCATATAATTATGAAAAATTAATGATTCTCCATTTCGATTAGGTATATACTTTCTCGCGAGAAGGCCACAGTGACACATTTTATGTAGTAACGTGTAGTTTTTTTTATTTTACTATGGATAAGCTTGTGTTTTGACCGCAATCTCACCTTGGTAAGGGCCGAATTTACTATACATATAAGCATGCAATGCTTAGAAAGCGATAGACTCTCAAGTGCAGCTGACGGAACTCACAAGTAGGTGCTTGGCGACAGATTTCAACTTGAGGGCGGTAGCCAGCGCAACCACAATGCTATGGTTTCCTCACGATGTTTTCATTATCGAAAGCTCAAGCTATATATAGTATACCACAGACCTATTATTTTAGTACCTGCTATAGCTGTGTGTATCTATAACATTAGTATATTCCAATAAATAGCCTGTTCAAAAGATGTAGCGTTCTTTCACTTTGAATTATACAATAAATTATCTTTATTCCAAGTTTACCTGAAAGTGAAAATCAAACGTTATACAAACAAGCATATATGCTTACTATTTGTACGTGCAAGCAAAGACATATATCACGCTACGCTTGAGTAGCACATGCCATTGCGAATCGTTGGACATCTCTTTGATAATTTTCTATTATATGATCCCGGCTTGGTGACGAATATAGGTGGTCATTAGTAGAGAACGAAGAGCGAACATTCTCGTATTACCTACTTGATATTTAATGACAGTTTCTTGTGTCAGTTCCGTTGAATAGTTTGGATGGTCACATGCAAGCAGTATGCTCGGGAGAAAACACAAACACTGACGGTCCAACACGATATATTATTAAACGCAGTTACAGAGAGTAGGAAAGCAATAATACTTCAGTTGAAAATTTATTCAAGGCTTCTGCTTATTTAGCATCTCTATGTATCAGAATCTGGTATTTGTTATAAATATATAGGTAACAGTTGTAGGTGCGTCACTAGTAAAGAGCTGCGTCGACGGATGCCGGCGAGTCGATGGGAAAGCCGTCGCCGTCGGCCGGTCGACAAACGACGTCGAGAGAAAGAGTGTGAAAGAGAGATGGGCATTTCACCGCGCGGGGTCAACGCGCTCGCTATACTGTCGCTGATTGTGCCCCAATTGCTGTATGTGGGTCTAGGCCGGCGTTCGTCGACCCGCGTGACACACTTAGCGGCGCCCGCGAACGACCGCGGTGCTTTCACGCCCCACGCGCGAGGGTGGGGGACCGCACGGAAAGCTGAGAAAAGTTGGTACAGCACCTGGGCGGGCTTCAGTATGATTTATTGATATCGCGTCAAACAACAGTACCTACTTGCATATATTTCTGCTCTGAATCTTTAATTTATTTTATTGCAGTTTCTCTATTGATTAGGTGTACGAAATATAAATAATTATACCTACGATTGATCAATACTAACATGAAAATGCACTAATAATACCAACAGACACTGTATTATATCTTATTTTTGTTAATATTGAAATGATATGCTGATATTAAATTTTGTGATTTTAAAAAATTACTTTAATTATTTTAGCATGACATGACCAATATTTGGGTTTAAGTGGTTTATCCGGTCCAGACCTTTTGTGGAAATATACTTTTGTACTGAGTAATGCATCCGTAATGACAGATAATAATGTGTACCTCTACGTACGAACGAAGTACCTGCGCGAATGAGTATTTTTTTATTCAACCATATATTGTTTTTTTATTGGATATACCGAAGTGTTTTTTTAAAGAATCAACATTAAAAAAAATGGTACGGCAAGATAGATACCTGCATAATACTTATAGACATTGACTAATTTATCGCTTAAAAAAAATGCTACATGTGATGATGGAGTAAAAATTAAAAGTAAGGCAAGAAGGCAACAGTTACCTTGTTTTAGTGTAACTGAGTGTTATAATGGTAGGTACTTAGCAGTTGTTCCATATAAAATTAAATGTTAATTTTAAAAAAATATTAATGATATAATTTCCTTTCCAATATTAAGATGGTATGTTTTCAATTTGCACGATCGGTAGCCGAAACTGATTGTCAGAAACAATTTTTTTAATTACGTTTTTAACGAGGTTCCAACTTTTAATTAACCATAGCATTGTGTCTGTTTAGCAATGAGTCACCATCTGCTGGACCGATTTAGCTATTTTGAACTCTATTATAATGTGGATATTAAGTCGAGTATTTGGAAAGTTTATTTATCAATCAGAAACGGAAACTAAGTAACAGCCATAAATATTTCTTGAGTAAGTAAAATAACCCATAAAGTGGACAAATAAATTAGTTTTACACTAAGTATATGTCAGAGTGGAAGTCGCTTTCAGAGATACCTATATCTTAAAAAACTTATTACCTACCAAAACTGACTTCACTACGTAGCATGATTTTAAGGTAAAAACAATTTAAGAAAAAAATACCTTAAATTTACGAAGGTATAATGCATTTTAAAATGACTTCTCATTCAAAAAGTGAACTTAATGTTGTTTTTGTTCAGTTCAGTTAAATAAATAAATGAAGGTACGTTTATTTGTCGGTAACCTCAAAAGATACTATATGGCGATCAATCCTACCGTTGATACTGAGAAACCTAATTTCTGTTATGATTGAATTACACTGACCATTTATTCAAATTATTTTCGGGTAGGTAATAATTTAAAAAACAACACATTATTTTTTAAATGTAATTTTTATTAACATAAAAAACGTTGACATTGATCCTTACGGGAATGTAGCTCAATTAAGCGCAGTGGGCCAACTAATGCGACTAATGAATAACTATACATTACGCGATAGGCGTTTGCCGCTCGTTAGTTCGTTGGAGAGAAGGTCGGGTAACTGGAGCAAGGTCAGTATGGACGAAGTCTTCGAGTGATAGCGTAACCTCTGCATTCATTATCGACTCGAGATCACAAACGTGAGTTGAGTTGCACACATGAGTCTGCTCCCTTACTCTATAAGTAATGGCTTTGTTATAAATTATGTTCTATATGTAGGTACATGTACTCACACATGCATATCGTACAAGTAGATAGGCAATTGATAGCAATAACAACACGTTCAAGTCTACACTCGTTATATTAGATACATAATTAGATATGAGAAGCGTGACAATGATAAAGAATATTTTCGAATACATAAACAATATTAAGTAAGGAACAACAAACTTCCAGATATGTACCAGTAATTTATTTATTAATATTACCTGCCTAATTTAAAACTCATTAGAACTAACTAGCTAGACTTAAAAAGTATGTTCTCAGGAATGGTGCTCGTCTCTATGCTAAGACACCGCAAAGAAAATGCTTTGCTGAGCTTCTTGCCAGAGTCTTCTCATCTTCATTGTTTTCATAAGTGCCTTACCAGGGACTAATCTCAGTAGTTAATAAGTTTGGATAAGCTGGTACGTAACATTTTGTCCAGTAAATTCTACGTTGTAGTACCAGAAATCCATGACTTTTGACAGTAATTTATGTTGTAAATAATATTTGAATTTAGAATGTGCATTCAAATCAATTACATTCATTTTGAAAAGCTGTCTCGAGGAATTTGTGAAAGTCCGAAATGAACTGTGGTCTGTGCGTATATAATACGTGTATGTAAGATATACATTGTTCATGTTTGGGGCTTCTAGACCCATGATTACTGAACACAAACTTTTAAGGAAGTTTTATAAAACCTGTAATGTCTGACATATTCTAGAGTCTAGAATATGTGAGAAGATAAATATCTTGTCTAGATAGACCTCAATAAAACAATTAAGTACGTACATCACTGACTCTTGGTATGCTGCATATTGTCAGTCATTAATCACAACCAATAAGCCAAGTGGAAATAAAAAGTGGACTGTCGTGATAATAATTGATGTCTGCATTTGCTACATGATCACAATTAAATATGGTTCAAATGGAGCAGGAGCGCAAAAAATATATTTAGTGGAAGTTGGAGAGCGTTCTCGGAACCAGTTGTGTTGTGTACATAGTACCTACGTCTTGAACTAAGTGCATCTTGGGAACTCTGTCATGTCAAGTGACGTCATTATACTGCCTATCTTAAAGGCTATTCTCCGAACTAATTTAATCAAGGAATTCCATTTATGACATTAAAATTATAATCTCTTTTTCAAGCCACGTTGAAGGAAAAACCACTAACTCGCGCACCGAGGGTTAAAAGGATAAAAATATTTGTTGACTGTAGATAGAATATTATATGTTTTCGTTATTATCGTAATAAAATTATCGCCGAAATAATATTTTAACTTCTGGTAGATAAAGCATATGTTCTTTACCAAAAGCTTCCGTTTTAGATACTTTCGCCTCACGGTTTTTCTCGCGGATCGTAATTTTCTTCGGAAAAAAAATAATTCTACACACCAAATAAGAAAAAAGTTCCTTGAGTATAATTTATAAGAAAAGAATAAAAAATATTAAGTAGTACCCTAATGTTTTTTTTATTCTCCTATCCTAACTGATTTCTAAACTAGAAATCCTGTGGTATAATATTAGCCTGTAAAATAAAATATAGCAATGAGTCACGAATCCAGTATGACGTCATCCTTCAGGTAAAGCCTCGAAGTTTCTAAAAGTCCAAGAAAGGTTGCGTCATCCCATCGAAGCAAAAAAGGATACAATGATGGTTATTTTTCATTCAACCCTTGGAATGGCGCGACGTCAAGCGACTAGCCGTGTATGAGTCACAAGTATTTTTAGCTCCGGCATCTCACAGGTACAGAAATCGATGTGTACCGTGCAGGTAAGATGTAGTGGTTTCGCTTCAATTTATAATTATTTTGTGACCTGCGTTGTTTTTTTCATCATCTTACTTCAATCATTTTAGTTTGTAATACCGTGAAATGATATCTACCTAAACGCATGCATAAATTACAAACAAAATAAATACAAGTATGTTTATATAAAAAAATGTGTATAATTTGTATCAAAAAGATTAGTAATGATACATTCACATTAGTACAGAGCTTGATGTTGGTAAAAACGTCATTGAAATGTGTTAGCTGGATGTAAATCTGCACAAGACAAATATCTTCGACATTACATTATCTCGATAAATTAATACGTTTTTTTAATTAATTGAGGATCTCAGGGAGGTTGACAGCGGGTGAGACCTCAACCTCGGGAAGGACGGGGGAGGGGAGAACAATGGGCTCGGGAATCACAACCTCGGGGAGAACGGGGCTGGGGAGAACGACGGGCTCGGGAATCACAACCTCGGGGAGAACGGGGCTAGGGAGAACGACAGGCTCGGGAATCACAACCTCGGGGAGAACGGGGCTGGGGAGAACGACGGGCTCGGGAATCACAACCTCAGGGAGAACGGGGCTGGGGAGAACGATGGGCTCCGGAATCACAACCTCGGGGAGAGCGGGGTTGGGGAGAACGACAGGCTCAGGTACGATGGCGTCTTCGATGGGGTTCTCGGGCTTTTCGATGGCAACAGGCTGGACGTTAGCGGGAGCGTCGATGTTGACGATGAGCTGCACCAGGGGCAGGGGGTTGGCGGCGGCCACGGCCAAGAGAGCGAAGAAGGCAATGAAGGATTTCATCGTTGTATAGAGCTGTAAACAAATAAAAATGATGCGTCATGATTTGAAAAAACCTATATCTTTAACCTTTGTCTTTTCCAATCGCAATTTGGATAAGAATCCACCTATTGAGAGTAGCCAGTAGAAGATGGTACCTGCTTTAAATGAATATCTTCACACTCTATATTACTTAACATAAGTAGGTCAACAAAATAATCGATCCATCACAGTTTCGGGATATAAATTCGAGACCATAAGTTCTCACTCCCAAACAATGGAGCTATCACAGGAATTTGAAGTAAGTAGATTGCTATGAACATAACCACCGGTTGGTTTATTTAACCATTACTATGCTCTTATTCTATGTTTCACTGTCAACTTATGTTAGTTCAGCTACAGTACCAAATAAGATACATAATATATTATTATATAATAATATACAAAACAACTTACCTTATTTTCAAGTGTTCAATGAAAACAGATAATTGCAAAATATCACACACTGCTTTTATATACATTTAAGGTAATAAATAGTGATATCGGTAGCTATATCATTTATCAAATGAAGCTTAGGTCGGTATTATATGATTATCGTGCCATAAATTTTGTTTATTGATAATTTCCTTTCCTATAAAATAAGCAAAGGTCATTTCAGTCTTTGAACACTTAGGCCCAGTTTAACTAACATCGGATAATTTTTTTTTTTTTTATCCATTGGATAAATAAGACTGTTTGATAGAGTTTCTATACAAATGATGACACACACGGACATATTTTCTCATGGATAAGTGTTATCCGACGTTGGTAAAATTGGACCTTATTGAATAATCTTCAAATTATAATTACAGAATATTTACTATTATTATTTACACGAGTATTTAGTTAATGTGTACATATAATGTAGATAATAATGATTACTTACATCTTATGTTAATTGCTGTGCTGTTATCTGACAGTAAAACTTATAATTACTAGTTTTCTGACTCAGTAATAGCTACTGATAGAGGATAAACATTGTTATTATAAATTATATAAGTCCCGTTTAATATATTCTAACTGCTGCATTCTGCAACAATTTGTTAAATATTCATGTAACATACTCATCGGAAAATCGATGTATGTACAAAGTATGTTTTTTTTCGCAATTTCAGTGTCCCAAGTCCCATAGTATAAGTTGTTCAGCATGACGAACCGAGCCTTTATGTTAAACTAGCTTCCGCCCCGTGGTTTCACTCGCGTTTTCCCGGGATAAAAAGTAGCCTATAGGCTTTCTCGATAAATGGGCTATCCAACACTAAAATATTTTTTCAGTTCGAACCAGTGGTTCCTGAGATTAGCGCGTTCAACCAACCAAACAAACAAACTCTTCAGCTTTATAATATTAAATAAATAGTATAGGTTCTGGTATGCGTGTGTTCATAATTCTTCTCCTACTAAATGGCTTCACGGATTTTGATGTTTTTTTTTTGTAGTGTTACCTGGGTAGTTCTTAGCTATAGTTGAATCCGGAAGAGAAGTAAAATATACACCCGGTAGAGCGTAAGCTAGTCATTCTTGAAATTGAGAATTGTCCTTGTCTTTTTCCAAGAGATTAATTGTACGGGTCAAAGTTATTCAACATTATTGTGAATCAAGTGTACTTATTGATATTATTTTACTGACGCTTTGTATCGATTTACGATTGTTAGAATTTACATACACGAGCACATTGTCTCTTGGTGAGAAAACACATAATATTTACCAACTTCAAGGAACTCGTATTGCTTATTTTTATTATTAAGGTCGGAAAGACACGTACTGCTTTGTAAGCCTCATTTTATTAGGCACATAAATGTTAGATATCAACAATATCTCACGTCGATTTTATCGTTTGATGTGTCAATTATTTTATTATGATTCATATAAAAGTGCTTATCTAAACTATTGTTTTATTGTTAGACTATTTTTGGGAAAGAAAATATCAGTGTTGCCTTTAAAAGGTTGGTACAACAAACCCACGCAAAGGAAAAGTCGGAAAAGCTAGTTGAAACTTGTCGGGCTTGTCTATACGGCAAGTATAACCTATTTCTTTAATCTTGTATATTTCCCCGCTGAACAAGCAACGACGACGGCTTGTTAAATTAGTGTTGGTTGGAAAGCCTGCGCAGGCGCCGGAACAAATGTTCTCGCTATGGTGGTAACCTTGTTCTGGGTGACATAAGGTGTTTACCTATAAGTGCATGTGTCTTTTTCAACTGGGTATTGATGACAAATTCTAAAAGGAGTCTCGGGGCTGATTTTGATAAAAACAAAAACTGCATATTTAGATTTAAAAAAAAAACAAATTTCATTGGCGGAAAACGAAAAAAAACTATAAGGAAAGTCTCATTTACACATCTAAATACAAATAAAAATACTTGAAACGGTCTTTGGAATATAACCCTCTATATATTTCATTATATATATTTATATATATATACCTTTATTTAGAACTATAATTACAACTCTCGATCGTTTGTAACCTTTCTGTGAACTGACAATCGATACTCAATGAAGCTCTACAATATCGTGAGAATTGCTTGCAGCTAAACGAAACAGATCACACACAATAGAATCTCAAATAATAGGGAGCAAATATTCCATATAGCATGAATTATTTCACAAGTTAAGAAAAGCCTAAGGCAATACTGTATTTTTGTTTAAATTTTAACTGAGTAATGATTATAGAGAGATATAAAAGTCATTTAAAATTCGCGACACACATACAAAGCCCTTATTTATCAAACGTAGAATTGAATAAAAGGCTTTTGTCTGACAGCACAATAGCCTTTCGTAGAAAACTTTCAAGAAGCACGCTAGGAACGACCGGGCGAGACGCCATAATTTTTTATTAGAAGATAGAACAAAGCTCACTACTTAACCTATTATCTGGCATGTCTGGACGACATGTCATGGAATTTTACCTACTACACAACAAACTAACATAAAAAAAATCACTTCTTAAATTTAGTCGATGAGTCATAATTATAATAACATAACTCAATTTATATTGCAATTGAAAAATTTGCATCGGATTCGTTTCTGGTTTCTTTTCCGACCAATATTTTACATTTTACGATATTGCTGTCGTACATGTATTTAACGATGTAAGTACAATTGTTATTGTTAGGCTATTTAGGGCGATCGTTTCGCTCGCAACCGGCAAATATATTAGGCGGAAATCAAAACATGTCACGAGCGTCCTCGTGACGAGAAGCCACGTCCTGAACCTAACTAACATTTAGCATGTGCCAAAATCTAGTTCACCGCTATAAATCTGCTCGGCAATAAATATCGTGGGGCAACGGTAAGACAGATTAAGTGCATAAATTCAGTGAACAAAGAACAGAAACAAAGTAATTCGATCATAGTCGATCGTAGGCCTATGGAGAAGAATAATATATATTCTTATCAATATGCTGCGTTCAAGTTGATAACAACTAACTCTAGTTTGAGTGCACTCTTTGGAATTACAACCTTAATCTATATTTAAAGCTAGCTTTTCCGCGCGGTTTCACCCGCGTCCCCGGGATAAAATATAGCCTATGTTACTCGGTGAAAATGTAGTTTTCTAACGGTGAAAGAATTTTTTAAATCGGTCCAGTACTTTTTGAGCCAATTCGTTACAAAACTACTGTCGAAACATACTTACATACAAATATTTGGCTCAAAAAGTACTGGACCGATTCAAAAAATTCTTTCACCGTTAATAACTACATTTTAACCTAGTAATATATTCATATTAACTATTTATAGTATATTAGTATAGATATAGATGAATCCCTATTTCCCTTGGTCATCGCATCACGCGTGAACGGATGGAACAATTTTGCAAATTCTTTTTTTATTGTGTTAATTATTGTCTTAAGAAGGTTCTTATGAAAAAAAAAAAATCGCGCAGAAAATTGGAAAATTCGGGAAAATCTGAAAGAATGGGATTTGTATGATATTAAGACACTGTCATTTTTGCGTTAGATAGGCAGTTTATTGAAGAACATAGGCTACTTTTTATGTTGAAAACGCAGGTGAAACTGCGGGGGACAGCTAGTATTGTATAAATAAACATAAAATGCATCATTACTCATACCACAACGTACCTACTTGTTTCTTTTTCAGCACCCATCTATAACCATTTACTTTTTTGTGAGTATGTGAAAAACTTGTGAAAAAGATCGCTGCGAATTTATCATATTAAAAAAAAAATCTATGGTGCATAAATGCATAATGCATATCTGCCTATCAGTAATTTAGAAAGCTATTATAACAGTGTAAAAAATAGTTTTCGTTAGATTATTTGAAAATAGCTATATAATGGTGATTTTATCAATGTATCAATGACAAACTTACAATAGATCAATCTAGTAACTATAAAAACCCAATCGAGGTAAGTTTTAGGGCATTTTACATCTTCAATCACCAATACTATCTCCAACCTTTCCCCTCCATTTTTTCCAAGCTATCTGGACTGGTCGATCACAAACCCGTATTAGATAGCGTGAGAAAATTGAATAGAAGAAATGTAAGAAAACGAGCTAATATCAGACATCAGTACGTGTATTTTTAACTAATGAACCTCACTGATAGTGACGCTAAATGCCTTAACAAAGGTTATTGGCTCGAATCCTACAATGTGCTTGAGCTTTCGGTGAAGGAAAAGATTGTGAGGAAGCCATTGCATGGTGGTTGCGTTCTTTGTAGTACCTGCCTAGCTGGCTACCACCCTCAAGTGGAAAACTTAACGTTGCGTTGAGCAAAATGACATCAATATATTTTTTTATAAAACCATAACCATCCAAATATTTGCTAAACACTCCCATACAAAGTGTAATCAGGCAATTATTTTTTAAATAGTAACTGAGAAACTGACTGACTGACAGACAGATCAACGCACAACTCAAACCGCTGATGTCAAAAACTTGAAAGAGGTTCCTCATATAACGTAGGCATCATTTAGTGGATTGGATGCAGGAAGTGGTTTTCAAATTAAACCCTAGTAGGTTAAAATAGAGGATCGCGGATAAAACCGCAGTGCGGATTGCTTGTGAATGATAAATTTACTTACTACATTGCAAATTATAATGATAATAATTTAATTCAATGCAACAAATGCATAAACTATATTAAGTCATTAAGGATCCTCCCTTCCTGCCTAAAGATTTTATGATATCTAGGTTACAAATACCTGTATTTACTTTAAAATACCTCTAAATTGTGATAAATACAGTTCTAATAATTTATTATAGATTTTATTTATCGTGCGTTGTTATATCTCTAAAACGTGCCAAAACTTTATCGCTTTTTATCGAATTGGGAAGTTCTTGCTATGTCTTTGTTATTGAGTGTGACCTTAATATAAAGGCCCGTTATTGGGATAGCCATAAAATGTTCCACGGTTTGGTTCTTTTTTATGTGTCTGGACTCGGACAGTGAGTTTCGAAGGGCCATAAAGTATTTCCCTTTATTTCCGATCATACATTTCCTGTACCACACACGTGTGAAAATAGGTCAAACAAGATTGTTTCCTCGCAAATCGTGTAGTATGTGTCAATTGTCTCATGAAATAATTTCCTATTTTTTATTTGAATAATGATAATACATTTTCATATCGCGTACACGCAGCTAACTTCTAAATCATAAAAAATCAGAAGGAAGCTGAAATATTGAAAGTATAGAGAGTGAAAAGAAGGTCCATTGGACATTGTAATAAATTAACTAACTACTACTAAGAAAAAGAAGGGAAAAAATATTAATCAGATTTACAGATTAACTTAACTTTACTATTATTCGGTTTCATATTCAAATCACTGAAGTCATAATAAAATTAAGTTGTTTTTTCTTATATACATACATTTTCTAGGCTACCTGTCTTACAGATTAAAATGAAAACTGGCAAATGGTTGTATTTTACTTTCTATCTTCTATTTACCCTGCTATACTAGTAGGGATTAAAATCTGCTTAGGATTTCGTAATACGAAATATTACATGCACTTGGTATTGCTAATGTACATAGGCAACAGTAGCTACTTACCATCAAGTGCCGAGGAGAGCCTGCTTGCTTGTCAGCCTTCTGACATAAATTAACATATAAAACAACTTTATAGCCACAACTACAGTATCGTCAGAGTAGACATGCCTACCAACATAAAATTGCAAATTTAGCTAAGAAACACAAAGTATTTGATAGGTTTGACAACCCGAAGTATAGATTCAACAAACTTCAACGACTTCCGCAGCTATTACCATATTTCCATGACTATTCACTATAGATTTTGTTTTTAAGGTAGCTTTCGTTTTTGTAGAGTACCTACCGAAGTTACCTAAACACCAACTTAAAGCAATTTAAAGGGTTTGTTGTAATTTACCAGCAGTGCTTTAGCAATAATTTTTTGAGACCTATAGGTACAACGATATGCCACTTGGATAGCTAAATAATAATAAAAAAATAAATTCAGTTACTATTCGAATACTCGTTATAATATATTATCATACATTTTTATTTATAAACAAAATTTTGTTGTGGTTATATATTATGAATAACTATGTATAATTTATACCCTGTTACATACAAACGGACATACATGACGAAACTATAGAGGTTCCTAGTTTGACTACCGAGCACTGAAAATTTAAACTCGAATTACAGGGTGGCATAAACTATTACCTACGAGTAGGATCGTATTGGCGCAGCGCAGAGCGCTACGAAACTCGTCGGCGCGCGCGCAGTCTCCGCGATGAATTTCGCCGCTCTCGCCCACTGATCTACATTTCACCTCCAATATGGGTCAATAACTGCCCACGCTCAGCCCCTCCGAGCGCGGCCATTCACCTCGCCACTCCAAATCATTGTTCGCAAAATGTATAGCGTTGCCGAGGTCGATGACCCCGCTATTAGTGCGACTGCTGTTAGTGCGAGGTCTTCTTCGAACGACACTCGACACGGTACCATCGACGCAGACACAAACATCCTCTGCCTATACATCTAGTACCGATGAATATGATGTATCAGCTGTGTTCTTTCGTGTGTGAAGCATAAACAAAGCTTCGTAATGCATTTTAAATCATTAAGACCTTATGCACTCGTTTCAGGTAATATTCAGTTTCGATTCAAGTTAACAATCAATTATTATTTATGAACATAATTTGCTTATAACTGATACTGACCAAAACAGTTATATATATAACTGTTTATATATATATATATATATTATATATATATGTATCATACAAATCTACACGTACCTACATTGGTATTCGCACCTTTTCTCATAGGAATAAGTATATTATTTGGATAGAGCATTTAATTTCAACCACTTTAGTACTTGTGTTACTTTGTGGCTAGTCAGTAGATACAGTAGCCAATTGGTAATTGTTTTCAAAAGCATAGTTGAAGTGAAGAAGGTAAATAAATATAATATAGGTAGGATCACTGCACTTTCACGGGTAGTTTTGTTTTTGTCACAGGTGAAAAAATTGCATGTAAGTTTATTAACTCTAGGTGTATGCCATCAAGAGTAGTTGCTAATTCTTATTGCTCTTCTCGTAAAATCAATATCCATAACGAGAGTTACCCAAAAATAGGTAAGGTTATGTTAGGTATGGTTAGGTATTTCCTATGGTCTTTTGCAGATAATCATCGTTCTATTTCAAATATTTTTAAAGTTACACTTAGATCCAAATTTTAGTAAATAATATAGAATTTTGCCTATGAGTGTCAAGATGTATATTTTTTAATGTTATGTGTATGGATATTCACAGAAAACTATCCAAATATTGTACCGGTCCGCAAGGAAAGTGGCGCGCTGAACGGGCTCGCGCACCGCCTGCGCCTCAGCGCGAAGTGTCACGTTGAACTCTTACATAAGGACCTCTGAATGCTTTCGAAAATATCATCGAAATATTTTATTTTCTTATTCGAACAATGCCTTTGTCACTGATATGGCGTGAACAGAAGAAAGTCGCATGACACACGAGCGATGGAAGCCTTTTATGGCTCAATCTTCGTAGTAATATCCTCGTAAACATGTTATATTACTATATCCGATGCATTATCATGTCCATTTGAGGAGGTATAAAATAGCCTTTTTTTAGCTCAGATAGTACCTATCCAAATAATTATGAAATAAAATTTGCCCAAAGTATTGTAGATATAGTTGCACACAATCATGTAAACTGAAAACAAGCTTCGAATTTTGGCCCGGAGCGGCTATAGCACATGGCGGACAGGTTGTGCCGTAGCCCAAGGAGAAACATCGCTCGCTCTACATTCATTGAGTTCGGAGCCGATGACTCCTCGTGACCGTGTCCTCCTTAACGAGTGCTGCTTTATCTCACCGAATTTCTCTCTTCTGTTCCGCATCATCACGAACAAAAAGTCGAGACCCGTTCGGTGGAAACGCGGCCTAGTTGCAACGGTGCCCACATAGCGTCGCCAGCGTCAATGCGACTCAATACCGAACCCAAAAGTGTATACTTTCGCACCGCCTAAAGTGCTAATTGTACTTAAAGGGGACAGAAAAACACTTATTTAAATAGAGTGTACCGCATGTTGTTCGGACAATAACAACAAAAGTAAACTCTGTTATTATACCCGCTATAACCTAATGAATGGGCAGTTTAACGAGGGTTTCGTCTTGCCTTGTCACTGAACATAAGTAGTTAGATGAAATACTTTTTGAAAAGATTCGTGTGAAATGATTATTATTTAAATAATAATATAATTTATTTATATTAATAATAATCATTAATAATAATCATTTTTTCGTTCATGCCATTCGCAGTTGAAACCATGGGTCCATGGGGGTTCGAGGCTCGCCGATTTGCTCGGATTTTATCATCCAAGCTCATCGAGGCTTCGGGAGACCGACGGGCTGGGAGCTTTTCCGCCAACGCATAAGCTTGGCCATCCAAAAAGGGAACGCTGTCAGCCTGTTGGGAACCTTGCCTATCGACAGCAGCGAGGGCTTTGAGAATGTTTTCTATATATCATAGTTTGTATTTTTTACATTAATTGTAAATATCTAAATAAAATATAATATATAATTTATTTATAAACACATGGTAATATAATTTTACGTTCCCATACATTGTTAGTAAACTAAAAACAACATGTAGGTGAAGCAGTGGACTCCAAACTACGGAAAGCCGTTCATGGCCCCCTTGGGATCCCCATCATGCAGAATTGTAGGTACATAAACATTTGGGGATTTATACGGGGTTTGTACGCAGTGGTTCAATTCATATCCATAGTTAATATGTAGAATTAATTAGGTATTATAGGTATATACAAAAGAGACAAAATGAATAACAGATTCTTGATTTGCACTTTTCATATAGGTAAAGCTGTCTTCGCATCTGTAAGTATAAAGAAGTTTTCAAAGATAAGTATTCCATCAACTTATATTAGTGACTGTAATATTAGTAACTGAACTTTTTGTCAACCTATATTTATTTACGTAGATCCACAGACGAGTATTACCTCTGTTACTTTAGTCACTTTATCTCTAGATAGTTTAGAATATTTAAAATGCACTCTGTATGGAAAGTTTTTACTAACATCATTTACCTACGTCATTATTTGATTGAACGCTATTAGCTCTCTGACTTTGAGTTCATATCTATATCTATATAAATAAATAAAATTGAAGTATCTGTTTGTAATCTATATATCTATATACCTAGTCTTGCCATAAATATTGTCACAAAGAAAAATCATTTTTTTTTTATTGCAAATAATATTTATTACTTTTACAGTATGTTAGTTTAATACATAAATAAAAAACAATTTAAAATATAAAAAGCTTATTCGAAGTGGTCTCCATTGGCTGCAATACAGTCCTTTAAACGTTGTAGCCAGTTATCAATAGAAGCACGCACTCTTTCCATGGAAAAATTCTTCACTGCCAATCGTATGGATTGTTTTAGGGACTCCAAATTATCATGGCATTTAGAGCAAGCCGTACTCTCTAAAACTGACCATAAATCATAATCCAGCGGATTAAGATCGGGACTAGACGACGGCCAGTCTTCAGCTCTGATGAAGTCCGAAACGTTTACTTCCAACCAAGACTGCGTGGACCGAGCTTTATGACCCGGCGCCGAGTCTTGTTGGAAGGACCATACTTGATTATTGAACATGGTGTTGTTAAGGGGCTTAACTACCTTCTCAAGAATGGTATCTTGATACACTTGTGCCGATGTTTTGATACCTTTTTCACAAAAATATGGCTCAGTCACTCCTTCATAGCTAACACCCCACCAAACCATCACTGAAGTCGGATAATGCCCACGTTGCACTCTGTCGACTAATTGGGAAGCTTCCTTAGAGCTTTGAGCATAAATACGATCATTTTGTTTGTTAAAATGTTGCTCAACTGTAAAGATTTTCTCATCCGTAAACAATTTTTTTCTGTGACCTCCCTTTGCGTATCGCTTCAGTAGTTGTTTCGATTTTACCACCCTATTCTTTTTTAAATTATCAGTTAAAAAATGACCAGTGCGTCTCTTATAGGCTGCAAGTCCTAAGTCATCTTTTAAAATACGCGACATGGTTCTGGGTGCTATCTTCATCTCCCGAGATAAAATCTTTTGCTTTCGGACAGGATTTCTTCGAATTCTTTCCCTTACTGCTTTAACCACCTTTTTCGTACGAACACTACGTGGACGGCCAGATCTTTTTCTGTCACAAGCAGAGGAGGTCTCATTGTACCTATTAATAGTCCGGTACACAAACATTTGACTAATACCAAGCGTATGGAGAGTTTTAAAAATTGCGTTTGGCTAAATACCAACTTTGTGTAATGCAATCACAGCGATTCGGTTCTCTTTATCACCCCACTCCATTTTAATATCGCAAAATATTGTCCAATGTATTGGCGCCAAAATTAGAAAACCCAATGAACAATCGTATAAAAATGACAGATTCCAAATTCAAATGTAATATCTTTCTTATTTTTAATTGTAACAGTATTTATGGCCAGACTATGTATATATAATGAAAAAGGTAACTGAATGACTGATCTATCAACGCACAGCACAAACCACTGGACGGATCGGGCTAAGATAGCTATTATAATGTAAGCATCCGCTAAGAAAGGATTTTTTTAAATTCCACCCCTAAGAGGGTAAAATAGGGGTTCGCGGGTGAAACCGCGGGGCAGTAAGCTAGTTTCAAAATATTTACACATCACACATTTATTGTCACATCATCACTTACCATAGTGAGATTGTAGTCAAACACAAGCCAATTACAAAGAAAAAAAATTAAAAAATCTGGCTGTCTGTCTGTCGGTTTTATCCGTCTAATCTCCGAAGCAGTTGATGCAGTTAGTGAGAATAAAGAGATAAATATGTAGGTAAATTGCCATATGTATGGAATTCCATATGTTCCATATGTAGGGAGTAAGGGGAGAACGGAACTAAGATCTCATCCGACCCTATTGTCAACCTCACCTGCACGCGCCGGATGGCGGCGGGGTGGTGTATAACTGCCGCGTGGTGCTCCCTGCTAGACAACAGACGAGGCTCTGGCGACCGAGCAAATGGCGGGATAACCATTCACCTGGCTGGGCAACCGGTTGGAAGGGGCTAAAACGGCCCTGGGACTTAAATAACCCCTAAAAGGCTTAAATGCAGAAGGTAAGGGGAAACCACTGCATAACAAATTCCCAAGAAAGTCATCATGAAGGTACAGACAAATACACAGAGGAGGCCATGCGATCCGCTTAGCAACCGGCGCCGTGTTGCGTCCGGGGCAGACGGTGGGAAATTGGCTACCGGCCATGCGGTTGTGGGAGGCCAGGCAACGTATGGAAAACATTCTACTGGAGACCCCATGAAGATGCGACAAATCCAAAGGATAGGGACATGGAATGTTCGCGGTCTACTTCAACCAGGCAAGCTAAAGATTCTAGAGAAGGAGTTAACGAGGTGTGGCATTAATATCTGCGGAATTAGTGAAACTCACTGGAAGAGCAACGGTCATTTTCTCACGGAGACTCATGCCGTATACTTCTCTGGAAATAATGATAACAGCAGAAATGGAGTTGCCTTCCTTATTCCAAAAAATCTAAGGAATAGTGTAATGGAGTATGAACCTGTTAACGACAGGATAATAAGGATAAAGCTTAAAGCGACGCCTGTGAATTTTAACCTCATTCAGGTTTATGCACCAACTAGTGCTGCGCGTGATGATGAGATAGAGAGCTTTTACACAGAACTGGAAAATTCCATCGAAAAGATCGCCAATAGAGAAGTTTTGATCATCTTGGGTGATCTCAACGCAAAAGTGGGAGCAGATGCTTACCAGCTAAGTCACTGTGTAGGTAAATTTGGCTCAGGGCAACGCAACGAGCGAGGGGACCGGCTCATTCAATTCGCGGCTGATAACGGCTTGGCGATTTCCAATACATTCTTTGAACATCACCGACGCAGAATATATACTTGGATATCGCCAGACGGCAAACATCGCAATCAAATTGATTATATCCTGATTAGGTCGCGGTGGAAAACATCTATCAAGAATGCTCATACTCTACCGGGAGCAGACTGCGGGTCAGACCATCAATTGCTGATATCGAAAGTGCAATTAAAGCTAAGAGCAGTTAGGAAACTCGAGACACTACGAAAGATTGAAGTAACTGACAATGCGGAGTTTTTGAGTGCACTGGAGCAAGCGATGATACCGTGGACGAACGTGAATTCCAACACAGAGACTCCAGATCAGCTGTGGGATCGGGCTAAAAACATTATAGTGAGCTCGGTCAAAGAGTCTAGTGTGAATGTACGAAAACGGAAACGGCAGCATTGGATGAGCGATGCAACGCTAAGTCTTGTGGAGGAAAGGCGAAACATGAAAGCATCTGGAGCCGATATAAGATCCCTCAACGAAAAGTCCGCTAGAATTCAGGAAGCTAGGCGGGACCATAACGACCAACTTCGGAACATTTGTGCCGAAGTGGAAGTCCATGCTAATAAGCATGAATCTAGGGACCTACACCAAAAAATTCGCGCCATCACAAAAACCCTGAGTTGCAAGACCTGGGCTATCGAAAACTCTACTGGAGAGACGGTGACGAACATAGAGACAATAGCTGAAACATGGAGACAATACTGCCAGTCACTCTTTCAAGACCCGCAATCAGAGTGTTACGCCCCTACGGAACCCGGAAACGAAGATCTTGAGCCCGATATTCTGAAAGAAGAAATACGAGCCGCTATTAAACATCTGAAGAACGGCAAAGCCACAGGGGCAGATGCCATACCGATCGAGACGATCAAGGCATCGGGCGAACATGGTGTCCAAATCTTCCACACCCTGTGCAATAAGATATGGCTCACGGGGCAATGGCCGAAAGAATGGGCTCACACTGTTTTTGTCCCCTTGCACAAGAAAGGTTCCACCAAGACGTGCAGTAATTACCGACTTATTGCTCTTGTCTCTCACGCAAGCAAGATTTTACTGCACGTATTGAATGAGCGTCTAAAGTCCTACTTGAGCAAAGAAATTGCTCCTGAACAGGCTGGTTTTGTTAAGGGGAGGGGAACCCGGGAGCAAATTTTGACAGTTCGACAAATTATAGAGAAAACCAGAGAATTCAACAAGCCCGCCTACATATGCTTTGTGGACTTCTCTAAGGCGTTCGACTCTGTCAAGTGGCCTAAACTCTGGGAAACGCTGACAGCGATGGGTGTTCCAAAACATCTGGTACACCTCCTGCGAAGACTGTATGAGGATGGCACAGCCTCAGTACGCGCAGATGACGTTCAGTCCAATCACTTCCACCCCAGCGCCGGAGTCCGTCAGGGATGTATAATTTCTCCACTACTGTTCAATGTGTACACAGAGCTCATAATGAGGATTATACTTGAGGACTGGACAGATGGCATCTCGATTGGTGGCTCGAAGATCTCCAACCTGCGATATGCAGACGATACCACTTTGTTCGCCACCAGTACCCAGCACATGGAAGAACTTCTCGAGAAAATGGAACGAGTTAGCCTTGAGTTCGGACTTAAGATAAACCGGAATAAAACAAAAGTGATGATTGTCTACCGCATGAATAACAATTCTCCAGAAAGTACACAAATTGCTAATTGTGATGTGGTGCAATCATACATTTATCTGGGGGCCTTAATTACGAACAACGGTGGATGTATCGACGAAGTGAAGAGGCGTATGGCAATCTCTAGGTCTGCAATGGACAAGCTGAGGAAAATATGGAGGAATCGCAACATATATAGAGCTACAAAAATCCGGCTAGTTCGGGCACTTGTATTCCCCATATTCTTGTACGCCGCAGAAACGTGGACCCTTTGGGAAGTAGAGAAGAAGAAGATAGACACCCTAGAGATGTGGTGCTGGAGGAGAATGCTCGGAGTATCGTGGACTGAATTCCGTACCAACGAGTCTATACTTCGAGAACTCGGCATCAAGCAGCGTTTATCATCTTTGGTACAGTCCCGTATCCTCACCTTTTTTGGTCACGTATGCCGCCGAGGGGAGGTGGCTATTGAGCGACTTGTAGTCCAGGGAAAGGTTGAGGGTACCAGGCCACGAGGAAGATCGCCTATGAGGTGGACTGACCAGATAAAAGCGGCAGTAAATGACTCATCATCACTTCATGAATGCACGAGGAAGGCGGCCATCAGAGAAGAGTGGCGGCGTGCTGTGAAGCTTGCCACCAACACCTGAAGTGATGACCACGACCACTCTGTCAAGAGTGATACCGAAAGAGAAGAAGAAGAAATTTCCATATAGTCTGTCATATGTTTTCGATATGTTTATGACCTATGTTTTACAATGATTTACTGTTATAAATGAACTTCAGTTAACAAATTGTTTCCTGTTACTATCAATCGTTAGCATTTACTAGTAAACAGCTAGCCGCAGGCCATCGATGCATTTGCTTCAATTTTATTTATATTTTGTATACAACTGAAAGTAAATTTATCAATTTCATATAAGGCGATGATAGCTCAGTGTTGACGGTAGTGACGTCGAATGCCGTGACGCTTTAGATTGCATTATTATTCATTTAAGAAAATAAAAGAAAATACAAGATATTAAGATGAACAATTTATAAATATATATTAATATATCATCTATATTGACTCAATACTATGCAGCACAGATACAACAAAATAATATTAATGAAACATATTTTCTTTAATATTTCTTAAAATACTTATATGCATTTTACCACAGTCGTGTAACACTTAAATTTATCTGTAATCTTTCTCACCAATGCTGTACACGATACCTGTAAAAGAGCAGTTTCAGCAATAACGATATAAATTTTTATTTGAAATCCTTATCTAAATTATTTAAGAGCAAATATTCAAGCATAAAGTTCGTTAAGCCCACTAATTCAACATTTAGAAACAGACTGCGCAATTTCAAGTTGAATATTCAATTTAGTGAACTAGGTTCGAAGAATATGTATAGGTAATATGAAACTTTAAAATTATTAACTCGCCACATTTAGGCGCAACTCTGTTGCTGTTGAGTAATTAAACATAAGTACTTATAGCTTCACTTGATAGTATTAAAATTACCAAAGTACCTAGCAAATTATGACCAGAAAGTATTTAAGTAAGTAATTTTAAGTAAGCCTTAACCAATCATTAAAAAAAATAAAAGAAAGTATCATTTTCTGTCTGCCTATCTACTATACGTACCTACAACTAAACTTCTGAACCTTTATGATAATTAATAAAATATACCATTTCCGCCTCTGTATTGTAAGCAGCAACCTACATAATAATATACAGAACAATATATAGAATACATGTACATAATAATATATAGAATTGGAAAACCTCTACATCGGCTAAGCGGGTGAAACCGCGGGCCACAGCTAGTAATTACTACAGTATTGTACTTATTCACAATTAAATTCAAACGCTGTCAATAAAATATGACATAAAATTACAGACAATTTAGAAAGTTTCGTAGCCGTTTTAAATTAACTAATAAAAGACTTCAACGAACTTATGTCTACAAGACCCCAAACATGTGTACATTCGACAATTCCGACATGCACTTGACTAGTTTTTTTTTGTAGAAGAAAACAATATACTTTAAAATGTTGTGCCTACATAATAATTTATATTTTAATACAGCATATATACCGTTTTTCAATATTACCTGCACATTAAAAAAAAAAAAAATCTCTAATATTTAAATTTATGAGATCAAATCCAGTTTGTGGGAATTTGATTTCATTTTAAAATATTCTGTCATGTAAAACCATCACGTTACTTGAATATAATAAAATGTAATTAATTGAGTTTACAATCGATTTTCATATAAAATATGTAGGTAGTAATAAAAAAAAATAACGTTCTAATATATATCGTAGGTAGGTAGGTATATTTGTATAATCCTGATTATCTTCTATTTGTTACGATTAAATATTTAATTTTAAAAATACTAATGTGACCGGTTTTATTATTAGTTTCGGTGTGCAATACCGGCGCGGGCGCGTCCACTGGGCAGCTAAATGTCGCGCACGCGGCCTCAGCACTCACAAACGGCCTTTGCAGTTCGGCGCGGTCGACGACCCAGCCCGGGGGTCGATGACCAGGCCCGCATTTAGTTTTCACTTTCGTTCACTAAGGATAACTGTACCATATACGTCACATACATACCCACAAAGCCGTTCGCGGCCCATTCGGTTCCTGGAGCCTACGGAAAGTGTGCAACAATCGTGACATACATTGTAGGCAATGAGTTCGATGCCGTTTTTTCAACAGTTTTTTTTATTGCCGAATCTTATCATCTATCGTTACCGTTAATATGAAAAGTCTTTGCAGAATAGATTTTTTTCTTTCTGAGCACTGGGTTTCTATGCCAAAAGTTAATCTTTTACGTATTGATTTGGTAATCACAGGTAAATGTTAATATACATACCACACCGAACGTTCAAGCTGAATGTCCGCCATCTGCCTAGGCAGAAGGTTGTTGCACTAACGATTGTGGTTTCGTAATTCGGGCATCGGACCAGTGTCCTTTTGATGCATTTTGGGTACAATTAGGTAATTTTCGCGGATGGTGGGAGAGTGGCGGTAGCGAGGGGGACGCAAGGTGCGTGGGGTTGCTGGTTTGGCGATAGTTGCGCAAGCGCCCGGTCGTCGACTCGGTTATGTCAGCGGTTTACGTAAGCGTCACCTCGCAACGCTCTCGGGGCAAGCGCCAATTGTAGCCCCGCGACCGTTTCGCACTTCTCGCGGACTATTTACGACCGACTGCTGCTCGTTAGCGCTCCACCATCGCTCGTCTCTTGACCAACTCACTGTTTTGTTCGCTATAACCCTCCACTTGGTGCTAACTTGGTTAGTAATAACAACAAATGCCTACTTGAATAATTGCGAAATGATCATTCACTCAATCATGATTTAATGAAAATACCTATAAGACATTTGAACTAATATTTATCGAAAGGATAGCCTGGTCTTCTTACATTGCATCATGCCAAACAACCTCCAATTAAGTTCAACCTTTCTTGAATCGATTAGCGCTAACATCGAAATTGTTCATTGTAATCGACGTTAAGAACAGGTGTGCCCTAAAGGAGTAATTATGCGATATGGCTGCGGTTGAAGTAGAGGAGGGGCTGGAGCAGTTGCGTCAGCGTGCGGAGAGCGGTCGGGCTCAACGCACAAGGTTGCAGAGGTTCAACGCTCTAGAAATACGACACCCGACCCCGGCAACCGCACGCTGCGGGCCGAACCTGCGTACACACCGAGCGCTGCGTTAACGCTAGCACGCCTGCGCTCCACCACTCTATGCTCTCCGCACACCATATTTGCGCGAAGACCGCGCGACTCTATGCTACTAGACCACACAAAGGAAGTATGCATATTTTATTACTACGAGTATGAACGATTTAACGCAATGTTGATTTATAAGAATGTACGTATCTCTGTTGAATAATTATGTCTCAGTGGACCAAAACACTCGCTTACATTACTTAAATACTTAATCTATATTATTTTATCTATATATTTATATTGGTAGAATCAATTGTAATGTTCATAAGTGCCTTATTAGGGCCTAAACTGAATAAATGATTTTTGAATTTGAAAATTTGAATATCAAGAAACATTGCTCCCGTTAAGGGCACGAATATAAATCACATAGTAAGAAAGTATAGAGTCTTTACGGTTATATTAAACCATTGTTGAACTAGTTCCTCCAAATGATGACAGTTTTGTTTTAACGGTACACGCACAGCTTCACGGACTAACCTTCAAAAGAGAGAACGTGGCGTCGTAAGCACGTCCAATGTGCCAACTCTTTTTATGTAGACGTTTCGCAATTTTTTATAAATAATTTTGCCTTCGACCTTTGTGAGCCGCCCAATTTAGCCCAATTGGTATTCCTGTGGTGGCGGCGACGTGTGCTTTTCGTAACTTGTAGTTCGGCGCAACGCACCGGCGCAACGTGATCGTCATAACATTAGTAATTTTACGCACTATAAACATTCACTGATATACACTAATTTGTATTACTTACGCTGATACTTCATTAAATTAATATTAATATGTACATTATTTTTATCTATCTATGTTTTAATTACGAAACAATCTATCAATTATGTAGAGCCTTACACACATTCACACATGTTTATAAACATGATAACTCAGTGGTAGTGATGTCGAATGACGTGACAAAGGTCTTGGTTTCGAATCCTACAATGTGATTGAGATTTCGGTAAAGGAAAACATCGTGAGGAAACCGTAGCACGGTAGTAGGGTACTTTATAGTACCTACTCACCTGGCAGGATACCCTGAAATTGAATGTCTATCACCAAGTACCTACTGGTGTGTTCTGCCTGTTTCTGTCAGCCTTCTGACATAAAAAAAAAAAAAATAATGTAGTGTTAATTTCAATAATCTTAAAGATACAAAACATTGTTTAATAATAACAAAAAATATGGTGCAATGCACTTTTATTTATAGTTTTGTGAAAGTTCCCAGAAAAACATGTTTGAAAGTGAGCCACAGTTTTATTTTTGGTTTTGGTTACCTGCTATACCTATGTACTTACACACTATAGAGCATCTAGAACCTTAACAAATTCATATTTTTTTTTCTGCGTTCCATAGTAACATACTGTAACTAACAGCACAGTTTTATTGCAAGCATAGTAGGTAATATAACCTGCTTTATATCTCAACAATAACGAAACGAGTTAAATCTTCTTCGCTTATATTCAAGATAAACTAGAAGAACAATTTGTTAGTTCAACATACTATTGGTTACGTCATTGTCTGCAGTCTTGTAAAATGTTATCTACCATCCCAAAAAAAATTGGTGAGTGAGAATTCCACTCCACCTAACATTTTTCATTCCATTGTTTCCTTTTTTAACTGAACCGTTAAACATTGACAATTTCTCCGCTCACTTCTTTGCTCATTCTGATTATAAGAAGCCGTAGAAAGCGCCACACTGCTTATACAACTCTTTAACAGCGCACGTGAGTGACAGCACCAGGGTTCGAGTTACCAAGCATCTGCTGATTCGCGATTGCTACGACATCGGTCGGAGTTCATCGACCTCGGTGGCCCGTTCCACTAATTAAAATGTTGTCTACAATTTCTCCTGTTTCCCGTAGATGATAGGTTAAGCTAGGCAAAGTAGTTAGGCAAAGGCTGCACTGAAACACTTTTGAAGTCAGGTGGATTAGCAGGAAGAGTTTGCGGTACTCGAACGATATTACCGGAACGGCTACGCAGCCTTTCACGCACTTAATTTGGCAGGACCCCCTGCTCGCCGCGCCTGCCTCGCACCTCTTCGCTCCAACACCGAGAGAAAGTAGCTAGCCTATGCAATGCTAGGGTCAATGACCGTACTCGAAATTGCTTACTTCTGACAAAAGTGACACATTAACTGCGTGCATTTCATATTCAGTATGTGTGGTCAGTTTCTTGCACGGATGTTGAATGGACGATGTGATTAGGTCAGGTTGGGCAAAGTGGCTATTGTCACAGTGTTGTACTGTAGGTGGGCACGTAGGCCGTCTCCCACCGCTCGATCCACGAAATATTGTCCTTATTGAGAGCATGTTAAGCAACTTTTATATATTACCTAAGCAATAAGAATAGTATACGCTCTGCCTTATGTATGCCCTTATGTGTGCCCTAACAAACAAATGTGAAAATGTATATAAATTAAGATCCTTTACAAACAAAACGCAACTTTCTTTGTCCATGTTATGTGCAAGATTTTTTCTTGAAATAGAATTTGAACCATTGTTTTTGAATACCACATAAATACCTTTAACAAAAAGTAAAAAAAAACATTCCATCTGTGAGCGAAGGGTTTGGCCTGAATCTGGGGATGATCAGGGTCATTGGAAAAAAATAACCGTATTAAAAATATAACAGAATAGTGTTCCACTAGTCCACTAAGCGCATGGCAACGCGAACACGCCTCGAGGCTATAACTAAATTGAAACACATCTTATTCTCTTTGTTATTAACTTATTAGAACACACTCGGCAACAGTGATTAATTTATATTGTCTGGTATTTTCACATAGCATTTTTAAAGCTAACAAATTATGAACTACCTTAAAAAAATACAGCTTTATTTACAGGTAGTTGAGTGTCAGTTGCCGTCTCAGCTTTGTAAACGTCGGCAACAAATTGGCAATCACTATCGCATAAAAATCGTATTGCTAATGTCCACTTACCGTGAGGTGGATCGCCTGCGTTAAAAAAACGTTATTCCTACTTATTTTAAAATTAAAACATTTTGCAAATAACTCATGTTAGGTAGTAACTTAAAATTGTAGGATTTTTATTCTAATATTATTGATAAACAGTTTATTTCTTAAAGCTTTATTAATTTTACGCTGCCTGTTGATATGATGCCTGATGAAGTTATTTTCTTAATTATCAATAATGTATACTCACCTTGTAAAGAAGCGGCTTCTAATTATTTTCATCAGACAAAAAATAACTTTAGATAGGTACTATTTTTCTGCTAATATTGAAATAAATACATATAATACATTATATAATTATCTAAAGGTATTAGATGTACGGAAATTGCATATAGCAGCGAACTGATATTATTATTTATGAATGTAAAACAGTTAACATAATCCTTGTAATGCTACCTACACTACAATAGTAAATAATTAATGTTTTAATTATTTCCCAGTGCCATTTTCCAACCTGTTCACCTTACCGGCCACGTAAGTAAAATACTGAACACCCATAAATACATCTGATAATAAATTGATTTACAAACTGAACAAGCGGAATACCTACAAGTACATACATCTGCGCAGTTGTCCGGCTGGTCATGTCCAATCAAGTGTTAATTTATCGTATTAGCTTGCATGAGAAATGAGATCTCCGTTGGCACGTGAAGAGTACTGCCTGAGGCGAGCAGCGCTCGTCCGAGCACGTGCTATGGAAAATCACAGAAAACAAGGACACAATGCAATGGTTCATTCAACTGGACGTTATTATTCAACCGGCGCACTGTGATGAAACTACGCAGATCTTCATTATTATTAACAAAGCCCAGCGTTTCGAAATATTAGACCACGTACAACGTAGGGCACGTAACGAGCCCTAAACCTACCGAAATATGACACATGAACATGCAACGAAATGAAATCAGGCAATGCCACATGCGAGTAACAATGTATGTAGAATGCCTAATAGGTTATTAAGACGAAACAAATACTGTAAGTTTTTTTTCATAGCGAAGTATCTCAAAAGGACCCTTAACATCCCCTTGACAAAAAGGATGTAATAAAATATATATAATAGTAATAAAATCTGTCGCCTATGAAGATTCACACCGCCACTCGTCGACATCATTTAATTAGGTACCTACTTATCTACTAAGTGACGATCTAAACATTACAGAAATATGATAATTGTAATGGTGATTTCAAAATTAGGACACAATTGTTTATGCAAATTATTACATAAAATCCCTATCAACTGGTGTACCACTGTGTCAGTGAAAAAGTAATATCAGGCTCCAGCCTCCATGTCAGGGAGACATAGGGAAAACATATTTGGCAATTGGTATTTTTTATTTGGGGCCAAAAAAAATATTTCCTTTCAATCACTTTTGACAGCAAAATTGTTCTTCCTCTCAAAATTATATGTATTTTCAACGCAGGTATATAATTGCAATTTCATTTTATTTCACAATAGATAAGTATAGGTACCTAATTGATACAGGTACCTATTGCAAATGTGCAATCGTTTTTTTGAATGGCTATTAAGAATGGAATCGAAAGACTGAAAAGTTCCGATACCCCTGCCTCCCTCATCAGGAGTAATGGGCTCCAAGTTATTTATTTAAATAGTACTAATGGTTTTGAGAAAGATGTTTAACAGGCATAGATTTATCACGGCGCTTTATTATATAACTTCGCAAATAAATTAATTTTGTCCGTCTCTATTATTACGATGCGACTGTGAAATAGAAGTCAGCTATTAAATAAATTATTCAAAAAAAATCTTCCTCAAGCGCGATTCATAAATTATTATTATTCCTTTTACATATCCTAACTTCCTAACTATCTTAATCCTAACTTCCTAACTAATATTATAAATGCGAAAGTGAGTTTGTTTGTTTGTTACCTTTTCACGCTTAACCGCTGAACCGATCGCGATGAAATTTGGTATGCAGATAGCCTATGGTACGGAGCAGAACATAGGCTACTTTTTTTCTCGGTAACACGGGTGAAATTGCGGGGGACACTCGGGGACAGCTAGTATAATATATTTAATAATCTTATTATCTTACATAATATTTCAGTTGATTGATTATAGCTTGATAGCTATTATTATTTGATTTATTATATAGTTCTACGAACGGGTAGCAGGTAAACAAAGTAAAAAAAAAAAAAAAAAAAGTACGGAAATTACAATGGAAAATTTGTTTTCATAAATGAGACGAATGCCCCTAAATTATTTATTTAATTAAAAAAGTTCCAGAACGAACAACGGAAGATTTAAGTCAGTATAAACTGTCGATAAAGTGCCAAAAGTTCACATTTCAACTTCACAAAACGTTTTTGATAGATCAACTTTTTTATAGGTACTAAATCGATGATTGTGTATCTGTTGAGTGTAGTTCCCGCTCAATAATAATGTTGTCATGTTTGTGTCTATGATCTAAGTTATTCCTGTTCTCTCTGTCAGCTACGTACATAAGGAATATGTGATGTATCACTTCCATAACTAGTCACATTCAAGTAACCACCAACGCGTCTTAAGAGATCCACAACGAAGTCCTGTCCCTCTGGCCACTGATTTGATCCTATATACTTTGGTTATCATTATTCCCTGGATCCGGCACTCTTGATTTATTAATTAACGGTAGTATGTTGGTGAGGCAATCCGCAACGATCTATTGAATTGGTGTGTTGTAGAGTTACTTAGCTCCATTGGAGTTTAGCTCAGAATTAATAAAAAAAAGTGTATTGCTTGTTAACTAATAAATATTTATGAAAACTAAGACGCCTATTAATACAATAAGAGTACTAGCTACTCATTTCTTACTTCGGTACATATGTACTTGGAATCTATGCTTTTATTGTAACTTGTTGTTCATAGAACATTAAGTATCAGATTTCATGAGTTCTCTAATAAATTATTTTGTATTCAACTTTATCAATTAATAATGGATAAACATGCAAACTAATATGTAATAATGTATTATTAGTTAATGGATTGACATAGTGGGTTGCACCTAGTTCTCGGCCCTTCTCAGTAGGTGAAATTAATTGTATTATTTTTTTATTCCTGACAATTTAATTATTTTGCAAATACTGATATTGTTATTGCACAGTATACCTACATAAAATATACGAACAATTAGGTATAACTACCACCACGCTACCAATATATTATTTAAGGTTATCGAGACTGAGATAGTTTCAGTCAAAAGTGGTTTTGACCGGTTAGAGTTTTGATTGTAACATAATATATAACTCTTTTATTTAATAATGTTCGAATTTCGACCACTGGGCGATCACTAGTATTTATAAATGACCTAGTAAAGAATAATTAGTATTTATTCATTTCCTACGAGTAGACAGGTACTATCTCTCTATGCAATGCATATAATATGTAGTCAATTAAATAATGAAATGTTCGAGATCATGTTTCTTGTTTATGAGTTTTTGCCGAACCTACGAAGTGGTCTACGTATTTATTCACCCAAATGTACCTAACTAATTGATTATCTAAGATATTTATAAATCACGATTTATAACATAACGGTCGATAGGTACGTGGAGGACAAGGCGTGGAGAAATCTAAGCATCACAACCCTAAATAAATTGCTATTAGTATGCATGCCGAAACTACAAACCCAGCCAAAACCGTAGGTATACGACTGTGTGATGGTATAAACACGTGAGTGAGGTTGTAATGAGCCGGGTTCGTTCGCCGATAAAAGCGAAAGTGCTGCGTTCACTGGGACAACGACCGGCTCCTGCGAACAGCCCTGTCAATTTCCTGCAGCCAAGCCATCGTCATCAAACAGCGGCCGCAACGTCACCAAAACTATTGGTCAATACTTGCACCCACATTACCTGACACCCACCAGTTTAATAGGCGCGAGTAGTATTCGAGCAGTGGGTTCTTGTATAACAAATTGAGTTACATACTTCAAAAAGTGCACGAACTGTGGTAGAGAAAATTTAGTGATCATGGATTTTTCGAAGTCTGTCGCAAATTTGGCCAAAATGTCGCCAAAATCAGATTGTGTCGGTCCCTGGTTCTTTTTTAGGGTTCCGTATCCAAAGGGTAAAAACGGGACCCTATTACTAAGACTTCGCTGTCTGTCCGTCCGTCTGTCTGTCTCCAGGCTGTATCTCAAGAACCGCTAGATAGTTGAAATTTTCACAAATTATGTATTTCTGTTGCCGCTATGACAACAAATACTAAAAACAAAATAAAATAAATATTTAAGGGGGGGCTCCCATACAACAAACGCGATTTTTTTGCCTTTTTATTTGTTTTGTGGTAGTTCCCGTTGACCTAGTATCACGAAAGTTGGAAAAAAGCAAGTCTTACAGCACAAATAAAGGGAAAATTCCAAAATATAAAAAAGTTGAAAATTAAAGGGTGTCCCCATACATACATAGTTACGCCAAATTACAAAGACCTCTGAGTTGTATGGGCGCTGATACAATTTAGAGGTCTAGCTTAATTGGCACCAACCTCAAATAAGGTAAATAAATAAAGTTGTGCATTTCCCGTGATGGACGAACGATGGACGAAGTTTGTATGGAACCCTCGGTGCGCGAGTCCGACTCGCACTTGGCCGGTTTTCTTTTTTTACTTTGTATAGGCTTGTGTTTGACCACAATCTCACTATAAGTGATGATGTTGCCGAAACTGGTAAGCACACAAAGCCTAGAAGGAACTGGCTCTCAAGTGCAGCTGCCGGAACACACCAATAGGTGTTTGGCGACAGATTTTCAACTTGAGGGTGGTAGCCAGCCAGCCTTCACCGAAAACTCAAGCTCATTGTAGGATTCGAAACCACGACTTTCGCCGCGGCGTGATAGGTACCTACGTCACTACAACTGAGCTATCATCGCCTAAAAGTTATATTATATCGTTCAAAAGTTATAAGGGTTTTAGAATGAGCACATCCTAGCAGGGCCACCGCTGTATTTCAAAAATCACATCTAGCGCAGATATGTTTGCTTGTAAAATTGATCGCTAAGTCGATAAATACCAGATTTTATCGGTCCCTGGTTCAAAATATATATCGGTTTGAAAGTGGCAGGCCCTGCCAGAAGAGAGCACCTAGCACAGATCTGATTACCTACTCCAATAATGTTTCTCTAATTTGTCGCAAAATATCGGATTTGGTCGATTTTAGGATTAGAAGATAAAAATAACTATTTTAAAATAAGAAACATTACAAACTTAGTAGACATAGTAAAAATTATATAAACAAGCTTAAATGGAAGTGAGCGGGTCACGTCGTTAGAACTTCAGATATATTTATTTATTTAATTATAACGGTAGGACACCAATTACAATAATTAAATATATTCTATTTAATTATTGTAATCAGATGGGCGATGGACCGAGAAAATACTATACTGGTATCCGAGAGATGGAAACAGAACACGTGGACGACAAAAGAAAAGGTGGGACGACAATATAGTACAGGTGGCAGGTCGAATGTGGTTCAGAGTGGCAAAAGATAATGAACGTCGACAAAAAATGGAGGAGGCATTCGCCCTACAATGGGCACCAAACAAAACGCATGACCTATTATAATTTAATTTTATTTAAATTTTGATTCAATTTTTAATTCAATATGTTAAAAGTAAATCTTATTATAACTTCATTGTAGAGTTTGGAAATAAAGGCTAATTTATTTATTTATAACTATTTTATATGGATTTGACTAAGAGCTAAGTAGCTCATTCTTTCAGACAAATTAAAATAGGTACTTACCTAATTTTTTTAAAATCAAGTTTTAACTAAGTAATGTTCTTGAAATATGCAACCGAGTAATAAATTAACTAACTACCCATTCATACAAACAACTTTTACTAACCCTGAATATTTAGCTAAACAATTAAAAATATTCGTGTAGAGTTGTCAAATATAATAAAAGCATGTCAAAAATCAGAAAATATTTAAATATCTATGTACTTTATTGTTTTTTTTTTATCATAATTATCTAATATTTAAGCATAAGTCGTTGCGAATACTTGCTTCATATTTTATCCTATTATCCCTAACTTGCAGCTGCTTGTATTTTATTTACTAGCTTTTATGCTACTGTAAATTTGAAGTATACCTACATTTGAGTAACATAAATAAAACAAGTAAATACTCACTAGGAACTTTTGTACAAACTGTCTTCATAAACCGTTGTTACAATGTCGCTCCTCTGGAAAATCGCTACTGACAAACTCTAGGCGCCATAATATCAGACTATAGCTTTCGTTAGATCTCCTTGTAGGCAACCTACTACAAGAAAGAACGTAACTAGAATCACAAACCTAGCGTAGGTAGCCTACCAACGTAGGAAACTACCTGATACTAAAAGAACCCAAAATTTTCATAAACAGTACCTGTCTATCCTATTTGTTATACTTAATACAAACTAGTTAAATTGATATTTATCAACATCCGAACAGTCAACACAGGCGAAATGAAAACCATGTTGCTCCCATCGTACTCATTACGCATTAGGTAGGTAGTACTACTTGAGTTACGATTTCAGCATTATTACTTTTAGGTATTTTATTGCAAATATCATACTGACAGATATGGTGCATACAGATATCAAAGCAAACAACTTCACATATTTGTTAAATGAGAGTGAGTGACGCATCTTCGTATATGTTTACTGCTGAGGTTTGCTGTTTTGTTCAAATTTCCCTCTCGTCAGTGGAGACAGCTAGTCGCGTACCTGTCTGGCGAGCGCAATCGTTACCGTCTACCGAGTCGCGTCGGTCTGCATCGACGGGCATGCGCAGACCGAACGTACCAACATTCGACCAAGCCTAGTGGGAAGTGAGAAGGAACGGCACTGCACGCTGCCTGCGAATGGTTGCCGCCACCGTGCCGCGCCGCGCCGCCCTCACCCGCAGTCCTCCCGCCGCGCCGGCTCTGCGCGCTACTCGCTAACCGCATCATGGTGAGTCATTGCTATAGTGCGAATCTATTCATTTACGACGACCTTTAAGTTATAAAATTATATCACCTCGTCTTAGATAAAACCAAAATCCTCGCTCAATCTATTTATAAAACTAATCATAAAAATGTAGGTACTTCCTACTAATGCTCAAGTCGCACTTTCATCTGTGTACAACAGCTGACTCAATTTTCTAACTACAACGTAGATAACTTTAACCTAATTAGGTATGTGTAGATTATTCACATCAGAACAAAAGAATCGAGAAGACTATGCATACATAGTGAAGGTCGATCTGGTAACGCAAGATATTCATGTGTCCAACTAATTTCCAGGTAATGGACAACCGCGTAATCGAGGATAATGAACACGAGGCCGACACCAACTCGTCAATATTTGTGACAAATTTTCAAAATGGAGAAGTCATATGCTATTCACTCGTTCTGATAAAAGGAATAATAACTAGAGGAAATTCCAATAACCAGGACAAGTTATTATGCACTGTTACTAGTGATGGAACTCAAAGTAAAACTCAATGGTCCGTACATAATGGAGAATTTAAAGTGATAATTGAATTGAAAAGAGGTGAAAATGTTATTGAATTGGAGTACACAGAACAGCAACGTAAGACTTTATTACTTATCTATTCACCCAGAAGGACGAATCTCAGGGTGACACCAGTGTACATAATATGTCAAAGCCATGATGGATGTTTCCAAAGTCCTCCTGAAGTAGACAACTCCGTAGAAAGTGCATGTTTACGAATAGCGCTTGGATCGAAGCTTATTCAAAGTATAACAGCAGAAAAACTTTTTGAAAGTGGCATAGGTCGCAAGACATTTCAACTTGAACATGAAGTAAACATCAACAAACCAGAATGCATTATTTTTCGAAGTGGCCTTAATGTAAATAAAGCGAGAAAAATGAAACAAGCAGAATTATGGTCATATTTTGGAAGAGAATTAATGCTATCAGATCTAGGAAGCAACGAACGAAAGTTCTTGGCATTCATTTCCTGCACAAGATTTAAGGGTACTGACATTGATAAGCCTATGACACATGAAGAGATAGTTTCATTAACGGAAGCCTATGCAGCATTAGGTGGTGGCGGCTTGGCATTATTTGGTACTGCATGTCTATACACTTGGCCTACAGCCGTAGAAGACATAGTTCCGAAATTTTTAGATATCTCACCAGTTAACTCGAGACGATTTATGGATGATAGTGGATACCGCGGAACTTTAGGCGGATGTTTTGCAACAACGTTAGGTTCGGTATTCCACGAATTAGGCCATACATTTGACCTTGGACATACCAAAGATGGCATAATGGGAAGAGGTTTTGATAACATAGACAAAGTTTTTATAGTTGGAGATAAAAGGTCGGCTTTAGTGAAAGACAATATGAATAACTTTAGTGGGAAACCCGTACAGCATTCTACAGTGTCTCTTCAACGGAATATCAGTGTCACAATGAATGTGGCTGAACCATTACGAGTTTTAGGACCGAGAAGTAAAACTACTTTGGGGAATTTCGCATCAATGTCAAAATCGGACATTATACGGAGAAGCCCTAATGTCACACCAATTACTCGCCCATCGAGCGTTTATTCAAACATAACAAATAGACTTTCGGATTCTAAGAAAAATATAAATCGAACAAATGGAAATGATTCTATCTATTGGACAAGAAATTGCGCAGTGTTATTGTCATATCATAGATGGTTTAATAACGAATATGGCCGAGAAAGACAAGCTATCACAAGATATTTGAAATTTGATAAAAATAAAATGTTGATTATATCAACAGCTGGGATAAGAATAGTAGAAGTCAGGGATGAATCAAACGGAATGGTGTTAGATTCGTATGAGTTTACGAATCTATTGCCGGAGAAAAGATTTTTAGTACCCTTTACTTTTTCGCCAAAAAGCAAAGTGTTGACTATAGTGGTAGAAGATGATTTAGGAAACGTGTTGAAACAGTCATTTTCTTATTAAATTAAATAAGTGTTTTAAAATTGACAATAAAGTGAAGATGGATAATAATTGAAGTATTAATAAACAAAAGACAACAACAAACAAATGTATCTTTAAAATAGGAAACAACTCAATATATATTTAGGCATTTCATATTTTAAAATTATGTAACTTATAATCTCACGTATAGAAAACAAATGTTATCGATACAATTTCCACAAAAAAATGTGATAAACTGGTAACCCTAGTTATGAGCGAGCAACTGAAAATTTGACGTTTGTGATTACGATTATACATTGTTTTCTTTCCTTTCAGTCAGTCACACAGAAATGAATTTCACAGTTTTGAGTATCTAGTGATAACAATATTATAATTGAGCGTGATCATTCAAATGTAGATCTTGTATAGTGAGATTATTGTAGTTTTTTTTAACTTAATTTTCTGATACCGAAAAATGGCAAGCAACACAGAAGATATTATGGTATTTCAAAATATAAAACCTTTTCCTCCTGTTATCAATGGAAGAATAAATATAGTGAAATTCTTGGAAGCTTCAGAGAGTTTAGTATTATTAGTGGGTACGTTCATGATAATATAGGTATTATTAATAATACCAGACTTTCAAAACAAGTAGTTTGTTTGACACATTAATTCCTATATTAAATTGTAGGTTTGCATTTTACAGAACGGCTTGGTGCAGTGTTTACACCTGTAAAATATGACTTGCAAGGAAATATAGATGTAAGCCACAGTCCTAACATAATTAATTCAGTGAACCTCAAACATAAGATGATCTGGATCATTTACTTTGGTGACTGTTCTTTCATTGTTCCAGAAAATAAAAAGGCTTTACAAGTATGATGACAATTCATGCTTACTTGAGTTAATGCTTGATGAAAATTCAAATGGCAAGACTTCTGCTGCAGAAGGTGTACTGTGGCTTAACAGGTTAGTAATTCTTATATTAACAAGCACACTCTTCGGCCAGTGTTCATCAATGTTTAGTCCACAATAAAACAATAGTAAACTTGACATTACTTGCTTTTGTATTCATAGGAGTAACATAGTGATACATATTGATCTAAACCTGTAAGGTTATATAACATAATATACATATAATTATTACCTGCATTGGCTGCATTATCAATATTAAATTTCAATATGTATATACTTGTGAGTATGTTATCCATTTGTTTAACTTAAATATGAATTACTGTAGCTTTATAAATGTAAAGAAAAAATAATTTTAGCACTTATAGGTCCAACAACACATAAGCAAGTTTTGCCGATGTCAAAATCAGCTTAAAATAGTGATTGTCTGTCTGTTAATATTGCAAATTGTATAAATTTCAGGGGCTTGCTGTTTTTCGAGAATATATTCTTTGAAATTATAAACCAATTAGCAACAGGTGTCTATGATGTGAAAATGAATAAAATATTCTCAATAGCCTATGATGGGTCTGTTAAGAAATATCACAATTGGGTGACTCAACAGATATTTTTGGTAAGTTTGAATTTATAATCAATACTTAAATTAGTTAATAATCCATGGCTCATGTGATAACTCATAGGCCACCATTTAATGAAACCTGATTATGAAGATGAAAAGTCAAACATTGTAAAATAAAAACCATATTGAAAAACTAACAGGCACTGCAGGACTAATTGGCTTGAATAAGTATATTATGTAATCTTAGGGGTCTATCACAGTTTAAATTGGGATCTATTCAGCTACTTATTAAATTTTTTCCACATGTGTTAATACATTGATAATATAGATGGTAAAATATTATCTGCCAATAATACAATTTCTCAGCTGTATTCAAGGTCTTTGCGTAATTGCATGAAATCAGAATTTTCACACCTACCATTTGAAACCAAGCCTACTTAACTTTGTATTTTCCGTAATGTAAAGAAGTAAAACTCAAGACATTATACATATTATTGTTCTATTCCAGCTCATCTGTAGGATGTCACCTACTCTTCCACAAATAATAAGGTGTTTTACAGTTGACAATGATATTAAGGCATTTGAATTGAAACTAGCAAGTTTTAATATAACATTGCATTTGATTAGATGTAAAATTGATGATTTCTTTAAGGACCATAATTTATTCAATGAAGAAACCTAACAGCATCAAATGCAAAAAAAAAGTATTTTCTCATGTCTAAATTAATGTAATGTAAGTGAGTGCTCTAGATGTGATTAAATGATAGTGGATATTAATGCAGGATGTAACAAAGTAAAAAATAATATAAAATACCAAATATATTAATGAATAAATACCTAAGATTATACCATAGTATTTGAGAGGCTAGCAGTGGTGCCGAAATAATATTATTTAATTATTGATATATAAATTGGTAAAAAATTACATTACTGCTGACATGTTATATTTTAATTAGCAAATTGAAAGTTCAGTGCCTTGTGGAAAGTTTAAAGGGCAAAAATATATTAAAAACCAAACCATGTATTCAAAACATACATTATAATAGAAGTTAAATTATATTTGATACAATATTGCAATACAATAATTATGTAAACTAGGTTAGTTGTCACATTGGTAAAATTACCTAAAATGTATTATAGATAAATGTTTTGACTGTATTTATTTTATGCTTTTGTTGATTTTACAATAAAATATTATTTCATATTAAAAATTATGAATGTCCTGTAAATTTCAGCTTCATAGCTAGCTGCCATTTTGTCTTGAATTATTTTTATAGGCTAAAGAAACTGGAATGGATATTTAAATGTTGTTTAACAACAAAATAAAGTCTTTATATGTAATTTGTCTATTTTATTAATGAAAAATAAATAATCTGTACTACAGATATACCTAATATGTAAGATCTTGTCCGTTTGAGGGTGTAAGGGTGTAAAGATGTGTAAGGGGTTCAACAAAATAGCATCAGCTTCAGAATTCAAATCTGTAATGGTGGCCATGGCAGGAAGTGCCACACAGGTATTTATTTACAAGCAGTTATTTGCTCCATAAACTCTTACTCATTAATAGATTATGTTCTGAATTACTATGGTAGACTCTACCTTGTGGATCTTATAAGACAATAAATGCATTGATTCGAATGAAGGCTAGGTACCTGGACAGCCACACCACAGGCATTTTTGATTTCTGTTCCTTCCTTTTAAGAAAAAATTTGTATTCTGTTTGTACTATATACATATTAATATTACCTATCTCTTGGTTGAGATAAATATATGCTTTTTGCCAAGGCTGATGCCCTTTTCAGGGCTAAGAAACTTAGTACAGTTTCTGCAATTGTCAATAACCACAATATTGCATGTAGGGTGACCTCAGTGGGAGTGCTCAGCAAGTATGGGTTGAACAGGAAGAAGCTCACAAGGGGCATTTGCATCAACACTGTTAACATTAAAAAGCCTGCTAGTTCTGGTACCTGAAAATAAGATATAAAAGGCATATTATAGAAGACTTTCTAATGATGGTCAAAAAGGTTACAGGAATACAAGAAAGAACATCAGGTCATTGAAAACTTATGCTATAACTATAACATGAATAAGGCTTGTCACAAATCTTTTAGAAGATATGTCCCTCACTGAATTACTTACTGGTAATATTTTTTCAAGGTTTAGTTAAAATAAAATAATATAGTTTTTCAGGTCAGAAAATATGTTTGGTATTTGTGTGATGCAAAAAGATCCATACTGTCTACTTACCCTACATGCCAAATTTCCATAGTGACCAAGATACAGTCTTGCTGATTCTATAACTATCAATAGTGTAAACACAGTCACAGATAAATATCTTGTAAGATGTCCTAAGATATCAAGCTGAAAAGTTAAAAATCATATCAATTTATGAATGACTACAGCTTAAAATAACTACACTAAATAGTCTTATATGAGAATTACTTTTAGATATTTGACAGTTTGTTTCTTCATGTTCAATAACAGAACAAAGAATATGTTATATGGATTAATAAATTACAACATTTAAGATGCTAATTTTCATTTGAGTACCATCACTGCTCATTCAGGTACTGCCAAACAAAAGATAATGTCTACTTACTGTATTTAGCTAATTACTTTAGTCATTCATGAAGCAACTGGCCATAAAAGACACAAGAATGAAATTAAAACAGGTATAACGCTATGACAGCCACCATGTGACTGCTTGTGCGTTTTCCTATATTTGGCTGGGCACTCAACATGAGAACCATTTTACTTTTAAACATATGGCACAAATTCAACCAACAAAATTGGGCATGCAAAATCAGCTCAATTTTTACTAACTAAATACATGTGAGGATTTCAATCAAACATAACATATTGCTTTTATCTATTAATTCAATGTAATGTTAATTGTATGATGCTATATATATTTAGTATGCATGGATTTAGATTTATTATTCTTTGACATTCTTTAGTAGGTAATAAAAAGAAATTCTTATGGCTAGACTGGAGAAAAATTATTTGAAAACATTAAATTCTTCCTTACCTTTCTATATAAGAAAAAACCTACAGCAATAACCCAAATAATATAAAGGTAAACATTTAAATAAAGGCATTTTTGTAATCTCAGCATCGTCCTAAATTCCATTGTATGAGCTCAAAAATTTAGGACCCTTACAAAGAAAATAAACAATTATGTAAGTACCTATTGTTTATTAAAGGTTTAAGGACTCTATTCAGGAATTATCCTCACTTGATTTATTGTTATAAACTTTCTTTGGATTATAACAACACTTATTTAGAGAATCGGACATAATAGTTCTATCAACCACGAATATAGGTATCTTCCTAAGCCATTGCATTGCAGGCAATTTTTTTTAATGTTTCATTGGGTTCAATTTATCAATTACAGGTTTTTCGTTCGTCTTCACAAGGTAATATGGTAAGAATTTCACACAACACTTCTGTCATTCGCCTTTGTTTGTTTACCCATCATCTGTTGTCTGCTGTCTGACTTTTTTTTTCTAACTCATTTTTTTACCCTTATTTCGGACAGGCAAAGCGTTCTAGTACATACAGCCTATTTTTTAAGTTTTAAAGTGGTTATTACACTTATCCTAGCTAGGTCGCCGATTTAGGATAAGTCACCTTTTTAAAAGTAATTAATAAATCCATGAAGTAATTACATGAGGTATAATATATACTTAGATTACAAATGATTTTATTGAACTGGCAACTTCTGTTTTATGGCCATATTGTACGGGGATTTCCCACTTATTCTGTTCATACTTTGTAATAAATGCAATTCAGATATTATCTCAGTGAAATACAATGTGTAAAAGTGAATTTACTTGAAATCATAACCAGTTGATAAGCGTTACATAGTGTTTACAAAAATGTTTTGATCTAGTTTTCCATCATAAAGTGTTTTAATAAAAACGAGCCCAAACTCGGCTCACCTAGTACAACTCGTTGAGGAGTTCCAGTAGCAGTCACCGAAGCACACCTTCAGGTCACTCCGTCAAGTCCGGAGGTTAGGTCTCATCATGACTAACAAAACGAGCCCAAACTCGGCTCACCTAGTACTACTCGTCGAGGAGTTCCAGTAGCAGTCACCGAAGTACACCTTCAGGTCACTCCGTCAAGTCCGGAGGTTAGGTCTCATCATGACTAACAAAACGAGCCCAAACTCGGCTGACCTAGTACTACTCGTCGAGGAGTTCCAGTAGCAGTCACCGAAGTACACCTTCAGGTCGCTCCATCAAGTCCGGAGGTAAGGTCTCATCATGACTAACAAAACGAGCCCAAACTCGGCTCACCTAGTACAACTCGTCGAGGAGTTCCAGTAGCAGTCACCGAAGTACACCTTCAGGTCGCTCCATCAAGTCAGGAGGTAAGGTCTCATCATGACTAACAAAACGAGCCCATACTCGGCTCACCTAGTAACTCGTCGAGGAGTTCCAGTGGCAGTCACTGAAGTACACCTTCAGGTTGCTGCATCTTTTTTATAGCGAAATAAAATAGAATGAAAATCTTACCTCGTCAAGTATAAAATTTGGTTTATCAAATATTTTGTGTTTGTATAGCGATCTTTTTCAACTCGAGCTGCTCTAAACAGGCGATACAGGTCCACTCTCGACGGCGGCCGCGGGCCGACTAAAGTTTCATTCAAAATGCTTGTGCAATACATCAGACGAGTTTTATAACTAAAATAACCCTTAATGCAACCGATTAAGATTCAACCAGAATAGAAAAAAATGTGAAAAAATAAGTTTCGCTTTTTTCACATTTTTTCTGCGACTATTTATAGCATTTAGATTAAAAAAAAAAGTCCTATCGTTAAGGGCGCGTTCGCATATCAGGCAAAATTAAGCTGTTTTTCGGTACATTTTATGGCATAATCAAACAAAATCTAATATAACAAATAACTACCGCGTATAGATTGGTTCTTCATCTTCAAATAATAGTTACATTATAATTGAAAATTTTAGTTTCTCATAATGTAAAATCGATCTGTCGTTGCCATTTTCCACAAAATTATCGATACCGGGTTGAGTTTAGGTACATTTTTGTGCTATTATTAACATATTTCACTATTTCTAAAAATACTAGATGTAGGCAAACATGTTCAATTCTTAACGATAGGAGTTATTTTTTATCTAAATGCTATACATAGTCGCAGAAAAAATTAAAAGCGAAACTTATTTTTTCACATTTTTTTCTATTCTGGTTGAATCTTAATCGGTTGCATTAAGGGTTATTTTAGTTATAAAACTTGTCTTGATGTATTGCAAGCATTTTGAATGAAACTTTAGTCGGCCCGCGGCCGCCGTCGAGAGTGGACCTGTATCGCCTGTTTAGAGCAGCTCGAGTTGAAAAAGATCGCTGTACAAACACAAAATATTCGATAAACCAAATTTGATACTTGACGAGGTAAGATTTTCATTCGATTTTATTTCGCTATAAAAAAGATGCAGCAACCTGTCCTCGACGAGTTGTACTAGGTGAGCCGAGCTTGGGCTCGTTTTGTTAGTCATGATGAGACCTTACCTCCGGACTTGATGGAGCGACCTGAAGGTGTACTTCGGTGACTGCTACTGGAACTCCTCGACGAGTAGTACTAGGTGAGCCGAGTTTGGGCTCGTTTTGTTAGTCATGATGAGACCTTACCTCCGGACTTGATGGACTGACCTGAAGGTGTACTTCGGTGACTGCTACTGCAACTCCTCGACGAGTAGTACTAGGTGAGCCGAGTTTGGGCTCGTTTTGTTAGTCATAATGAGACCTAACCTCCAGACTTGACGGAGTGACCTGAAGGTGTACTTCGGTGACTGCTACTGGAACTCTTCAACGAGTTGTAGTAGGTGAGCCGAGTTTGGGCTCGTTTTGTTAGTCATGATGAGACCTTACCTCCGGACTTGATGGAGCGACCTGAAGGTGTACTTCGGTGACTGCTACTGGAACTCCTCGACGAGTAGTACTAGGTGAGCCGAGTTTGAGCTCGTTTTGTTAGTCATGATGAGACCTTACCTCCGGACTTGATGGACTGACCTGAAGGTGTACTTCGGTGACTGCTACTGCAACTCCTCGACGAGTAGTACTAGGTGAGCCGAGTTTGGGCTCGTTTTGTTAGTCATGATGAGATCTAACCTCCGGACTTGACGGAGTGACCTGAAGGTGTACTTCGGTGACTGCTACTGGAACTCCTCGACGAGTTGTACTAGGTGAGCCGAGCTTGGGCTCGTTTTGTTAGTCATGATGAGACCTTACCTCTGGACTTGATGGAGCGACCTGAAGGTGTACTTCGGTGACTGCTACTGGAACTCCTCGACGAGTTGTACTAGGTGAGCCGAGCTTGGGCTCGTTTTGTTAGTCATGATGAGACCTTACCTCTGGACTTGATGGAGCAACCTGAAGGTGTACTTCGGTGACTGCTACTGGAACTCCTCGACGAGTAGTAATAGGTGAGCCGAGTTTGGGCTCGTTTTGTTAGTCATGATGAGACCTTACCTCCGGACTTGATGGAGTGACCTGAAGGTGTACTTCGGTGACTGCTACTGGAACTCCTCAACGAGTTGTACTAGGTGAGCCGAGTTTGGGCTCGTTTTGTTAGTCATGATGAGACCTTACCTCCGAACTTGATGGAGCGACCTGAAGGTGTACTTCGGTGACTGCTACTGGAACTCCTCGACGAGTAGTACTAGGTGAGCCGAGTTTGGGCTCGTTTTGTTAGTCATGATGAGACCTTACCTCCGGACTTGATGGAGCGACCTGAAGGTGTACTTTGGTGACGGCTACTGGAACTCCTCGACGAGTTATACCAGGTGAAACGAGTTTGGGCTCGTTTTTATTAAAACGACAAATAAAACGTTATCAATTTTTTATTGTCAGAACTCGGCTCACCTAGTACAACTCGTTGAGGAGTTCCAGTAGCAGTCACCGAAGTACACCTTCAGGTCACTCCATCAAGTCCGGAGGTAAGGTCTCATCATGACTAACAAAACGAGCCCAAACTCGGCTCACCTAGTACTACTCGTCGAGGAGTTCCAGTAGCAGTCACCGAAGTACACCTTCAGGTCGCTCCATCAAGTCCGGAGGTAAGGTCTCATCATGACTAACAAAACGAGCCCAAACTCGGCTCACCTAGTACAACTCGTCGAGGAGTTTCAGTAGCAGTCACCGAAGTACACCTTCAGGTCGCTCCATCAAGTCCGGAGGTAAGGTCTCATCATGACTAACAAAACAAGCCCAAACTCGGCTCACCTAGTACAACTCGTCAAGGAGTTCCAGTAGCAGTCACCGAAGTACACCTTCAGGTGAGTCCATCAAGTTCGGAGGTAATTCGAAAAAATATAAACAGCAATAATAAATATTTTTTGTAGGTACCATAATTTTATCACAAAGAAATACGTAAAAAAAAAATGAATCCTTCAAAGTATCAAAATGAGTTCACTTGACTACAATTCTCGCAGTTAGTCGTGCGACTCGTGCGTACACTTGTGTGTGTGACCCGTATCAATGTAGTAGTTCGATTCTCTACCTATCAATTTTGCGAACGCGTCCTTAAGAATTGAATATGTTTGCCTACATATAGTATTTTTAGAAATAGTGAAATATGTTAATAATAGCACAAAAATGTGCCTAAACTCAACCCGGTATCGATAATTTTGTGGAAAATGGCAACGACAGATCGATTTTACATTATGAGAAACTAAAATTTTCAATAATAATGTAACTATTATTTGAAGATGAAGAACCAATCTATACGAGGTAGTTATATTGGATTTTGTTTGATTATGCCATAAAATGTACCGAAAAACAGCTTAATTTTGCCTGATATGCGAACGCGCCCTTAAGCAAAAAATATTGAAAAATATTTTTGGCGTCAAGTGTGTCAGATTTTGGCAGATTTTTTGCCGTGTGTGGCAGATTCGCCATTAATGAGATGGTCACACTGTAGATAGACTACTTTTAAAGACGCACTGGCAACACTGATTGATTTATTATTGCTTGCTTGCTTGCTTTTATTTTCAGAAACTAGACTACAAAATATGTTTTGTTTTATATTCTTGTAATAAAATTAAATATTATTAAGTTTACGTCATTTCAAAACTTATGAATGTCCTGTTTTATTTTTACTTATAATAAATAGTGAAAATGTTGTCTCGACAATTTCGAGTTTCCCTGGGTAACCTATAAATTTAAATCCGGATAGTCTTATATTTCCGCATTATTATCCATACAATTCACGATAATTTGATTTTTCTACAGCATTATTAAGCCCCAACGGAGCTCAATTAACTATAACCTCGGGAATCAAATATTTTCCTCCTCCAAAGAATTACGATGGTAAGTATTTACAAGCTATTGATATACCTACTATGTATTTTACTAAAACCTTATATCGATTTTATGCTATTGTGTATTAATTTACACAACTCTTTCCTGGGTAACAGAACATGATATCGAGGGAAACACAAATAAAAAAAATGTCTACTATTTACTTACAGATATTGTTATTCCTGAACGTCAGAGGCTACGTATCTTTGATAAGGTGCCACAGTACCCTGCTAACATAAAACCACCAAAGATGCAAAAACGGCTTAGATATATGAGAGGTCCAGAACCTTTACACACAACACTACAGCTGAAACAATTTGGAGTTGTTGTGAGTATAGATTTCTTTATAACAACAATAATAATATAATCTTAATATATGCTAAAATAAAATTTAAAACTATACTACTTACTTATAATTAAATAATTGCCCCAAATCACTGCCCATTGGAAGTTTGCCAAAAAGGCTGGCAGCATTGCCATGCTGATTGGCAATGCCAATTCTTTCGGCAAAATATAAGCCAGCTCTGACATATGTGTTAGAGTCTGACTATTCTTAAGTGCCTGTGAAGGCCTATTTGAATGAATAAATTATTTCATTTCATTTCATATGTGTCATATTCAAGTGAGTGAATGGCAATTTTTTTTAAATATAATCAATTTTGTATGGATTTTTACTGAATCATGCCAGAGTGGCTGAACGGATCTGGATGAAATTTAGCTCAGAGATAGGTTATTATCTGGAATAGCTCATAGGCTACTTTTAAAACATAAGATCCTTCTGGAATGTGGGTGAAACCATGGGGCGGAAGCTAGTCAATTAAAAAAAAAACTTGTAAATTAGATTTTATTTTTAATATTTGGTTAAGTAATGACAATTTGATTTTGTACATCCATAGAACTCTTAGTGTGCATGTTGAAATGGCACTTTTTTATTTAAATTAAAATGTTTCCAGTCAACTGGGGGAGGCAGAATGAGAACTGAACATTTTGAAATGGCCCGTTTAGTTGTTGCTAGGCATTTAGATATGAAGAGAATGTATGCTATATGGCGAGTAGACCCACCCTGGCAGCCAGTCACGAAAAAGGGCCAAGGTCAACGAATGGGTGGTGGTAAAGGAGCTATTGACCATTATGTAACTCCCATAAAATCTGGTAGAATTATACTAGAGGTTGCTGGTAAATGTGATTATGCTGAGGTGATGTTTTTAAATATCTTAACATACCCTTTCTATTTGTTCCCTTTTTACTATGGTATTTTTAGGTTTCCATACCCAAAGGGTAAAAACGGGACCCTATTACTAAGACTTTGCTGTCTGTCCATCTGTCTGTCAGCAGGCTGTATCTCATGAATCGTGATAGTTTGACATTTGAAATTTTCACAGATGATGTATTTCTGTTGCCGCTATGACAACAAATACTTACTAAAAACCAGAATAAAATAAATATTTAATGGGGCTCCCATACAACAAACGTGATTTTTTTGTCGTTTTTATAGATACCAATGGTACGGAACCCTTCGTGCGCGAGTCCGACTCGCACTTGGCCGGTTTTTATGATTATTTCATTAGACTATTACCTACTATGACACAACTAATGCAACAATTAACCTCAATTACAAACCTCCTAATGGAAATCATGACCAAACTAACACATTCTGTTCATTAAAAATAGCCCTTTGGAATGCCAATGGGCTCTCACACCATGTCCTAGAAGTAGAGACATTTTTCAAAACAAACAAAATTGATATCTTACTGATATCAGAAACATATTTTACGGAAAAACATTACTTCAGAACTTCAATTATAAATTCTACCAAAACAATGCATCCGGATGGAACAGCCCACGGAGGATCCGCAATTTTCATTAAAAATAATATCAAACATCACAAGGCTGAGCCATTTAAAACTCCTAAGATACAGGCTACAAGCATTGTTGTTGTAAAGGATTGGCGGGGACACTTGACTGACCCAAAAAAATCCCAGATTTAGTAGATTTCAGCGTCATAATAGGATTCCTATCAATAGTTTCAAATGTACTTCCCTCCATGACCTCTCATCTGACCATAGTGTAGTTCTACTAGAAGTTTGCCAGGAATTCGTACATGTTAAACCAATAGCAAGGTTACATGATCGTAGGACTAACTGGGATATATTCCGTTTCATAGTAGAGTCTACGATTAATACTAACCTGCCTCTTAAAAATGAAGATGATATTATGACAGCGGTGGAACATTTCAAACAGTCCAAAATGCTGCTTGGGATAGCACTCCTGCTGCCAAGAAATACACGGAACCATACTGCTCGAAGCCCATCCGTGAACTAGTAGCCGAAAAAAGACAGGCTCATAAATTGTGGCAAACTACTAGATACCCTGGAGACAAAACACGGCTAAACCACCTAACGGCTTAACTTAAAAAACTACTGCATACTGAAAGAAATGAAAATTTACAGAACCATTTCGTAATCCACAGCTGCTAGTGACTATTCCCTTTGGAAAGCAACCCGAAGACTCAAAAGACCCGTTGCCTCTAATCCACCGATACGCAGAAAGGACGGTTCCTGGGCAAAAAGTGACCTAGAGAAAGGTGAAGCCTTTGCCTCTCATCTAGCCGAAGTCTTTGTACCAAACACTACCCAGAACGCATCGAAAACCAACAGTGAAGAACTCACCAACTCCCTCAATGAACCTTATCAACTCGACCTGCCAATTGAAAGAATTAAGATACGTGAGGTCATGGAAACGATTAGAAATCTAAATCGAAACAAAACCCCGGGAAACGATTTGATTACTACAAAAATACTCCGTGAAGTACCTGAAATAGCTATACACTTTTTGACACACTTGTTTAATTTAGATCGTCGTCTTACCTGGAAAAAACACATATTCACAAAACGAAAAGCACTGGGGATCCAACTAAGGAAAATGTACTGCTTGCTCGGCAAAATATCACAGTTGTCACTAGAAAACAAACTACTATTATACAAATGTATTATGAAACCAATCTGGACCTACGGAGTCCAACTCTGGGGCACATCCTGCAACTCAAACCTAGAAATACTCCAGATGTTCCAGTCGAAAATGCTGAGGATAATTACTAATGCTCCTTGGTTCATAACAAACCAACAATTACACCACGATCTAAGAATCAGGACAGTTCAAGAAGAGTTTAAACACTCAATACAGAAACAGACTAGACAATCATCCAAATATACTAGCTACGCACTTAATGAATAGTAACTCAACATTCAAAGGGCTAAAAAGAAAGTCCCCTAAAGATTTATAGGGAATATTATAAATATGGGGCACACGTCGCTGGACTGATAGCCCCCAGGACAATTGATAGATTCCTAACCTTAAGCTGAATGTTCGCACGGTACAGATTGCTGTTAGTTTTAACAAAAAAAAAATACATTACCTAAAGCTGCCATTTGATTCATTATGTGTCAAGCTTTTTGGTATACTCATTATTAATATATGTATTGATTTTATAGGTGAAAAATATGCTGAAAATAGTTGCCGAAAGACTGCCGTTCAAAGCTGAGGCTGTATCTCAAGAAATATTGGAAAAAAAGGTAGCAAATGAAAAGTGGCTAGAAGAAAACAACCAAAATTACTATACGATGAAATATATTATACAGAACAATATGGGAGGATGCCATAGGATGCTCTCACCTGTTGATCATGTCTGGTATGGCAGATACTTGTAAATGCACACACTTTACTAATGTAGTCTCGCAAATATATAGTTAATGTCAGTTTTGCAGATGTTTTATTTGTTGTGATTCATGTAAAAGTGTGATTTGAAAATATAACGAACTAGCGACCCGCCCCTGGCTTCGCATGGGTGCAATTTACTAATGTGATGTCATTTAGGTTTGAAAAAGGATGAAGTAATTGTGTCTGATCAATTTTAGATCATAGTATGAACTTACTATCCGATTCATTTGTTAGCGTTTTGATATTATATACTTACTTCATTGTAACGAAAAATGCGTTGGGCAAGAAAATATTTATACTTTACATACTTATTTTTTATTTGTAGGGTTTCTACCATTCGATACAAAAATGGAACCCTTATAGGATCATTATATCTTAGGCATAGTTGTACGAATGTACTGGACTGGAATTGTTAAAATTTGGCACATTAGAGTAAAGGCCGCTGCATACGTGACGGGTTTTTATACGGACGGGACTCTGATACTCGTAGTTTTTACAGGAAAACTTAAAAGAAAAGTCTTAAAGTTCCTATGGAAAACAGAAAAGTTCATGAAGGGAACATGCGTATAAAATGTATTCCATAATCTCACCACGGACCTAACTTATTGTTTGTTTGCTTAATCTAACGATAACGAAACTCGGTGTGCGAGTCCAACTTGCACTTTACTAGTTTTTTTTTGGAACGAAGTTCCTTTACGAACTGGCAGAAAAGGGAAACCGTCGTAACGAAAAAACGTTATATGCATGTGCCTGTGTCTTTTATAATAAAAGACAGACGTGGTGTCACCAATTATGCATCCCCCATGCGACTTTCTCGGAGGTTCAGGATTAAAAAAAAAACCTTAATTAAGCAAACCCATAAAAAAATCTATACTAATATAAAATATAATATAAAGCAGAATAGTTTTTTGTTTGTTTAAAAGCGCTAATCTCTGGAACTACCCGTTCGATTTAAAAAAAATTTTTTGCATTTGTTTGCCCAATTCTTGAGGAAGGTTATGAAAAATATAACCGCAGGGAATAGCTATTTTTAAGTATATAAAATTGCTTGCAGTTGAGTTTTTCAATTCAGTAGTTCCTGAGATTAGCGCATTCAACCAACCAAACTCGCTTTATAATATTAGTATAGATTGAACTTCGTTCCTGGCGGGGGGACCCCGACCCCACATTACTTTTTTATACCTATATTATCATGCTAATGCGGTTATTACACTATGCTATTTGTAGAAACTCTTAAATTGTAAACAATTTAGGAAGCCTAGTATAGTATTAATATTTGTGTAATAACCGCTTAATCAGTAAAGATAGAAAGTCTTCATTATACAATGTTAACATCTTTTTTTTCATTAGAGAACTCATACAGATATTGCTTAGAAATGTCCATGCGAAAAAAAATCAACGCTTTAATCTAAACCTGCAACATTGTGTTTGAACCTGTGATTTATGCAATTTCCAGTAAAACTATTTTCACCACTACATTGGAAAATAGTTTTACTGGAAATTGCAGTCGTTTAAATTGTAGTACTTATTGTAAACGGTAGTCTTGTCACTCAAAGCGCGCGTAATTTTAAATCTGTTATATCCTCTAACTAAAGTAGGTACCTACCTATTCATTTAAATTATATAATGTAAAAAAAAATACTACATTAAATGCTCAACGTAGCTAATATCATTACTATATTGGCATGTAAATGGTAAAAATGGAAGATACAATAAAACAATTTGAATAGATAATAATGGTTTATTAAATTTGACATTTCATGAAAGGATTTCCGTGACAAGCCTCAGTTTGCATACATGTATAAACCTTGTAGCAATAATTTATTTATAAACTCCTTTCTTAAAATTTATGGCAAAAACTCAACAAAAACAAATGTTTTACAGTAACAAATACTATAGCGTAGAGTACTTAGTATCTTATTATGACTCGTCCCTAGCCTAACGACAAAAGCCAAACAACACACTATTAGTACTGAGTATCATGGTTGCCGAACAGTTTAAACAATATAATATGGTCCTAGATTAAAAGAGATTAAAACACAAATGTGACCAATTTTTATTTTTTCATGGGTCATTTTGACTGCTAAATTATGTGCTACAATAAACTTGAGTCGCTTAATGCTCAAATTACTTTTAGATCACATTAATACACAATACAAGACCAAAACATCAAATATTAAGTGTACAATAGTAACAGACATTAAACATAATTATCATGATATTGTGTGCAACTCTACTCTGTTCATATTATGTTTTAAGCGATTCTACCACATTTATTTTACTATTTCTTTGCTTTGTCATCTCCACATAAGTACCTATAAATTATATAACGTCATAACAATATTTACAAAGCCTAAGATCCTAAACTTACAAGTAAATGCAATGTACATCTTCAATAAATTAATATAGTGTTTACAATATTACACAAGCGCTAGATTTTATATATGATATGGCTTTTTATTTATAAAATCGACTGCACATAAAGATCAATCCCTAGCAATCACTTATCACAAGATGAAATTGTATATTTGCATAATACAGGTGAAGTGGCATTTGTATTTAATTAATTTTATGCAGAGTAGACATAATTTTATTTATAATACTATACTATTCACGAACAGTTTACAAGTTAATTGAATATATTTCCTCTCCAATTAAATAGAAAGGACTAATTATTGAAAATTTACAAAATATTGTAGAGTAACTATTTGTAAGTGATACAATTTCTGAAACTAAGTAAAGCTCGAAATTTATTGTTGAACTGTATTTCGATTTGAGCAAATTAATTAGCTCAGAATTTATAATATCATATATTTGACTAGTTCTGTCTCTTATTCTATACTTACTAAACTATAGTTAATTCCCTAAACACTGGCTTTTTGCAGACTTAATGACTACTTATTTGTATTTAAGTATAATTTTTGTTGGGTGGGATTAAATAAATAAAATTTACTGAGGACCTAATCACACAGGATATAATATATTATTTATTTTTTCTTAACTCTTCAAGTTTCTCGCATACATACATAAAGGCTAAGCTATAAGATAAGTCAAAAGTGAGGTAGCGTTTTTACCTTCTAGTGGAAAAATATGTACAGTACAGGTGGGTCTAGAACAAATGCAAGTTCATTTAATATTTGGTTCAAGATTAATACGACAGCGACATTGTTGAAATTCCTCGGAGACGCGTGGATATGTGCGTCCGCATATTGTTAGTTAGCCCGTCATTAGGAGAATACATAGTATATATAACAACATATAGACAAAATTCGCGTGTACAATTTACCTATTTATGTATTATTATAATCATTGACATATTATGAGTATTAACTACATGCACACAGTTTTATAGTTATTAGGTACATTAAATATGTGCAGCTTTGTAGATGACTAGAGTAAATACGTTTAACGATATATTATGTAAGTATAAAACAGTTACATTTTGTATATTTTCGATTTCGATCACTGCAAGGATCCACTTTTAGACATATATTGTTTTGAAGATAATACATTGACATTCAAACAACTTTATTCGTACGCTTCGCTCAGATGTTCTAATAGAAATTTGAGTTGTGTTTTCATGAAATTGTTTTTGTGAGCGATGGAGTCGCATAGCATCTGTGTGGGTGCGACTGCATTGCCGTTGTTAACGTTCTCATAAATGTGCGCGTTGTTGTTGTGAGTGTCAATAGTACTATCCTCGTGTCCGGCTGCCCCGGACATATCAGTGGAGGCATTGTATACGTCGATTGGAGGAGCTTTGATGATATGCTGATATTTAAACGTAGACAATATCTGCCGGATCTTTGCAATGATCTGCTCTACTCAGGCGTTTGATTCCTGCGAAAAATTTGAAAATAGACATAAGTCAGATTTCTGCAGCAAAATCTATGTGAATCAGAATTCTATAATTTATTCGTGAAGTTAGAACTACTGTCTATGCTAGTGAGAAGGTATAGCTGCTGTCTAGCATTCTACATTGATGAAATAGATGAGTGGTAGAAAACAGGTGAAAAGTGGAATGTCGTGTTTAGGCATACCTACGCCTGAAATATTTGCTGCAGTGTGAAGACATTTATCGAATGAACCTTAATCGGTATTATATAAATATTTAATACTGCACGGCAATTCATATGTATATTTGTATAAAATGTAGGTACTCATATAAAATACTATTCTATATTTTGTATTAAATGCATCAAAATTTAGGCTCTATCATTCATAAGAGAGTAAGTACATTTAACATCGAAATATGATAAGTATGTGATAGAACCGCGCCGTGAGTGCCGTGACCGGTGACCGAGGAGGTATCGATGCAAGCGACACAGCAACATCTACACTAGAAGCATGGTGGGACGGTGTGGCGGTTTATACCTTGAGGTTGTGGAAATAGTGCATGATCTGATCGTAGTCCATGTGCAGGTCGTCGAAGCCGAGAGGCTCGCCCGCGCTTGTGCCGGCCAACTCGCGGGGGCCCTCTTCGCGCGAGTACATCGGATTGCCCACTATCGTAGCGCGTTTCACCTCCGGGGAACTGCTTCCTGGTAACAATCATCCATTTCATGTAGAACCAGATCCACCATCTACATTATAATGATGCGATAGAGTTCATGTTGAATGTTACCTACAGCTTACCTTTGTTCTGGTTAGCAGCATCCACAAATTCTCCTTTGGATTCTTTAGATTTCTTGTGCCTCATTTGTACTTCGGGTAGGCCTGTAATGAGTAATAATTACAAAATAATTAATTTAATAAAACATTATTGTGTAATGAGTTAATGATGTGTTCGTGAATTGAATTTATGATTCGTGTTGATCTCCCTCAGGTTCAAGTACCTATTTATATCAAAGTGTGGGCTTAGCAAGACTGTGGTCTGTTGCCGTCTCGTGAGATAACTCCCCACTTTGGTCCAGGCTAAATTAATCTATGTACATTTTTTTTACTGCAGATAGGAGGGATTACGTTGTGAAAATTTATTTACCTATTCCAGAATCGTGCATATAGTCGGGGCTTGCGGGCTTGGCAAATGTGCGTCGCGAATCTTCGGTGCCTCTATTAAGTCCCACGATCTCCCTGTAGTCTTTATTTTCCAAGATGAGTGGAGCATCGTTGTCAAATTCAAAAAGTCGCGCGCAATCGTCCTTATTCGTGAGTTTCTCTACTGCATTGTCTTCTAAGTCGTTTCTAAATGAAATGGGGTTCGAGTCGCGTTTATATTGGTCTTTCATGTCTCGGCTTGATACGTACGGTGAGTCGGTTTTGTTCAAATCAATAATTCTGTAAAGTAAATTTGAGCATCTTAGAAAATACAAATGCATGCCTTACGCTGTATCTACTTAACTGGTTTCTAATTGAAACTCATTGCAATTTTACGTAATATACGCACAGGTGTCATCGACGTTTATTATACTTAGTAAAGATTATAATTACCGGTCTGAGCGGCGGGCATTTTCAGGCGATCTTTTGGATGATTCATGGTCTCGGTCGTGTTTTTTGTGATGATTCCTTGAATGACTACGTCTTGTTGGCGGCATGACTGTCTCTGGCAAAATCTGGAATTCAAGTTTTAAATTGGTTGAGAGTGTTTTAATTGATTAATTAATAAAATTATGAAATTAATTGACTTACTTTGCTCGGGTTGCGTGGTGGGACGGGCACTTGAGTTTGGGGTGTCGAAGTATTCCTGTGGGGTGGAACTGGAGGTCGGTAGTCGTTTGGGTTGCTTGAGTCCATCCTGACGACCGAAAGTAGTAAACACCTTAATTTTTACAATATGTATAACTGCACAAATAATCTTGTTATTTGTATGGCACGAATGATATTCACAATAGGTGCAATATAAGGTTGCAATTTAAAACTACTATAGGATAACTTATAGTCTGCCTAAACTGAATAAATGGCTTTGACTTTGACTTTGAGTCTATATTATATTTTGTCGGGGTTTTTAACTCCCGAAGCAAAAACTACGGGGTATTATTTCCATGCGAATATCGTTCGCGATACTCCATAAAAATTGTAAATAACTACTTACTGCCAATGGCCATCACCAGATAAATGGCGGGCGTGTCTCGCTGGTTTCTTGCAATAAGTCGTAGAATCGATAATCCTCTCCTGCTTGTCATTCTGTGAAGGCAGCTCGATAGAGTTAGGGTTGTCGAAACTTGTCACCATCACGTTGCCGTTGTCTCTTATGGCGTCATCAGGGTCCACATAGTTGTAGTTAAGGGGGTTTGCGGTAATCCTTATGTCACGGTTGGCGTTGCTATTGTCAGTCTGTGGCGCCGAGTTGCGGTTGGCCGGATGACGGTTACCATTCCTCTCGATTGTTGCTCGACCTGAAATATTGTATTTTTTTTCAGTTTAAGTAATTTTTTTTAGTTTTTTTTTATGTCAGTAGGTTGACAAGCAGGCAGACGGTCCACCTGATGGTAAGTGGTCACCACCGCCTATGAATATTTGCAATACCACGGGTATTGCCGATGTGTTGCCGACCTTGAAGAGCGATCTTTTTACTTCTCTCTTGAAGAACCCCATATCGTAGCGCTGAGGGAAAACCATAATAGAGAGCTCATTCCACATCCCAATGGTCCGCAGTAGGAACGTCCGACTGAATCGTTGTGTCAACGATCGAGGCGACTCGAGGATTCCAATTCACACCAAATCAAAAAGTTCTTGAGAACACTCCCCATTGTAGGGACGGTATAACACACAAAGCCTATGTCTCTCCGAAGGCTGAGGGGTTCTAAACCGTCAGTGAGTTCGGGATTGTCAACGATACGAGTGGTCCGCCTTTGCACCGAGGCAAGTGGATCAAGCTGGTAAGCGGGTGCGCCTGCCCAAAGGTGTGAGCAGTACTCCATGTGCGGCCTAACCTGAGCTTTGTAAAGCTGAAGCCGCTGGAGTGGTGAGAAGTACTGTTTGGACCTATTTAGCAGGGTTTGAGGATATATATCATGATATATATCCGATAAATATCAAATGATATATATCAATACAAAAGTGGTTTAAAATTTTTATGTTACTGTATTTCTACTTCCCAAATGTAGATGGCGTTGGAGTAGAGTTAAAACATACTCCCTAATAGTATTTTCTAATCCATAAATGGTAACACTTCTGCCGGCATTAATGGCGTCAGTCGTGTCAGAAAAATTTCGTTACGAAAGAGTAAGTTTTTTTGTGTTTATTCTATTATTTTTTACAAAGAAAGTAATTGACAAAGTGCAAAAACGATTTTACTTCATTATTGATTTTTATTTGTCTGATTTTAAGTACCTAAATAAATAAAACATTAAAAACATTTTAGCTTTTTTTAAATAATTTATTATGTTTATGTAACACATGCAAATAGTATACATAAATAATGCAATAAAATTATATGGCTTTCATACAAAATGGATATATATCAAATATTTGATATATATCATAAATATCCGATATTTTGATATTTATTATAAATATCAGATATTTTCGAACCCTGCTATTTAGCCACCCAGCTTTTTTGAAGCCAGTTTGGCTTTGCTTTCCAAATGACCCCGGAACTGGACATCACTCTCAATGTCGACACCGAGTATCCCAATACTCTTTGAGATGATAAGGGGAGTGTCTTGGAACTTCAATGCTGCTACAAATGGGGGTTTTCGCAGTGAATGCGCAGACCTGTGTCTTCGAGGGGTTAAATCGATTCCGAGAGCCGCACCAAGGTCTCGATTTCAGACACAAGTCGTATTCGACTTTCCTCCACCACGGAGCGAGGGATGTTAGCACGGCCAGAGTATTGGGCATCTCCAGTGCTGTCATCCGCATAGCAGTGAATGTTGGGAGTGTCCAACATATCATTGATATGGCGACCTACCTAAGTTGCGCCAATTTCGATCACCTCTTTATCGCGAGCTCAGTTCACCTAGAGCGTGTAGGCCTCGAAACAAATAAGTATCTACCTTGTATTTGTTTTGAGGCATGGATTATCAACGAATTCATAATTTATAAGATTAGAATACATTCGTGCGTTTAGTTCAAGAAAAGGTTCTCTATAATTTGAGTCTTTTTTATGGGAGTGCCTATAATTTCTGCTATTGAACTTACCAAGCCAAACCCAATCATGAGCGTTAGTAGTGGACTCCCTGGAAGGTTTGTCTCTCGCCAGGCCGAGCGTGGTGCCGACGAGGCCAGCCACCTGCAGCCGGCCGCCCTCGGCCACGGCCGGCAGCGCGCGCGCCACGCCCGCGCCGCCCTCCGCGCTCGGCTTCAGGCGAGACGCGTACACTACGCATGATACTACGAACACCTTGAAAGAGAAGATTAAACATAAAAACGTCTTTAAAAAATCTATTACATGGTCTGTGTACATTAAAAACTGGTTATGAATCTATCGTACGAATCGTTTCTGCAACTTTTACACAATTATCCAAGGAATTTAGGCCTTTCTTGCGGACTAAACATGGCATGGATTTACATTTATATGACAATATGTAGACACTTACCACGATCGCAAAGCAGAATGCTCCCAGCAAAACGTACATACCTGTTAATAAAAAAAGGTGAGTAAATATTATTTTATTAATTTTGTAATCTATCTTATTATGTGAAGTTAAAATCGGAATATAAGTAGAGGTACACTCTTATTTTTTATCAGTAGGTAACCGAATAGTACGCAATAAAACTATTACCAATTTCAACAGGTGTCATGTGCGCAGGTGGGTATCGTGGATGCACAGCGGAATTACTGCGGAAAATTGAACCGTATTGTTGCGCCTGCACAGTTGGTTCGTGGTTGTTCTCATCCTTGAATGGCGATAGCGCTAAAAAATTATAAAGAGAGTTAAATAAGAATACGGTTAAGTACTACGTTTGTTACAAATACACACCTACATATACAAAAACATACATACCTTTTAGTACATCTCCAAGGTCATTCATCCCAGTTCTAACTCCACCTCTCGCCATGATATCGTCATTTTGTGGTGTGTCTGGTCGTTGTGGCGCATCACCTCCACTGAAGTCTACATCAACACTGGCAGCTGCACTAGCGAGTGCTCCGGGAATATTCTTTATATTAGCTGGAGTCTTCATGTCGCCTTTACCGGGAAGAGCCACACGACGAAGTGGACCAGAACGACACTGCTCCGGTGTAAGAAGAGTCACTCGAAGCAGTTCACCACTGCCTGAAATATACAGATATTTGAGTTATAATCTCCATAGATTTTCCGGTTGGCGTGGTTGGTAAGATACCCTATCAATCACGCCGCAGGTCGTGGGTTCGATTCCCACTCAGGACAAACATTTGTGTGCATGAACATGTCTGTTTGTCCTGTGTCTGGGTGTAATTATCTATATATGTATGTATTTACAAAAGAAAAGTAGTATATGTAGTATATCAGTTATCTGGCTTCCATAGCACAAGCTCTGCTTAGTTTGGGGTCAGATGGCCGTGTGTGAGGAATGTCCCAAAATATTTATTTTATTTTTATTTATTTAAAGCCAGCATTTTTAGAGCCAATATTGGTTGTATTGTGTGCAAACCTTCTCCAACTGCAATAACACGAGGATGTCTCGACGCCAACATTGGAGCAAATGCAACAACTTCAGGATCGAGGCTCTCCACCAACAAGTAATAGTCCGACACCGCTACGTCTCGCAAAGCTGTCCGACTGCCATCATTGAACTCTATGTCTATATCCAGAAGGCCTTCCTGTAATAATAAAAACAAGTAGGTATGACTATCTTACGACGGTTCTAAGCCGTACCAACTGTTAAAAAGATTGAAGAATAAAACTGACCTGATACTGTGCAGTAAGTCGTCTTGTAACAGTAGTCTCTGACACATATCCATTTTCAATAGCAGTATCTGGGGAGATATTCAACTGGAGACCCGAAATAACTCGCACCAACAATCGTGAGATGGATACTTTGTCATTCACGACTCGAACTTCACGCAGACCAATCACACGACCTGAAAATGTTATACCTACCTTAATTATCTATATATATTCAGAATTCAGTTATATTTTACTAAAGATTTTCATACTGCGAATTGTTTATGTAGTAATTGATCTGCAATACTAACATAACTTTTTGCAAAGATGATTGACAAAAATAAATTTAAAACATGATACCTACTTGAAGTCTGGAATATTACGCTTGGTACAGCCCTCATTCGTTCGCTACTAAAATACCATACTAATTATAATTATCTGAATTATTGCGGGCTAGTCTATCTATATTCAATAAACATTGCTTACATATTATATTTTGTCAAACATCTATTGTTCCAACTATGTTTAAAAGTTTTGAACACCTACAAAATAACTTGTAAGGTACTCACCCGTGATCGGAGAAAGAACTTGAACTTCGGTGCGTCCCGTACTGCGCCCTTGCAGTACTCGGCCGCGTAATGACGCTATACGCAGATCCGATACACGCATTAGCGACAACACCAATTCAGTTACTTTCAACCATGTACGTCGTGACACGAAATATGAAACGCGACCTGAATCGTGATCTTTTGCGAGGAAGCGAGCGTAAACCTGGGCAAAAATATTAAGTCGTTTGTTGAACATTGTTTTATCCAGAATAGAAGGTTATGAAATATATTTTAAAATAGTGTTATACCTCAACATTACTCTGCTGGTATCTCAGTCGGCAAGATCGCTGCTCTGACAAAGAGTTAGTCGCATCGGGTCTGGCGCCGCCCCATCCGCGCGATGATAATGATCTCTTCTGCCTATCTTTTGTGCTCGCATCGTCTGATACTTTCCAACCTAAGGAAGTTTTTCAAACTTTGTAGTCGGATGGCATATATTATAAAGGTGTTCAACACAGCAGTTTTATAACACGATAACATTTTCTAACACTCGTTACAAATGATTTGATTTTTATTACGTATTATAACGTCTATGTGGGAGGGTCAACAGATATAATGAGATGACCTACTCATTAATATTAATATTAAAGGGGGTAAGGGCATCTAAGCCTATGAGACATTTATTAAAAAAATTACCACTGGCAAATTCTAACGCTAAATCTCTTCGCATTTTTCGGTTTCCTAGAAATCATTCTAGATTCATCAGTCATATTGCATTTACCTTTGATCTGTGATAGTCTGTTGTCGTCCACGTCTATCTCAAGCGGGTACTCGGGCATCCACACGGTAAATCGTGCGAGGCCGGTGTATGTCCCGTACTTCACGATCACTGATGCGTTGGACGAGCCGCGGATCTCCGAGCCGTCTACGTAAACTGAACTGCATGATGACGACACCTGAGTGGATTATTTATTTTGCATATAAACTATTTTTTTCTTTAAAATACTGGTCCATGAATCCTTATTTAGAAGCGAACGTTAAATTGACATGTCGATCTAATTCTGTACAAAAATCTGTCAAACCACCACACACTGGTAGATATTTATCGGTCTATAGTATAGATCGATAAATAGATTCTATACTATAGATACATATTAGGTTATGTGTTTGGAACTAGCATTTCCGGAAAATTTATTTTTATTTCAGATACTTAACCTTTTAGTTTCTTTATTTTATTATTGTTGAGTTTTTAGAATAGAATAGAGTAAATAATTGTTTACATATAAAATAATGTATACCTATTATATGTACCTATGTTTTAAGCTACCAGCTTTTTTCAACTGCCGTAACATGTAAAAAGCTAAGAATTATTATTAATTCACATGGGTACCTTGTCACCCACACTCCTTTGAGAATGCTTAAATGAGAATGCGTGAGTAACGTAGTACCTACCTGAAAGCGAGCACCTAAATGGGTATCGCGGAACAGAGTGGTTGCTAAAAAATCAGTCACGGTATCTACATACATTCCCACCTAGTTTGGAGGATATCTAAGGTTAAAATTGATGTTTAAAATAAATAGGTAGAGTAGATTGAGGCCAGTCGACGAAGGTAGAGATAGCTAGCTACCTCCTGGGATTTCCTATGCTCCTGTTTAAGCTAGGTATAGCAAACTAATAGTATGTACCCTTAACTAGTACTTAGATATCATAGACTGGCTTCGACGAAAACCAGAACCGTTCGGTTTCCAATCTAGTGTAGCCGATTTTTTATTTTTTTGTTCCCTTTGATAGGTACTTGTAAAAGTAAAAGGTTTGATAATAAAAATCATTATACATATACAGTATTGACGACCACGAACCTGATGGTAAAATTTTGGACTCACCTTGAGAACACTCTCGTCTTCTGAATGGCAGGAGCTCTGAAGTGTGACGTCAGCCACCTGTCCCGCTTGCGATACTATAAGCACTTTCATCGCCTGCGACACTTGTCTCCCAGTCAGCACAGCTGTATTCAAGACTTCCCAGTTCTGCACAAAATATTTTTATCTAATTTTAAAAATCAAAATCTTTTTTTCATGGTCTGATTTCAATCTATCGTATTTTTTTTTCTATTTTGGCTCTTTTGTCATCGCTTGGTACTTTCTTTTCAACATGGTCCATAATTTTTCACTCATTAGAATGTAAATAATACTTTCCGTCTCAAACTCGTGGAACCAAGCAAACCCCGGAAAAGATACAAAGTATTGATATTAAATGCTTAGCTGTTACGCGTAACATAGCCAAGTAGTGTTAAGTTAGTTTTTTAACCGACTTCATTAGTATTTTAAATATTATGTAAGTAGAGTACCGGATGAGTCCTAGTTAGTGGCTTGTTCAGTTCAGATACTGCTATGCTATTCTGTACTAAAACTCGACAGTGAATTCTCGAAGTGACTATTCTGTGTCTCGCTCGTGAAACTCGGTAATCAGTAGTTCACGAGCGAGACAGAGAATAGTCGCTTCGAGAATTCACTGTCGAGTTTTAGTACAAAATAACATAGCTGTACTAAGATACTAAGAATAAATAGAATATTATAATTTTATTTGACAGTAGGTACCTAAGTATTACAAAGTAGCATTCCGTTTACTAAAAGTTTCATAAACTAGTTATTATTTAAAATTAATAAATATATTAGTTTATGCAAAAAAGGATAGGTAGCCGGTCAGAAATAATAAAATCCACAATGCTGATCTTCAGAACATCCCTGGGGTTTGGATGTTCCTGCGTAATATTGTTGCATTTTGAATTGCGTAGAAATTAATAAAAAATATATATATATATATATAAATAACTAAGTAAGATCTGTATGTACCTACTCGTATTATACATAAGTACAAAATTTACAAATTCTTCGTAAAGGGAAAAAACATACCAATGGAAAAAAACACGATAGTTAAACAAATGTAACTTTAATTTTAAACATTAATATCCGTTAAACGATACCTTATAATATCCCCAATAATCGCGCATTATTATTTTTCGATTTCGCCGTTTCGATTTTTCTGATGAGAAATATTTACTTCTTTTAAATAAATATATTTTTTCATGGTAAAAATGCAATATTTGGGAATTTTTCAATGAATTACCTATTATTATGTGCTACTTATCTACCTACATATCGATTTCATACACCGTCACTGCAAATTCTAACAACATAATATACCTTATATAGGACTTAATCTATTTCACTTTTGCTTATACATAAGAGTTATTACTTAAAGTAATAAGTTAATATCTACTTATTTGAATCATTTTAAAGTATGGAAGTCAATAAAAACTAGGATAACATTTGACGCAGTACCTACCTTCCTTTCAAGTTTTAATTGTGACTTTTTATAGGGCTCCTTAATTCCGAAGATATAGAATAGCATAGAACCTTATTGTGTACTTATATACCAAAGTACCTACTATCAATGGGGGAGGCATATGTGGTCAGCAATGGACATCCTTGGACTGTATATGATGACATAATATGATAAACCTATTAGTAGATACTTAGCTGGAACTATCTACTAACAGCTAGACAGCGCTGCGTCTACTCTACTCATGTTGTAAATTAATTGCTTAAATCATCTAGCTAGACGTGCGATGAACTAGGAGAAGTTAAGTGTTCATCCGTCAGTGCGCAGAACGGGCCCACTCCCGCTCCGACGGCCTGTTCATAGCCTCGGGCGGGTTAATGGTTCCACGCTAATATTGAGATAAACTAATTGCTTTATAAATATGACTCTGTAACTTCATTAATGCGGTAGTGTCGGGACCGCACACGGAGCCGACGACGTATGTAAATTGTCCGACGCAATGTGGGCACAATCGTTTCATTTGTCCCGTCTCAACTTGAAGGTACTTGCTCTCCATTGATTCGTTAATTAAGCATGTTCGTTTCAAATTACAACAATATTGAAGTTGTTAGTGTTTGAACGAATGTTTAAGGATAAGTAATTGAAAAGACGGCATTCTTCACGATGTCAGACAATCTTCTTGATTATCTGACAGTCAGTAGGTACGCAAGATTATTTACAGATACCCTCTACGGCTCTATCATACATTTAGAATTTTATTAGTGATCTCACCAAACAGAGAATTACAACGCTAATGTACGGGGACAAAAGTTTACTACTACGTTATAAACCAAATGGTTTGTGAGTCATAAAAATAAGTGTACACTTTGGTACCTTAATTATTCAAATTTATCGACAGCGAGCACAAGTAGCGCGAGAGTACGACGCAACGCGAGATGTGTAGTAGGTACCTAGTACCTACCTGGCGACTGGGCCGCCGCCGCCGCCGCACTGTGGCCGTTACAGTGTGGGCGGCTGCGATCTTCACCGCCTCCATTAGCTCGCGATAAAGCTCCCATTCCACCACTTCATTCATACTAACTGTATACCATTAAACGTTAATCTCGACGATTTGTTACAATCACGTTCATTCCCGAGATAATAGAGTTTTAGAAACATTTTATAAAAACGAATCTGAACGCTAAATGGGCTTAAGTTTTATGGTCCCCTTTAATTAGCATGTCTATTTTATGGTCTTATTCGCAGAAAATAATATTCATTGGGCGACCTAGTCATTTTGCGACCTACCTACTCTCATATAATCCTTCGAAACTCAATAAAGATATCGTTAGAACGATATAAGAGGCTCCCTCAGTTCTATTAATTGCTAAGAAAATACCTTCTCGTTAATTTATCGCCACAATCGATGTCTCAATAAATTGTTGATTTCGGGCACCTGACTCGATATAATGGTCGTATAAATAAGTTGGTGTGGGAGATTGTGAACATACAACGCATTTATTCATATATCTAAAATAAGTAGAAAGTTTAAATTGACAGATAGCATTGATTTTGTCCGATTTTTTTTCTATCTGTCTAGTTACGTTGTTTTCACTTCTCTACGATATTGTGTTGTGACAAGCATCGCGTCCCATGTGATTTCCACAGAATTTTTTGAAAGAAATAGATGCACTCGAGAACGACCAAATTTTATTTACATACCTAGCGCAAGTTGTGTTTTTGCACCGAATTCTATTATTCTGACTATATTTAAGTCTCTCGTATTCCTTACCTTCGAGATTGGTAATACTGCTTGTATGTCGTCTTTTTCGATATCAAGCCGTGTGTTCACTCTGTGCTCGTGAGGAGGTTCCTCTGTGGTAGATGCAGTTGTTGGTGCAGAAGACACTTTGGCAGACCAGCTCAAGCGCGCTGTCCCACGCCCAGACTCTCCTTCCGACCCTTCCGCATCACTTTCCCCTTCAGCTCCAACTTCCACAAGCCAAGTTAGTATCTCTTCCCAACCTGGTCCACCTGCGCCGCTACTCTCTTCGACGTCACTGAGTAATCAATAACATTCATAACATTACAAATTATAGATAGGTTGGTACCTACATAAATATGTAAGTTTTTAGCTCCGATAAGTTTAAAGCTTATGTTACGTCGATTACGAAGGACCTCAGTTCCTTTTCAAGGTGAACTTTTCGGGTAACAAAGTCACAACAGATCGATATAAGGCAACATTCAGTGTCAAAGCCTATTTTCACAGTTAAACAGCTACATTTAATGTAACGGTTGCAGTAACAGCAAAATTATCAAAACAGTAATAAGTCCCAAAGTCGTGACATCGAGTTTCATTAAGCGCCCGGTCGATTTATAGCCCTGCAAATGCAAAGTAGTCGTGAGCGAAAATTGTGAACAAATCCCGTCGAGGAAATGAGAAAGGGGCTTTATTTCATTACACAATGCACTAAATGAGGAACATGTTTTATTTTGGTGGCAATTTCTTTTTAAATAAAAACGTCTTAGTATCTAACCTAATCCAAACAAGCTCATCTCGTACCTATTATAAAAAGTGTACTGAATAAGTATATAAAATCTTATTCACCACAATTAACTATACAAATTCTTTGGATTGTCCTTTTGTACGTGGTATTTCCCAGAAGAGTCGAACCGGTCGTTTTGTTGTTGACCCACTTACTTACTATAGTGCCGTAACGCGAATGGCTCGAAGGCATAGTTGAGAAAATAGAAATGGAACGAATCCTTTAAATCCGCGCTGTAGTGCCCGGTTGGCGAGTGGATGCAGTGCAGACTATTCTAGACACAAAGTACCTACGGGATTGCCTATTACAATCTTATTTTAATCGCATTTCTAAAAGCATAAACAAAGAAGGTATGCCAATTACACTTGCTCTCGCTCACTTATTTGTAAATTGAATAGGTACAACACTTCTTTCTCAATAACTATCACGGCATACATAATGTTGTAGGTATTTGTGAGAACAAGTAAGTACTCGTACAATTTGTTACCTACCCAGCGAAAAATTATTGTCTGATCCAGAAGAGCGAGAGCATGTTATGGATGAGAGTTGTTTATTTCCGATGTCAACCTTTAATAAGGTACTCACGTGTCGAGGCTGTCATCATCTCTTAGAGGCTGTTCGAGACGAGTAGCCGTTACTGTGGCAGCACGCTGTTTCACTTCAGCTGTTACCGCCCACCGTGAGTTCGCTGCTGTGACGCTCACCAGTCGAAGTCCCGACTTCACCTTCATTCTGATGAAAACAATGCCGACCACATTCATAACACATACATTCTCACAACTTAAAATTAAGATATAAATATGTATATTTCTCGGAAATGTAGGGGTAGTGCAATTTATTTCAGAAGCTGAACAGAAGACGTTATAAATTTCCATTTAGGCGTATGCAGTGTTATACCCGGGTACCCGGGCTCAGTCTCGGTTGCTCGTAACTCAAAAGCAAGAACTCCGACCTACCTACGGTTGTACGTATGGAGTTTTGGAGCAGGTGGTGCGGATAATATATGGAATGATTGCAAGTTTACAGAGGAAAAGAAAGACGTAAAACAATAAAAAAATATTTATGCAAATACTGGCCTAAAAATCCTACGAAAGAAGGATGTACAATATTTATGAGCTTGTTGCTGCTGACCTTATAAACAAATGTTTAAATGATAATTGTGTATTTACGGTAAGCTTATTGGTAGATACAAGTTCTGACTACTGATTGATTGACTAAGAGTGGTTCCCAGAACCTGAATTATGTAATTATGGTCATGGAACCATGAAATTTCCTCATAAAAGAACTGAGAAAGGATTTTCTGAAATTCAACTCCTAATATGCGACCGCGGATGAAACTGCATGGTGGAAATCTAGTATTGAATATCAGTCAAAGGATCATAAAAATGGGTCGTGTAGTTTCTGAAAATATCGCTTGCCTTCATTCCTTTTTTTAAGTTGGTGTAAAAGCGTAATACTCGTACTTAATAATTACGTTGATTTGACCTAAAAGTTGAAGAATATCTCAACTTTGACGATAAACTTATCCTTCTCTAATCCCGTCTATTACGGTCGTCTAGACGAAGGATTAGTAAAGATACAAAATAATAAAGTTTAAAGAAACCATATTGAGTAACATTGCAAAAAGCTTTCTTAGAAAGGTTTTATCTAACCATTGCACAATGTTAGCTATTTCACTGGGTATTATACCTTAAATCTTAATGATTTACTAAAAAATACTGACATATTGTGGAAAAGTTTTAATTGGTGCATTGCGGGAGACAGCGTCCAAAGCTGTGGGCTTCAACCGCAGTTCGTATAGATGGTACTTCAACGTTAATGTTAAAACATACTTTGTAGGCGCCCCATTCATTTTCAATCTGGCGTGCCAGTTAAAAGTTGTCAAGCGGTTTACAAGAGCCATTATTCTCGTTGCTGTGATTTTATGTTTTTGTTTTGCATTATAGTTAAGGGGAAGAGTTACATCGGTGTCACAATATACAGATGCACATGAAGTGTGTTGTGGCATCCCACGCTGAACGGAATAAGCCAGTAATAAACCAGTCCCGTTGGTTGGAAAATCAAACAAGCGAATACAAGTCAGAATTAAAGATATGTACTTAATGGAGTACCTACAAGTTGTTTCGTCGTTAACGTGAAGTGGCTCATGCGGTGACAGTTTATCTAATAATGTAGATAGGTATTTGGGACCGCTATGCACGCACACTACATGGTTGGGGAGACTTCTTCATTGGTTGCCTAATTGCTCAACTCATCGAGGAGGTTTACAAAACATAATATAGAATTACCTAATCATTTTTGTTTCTGTGTTTTATAAAATTTATTGTTTTGTGTTGCATATTTGAGTTTCAATAGATGCGTTTTATAAAGCGAGTAAGAAGTTAAATGAATATATATATATATCTTGGGAAATTCTTCACCAATGTTCACATAGCTTTACTCGGTAATATGATACTTTGTAATACCTACCCACCTGGCTGGTTATCAACCTCAGGTTTAAAATTTGCCGTCAAGCACATACCAGTATATGCAGCTGCCAGCACTCGAGCGAGAGTTAGTTTCTTACAGGCTTTGTGTGTATACCACCTTCGGCCGTATCATCACTTACAATGGTGAAATTGTGGTCAAACACAGTTTTAACAAACTCTGTACAAACAGACATGTTCATGCACAAAACTGTTTGTTCCGTGGAAATCGATCCCACAGCCCCGTCACTCACGTCAAATCAGTAGTTGGTAAGTAAAATAAAAAGAAATGACAACAATATACGAACCTGATAACAACATGTCCGATGGTATGACTTGCATCACGACGAACTACAAAAGGTAGGTGTAATCGGGAGTGAGGGTATAATGGTGCTCGGGGAAGGAGTAGTGCAGCATCACCAGCTCTTGCTTCTCTGTAACCGGCTCGAGCTCCCGCCAGAGTTATAGAACCTAGCGGCCATGCCGGCTGAACCGACACCCGCCCACATGCACCCTCTCCTGTCTCGCCACCGCCAGCTTCGGCCGCGCTATACGCTAGCCGCACTGTTTTAGGTGGCCTTTTCCCTTTCCCGTCTGCTGGCCACCACGCAGCTGGTACTGTCAACTCAGCTAAACAAGCACCTTCTTCACCTTCTGGCCCACAAGTGGCTGTTAATGTCCGTGACCCGAGTGTTGCATGTAGCGTAATACAAACTCGACGCGGTCTTGCAGCTGCTCGTCGAGCTCCACCTTCTCCACCAGTGTGAAACAGTACACGTAACACGGGTGCATCACGAGGCAGCTCTCGAAATACGAGATGTGCCGACACGTCGAGTCTGTGCGCTGTTGCATCTTGTAATTCCATCAATGACGCATTTCTTTTCGGTGGTTCCAACGGATCGGGTACTGCATATCGCGCTGGCACCGTTTGCTTTGTTGAAAATGGTCCGTATGTGGCTCGCACTGATGCCGGTGCCGACCCCTGTAGTACAGTGAACCGATCAAGGGACAACAACGCGCCAGGTAGCGCCGTGCCCATTGGTTCAGGCGGAGGGCCCGCGCCGCTCCATCTCGCCGTATGTTTCAAGAAGAAGCCACTATCTTTATTTTCGAAGTGAACTTCGACAGCGAGCACCGTCCCTGAAAATAAAGAAAAATGTCATACAAGTGCAATATGCTTTTGTCATCGTCTTAAGAATGCGTAACATGTGTAAAATGTTAAATAAGTGTTTTATTTTGGTATTGGAGATAAAAGGGCGTTGAAGCGAAACTTTGGCGCCGTTCCAACCGCACGCGTACACTGTAGTTAAATGACAGTTTTTCTCACTTTGTTTACAAACACATCGATATATTTAAATCGACGGCAGTGTTTACATTATGGGTTCAATATTTGTTTTGAGATTTAAGTAGAGATGTTTTCCTAAAAAGTTTTGAAGGAAATTGTTAGTCATTAAAAGATAATTCCTCATAAGTGAACGAGACTGTATTGTTATGTCTATGACGGATGGACTCGCGTCAAGCAGACTGCGTTGAGTCCTGTCGTCTCGTTTACGAGCGATAGGTGTCACGTTCTCGACGTACAAGCTCTTCATGGAGTTTATTATACTCCTGTCTACGATTCTCGGTGGTTGGTACCTACCTTGTAAAATATTTTGTTACGGTTAATTGAGTTTCAGATTTATTAGATTTCTTATAATGAGAATATCTGTTTATCTTCACATAAATCTTTACGGGTAGCATAAAGCGATTAGTACCTAACGAGTTTCCTGGGTAGGAAGTTAATACTTCATTTGCAAGGAAACGGCAGTGTTCCGGCAATGTGCGCCAACCTCCGCTAGCGTGGGGTGTAAGGATAATAAAAAGCTTTAGCACGTGACGGTCTTAGGACAAAGAAAAATTCGCAACGCTTTCAAGTTTCAACCCCATTCGGTGAGACGTTATACGAAACGAACGTAAGTTGGGTGCTCAAGATATGATAGATGAGGTCTCCCAACATTTTCAGATTTTATGTATAACCAACTGCGTGTAGCGACAATCATTTATGTTTTGAAGTAATGTAATACACGTAACGCGCATTGTATACTAAAATGCCAACATTCAGTTCTAGAATGGAATAGAATAGAAACATATTTATTGACAGTACAAAGCAGAAAATTAATAATAATAATTACAAAATCAAAAACGAAGAAAAAAAAACAAAACTAATAGAACAACTACGATTAATTATAAAAAGAAAAAAAAATGGATAAAAGAAGAAATGATAAGTAATATTAATAATGAAAAATCTAAGAAAAAAAAAGTATATCGTCCACGGTAGGTGTGCTGCCAAAAGGGTACCAGCTCAGCGTTTGCTGCTGAAATCAACAGCGCTGACTTTCAGCTGGCATCTCTAGTGACCCCAGACAGAAGTACAGGGTACCTAAATAAAAAATAGAAAAATAGACTATATTATAATAAAATAAATAAGTGTAAGAATATGTATAAACTTAAAATATGAAAAAACGAAATAGTTGAGTCCCGCGACAGCAGCCAGAGCGATACGAAAATGAGCCCCATCTCTCCGCAATAAAGTTCATCTGTTTAATCTATGACCTTAATATATCTTGAATCTACTACCATACTCGTATGTAGGTATACAATTGATGCAGTTTCAATGCGGGACATCACTAAAGATACAATATACGAAGTTTTATCATGATACAAAGTAAATGTACTTGATGCAAATTCTATCGAATCTTGTAGTCCTACATTTTTGATAATAACACAATGCGGCATAAGAAACATCTAGATTTCCAATAAATGTTATATCGTCCGCAGCGAACGCCCCACACTTTAATTTCCCTCAGAACGTAGCAGTTACAAAAAGAGAAGTTTCGCGAATTGATATCGCATTTTCCGATCGCACCCTCGATTGCGAGCTAGGGTGGCTCGGGCGTGGGTGGTTCAGGGTGTAATAACTGCCACAGAACTAAATCTTTAGATACGATACGGGACAGGCGCGGCCACTATGCGATACCTTTCGTCTTTATCAAACTGATCTTTAGAACCACTTTCATTTCTGAGACTTGCATGAATATGTAGATATCTTATAGCGGCGATATTGAGAGATAGTGATATCTTTATATGCGCCGTAGATAAAACTGAAAATTCTTTTTTTATTTTAAACCTTATTTTTTATTATAACATGGCTTGACAGTAGTTCAACCTAATTAGTGTATGATTTTTTCCGCAAGCAGAAATTAATTGAGCCACAAACACGGATAGACTACCAGTCATAAAATAGGTACAAAGCTTTACGCAACCAGACGCGTAAAAGCTTTTAAATTAAGTACAGTCACGAGCATAAATATATTACAAAGGGTTATTTTTAATTGCTTAGCTAAACTTTCACTACAACTATTAATATTAACTCTGAAAACGTGAAAATTAAATCTGCTGTTCCATACAAAAGTTCAATAGGTACCTACTCAACCAAAATGCAAGGAACAGCTGATGTTTATTGCGCGTTTTCATAGTTGGTCCCATAGTAAAATTGTTTGTTTTCAACTCTGAAAGTTTAGCTTGATATTTAAAAATAGCCTTGTATAGGTATACACTTAATAAATTTCAAAAGCGATTATCTCGTGTAGGTATGGTTGCAAATACTAATGTTCGTAACTCCATAAAAATTCAATCAATACTGCTAAGTGATACCACAGTGATACTATTTATACTTGTGAGTGAACTTAGGCTTATTGTTTTTATCTGAGTGCCACCAATTACGTTAGGTAAAATTATTACATGTAGTATAGGGTGTTCTATACACAGTGGTGCAGATATATGTAGATGAAACTCCAATGGGTAATAAAGTGGATGGTAGATAGGCACTGTAGAATCCATTTACGGGTAAATATTTGTTCATTTGTCATGGTGTGTAACCAATCAACTGACTCTTTGCGTCACAGAAACTGCTGATAGCCGCCTGATATTATTTTATCAATCATCATTGATTGATTATGAATGGCAATATAGTCCATCTCTTGATTACTACAGTTAGTTTCTTGTGTATAGATACGAAAATTTTGCGATTTTCTATGTAATTTTTAAGCCTATTTTATGAGCTTCATAATAAAAAAAACCCGGCCAAGTGCGAGTCGGACTCGCGCACGAAGGGTTCCGTACCATTATCTATAAAACCGGCAATAAAATCGCGTTTGTTGTATGGGAGCCCCCCTTAAATATTTATTTTATTTTGTTTTTGGTATTTGTTGTTATAGCGGCAACAGAAATACATAATTTGTGAAAATTTCTACTGTCTAGCTATCGCAATTCTTGAGATACAGCCTGGTGACAGACAGACGGACGGACAGGCAGCGAAGTCTTAGTAATAAGGTCCCGTTTTTACCCTTTGGGTACGGAACCCTAAAAACATTAGTTCTTAGCCGTGTGCCGTAGTCGTGAAGAACTGACTGAATTTGTAGGAACAGGTAGCGAGAGTAATAGGAGTGTAAAGTCGTAACATCCGACTCTATTTATTAACATTAGTTTAGGTATTCTTTTGTATTTTTTTGTGAAGAAGTTTGTTTAAATTATAAATATTTGTCTACAACTTATTGACGGCATGAAAGAATAAGTACTTTTGTCTAATAAGTTTAATATTAAACGAAGAGACAATAATTTTGATGATTTTGATTTTTATCTCATTCACATATTCTATGTTTGCGTTAGGTAATTAATTAATTATTGTATTTCTATCAACTATGGCAAACATCAATGTTGAGTAGATACCTTTTTTTTAACACCTTACGTGTAAAGTGAAGACGGAACGGTTATTGTTCTCTGTTTGTGAATTCCTACTATGAATGGAGGAAGTTTGTTACTCTTTCACGCAAAATCTACCAAACGGATTTGGATGAAATTTGGCATACAGATTGAATATATTTTGGATTAACATATAAAATACTTTTTATCCCCGAAAATCATAAGATCCCTCGGGAACGCGGGTGAAACCGCGGGTCAAAAAGTAGTTCTTTATAAACGGGCGAAGCTGCGGGTTACGGTTAATAAAATTAAAATAATTATTTCATAATTGTTCATTTACAGAATGGGAATCCTAAACAAACAGTTAAAAGGAACGACTACATTACATTATTACATTTGGGAGTAACAAAGTGGCGAAAATCTCATTTTACTGTTTGAATTAAGTCACTAGTATTTTTTTACGTGCTCAATTTTGCATTTAGAATGGGTGAACCGGGCTGGGTTGGGTACGGCAATACAAATAAACTATCACTCAAGCGAAACGGCAATTTGGCTTGCGATCATTATGGTATCCACTCTACTCTGCCTTAATTGAGATACTGAAAATGCCAGACTTAAATATTTTTACATTATTTAAACACATCCAGTTGCGAACAGTATAATAACTAATTTCGTTGTTACAGAAAGGGATCTAGTAGATACATAAATATACCTTTACTTGTTTTTCACGACAATTAACAGTAGGTATGTTGTTCCTTTAAGTATCTATTTATTATGAAAAATATATGTAGGTACCTACTTATCTAATATATATGGTAACTACGTTAATATTTTCCCCCAGCGTGAAGTCATCTCTTATGTACAGTAAGACACGTAACCGTTTAAGGTGTTCATTCGAGCGTTGGATGGCAAAACGGGGAGTATTTACCTGCCCTATATTTCACCATAAATAACAATTTAATAAAAAAAAATATGATAGCTACTAACAAATAAATAAACTACCTACAGATATCCAGCAGAAAAATTACAGAGCCGCATTCGATAAGCTCTGAGGCTTTGTAATAGGTTGTCCCTTGAAGGTAGGCTAGATTAAATCTGTCTGATCATCTTGTTCATAATAAAATACGACTTAATTCCATTGTCAATCCACCAAAAACAAAACCCATCTAGGAGAATGAAACTAAATTGTAAGTAGAAAGACAATCACGGAATTAAGATCACTCCTGTTGCTGATGGTAGATAATCAGACAGAAAAGAAAGGTATACATACTTACTAAAATAATTATAAGAATATATACTTACCTAGGTTCATTATAAGTTATAGGAAGTACCTACATCATTTATGTTTTATCTCATGAAAAATATTAAAACCAAATACATAGCTGCTTGTATAAAACAAAAATAAACTGAAAAATTAAGGTAAAAGAAAGCTGCGTAAAAAATAATGGTCCACCCTCAGCGAACGGGGTAGGGTGGGACTACAAAATAAATTGTTTGCCTTTTTCAATTTCACACAACGAATCCACTGTGGGTATTGACAATATGGGAATCGCATACCTTTGTCTTGTGGTATATTGTTGTACAAAACCATAAAAAGTATTTACGTTTTGTGAGTTAAACCATCTAGTTTTGGAAGAGAAACAAATTATTTTGGTTGAATTAGCATAATAACTTGTACAGCAGTTACGAAATAAAATACGGAACGAATCGATGCTTCGTTTATTTTAATCTACGTACGAATCTAAACAATCTATTTTTGGAAAGAAATTAAATATAAAGACAGGAATGTTGTGGGAATGTAAACAAAATAATATAGAATATGTGATGCCACTACCTATATTCTTTTCTCACATAGATCGTATCTTTTCTCGACCGCCACCGAATGTGTATGTTCGAAAAACAAGATTCAGGAAGTAAAAGCGAATAGATATATTGAAAACAAAGACATTTTTTCCCCATTTGACGTTGATATTTCCGTGTTTGTTCCGGATGTAGTCGTACGAGTGTCATTACGGCCCATCAATAAAACGACTTCGGATTTGAAAGCCTGTGACAACTACGCTTATTGAACACGAGTCCTTATACTACGGCTTTTCTCTAGACTCGTCACGTACTCGTAGTATTATTGCGTAAAAACTATATTCCTTTTTACATAACGAGGTTGAAGAGATCTAGTAGGTAGGCATAACTGAAAGGTCTGAGTGAATTGATGGATCGCTGCAATGTTGCTATATTACATATGAACTGCAAACAGTGACAAGTTCTGAGGAGACGTTCATAGACTTGCACAAAGTAAAATATGAGTAAGGAAGACACTGCAATCTGAGCAGGAATGCGCGACATGACGGGCGGCGGTAGGTATCCGCATGTAACTTATTGCCGGCGGCACATTCTCGGAACAAGTTACGTCTGACTCACGGAATGGTACAAACGATAATAATTTAATGTTGTGATGATGCCCAATTGAATACCCAAAGAATTGCTTCAGGAATTTGAATACATTAATTGTATAACGAAATTATGACAATATGATAACCGTGCTCCGTGGTTGTTCAAGTTAGTTATATCTTCTGCAAATTTAATTAAAATATGTTCTTTATTAAACGCAGCAACTTTCAACTATTTAAAATAAGTACCTAAAGAAAATTCTTCCAATGTTTCCAAACTAAACATGAACATAAACTATAAAGATTAATCATGAAAAGAGTTCTGCAAAAAATACAGATAGAAACTGTCACTATTCCAACTCTCTAAAATGACATTTCGCTATAAACCACAGATAGTAAAGCAATTTAAGAAAATAAATGACAAACCGTAGTTATGCAAGGAATGTCGGATCCCAGACGCAAATAAACAGCGTAACTATAAGAACAAATAATATTGAATAAGATCAAAGCAAAATGAATCTTACAGATTCTATAGCGATATGTTGCAAGATTTGTGTTTAGCACGCATTTAAGTAAATAATTTAAGTACATACCTAGTGGTATTTAAACTGACTTGATGTGATTTATTGACTGCTGACTAAATTATTAATGATTGAATAAGCATCATGAATGGTTGACCAATTTAATGAAAATTATATTCATATAACAAATAGCAGTCCATATTTTTATTTTGCTATAATACAACCTGTAAATCCGCACTATTATAAAAAAACATATTTTGTTTTAGATTTTATTCATTTTTAACCAGAAACCCATAAAGTAGAGGAGCTTTAGGCAATCATGATATGAGCATGTTATTCCGAGGGATGAAAGTCATATTGCAAAAGAGTGCTAAATATGAAAGTAAACGGTCATAAAAGTAGACGAGGAAAAAAACTTATGGATAGACTGTGTGAGAGAGGACATATTGTGTATGCTGTATTGACGGCTGATAAGGAGAAAGTTAACCCACCCGAGTAGATAATGGACAGGAATAAGGGGATTTAACTTTATTTAGATTTTTATTTTATGTACATATATTTATAATTCTAGATTTACTTTATTTACAATATTTATTATTTTGACAGTGTTTGTCATACGAGCTCAATGTCTCCACTCTACCATAATATATTTTGAAATATTATATTGCAAGTTTGTAAAGTAGATAGGTACTGGACTACTGGTACATTCACGACCAACCCACTCACTCAACGAATCGTTCCATGGACGTCAACCTCTTATGCTATACTTCGCTCAAGAGCACTTGTATGGAAAGCTCCTACACGCAATATGTTTCTTCGCGATCATTCACGCTTCACTACATATTTAAAATATACGTAAGTACATACACATTTATATACTCCTGTCTAAAGGCAAATCTGGATGAATTGAATATACTTAACCAACAAATTGTGGTTACGTAATATTCTGCCATGATCTGACGTAAGCAAATTTGATACGAATATTTCTTAGAAAATTATATCATTCTCCATGTTTATATGAGCTGCTTCTAATAACACTTACAAAAAGTTGCACAACTTTAATAATTTCCACATTAATACCACGTAGAAAAACTATGACTTTGGCTAATGTTTTGAGCAGCTTTTGTAATAAAATAGTATTATAGAATTTGTTTTAATTCCGGCTATTGAATAAATACTAGAATATTCCTGTTGTTTGCTGGAGCGTCTTGAAATTGTCCTCAATGTTAGTAAAACGAATATCTCTAGCTCAATACTATGTTACTAACTAATGACTAAGTAGTTCCGTACGTACTTGTTCGTCAAATTAAGGTCAATTAGTAACAGGAACCATTTCACGACCTATTAGTTATACAACAGTGTTCTAATCGCTGTCAATCCTTCGTTGAGGACTCAAGTCAAGATGGATCATGCCCTACATGAGGAGGTTACTTTCATAACATGAAAATACATAGTAGAAGACACGTTTTGATCATTTTTTTTTCATTTACAAATCAAGCGGTCCAACAGACTAGAAAAAGATGTCATTCTTAACTCTTTTTTTCTTTGTGACGGATCACGTTTTGAAAGTTACCTCCTCACATATATTCTGCACCCCCGCACGACCTTTTCTTGTCGAGTCCGGGTTCTTCTGTCGAGAATTCTATCGCATTTTTAAGGAATTCCCCTAATGAATAGAAAAATAAGATAACCTCGAGCGTAGATAGGTAGGTACTTACCTAAACTTTTGTAATCTTAATATTCATCGTAAACCAAAATAAATAGTTTATTAGTTCGTGCAAGTACGTTACTCAACTGGCAAAATCATATCGGCTTGTTGATAAATCAAATTCAAAATATGAACACCTTAAAATCAAGCACTAGTTATACATACATAATATACAGGGTGATTTTTTAGTCACTGGCAATACTTGAAGGGGTGAAAGTAGTCATCAAAATGAACAACTTTTACTATGGGGCTAACTCTGATATCACGTAAAATAAAACGGTCTCTTCATACATTTTGGTCGAGTAGGTATTGAACTTTTTTATGGAACATCTGATAATTTCTTCGTGATTTCACAGTTAGTCTAGTAATAAAAGTTGTTCTTATTGATGAGTACTTCCACCCCTGCAAGTATTGCCGGTGACTAAAAAATCACCCAGTGTAGCACCTACCTGGTACCTACTATCTTCCTATCTCCTGGCACGTGTCTTCGAAGCTGACACTAACGGTACGCCCTAACTACGACGTATTTGATTACAGAGATTTACTGTCGTCTGACACCTGTTTGTATATGACGAGCTACATGTGTTTTGTTTGATAATCACTTGAGAGGCGTGAAAGTTTCTATCTCGGTTAGTTGTTTGACTAGTTCAGAATTTACTTAGTTAAAAAAACCTTTTGTTCCTACGCAGATTCCACAATTGGATACCTAGCCTAAGATGATACTTATACATACTACTATAGGATTGTTTTGAAACCCGCATTGAATAGTTAGTAGTTTAGTAACTTTATATCAATCAGCCTATTCTGTGGAAATTATTGTTAATTCTATTCACTGTATATGTTTAATAAGACTGACAGCCTATGGTTAGACAACTTGGTTAGAGATAGAAGACTTCTCTTTTAAACTCTCAAACCTCATGCAGTGTCCGGTCCTATGTTGATCTCACGAATGGCAAATGTCATATGATCATCTCTTATGATTTTCATTTTATTATTTATTTTTAAGCCATTGTATAGCTTTTATCGCGGGCTTCGGGCTTTGAGCGCGGCTACCGAATCAAGAAATTTCGTAACGAAAAAACGTTACACCTCCCACGCATGTGTGTGCGTATGCTGTTTGTGAGAAAGCATATAGGTGTATAGGTATCTATTAATATCAAAGAAAATAAAATAAAAAAATACGTGTGGCACTCGGGGACTGCCGTGGTAAAGCTAGTGCATAGCATTTTTTTATCAACTTATGCAATTATAATAATTTATTTAGGCAGTTTTTCTTTTTCTTTGATATTAATAGATACCTATACACCTATATACCTTCTCACAAACAGCATAGTTAAGCGAACGCTTAACGTGTATGTATGTGTGTGTGGTAGGTGTTAGGTTTTTGCGTTACGGTTTTTTTTTTATCAAAATATCTTGATTCGGTCTCAAGCCCCGAAGCCCGCGATAAAAGCTATACAATAGCTTAAAAAAATTATAATTGCATAAGTTGATAAAAAATGCTATGCAATAGCTTTACCGCGGCAGTCCCCGAGTGCCACACGTATTTTTTATTTTTCTTCATTTGGAACAATATAGAATTACAATAGGTCCTTAGAAACAGTTTTGATAAATCTATCGAATGTCTACGAAACTCTTAACTAGGTACGACATGTAGGTTGCGCATTCCATATCGGTACTTAGATAATTTTAAACAACTATGCAGTTTTCGCGACTCAAATATCTAAACATTACGTCTATATTTAAATTTTATGATCAGAAAGTAGCCACTAGGTAGGTTAACATGGTTAACCAGAATATGTACTTTAAATGTCAAGTCAAATTACGGCCAGATAAATATAGCGTTTTCAAACATCAAATAAATTCCTCGCATTTTTATATCATTCTATCAGTAGTTACACTTAGCACAGTCATATTTAATTGAACCTTTTGCATAGCAGAGAAAGACGCCATTTTTATATGATTTATAGAAAAAATTCTAAGTTATATGGCAAAGAATTTGCCTCATAGTTTTAGTTGCATTAAAATTCTTCATGAATATCCAGATACAATTTATATATCATAATATAGGTAGTTACTTTTAGCATAATTTATTTTGCATCTTTGAACAAACAACAATGCTAAGACTAATGATGGAAAAATATTGTATCACTTCAGTGAACAATTTAGCCAAAGTTGATTGTTAGAGTCAGTAATTAGTCGTGGGTGAAGCAGGGGTGGTAACACTGGCAACCCAGCGATTGTGTGGCGACAAGGACGCACCACCCTTCACCGTGACACTTTGACAATAACTTGTCGCGCCATCTAAATGCAAATAAAGGCGGAAGGGTGCCCCTTGATCTTTGTTCGCGTGAGCCTCATTTGTTGACTTAGTGGCTTGTTAAGTAACAAGGTTTATATCAAATAGGTAATTTATATGCAAAGAAAAATGGTCGCGCAGTAGAAACGACTTCTTCCGATAGGTACAAAAAACAGGCTTTAAGCTATTAATGTAGTTCAACGAGTAGCTACTGGGCTCTAAAACTGAACGTGGGAAACGCCCAAATTTTTTGGGAGAAGTTTATAAAATCACCATTAAACCCCACGAATTATAATTATTAGAGCTTTCTTTACATACCAGCTATAGCTGCAAACTATACATTGAATGATTGAAAAAAATATTTAATTAGGTAATAGGTAGGTGTAAAAAAAGGACGGATCTTCATTATAAACTCATACCTAAGTCAATTCTTGACATAACGAATGAGTTTCGGCTTTGTAAAGTTGAAGAAAATTAAATTAGGCAAAGTATACGAGAAGCTAGTCTCAGTCTGCATGGCCCCTTTGCTACAAGAAAATGTAAATTTCACGGAGACCGCAGGCATACAGATAGCTTGGGTGCTACTTTACATTTTTCCAACATACATTGACATTATTTTCTATTGCGTGTCGCGTGATCCTTCGTATACTGCTGTAAACAAAATTTTATGACGTACGTGACGAGCTAGTAAAGGTTTCAGGAAATTCACATCAGGCATACGACAACAAGATACGAAGTTATTGTTAGATAAGGTACTCAAATTATGTTTGGTAAAACGTACCTAATACCTTTTTAAATAGAGGAACAAATAAAAAAGACTTTCAAATATTTATTCCAGTTGTTCATTACATTTTACAAATAAGTACCTAGTTAGAAAAACTGAATAATACGTTCAAGCAGCTTCCAAGTAACTAAGCTTTCGGGATAGCTAGCTCAATATTGTCAGCAAGCTTCGGCAAGCGCCATGATTGTCGGAAAGTTTACGAGTAGTACGGTCAACAGCGCAAACTTTGCACAGGTACTACCTAAATTCTGTTAGTGGCAAACCGAACCAATTTAACTTTGACCATAGCTGACCGAGGTATTTCCAGGGCACAAATCATTTTGCTCTGTTATCTGGTTTTCGTTACAAATTGCCAGTAACAAATAATAAACTATAGAGAACAAACTATCTCTAGTTACTTACCTATGAGCACCTACTCTGAAACAACAACTACAAATATTACTAGGAATTATCGGTTTGATACAACTGGCATTCTTTCACACCACTATTGTTAACAAAGTTAGTCAAATGCATAAATCATATCATAATTATGGATGGCATTGCAGTTCGTATTTACAATTCTATTGCACGATACGATATCAGCTTACAAATTATTGAATGAACAATGATAAACTACCGTGACCTTCAATGAAGCTATTCTTACCGGAATCGATAAAAATGTGTCATTGATTTGCTGCCAAGGTAGAAATTTTACCGACAATTTGATGTGACAATATATTGGATAGAGAATATTCGTCATTACTTTAAATTAGTTTAAATGAAGGTTTATTCGGTGAGTGAAATTGTAATCGTGACCAATTGCAGTAAGTAAGGTGGTCCCCCGCTGAGCACGCGCGGCTGACGCAGCGGGGAAGCGTCACTGAATGTACCAACGCATACCTATAGGTACAATGAGACAGGTTACTTATACTTAAAGAATATGATTATTCATGATTAATGTATTACATGCACGCCGCATAGGCAGTGCATTATATCATAAATAGCTTGTAAGGTTTCTCGTAATTATTGCTATGCGTAAAGTTGAAGTAAGTTGCAATTCTCTCAATTTCTCTCTGCTTAAACAATACTAAAATTTCCATAGTTATATTATCTAAGTATAATTATATTACTTAACACAGATATGTCAGACAAAATTTAATATCAATCATTTAAAGCAACGCTATCCACTACTAGATGAACTTTCAACCTTAACGATAAATTCTGAAATGCAAAGATATTTCCTACATAATGATAAAAGAAATAACAGCAGAATATACCAACGTATACAATGTGATAACAAGCAAGCCGTTACATGAACATGGACGTGAGATTTAAATAAACTCTCTAGATTTAACAGTACCGCGAAAATCCTCACAAAATCCTCCCTTTTCAACTCGTTACGTCGAGGGTCTATTTATTTGAAATATTGTGTGAAACGGATTTAGTAGATACGCGTAGGATCACGTTAAATCCATTAGAGATTTGTTCGTGATTGTAGACCGAAACATGTTAAGTACCTAGGTCTCTTTTTGTACTCCTCTTTGTATTGGCATTCTGGAACCTTCTTTCTATATCAAACGCCATTAAATTTAGTTACCTGCTACTGCTAACGACGAGAGGTTTTTTTCTATCATACATAATTTGAGCACCTACGAGATGAACTTGAGGCGCTAATTAAAAGTATTTTTAGAGAACGGAATTAAAAATATGATTTTCAAAATAAATAATTATAGAACAGTCGAAACAAGGTCAAACCTGCTATATTTATAGTATTTTTTCTTGTATATTAAAACTGTATAACCAGTGTGTCTGTATACAAGAATACTTACTATATTTAACAAAACCTGATTAGGGGTGATGTAGGAAGTGCCTTTATACCTTGTGTGTAGAAATTTACCTTAATAAAAGATTAATATCGCTTTTGCGTTTACAAAAAAAATGTGCACAATTTTATTACTTCTAAGAGTATTCTGCGAGATGCGTTTTGCCAATTCCTATAGAGAAATGTCGTAATCGGCAAATCCAACATCAATTCTTTACACTCAGGAAACTTAAATATTACAATCCTTCTAGACATCCGTCGGGAAACTTTTAATCAGTGGGATTGGCACATTGGTGGCGCGTGAAGAGAGCTCACATAAAGACATGCAAGATGTAAGTGCACTGCACTCTTGCTTTTAAAGATATTGTCTCTACTAAGAGACTTGTGTCTCTACCTCGTCATGGATATTTACTTACCAAATTGTACGTTACTATTCCTACTAGTACCTATTTTGGCTTGATCTGCACGTTCGACTTTATTATTATTGTTAAAGTCCAGAGGTACGTTACACATCAATACAAAACCTGTGTTATTGATATATTAATCACGATTAAAATTATTTGCCGTTTTTTGTTGTGTGGCCACATTCTCGAAGGAACAATTTCCTTCTGAAATTGAGATAATTGCTCTCAAGTGTACCGGAACACACTGTTAGATCTGTCAACTTCAGGTTGGTAGCCAGCTAGCTGGGTGCTACAAAGTATCCTACTACCGTGCTATAGTTACTCACGATGAATTCATACGATAAGGCAGGATGTATGCATTTGTTGTCACTACCACTAACTAAGCTATCCTATCATCGATTTAAGCACCCGAGATTATTTAATATCAATTAACAAGAGACTGTCACCCTACAAAGCTATAACAGTAAAATTTAACAATGATAAATTACCTACACCACTAAATCAATCATGTTTCTCAAAAGAAAACATTTCTTTCAAATTGTAATAGCTTTGACAAATGGTAAACAGTAAAACAAAACAAGGCAATTATTGCCATGATCGATGAGAACTATTGCCTACTACAGTTGCGTATTGAACGTTTGATATTCGGTGATTGAGTGGATCCATTCACTACCTACTCAATAGAACACTGGCTATCGACACTGAACCCAGAAGCTTCAAAATCCATTCAACAATTCAGTGAAGTGAGGACTGTCTGCCTGCTTGTCAACCTGCTGAAAAAAAAAGTGTTCCTTCAGTTTTGAGTTTATTATTTTTCATAATAGTATCTAAAAGCACTATTTGGCACTATTTTGGTGCCAAGATTCTCCCAAGTCTAGTCCCAATTAATGGCATAATTATACTAATGCATATTCAATTTACTTCAATTAGTTAAAATTAGTGAGATAAAATACGTATTATACCTATAGATGTAAAAACCTTTTTTAACAAGAGGTCCGTATCCCAGCAATTATTTTAGTTAATATACTACCTTTGTAAAAACCGAAAGGCATTTCTTATTTCGACACCTAATCTCTTAACGGATTAGTGATACCTTTATCATTTAATTAAATACATAAGTAAAAAGGACAGGTTTAATTAAGGCTGGTTTTTTTTTGTTATTAAAATTTCACGCCTACGGTTATTTTGCCAATATATGGAATTCATTATTGCGTGCGTGGGTACAGTCACGAGCATAAATACATGTATGTAGCATAAAGGCGATGATAGTTCAGTGGTAGTGACGTCGGACGCAGCGGCGAAGGTCGTGGGTTCGAATCCTACAATGAGCTTGAGCTTTCGGTGAAGGAAAACATCGTGAGGAAACCATAGCACGGTGGTAGGGTACTTTGTAGTACCCGCCTGGCTGGCTACCACCCTCAAGTTGAAAATCTGTCGCCAAACACCTATTGGTGTGTTCCGACAGCTGCACTTGAGAGCCAGTTCCTTCTAGGCTTTGTGTGCTTACCACCTTCGGCCACATCATCACTTACAGTAGTGAGATTGTAGTCAAACACAAGCCTATACAAAGTAAAAAAAATACATATACACTGAGAAAACCGGTTCTTTCTGGAAATAAAGATTGCCGCTTTAAGATTTAAGACCTATATCATAATAGTATTGGGTTGAAAACTATGTTGGTAACACCATACAATTTTAATCAATACTTCATGAGATGATCCCTTTTGTATTTTGCTAACTGAACAGATATTTATGCTCGTGACTGTACATCTATTTTCATCGCAATTCGAGGAAAATGTCGATTGTAATATCGATTTAGAGTGGGTAGAGAAATACTTTTATATTTCTGATATTTAAATCTATAATCAAAGTGAATTCAAACGTTACAAATAAAACGTTACAAGTAAAAATCAATGTGACAGATAACAAACAAAACAAAATAGGAAATAACCCTTACATATCTATTTATGTAATCCCCCGCAGTGTGAAAGTTATCCGTACGCTTAGATCACATACGATTACATTCAATTTCATTTGTTCTCTCGTTGGAACGGAGCTTAGCTTTGTGATTGTGAGTGATTTATTTGAACGCTGATATTCCGCTGACAAATAACATTGGGTACCTATATTAAACACGAGATTTTCTATCTACTTCATTTTGTTTTAAAGATAACTGCACGATTTGCACGCTAGGAGTAGGTAGTGTATTACTTACTGACTTTGAAAAGGATGTTGGTTCTCATTACGATACATATTTTTATGGTAACGTGCAGAAAACTCGATCTACAAGCTAAGTGCTACTGGCGCTATAATTTGATTAAATTATAGTTAGATAGGTAGCGTACCTAAACCTAAAACCTTAAACGGTGAAGCTAATAAGAAGAACTCAGTAAGGATATAATTTTAGTTATATTTCTACATATTTAGAATTGTGGGCGAGTAAATTCTTCAAAAGATCTGAGGATGCGTCAAAAGAGAGACACGTGAACGAGTTTTTTAACCGTACCCAAGTCTTTGAAGGAGCTGTAAATTGATGTCCGCGATCACGGTCGCCTCTCAGCGCACACTCTTTGAAACAGCTTCGGTGAAGTCTCGATAGCTCAAGCAGTAATTTAATTAAAGTGAGTGCGTATTAGAGATGCTGAACAGGTAAACGGGAACTTCACTTTGTCTTTCCCAGCATACTACCGGGAATTCACTTACAGTTGAACGACAGAAAACTCTATAATAGCCACTTCCCATATGGACATTTGCTTTGTAATTATAAAGGATAGACGTTTTTGCTAGGATTAAATCCAGATATTCTTTAAAAACAACTGAAAACTAACTGCTTTGAATATTAGTTGACGGATTTATTTTACAACTTGACAATTAAACAATATTTTAGCACAATAGTAGAGCCCTTTGCAGTATCCGTATGCCTGGCGGTAGCTAGTAGGTAGGTGGTAACCCTCAAGTTGAAAATCTGTCATCAAGCACTTACTTGTGTTTACGTCAGTTGCACTCTAGAGTAAGTTGCCTTTTAGGCTTTATAAAGGTCGCCTACACATTCTCAATCCCACTGGTATTGCTAATGTTTTAAGGCAACAATAGCCATTTACCATCAGGTGAACAGCCTGCTTGCTTGTTAACCCTCTCACATAAAGAAACATATTATAAATTAAATCATTCCCTAGCCTGATGCGCATTATTTCATATATTGAGATTACACAATATAGCTGTTTTCGAAGACACAAGATTGTTAATCCAATCAATATTTTAGGTGGGTAGTTAATTAGTTTTCAGAAATTCCGGCTGCGAGGAGCAATAGAGCCTGTATAGGTTTAAAAGATAACAATAAATACATTTACAATATAAGAAAAAATATGTTTAAAACTCTAACAACCATTTAAAATTCTAGATTTTATTTTCATAGAAATGTAACATAATACTTAGTGTGCGAATAGCGAAATGTAATTTAATTTGTAAGGAACTGACTGACAAAGAGTCTTTTTATTCGGTTTCACTTTGGAAAGGAAAAATGTTTCCTTTACCTCTGTAAAAGCTCGCAGACTTGATTAAGGTGGACCCAAAGTCAGACATAAAGGCTTTACGTCGTACATACGTGAAACGTAACTACTAATACACGTAATATATCAAGCCTTATCGTATGGTTTTGTAATCCATTGAGCGTACTGAAAGCCTGCTGGGCTTTGGGGTAATTAACAGCGTTTACGGCATCAAAGACATTAGTCTCTTGTGGTTATAGTGCTGCACACTAAAATCTAGGACAAAGGTGTTGTGCTAGATCCGATCAAAGAAAGATTTATAAGATAGAAGGTTTGTGAACCGAATTATACCCAAATATAAGCTCATACGACACTTACGATACAATCTATGTATCTATATCATTGAACAACTTTTCCTAAATTATTATTTTTATTTATTTAGTGAATACCTATAATGAAATTTGTTGATAATAAAGAGAAGATACGAGCTATTGCCTGGATTTACCTGCGTTCCCGAGGTATCTCTGGGCTAGCCAGATCCATGATCTCTTCTTCTCTTTTATTTGTGTTGGTTTCTTCCCATTCTGCATGTTTCCCGTTACTCTGTATGAACCTGTAGTTGAGTACATTTCCTGGTATAAATAGTAGGTACCTAACCTATGTTTTATTTCAGGATATAGATAATTCATGTACCATATTTTTCAAACCTCTTCAGTCATCACAGTGTAGTTAAACAACAAACATCCATATAAACATACCTACTCAAACTTTCGTATTTACAATATTACATAATTATGTATTTTATACTGTTGATTTTTGCCTATTGTAAAAAAAAAATTAATCCCCTAAGATGCAAGATTCACCAAGATTTAGAACATTATAAAGAAAGCAATACACCCAAAGTAAATAATTTATCTGAATACATAAAATGACGACGTAATTTTATGTAGAAAAAGTTATCCTAATTAATTAATTATTCCGTTAGTTTACGAAATGTAAAAATGTTAAGGGTTAGATTGATTAATTCTTTCCGGGGGTGACTGACTGTACTTTAGGGTGCCTGTCTAATGAACAGTGCGTGTTCACGACATAGGTACTTGTATTATTAATTAAGTAATAATGAACACGAAACTTCGTAGACACGATTTTAATTGTCACACTTGCACTGGTATTGTTGTTGAATTGTGTTAGGTACATTGTCTACTTTGTGAAATTGCGTCTACATTAATGAAGTTTATAATATAATTCATCTTTTGGCTACTTGCGATAATTACCACTTACTGTTATAGTTAAAAAACCGGTTTTAATTGTGAAATCTAACCTAATAACTGTAATAGTAACTGATCTAGAGAAGAGATTTGAAATTTGGAGGAAACTTCATTGAGTGGGTAAGATAGGGATAGAAGATTTTTCAAAATTCATCTCCTAATGGGGTAAAATAGAAGAGAACCCGTCGCCATAGTATAACTGATAGGTACTTTTAAAATTTTACATAAATAGGTAGAAAGTTCTGAAATGTTAAAATTTAAATCTCCAAAATAGCAAGAGAAAAGCAATGAAATAAACTAGGTATAGCAATACTAACAGGGTCTGATAGGGCAAGTGATAGGTGGGCCGAACGTGTTCGAGCGCGGAAACGGATAGCGTAGCGTGCGAATCGGCGAGCGGCGCTCATCGGCACTCGACCCAATGCTCATTTGCATAAACGAACGTGTCACGAATAATATGGAAACGACCCGGCGCCCGCCGCCAAGCCAAAGCGAGGAAACTCGCTGCACTACGACTTGCGACCAATATTGGTTCAATTTATAATGTGAATGCATCTCTTCTATGCAAATGTAATGTATCGCAAAGTTGCCAGCCCTTTTAATTTCAACGGGGATCTTTTCACACTTAGCTTCATGCATGATATGTAAACGAAAAAATATTTATAATATTCTTTTCGTTTACTCAGATGTTACTGGATTGGGTATGCCCACTTCCTTATACGACACGGTATGTAAGTTGCGTAGGCGCTGTAACATTTTCTATTTAAATAAACTCCAAGATTGTAGAACGTTGGGAAAACCGTTATGTAAGAATATTACAGCTGCACTGTGAAAAATATTCCAGGCGGGTAAATTACTTACATACTCTTAAATCTTTAAAACAATTTTCAGTGTCCTAACGATGTAAGCACGTAACATGAGACTGACGGCATAATTTCAATTAATTATCTCCTTTCCTCGTGGCAGATAAATGAGCCTCGAGGGCGCCGTTTGGGCTGAAAACACGAAACTTTGCAACACATCCACACCCGCCCACCGACTGTTCCAGGATCCCAACTTTTGAATTATGTATCCTTTCAACTTTTTTACACGAACCGAGGTCTTCAAATAAACCCGACACACTTCTCGAAGCTTTCAAAGTTTTTAAATAAATTATTGTCATTCGCTATTTGAGTTACAATATTGGTTGAGAGTGCGTAACTAAATTATTGAAGTGTCTAGACGACGTTCATAATCTTTCGCTATCTATCTAAAACTAACTTTGCCGTGGGAGTCGTTCCTGTGCTGTTAAGTTAGCAGAGTGGCAGTGGCACCCATTATCCGAAGCGAACAATGACTTAGCAGGGGTTCGAACTCAATTTCACGCGTGATTTGTGCACTTTTATTTCATTTCCACTCGGAGCAAACCGCTGTTGGAACAAGCTGAGATCTCGAACTTGATTTATGTTAAAGTACACTTCCTAGGGGGTATTTTTTTAGAACTAAATTTAGCAATTGACAGTATTGGGTTAAAATGTGGTATCATTTACTATACACTTTGCAGTTTATTCAGGTGGTTTTATTGAGGGATAAAACTGAAATATAAATACCTACGTTATTTTGAACCGAACAATAGAATATGTGCCTATGTTTAAGTTTAAGTATAATGGGGAAAGCACCGTGTTGACAAACAGCGGGCTCATGTAGCAACATCTTGCGGCTCATGGGAAAGACGAGTCGACAACATGATATATTGGGTTCTTTGTGAGAGTAAACACATGCAACCGAACGCCGCGCCGCAGATAACGGCCTCTCGCAGGGGTCTACTAAATTATTTTTTATCTACCTCTTGCACGAATTGCTCGTATTTATCAAAAATTGCATGTAATTTGTTTGGTAAATAATTTTCACCTAAGTTAGAATAGCAAATAACATACAAATTCCGCGGCTGGGTAGACAAGCCGCGTAGCTGGAAACTTTATGAGTGGCAAACGATGCGTATGTGCACGACAGAAAGGCGGTACGTCGATAAAAAGTCCATTGTCGACACCGGGGCTTCGCAAATGACGGGAGCAGCTAGAGGAAACATGATAAAAAACTGAGGATGGCTATCTTGGTGGCGTGGAATGACAAAGAAATGGTATGTTGCCTTGTGATTCCGACAAGCGTGAAATTTGATTGGCGTCTTGAATGTTGGGGTACACAATGTAAGTCTCATCCAGTACTCACAGATCGTATTCTCTTTCCCAACGTTGAAGGGAATACTGCTTTTCAGTCGTTATTACCTGAAACAAAGATTAAATAAATGCTAAGTTACTTAAATTATCTAGAAATCATAGGTTCTATTACTTAAATAACTTGTTGATTAAAATAAAATCAAACTACAAATCTCGTTGGTGATGGATTACTTTGATCATCGGAATTTATGGATTCCTCGGTCAAAGAAATCTCCAATAGGTAGATATCTAACGAAAATAGCTTCCGGTGAAAAACAAACAAAGAAATACTATCCATCCATTTCAAAATTTATTGTTATTTTAGCTAACGTACCCCTTAGTCTAGTCTTTGCTTTGTTATACGGTCTTTGAAAAGTAGGTTAATTCCAAATCGCTTAATCCATTGCGTGACTCGACAAATAGCAGGGCACAGCTTTCGTGTTATTCAGTTACCCTTTGTAAAAACATTTTCAAGTTCTGTTTAGAAAATGTAGTATAGTTTTACAAATCCCCAACTCTGTTTTCTCGCAAGCGTTCGATTTGTCGGGTGCTCTGCAGATTTCGTATCGAAGGGCGTTGTCTATGTCCATTATGCAAATGGAGGCTTCATGGACAGTGTCCGTATTTAGCCGATCTATTCACAGAGCCGACCTCGACCAGACGACAGGATTCAACTGTTGCAAGTTTGATTATAAGACCAGGGATAGCTTGCAAATAAAGTAAAAACCAGCTAGTTTCCATGCTAATTTAGTAACGAGATTGTTAGCTTTTTGATTTTAACATATAGCCTGTTAATAAAAAATGCAAAAAATTTACCTCCTTAGATAGGAGTTGAGTTTTAGAAAATCTTTAGTACACCCCCGTACACCCTACGTTACAATATGTTATCCAAATTCTTTCGATCTCTGAAGGATACAGATAAAAAATATACGTAACCTATTGAATACCTACTTTCGTAAATTTGCGAATAGGTACCTACGTGATTTTTGAGTTGATTTCACTATAAAAACCGATAGAAACCGATGAAGAACAATAGTATTGTTGTTGCCACAATGTCGGCCTGTCAGAACTTGCAGACCCGTAACCAAAATAGGATTAGGAAGTTTATTTGAACAGATTGAGCCCTTTTACTTGGCATTAAAAGTTTGATTCCATTGTAGACTATCTATTCTATATCAAATCACAATGATCACTACGTATTATGAACCAAATCGTTGGTGCCATAAGTTCAATCAAAAGTAATAATATAAAGGTAGAAAAGTCACATAAACATACAGAAGCTAAAGCTATGTAATCAATGTCATCAGCGACTCAATGTGACTGACTATTTGGTCTCCTGGGTGCGGCTGCCGCGCGTTCGGAGTCATAACATAGAGTGGTGACATGCCCCCGTGTTTGATGTTATCACACTAATGTATGTACTTGCATCGCTACAATCAATACCAACACGAAAATGTGGGGCCGAATTTTTGGAACAATGGGTATTACACCAATTGTTGAAAAATGTCTCAATTCGTTCCTAATAAGCCACCAAAAAAACACATTTTTTAATTTAAATCGATAAGTGCCATAAAAATGCATTTAAATTTTACATTTTCAAATGTCGGGAGTAGTTTGATGAAAACGCTGGACGTCATGTAACTCTACGGTCATGACGTTATTTGGTCTCTTGTAAGTAAATAAATGCGCTGATGTTGGTCACAATTGGACTTATAAAATGACATAAATTAAAAATGAGCTATTATCCTTTTTATTAGTGTACTGTTCCTGAATGCATGAATACTAGTGTAAAAATAATAATAATAATATTCAGTTGACACTTTTTAGTATACATACAGTACCGTATGACGTCATTATAATGGCGGCTACTGTTTCGCTTGTTTAGAAACAGATTAAAAAAACTGAAAACTATGAAATTAATTTTAAAATTAATTAAGTTATTTTATGAACTAAAACTAAAACATTTTCCGACTGCTTATTGCCTAAGCTATCTAAATTGTACATTTTTAGATTTTTTCTCATATGGAGTAAAATACCCTATTGCGGACAAAAGGCTTTTGTTAGGCTATCGACACGCTATAAATGTGTTCAGCTTCATAAAAGCACTTTCAATTTAAATAATAAAATTATCTTGAAAACTTTTCATAATTTTAATTTATTTTATTTTATTTGGATAACCAACAAAACATACACTAATACACGCATGGTTACACAAAACAAAAATAAAATCTGAGTGTTGCCTTAATTACAGGTTGCCACTGCATGCATTAAAAGATTATAACTTATTGTCTAAACTTATGTATAAGTATTACTAAAGCTAACATTGTTCATAATAGTAAGAGAAAAAAAATATATATATCGAAATTATATTGAAAAATGAAAATCATTGAAGACGGAGAACAATAAAAGATAATAAAAATAGGTAGGTATATATTCTTCAAAATGTGGTACAAACTTTGTTTTTGAATACAGAGTAACAGTCATGAAAATCGGCAAAGTTAAAAAGAGGAGACTATGTCGTTTATAAATATGTTAGGAATATATATAATTTGATAAAAAACCGGTCAAGCGCGATTTGGACTCGTACATCGAGGGCTACGTACCTTCTTTGGACGTTTAAAATTTACCTAAGGTTTAAATGTGTAAAAAAGTTAAACAAAATTAAAATAAAAAGTTATCTAATTAAAGATATTGGAATTTGAAACCCGACTCCTTCGTATCAGTTGGTTTTCATAATGTCCTAATAGCCACTAAAACAAATGAAATTATCAGTCTTTTGCAAAATTTAACAAAACGCATTTTCTCTTCAGTTTTCCATGAGATATTCATAGCGACTTATGTACATAATATCGACGCTTGAAAGGCTATAATGACTAAGCGACATGTTGTCAACATGTTGTCGTACATCGAGGGCTACGTACCTTCTTTGGACGTTTAAAATTTACCTAAGGTTTAAATGTGTAAAAAAGTTAAACAAAATTAAAATAAAAAGTTATCTAATTAAAGATATTGGAATTTGAAACCCGACTCCTTCGTATCAGTTGGTTTTCATAATGTCCTAATAGCCACTAAAACAAATGAAATTATTAGTCTTTTGCAAAATTTAACAAAACGCATTTTCTCTTCAGTTTTCCATGAGATATTCATAGCGACTTATGTACATAATATCGACGCTTGAAAGGCTATAATGACTATGCGACATGTTGTCAACTTTACACTAGAGCATTTTAAAGTTTTTTTTTTTGGAAAAAAAAAACATCAAAAATCGCCTATTAGTCATTGCTACTCGATTCCAACGAATTTTAAATGCAGTTTAAAAGCTTTGTAAACTGGCATTTAAAGATATGGATTTTCTCAATACTTTAAGAAATAGTGTCGGTTAGTAAAATTTTAATCAAAATCACAAACGGGTAAAAATTACTTACCGACAACAAAAATTTATTATAAATGTAAATTTACATGTAAATTTAACTAAGCCCCAGTATTTAATAATTGTGTTTGAAGCAAAATGATGCATCCAGAAATAACAGATGTTTGACACATAGGTAAAATGATCGAAATAAAAATCAAAAACTTTTCTGCCAGGCAATTTCAACCATAGCACAAATTAAATAAGGCAAGTGTAGGACTTTTTTGACCAAGTAACAAAGAATTTAGGTTTTAGTACAATCAAATCTCTCGCAAAGTGGATAGTATAAAGAACATGAGCTGTTTATTTTTATACATAGTATTTTATTAGAAATTTCAAAATCAGTAAATATTACTAATTTACGTTTTTTAGTCAATTGCATGTAGGTAAAAAGTACTAAATGACAATGAATACATAATTAAGGTGTGTTAAAAAGTTTTAAATTACGAGAGAAAAAAAAAATATCAGATAAATTTTCAATGTTTATACCCTAGGTACCGCAAGGCAGAAAATACTTTATTTTTAAACGCATTATTTCGAGTCTAGGCAAAAATTACTAAGGGTAAACTGTAAAAATCGAATACATACTAAGTGAAAGTTATTTACAAATCGGTAAAATTATAGTCGCTTGGACGCCGAAAACTGTGAAAATGTGTTATTTTTTAAGTTACCAAGCGACAACAAAGTTTGTCCTAGCGGCATGAGAGTAGAATTAATCGACGCAGTTTCTTTTTCTGATTTCAATGGTATATATAACTCAATATCGCCCAAAATGTCGCCTTTCAAGCGTCGATATACTAGTTCATGCAACCGTATTTTCAAATTGAGGGTGGTAGCCAACCTACCACTGTGTTGTGGTTTCTTCATGATGTTTTCCTTCACTAAAAGCTAAGCTCATTGTAGTAGATATACGAAGTCTATTGAACTATAGGTACTTACTTAATAAATTATTATGTAGGTTGAATGATATGTATTCGACTTGGATAAATAAATGATTTTGTAAGGTTCCCACGTTGTTACACGATAGCGCTTACAGGATGTTTATAACATATGTTAGTACCCCACTGACAATCTTACAACGAAAACAACTTTTATTTAATACAATATTTACTTCACAGCCTGTCTTCACACAAACGTACGCAGTATTTTATATTTTCAACGCCACCGTTGCTTGTCCGTTCCCCAATAGTTTTAGTTTGGCGAAAACTAAATAAAATAGTTTACAAGGGTCGCTCCCAACGGATGCTACACCCTTGTTACGTTTATTTGACTGGACTTCACCCCAGTATTAGTTTAGCTGAAACTGAAAACATGGAAATGAATATAAGTTTATCTAAGTCAAAGATTGAATTTTTAGTTTTTGCGTATCCCATTAATGTGACAAAACAGTTAAATTTCATTTGCATTAAGAAACTAATAGAGTAAATATTTTATTTTATTATTATTGTTAACACTTACTTGCACTAGTAGACATATAAATTTACATTCATATTGCACACACACAGTGAATACCTACGTACGTATTCTCTTCCATTGTGATGGGTACAGTACAGTAGTGACAATACATCTACCAGTATTGTGAATGGATCGCATGCACCAACAATCGATTCTAGGTCAAATTATGTTAGCATCAATAGTCTAGTCTTGTAGATATCGCAAAATGTCTATCGGTACCTACAGCTACGACACTGAGTCGTACGACGTCACGTACCTACGCCCATGGAAACTTCACGAGAAAACTTTAATTGGAAAATACTCGTACCTACTCTTCTCGACTTTGTAAATATTTTCTGTCCTCTTAGTTATCTATATGGCCGTAGTTTGATATGAACGCTTATTGAAACTTAATACCATGCCCATAACAAAATAACTAGATATTGCGTATGTATTATGGTACGAGTACGAGCTCGAGTGGTATTGAAAAAGCAATATCAAAAGGTATTACGAAACACAAAGAGCATTTATTTTATTCGTCAAGAATATGTTAATTTAATTAGGATAAGTTCGAATTGGAACAATAAAAAACTCTTTCCAAATTGCAAAAGTATGGTAAACTACGGGCAAAATCTACAGCCCGACACCATCTGTGCAGCGTTCTCCTTTATAATGCACGCCTCCCCTTGATAACAAGGCCAAAATGGAAACCGCACCGGCTACTGCTACTATACGGGGAGTAAGCTCCTTCGTTTGCTATGCTAATTGCGTGGATAACCTACCGACGGCCAACACGTAGCGACCTACCTAATTACAAAAGCGTTGAAAAAAGTGTCGCTATGGCTATAATATACAATGACGGGTTTAAATAAGTCAAGAAAATCTTCGAAGTACAGAATGTACCTACCAGTTTCGTGTCAACGTTGTGCCATTGCGTACCACGTTAACAAAGGAATTAACTACAATTTTACTGCCGGGATAATAAAACAAAAGGTAACATTTTATTCGATGACGGAAGTTTATCAGGATAATAATACCATAAGTATACCTAGTTGAAGAAAATTGGTAGCACTTTGGCATATTCAAGCGGGAAAGGTTTTTCATATATTTTTTATTGTCAAAGGAATGCTCAGGTCAAAAAATATATTTAAACAATAATTATAAAGAGTTAATCAACTTTTCTATAAATGTAGCGAAGAAATCCATCAATTCATTAGAACTTTACTTTTTTGAGATTACCTCATACTTATCACTCTGACTTGCTTAGTGTCAGTAATACCTAATAAAAAGAAAAGTAATAAAATAATGTAGCACAAGCACATACTAATATGCACAAAAGATTATATTATATTGTAAGATGTAGATGTGGTATGTGTACTATAATGGGTATTTATAAGTATACGTACCTATTCCACACTTCACTGCAGCGCTAATGAACTTTCCGCCCAGTATTTTTGCCTTCAACTAATTTGCGCTAAATTTTATTACGTAATAAGGAGCTTTGCATTCAGAATCAACGACTGAACAAGATACCTTCATGTCTTAGCATAATTAAAATTATTAACACATTACTTCATTACAAAACAAAGATTCTCTGAAATGTTGTCTTTGAAGTTTTTGCATAAATCATCATGAAATGATATTACAACAACTCAATGCAGATGCTTTCTTCTCCATTATATTTTAATAGAATATATATTTTTTATTAATGGTATACCTACAGAGCTCTGAAACAAACCTTTATATTTTGTATACTAAATAACTTTGATACACAATCAGTTGTTTTTATCAAAGGCAATTTAAGAATTTGCCAGTATTTTTTATTTTGCATGGATGTTACCATATCCCGTCACGCCGTAATGGTTCAACGGATTTGTATGAAATACACATAGGTAGATCGTTTAATATTAGTTTTTATCCCGAGAATAGGTACATTAAATCTCTCGGGATCGCGGGTAAAACCGAAGGGCGGAAGCTGATAATATTATTATAGGTATATATGTTGATATCTATTGGATCGATACCGTAATTGGTTTGACTGAACCCTAATAAAGCGTGCCATTGTTCAGATAACTAAGACTAAATGAGGCCGTGTCTTATCTCCTACATCGCACACTCTAATTCAAGCAAATCGTTTGATAGTTACTGGTAACTACAGACGGAACGGAAACCTAAAAAGCGCCATACAAACTATAGTCCCCCATTGTACACCATTTGGGGATGAATTTCATAAAATGTTGTTTTTTTTATTATTGCACTGTTAAGATTATATTTCAAGAAAACAAACTTCAAAGTCGTAAAAAGATCGTAAAGTGTTACCCAATACTTTATTCGCCCTTTATTGCTACCAGGGTGAATTTTGAGAAAAGCTGTTTTTTAATGGCCTTTTATTATTTGTGTTGTAATGCTAATTTTCAAGTAGGTAAAATGACAGAAAATGGAGATTCTCCATACATTTTCGTCCCCTATTTTACACCCTTAGTAGACGAATTTTGAGAAACGCTATTAGGCGTGTCCTTTTAATTATACCTACTGAAGAGTATATAATATTTACTGCATATTACTACAACAGTAAGTCGAATGAAAGAAAAATATTCCTTACTTATAAGAGAAAAAATATTTACTTATTTATTTTTCCGTGCGTGAGGAATGTCCAGGGATATTTATTTTATTATAGGTAGGTACGTCAATTTTGAGGAAAGTTGAAACACCTATTTCATTATTTAAATTATTGAGTGTTTATGCTAAGATTGAAATCAATCGATTCAAAATCAGATGTAGATATCCTGATAACAGACTTTCGGTTACCCCCTGAATTTCCAAAAATCCTATGTTTTAATTGCTAATGTCATGAAAGGTACCCACTGCGCAAATCTAGTTCTAGCTTCAGTAATTTTGGTTCTGCGGTGATGAATAAATCAGTCATCCGATTCAGATAGGTACCTACTATAAGTATATTTTGATGTATTTTTTTTTTACTTTGTATAGGCTTGTGTTTGACCATAATCTTACTGTGGTAAGTGATAATGTGGCCAAAGGTGGTAAGCACACAAAGCCTAGAAGGAACTTGCTCTCAAGTGCAGCTGCCGGAACACACCAATAAGTATTTGACGAGAGATTTTCAACTTGAGGGTGGTAGCCAGCCAGGCGGGTACTACAAAGTACACTACCACTACCACCGTGCAAAATGAAAAGTTTCAGAAATTTTAACATTATCTCTATATCTATATAAATAAAACCGGCCAAGTGCGAGTCGGACTCGCGCACCGAGGGTTCCGTACAAACTTCGTCCATCGTTCGTCCATTACGGGAAATGCACAATTTTATTTATTTACCTTATTTGAGGTTGGTGCCAATAAAGCTAGACCTCTAAATTGTATCAGCGCCCATACAACTCAGAGGTTGCTATAGCGTAGCTATGTATGTATGTACCCTTTAACATTCGACTTTTTTATTTTTTGGAATTTTCCCTTTATTTGTGCTGTAAGACCTTGCTTTTTGCCAAATTTCGTGATTCTAGGGGACGGGAACGGGAACTACCACAAAACAAATAAAAGGACAAAAAGATCGCGTTTGTTGTATGGGATTAAATATTAAATATTTATTTTGGTTTTAGTATTTGTTGTTATAGCGGCAACAGAAATACATAATTTGTGAAAATTTCAACTGTCTAGCTATAGTGGTTCTTGAGATACAGCCTGGAGACAGACAGACGGACGGACAGACAGCGAAGTCTTAGTAATAGGGTCCCGTTTTTACCCTTTGGGTACGGAACCCTAAAAAATTAATCACCGAAATGTTTGTACGCGCATAACTTCCGAACGACTGCACCAAATTGGATAAATCTTTCTTTTTTGTGTTCGTTATTGTCAGGAGAAGGTTTGTATGAAAAAAAACACCTGGGAACAGCTAGTTAAACATAAAATTATAACGAAAATTGTGTTGGGTTTACCTATATTATTTCCATAAGTAGTTTTCAAGTAGATACTATATTTAATTTATTGTGTGAATATTATTAAACTCATATAGCCGCAATAATATAAATAAGTACTCTAAGGTACGTGAAAGGACATTCTCGTACAATTTATTCAAAAGGCCCGAGGCACGTGAGACCCGAGAGATTCCAGTCTGGACAAAGGCCGAAATTGCTATTATAATAGCGAATCTCACAGCACAATTCAATTTCAAATAAAAAAGAACTGCCAATTGGATCACTGAAAAAAATAAGATGAATCTGAAAAAAAAATACTTTAGTTGGTTTTAAGAGTCACAGTAAGAGTAAAGGGGCTGCAAAGTTTAATTGGAAATGTCTTCTAAATTGATAGGTAGCGCCAGCGCCTTGCGAAGTTTAGCCAATTTGCTTCGAGAATTCGGAAACGTCTTCCGATCCTATTTCCGGAATTCTATGGATAGGTAGAGGATTTCAAATATTTTCTCTAATATTAAGTTTTAAATTTTACCATTGATTATTAAATAATGATACCTATTTCGAATATGCCACTCGTTTCATGTTGTTAGTAACATACTGACGATTTTTATTCGTTTAGTTCCAAAATACAATTTTTCAACACAACAGATTGCAGTAAGGAGCTGCTAACAGCAAGCATTCTTGTTTGAATAAAATACATTTATTCACAGTTCTGTAACATTTCTCTTTGGACACTTATATTTGTGATAGCTCTGACCCACTTGAAGTCGATAAGAATGCATACTTAGAATTTCCGCTTTAACTCTCGAATAGAATCTACACGTGGGAATTCCAACTACATTCACGAGCTAACATAACAAAAAAAACGTGTAGGCACCATTGAATATAAAAATAATGTCTTGTTAATCAAATGTTATTGTCTTCATGTTTACTGTTTCTCTAGGTATAATAAGGTACTGGCCTTGTAGTAATACGCAAACGTATTTGCGCATATTCCATTTTTTAAGAAGAAATTAGTAGAGCATTCCGCTAGACTCTCGAGGCACTGTTCCAATTCCTATACAGAATTCTCGTAAACCTTAGAACTTAAGACTTGTAAAGTTAACGCAAACGCGGTAGTAGAGTTTAATAATGTCAAAAAAAAACACTTTTTGCACTGGTTCAGGGCTGGCATATAAGCAATTTAATGGTGGATAGTTGTTCGGAAAAACTACAAGCTATGCCAAAAATTACTCTTTTGGTCTTTGAAATAATAATTAGTCAGAATTTCTATGTAAGTAGGTAAGGTACACAGTACCTATAGCAGCATATAGACTAGATACGATAATTACAACAACAACAACCAATGTTAGGTACTAAATATCTGATTATTAAGCTCGATAAGTTATTGAAACACGCTCCATCGACTGAGCGACCGAGTGCATCGATGTAGAGGAGTGCCACTTCAAAAAGCATTAGCTAGCATTACTCGCTTGACGAAACTTATGCATAGTTAGTATGCTATAACTTGTTTAATCTTTCGTTAGAGAGAGAGACAGACTGATAGTCAAAAAGAACCGGACGAGGGGCTTCGACAAGGTCCATGCACATAATGACTCTGTAAATATTAGCACTACACTCCACCGAAACACAAATCAAATAGTTTTGACAATGTAATTTGAATTTTATATTAGCGATTAGATACGAAAGAGCTTTGTCATTTATAACGGTAATTTTGACAGGATTTAGAATATGATGAGCGATAATTAGATAGATTACTTATTCCCGAACCCTCAGTAGAATCAACAATGTCATTCAAATTAAACAGATCGAAATGTTTTGCACTTTTTTTAATTTGAGAAATCATCAGAATACGATATCCATATTCTACTCTTGTACTTCTATTCACACTTTTAATTACGTGATCTCAATATTGAGTGTCTGCCACTTGAGGTCTCTGACACAACCGCCAAACAGAGAATTATCCTAATCCGGTAGAGTCGTAATTAAATAATTGCTTCCTATTCCTACATAAGGGTCTAACTAATTTATTTAAGGATATGTCTACCAAATTACGGAATTTAACAATTACCCATATAGGCATCTTCCTTTTATATTTTAATACTTATAAATGAAGATGCGTTAGTAAAACAGCTCTCGTCTTTCTTGAATAGTATAATATTGGCTTAGCTACATTTTTTATTGTTCGTTTAGTTAGATTGTCTCTATGTCTAAACTTACTGAGCGTCACTGTGCATGTGGTGTCCGGAGGCGCTATGACTCGTGACAATATTTAAACAATGCGCTCCACAAACAAAGTCCCATATAAAAGCTTATTTTAACAGCACCCTGATACAGCACCGAAAGCGACACTATATAAACAGGATTATTAAAGTTGTACACTAGTCCAAAGTTCCGGGGACTTAATTATGCTAAAGTAAGTAAATATATACTTTATAGTTTATCTATAAATTATAAACAATCTAACGGTTTCAATAGTACTATTTAATGTGCTTAGCTTAGTTATAGTTTGTTTTGAAATTTAAATTGCTTACGTTTACATAATTACAAAGTTAATTTAGATTCTAAAGTAATTTGGTTGACAAACTCTGGATATGAATTTGAAAATTAATCATTTAATATAAAATTGAATTTTACTGAAATACTATAACCATTGAGCAGATTTAGTATTAAATTGCTAACAAATTTAAGTATACAGCTGTAGATACTTATTTATCTAAGGTAAGTAATACTAGAGTAACTAAGTACTACTACTAATTTTGTTGTAAAATACCTACTCAGTCAGATTTTTGTGATCAAAATACACCTTTATTTGGTAATGTTACTGTACTTGTGTTACTGAGTTTGCAATGCGAGAATTATCTGTATTGAAAATTAAGTATTCATATACCAGGGAATTCTTAAATAAAAAATTGCGCAAGATGTTAATGCAGCCCGAACACATAGAATTTCGATCTACAAGAAAAGTTTTATTACATTCCCAACACAAGGGAGGAATTACAAAGAACGTGCGCGGTCAAATATTGCCTTTCTCGTTCATTTCACGACAATGCCCTATTAGTGAGACAATGTTACATGTCGCCACATCCATGCTCCAAGCAATCCTCGAAAAGATGCTCATTTCAAATAGAATGCTCTATTCTCGATTTGAGATGTAATTCTCACGCGTTTATTTGGTGTGTCTGGAACTTACATTAATTTGAGAGATTGTCATTTATGTTAAGTGTCTATTGAGACCATTTTTAATGGAGCTCATTGTTATGTTAGATACAACGTATGTCTGTCTGCCTATCTAACTTGTTTGTTCCTTTGGATTTAATATTCTAACTATATATGGATTGTATAGAATTGAACTATGAATAAATTTAGGTACATACTATTACCTAAAACTTCTTAATAATAAAAAATCTGATTAGAAATGATCATGTTTTATGTTATCGTTATCAAGATGTACGGTGAAATAAAAGACATGATCCGCATACTTTACCATAGAAAAGATAATAAGTGGGTAATTTTTCCTAGCGGGACAGGTACATAAAATTTAAAAAATTGAAGCGTTTTCTAACGATTAATGTAACTTATTCACGCATTATACTATGTAGCCCACACCACAAGTCATTATCCTCACAATGTTGACCCTACATGTAGGCCGTAAATCGACTCGCTCCCCGAGGAATGTTCCATTAATATTTATGACCGGAAAATTATCATTAAAATATATTTTGACCGGCCTGATATCTCCGATACGCCTCATTCAATATTCTTCTACAAGGGTCCGCGTATACGATCTTAATTATCTTTGGTAGGTTAGCATTTGCCCCGTGGTTTCATCCCCGTTATCGGGAGCAATAACCTAAGTATATACTCTATACTGCCAGCTACCAGGCTACCACGCTACCACCGTAAGCAGCTCTACCACGACTCTACACAATTATTCTGGGCTGTAATTGCAAAATAGCTAGCGATTCTATTTGCTTGCATAACAGGCATGCATTCGATTCCATCAAGCATGAACAGCTTCTCTTTTAAAAAAACTCTTCTATCTCCAACTATTGAAGGAGCATTCGTTTTCAAGATAAAAGAGAGTGAGATATTGGAATAAATGGAAAATGTCTCTGATGTATTCTTATAAAGAAGAGGATCATGTTCACGTATTACACCGCAGACAGTAACTTCCCGACCCAGAAACTTCTCCATAAACAACTCCCGATACCCAGTTGCCAGAACACGCCATAATCAATTTGCTAAGCACATGTATCAAGTGTTGAAATTCAAATATTTATCGTCAGTTCTCAGGCGCATGCGCAGGCCGACCGTTGACCTTACACGCCCGCGCGCCCGCTCTGAGAATGCGTCTGCTTTCTGTACACTTGCTGCCTGCGCCTGCGCACCCGGTCCTGGGACACGCTAAACAACTACGTTGCCGTTTATATAATACACTAACCTAGTATTCAAACATTCAGGCTGAGCTGACTAATGCAAATCAACACCTTGCCGAGACATCATCGACAGTTCATTATTACTTATTTATTAGGTATCAACAATAGTTGTTTTTCTGTAACTGTATAGGTAAGAATTATTCGAAAAGATAACAATTAGCTCTTATATTCTATGAAATACAGCTGTAATTAAATTGCTCGCAACGTGAGCTTCACGTTTCCCAATATTGATCTAGCAGACCTGACGTAAGCAGCCACAAGGCACTATTGCGCTATTTCCTATGAAGCTGTTTACTATTAAACTACTCAAAAATCTTTTTAAATACATAAGCTATAAATAAACTTTTCATAAGCATTCTGTCATTTTTGAGAAAAACTGTAATACAACTTGAATTAATTATAAAGATGGAAATATACAAATATCATTGAGGGAAGCTCGGAGACCTTATTAGGTTGGAACATAACTTTGATTAAAGTCTATCATAACTATGCCAAAAAAGTTCTTTCAATTTCAACTTTACTTAGCCTATCAAGAAAATCAATAAGGAAATGCACATAGTCTGAAAATCGGATGGAACTGGAGGTACATCAATTGCAATGATTGTCATCAATATAATATGCTGCATTTAATCTGATTGTTATTGAAACGTTTTCCATGTTGGTAATGGCAATATGTTTAATACATCTATAAATTAAACAAGGAATGTGGATCCATAAAATCTACAAGTTCTGTAATTGCTGCTGCGAAAAGTTTGATTGTATGTACTTAATAACGGGTTTGCAAAATTGTTTCATACATTTTGAAGGAACGCGGACACAATAAATTGACACTGTGCAAAGAGTTGGTACGCAACATAGCAGTGCGTCGTCTGAGTGATGATTCGAAATACCAGTCCTCCATTCCGGTAGAACTCGAACAAAGTAACGAAATATAACATGAAGTGTGACTTGATATTTAATATTCAACCCGAGAGTTTGTCTTCGCTACACTGGATCGTTTTTTTTTTACTTTGACACCAAATGCAAAAGTGGTGTTGCTTTTGGCATTATACTTAATGAAGTGCGGAGTAAACAATAAATTATGGTCTATGTGTAAGTCAAGTAAGGACAAGAATGACTACATACTACTCAGCTAACCAAGTACTTAGTCATTTTATTAGATTTCCTTTTTAAAGTCTATAAATATTTTCGGGACATTTAATGTCTTTCTTTTTACGAGTATATTTCCTAACATACAAGCGACCCACATTATTCTCCTCGTATTACCATCTACTCACACATTTGACGATAACATTTCTTAACAGGTAGTAAAATACTAAAGAATCTATTCAAATGGCTATATCTTTTTATTAAAAACGCAACAACTCTATTGTAACAAAAGGGCAATTCGCTACTGCTACTAGGAGAACGATCACCTTATTTATGTGAATACATGATCATATCATTGCAATTTTATGGCGTAACATATTACGATAAAAAAGAATAAAATTGCTTTGTTATTCCATCAGAACATCGAGGCATCAGACATACGAGACGGGTCAGCGATTCGCGGCAGACACGAGTCAATTTAATTAAATGTCAACGCGGCCAATGCACCTACAGCGTCGAATGCAGTAGATTAATATCAGTATTCACTCAAATAGGCCCCACTCAAATCCATCCACTTTAATTCACATTCCATTTATTAGGTTTCTAACTGGAAGGCATGTAAAACACAAGGAGCTGTCTATTACACACAAGGATTGCACATCCGCATTTAATTTACGAACTCTTTGAGTATTTAAAGCGTATTTCAATAATAAATCATTTGTCACACTACTTTAGTTTCACTATTGTGTGTTGAAATTGTTAAAAAACCATTTTATTTCTCCGGGAATAAAGATAATTAAGTTACTTAATTAAAAGGTAAACTCATCTTATACTACCTAAAATACCAGTTCTAAAAACACAAACGACCAACCTAACCCCAGCTGAGACTATTTCCATTTATTAATTTCGAGTTAAAGAGGCCTTTACCTGGAGAGCACTCGGCATCATTAGGTCGCGGGTTCGCGGTTCCCATAATGGACAGGGATCATAATGAAGCCACCTTATATTACGATGCTCGCTCGCTTCCCGCACTAATGGCAACATACCTTGATGCTATTAGATATCTTCATTAATACAACCTAACTTGTTCTGAAGCAATAACAAATCTGTTGTGGAGAATATTTTAGAGTAGATGGGAAAAAAAAACATTTTTAAACCATTATTGGGGTTGCGTACATTTTTAAATGCATCATCATCATCATCTCAGCCGCAAGATGTCCATTTTTGGACATAGGCCTCCCAAGGATATCCAATAGGAATCTGTACCTACTTTTAAATGCATATTTTAAAAGTATTCAAGAAAATATATGAACATCAAACATCGTCATAGAGCATTAATCATAGTTTACAGGAAAATCTAAACGAAAATCCAAAGTCTTAAATTTCATTACGGATAATGGAACGGAACCCTCTCTCGCCACGCAAGTTCAGCTCGCAGGCTTGCACTTGACTGGTTTCTCGAGTTAGGTTATTAAAATGGAGATTGTGTAGGTTTTTTATATTACTAGATAGATTTGTTGTGCAAATTTTATGATGCCAATTAAATTAACATAATATAAGGGCCGATTACTTTGATAATTCCATACAAAAACATATCCATATACAGTTTATCTGGCCATTGTAAAATCAGGCCTTAAATACATACCTAATACAAAATAAGATTAAAACTAAGTAACTAAAAAATATTTGTTTAAAAATTGCCAAATCACTGACCCGCGGCAGCGTGCCAAAAAGACTGGCAGGATTGCCACGCTGAATGGCAATGGCAATCCTCTGAGCAAAGTATATGCCAGCTCTCGTGCCACGAGAGGTGTCAATGAGGCGACATGAGACCTCTTCGAAAAATCGATGAGGCTCCTGTCCTCAAAGCCCTAGAGGGTCAACCCTAAACGCCGAAAATGATCATAGATATAGCAAGTTTTTTACAGTAATGGTAAGAAATATTTTATTTATATATTTTATCATCACATAAGAATATACCAGTAATAGTATGTATGTCAGAGTAGGTATCTATCAGTATTATGTACGTACAAAATAGATTTTTAGGGTTCCGTAGCCAAATGGCAAAAAACGGAACCCTTATAGATTCGTCATGTTTGTCTGTCCGTCTGTCTGTCCGTCCGTATGTCACAGCCACTTTTTTCCGAAACTATAAGAGCTATACTATTGAAACTTGGTAAGGAGATGTATTCTGTGAACCGCATTAAGATTTTCACACAAAAAAAGAAAAAAAAACAATAAATTTAGGGGGTTCCCCATACTTAGAACTGAAACTCATTTTTTTTTTTTCATTCAAGTTTTTTTTAAGAGTGGGGTGTCTATGGATAGGTCTTTAAAAATGATATTGAGGTTTCTAACATCATTTTTTCCTAAACTGAATAGTTTGCGCGAGAGACACATCCAAAGTGGTAAAATGTGTGTCCCCCCCCCCCTGTAACTTCTAAAATAAGAGAATGATAAAACTAAAAAAAATATATATTGTACATTGGTTTGAACGAGATCTAATTAGTAGTTTTTTTTAATACGTCATAAATCGTAAACCGCAATTTACCTTTCATTCAATCAACTCAAATATAAAAAAAAAATGGCAAAAAGCAAGGTCTTACAGCACAAATGAAGGAAAAATTCTAAAAAAAAAAAGTTGAAAATTAAAGGATGTCCCCATATATACATAGTTACGCCAATTAATAAAGACCTCTGAGTTGTATCGGCGCTCATACAATTTAGAGGTCTAGCTTAATTGGCACCAACCTCAAATAAGGTAAATAAATAAAATTGTGCATTTCCCTTGATGGACGAACAATGGACGAAGTTTGTACGGAACCCTCGGTGCGTGAGTCCGACTCGCACTTGCCCGGTTTTTTATCGGCAAACTAAGTGGTTCTGCTGTCTCTCTGCTATAAATAAAACTTTGCCATTTCGCATTTTATCTTTATATTTTTTCGCAGTTCTACTTTAAGAATTTTTAAACTCGTATCTGAACTCACATAACAATCTAAATTACTCTTGAAAAAATAATGATGACTGTGAAATGATTTAATAGTAATCAAATAATTTATGTGTGCTTGGAGCTTGGTGTTTCGTAATAAAATAATTACCAAGCTACCTAATAGTCTAATGTCGTTTTATATATAACTAGCTACCTTTTCTGCCTTTGCACGGGTACTATTAATATACACAAACCTTCCTCGTTTATCGCTCTTTCTATTAGAGAAAACTGTATCCAAATCTTTTGCGTGGTTTAGAAGTAGTACGACAGTGGCAGATTGCGACTTACGAAATGGCTGAGCTACGTACCTATATAGATAATAGAATACCTTATTATTCCATTTCTAAAGAACGTCTAGCCTAAATCTGAACTGAATCCTTATTATTCATATCGCGCACGTAATAAGAAATAACTATTGCCTAGAATAAGAAAAGAAATTGGTGAATTATGAAAATTGTTATTCTCGCTCAAATGTAATATGATACGCAGACACAAAGTTCTTACCTATCTATTACTATTGTATTATACTCAATACTCATACCAGTTACTAACCATAAATATAAATTAAATTTGATCATAATAGCACAAACATAAATCATAGGTACCTACTTTGTATTGTATACAAATATTGAATCGAAGTGAAGAAAACAGAACACGAACGAGAAATACTTTTCATTTTGTGAGTAAATAAATATTTTTCCGTGCCTCGTAAATTTGGCCTACATTATATTTTCTTGTATAAAACAAGTTTGTTTGATTTGGAGGTTTTAAAACAGTTTAATATTAAACTCAAACCGGGCTACAAAAATATTGCTATATCCCCAGACCATTGTAGTAACAGGAATGGGTTCATTTACATTAAAATTTGATCTAAAATAGTTAAATTCAATTAACAAGGTTGATTAGGAGCTGTGAATCCACATAACCCAGCTCCTGTTAACCTCTTCAACGAATGAGGCATCAGTTCCGATTGATTGAGCACTCGTTGAACTGAGACGGTTAATCACGGCTACACGCCGCGTTACTTCATTATATGGTGATCTGTTACACGATTTATATGAACATAGATGATCGGCTGATAGAAATAGACGAGTTCAATTTTACTATGGATATCTAACAAGCTTATAAATCATAATTATTTTCACAACTTTCTTTGTTGTTGCTTCTAATGATTAGTTGAAAAATTGTAACGTTTGTAAAAATGTAGAGTTTGAATGATACTAATGTAATAATTCCGAATAAATGTTGCAAAAACACTACAGACGCCAATAATGCATTTTTATGCTTTTAACAACAGCTGTGGTTGAAGGATATACAACGTCAGGAAGGCAATTTGCTCTCAAGTACGGCTACGGCAACAAATTAAATACTTGGTAACTGGTTTTTAAATTGAGGGTGGTGGCAAGTCAGGCGGGCATGTTTACCTTCACCGAAAGCTCAAGCTTAATGTAGGCTTCAAACCCACGAACTACGCCAGGTCATTCGACGTCACTACTCAGTGGAAGCTCTGTAGCTATCATCACGTTGCTTTGAATACCTAGTACTTAGAATGATAGGCCTTTAGTACTGATACCTAATTTAATGTGTAGGTGTGCTAATAGTAAACAAATTATATTCTTATATCATGGATACCTAATACCTATATGTGTGTATAATGTGCACTGAACTGTATGTACTGCTAAAACTTGTACATAAATAGAGAATAATATCACAGCATTTCGCATATCAATTTATCTTATTCCAGAGTTGAAGAACTTGCTGGCAGCAAAGTTTCTCGACCTAATCAAAACTGAAGCTGGCGGAAAATAGTGTCAAAAGTTTTACTTCACATACTTGCACAGGCTTGGTTCAACTCGATGCTCAAGTCTGCTGCGAAAATGTTCTCGAAATACGTTACAGAAATTGTTAACAAAACATCTCTAGTATAACATTTGTATAGATAGGTGTTCAGTGAAAACTAGAAACTTATTTGTTTCTAAAGTGACCATCGGAAGTGCTATGTAAAATTCATCCCCTACAATTATCCGATAATTCTGATCAGATCGGAAAGTATATGGTTATGTCATTACCTACTACCACTCTACTTAAATTGTTTTTTATGATAAATATAATATGAGTACTTAGTTATAATTACGTATAGTATTGTCGTAGTTGTAGTATTGGCAAGTTGAAGTGGCAATGGGCAGGCCACATAGTGCGCAGAACGGATGGCCGATGGAGCCGAAGAGTTCTGGAGTGGAGACCACGGACCGGCAAGCGCAGCGTAGGACATCCGCTTACAAGGTGGACAGACGACCTTGTAAAGGTCGTTGGAAAACGCTGGATGCAGGCCGCCCAAGACCGGTCCTATTGGAGATCATTAAGGGAGGCCTATGTCCAGCAGTGGACTGGACGTCTTGCGGCTGAGATGATGATGATGATAGTATTATTATGATTAGTAATAATTATAGTGCGATTGAAATTGGGACATAGATAGGTAATTACCTAAAGTATTAGTATAAGGCTTAGAAACGGTAAGCTTTTTGTAGAATGTTTTGTTGTTTTGGTTTTTTTTTTAATATAAAGGTAAATAAATAACATAATATTGATTACTTTCAATATCTTTCAAGCACTTACGGGTTGAATTAGATATAATATATTTACTTATAAGGAAATCCAATAAAGTTTAGTAGTAAAGACATAATTAAATGGTAGCTATAAGTGAATTCGACGTTTTATTACTTCACAATAAAACACCCTCTCTTATCGACAGTCGGTTAATTTTATCGACAATGTATAAAAGATCTATAACATTAAATTTTATGGCCTTCTCCTAGATTCTAGATAGTAGTTACCTACCTACTTTGTTTATTCATAGCTGATAAAAAACTCAAGTATAAGGTAAAATCAGCACTCGGTAGCAGTGCTTCTATTTCTAGTTCATTTCCATTCTTCAAAAAGGATTTTAGATGAGTATAAGTTCCGCTAAGGCCATAACCGCAAAATCGACGATTTAGCACGCTGTCTGAGATAGCCTATCTGTATCATCGATTATGAGGGTGCTAATACAGTTTATCGATTTATCTTTAAAAAAAATACTTGGTGTCTCGTTCCCTCTTGGTATCCTCAAGTTAAGACATTACCACATCCTTGTATTTGTTGACAATGTCCTTGTATTCTAACTAAATTTTAGACTTTCATTTATGAACTACCATTAATACTTTCCTTTATCGGTCCCACACCTATTATTAGAAACCATATAGGGTGAACCAACAACCTTTAACAAAATCGAATGTCAGATGGAAAATTCCCCACGTAAAATACAAGACAAGGCGACGCAGTTTATGTTACGACTACCCCTCTCTAGTACCCCCTTCTACACGACGCGCCGGCGACACTGAATGGCTAGACGGCAAGGCGCGGTACCGTATTGTGGTTCTGTATGAAGGCTTCGTTGGACAAACTAGTTGTTTGAGATATAGCATCACTTCTTTAGCATCCTCGTCATTATGTTATTTTGTTGATCTTACAGTTGCGGCGAGAGGATTAGCTGAAAAAATTGTTGATGACGCGAGGAGCTACATAAAAATCGTCTACGCCTTTTCTATTTTAATTTAGAAACAAATATGTACCACGTAAATACTTTTCTGCTCGTACATTAGGTTGTACTATTCAGGTAAATACGTATAATTCATTACATTAAGGAATATTCCAGTGAACAGTTTGCCAACACATAACATAAGTAAACAATGCATAGACAAAGTAAACAGTTAACTAGCAACAATAGCTGTTTTTGCTTTGGTCAATAATACGGGTGCAAGTTGGCTGCAACGAGCGCTCACAACGTACATACGTGGCTGACATATTTCGACCATAATCTACGCTCTACGCTGCTCTGAGCCACTACTAATTACTAATGTAATGAAACCACATTTACATGGCGAAAATACATGGCAGATAACAACGTATAATGCTGAAAAGCAAATTCCCTTTCAGTATCTACTTATCGTAACTTACAGAGTACGTAAAGCGTGTTTATTAAATCATTATTATTATTAATTACGTAGATAATCTTTAATATCCTACGATCAATGTCATGTGGTCTTTATAAAGGACTAACTTCTGCCCTGCGGTTTCACCCGCGTTCCCGAGGGATCTTATGTTTTCCCGGGATAAAAAGTAGCTTATAGCCTTCCTCGATAAATGGGCTATCCAACATTGCTAAAAGAATTTTTCAATTCGAACCAGTAGTTCCTGAAATTAGCGCGTATAACCAACCAAATAAACAAACTCTTCAGTTTTATAATATTATATATAGCATGGATATACTTAATAATGATAATGATAAACAACATAACTAATCTCACTCTTCTTATTGACTAAGAAATTAGCTATCTTCCTGAATATCATAAAAATAAATCGACGCTAAACTTTATAATTACGTAATAAAAGCAATTACATTTTTGTGGCAAAGTTCCTTCAAATCGTACCTATTCATAAAGTAAAATTGGAAATTATGTAATTCCATGTTTAGTGCTTTTTCTACGATACAAACTCTTATAACGTGTATCCACCTCAAACTCGAATCATCTGTCTCTGTCTTACCTCAGACGAGGTCGTTTAATGCGAATTGAGGGTTTGCCTTTCATGGTAAAGAATCCTAAGCATGGCTGGAGCTTTGCGAGAGTTGCAAGGGACATAAGTACATATAAGTAAATACCTTAGTTATGCTCACAATGGTCGCTGCGTTTTAGTTTTATCAACAAAAGGAACTGTTTTCTGTTACGGCACGCACAACTCACATTTCTTACCGATTAGACACGCCTTAATAAAAGTTGTATTCTTATATTAAAATTCCATTATGATACGTGTATTTAAATCCTTTGGATTAGGACCCATGTGTGATAAAATACAAAAGCTGTCATGTCTCTTGATGTGACGTAACTTTTGTATTTTTTTTTCAACTGGAATAGATACTGTGTCTATTCTCAACAATTCTCTATTTTATCTGTGCCTCAACGCTAGAATAATGATTATTATTTTACTAAACAACTATTAAAAGACTTACTTACTAGATAATAGTATCTACTAACGTAATAGCATGTAACTAGGTGTAATAGTATTCCTAGTGTAATATTGGTGTAACCGGTCTTTAGCTCTGCCTTACCAGTGGCTGAGATGACCGAGGAAGTCCCCAAATTAGAAAATAAAACTTTCAATCAGTTGAAGTTTATTTTCATGTAGATTATTTAAATTGAAAACGTTAACATGTTATTCTTAAAAAAATAATTGCTCAAGTTAAAAATATCTATACTCTCACTTTAGCTGGCAACATTATTGCGAAAAATTCGGGTATCACGTTTTGAAAGTACTTAAACTCAAATGCTCTTGGAAGTTTTAAACTTCATTTTTCGCCTAAAAACAAGTTAGCAACAGTGCGTGTCCTGAATGGCGGGCAAGTCGTTAACTTTGGCGTAGTTATAAATCTCGTGAATGGCCTGCTTTATCGGCGTTCACTAGACACTTGACTCCCACAAACCGACGCTTCAAAGCTATATCAAAGGGTTTTTAATTGCTCATTCGACCGATGTTTAAGAGCATTAATACTCTAATATTTAATCTTCCTAAGATCCTTAGTATGCTTGCGATGATAATTGCTAACTAAAGAGCGATTTAGTTTTTAAAGGGTTTTAATGAAATATCAAGGAAATATCCTCAGTATTGCGTTATTTAATTTCCATTTACTTCGTTTTAGCTTCTATAACATTCCTATCGTAGGTATATCGTATATTTTTACCAAGGAATAATTATGAGCAACAAAAGTAACAGACACTTTGTCTGGAAACGTGACGTCACGTTACGACAATGATTCGAATTCAGCACGTTTTGGCTTATTAAGACATAACACTGAACATGTTTGCAAAATATTTTGATGCACAAAAAGTAGTCCAAGCCTCGGGAACTGGAAACAGCCAACAAAATTGAAAATACAATTTTAAAGTTGGTCGCATGGAAAATGTACAAAACAACTAAATGAAAGTAACTAGCGCTAACGTAGGTAGGTACCTTCCCGTAGTCGTAGGCAAGCGAAGCTCCAAAACGGCTTGGAAAAGATTAATGGCCTTAAAATTGCATCGCACTCGTGCAATAAAAGCAAGCCGGCAGAATCAGGCGGCGAGCACCAAATGCGGTGTTTTATCACTGAGACATGTGAGTGCACCCGAGTCCCGACTATCCCACTGGAATTAAAAGCGAATGAATTTTTAAGATGGTAAAGTCAACCCCGTTCTATGAAATGCATTTTACCAGACTGAAGTGAACATAAAACCTATTTACTTAACTACCAAGAAAACGCTCGCTGCATTAGCTGAGGTTTAAATTGAAGGAGCTCCTCTCTATTTTTTATTTTGTGGTTATTTTAGATTAACTTAAACTTCAGTTTAAAGTTTCTGCCTTACTTACTTACGTGAAATGTAATCTGAATGTATAACTTCTTTTATTTAAATTTTTTTTAAAGAAATTCTTATCTCGACGAGGTATTGACCTATAAATTTCCTTAGATAAGACCATTAATTTCCATACTAAACAGGTGCCAGTGATTTCTCTTCTCTGTTCAAAGTTTTCTTGAAGAGATTATCATAGAATTTTTAATGCAAATTCGCAAAACCTTGGAATTATAGATTCTTAATTAATTTCACAGATAGTCTAATTTATAGATAGGTATTGTAAGATATTTAAAGAACAACTCTGTTACTACTAGAAATTATCCCCCAAATAAATTTCATTAAAATCGTTAGTATAATTAATTTAGCACACAGACTCCAACCACAGAGAAATAAATGGTGTATGGATATAATAACAGCAACCGTTGTACCAATTATAAATTAAAATGCCTGTTTGTGAGTCGAGAGTGCCGCCATATAGTCGACAGCGCAATAAAATCATACGACAATTAGTGTGACACGAGGATGATCAACAAAAACTCATGAACATTTTAAGATTCATTTCATATTCCTGAAAGGAATAATAGTTCTCGAATTAAAATAAATTATACTTTACTAGCTTCCGCCCTGCGGTTTCTCCCGCGTTCCCCAGGCATCTTATGTTTTCTCAGTATAAAAAGTAGCATGTGTCCTTCTCCATACCATATGCTATCTGCATACCAAATTTTATCGCAATGGGTTCAGCGGTTTTAGCGTGAAAAGGTAACAAACAAACGAACTCACATTTGCATTTATAATATTAGTTAGGAAGGATAAAAAGTTAGGATAAGTTATCGACGGTTGAATTAAATCTCTATGAAATTAATCACAGATTTTCCAAAAATTCTACCTAATAAAAAAGCTTACATGTATATCGGATACAAATATTTTAAAAACGAAATTAATTATATGTATATGTATATCTAGCTACTATAGATACATATAGCTAAAGGTATGAAAATTTAATTGCTATGATAATTTTGAGCTCGGCTTAGTTTCTCCCAATTGTTTATCAACTTTAATTCAAACTGAGCGGATAGGTACTATTTAGTTAGGAAATTGTTCTTTGCGGAAATGAAGAATGTAGTAGGTACGCTAAAACACACACTTTGGCAACATAATAAAGTCACAGAAATAGAAAGTCCACAACAGAGTTTCTCTTTGTTGGTACGAGGATATAACCAACGAAAAGAAAAAATAAGGAAGAAGTCGGAAAATTGTTCATATCAAATAACTTTCCAACATCGTGCATGAAACAAAAGACAGTCAACAAGCGACAGTTGATACAGAACATACAGAAATGTATATACTATGTATATGTCGTAGGATGATTTGATAATTCGAACTTTCGCGAAAAACCCTAGGCATATTGCGAAAACACGGATAATTAGAAAATGGTGAAAACATTTCTCAATATGAAGGGTTTCCGTGCAGTAAAAAAAAACACGATCGACATATGTATAATAATACAAAATAATAGAACTCTTATACATATTTCATTTTGATTTCTTATTGTTTATGAATATTAAAATGTTTTAAATATTTAGTCAAGTTGGATAAAGGATATTTGAAAAAGGTAACCTCAATTGAATTCCGAGCCGGTGTTAACATCAGTAGCTTCGACCTTTATAAGTACCATCCAAGAGCATAAATGAATAAATTGCTGTGAGATTGATTTTCGATGGAACTAATTTAATTTAGTTAGTTTTCTAAATATTTTTGTTGTAAATTAATAAATAAGTTTTGTTTATTACAGTAATCACCACAATTATTGCCAAAAATAAATATTTTTATAACCACATGAAAGAATATCAGGCAGGACATAGCATAAATTAATTAAAACAAATAAACGGCCACGGAAAATACGAATCCAATACTTACCTACTTCGCAATTTTTTTATTATTCATACCTTGACATTAACTGTTGTTGTAGCCTGTATAAAATTCATAATTAGGATATACATAATAAACATCCCAGAAGATATTAGCCATAAATTGCCACGACCTACTAAAATAAGGGATGACCCATATTTGGCAAACAATGGCTAGTCGGCTATAGGTAATAGCGCATCATTAAACTGTTTATTAGTTATTATGGTACCTATGATGTGTATTATCTATATATAATATAATCTATTATTATTTTATAATCTATCTAGGTATATCTTCTTATCTAATATAAAAAATTCTCGTGTCACGGTGTTTGTAGTTAACTCCTCCGAAACGGCTTGACCGATTCTCATGAAATTTTGTGTGCATATCGGGTAGGTATGAGAATCGAACAACATTGATTTTTCATCCCCCTAAATGTTAAGGGTAGTCCACCCCAAAATTTTTATTTTTTAGATAAAAAAATATGTTTTTATTTTTTTATGATACAGCATTAAAAAATACATACAACCCTAAATTTTCAACCCTCTACGATCAACCCCTATTTTTTATTTGTTAATTATAAATTTTAATAAAATTAAGTAAAACCTACGATCAACCCTAATTTTCCATCTTTTATTTTTTTTATAGCCGGTCTTCTGTTTACTCACTATACAGTTTTCGGCCATTTTTTTTGGTTTTATTTGTGTATCGATCGCAGCAGTGACTATTATACGTAGTGCAACTCTCATGTTAATTTCAGTCTCATCGTAAATTTATCATTAATTTTCAGTGCAATAATTATTTATTCACAATTAATTAATAACTAATAAAGACAGTTTTAACTCTCAGTCTATAATATTAAAATGAATCGCTAAATGTGTTGCTGACCGCAAATCTCGAGAACGGCTGTTTGATGAAGTCTGAGGAAGGTTTTTATGGAGAGAAAAAAAGTAAATAATACGAGGAAAATAGTAAAAACAACAATTTTCTCTTCCAATACAAACCACTCTGTCCCCAGCTGTCAAACATTAGACGTCAATCAAAACAAAGGCACGTTAGACAGAACCAAATCTGTCGGGGCAGCTATTAACATAAAAAAAATCAATGTTACTTTGTTTTAGAGAAATAGGGCAAAACAAAGTCTACCGGGACAGCTAGTATACTTATATAAAATTCTCGTGTCAGTTACCATACTCCTCCGAAACGGCTGGAACGATTTTTATGAGATATTGTGAGCATATCGGGTAGGTCTGAAAATCGGCTACTATCTATTTTTTAAACCGCGAGTGAAACCGCGGGGGAAAGCTAGTATGTATCTATATAAATAAAAATGAATCACCGAAATGTTTGTATGCGCATAACTTCCAAACGACTGCACCAAATTGGAAAAGACTTTCTTTTATGTGTCTGTTATTGTCAGGAGGTTTGTATGAAAGAAAAAAATACGGGAACGCGGGTGAAACCGCGGGGAACAGCTAGTTTATTAATATATAGGTTAATTAACCTTATCACATGCACAATACTTTGAGTTACAGATAGGCAGTACACCCTTGTGTTCTAATATAATTTTATTACTCGTAAATACCTTATTGTCATTCAGCGAATGAATGCTCGATCAATTACTGAATATATGAATGAATAATTACAATGTTCGGTGTCAGGGTGTCAACAATGTTATCAGTGGGATGCATAAAACATGCACTGACGTACGAATAAATACGGATCTACGAATGCATTGTCGACAAAAGATTTTATTATAAAATATATAGACTCATTTCGTATGCAATTTAATATTTTCATGAAATCCAATAAGGACTTCTGACGATGGTATAGCGAGAACTTATCTTTTTTCTGTGTGACATGTTTTTGAAGTCTATAACTATTCGAAGTTTATAATTTGACATTTGAGAGATAGTGATGATGAATGAGAAGTGTTTAGTACATAAACACAGGTTGTGATATCGAATACAACAAATTGTATTTCTAACATGCATTTGAATTGATATCTCTAAACTAATATTATGCTAAATCAGTAACACTAAAACATAATTATTGCTCGACCTCACGCTAATTTTGGCAAAAACATTCTGTTACAATATGACGACGGCACATAAGAGTATCATGGTAGACATATTTAAGGAATTTCGCAACGACTTTGGTGGATCGATAGCTAGATAAACAACTTAGGGTGGGGCAACGTCCCCTCGATACCCTTGAGGACACAGATGCCCATACATGGGAGGGCAAGTATTACGACAGTTAGACGGTTTAATCCGGCCCCAGCGGGGCTAAAATATCAGGCAGGGCACCATTATTAGTTATTTGGTAAATCATAGACAGTTTTGATGAGAAACCTTACAAAGTTGAGTAGCTATGCAAATAATTATGTATTACACAAAAAAAATATGTACATAAGTACAAACATTAGAAATCTTATATTTTTAGGGTTATTAACATTCGTTTTTATTAAATAACCGTATAAAATCTATACTGATCTTAAAAACATAATCCTAAATCCACACACAATCTAAGAGGGGAATGCCGGCCATATAATCCCAGCGAGGACGCGACGCGGCGCCACCGACTCTGGCGCGACAATGTGGGGCAAATGCAGACACCCCTGGCCCGACTTGCTTCGATTAACTCCGAATAAAATGTTGCATCATAAAATAGTATATTTTTACTACATCGACTAGGGTGCAAAGCGGCAAGCTGCGAACCGAAAATATCCATAAAGAAGTCAGGAGCGTAATCGGGCCAGAAGGTACAAATAAGAATTTTTACCTCATCATATCTTTTAACTGGAATTATGTTGCAGTGTCCTTGCGTGTGCAGTGACAATTTGTTTGACTGAAATAGGTTTGAATGATTTCGGATTGATTGTTGTCGACCTTAATCTATGAAATAACTAACGAAAACACTACTGTCTATCCATAAACCTATAATATGAGTAGATTTACAAAGAGAAAGAGCGGTCTGGACAGCTTCACCCGACGATACATAGTAGGTGATTAGAGGGAATTATCTTGGGTCTTTCAGTCTCTGTCCTAATCAGATTTATTCGACGTTCATTTGACGTAAAACGTACGCGTTTTAGCTAAGTACCAGTCGCATTAGCAGGTCAAATGAAGTCAATAATGATTATGAGCTTTATAAATACATACACAGCTACTATAATGTATCACTTTACTTAACAATGTACTTTTATTAAAAACATTCAGAATAATTGCAATACAATTTTATTAAAATACAAATTATAATTAAACAATTACCTATTTGGATGAAAGAATTATATTTGTTTCATAATAAACCTAGTAATGTTAATAGTAACATTATTTTACTCAAAATATGTTACATGTATACAAGTTTAAAGCGATGATAGCTCAGTGATAGTGACGACGAATACCGCAATTAAAGTCGTGGGTTCAAATGAGCTTGAGCTTTCCGTGTAGGAAATGATCATGAAGAAACCATAGCACGGTGGTAGACTAAACCCTTTGTAGTACCCGCCTGTCTAGCTACAACCCAAACACAGTTATATATCTTATGTACGTCAATCTCGGTCTAACCGTAAATAAATATAGAAAATCTATTAAGTTCATATTAATATTCAAACTATTGTTTAACCTTTATCTTATTTAATATATCTGAGTGTATTCGAGTAAGTAACTTCAGCTACCTTCAATATTGAAACGGGTACCGAATCGTTCCCCAGAAAAAAATCGACAGCAAAAGCTCTTGGAGTCGTTGTAGCTAAATGTCAAGCGAGTTTCGAGTTACATTTCAACTGTATCAGATAGCCTGGTGTGACGTAAGTACCGCATTATGTGGCTTCGTGAGCTACCGCAAACGGTGTAAATATACTGCTATACCTACCTCAAGGCCGTAGTGGCACCTAGTGGGAAGCAAAAAGGGTCATATGTACCTACATTGTAGATACAAAGTCGACAGTTTAAGACCCGAGTCATGAGACACAAAACATTACGTTCCTACATTCATCTTTGTTTCATGGTAGATACCATTTTGCATTAATTTGGTGTGTTTTATTTAAAATAGCTAGCTTCCACCCTGCGGTTTCACCCGCGTTTCCGAGAGATCAAAGTATGTTAGAGTAGTTAAATATTACAATAGTACTTTAGAACGTGAATTGTTTTCTGGGTTGCAAAAATAAGAAACCGCTAAAAAATATAGGTAGGTAAGTTTAATAAATCCTTTGACTCGAGCCGATCACAGCACATAATGGAACCGATCTTATCTAGAGGACTCCATACTGCGCTATAAGATAAAAGATCGATAGGCTAGTCTCAATATAAATGTTACAATAGACGGGGTCGCATTATTAGGACAACCGCTTAAAATGCTTTCCATGTTTCGCCGCGTCCGGTGGCGTCCGGCGCTGACCGCACGCTCCGCCCGGAAGTGAGACACAGAACTCTAATCACTTGAAGCTTATCTCAAACCAAATATTTTAACTTTCATGAAAATAAATAATGGGCATGTTAAGGAATCATTAATTTCACTTGTAGCCAGGATGTTAGCTCTGACGGTAACGCGAGATCACTTAGCGATAAGCTCAATGTAGGTAAGTACGTAATATAAAATCGTTCATTACCACACGGAGCATTGATTTTTATGTTTCATATAGTAACGAAGGTAATATAAGCTTAAAAAGTATCAACATACTCATTGTGAATAAGAAATTAAATAATTTCGCCTCAATTTCACAAAAGACCGAAAACTTTGCGTAATGTCATTCATCTATATTTGTGATATAAAGAGGCGCCCTCAAAAAGCGAGCGTGATTCGACAAATCGTAACTAATGGATCCCCCAGAAGATGACTCATGAGTCCCACATGTCACTTTAAGTAAGCTACAGACTGATTTTAATACTGACGCGGGTTTGGGACTGGGGCCCGATATATTTGGAACTATGTAAGTACCGTAGTAACTTCTGCGCATAAAAAGGTTACCAAAATGGCGTCAATTTTAACGACCCCTTGACATAAAAATATTGTACATGTTAGCAATTCATCATAGAAGTAAAATAACGAAAATCACATCATTATTGACTTAAATTGGTATTTAGGTGTAGGTATATAAATAATAAATGTGAGTAAACTACTAATAAATTTAAATTTATCATATCAATGTAGTATGACGTCAGGATAGAATGAATTGTTATGACCGCATTGTTTAACCATTGTCTCACAAGTGGCTGGCAAACCGTTTAAATACACGAGAGTAAATTGTTTTTAAATTGCCTCATAGATAGTTTTAACAGATAAAACTTAGTCTTGACGTCATCGCTACGTTTCGTGCAGAAATACTTAATTGATCTGAATTGAGCAAGGGTACTGATGTCTGACCGTTAATGAACTCGGTTTGTAGACGACTGAACGATTACAAGCGAGATCTAATTGATTAATTGCAGCGGCCAAAATAAATGTTTGTGGAGATAACCGTCATGCAACATTAGATAGCATGTCCTGAAAATACGCCTAATCTGGCAATAAGTGAAACTTCTAAATTAGTGCCTTTGCAATTATGGATCGAACCACACTAACAGACCATTTACCTACTTTATAAAGTTATGTGATTTTAATGCTTTTTTATTCAAGTATCATAGTTGATAAAAGCAAACACACTAATAGGATTAAATTGTAGGTTAGTATCAACAAACAAAGACTGTCACATCCATGTCGGCAATTGGATTACTAAAAAACGAAATGGCGGGTACAAAACCGCGAAACACGGATTCCCATTGCGTAAAAGCAATTCAATCTCCTAAGCACACATGCGGACTTCATAAATCTCGTGTCAGATCGGCAGAAGCGAGTTGTGTGTCATAAATACAGCGGGTATGTATGTCAAAACATGGGGGCTTTGGGCGCTGACTCTCCCCGCGTAGACGGGCCAGGCAACGCCAAGCCAGATAATGAAAAAAAAGATTTATGATCAACTCTAATCAAATTTTATTACCGCCTGTACGACCCCTAGCGTTATGGCGTTCTCTCTCATCGAATTGTAGCTTACTGTGTTATATCAAAAATGTGTCTATGCCAGCAATGAACCTGCGGCTAATTCATAATTAGAACAACCGCTACTTACCTTTATTACTAAAACCCGATATATATACCCGTTAACACAACCAAAGTATATCTCAGAAATTTGATGGTCGATCCCTATTGTTTATATATTATCATCTTATATTTAGATAGCAGAGGCTGTAATTATCAAAGCGCACGTATGTCATACGATGTTTTATAACATATTTGCGAGGAAATAAATAAAAGTCGGACTTTCTTAAACGAATAAATCTTTAATTCATCATTACTTGACGACATTTTCAAATAAAAACAATAGAAGAGAAAAAGCGCGCGGAATAATTTTTACTTGTTCACAAATTAGCGTTTTTTTTTAAGGCAAAGGCACAAAAGCAGCCAGTATTACTAATAAAGTAAATTAATATTTATTTATTTATTTTTATTACAAAATATTTTTTAGTTTCAGATAAATGGTAATAATTTATGGTCAAAATTAATTAAATTAAAGAATTAAATGTTTATTTATTTTCTTGATTTTTTTTTTATTTACATATTTACAATCAATGTATAAAATAAAAACTATTATATATAGAAAACATCCTCAAAGTTACTAGTCGAGTAAGCAGGATGTAGCCAAATTTCTTCTAGCGAATGGATGCCAAAGGGGTCGTGTGTCACATTTCCATAAAGTTTCCAGCACGGAATGTGGTGTTGTAATATAACGGGCAATAATATAGCTATTCGTACGCAACGTGGAATAAAGCCCGTAGGGTGCCCCTGCCCCTCCCTTCTTCCCACCATGAACCCGTCCTTCGCATCTGACCCAATTATGCGGAACATATTATATCTTTCAACCTTTTCCAATTCTTTTAATGTCTAAAATTTTTACCTTCAAAACTATGAACTTGAATCGTAGGATTCACACATCCCTGAAGGCTTTGTTCATGTGTCTAGCATGTTGAGAATGACATTAAGTTTGGAAATTATGTACTTAGTTAAATAAGACCGATGCGTAAAACAATTTAAAACCAGAAGTTGTTTGTAGAGGCATTATTAAATAATACCTAATTTATTAATGCGTGCATCTGCTAGAAGAGATGTCTTTGATAATCTTTTGAATATGTATTCAATAAATTCACAAATAAAAAACCAACTTTATACCTTCTCCAAACACTAAATTTAATTGGAGTAAGAGCAAAAATCGATGAGATGTCTATTTTAGGTTCAATATTTGACCCAAATAAACAAGTGATTCAAACACAGAAATCAATACGCTATTAAATGCTTAAATGTCACCCACTATAGACTAGTAATACTATTTACATTATATCTGCAATGGACTGCAATCAATAGCTTTGACGTTGTCATTACACAACTACTCGAGACGGTCATGTTCAGCTCTTCTATATTGCTTCTTATTTCAACTAATAGGTACCAACTTCAATAATTTACTTGCAACTGTGATACACTATCATTCACAATATTTATATAAAAACAGGGTAGGTACTAGCTTTTTAAGTACATATTTTGAGAACAAAGGGTGCTATAAAAAAGGCTATTACGAGAAGTAAAGCGCAATGACTTGAATTAGTTATTCAGTTGATTATGCCTCCCCTCTGGCCACTCTATCATTATCGTTTTACTTCACGCACGTGCCGGCTTGTGGAGTGCTACCCTCATGCTCTTCAAGGTCGATAATTATACTCGGTGCAGTCTTTTGTTCCTTGCTCAACTCCATTCATGTTTATCTTGCTTGAAAATTTTATTCTAGTGCAAGAACCTCTTGCTACTCCAGAAAATATTTTACATGTAGTTTACTAAAGATAAAAAGAATTCTTCTAAGCAAATCGTTAATATAGGTATACAATGTAATAGCACAGTCTATGTAACTCTTACAGTCGGCCAACGGACACGTCTAGACAGAGCAATAGTGCGGGGCTTGCGGGGTGAGAGAGGGGCGGTAGCGATCCCAAGCTGCCATACACTCGCTTGGGACACAATGCAGCAATGACGAATGCCTATACAAGGCGGTATTTCGCGTGATTTCAAACGCGATAGACCACTGTATCTTTTTACGCTGTGGTAATAGTATGTAGGAACTAAGAGCAACGCGGTTAACACTTTCATGTTTTTTTTTTCGTCTTTTAGGTTGGTACTATAGCTAATATACACTATATACTTAGGTACTGCTAGTAGAACAAAATTACAAAGAATTTCTGAAAATTTTTGATCTAAATAACAATCACAAATAATAATTATAAAGCCCTCAGTAACTGTTCTTATCGCTGAATCGATAGTGGTCTAATTACAAATTCTGCTTGGAAGAAGTCTCTGCGATCCGCTGGCGCAGACACTAGTCACTGGGGAAATAAGAGGCACTACTTGTTAGCTACAGTAATATGAGAAAATGTATTACAGATCATAGGTAGTTATTATTATAGCGTACATTATTTATTACACTTACATTATTTTAAAAAGCAAGTTATTATTGTAAAATTGTGATGTGATGCGACATCACTTATTCATATTTACGATCTATATTTTTCTTTACATGTAGTATGTACATAATATTGCCTCTTGTTATATAACCACATATAAACATATTGTGTGGTAAAGTTGTCTTACTTCATCTTGGGACAAAGAAAAGTCAAATTAATTTTACAAGTCCAAACAAACATTGTAGCGTAGATACTTTGTCTTAGCATATGCGGAGATGAGGAAACTTCTGTGACATGTTTATTTATACTGAGGATTAGATTTCGGGAGTTTCCGGAATCTTCGGGGAAATTTGGTAAGCTGATTTAATTTTCACCTGGGAAATCACCATATTTTTGGAATGTTCTCTGGGAAATGCCATTTTTATGTTGTTTGAAAATTGAATAAGAGAGGTCTCTTAATTTAAAAAATTTTGCGTATACGTAATTAATAAGGTCATTACGCATACGCAAAATTTTATCATTATAAGCAAAAGTCAACGTTCAAAGTCGGAGTTTTCTACTTTACTTATAAAATATTATATTCATAGTACCTACCTATATTTAATACCAAAAGTTAGAAAAGATAAATAAAGTCGTAATCTGTAAACACATAAATTAGAGTCGTAAGAGTCGCGACCACGACCTTTGAATTGCAGCGGCGGAGCAGCGAAGTGCGCGGGCGCACACCACAGACGCCGGCGCAGTCGGACTAGTGTAAATACACACAGTACGAACGAGATGAAAGTCGGCGCCAGACACTTATCGACTCCCTGTACCTATTTTGATTATGCCTTCTCTGTCAGCACTCCGAAATAGAAATAAACAGCTGCTCCATTTGAAGATTACTTATTGACAAAATTTACGCAACTGTGTCGCCTACAATGTGATACAGCGATCGAAGTAGTTTCTCAGAATTTAGCAGGTATATCAGATGGTGCTTCTCGTATTTGGACTCTATTAACACTATCTACTACACTACTTACTTAGATTTCTCTGGGCCGGTATACTAAAAATAAATCTTTGCCTAGCCATGAGAGGCTTAAAAAAAACTATGAGCAAAGGCCAGGTGCAGTCGATATCCGTTCTAAGTAGAACAAAAAATCTGTTCCACGGAGAGTCGACGTCGACGCTTGTTACTTATGTTGTGCTACAATATTATATTGCACCCAATACAATGCTTAGTTGGGAACTGTGGAGCATGGATGTTTTTTAACGCAAACTTTAATCTACGCCGATGCTCTAACAAATTCAAATCAAATTGTATGTTGTCGTTACCCATTAAAAGTCAAGATGACATGACCAATAAAATTATTAAAATTACATATCGCAAAACATGATTTATTGAATTCTCTTATAAATAACATTCTCAAAGTTATCAATCCCAACACGAACGCAATCAGTAACGAATTCAATATTGCCACCTAACTGTACATTGATATGGGTACAGTTGGTTTTCCCAAGTTATAAAGGACAAATTCGGGAATTCTTCAAAAATCTGTATGAAATAAGAATTGACACCGATAACTTGATGAAATCTTTATTTTAAAAAGTATATTTTACATAACGCAACAGTCATTAAGAATATATACTTATTGCTGAAAAGCATTGTATAAATTTTGAACCTCAACAATCACGATCTTGTTTAATTCCCCGTCTTCGTTTTGAAATTTAAATAGACATTCATCAAAGAATTCATGAATATTTTAATAGGTTGAGTGGGATTATGTATTTCGATTGAAAGGACTATTGGGTATTCTCTAACCATTGAAATGTTCGTGCAGATATTTTTAGTGCCGTGATTGAATGCTTTTATTTTAACAAAAGCAAGCCAGCTGGCCATCCAAAATTTACGTCGGCTTCTACCTGCATTGAACACCTGTCGTTGGCCATTATAAATAAAGACCCTAAGCCCCGCCGCACATAAAACCTTATACCCGATGAACCCTCACATACCCTTAAATAAAATGACATGGATATAATATAAAACTTACACCACCAGAGTAGGAAAAATGTTAAATTACAAGTAAAGCTAGCTTCTAGCTGATGCCTCGTTCGATATAAAAAGAAAATAAAGTGAACAATATTAGACGCTGTATCATGATATAAGTTTGCTGCGGAACCAATTACCGTCGATGATACAGACAGATGTCCATTCAACAATAGCAGTGGTTTCGACAATACTCATGTACCAACTGTGTCCCAGATTAAAAAAAATATAGATTGGCACATATTTTAGAGATGAATTATAAAAAGGTACGTTATTACTAAATTAATACTTAAATGGTTAATTTAAATATAGATACCTACGCATTTAGTACTCATAATATGAGATACTTTTCAGTTGTGCTACAAATTAGATCGGTACTATTGTGGACTTCAAAATTCGAAAATTCGGAAAAATTCAAATCGTCCCATTTGTTCCATGAATCGTCTGGATCGAGCGAGAGGGTCTTTTGGCAGTCTTATAACTTATTCTTCACGAGGATGATAAATAGAGCGGCATGAAAATATTATAACGTAGGACGACGGTAAAAGTTTTGTAGCGAGGAAAGGGCGAGTAATAACTTGGTGACTTAATGCGGGCCTGTTTTAGTAAAGTTGTCTACGTAGTAAATGTGATTTCTCACCTTTACATAACTTGAAGCAAATATACAGAATTACCTTAGCATTTAAGGCATATCGCGATTAAATTACATTTTCAAAGATGTATTAGGTACATGAAGCAACTTGCTTATGATCTCAAAACAGTTAGGTACTAGGTACCTAGTTTTAAGATCGAACTACTATTTGCATAGTTAGATAGGTATTGGTATTACAAAAACTACTTTAACTCGATAAGCAGAAACTATAGCACTTAAAATAACTACACATAGGTATTCTAAGCTATAGCAATTCAATTAAATTATGCATGCATTTCTTACCTGTTAGTAGGATGAGCAGAATTAGTCGCCGCATGTTGAAATAATTTCTAGACCTGTAGGGCACGTTCAGGCAGGCACGTTAGCCGGAGCCATCGTCAAGTCCTATAGTCAATTCGACTCTTAGACCAATGTTTACGCGACTCAGCTGACGTTTCTCGTCTACTATTCGCCAATTAACCACACACTCGCGCACTGCGGGTTCCGCACGCTGCAGTGTCAACGGCCACGAGCTTACGAGAAAAACTAGACACTTGGCGAAAGCTGTCCTTCTGGAAAACGAACTAACTGTCACCCGCTCACTGTTTTACCCGAGTGAGTTACTCATTCATGTTGCGAAATACAGAGTATGGAAGCTGGATGACAGTCGAGATCTGTGATGAAAACATCACACATGGCTAACGCGGCGACGAAAGCTCTCTCACGCGCGATCGCAGCGCGCGGCGGCTGAGTCGCGAGTTGCGTGAGTGGGCCGGCGGCGGTGCGGGGCGGGGGCGGGGGACACGCCTGCGCACCGCGCCCGCACCGCACCACCTCCAGTATTGACCGACGACGCCTCCTTCCTACATTTCACGTCCTTAACTAGGTACTACGAATTCTCCTTTGAAAAATCCTCTAATTCCATCTACTCGATCGAGATACGTCACGTATATGGTTCATGAAACAAGATCACCTGAACATCAATATGCAGTAAAGCGAAGCTTTTACAAATTACGCTTACGAAATGCAAGTAAATAAACATTGATGTGCTACCTAAATGGTTACATAATTTTTCTATATACACACCACACCGGCTGACCGTATAAAATAGTAGGTAAAAAGATATCACCCCTATATAAGACCCGTTACGATTGTGGGTACAATAATGTTAATTGTTATCGTTGGCAGGAGAGAATGTGGGAGGTAATAAGTAATAAGGCCAAAATTAAGCTTTAAAAAGCGACTTCTTTTAACTGACTACGCAACAGCGAAGGCAAGGCAAGGTTATGTTTTTCATGTGCCTATCTATCTTTGTATCTATGTTGTATTATTTATACCCTGGAAGCATCCTAATATAGGCTAGGTATTCTTTTATTTTATAAAATCTAAATGGCGGCAGCGCAAAACGAAATTGCGGTAGAAAAAAAAACTTTCGATACCCACTGAAAAGGTCGATTAAAATCATAAGATGTTTCCTTAGCCAATTTACAGCCATAAGCTACGTGAATTATACAACCTGAAATTTGTGTAAGATCTACTTTGCCGACGAGAGCGTGGTAGAGAATGTAGAGACAAGCGCGGATCCACCGTTATGGGGACGGTGGGCCTGCCCACAACCCTAATTGAGGTTGATAGGCTGATGTTGTATCCAATTCCTTAAGTAATACAATTAAAAAACAATGAACCGTGCGTGATTCGGAACGCGTTATATATTTTGTAAAAATCTCCTTTGTAGGAATGCAATGTATCGATCGTGAGCGAGTCCATATTTCGACTGGCCCTGACCACGACCTTTTTTGAGAGCTGGATCCGCGCCTGAGATTAAATGAGGTACCGGATACTCAAAATAACAAAAAAGACGTCAATAAATATAAGCTGCATTTCATTATATGTATCTATTTGATTGGATGAATTTTAGTTTGCTTTTGACGCAGTCGGGGGCAGTTCCTGAGGTAGGTATCTTGTGTTTTCCCGGAACGAAGGAACTATATATGGAATATGTGCTATTCCAGACTATAATATATGTAGGTATACATGACGTGCCAAATTTCATCCATATCTGATCAGCCGTTCTGGCGTGATTGAGTTACAAACATCCATCCATCCTAACTTTCACAATTATAATATTAGTAGGATAGGATTTTGTTACAAATGAGCCATTGATTAATTATTTACTGGGGTTACCGTACATGACTGGGGTTGTAGTAGAATCCCATTTTCAATGCATCATCAATCGTCATTGTGGTGATCGATACGGATTTATTGCATCAGCTCCATTGGGAATGACGACGGCATTATTTTGTTTGATCCAAGTACCTACCTAAGTAGATTCTGCGAAGTGTACAGGCTGATGGCTCCGCGCTAGAAGGAAAATAGTTTTAGAGAAGTGTCAGGTGGATTACAAAAGATTTGTGATTTTTGCGCCTTATAACAACGAGAAAACCTTCACATTATAAAGGCTCTACCTTCCACAGTATCATCCCAAACTTAACGTTGAAGTCTTTATAAAACCTTCCTGCTATGCTACTATACTCTCAAGTAGAAAATCTCAATGTCGAAGGAGCTGCCAGTAAGTTTCGGCAATCTGGTAAACAAATATACCTACTATAATTATTGTGTTACCTATATTTTTTTTAACAACACATATGTAACAATATAGATATACGAGTATGGTAAACTACTTAGCTATCTAAGAATCGCATTTACCTATATATTCTATGGGATTACAGAAATGCTGTTGCTATAGATTGTGTGGCATGGCATCATAACTCATCTATAACTATCATCGTATGCCGCACACCGACAATTATTATGTAAGTACCTAATCTAAAATAAATTTATTTCAGTGTCTCCATGTAAATAAGTACTTCTGTGCAGTGTTTATTTATTAATGAAAAAAATGCATAGTTAGGTACAACATTGCATTCATCAGTTCAAATGCTATTAGACAGAATTATGTTTTCTCTAAGTACTACTAAACAAAATAAAATCCATTCACAAACTGAAGAGAAAATTGTACATTTTACTTTGCCTATTTATTAATAATTCCATGTTAAGTACATATATGTGCAATATTTGCTCACCAATTAAAAGCTCTAATTGAGTTTGTAGATCTATAAGTATTTAACAATAAATATATTTTCTTTCACTTTACGTACCTACCTGTTATTTGAAATAAAAACGAAAACTAAATGTAAGTAATATTTCGCAAAACTTCCCCGCGCTAGGGTCTTTATGCTGTTCTCAATGTAAGTAGTGCTGATACTTCAACATCTATGATTGATCTAAGTAGTCTAGCCGTCAGCCTACTTGGACTGCAGCCTACATTTACGCAGTATATGACGTCAGATTAGGTTGGCAACGACACACAGACGCCGCAAAGCAAATTAACTTGGGACAAGTACCTACCTATCTTGCTTGTGTATGACATAACTTGGCCGAGTAAGGAAAACGGGAACATACATAAAAGTACTTAACTAAGCCTTTGACGTTATGTAGATAAAAAAGATAATAATATACTATCTATCTCATCTACCTATTTAGGTAGGTACAGTTATTTTATGTAGAGTTCTTTACACCAAAGAAGTCCCGTGGAATTAATGAAAATCGAACTTATTTCTTCTTCTGTGATAGAGGTGGGCCTAAGGGACTTCTTTGGTGAAACGAACTCTACCTTGGTGGTTGCCTAAGGAGATGGAGACTCGTGTCAACTCTTGTCCAAGGCCGCGTAGTTATTCCTAACATACCATATGGAATATCCCTGTAGTGTTTTGGCCGGGTATTAATTAGGAGGACGGGGAGCACGCGGAACATTGTACATGAGTAGGTACCTACTTACCTATCTTTAAGAGCTCCAAGTTCTAAGTCTAGTTTTTTATGTCAGAAGTCAGTCAAGCAGGCAGGCGGTCCCCCTGATGGTAACTGGCAACCGTCGCCTATTGACATTAGCAATACCAGTGGGATTGCCAATGTGTTGCCGACGTTTATAAAGCCTAGAAGGCATTTGGCTCTCAAGTGCAACTGCCAGAACACACCAATAGGTGCTTGGCGACAGATTTTTAACTTGAGGGTGGTAGCCAGACAGGCGGGTACTACAAAGTACCCTACCACCTTGCTATGGTTTCATCACGATGTTTTCCTTCACCGAAAGTTCAAGCTCATTCGGACGTCACAATGTTATGTAATGTATACTTACCTAAGTTATAAAGGAATAGTAGATTATTAACCAATGGGATAAAGCAGTCTTCTGTCGCGGGTGACGATTTAAATCGCGAGCGTAACGAAGGACTCGAGGTTTAGTCCCGAGCGTAGCGAGGGATTTAAGACGAGTCCTGAGTGTAGCGAGGGATTTAAGTTCACCCAAGACTAAGACAGCTTTATCACCTAGGAAAATACTCTACTTTTCGTACCATTTGCGAAAAAATTAACACAATAATAATATGAGATAAGCATTTATTAAAAATAATGACAATTAAAAGTTAACATTCGAAACATTGGTCCAATTATTGATAGAGAGAGTTACATTTTTGTTTGGTACATTTATTGTTGATGAGTTGATTTGAGTATTTCTCTGTTCTTGCTGTAATGCTTTATATACAAACTCAATGGTGTAAACACAGATGTAGTTCAGTATAAATTTCGGTAAGTATTCCAAATTTAAATCACATTCTCCCCCTAGAGGATGAATGAAATTCAGTACAATTTTCTTTCCCTGTTTTTAACAGATTACAAATGACTATTGTTATGTTCGCTTTTTGTGGCATAGAATGTCACTTTTTTGAGCAAGTGGTACGAAAAGGCAGTTTATATTGTTTTACTAACTGTCCCTTGCCTGCGGCTGCACCCGCGTTCCCTAGAAAATAAGTAGCCTAGTGCCTCTTTATACCGTAGGCTATGTGCGTACTACCTTTCATCGCGATAGGTTCAGCTGCTTAGGCATCAAAAGGTAACAAACAAACAAACTCACATTCGCATGTATAATAGGTACACTCAGCCTCAAAAGTAGTCACTTAGTTTGGTCCGTGACATCACCGGCGTTTCCACAAGGTACCTTACCTACACCAAGTTTCGTAAACAAATTACTTTCTACAAAAAAGGTACATACAAACTGTAGGTATTATAAGGTTGATTTTCGGAAAACCCTTTCTTAGCGGATACCTATGTATGTCCTATAAGGAACTTGCCAGCCAAATTTCAAGTCAATAGGTTTTATAGTTCCTGAGATTAGTGAGTCAGTGGTATTTCGCCACAGATTTCGCTTTTATACAGGGTGATTTTTTAGTCACTGGCAATACTAGCACGGGTGGAAGTATTCGTCAATATGAACAACATTTATCAATTAAGAAAATATACTTATTGCCTTAGCTCTTTTGTGCAGTCTGAACTAATGAACAAGATTTCATACGATGATAATATACTTGATTGATGATTTTGCAGATATAAAATCACGCATAAAGGTAATGTAATATATTCATAACTTAATTATTTTTTAAATAAATATGATTGTGAACCCTAGTAGTAGCAGTAGGGAGGGCAAAACTTGAATAGCCTATAGGCGGCAAATGTGTAAATCCGTCACTGGGTTATAGGTTCGATTCGCGCCCAGGATAGACATTGTGTGCATGAATATATTATATCTGTTTGTCCTAAGTCTGGTTGAAATAAAAAAATAAAGCTATATAAGTACCTATGTATTTTAAAAATAGTAAAATACATAATATTGTAGTAACTTCAGTTATCTGGTTTCCATTCTACAAGCTCTGCTTAGTTTGTGATCAGATGGCTGTGTGGAGAATATTCCAGGATATTATTATTAATTTTGTCAGTTCGATTCCCAGCTGCTTTGATTAAAATTTGCTATATTCACCTACTTTACCTCCAAGTCCCTTCGGTTTCTCCATCTCTTATATGAAAACAACGACTGTGAAATCTGAGGATGTTCGTATATAAATTAACCTGAGAAATATGGAGTGAAATAAATATTCAGCCACAAACAGCTCGCGACTGAAGAAGACTATGACGTCTGCTCTTTGCATAAGAAATAATAGGTATGAGGGAATCTTTTGATAAGAAACAAAATATTTCTACAAATTAAAAATCAATCCGAGATATCAGCCTTCAAATAACATTATTTATTTCACATTTTTACATTACCTATGTACCTACAAAACACAAACAGAAATCATATCTATGTGGCCATACACATCTGTTTATTCAGTTTTATTTTAGTCCATGTTTGTATTAGTTGCTTTCTTATTTCAAATGCTATCACTGCAGTTGCCATTCCAGTGTTAAGACTATCTACACCCCTTGATAGAGGGATGTTTAGCCTCAAGCCATTTCGTTTAGCAGCCAATCTGCAATTTACAAAAAAAAGTAAGTGTTTTTTTTAACTGTACATTCAAACATGACTTTAAAAACAAAGTGGCAGTAGCAATTAACTTACGCATAACTTTCTTCGCTTATTCCTTCAGTCTCTCCACCTAATATTAGTGTAATATGTTTTAACGTTGAATAGTCTATACCATAATATGGTAATACTGGCATCTGAAGATCACCCATATTGTTACTTTCTGCTGCATTATCTTCAACATCTATTTTAGCATTGCTATCTGCAATAAACACTGATGTATCTTGTTGTAAAACTTTTTGAATTTCACTCCAGTCTATTGAATGGTGAATGGAAAGTCTAAAATGTGCACCAGCAGCACTCCTAATAACTTTCGGATCCCAAACATCAACACAACCTAAAATAATAAGAATAAGTTGTAATTTAGACCCTATAAACTGAGGCATAAATTACAAATTAAATTGATTTATTAAATTAAAATCACCTTTAGTTAGTAGAACCTTTTCACAGCCTACTCCTACAGCCGCTCTAAGTATTGCTCCTAAATTTCCAGGTACACGGATACTGTCACAGATGAACTGTAGTGGTATAGGTTTATATAAACTCTTGATGTTTTCTGGTTTTGGTGTTTCAAACACTCCTGTAAAATATTATTAATAAATAAAATTGCAATCTATGGTTTTCCAATAGTGGGTGGAATGGTGATATAAGTTTGAATTGGAAAAAATGTATTGGCTGATTGTCTCGAAACCTGGTGTATGTTATAAGGAAAGTACCTACTAAAACAGAATTTTAGTGGGTACTACACAAGTAATGTTTTCACAGTTCAAACAATTTAGATGAATTTAGGTACAGGTAGCAAAAACATCAAAGAATTATATTCCTAAAGGATACTAACAACTACTACCCTAATGATCATTGATCATTCAGGGTTCAAAGGGTACATACCAAATAAACCAGGTGAGGTTTCAACATCAGACCACATTTCAATTTCCTTGTATGGTATTTTATAAATCTTCACTCCTGTATTGGGGAGAAATGGTCTCAGATTGTTTAAATCTTCTGTGCGGCTGAATATTATGTACTTCAACTTGCACTTTGCTTCAAGCCCATCCATAATAAGTCTCCATCCCTCCACCAGTGTGTGACCTGAACGAAGCCTTTCCTTTTTAGATTTGATTTTAACCAACAGAGAACTGTAACATAAAAATGTTTTTGATGTGTAAACTTCTTTTAGCGTGGTACACATATTTTTAGATGTGGTAAAACCTCTGGACTTGCGACACCGTTATGATGAGATGCAGTTTGACGTTTAGTTTCTTTTTAGATGAGGTAAAACGTCTGGACTCGCGACACCATTACAAGTGAAACGCAATCTCAATCTCTCAAATAAAAAAATAAAAGTTTTCACTTCTGTCTGCACTCCCAGAGTGCAATTATTTTTTATTATTAATTTTAATGTCAATTTCATTTTCTTGAAAATGAGCTCATGAAACCTACCCATATTAGCCAGAAAAAAATATTCACCCTCAGTATAAATAAAATTACAGTGAGTCTCAGGACAATAGGTTATGTAGTATATCTAAAACTAAATATTTAGAAAAACATGCCAGGATTGCAAAAAGAAAATTATTTATGTAGATAATATTAAAAAATCTGTGTAATAGAGATACACATGTCAGAATGGCCACCATAGTGTCGCTAGTTTAGTATAATAACTAATTAGAACACCAGTTGTGTTAGGGTATACCTCTGGTAGAAATTATAGTTGTTGTGTCCTTACCTTATGCGTCCATCACCCTCCTTCAATTTTTCATACATAATCTCATTGTTATCATCAAAGACTTTTTTCTGACTTAAGTCAAAATTACGCTTTTTCAGTGCTTCCTCTTTTTTAGTTTTGAGTTCTTTGGTTTTCTTTGGAGGAAGCGAGGTCGTGGTGTGTAGTGGAGTTTCATCCTCTTCAATATAATCGGTTTTTTCTGTTACTAATTTTTTAGCAATTCCAGGATTTAAGTTTATAATTTTTTCTTTTTTCAAATCAGTCTTCGTATTGGCTTCAAATGGTAATAATACTTTTGCAGGATTCCTGTGCGTCCACCTGCTACCATATAACCTTACAGAAGAAAAACCCGCCGGTTGCTGGCGAACAATAATTTGTGTGACTAATCGAAAAATATATAAAGGCATAATTGTGGCCGTAGATTATTTATTTTAAATAACTGTGCATGCCAAAGAGGATTAAATCGCTACGTTTTAGCATGCTTGAAGAAAACAGAAAACTAAAAACAATAAACAAACCACAGACCAAAAAGAGTATAGTAAAGTAACTATACCAACCAAAAGGAAGTCGTACTGATTTGCTGAACTAAATGAACTACTGAACTACTTCGTTGAGCGAAAAGATATACTTCATTCATGTCTTTTCACTGACACATTTTGCGCATACTACAAAGAGTATATAATCACTACGTTTTAGGCTGGGAATACACGTCAGCTTCGTTGGAGCCATTACTTTGTTTGAACATACAATACACGTCCGATTCAATAGTTGGACGGAATTGTATTGAATGAATATTCGTGTTGGAATACAATTTAACTCTACGCTGCATATTGTAACTGGCAGTTATAGTTTTGTCGATAGAATTTTCTTTATAAAATATCTGTCACTTAAATAATAAAACAAAATTGTTGTATATGTAAAAATTAAAATAATTATATTTTTACATTTTAATATCCAAATTTATCTCTTCAAGTCCTGTACTATAATAGTTCGCCGGCTTCCGATACAGTGATTGAATCTTTGAATAAATAAATTCGGATTAGCGTTGCCAGATGTCCATGTGAATTTCCACCCAACTTATTTCGAAATTACCCCGAAAATTTGCTTTTTGAAAAAAAAACCATAACAGTTTTTACTTATTTTGAAGGAGAAACATAATAGCATTTTTTTTCCATAACTTTAACTATTGAACACCAATGAATGATTGAATCGAAGTGCATGCTGGGAATGAAAATAGGTGATCAATAAGAATATAAATAAGAGTAGTGCTGCAAATTGTGTTATTGGTCAAATGATTGAGTTATTAAAAAAAAACAAAATTTCCTCTGTTTATTTTACACCCAAAAGTCCCCTAAAGAATTTTTCCCCCCAAATTTCCCCTCAGAGTCGAAATCCCTGAATTTGGAGGGAATCCCCCCATCTGGCATCACTGATTCGGATGGATAGTTTTTTTTGGGACTATTTTAGTACTGCCAGATGGCCCTCCTACATTCCCCACAAACGGCACAACCCTTAGACGGAAGACATTTTTTTTTACTTTGAATAGGCTTGTGTGGCCGAAGGTGGTAAACACACAGATCTTAGAAGGAACTGACTTTCAAGTGCAGCTGCCGAAACACTAGTATTTACCCCCATTCTTTCCCATTTTAGTTTTATCCCCTTCAAAAAACCCCCATTAATTTATCGCCCGTTTTCTAAAACATTTAAAATTTCCCAAAGGACATGTATGATTTTTGTATGGGGGCTGGGCTTTTATTCGAATCTGCTATGAACCGAGAAGAGATTATATTTTAATGAAAGTATTTAAATTATGGAGCCTTTGTGTAGTTTTCTCATTATTATTATATTGTTATAATTTAAAAATTAATTGCAGCCCACAGTAAATATTAATTCTAGCAACACTGCTCTATTGGATGTCATTATTGTCAATGTCAGTCATGCGTCAGTCAAGTATCAAATGATGTGCTGCCATATATACAGATTAATCCGTATTTATACAGATTTTTAAAGAAGGATACAGACTAGCACTGAATACAGATTTTTAAACAATTTTTTCTCATTATATTGATAAAATTTACATAATCTGCTTAAAAACGGAACGTAGCAAAATTCATAGTATAATGCCACCTAGTCTGCTTCTAATCTTTGGATTTGGATAGTTGGCGTGTAAATAGCCGATTCCGGATGTAAAATTTATGTTTATTAAATGCCTAAAATTATGGTAGATCGCGGTTTACTCGAAATGAAGATTAGACCGATACACCCTCAAATGCTAAATATCGGTGCGGTGAAAGAACGAAGGCCCACGTACCTTTAAATCCTTGAGGTACACCTGCAATCCCTTCAAGAGGGAAGTCACGTCACAGGCCGTGGGAGATCTTCGCCGGCCGGCACAATCCTGTGTATCCTTCTTTCTCAGAGTACTTAGTTATTAATTATATGCAGCGTGTTTTTTAAATATAATATTTTCCAATAAATTTTGTGTAGTCTTCGCAACGTCAAAGAGACATAACCAATTTAAAAATTTAAATCAATATCTTCCTTTGTAAGGAAGGAGGCATCGTTCACCAAAAAGTCTTACAACGAGCCTGATCTGATGACGACGCCATCTATCAGAGGCATTAGGCAACACAAATTCATTATCAGTACGTGTGCCTTCTGCATGATATATAGAATCAAGAAGGCGTATCAATCAAATCAAAAATTAAATTTAGTATAACAGATGTTCCGTAATTTTGGCAAACATCTATTTCCTACCTACAAATGGTACAAGCATCAGTGCTTAACCATGCACCCCGCCTTGAAAGGTCGCAAGAGCTTTCAAAAGAAGAAGTTATAAGTTATTATATTACTCTCATAAATGTTAAGTACCTAGTCTAAACTTATGACTAATCAGAAACATTTGAAAAGCAATAGCATCAAAAAATACAATTAAATTATAATTTATTATTGCGTTAGAATTGGATATAATTTAGTGACAGCTCGTTTATAATTACCGAACTTAGATTATCCATGGCAACGCGAACTATATTGTCAGTGCCTTTATAGACCTCAGTAATAACACCAAGAGGCCAAGACAAAGGAGCTGAATCGTCCTGTCCCATGAGTACGACAGGTCCGATCTACTCCAGTATGGACAAAAGCTTTAATTTCGGACACGCAATACATAAGATTTGCTATCCTTGGAGACAGATGCGTCGGTTTCATTTTAAAACATACGTTGCACTTTCGCAACTTGTTGCAAATAATATTTCCCGGCGCAGGATCATCCCAGTCAATATTACTAAGCCACAGTTCATTAATAAAAACTTTGGCAAATAAAATTACAGGCGCAACTAAACCAAGCCCATCGAATAATCGCGACACTAACGATGGTATGCTTCTTTTAGGGCATTTCTCGGGAATATAAGAGGAGGTGAAAAACTAAATTATTAATATTATCCTCCGTAGAATCCCAAGAAAGGCCTAACACATTAGAAGCGCTTCTTCCTACATCAAACTTAAGCGATTTGCGATACGAGTTAGGAAGAATACGCAAAAGGGTGGGGCAATTACTTAACCATTTAACCAGGCCCAACCTACCTGAACAAAGCATAATTATAAGACCCTGAGAAAGCTGCATGGCGGTTTCTTCATATGGTACAGAGTAAACCAAGTCCATAAAAAGACTGGTTTCTGCTATCTTAACAGTTTCAGGGTAACATGAACTGTCGGAAGCCAGCTGTCGCACAGTGCGCATAGCTAATAGGCTTGACATAAGTCCAAAAGATAAATAAATAAAAGAAAAAGCGTGTAATAGTTCGTTTACATTAAACTGAAATAAAAGAAATAGATATTTACGCTGGTCAACGTGTACACCAATACGTAAATAAGTTTGTTTTATATCAACATTCATAGCAACAGAAAATAATCTAAAACCTAATAACAATAGAAACAGGTAGGCCTGTAAATTAGGACCAATATGCAAAATAACATTTAATGACAACCGTGTATGAGTTTTAACGCTTGCGTTTAGAATTATTTGTGGCATCAGTTTGTCAGGACAAACGACGGCATGATACGGTATATAATAACTAACGTCCGATATCTCCGATTCGTCAAATTTAGTAAGATAGCCGCGATGAATAAGATCTTGAATCACCTTATTATAGTTTTCTCGTAACATTGGTGTCTGGTAAGATTTACGCTCTAACGCCATGAAACGTCGATGAGCGACGGCGCGACAAATGCTAAGTTCAGAAGGATCTTTACAGAATGATAATGAAACGGTATACCGACCTACATCGTCACGGGTCACGGTAGAAGTGAAAATATTTTCGCATTCCGTCTCTTCGGGTGATAACCGACGCATGGTAGGTAGTTCCTCTAGTTCCCAAAATTTCTGAACTATATCATTGAGAGCTAATGCGGTAAAAGAACAAGTGGGAACGACTTCCTTATTTGGGAAATCTCCCATAAAAACATATCCAAAAGAAGTTAATAAAGCGGGTGGAAAACACGGACCAAATTCAACTCTATTCCCCATGTAAATATACGGAAAGAGTTGAGCGCCTAATACGACATCGATGTCTCCGGGTATATTCCAATCTAAATCAGCAAGCGGAAGTTTATGATAATTTATATTATTATCCAATTCAATAAATTGCGACGGCAATTGTTCAGTAATACATTCCACTACCAATGCGTGAATAGTGAATTTTTGATTTACGTAAACTCGTGATTCAATATCTAAATATACATATCCAATGACTGGACGTGAAGTTGAACCGACACCTTTAACAAAAGAATTACTCAAAGGTATTATTGGTAAATTTAATTTACGAGAACAATTAGATGTAATTAAATTATTTTGCGAACCGTTATCAATTAAACACCTCACTATGGATCTCGGCCCAGTACTACCCTTAGGACGTGCGTATACTTGTGCGGTTGACAACAAGACAATCGACTTCGACTTCGCTTCGGCTGAAAGCAATACTGCGGTATTATGCGACTGCGGCGTGGATGTTGTACTTGGAGTACTATATGACGCGACTTGCTTGCAAATATCGTCCTTATTGGTAGCAGACAAAAGCGACGAAATGACCTTCGAAGCGGCAGAAGGCGCAGATACAGACAGCGGAAGCGTAGACGGGATCGTCGACTGTACATTACAATTATTTATTATTTCAGCGGTATGAGTATGCGTAGAATTTTCATATTTACTTTCAAAATGTAATAAAGTATGATGACGTTTTTTACAAAACTCGCAAACAAATGGCGAGTTACAATTACTTGTATTATGCGTAGTACTCAAGCAATTTACACATCCGCGTTTGGATTTAATAAAATCAAAACGTATTTTAGGATCGCGTAAAGATTTAAATTGCGCACAATTATAAAGATGCACGTGAGTGGTATCATTACAATAGGCACAGCGCGATGCAGCAGGCGTAAGCGGTAGAGCAGAAGAGGTCGCAACCGATGTACGTATAGGTACCTCACTCACGACGAAAGACTTAGAAGTCCGAAGCGCACGAGTATCGCGTGACGTAGAAGCGGGCGGTTTAATAAAGTTCCCGATTCGCGGGTTCGAATACAGATTAGACGAATTCGAGCGTTCTAATATTTTTGCCTGATTTTGAACAAAACAAATAAGCTCTTTAATGGTAGGTATCTCGACGTCCCGCACGAGAGTTCAAAACCTTGTGCAGTTTGCGAATCCATTCGCTTTAATGCGCAATGTAAAAGCATAAAATCCGTCAGATCGGCAATGTCTAATTGTTTTAAAGCAGAAACTGAAGCAGAAAATGTACCAATAAACGCGTCTAAACTATCTGCATTATGTGAACACGCCTTTATATCAAAAATGTTATTCAAATAATGAGTACCCAAAGAACGTTTATCTTGGTACTTTTTTACCAAACTGTCCCATATAATTTTGTAAGTATTACCCGTCGGAACTATGCCGGCGGTCACCTTTAATGCATTATGAGTAAGTTTACCCACAAGATATTGCACACGCTGCGAATCAGTCAGTTGAGCATTATTATGAATGTTCGATTTGAATGACTCGTAGAAGACAGGCCAATTCTCAGTTTTACCATCAAAACTCGGAAGATTAATCGGTGGCAATTTAATAACATTCGCGGAACCATTCTTTTTATCAACTAAATCGCTTCGAGATGATAAAACTGTGGTAGAACTAATTATTTTATTCCGTACATGCTTTACACGGATATACAAATCCTCAAAAGACTCCAGACATGCGTAATCGGGAGGTATCTCCGGATTTAAAGTTAATCCTATTTGACTTATTTGATCAATAAAAGACTCAAACTTATCTTGAATATTATCAATTGTTTCTGACTCAGTCATAAAGTTTTCATTCGACCTTGAGTCGAAAGAGCTTATATGTTTCGATGCATCAAACAAACGATTCATACGAGCAAACAACAACTCCTTCTTCTTTTCTAATATAATTAACAAATGCTCCTGGTTAGCTTGCGTCATTGTTACAATATAATTATGTAAAGAATTTATGCACAAACCTAGCACACTGCTGCTGGCGGTCGCCAAATATACAGCACCTACCGATCAACAATATTATATCGATATGGATAGGTAATGTATGAACCTAGCGGACTCTTACACAATGACGAAAACTAAACTAAATAATATTTATTAATAATACTAACAATTAAAATCAGTATTTCACCACTAAGTACGTGAAATACGTATGTGTTTATAAACACTGAATAAACACAATAAATTCGAACAAGAAATAAACAAATGTCACTTTATTACCTGTCAATGGCGAAAAGTATTTAAATATTTTGACAAAAATATATTAAATCTGTCAACAAATTATAATGCGGATTATGAACTAGATTTTTACCAAAATTACGTAAAATCTATTGTCAGGTGCGGTAGGTATGGGTTATGAACATAAACTTTGCCAATAATTACGCAAATTTATGAACTAAAAATTTATATTATGTTATGGATATTTTACCAAAAAAATACGTAAAATATTTCATGAAAACTGGATAGAATATCCGGCTCGAAGGACCAAAACTATGGATAGTTGGCGTGTAAATAGCCAATTCCGGATGTAAAATTTATGTTTATTAAATGCCTAAAATTATGGTAGATCGCGGTTTACTCGAAATGAAGATTAGACCGATACACCCTCAAATGCTAAATATCGGTGCGGTGAAAGAACGAAGGCCCACGTACCTTTAAATCCTTGAGGTACACCTGCAATCCCTTCAAGAGGGAAGTCACGTCACAGGCCGTGGGAGATCTTCGCCGGCCGGCACAATCCTGTGTATCCTTCTTTCTCAGAGTACTTAGTTATTAATTATATGCAGCGTGTTTTTTAAATATAATATTTTCCAATAAATTTTGTGTAGTCTTCGCAACGTCAAAGAGACATAACCAATTTAAAAATTTAAATCAATATCTTCCTTTGTAAGGAAGGAGGCATCGTTCACCAAAAAGTCTTACAACGAGCCTGATCTGATGACGACGCCATCTATCAGAGGCATTAGGCAACCCAAATTCATTATCAGTACGTGTGCCTTCTGCATGATATATAGAATCAAGAAGGCGTATCAATCAAATCAAAAATTAAATTTAGTATAACAGATGTTCCGTAATTTTGGCAAACATCTATTTCCTACCTACAAATGGTACAAGCATCAGTGCTTAACCAGGATTTTTTTAAAATTAACGACTTATTTCTTTTTATGTTTTTAAATTCATATTTTTTTAATCAGTGTGCAATTTTTATTTAGTGTACGATAATCAAACTTATTTCTTCGTTTTTTAGCAGAATAAAGTAACTTGACTGTATAAGGTAAGTAGGTATATTATTCTATTTTGGTTATTGTGACTATATGGATTTAATACAGATTTCAAGTTAAAATAGTACCTTACCTATACAGATTTTAGCAGTTTCTACTGCAGATAAAAAGTTCAATGCATCTGGTAGCACTTTTTTGACACGACAATTATTTACTGACATCGACAAGTGACATTAGTGACAACCTTACTGACAGATAGGTAATATATTCATCGATTCTGTTAAGGCAACGGAATCTATGCTATACATCCTAATTATTGAGTTTTATTATTTATTTTTTTATTTTAAATCCATCGAATATTATTTTAAATGACATTAAGGAGTGTAATTATGCTTTTGAAAATCATATATAACAGTTTTTTCTTTGCTTCAATTTGTGAAAATAATATTACGCTAAAAATATGTGGATTTAAAATATTTGTTTATATTGTTATTTGTTAATATGGGTGCTTTTAATTTTTTTTTGTTTCTGTAAGAATATTCTAAATAATTTTCCCTATCAGAAAAACCGCACACTATAGAGGTTTAAAAATAAAATTTATTTATGCCCACTTTCGGACATGTCCTTTGGAAGTATTCCCCTGGCATCACGTCATATCAAAAGTCAATGTCAAGCAGTGTTACCAGCCAAATCTGACAACCAATTTTGACCAAATTCAACCAAATGGACGATTTTCAAGATACTTAGATAGATGGTTTTCTTACTGATATTAAATCATCCGTATACGAAAATTATAATATGGTATGTCAATTTAATTACGCTAATCTCCCGAATATTGATGCTACTTTGTGTAAACTTTCAAACTTGAATTGAGTTACAATAAAATGAATTGTCTTGACTATACTGTGTGACCTTAAACACAGCCAATCCAATGAATCAATGTCAATGTCTGCAATCCTTTATAATATTGTGTTCTCAGCGTATCTCTCTCTTCTCAACGACTCATTTTTCGAGGTGTTGTATTTAGCGTAATTTTATATTGCCTAATGCAGCCTACCTAATTATATGGCATGGCAAAAAAAATAATTATCACGTGCTTGGCAATTATTTATTAGCTCTGGCAGCACTACGACACCATCTGTCACTTGTCTATCACACGACACACATCAGTAAGTCAGCTGAAAATTAAATTTATTTTGTGATTGTAGATGCGTAGTAAACTTGGTCGGTACATTGTATTTATTTATAAAATAGCACATCTGACAAGATGGCAACAGGAGTGAAACCTCGAGACGAAGAAACCCAGCTTACACGAAGCGATCTTGAGGTTATTCAAGACGCCATGAAGTGTAAGAAATTTCGAGAATTGTTGACCGAGTACTGTGATGAAGTACGTGACCCGGCAAACCAAGCGTTATATCAGAAAGAAATGGTTCAACTCGAGAAGGAACGTGGTTTTGATATAACTTTTATCAATCCAAAGGGGGGTTATGTTATAAAAACAAGCGTCGCTGGCGATAGAAAAGCGTTTATTAACATTTGCAGTAACGAAAATGTCGACAAACCATCGTATAACGTTCAAGAGGTGGATGGTAAGAGAGGTATGAGTTGGCAAATTCCGTATTCGCTGATTCCACCGCGTGAAGAATACGATAATAAAAGGCAACGTTGCGTCATTTACGACGTAGTTTTCCATCCCGACACCTTGCGCATGGCAGAGGTTAACAAACAATTCCGTGATATCGTAAACAAGACTGCTTTTGATGGATTGCAGAGATCTTATAATATCCACTTAGATAATAACAATGTGCGATTCCCGAAGTCGTATTATAAGGGCATGAGCACGGCAGCAGTTATACGGAAAGAAGATCCCGAGTATAAACCACTTGATGATGAGGATACCGATCATTTATCACCTGAAATTATGGAGAAGCTTTACCCACAGCATTCATATTCAGAGAAGGTTGAACTTTCAGAAGAACAACAAAATAAAGCACCTCAGCAGAAGAAACAAGTAAGAACAGATGCTGAATTCACTCATGTGTCTGATGATGGTTATACTATACCAAAATATGTTATCAAACAGCAAAAGAATGTTGACTTCCAAGAATATACATACCACAGGGACAGTAAACAACATTCAGCCATTCCAAGTCACCTTGTTATTGAAGTGAACCTTCCCCTGTTGTCATCTACAAAAGATTGTATTTTAGATGTCCAGGAGAAATCCCTCTGTTTATCATCAGATCAACCAGCAAAATATAGACTTGATATAAAACTTCCTTATTCAGTCAATGATGAATGTGGCAGTGCTAAATTTGATAAAACCAAGCATAAATTGATAGTTACTCTACCAGTAATAAAAAAAAACATGGCAAGCTATAATACAAACTATCTGAAAGTAGACAGTGGAGTTGAAAGTGAGGAATATTCAGGATCTCAAAGTGATGAAGACAATTCTAACTTAGTTGTAGAATTGTCATCTGCACCTACTGAAAATCCATTATTGCAAACTGAAAACTGCATCTCTAAAAACAAGTCAGATATATTTCTGGAACCATCTTACAGCTTTATGCTGCCTACTTACACTCATAATGTGCTAGATGATGTTATAGCATTTACTTTTCATGTGAAGAACACTGAACCTGATTCTGTCAAAGTAAAAAATGATAATAACAAAATATACATTAAGTTTACTTCTGTCGGGTCAGGATTTGTGCCTATCCACTATGCAGCCATAATTATATTTGAAGAGTCTGTGAAATTTGACAATGTGTCTGGTGAAGCCTGGGACAATAATGTTATTCTACAATTAGAGCTTGCTGGAGAAGTCCCTCAAAAGTTCCAGATTGGTGTAAGTGAAGATTCAATGACTGGTGATTATTTAGATGTCTCACAAGTTAAAAATGACCATAAAATGAAAATCACAAAAGATCTTGAACCTGCCCCAGTTGTTGAAGTGACTAATTTAGGCACTGAGACTAATATAGTAGTTTCATCCAACAAAAATAATATGGAATATGATGAAGATGATTTTGAATCACCAACATCTCAAGAAAAGGAAATAGTGTGGACAGATTCTGGTAATAATGAGAATGGTGCAAAGGGTATATTAAGAAAGCCAATGTCTTTTATGAGGAGCTATTCAGAGTCTAGTGTAGGAGATGTTGCATCATCCATGGACTATATTAGTTCTGATTGCATCCCAGAAGAATCAAGTTTGAAAAAGACTGTTAGGTTTAGTGATGTTATTGCAAAACAGTTTTACAGGTGGGTTGGTATCTCTCCTCCATCAAATTACTCCATAATTTTTAATATTTTACAATGCCTCTAGATAAGAAATATGTTATATATATGTTTGATCAGACACACATAATGTCTGAGTGAGATAATGTAGATTATCTTTACTATCACATACATAAGTTGTTTACATCATTGATAGCAATAAAAGGAAAACAATTGTTTATATATTATCAGTATTCATGGTTAATAAAATTATTACAGATACAATTCATCAATAGAAGGTCAAAAGAAAAAGAATCAACGTAAAAAAAGTAAAAAGAGGTGTCAGGAGAGGCGAAAAAGTGAGAGTGAAGCAGAGGAAGACTTTAGCAACACTTCTATGGTAAGATTTTGATGAAGGTCATGGGTTTAAATCCTGCAATGAGCTTGAGCTTTTGATGAAGGAAAACATTATGAGGAAACTATAGAATGGTGGTAGAGTAGTTTGTAGTACCTGCCTGGCTGGCAACCACCCTCAAGTTGAAAAACTGTCCCCAAGCACCTACAAGTATTTTCTGGTAGCTGTACTTGAGAGCCTGTTCACTCTAGGCTTTGTGTGCTTACCACCTTCAGCCACATCATCACCCATCATGTTGAGATTAAAGTAAAACAGACCTATACATAGTAAAAAAAAAAAATGTTACTGCTCAAATTTATGTATGTTATTATTTGCTTTATTGAGGTTTAATATTTGCTCAGATGTGAGCATGGCATGTTTTTTGGCTTCTGAATTCAAACATTTGTTATAACCATCTGTATTATGTCTATGATAAACTGTATAGGGTAAAAGTTGCTCACATCAGCTGTCACAATGTATGTATGTACCTGCAACGAAGTAAAATGTAGGATAAACCAAAAAAAAAACATGTAAACCCTTAGTGCTGTGTTGTTAAATAGGTCTTACAAATTGTGGGCAGTTTATTTAACATTTTTTTGATAATCGTTTACATTTACATGTCAGTAACTATGACGTGGCTACTGCAAGAATTATGTGTGGTATTATGAACTGTTAAACCATCTTGTTTATAAAATATGAACATACTTTAGTGTTTATAAACTTGTGAATTTATTTCAGACACCAAAGCTAAGGCTGAAATCTGTATTGAAACCGCGGCGTGATAGTGGTCTCGCCGACACGTCTGACGCAGAAACTGATTGCAAAAATTCACATGATGATCTCTCTCCTGAGGATACCTATGAAAATGGTGATAGTGGTAAAAATTATGAAGATGACTCAGTTTTTAACATAGTGGAAAACAAAGGAAAGGTGAAAATTGAAAATGAACCTGCTTTGTGGGAAACTAAAATGAAGAAGTCTTCAAATCTTCAAGAAGATAAGTCTGAGCCGTTGACATGTGAAAACATTAAACATAACACTGATCTCTACAATCCTGACCGGTTAAACAAAGGCCAATATCAGGAGGTTACTTTTAAAAATGATCTCATTTTCGATTTGGACATGTGAGATTTGCCATATATATATATTATATTAATAGGTTCTTTGGAAAAGAACATAATGTTTGGAATGTTTTAACCATATGTAGGTAATTAACACATACCAGTGGTTTATGTTTGTGTAGTAATGTTAGTATAGTATTATTCCTTTTAAGATTTTTAGTTCCTTATGTATAGTTTATGGCAATGGTTTGAATTATTATTAACATGGGATTGATTCAACCATAATATTAGTCAATTACAGTTATTTGGTCTGATTTAAATGTAATACAATGATTTGATAAGTAAATAAATGCCGACACTGTAGGTATTGTAGAGATAATATCGGAAGTATGATAAAATTAAAATAATATGCTCATATTAGACAATATATTGTAACTAATGCATTTCAATGGTACAAACTAGGTTTATCGTCGATATTGGTTAAGAGTACCTATCTACCTCTAGCCTGAGTAAGTTATAAATTAGATTTTGGCACGAAACACTTTTAATGATAGTAAGCTAGATTTACTTGATATCTTATAATTAATATTATACTTGGTACTGTTATTAGCTAACCCTTTATTTATAGTAAAATATCAAATATTCAAGTAAATGAATATTTACTTGAATATTAGATATTTTACTACTATTGTAATGTAATTGAAATCAATTCAAATCAGTGCCTTGTTTTACAGCATTTTAATTTTTAGTTTTTTTCGTCAGCTGTTGTCATAAACGATGCACTTGTAATTGTAGTATCTTGTATGAATTAATTGAATGAATAATTATGATAGTTATGTTTGATGTGAAGTTTAAACATTATCTGATAATGTATGATTTTTGTCGAGTAGTTTAATACACGAAAAGCATTAAGATTTTTGTTTTATTTTATAAAAAGCTAGATAAAATAATCTTTACATTGATATCGTACTTAATCATTACACTTTCGTGGAGAAAAAACTTAAATTGAAGGTACTTTTTAAAGAAATTTCAGCCTATAATCCACCCATTCTATGATAGCAGCTGAGATCACGGCATAACGGCATCACGGCAGTAGCAGTGGCTACTGCCGTTCCTGTTGTAAGGTACTTTTTATTTTAAATCAAACTATTTATCCTATAATAATATTATACTAGTAGACTCGGTAGTAGACCACGTGTTGCTGTGGCACACTTATAATTAATTCAATTTTGCAATAAAAAAGTAAATAATCGGGATAAAACTATCCTTAACTAACAAAAAAATACATATATATATTCCTTGGAAAAAAAACATATTTAAAAAATACATAAGTAATCATCGCGGACCAACATCGTAGCACGGGGATTTTACATAATAATATGTATTAAGATTAAGAAAACGATTCAATACAATTTCTGCTGATCGTCGATTCCTGAGTCGCGTAGAGTAGGTTCTTACCTACTTCTGTAAATATATATATTTGGAAGACTTACATCCAAATACAATGGTGATAAAATAACAGTGTGATTATCTGAGAGCTAATTACAAGTCTTCACGTCTAGAGCTTATGTAGTCCTGTGGAACAAAAATATAAAATACCGCCAAATGCATGCATATTATGAATGCAGTTTTTCTATCTCTTATAATTTCAGACTTCCCTAAGTATTAGGTACTGACCGGTCTTGATGAATCAGCCTGTATAATAAGGCCTAAGGCTTTTTTATGAAATTAATACGTTTTGCAAACAAACCTCACCACATTTTACGTTACGTTACGTTCATATGTGCCGACAAAACTCCATGGTGATATGATATGCAGCGACAGTTTTCTTACCTGAAAATACTAAAAAAAACGCATGCGCGTTACTAGCTTTTCTCCCGCGCCTTAGCTCGCGCAGACATAATAATATTTCTATTTCATTCCTTTCCGTCAGCCGATTTCGATTGAATAAAACCTATATAAATATGTTGCCCCAAGCTAAACCTAAATTAGTATGTTCAAATAGACAAACAAATGAAAACATGACTGATCACAATAAACAAAATATAAATAAGTATATCAAATCAATCTACTTGCACAATTTAGAATCACGACGCGCTATATTTGAGAAGTAGGCAGATATGCTATGTAATAATAAAAACTTTAAATTCACGAGTTAAAACTACACAACATACGTTATCGTTAAGTGTGACCTGGCGATTATAAGGAATAAGAGATATCAACAAAATTATAGTGATATTGAAAGTAGGTACATTGCCTAATGAGATGAGTAAAATGATATTTCAATATTTTTTTAAAATAAAACGAGAATCATCCATAATTCGTACACAAGTGTAGTACCTACTATGCATTCGTAGTCTAGTTTCGTTATTTTAAGAGGTGTTATTTAGTGGTTTAAACATTCGTTTAGATAACGATGCAGAACGTTGCCGAATATCTACTCGTCCTTTTTTCTAAAACGGCACCTTTTTGTTAACTAAATACCTATAAGCATATTCGATTTTGTGTTTAGGTAAGCATCGTATAACGACTTAATTATTGTTTGGGTAGGCAACTACCACACTGTGTCTTGCTTGGGACTCGAGTTTGATGTTCGGAACCGTAAATACATAGAAACAACAACTACACTGTCCGGAAATTTCACGACTAGTTCGGTTAAATAGATTCACGTATTTTTTGGAGACAGAGGAAGTAAAAAGTCTCTGTAAAATAACCTACTTAAGAATACTGTCAGTTGGTTCTTATCTAATAAGTTTAATTACACCGAGGGGCAGAAAAATGGGGTCAATTTAAATAAGGGAAATTGTTTATTTTCACAGAAAAAAGCATTCGTTAACTTCATTTCCCGACCCTACTCATTATTAAAAATTAAACTTCATTATTTTTCAAGAACGGTCAGTAAGCTATTAGTAACTAGTTGTCTCAGTTTAGGTAAAGTACTTACCTACCTACTGTGCTGTGTAGATGATACTTATATGTTTAATTGGGATTCTAAGATAAGAATGTAATGTAGATAATATTTGTAAAACAAGGACAATTCCGGGGATTTAGCGACTGGAATTTATACCCTTTTTATACCTTAAGCCACAGGATAATATTTTGTAGTCGACGATAAAAGACATTGGACTTTAGTCCTGTTGATATTATCAGGTTTTTAAATTTATTTGACATGGAACACTAAAATTTAAAGTTTTTATAATTTGTGTAAGGTATAATCCCATCGTCAGTTTAAATAGCCAGATAATAGATGGGACTAGACTAGTTAAATTATTAAAAAAAAAACGTTTATTATGCATCTTTGTGTGAACAGATTTCGTTAATTAATATTAGGTAAGTATAAATTGTTTAAAAGAGAAGTGTCGATGACTGGTATGTAATGTATGTCAATGAAAACTGTTATCTTTATCATACTTGCAATACATTCAACGGATTGTTTGTAATAAATTCTGACAGATACTAAAAACATGTTAAATGTTATGCATACTATGAATATTTATATGAATGAAAAAAACCGACAGACAAAAAATGTCTCAGTCATTTGGATAAGGCCCGATTTTTCTATGGTCAGATATACGGTACTTGAAATAAGAACACTTTTTGTATGGACTTATCAGAGGAATAGCATATCTGAGGTTTATTCAGCGACTGAAAAAACGGCCCTAAGTGAAACAAAACAGTAGCATAGGTTACCCCCTCATCGGATCTATTATGCATCCATTAGCATTAGGTACAACGAAGTGTAATGTATCAGAATAGCTGGTTCTATTTAGGGGTATCGTGCCATATCGTTCAACTATCTTTCACTGAATTTCATATTACATTTTGTCTAATTACACCGTTCGAATATTTTTTTTATCAGATACCTACTTATCTACTCAATAAATTTTTTGCTAGTTTGGTTTGTGTTTCCTGCCTCGTATATACCTACAATATAGGGACTTTCAAGGTCAAGGTGAAAAAGTTTCTTATAGGAAACCGAGCTCGATCTTCTAGCGTCATCGTTCTTTGAGAAGATGAGTGGCAATAATATAAAAATGGACATAGTTTTATTTTTCAATTATGTTAGCATTTGCAGATTGCTTGTTACGTTTAGGTATTTATTTATTTATTAATTTGCATTCCATAAGGTAACCTTAGGTGGTAAATTAGGTCTAAGTAAATTTATGGACCCTGTCGGGCACAACAAACATTAGAAGTAGGAGAGAGGAAATAATATTGTAATTGTTTTACGATATAGATATGTGATAATTAATTGAATTTATATAATTTTTGTGTCATTTGTGTAATCATTAACTGTATGCTTTGTTTATTAATATTTGTTTAAGTTTATTGATAAATTTTGTATCTGTTTCGTCTTTTAATATATCTGGTAATCTATTATATATTTTTATGCACATTACGTAGGGACTATTAGAGTGTAATGTTAAGTTGGAAGTGGGTAGCATTAACATGTTCTTATATCTTAGCGATCGGTTTGCATTTTTTTCTCCACGCTTTGTGAAGAAAATATTTTCTGACAAATTTGCATGTTTCCAGAATGTAGAGGCATGGTAAGGTTAATATACTGGGTGATTTTTTAGTCACTGGTCATACTTGCAGGGGTGGAAGTACTCATCATTATGAACAACTTTTATCATGGGACTAACTCTCGAGATCACAAAAAATTATCAGCTGTCCATATAAAAGTTCAATACCTACTCGACCAAAATCTATGAAGGAACCATTTTATTTTTTGCGATATCAGAGTTGGTCCCATAATAAAAGTTGTTCATATTGACGAGTACTACAACCCCTGCAAGTATGTCCAGTGACTAAACATCCCCCTGTATGTGAGGTCTAACACAGGCCGTGTTTGACCACAATCTCGCCTCGCCGTGGTAAGTGACGATGTGGCCGAAGGTGGTAATCACACAAAGCCTAGAAGGAACTGACTCTAAAGTGTAACTACTGAAACACCATACCGGTAGGCGCTTGACGATAGATTTTCAACTTGGTATGGTATCCAGCCAGGCGGGCACTACAAAGTACAAGTACATGCAAATATAAGTAAGTATATGAGCATTGAGCATGTCAATATATACCTAGCACTAGGTAAAATACAATTACGGTTGTTAGAATATTGAATACTTACTATATCATTCGTAGATATTTCAAAATCAAATTAAAAATTTCTGTCTAAGGTTCTAAGTAATTTGATAAAATAAATAATTAGTATCAGTTATTGTATGCAATATATAGTACACTCTATATTTGGGCAAAATTATAGTTTATATTATGAAAAACAATGTTACGGGCAATGGAAAGGTATATAAAATAATTCTTTGACGAACAGTTAAAATGAGGAATCTATAATCGGAATAACATCAACACACGAAACGAGTTTTAGACCACTCATATTCAAATCATTAATAATGCGATAGGTACGGCCATATCAAATTGAGTGAATAATTATAGTCACCGAACGCTATTCAATGCGATAAGGTAATTTTAATTTCAAGAATATAAAGGCTGACTATCCACTAAAATTGTCCCCAGGGCGACGTAGCTAATAACTAAGATTTGAAAGGTCGAGGAAACTTACTAAGCAGCTAGATACAAGTATCTACTTAGAAATCATACGATTTCTATAGGTACTTGAACCGTGATAGACAATAGACTTTAGAAAGTGACAGCCAAGGGAAAGTAGAAAATAATGACATTTCAGCGTAGGATGGTACAGACTAGAAAGTTTTAACGGAGCGGACTTTGCTTACAATTACTTTCTAGGTCTGACCCCTTCTCTACTGAAACTAACTATCCTACCTATCTATAGGTTCCTATTATTGGATTTAAATTTAGACAAAGATAATCCACTTTAAGCCTCTACGCTAAGTCAAAGTCAAAGCCATTTATTCAGTTTAGGCCCTAAGAGGGCACTTATGAACGTCGAAACTACTGAAGTTACCACCGATTCGGAAGTCGCCTTCAACTGAGAAGAACCGGCAAGAAACTCAGCAAGGTTACATTTTTTATATATTTTTATTTTATTTTTTTTGGACAATCTGACAATGTTGGCTTTTTTTCCATTAAATTTTTAACAATTTTTAAAGAAATATAATACACATAAACACAAAAGATGAAAAAAAAACAACAAGAAAAATAAATAAAAAATAATAACCTGAACAAGTTCAAATTTTAACAAAAAAAAAACATAGTAGGTATCTCTAAAATACTAAGTACTGGCTTTTGTATAAGTATGAACAAGGTGCACTTGTGGAGAGTGCAGCTATTTCCAGACATCTTTATCTTCAATGTAATGAGCTACCTTGTAATAGGCTTTTACTTTTAAAACTTTCTTAATGTGAGATTTGAATTTGAAATCAGTCATCTTGGTAACTGAGAGAGGTAATTTATTATAAAAGCGTACACTACTTCCAAGAAATGACATTTTAACTTTGGCTAATCTAAAATACGGAACAACTAATTTATCTTTTTGTCTTGTATTGATATTATGTACCTCCATTTTTGATTTAAACAATTCTATATTTTTACGTATGAACATTATATTTTCATAAATGTATAGTGAAGGTAAAGTCATAACGTTTATATCTTTAAATAATTCCTTTAACGATTCACGAGGACCCATATTATAAATGGCACGAATTGCTCTTTTTTGTAATATAAATATAGATTCTATATCTGCTGCAGCTCCCCACAGTAAAACGCCATAAGATAAAATACTATGAAAATACGCAAAATAAACTAATTTGGCCTTCTCGACATTCGTCAACTGTCTGATTTTTCTAACAGCAAATGCAGCAGAACTTAATTTACCAGTCAAAGATTCTACATGAGGACCCCATTGTAGTTTATTATCTAATGTGATGCCCAGAAATACAGTTGTATCGACTAATTCCAAACTGCTGCCATCTATTAATATCTGGCTGTCTACTTGCGCTACATTTGGAAGAGAGAATCTTAAACATTTAGTTTTCTTAGAATTTAGTTAAAGATTGTTAACAGCAAACCATTTGGAGACTAGTGACAAAGTGATAGGAGATAATCTTTGTCTTCCTTACTTTCTACATTTTATTTTGTTTATCCGCATTTTTCCATAATTTACCGATATCTTTTTCATTCCATCCCATGACACATGTACACAGTGTACGAAAATAGCTTCACAAGAATATGTTTATAATACTAAAATTGGAATATAATCTAATAGGTAGTCTAAAGTCAGCGAAAAACACTCTGTATATCATAATAGGTGCCTATCTAACTGGAAGTTAAATGTGACATTCAACTGCGTTTTACATTTATTTTATAGGTACTAGCTATCCCCCAAAGTTTCGGACTAAAAAGTACCCTATAACAGGTTATAGGCATTTTTTATCGTTTATTACAGGAATAAATGTATTTGTTCGTGAAGTGCTGCTGCTAAGAATAATTTACTTGAGCTTGAGAGATCTCAACGAACGGTGCGTATTGCACAAACTCATCTCATAAAGAGATGGCTAATGTACTACAAGTTTACGGACTAAAGTCGGTAAACTTTTTATGTACCAGTTTGTTCGTAGGTACCTACCATAAAATTCACCGTTGCTAGAACTGTTAAATAAGCGGCGAAAGCGGTACCCAATCCCCAAAGTAAAAAGCAAGGTTGCGCTAATGCGATATATAATATAACTCGATTGCACCGAGACTTTACAATAATTTAAATGATGTGTTCGATGTAGATATATTAATTTGGTAACTGTTTTCTGACACACAGCTCGAGCTAGTTTAGAAATGGGCTGCATTACTATGTAATTTGATTAAGCAATAAATTTAAAGTATTACCTATATCATACTCAATAAACTGGCTAGGTACTTATCTAACGCAAAAATATCAGTTCCTTGAGTTCATACAAGAATTCCATAGAAAACAGTACTTACTTTCTTTTGTCCCAAATATTCTAAATTTTCTTTCCCTACCTTATTACAAACATTTAAAAAAAATGCCAAATCGGTTCAGCCGTTATCAAGTGATGCGCTTACTAGCGAACAGCATATAATTTTGGTTTGCTATATAGCATTATTAAAATATGGTGAGTAGGTAAGGATAGAGATTAAGATTAGGATATACCTACATTTATATTGCTGACACTGCTCTCCATTTACAAAGAGGAATAATACGTGCTTCAGTTCTAAATAAGGTCTCAGGTCTCTCTCCCTGTTTTTAAAAAGATTATAGTTTTTATAATGCAGACAACAAATTTTCTTCGTTATATCTAGCCTACCACATATATCAGGGAATAAACAAATATAGTGCTGGGTTCTTTTTATTGTTTAGCTGCTAAACTAATATATTTTGCTGGTGTAGGTATTGAACAGCTGTTGTTTTTGTGCTTTCAGAGTTGGTCACTTAGTAAAAGTTGTTTGTATCAATGAGAATGTACCTTTAAAATATATGCTAAACAAATCATGAAATGGTGGATGAACGCCACAACCTGTAAATATAGGTACTTCGTCGTGAAATAATAAAACTTACGATTATATCTTAGACTTGTTAATTAACTGTTTTCCCATATTTTAGCTTTCTTGATGGCCTCAATCCCCCTCGGTAGATGTAATGGTAAATGGTAAATGGATTTTACATGGATTTTTCAAAAACACCATCAGTATGAACTGTCTGAACTTACCTATCACATTTGCAATGTGAACTAAAACTTGATACTCTTATTTTCAAAAATTTTATCAGGCGGTACCTTGCTCTGTTTACCAAGACTTAAAAGTATGAGTAAGTAAGTCTTAGGACATACAATAAGGCCTTACATTGGTAGGGCTTACCTCTGTAATTAATTTAAAATATTTACCTAATTAAACTAAACTTTAATTAAAGTTGTGTAATTTGTCGATGAAACCAATTATGTTATACTAATTGCCTAGAGGGACGGAGGGAAACTGCGGAACCTGCTATATTGTTTTTAGAACTTGGCTTCATGTTGACTATTGCATTTCACGTTTCAACCGTTTGAAATTTCTGTTGGGGCTATAGGTAGTTACTTATTTCTCTCATTATGAGAGGATGAACGATTGAGAAAGATAATTAAACTTCGTTAATTCAAGAGTTTGATAACATTTAAAATCTTTGATTTGATGAAAATAAAGTCAGGCAGTTTGATTGGTATTTATAAAATATAGCAAACAAACAATGGTAGAATACTATACCTACCTATTATGTAGTAGATGTGAAAAGAAATTAATTTATAAATAATGGTATATTTTTTATATTATCAAAAGAACATAAATATTCTGACTGAATCAATTTTAAAGTACCTTTTTTATTGATTAGTGTACTACCTACCAATTCATTTCATTCATGTCTCTTATAATGAATTGACACTGCATCGTGGCAAATTAAAACGGCCTGCGAGAGAATTACATCCAAACAAAATAGAGCATTGTTTGACGTAGAGATGAGATTATTATCAGTACAGGTAAGTACTAATTCCTTCTTACCTTCTTACCTTCTTAATTACCTACTTCAGATGGAGTATGGACGGAGGTAGACTGGGTGTAGACGAGGCCAATGTACGTAAAATGAAGCTGTTACCTACCAACGCTTTGGCGTGAGTCGCTACAGGAGATGAAAATGCTATCTAATAATACCAACATACAATCTCCACTCAGCTTAAATTAACCTTTCTACTTGTTTATATTATAGTAATATATTTTTAGGTATGCTGCTGTAGTTTAATTTTGTCTTACTAGTTTCCACCCCGTGGTTTTACCAGCTTTCCACGGGATCTCAAGTTTTTCGGTATAAAAAGTATCCTATATTTGATCTCTGTACCAAGTTTAATCTAAATCCGTTCAGGCCTAATTAAGTGTAAATGAGACGTAACAAAAGGAAGTTAGTTTTATTCTAAACCTTTATAGTATTATAAGTTTTATAACAAAACGAAGAATTAAAAAGGCCCATTGCTCGGGTGCAATGCGCTACATTTAGTACCTATGCATATAAATTGGATCAAAATAAGATTATATAAAAAACAAATATTTAGTAACTAATTCCGCTGGATTTCCTTCTCTGTCGCGTCCCACACATGGAAACTCAACAGGAAATCGACACGTGTTTCGCATCTCCACGAGGCATCATCAGGACGTAGTAGACCCACTGTCACCGACTCGACGAACGCGCAAAGGCGGAACTCCGCAGACGTGTTGCCTCGCCGACCGCCGGACAGAAAGTCAAAATATTTTTTTTGTCTTAACATATTTATAGGCTTCCTACAAATATGATTTTGTATGAATAAAAGCTTCAATTCCCTTTATTTCCGTCTTGAATACCTACCTCATAGGTACATAGAAACTCACTGTTGCATGCGTAGACAAGTAATAGGTAAAGACGAGTTTCAATTATTATAACATCGAATAAAGGTTAGCTAAATGGAAAAATAATTTCTTATTTACTTCGTTTATTTACAAAATGTTACAATATAACATACTGATAATAATATAATAATCATAATTAAATTAAATTCGACTAAAATAAAATAAATATCATAATTAAATTTAATTCGACACGTTTTCAGTATTTTAGCCTAACGGTGTGAAAAGACAATAAACGCCGGAAGAAAGGAAAATCCACTGAGAATATTTTTTTTATTTAATTTCAACACAGGAAATTCTTATGCTTTATGAGCATCTTTCCTCACTATAATGAAAATATCTTGTATATTAAAATAGATTAGGGCCTTTGTAAATTGCTGAGTGCTTACTTTTGTTTCGGTATTCATAGGTGCATTTGTACGGTTTTATAGTAAATTTCGAATATCTTTTATGGAAATATAAGTGCTGATTCGTATGCCTTATTATATGTTGTCGGATTACCTACGTGATTCGTTCTGATCGTGACACTGCAAGATTGATATAGGATCCTAATGTTGTAATATGTATTATGATAACATCTTTATTTACATCACCTCTCAATATTGCTAAGGTACAAAGCATCCCTAATAAGCCTTACTTTATCACCTTAGAGGTGTAAAAAAATAAAAACGGGAAGAGTGAGCCATAATTTTCATGTTTTTATTTTACTATGAATGAACCTGTACCTATACCTGTATTTCACCACAATCGTACCATGCTAAGTGGTGATCTGACCAAAGGTGGTAAACACATAAAACCAAGATGCAACTATCTCTCAGGTGCAGCTGCCGAAACACACCGGTAGAAGTTTAGTGACAGTTTTGCAACTTGAGGGTGGTAGTAAGCCATGCGGGTACTACCATCCTACCTCCGTGCTATGAATTCCTCTCGATGTTTTCCTTCACCGAAAGCTCAAGCGCATTGTAGAATTCACCCACGAACTTCGTCACGTTATTTAAGTTGGTGCAGTTTAGGCAGTATGCTACTATGGCGATTGCGTTAGTAAGAAATAAAATAACAAAAGAACAAAAATAAGCGTAACAACAACATTTTCTTTAAATACTTTAATCCATCTCAAGCGTTTCTATAATTTGTGAACAAAGAATTTCTTTCCTTGACGTCAGCTGAGAAGTGTGATAGCTGTCACGTATAACGACGCAAAGCTATAAAATACAGCAATAGTAGCGATGAGAGTAATCCCAGAGTTGGTTGCTTGCTATTGTGAAGTCTAACAATGCAGTGATTAATGGTATGAAACGTAACAACACACTTCATGCTCGCAACTAAGTACCTAGGTAGGTATCTACTTATTGCGAGCTTTTTACAATGACTCGATTACTTATTCATTCTTTAAAACTATTTATATCACTTAGATACTCGTTGACTGCAGGCCCTGATGAAGCAGAGGGCATTCAAATCGCTTTTTCATCCCGTCCGCATTTTATTTCACTCTATGACTTCTCTATGACATTGGCTTCTGCAATGACAGTCCGTCATCAGCTGTGCTTTGGACGGTCACGTTTGCGCTTTCCTTGGGATTCTAGTCTATAAAAAGGCTTTACTCGGTACGTAGTCGGTGTCCCTTTAGAGCGTGTAGCCAACTCAGTTTCATTGACGGCGTTTGATCTGCTGGTCAATCGAAACTTCATTGCAGAGCTCCTACAAGTAAGTGAAGATCCAGTAACTGCAAAGGATTTGGCAAGTCTTAGCTGCTAAGGTATCGGTTCATGAAGACAGAGTTGATTCGAGATATCCTATTACTAACTCGTAATTCCCATTATAAGAAGCCCTCATTGAAATAATATGTTCTAACTACTTAGTTAATACAAATGAAAAATATTGCCACATTTTCATTATTTCTCCCATCCATATATACAAACGCCTGTGAAATTTATAATAGCCATTGTAATGCTTGCATTGATTTCGATAATGCATAACGGTCGTTTGGAATCTATTGGTTTATCCTTACACGAGCGCGCATGTTGGTTAGATATGGTTATTTTCATGAACTGCTTATAATATATATTATAACAGTATTCACCTACTATACCTTTATATTATGTTGTTGAAGTAGCAGAAAAATAACTAGTAGGTACATAAAGTAGAGGCTTATGTTAGGTATGCCTTTCATTTGATATATGTAGGTATGTCACAACAATAGTAAGAACATAAAAAATACTACCTATAACTATAATATATAGTAAGGCCAAATATCTACCAAATTTCAGTTAAAAAATTGTATATTAATTATTAATTGCAATAAAAATGAAAATATTATTACATTGTGAAGATTAATAAAATACAAAGGTACTATCAAACAGTTTCCCTATAGGTACTTCCATAGTAAATAATAGCATATCTAATACCCTTTTGAAAAGTGCTCGTCCCCCTACATCCAATCTACCTTTGATGTGCGCTCACTAAAACTTTCCGCCATCCTACTTTGTTCTGCCTTTTTCGAGTCTTCATACACTTGAATAAAACGAGATTTGTCAGTATTAATGCTCTTATCGCATGGACATTGGGTCCATTACTGTGTTTTCCTAATGGAAATCGATACGCTCACAATCTTGTGGAGAGCCTTTATCGACATGAGGCACTAGGGCTCTACGCTAGTGACGTAATATGTCGAAAAGTAAAAAATAAAGTGACTATCACATATTTAAACGACATTTCTTTTGTACTTATTATATCTACCAAGCTAATATATTTGCTAAATTTGAATATTAGGTAAGGGTAGAAAAATTGTCAAAGAAATTGGCAGAAAAGCTTTCGGGAAATGGGAAATGCAAAATATTATCGAGACATCTCTTCTCTTAGTAACAATAAAAATAACACAGTAAATACCACAAAATACCAACAAATGGCTTTCAACTTGATGGTCAAATTTAAAATATGTCACCATGCATATAGGTACCAGCACAGACATAGGGTACCAGTGTGTGTGACAGCTTAAGACCCAGTTCCAATCTTGGCATTATGTGCTTACGACATTCTGCCACTTCGTGACTTATCATTGTAAGATTATGGTCATACGAAAACCTCTCCATAATAAAATAACATGTTATAAGAATATTGGATTGTAGTACTTAATCAAATTAACATGTAAACAATACAAGCTTTACCTGCACCTGCAACTCAACCTGCACCTGCACTTCATATTATACCTTTATGAGATATTTATCCTCATTCGCCCTTTTCAGCTAAATCCCCAAGGTACACATACCAAAGGAAATAAATAATATATAGTAATATTATTGGTTACAGAAAATTTATCGGTCGAAAATATACAAGCCTCCTTAATCCGTCTCTCTACGTACAAGGTCACAGTAGTTCCATGAGTTCGGGCCGGGTTAGGAACGTGTCTTACCCGAATCAAACTTGGTGTAGGTAAGTCACCAGTAAAACACCGATCAGCGGAAAGTAAATTAACTTTAGCAATAAATAAAACTGGTTCCAAACAGATACACTTATTTTTACGTCAGGACTTTATTTATCATAATAATAATACGTGAAGCAATTTAATGGGTCGAGTGAGCGACTACTAAACACACTCACTCAATGCATAATAAAACTCTATTTCATACAATACTCAGTGCAGTTTGCAGATGGTACACACTTGAAATAATGCCTTTGAAATCTATTTACAATAGATTTCAAAGGCATTATTAGTACATTCTAGATAAAGAAAACCTGTCATTACACCAGCAAATAAAGGCTGACTAGAAACCGATACACAAATAAGTAGATGAAAGATCTTTTGCGCGAGTTACAAAACTGTTTTATTTTTCCGACGCTTTAGAAGCAAATTTAGATTTGCTTAGGGAAGGAAAAGTACGGAATAATTGGTAAAATAGAAAATGGGACTTTATCTAATACATCAAACATTTTATTATCATTTTCCTTAACTTAGATCAAAGAGGAAAATATTGTGACGCTATGTTTTGTGTACGTTCTCATTTTACCATGGTTGATGGCATAGTTTTTTTGTAAACGGCACAAAGGGACAGATGAGATGAGCTCACTGTCACTTCTTCAGAGCTATGTATCCGTAACGCTATTGTG